>OX608049.1:8523287-9773287 GCA_951509405.1 Machimus rusticus
TGTTTTTATTAATTTAATGTAAAGAAATACTTTTAGTGAAATTAGATGACGTATCAAGAATATAGTAGAAAAATTATAGTTATTTTAACACTCGATTGTAGCAGTCAAAATGAATTCTTTGGGCAATCTAGTATTAATTTTAGTCTCATAATTACTTCGTGGAGTGTATCTAAAAATTGGTTAGCAATTCATTTCTTAAATAGAGACAGATTTAGACGTGGCTTTAGAAGATATGACAAATGGTTTAAGTCTGACTAATAAATATGGTTTTTTCTCTCCCTATTTAATATTCCTACCTGCTTATTTTATGAACAAGTTTGTAGTAGGTTTTCTTAAAAAAATTTCTGCTCAAAAAACTTCGGATGAATTTTTGGAAATTAAAGAAGTAATTGGCATTTTGTGGGTCACTGACTATGAATTTAATAATAAATTTAAATAATTATAAATTACGTGTCTGAACCTCCCCAAAAGTAAGAGTATCATACTTTAAAACAAACAATTACAACTACTTTTACTGAACATTTGGAAAAATTAACACTTCAACTTAGATAACAATTTTGGTATGTAATTGAAATTTTCATAGAATATTCAAAAATTTTAAGTGAATAAAAATACATAGGTCCATTTTTGAAGTGTTTGACTACACGTAACCTCCTAAGACGTTTCAAATTTCAACACAGCGCACTTAGAATTTCAACCACCATTGAGAGAGAGAGGAAAGGCCACCTCTTTCGTTTATCAAAATTTTTCACTATTAATCCGAATTTTTTTTCGCAAGACGGCTCCGGGCGAGTGAGGCCAGAAAAAACAGCGGAGCGCCAATAAACCGAAAAACGGGTGAAGAATTGGATTAGAAAGAAACTGGCAGTTTTGTGAAAAAAGCGATTCGAGCCCCAAAAAATAAGCTCGAGCTCCGGTCGATCTTTGGCTATCGTCGTCTAAAAGCCCGTAAATAAAATGCGGCTGCAGAGACCGGAGCCCGAGGTCCACACTGCTGGACAGTGGAGGCCTGGACCAAGTGTTCCGCAGCGATTGGATTCCTCTTCACGTCGGAGCCCGTCTTGGATTTTGTTCTTTTTCCATCGACCGCTTTGATATTTTTCCCCAAAAGCGGCTCTGGGGCCGGGGCTTCATATGGGGGCGCAGTGATTGTATTCAAATCGGCTGTGAAATGTTTTTGATATGACGACGGCGAAAAACTTCTGATTGCTCCGGACCATGAAAGGCGACTCACCGAGGCTACAAAAATCGCTCGGTAGCTGGGCCTGGGTCTGGGGTCTGGGGTCTGAGGCCTGGGCCCCATTGCCGTTCTTGCGGTAGCCAGCTGCAAAGAATTGAGAAGGTCGGCTGAGCTGCTTTTGTTCTGTCTGCCCAAAGTGTGTGGGTGTGATTTTTCACTTTCAAAATATTTTATCTTTTGTTCTGGCAGCTCCCCCCACAGCGCTTATGCAATCCAAAACTGAGCTTGAGCTGAGAAACAAGAAAGCTATGCACCAAGTTTTCAGTCTAGAATCAAATTAATCAAAATCTCTTGTGAAATTTTTCGAAACACTTTTTGCCTCTCTTTATCACATTTTCAGCTTTATGAAGTTCTCGTTATTAATTTTTTTGTTTTATGGATAATTTTTTATAATTGCTTTTTCAAGAATTTTTTCATTAAAACCCTTAAGTTATCTCTTAATGGAAATAACTAGGCATACAAATATACAACTTAAGAACTATATTACAAATATAATAAATAACTCAAAATTTTGGTTGACACCCAATAGCTGAATACATGGCTGAATAAAATTGAGCGACGAACGCGTTAAAACGTGTTTTTACCATAAACATAGGAATAAAGAGTTTAAATTAAGAACGCATATGTCTTCTGAAGTGGCAAATCGAAGTAATATTTGCAATTTAATGTTCCTATAAAACAAGAATTAAAAGTTAATTAAATGTAATTTAAATTTAATTTAAATTTACTGAATACTGTATTACAAAAACCATAAAATTTGTTTTATGTCGGAAAAAGTACTTTTTAAAATAACTATTTCATATATTTCGTATATTTAATTGGCAATTTTCTTTTCAAACTATGTATGCATAAACAACATTCCCTAATAAACTTTAAAAATACAAAAAGGAACTTTTTCCGTCCTAAAATAATAGCTTGATTTCTGAGAATATTACGTCAAAAAGTAACGAAGTTCGGTGAATCGACAGAAAAAGTTTTATATCTACCCGAAAGCAGTTTCGGAGGCGAATTAAAAAAGTTCTTTCCTAAAAAATAGAATTTCCTTCCAAAATGAAAGTTTTCCGATTTACTTTATGTTAGAAAGATATTGCCCTAAATTATCTACTTTAAGATGAAATTCATAAAATTATTGTTGATATTCTAACTTTCATGAGATCTCAAATTTTAAATTTAATAGAACGAGTCAGCTTTCATGAATAGAATGAAGATATGGTCTGATCAAATTGTAATTATTACTTTACTAATTTTAGTTGAATATAATTAATAAATATTAAAAAGAGAAATTCTGAAGTAACAAGGAATCAACAATTTTAATTAAAACACTTTTGCTGTGAAATTAAGTTTTGAAAATTTTAATTTGGAAAATAAATTGATAGTGCTTTTATAATACCTCATACGATTACATTTCCCGCATCGATTCAATTTTTTTTTCTTTAAAATAAAAACGCAATATAAGCAAATTGATTACCAAAAAACCAAATTAAGCTCATGCGGAGCAACAGTCAAAATCGATAACAATTTATTTTTTGTTCTTGTCTAATGATTCTTAAATGAAGCCTAATTGAGGAAGAGCAGATCGACATCTCCGTAGATTGCTAATTGAATTACGCAGTGAAACTTTTTCATTTAAAGTTGTTTCAGATTATCCCCGGAATGGGAAAGTTTTCCCCGGTTATCTGTCCCTCGTATTCAGGATATCTTTTAATGGAGTGCGAGAGAAGTAATAAATAATACATTATCCCTTAAAATATGTGTCTGAAATGAAGGGTGTGGGTTCGAATAAAATTACTTAATTATGGAAAAATCGATTACAAGTTTGAATTTGAATTAATGGTGTTACTATTCTAACTATGTATGTATTTATGTAAATTGAAACTTAAATAGAAAGACATTCGGTCTGCTCTAAAATTTTTAGTTTTAGATATTATCTACTTTTAGCGGAGTGACATATCTACAAGTACCTTCATAGAAAGCTCTATTTAAAATTCAGCTATAATTTAGCAACACTTCTTCTAATAGCTGAATTACAAAGATTTGTTATATTAACACGTTGACGCTCACAACGTTTATTCAGCTATAAGCTATCGTGAGCGTCAACGTGTTGATTGTAGTAACTGTAATTGTAATTCAATTAAGAAATTAAGTCGATAATTATTTCGCAATAACTTTCAACAATGAGAGAATTATAGAGGAATAAGACTACATTTCAGTTTTGGTTATTAATTAGATATGTTTAGTTTTTATAATACTGTCACTACTTAAATAAATTAGAATTAACTAGATTAATTTACCTATAATACAATTTTGGTACAAAACTCATTGCAAGCTGATTGAGAACGAATAAAAAAACTGGGATTTGATCAGTTACTATGGTAGTCAACTAAATCAGTTTATTAAATCGAAATCCTATATATTTGAGTCGGACACACTGTAAGAAAGTCTACTTTAAAATGATGCAATAATATTATCGACTAAAATGGTCCTCTTCTTATTCAGACTAAAACCCTTTAAAAAAGTGAAAATAGTGCAAGAAACCATTTAAAAGCACTTGATATGCCAAATGATAGCTTGCATTTTATTGTATCCACCGAAAAGAAACATTTCACATAATAGCCGTGAAAGAAGCCACCTAAAACTGCATAAATAAAAGATTTAAAAAAAAAACAGAACGCCTCCCACACTGCAGTTGAGCCACTAAAAAAGCGAGTCGTGTTTACGTTTTTCATACCCCATAAGATGAAAAACATCAACACAACCCACTTTTCGCGACCAGGACGAGATTTTTTTTCCTTTTCATAAGGGAACAAAACATGTACGCAGTCCTTGAAGGGCCTCACAAAAGTGCGTAATGGGAAACGTGCTCATGATTAAAATTGCAGAGTGCAAGTCCTTTTCTCACCCTTGCTAATCCTCCGAAAGCTGAGCTCGTTAGGGGGTGTGGGTGGTTTTAGTTTTTTCTTTTTTTTTTATAATCCCATTTTTTTTATCCACCGAGACCACCGCACGTTCCCAGAGGGGCCCTAATTGCTTAGAGCCTCTAAATCGTGTCAGTCAGTTAGTCAGACACGTTCAGTAAATTTTTTATTACATTCGAAATGAAGTTGTTTTCGGCCTCGAGGTGATTAAGTTGGGAGAAGTCGGCAAGGTGCATTCACTCCTGGCACACATTGCAGGCGCGCCCCAGAACCCTTGGGGTTGGGGCATGTGTGGCACGGGGTGCTGCTCTGTATGAATGGAGCACTATGGGGCCGCGCCCATGTTTCGAATACACCCAGAAAATCCTGAACGAAACTTTTCTCTCTCTACCATTTCCCGAAGCGCGCAGGGTTGCGTTCGGCGTAGTTGCAATGTGGAATTGTTGAAATACTGCAATCAGGATAGGGCCTCAAGGGACTTCAGGGGGGGCTCGGGAGGCGCAGAACCCACATTCCACACCTGAGCCTCTTTGTGTGCTGAAAAGAGGGACTTTGACGCTTTACAAATTAATACAATCGCTGATGCAAGGGAACTGGGATGCACCCTGTAAAAGGAATTTCAATTTCTGCAGGGAAATTCTTTAATTGGTTCTCGATTAAGGTTCGGTGACAAGATTTTTTTCCGCTAAGCCGCAAATTATTTTTGTGTTGTGTGGTACGAGATTTTTGGGTCAAAAAAAACTTTTTTTGTTCGGTAGATCTCATATGAAATACTATTGCAGCGTGTCTGATGAAAAGATTTCGTTAAATTAATGATGCCAAGAGGTCGTAAACTATAAAATTTATTTGGAGAATCCCTACATATGTACGTAATATAAAATTGAAAGTTAGTTTGTTTGTTTGTTACCCACTCACGCCTAAACACTTAATCCGATCACTTTCATTTTTTGAGTGAAGGCACTACATACATATTCGGCATAACATTATAGACTACTTTTTCAAGGGATTGCCACGAAAATGTTTATTTAGATGTTTTTGGAGATCCTGAATGCGAATCTACTTTCAAAATCCAAAATTCAAGATGGCAGATCAAATATGGCGACCATATATTTCCGAAATTCAACAAATTTAAATGAAAAGTAATACTATAAGGCAAAATACCCTAAGTTCACTAAATTTAAATGTATTATTAAAATTTGGAAATTCAAAATGGCAGAACCAATATGGCAAAAGATTTTTTGGAAATTTAATGGATTTTCAAGTAACATATTAATGTTACAAATACGGACCCAATATGGCGACTACAATTTTTAAAATTCTACGATTTTAAGTAAAGCTTCGTACTGAGGCTGAAAGGTCTTTTTTTCAATAAGGAGTCTTTCAGAGGTAGTGCTACAATATAATAACGAACTCAATCAGAGGGAAACTATTAAGCATAAAAGTTGTGCGTATGTGTGTAAATTAAAAACCTTCTCAAATTGATTAATACTATTTTAGATTTAGCACATATCCCTCAAAGTTAATAAAATTTCTTGTGGTCCCTTCTTATATGAATATGTAAAAAATCATTAATTTAATTAAACATGTAACCCACTCGAAGATATTGCTAAAACATCTCTGCAGCATGACTATTAACTACCACTTTTTCCATAAAAATGTTTATAATTTTGAAACTCTCGCATTATTTATTCGAGTGCTTTCATATTAGCTCTAATTGCCCTTGCTTAACGCCTATTGAGTGCTGCTGCGTTGGATATTCAAAGAGCCTTTTGTCACGCTAAAGCCCGTCTCACATACGCAAGTTGCATAATGCGTGAAAAACGCTCTCGATTAGGCTTTTTCCGGCGTTTGTAAGTACCACCGATTGCTGAGACACTTATCCGCGATATGTGGCAATCTTTCGTAAATGCAAAATGCGATATATGAACTTATATACGTTTATCCCGGCATTCCTGCGCTCGAGGGTGACGGTGAAGGTTGCACGCTTAATTGCTCGCATCACGCATGTTATGCCTCATGAACTAGATCTGTATGTGCGAGAGATCGCGAATAATTTATTACTGCCCATATGCAAATTAGTTTGCGCGATTTTCCCCAATAACTGATTTTACTTCAGCCAATTTGCAGGAAAGTGTTTTTATGAAATTGAAATTGGTCCATTTTCAGTTTTAATGCGAAAAATGCATGTAGGTACGCAATTAGTTTGAAATGCATTTAGTGTTTTAATACGATTAAAGAGAGAAAAAAAATTCATTTCAGTAAACTATCGGTATTTTAAGCGGGATAATCGTAAATTTTAAAAATACATATTACCTATATATGCCCCCCAATTAGATTATAGTTCTTATTTATAAACGTATGCGTAGAATATAAAAAATCTAAACCTTAAACAAATATTAACGAAGAAATCCCATATTCCAACAAAACATTATATTTTAAATTTATAGCTTATGTATTTATACATATAAATATAAAACTTTTGGATATATGCAATACACTTTAGACTTACTTTAGCCGCGTTCTTTTCGTCTATCCAGAACAAAAGGAGATTTTATATTGAACGGAAACTTACTAACAGTTTCTCTGAATAAGGATTTGGAATTTGCATCAGTATTGCATCAAATTGCCATGATTTTAATAATGCAAAACTTCAAAATTTGAACTGAACATTTTACAGAGTAATTTTTTACTTCAAAGTGGAAACAAATCAGTGCAACTTGATGCATTTTTTAGGATTTTAAATCTTTGCTTTAGGAAATTCATATAATAAAGTTCAAATCAATGTAAAATATCCTGTTGTTCTGGATAGACGAAAAGAACACAGCTTTTGTTTCAGTATAACTCCTTAAAACATTAAGGCGTTATGCTACTCATGACGCACAGAAAAATGAATCTTTTTTTGGGAGTTTTTTTCTAGATTATACTAATCAATGGATTAAAATGTAATTTTGAGACTTTATTATATGTACATGTGTTAAGGTATACAAAAATATTGTTTATTTAAATTTACGATATAAAATGGCATCTTGGCATTAGGTAACTTGCACAAATGATTTTTTTTTTCGAGGAGAAAATCGGCTCGGCGTGCAGTCTCCGTACACCACATAGAGCAAATTGACATCAATTTTAACTTATTTTTCATTTTGTGGCAACAAATTGACCTTGAATTTTTTTATTGCAAATGTAATTATTTATCAGTCTTAACCCTAGAACTACAAACCGAGGTAAATATCTATCCCAGACAAACTGTGTTAAATGACGGTTTGACCGTTTTTTAGCACTTTAAGCTATTAAGGTCCTGCTCGAATCCAAGTCTTCGTCTTCGTCTTGTTATGACAGTTCATGACGTCACACCGAGCTAAGCTCTGTCCGAATTCATGACTATGCTGTGAGCTTAGCTACGTAGTATAACAGTTTAGATTGCTTAGCTTGATGAGCGAGTCAGGACCTGGGTTGACTTCGTGAGACGGAATGAGAAAAAAATGCAGGAGCATTCCTTGAATGCTGTCGAATTGTACATTGTTTGTTTACTTTGATTAATTTAAAATATAAAATATCGAGCTAAGCAAACGAATTCGAACGGGTTAGCTTTGTCTTCGTCTTAATTGGAATACTAGATCAGCTTATTTGCTGACGTCATAAACTGTAATAACGAGATGAAGACCAAGACTTGGATTCGGACAGGTCCTAAAAATCAATTTTTCACCAACTAAACCATGATCAAATTGAATTTGCTCTTTACCACTCACTTTGCCATGAAAAAAAACAAAAACATGCATGCATGTAGTTATGAGTCAGATAGATTACTGCTTTCAGAACGATTTTACGAACAAGAAACCCGTGGGGTAAATATTTATCCCGGTTTGTAGTTTACAGGTAAAAAAAAATAGGTTTGTAGTTCTAGGGTTAACAATTTTGTGTACTTCGGTATACGATATACGAAACAACAATTAAAATTTCAAGTATTATAAATCCGATAAAAATTGAGTGTGATGGTACGCTGCACGCAAATAAGAAAAACATAGTTTCGAGGAAAATGTGTTTCAAGATTAAACGTTGCAGAACGCTCAAAAGGATCTCGGATAATAAGCTATACAAATTCTTTTTCATGTTTTGTTTCCCAAAATAGTTTTTTAATATATGTAATTTAAAATAGCTTCATTTAAGTCGAAAAAAAATTGTTTACTGGACAGTATAAGTCCTTAATATATATATACTTATCTGGAGCTATTAGTTAATTGTCCTAAAATTTCAATTCGATCGCCCAACTTTTAAAACAGCAAAAAGAGGTGTTGTCGCAATGGTACAACGCTACCATGGACATTAAATTACCTCGAATCACATGTTCATACAAAACCCCCCACTTTTTGCAACGTTCAGAACGTGTTCCATACATTTTTAAACATTCCTCCTTGATAATTTTTTCACTCTTTATTTACAAAGAACTAAATATGACCTCATCCGTTTAAATCTATTGATTTTTTTAATATGTGTCATCTCGTTAGTTTTAAAGAGTAAATTAACATGGCAACATCACTTTAAGGTAAATATTCCAACCGAGTGACACAGGGCTTGTATGTAAGAATTACCTTACCCACTTACGTTGAAAAAATGCAAATGAAACAACGGAAATAGTGCAAACAAAAGTTTGCACGAAGCACCAAAAGGGTAGCTTTTTTTCATTCCGTGAACGAGGGAAAGGACTTTATAAAAGATATCTGGCTAGGCGGAAAAATTCAACTTCCGGAGTGTAGTACATTTTCTTCATCCTCTATCCCTACATCACTCCAAAATTAAAGGGTGGAAACTTTTGATTAATTAATTAAATTCCATCAAGCATTGGGTTTTTTATAGTCCCAGTGGGCACTGCTGAATGCAATGGTATTTTTGTTACTTTTTAATTACGTTTCATTGTAAAATGTAATGAAAAAACATCAGATAGGTTGTAATTGCGACTTTTTGTTATAAAAATGTAGGTTACTTTTCTAGCCCTTTAGTTTGTTTATATACATATTTAAATGTTAAACTAAAATTTGGCACCGGTTCCCTGCCGCGCGAGTGTTAATAAACCCCTCATATTCGGAGAAATATGTTCTCTTAATACTTTGATTCCAATAGCTGAATACGTGGCTGAATAACATTTGGCGGTTAAAGTGCACTGTGAATATCTATATATAAAATTATAATAAACAATTAGTATAACTTACCTCATTACTAAATTGGAGCGATGTTTGAGGTTTTGGTACTCTTAGAAAAATCAAACGTCAGATTATAAAAATTGAAGAAATTTCGGCGGTAGGAAATTGAAGACAAGTTATGTGGTTAGTTTCTGAAAAAAAGAAGAGAAAATGCAAGATTACAATTAGGTATTACATATTACAGTCAACACTTTGAAAAGGAAAGTCATTGATGCGAATTTTTTATTTATGCAGCTGCTGAAATTTATTCATTAGCTTAAGACCTGACATGAGAAAAAAATCATTTTTAACGCTTTATTGCAAATAGGCTTGCATTATCACATCGAACGGAAATTAGTCTTCGTAGTTTTTTCTGTGACAACTCATTAATTCAATACTTTTGTATTGAGCAAATACAATGCGTATAATTAAGTAAAATACGATATATGATTTTCTATTTGTTTATGGTGCTATTATGTACGTATGTATACAGCTAGCTCAGATTTTTACGACAGCGACTTTGAAATAGCATCTTATCTTACTAAATGTACATCTAAAAAAAAGTCTGGCAAAGCAATAAAATCAAGTCCTGGTATCATACTTTAGATATTTTCTGCAGATTGTGGGGTTGCTTTTTATTTAGTGACTGCAGACAGAGGTAACACCAACAATACCAAACATCATCTCAAATCGTATCCAAATTTTTTTGTTTAAACTACGATGTTAAAAATCGATTTGATTTGGTACATACATAATTGAAGGAAGTAATAACTGGGCCATTTTTATCGTTAAGGGGAGGTTCTCATGAAGCTCGATCCGAAAATTCAATTTTTTTTTTATTTCATTTTTTGATAGCCTATTATGTGTAGAATATATTCCCCAAACCGTTTGACTGAAATCAATTTCATAAAAAAATTATGGCATAATAATTCGATTTTTTTTTTACGCGAAAATAGAGTTTTTGCGGTAGTGTGCATTCTAAATCAATATTTTTTAAATATGCTCCTATATGTACGTTTTATGGTAAGAATAACTACCTAAAATGCCACATCCAATGATACATCGGGTTGCACGATAACTCGGAAACTACTCAATGGATCACTATTTTTTTTTTTTAAGTTCATTTAATTTATCGGCGCCTGAACCTAAATGCATATAATATTTGCTGTTATTTTTTTTATAGCACTTTAAAGAGCGAAAAAAACGTGAATAACCGGTACTGAAAAGTTGAATGTCCGCCATTTTTTTGATTTTCAACTTTTTATTTATATTGTTGGTAAAAGCGCCGACAAATATTATATATTTTATAAAAACTTTTGATTTGTTGATTTTAGATAATTTTTACAAGTGCTACGAAGTAAACCGATAAGTCACTTTTTTTTGAGACGGTCATGTTACAACACGTATAAACAATTATCATGACGTTGTTATTTTTTGGAACAAATTTATTTTCGTACTTTATAACTTAATAAAAAACGTTCAAGAAGATTACCTTATTTTTCGGTCGCTTGATCATAAAATCATTAAATCATTTTTCAAAACGAAATTAAATGAATTTTCCAAATATGAGCTTTAATTTTGCGCTTATTGATCTTTTTATGCTGAATTGGACGATCACCTAAATTCTTCAATGCAACCAAGTTATGTAAATATTTATAATGGAAATATGGCCTTCTATGCTTTCGCCAAAAGGATTAGACTATGTGTTGACCTTTCATGGCACAGAGTGCCTATAGAAAATCACATCAGAGTTCAATAGTCGTAAAATGTTTATTTTTCTTTTGGGAACAAAAATTCACATACTCATTCCTCAGACAATGGTCTAATTGTAAGTGTATGCATCATGGAGCAGTCGAAGCTCACTCGCATCTTAACCCCATTTCAGCTCTTACGTAACTCTCATGTCCATTCTTTTGAAGGAGCACAATAAGCAGCTCCCCACTTGTGGCTTAAGTTGCATTCTCCAAAATTAAATCGCAGGTAGGGGCCCACTTCGCCAAAGAATTGCGAAGCGAATCGCTCTGAATGCGATAATCGTGCAGCCAGGAAATGAAGTTTTCCATTAAATTTTTTTTACTAAACCTCAGCCATACTCCAGCTAAAAGTGTTAAACTTCGCCGTTTTGTCACAATTATTCCGTCGTCGTAATCGTCGTAGAGCCGGAGAACTACAAACTTTTAAAGTGTGTAATCGGAGGATTTTTCGCTCTGGCCAGGCGTGTCTAATCGAAGCTAATGCATTTTTTGGGGCTAATTAAAGCCGATAGTTGTTTTTTTTTTAATTTGAGGTTCGAATTTACAAAGCCCACATGAATTTTGTGTCTGGAAGTGTACAAAAGCAAGAGCCAAGTAAAAACCCTAAACCGGAAACACTTGAATTCGTTACCGCAACGGACAGAGAACGGACAGACGGCACACGACTTTGAATTGAAAAGAACCCGGCCTTTAGAGCATCTCTTTATTTTTAATTTATTTTTATTTTTTCATTAATTCGAGAGCATTTAAAGTAGACTTAAATCGTTAGTACTTCTGGTCGAGATAGTGAAATTGGGTTTTGAGGGAGTACATGTGCGGGAATTTTGGGGGGTTACAATACCTTTCGAAGTCTAATACGAGATACCTCAATTATACTTTAAGTATACCATGTTCGGAAAAAATATCTCATTTCACTGCACTAAGTAGTTTTATCTAGGAAATTAAAATTAGGTCTGAAAGTACAAAAATTAAAAAGAGCAACAATTGATTGGTATTTACTGGCCTGATTGTCTATAAATTATTATAGCTGAATAGTTGAATAGCTGTCATTTACGTCAACGTGTGGAGTAATTAAATTATTTTCAAAAAATTTGGTTGAATTAAGCGAGTCAAACTTATTATACCTACTTAGAATTAAATAAAGTTACTTATTATATTTTCTCTAGCAACTTTACATATTTCCGTTTTTTTTTATTTACTGGATTTATATGGGTAGTGGAAAAACTTAGTTTATCCCTCTATGGACCCATGTAACTTTTAATCTAATGTCGATATTTATAGAACAAGAAGAAGCGTATTAAGAAATAAGTATATTTAACATAATATATTTCATTTTGCATTTCATAAATAATATGTTATTAAGTATTTGCATGTGATAAGCTTTATGACTCTCAAACAAGACAATATTTTATTGTTTTTCTACAAGTACTCATTCAGAAAACGGAACTACATATTTTAATAGTGCGAACGTTGTAAGCCGTTGTTACTGCTGAATTCATTGCTTATATATTTTTAAATATCTATCTTTATTGATTTTATTTTAAATTAATTTTGTTATAGTCAAGACAAATATTTGGCCCATAGACGGTTAACAAAAAAAATTGTCAAAACACTTTAGCTGTCTGTCTATTTTTAATAAATTTCGAAAAGTTTCATTAAGAAAAATCAGTAAATAAATTGGGTTTATGTTATTTAAAAAAACTTATTATAGGTTAAGAAAATTGCTAAAAAATTTATTTTAAAATTAAGAAGACAAAAATACACCAATCTCATTTTCTTACAATAAAAACCTCGATGTTATGTCCAGGTATTAATTCAGCTAAAATGAAACTTTTTGCTATTTTTGGAATTAGATGGGTTTGCCACCTGCACTTATGCAAATTGCGATTTCTACCGCAGCGCAGGGGGTGCAATATTCAAGGCAATCAGGAACAGAATAGGGTTCTGCATCCCCTCAAAAACAGTAGCATAAAACACTAACACCGGCTCAGCCACTGTCTGAAGTGGAACTCCAGTCTTTCTATGTTTTATGAAACTAGCCCAGCTCCAGACTGGAAAACCAGAGCTCCGACAAAAGATAAAGAGGGCGAAACGGAGCAACTTTGTGAAATTCACTAAAATGTATCGCGACGTGAACCCACACGATGGCGGAGGTTTAAAGGCAGACACCTGGAAAATGCTCCTCTCGGTCTGGTTCAGGTATATTCTCACCTTTCAGAACGTTTGGGGTTTGTCCCATTTTTATTATTATTTCTTTTTTTTTTGGGCCACATTTCCATTTCATTTGAAAACTTTTACCGTCCTCGTATAGAACAAAGTGGATAAAATCGGGTGTAGGCGCTGTAAAGTGTGATGCATAAAATCTGCGACTTGTTTTGCAAAAGTTCTGGCTCTGCTGCAATTCGTTTGCTTTGTTGCAATTATAACGCAACTTGCACTCTACAGCAAGCAGCTTTTTCTGAGATAATTAATTACTTCCTGGCGAACTGGCGCTTGAAACGTTTGAATCGCTAAGGAAATGACCGTGAAGGTGACGATGGCCAAAGTGGACAAAGAAATTTGAGGAAGTTTTATTTCTTTATGTTAACCTTGAATCAAGGACAACTTGGTAGAAAAGTTATTCCAGAATTAGACGACATTCAATAATTGGATTTTTCAATTGAATGTACAATTCAGCAATTGATTTTGTAAAGCTGATTTGCGCATAGTCAAACGATAAAACTTAGAATTTCTAAAACAACCACTCAAAAGGTATTGGCAAACTTTAAAAAAACATGGCATAATGCAACGAAAATCAGGTTCTGAAAAAAAATGTTGTATTAACAAAGTGGTTGAGACAAAAGTGAAGAGCTTATTATTTAACACGTTCGTCGGCCCGTCACCCATATTTGTGTGACACCCAATAGCTGAATACATGGCTGAATAAAACTAGGAGACGAACGTGTTAACACGTTGACGCTCACGCTATAAGTTATATAAGCTGAATTGACGTCTTAATATCAAACGCGTGCATGCAAATTGTATGAAAATATTCTTGCTAATGAAACGTACTACAAGGGCGATTTTGGTTAGCTTCCAGGTCAGGAGTATTTAGTGTCAGCGTTCCAAGGAGGTCTTCCAACAAAGTTTAAACTTTATAGAACAACAAAATTTCCAGCAAAATATTTGCTTTCACAAGCCATGTTCACTTTCAGAAGGAAGCCTGCTTCTTTTGTTCAGCAAAGGCACCATAAATGGCGAAATCTGCACTGTAGTGTCTCAAAAAGCGGTTGCTGCCATTTAAATATAAAATCACACAACAATCCCGAGATCTTCTGGCCTGACGTAGCAAAATGGCACTACAATAAAGATGCTCCAAAATTCTATGCCGACAATCACGTAAATATTCTGCCCTAAGAAGCGAACCCGCCCAATAGCCCGGAACTTCATTCAAGAGAAAATTATTGGTCCAACATAAAAATACAATTAAAGAAAACAAAAAAGCGAGAAGCCAACATTAAAATGTCTTTAATAAAATTAATAAAAAGTCAAAAATTTTTATAAACAGGTCCAAATAAATTTCTTTTATTTTAATTCAAAATAATGTATTTTAAATTTTTCTAACGATTAGTTTGGCAGTCGAATTTTTTCTGGGACAGCCAGGATGGGTGCAAATCCCTTGTCTTCATTGATTAATCAATCCTAAAAATACATTTGAATCCCAAATTTTATGCTGCCAAATATTCAGCTATGATCTGCCACCCTTATGTAGCTTCTTAATTCTTGAAATCATTCTTCTCCTACGATTATCTTACGAATTTGATAACAATTTAAATAAATAAATCCTTTTAAAGCGTTTGGTAACATTACTTATGGAAGCATTGCCAAACCCTGGGAATAAAATATTATTTCTCCTATCCCCAAAAAGGTCACAAATCAGTCCCTAACAAGACAATATGTTGACACTCGACACTAGAAAATTGTCAGCTTTTAGAAGTAATGTCTTAGTCAATAATTTAGTGCCTTTCCGGCTCTGAATATTCATCGAAATAAAGACTTGCCCGTTCCTCGCCTTCCGCGTCTAAGGGCGTAACGTAAATAATTCAATATTTTGGAGTGGAGTTCTGATAACCCTACTAATGGAAGGAAGGCATATTATAAAAAAAAAAAAAATACCCTTCCTAATATGGAGAACGTTCAAATAGTAAATTGCAAAAGCCACCCAGACAGATCCCTCCTCTTTACAATAGTGTGCCCAAAAATTGATTTATTCTTATCAGAGAACCAGCGGACGTAAAAATCATTAGAAGTTTGGCCCTCTAGGCGCTTATAAGTCATTAGCATGCTAATTGCGTCTTATGAGCGGCGAAACCGCGATGTTCCATATATGACAAACATACAAACTTATTTCCTCCGGCCATAAATAAGTACTTCTCGTAGAAGTGAAGACAAATGATAAAAAAAAATATACTATATCCATGGATGGGCACTGGGGATCACGCGCCAAGATGTCTACTGGCTAAGAATGGCTCTAGCACGTATTTTGCCCCCAAGTACTCTCCAAACGAGACCATTACGGCGCAATGCACAGTGAAATTTTTTAAAATTTAATTGAAAATCACTTTATGATTTGTTGAACTCACGACACTATTTATAGCACGAAGAGGATTTAATTAAGGCAAACCGAAGCACTCTTCTTGGCCGCATCCAACCATCTTTGGACGGGGACGGGTGCGCTTGGTGTCGGCGACTTCGCGCTTTTCTATTTATTACGATGCAAAACTATGATAAGCGTGAATGAGAGTGAAAATGGAAAACGCTGAGAAAATCGATAATAACTTGCTTCCCTAATTGGGCAGAAAGTCTTACAAGTAGTTACAACTCTTTTTACTTATTTATTTTTTATTTTATATTCTTCAGGTGTTCGCTGATCGCGCCAAGTAACTTTGAAGAGGTCGCCCTTGATTGGTATTCAAGGGTGAAAGGAAATGACGATTTCTTCGGTAATTACAATTAAGATCTTCCTCTCGTTTCATTTTCAAAACAATCTATTCCACTTTGAACGTGTCATCGTTTTACTCTTCAAACGCTCTAGGCGCCAACGCGACAGGAAATAATTAATTTATTTCACAAAAGCTACTGGTTAAGGTTTTATAGATATAGAGTAAAAATTTAAAAAACAAATCATTTACTGGAATACAAAATATCTCATTAAAAAAAGTATACAAAATGTCTTTTAACTTTTAACACACGGCAACGAGCAAACAGTGAGATCCTATTCAAGAATTGAGTTTCTGCAGTCGATTAATCAATTCAGCGCTTACTTTTCATAAGCTGAATTGAGCAGTCGACTGCAGAAATGGTAAATTCCAAAATGCGGCGTCAAAACCGTATCGTTGCACAATTCAGCGTAGTATTCTCTGAAGCTGAATTGTACATCAAGACGTTTTTGATGCATTTTGGAAATTACTCAAACTAAATTTTTGAACAGGACCTGATATACATATAATTTTTAAAGACATTTTTTCCGTATACATTTTACAAATTCGTAAGCGAAATAAAGGTTGAATTTGATTTAATATTTTACCTAAATTCTAGAACACTTAAATTCCAACATAAGTTTTATAAATTATGTTTTCCGGAATTGGAATGCATAAAGTTAAAATAACTTTGTGTAAAGTTTGGGTGTTTGTTCTTGGCAAAAGTTAGAAGTTATAGGATGAAACTTTAAAACAATTTTCATACATTGTTCAGTAACAATTTTTAAATAAAAGACTCCTAAGAATTACTAAGAACTAAAGAGATCTCTTTAGCAAAACTAAAACAAGGGCACAAAAACCGATTTTGCGTTTTAGAGATAAGATTAAGAATAATGTATAATGTATATGGTATACAGTCAATAAAACTCATTATCTTATACTTATACTTAAACTTAAAATCCACGATATCTTAAAACTATCCATATTATTTTCGGGTCTTTCAATTTAACTTTTACTTCGCATAGTACTTTATTTAATATAGTTCGATTAAATCCCTTAACGTCGCTATAAAGATTTAGTTATTTATGTAATAAAAACTAAACGATAAAAAATCCAATTTCGACCTGTTTTATTACCTAACAATAAATGATTAAATGCAATTCAAAGCAAATAGTCCGATAAGTCTCAAAAACCTGCTTGTTGATGGACGAAATTATTACCCGCCCCGGTGAAGTAATGATAAAATAAAAAACAAACTATCACGAGTCGTTCCTATGTTACCACATATGTACTAAAAAACTACATATCTTTACTACATCACAATTTCCAGAAATATGTCTCTGCGCCCTCAATTGTAAATCTAATTATTTTTCTGCATGGATACATTCCATCAGAAAAGGAAACGACGACATCGTTGAAAAATTCACTGAAAAATCTTTTGTGCTTCTTCATGCATTCATCTTCTTTCACGCATCACAGAGCGCATGATTTCTTCTTTTTTTTTAATTTTGAGATTATTTAAGTTTTTGGGCGACAATTGGTCTCCGAATTTAAGAATTCATTTTATACGTATTGTAGTTTGTTTAAAGATAAGTAAAATCTACCCAACTTTCACTATACAGTATACATATATCAACACGTTCCCTGCCGATGTGGTTTCCACGACATATGAACTATTTTCGATATACACTAAACAAAATTAAAAATAATTTTACATATAAATACTTCTTTTTTCCATATTATAAGATAAATATATATAATACGATATGAAATTTTTATAGTGATATTACAACAATCATTCTAATATGCTTATTTAAGAAATTGAGCAGTGTAAAATTTGAACAGTGTACTACAAGGCAGAAAACATTTTAAATAAATGTTGAAACCATATTTTGGTTGCATAACGAAAAATGTCCTTAAACGTGAATAATAATAACCACGTTATTTGCGTCCACCACGTCAATTAGGCAAATAGCCTGCGCATAAATATAAAATACATTCCCTCAAACACGAAAAACCCAATTCGTTCAAAGGGAAATCCCTTGCCAACTCGAGGGGTGGTTTTTGATACATTGCATTTAACCTTAACCCTCGGCTAAAGCTACGGCCACTATACAAAAAAGGCAGTAACCAAAAAAATCGATTTCATGTCCATCATAGGGAAATCCAATTCAGTCATAAGTGACGGGAAAGCTTTTCTAGTGGGCTCTTAATGGTAAAAATGACTTTTACT
The DNA here is from genome assembly GCA_951509405.1 of Machimus rusticus. Taxonomy (NCBI): domain Eukaryota; kingdom Metazoa; phylum Arthropoda; class Insecta; order Diptera; family Asilidae; genus Machimus; species Machimus rusticus. The sequence goes on from OX608049.1 coordinate 8,541,565, forward strand.
TTCATATGTACGTGCACCAAAGAAACATACCGGAAACAGAGCATAGGCAAATTTTGTTGGATGAGTTAACATTTTTACCATATAAATCCTCGAAATCGAAAAGGAGGAAATGGGAATATTTTTAAGTTTATTGATAGTCATACTCCCGGTTTGTGACAGCTATAATTCTCGGAATGGATAATCCCCTGGGAAGTGATAAAATCTCAGAAATAACCTGCAGATAAGACAAGGAATTACATATATATTTTTCCCTTCAATAGTATTAAAACTGAGTCTTACCAACAGCTCCCTTCAAAGACATCCTTTTTCTTTAATGCTTAAATGCATCTTTGTATCTTTGGATAGAACCCTCCATTCTTTGATTCTTTTAAGCCTAAGCCCAGCTCAGATGATAGCTTAGAGCGGTTAGCAACTCCTTTTGTATACCGTTTTAGAAATTCGTGAATCAGTTATGGGTTTCTTCAGTTTGCGGAGTAAACAAAATGTTAATCGACTTGAAAAGAACTTCCTCGGTAAAGCGTCGTTTCCTTCCTGCGCGCCAAGCCAGCAAAACTTTCGTTCTTTCGCTCATTTGAAGAACTTCTTTAACTGGCGCGATGCGGCGACTGCCTCTTTTATTTTTTTTTTCTTTGGGCGGGGGGCGCCGAGCCACTTCGTACAGGAGCTGCAGCAGCCCCATGTTATCAAAGTGAAAATTTTTGCAGCCCTGTTTTCCAGTGAGCACTAACTACTTGCTGCAAAAAGGGAAAAATTGCTGTTATAATTGAAGTTTTCACCGAGCTTCTCTACAGACGAACAATTAACTTTGTTTGCCTTTTCTGGATGTGTTTTACCTTAATCTCCTTGCCTGTGAAGAGGCGAGGGGGCGGAGGCCGACTTTGTAATACTTTTCATTCATGTGGCATATAAAAACGCCAGCAATAATTTCCCCCCATCCAAAGTTGGAATGAAACCCTTCCTTTTTTCTGCAAAAGGGAGAAAGTGGAAGATAGCTACATATTTTATTTGCAATGTTATGTGAACCAAAAGTGGCATTTAGTTGATTTTATGGAATCTCTGTGACAGGTGAATTGAGATTTTTATTCCTTTATCTTCGACAATAATAAAATCAAATAAAAATCTGGAAAAGATACGTGAACAGTAAACAAATAATTCAAGTATACTTTTTTTATGAAAAATATCTTCTAAAAATTAATACAAATATATTTATAAATTTTTCGAAGCGCATACCCCTATATGGTGAATTCAGCTCAGTTTCATTCAACGTAGTTTTATTCAGCTTAGTTTAATGCATCTCAGCTCAATTCAGCTCAGCTTAATATCACTAAGCTTAATTCAGCTAAGCGTAATTCAAATAATCTTCGTTCAGCAGTTTAATTTCATGCAAATAAGCTGTGGAAAATTATAGATGTTTTTTATAAATAACATAGGTTATATTACGAAATGTATTAAAACCGCCTCAATGCACAACTCAGCTTTACAGACTACTACGCTGAATTGTGCATCGATACGATTTTGATACATTTTTGAATTTACCCATATTCAGAATAATGTTATTTATTTGTTTAGGCTCTCCATGATTTAATTTCTTAATTGAAATAACATTTACAAACACCGTGGTACAAATCCTATTTGCAGACGTTTAATTAATTATATTACCATAAATAAGGAACAATTTTTTCTAATAAAATAGGGCGCTTAAAATATCCCACTGTACCACCCATTCTATGTGTGTGAGCCTGAATGACATACATACGTTTTATAACCAGCCGTAATCGGATTAATCTAGAGTAAACGACACACTTAAAAACATGTACCCCGAACAAGCCCACAGTGTGGCTAATTTCAAGAAATGACCTGGAAAAATCTTAATTACCTGCACTGTTGGCTCGGTGCCATTTACCTATTTAACAATTTAAAATTGAATGACATCAGAGCTCTAATCCGCAATCTACCCCTCGTTCGCCCTATTTTAGCCAGTTTTGAAGCCTCCTTCGAAAGATATGTAGTTCAAATTTACACGAATTCTCATTACGCTTCCCTCCAGAGTCTGGGAATAATTTAGCAGCAGGCTGCAAATCTCATTACCGGTAATATCAGAAAATGTGTGTAGAGGTTACTTAAGGGGGTGACTAATGTTGATTTGGGGAAAAGGATATGACTCAGACCGTATCCAGTGCAACTCTGTCGTCTGGCATGAGTCGACGAGGGAAACAACCACATCGTCTGCCTCTACTTCATTAGTTTTTCTCGTCCGGGATTAAGTCCAGGAGCCCTTTGGGATGTGTTTAAAGTGTACGAACCCACCCGCACCGAGCTCCGACACACCAGGCTTACATATTCCAGCCCTGCCTCAGTCACTGTCGCTTTACTTAAGTCGTTGATTGGTTTTCAACCCCCAGAGTTAAAATAGGTCAGGGAAGCAGCCCTCAATCTCGCGCTCTCGAGGGTTCTGCAAGGTTTCGCAACGTCGTCGTCGACGAGGTTCGGTGTTATGAAACTATCTTAACTGCCATTGTCATCGCTGGATCATAGCTCCCCTGATTCTGTTTCACTTTTAATAGAAAGATTGGTTTGGCGTCGGTCGACCCTCCTCGACAACGGATGACAACAAAATGAACTTTCTTCCCAGGGAAAATTACTGTGAAAGGCGGAATTTTATGTAAAAGCCACTGAACAATGAACTTGGATCGCCTGACTTAATCAATTTTGAATGTACCCTGGGCTAAACGAACGTCTATTATTCTCCCAGAGTTTGGATTATGTAGTTTCAGCTGTCAGTTCACTTTTCCGGGTTAAGAGTGGGTTTTCCATGAACTCCAGTTTTAAAAGCATTGTATGACATTCTTGCCTTTCAATGCAATTTACATTTTTTTGTATTATTTTTTTTTTTATTATCTCATAGGCGCGAACTAGAAACCCTTTCTTTTCTCTTAACGCATGCGTGGGATGATTTGCGTGATGAAAATGGTTTTATCGAATGATTAAAGCATGTTGAGCATGTTGTAATAAACACAAGAAATTCATTTTTGAGCAATTGGTCACATCCTAATAGTTTTTAACCATACATCATCAAAGTAGATAATAACAAATTTGTCTATATCTCCATTGAAAAATTGGAAAAAGATGCATAGGTGAGGTACATACATAATTCAGAAAATTTTGAAAATTCACGCTTTAGAGGCGTTATAAAAATTCATATTAGTTTTTATTTATTGAACAATGCCTTTTGTAGAGGTTGCCATATCGCAAATAATTTCTCAACTCGTTCAATAAAATTTATTGAACCATTGTACTAATATCAAATTCATAAAATATTTATACATTATGCAGTTCAATTACAATTTGGATAGCTGAATACGTGGCTGAATAAAATTTAGTAATCAAAATGTTAAGCGGTATTTTCATAATTAAATTTAGGAAACGCACGTACATAAGTGGATCTATAATTTTTTAGTCATTTTTGATGCATTCGAATTCAAACAACTGTTTTGCTGCCTCGAACGCAAGATTACAACATACTACCGAAGATTTAGCAAGGGAAGAATAAATTATCAATGAAAATTATTTACATTAATAAGTAATTAATTAATAGGGCATTAATTAATAAATAATTTGCATTTAAAATAGAAATCAATGGTATATTTTGTTATTACAAAAGGCAAGCACACTTATTAGATTGAACTAAACTCCTCAAATTACTATATGTACTACATATTTTGGCGCCAAATTAAGTACGAAAATGTATAAAATAATTATGTAATAATAGCATAAAAGAAGTTAGGTCTTTCGAATTAATTCGAAATTTGTCTTTTTGAATTTGTACCTTTTTATAAATTGGTAGTTCAAAAATAAATCCGTAAATCCCTAAGTAGCATTTTTACTTATCTTTCTACGGTATAATATTTATGGTGAAGTCTTGGTAGTTTCAATGTGGATAACCCTTTCCAGACATCGTTTGGGGTAAATGAATCTTATTGCCCCAGTTATGAGCCACTTCATACCGAAACAATTATATAATTATCTCGTTTGAAGAGCCACCGAAAGGGCTTCCTTTTTTCCGAGCGCCACGTTGAGCCAAGAATTTCTGCTGTGTAAGCAGTCGAGGCCTCGATTAAGGCTCACGTCGCATGTGCACTTCATGGATCTGAACGTCGCGTTGCAACGCTGTGTCGCTGGGTGCATTCCTTGATATCTTTACGCCTCTGGCTCTAAATCGAAATGTCATCTTCTTGACTTTATCCAGATGCTGAATATGTAAAATTACCCCTTTCGCTGGGAGATAACAGGGCCCATCCGCTGACGTTGCTGCGCTCTGCATCATGCACTTAGTTATGTCTTCCGCTCTCCCCTCCCCCGTTCCCGGGATAAGTTTTGTCTGTTTGCTCCAATCCCCTTAATGACGACGCTCCGCTTTATGATGACTATGGACGGGCGGAATATGCGACTATGATGAGACTATGACAACGATGACGGTGATTATAATGTCAACTATCTCGCCAAAGATATACGACACAGTGGGGCCCTGGATTTAAAGTGACAACGGGCACATTAAACTGAAGAGGATCTCTGTTGACCCACATCTCCCCCTTTTTATCTAAAAAATGGCTCACTGTTGCCAGCGACACAAATTTTTCATCTTTTACTTCGTCTTTTCTCCGCATACCATTTTTGAAACCCCCAGCGCGAAACGGACGCTATAACCCCCGACTTTTCCCTCTGTCGACCCCCTGGGGGTTGAAATTAATTTCAGAGGTATCTTTTCATATTATGCAGATACAAACGGGAGGTAGCGACGAGGAGTCGTTGGCGAAAATTTGGTGCATTGTCTACTTTTAGAGTGGTGGATGAAAAAAAAAATAATATAAAAATTTTAGATCTGGAAATTGTACAGATTCCCGAAAAGTGGATTAAGAGATAAAGTTTGCAAGTAATTGCAACGAGGAGATGGTATCCCAGGATAAACGTTCTAAGCTCTATAAAAACTTTGGTATTTTTGTCAGACTTGTTCATATTTTTCGCTATTGTAATTCTAATCACTCGCTTTTATTCATCTGGTATCATTTAATTGGATTAAAAAGAATCTGCAACACTGTGTACAAATTAGAAACAGTGTAGAACAATTAGAGTCGATTTTTCAATCGGCTGATAACTTTATTCTTCAGATAGAAAATCACTCTCTAAAAATTAACTAACAAATAACAGTCCTATCTTTTGGTTTAAGGATCGAATAAGTTTATCCGTCTGATAGATATTTTAAATCAAAATCCAACTTGATTATGACAATTTTGTTTGACGAATAAATTGAAAATTTGGCCCTTAAACCAATAACAGATATTCGATTCGCTCAATAATAAAACTATGAGAAGTTCATCATAGCTTCTGAACCATTCAACCGATAATATAATTTTATGCACACGCAGAGAAACTACTCTATAACAATTTGCATGCAAAAAATATTTCCCATAATATCTCATATGATACATTTTTTATAACCAGTGTATAATGGAATGAAACTTATGCTATAGACATTGAAAGTTGATTGCTGAATTTGAATATGTATAAACACTAATTTATTTTAATCCCGGGACCAATTATAAAAATTATTATTCAAATTTTATACTATAAAGATCATTTAGTGGTAAGATTCCTTAAAACATATAAAAACATAAGATTCGTTAGCTTACATATTTTGAGATTTGTAATTTTAATTTAAAAAAAAATTAAAATATGAAAATAAATAAGAATAACATTTATCAAGTGATTTTAATTTATTTATATCAGGAATAAAAGTTATGATAGCAATTACATTTTTTAAGATCAAGAATAAAAGTTATCAAATATTTTTTATTTCCTTAGATTAGGAATAAAAGTTATGAGCAGAACATTTTCTTGATAACGTTTCAACTAGACCTATCAACGGCTCTGAATCATTTTTTTTTTTTGATTTTGTTCCAGGATTTTATATTAAAACATGCTATTAGCATGATATTTTAGGCAGTTAAAAGTTATCCGATAACTTTTATTCCTGATCTAAAAAACTAAATGTCAATTAATAGAAAAAAAAATCGTAATTATAACAATTCAATAGTAGTTTTTTTATTTTACCTATAACAGTTAATACCCTGTTTAAACCTTCTTATGAATATTGTTTCTTTATTGCTTACCGATAATTTTAATTTCCAAATTATTACAACAAAAAGTAATATTCAGCGGTGGGTGTACACTGTACATATACTGAATTCGAATATTTGATCGAATTTTTTAAATCCACTTTTTACAGCAGAGTACAATCCGGAATCATAATAGCTTAAAGTACTTCATCACTCTAACCTCCCTTCGCTACTTGATTCTATAGTTGTTATCTTATATTTTTTTATTTTTAATATATGCAATAAAAACTTAGAACTCGTTGAATTACGTAAACTTTTATTATCTAGGATCAAAGAAGGCAATCCTCGTTACCAGAATGAGAGTATTAGTTGCATTTTATCCTAAACTTTTGCAATTTATGTGACTTAGAAAATTTACTAAAAAATTTAATCAAGAAAAATGCGAAGCGAACGAACTCTATCTTTCTTTGTTATTTATAAAAAATAAAACATAAGTACAGTGAATTTTGATATCACTCCAGAGATGAATATCTGTCTTCCTTCCAAAAGAAGGAACCTTTCTAGAGTTTTATATACGACTAGAATACATTTTAGTTCTATACACCCGGTGCACACAGGGTTAATGGAAAATTTTCATACATGTTCTTGCATCTTTCGAACCCTCCTGCCGCAGATGTGGGAACAAAAGTTGTTCCATTCCCCGAAATTGCATATTCTAACAGAGAAATCCAAAAACCCCTGCAGCAGGAGTGATTTTAGGAATTCAATTTTAAAGCAACAGTACCAAAAAAAAAAACATAATCATATTCAAATTCGTTTCAAAGCGCAACGAAAGATACGAACGGACTGAAGTCGGTTTATAAATATGTCAACTTATTTAAATTTTTAATTTCAAGTAAGTGGTCTCTGCTCGCCCTGGCTGAATAAAATTTTCATACTCATTACTGGTGTTAAAGTTTTAGAACAAACCAACCATCAACTTAGGAAAACTGGCAAAGGAAAACGAAGAAAAAATAATAATAATTTCCATAAAAAACAAAGCTTCCAAGTGGATACGCATCGTGTCTACAAAAGAATCGTGGGAATTGCAGGAAACTCTAGAAATGACTCAGAGAAGAAGTTCTAAGGCACGGAAAAGAAGTTCACCAGGTGACTGACTCATTTTCTTCAGTCGCACCATGTCACCGTCGTCGCCGACCTCGCTTCGAGTCCCAAGTGGTTGGTGTTCGGGTTGGTTCACTTTTACAAAAGCCCAGGCGTATTTATTTCCAACCGGGAGTGCATGTGTCTCATGGAAACCAAAGTAACTATAGATTTCTAGGTACTTGACTTTTCCACATCTTTTTCGTTTCAGTAAGTGAGTGCAGAAAAGCCGCTTGAAATTTCCCTTTCCATTCAGCCATACTTGGTCTAGTTTCGGAAGAACAATCAGCTGCTGATCACCTAAGAAGTGGTTGCGAGTTACTACCTACCGAGAAAAATTTTAGATCATTCAATTTCGTCAACTTATTATAAAATGACGCCCGCCAAATGCATCGCTTTTGTTCGACATCGATATGTGGATGAATATTCCAATTACATACAGCAATACCGAGTTTTTGCATTAATTAAAGTTAATTATAGCGGATTCCTCGATTCAGTTTACAAAAGTACATATTTAAACGAAAACAACTCATCAGTATAGTTTTTTAGTTCATAGAAGTGACTTAAAGTCTGAATTGTTAGCCAAGTTTAATTAAATTTTAAAAGATAATAGGTGAGTCTATATTATGTTGAATTGTTGCGTGGAACCAAAGGCCCTATTCAAGAATTGAGTTTCTGCAGTCGTCTGATCAATTCATCGTTTACTTTTCATATGCTGAATTGAGTCTCTGCTCAATTCAGCTTATAAAAAGCAAGTGCTGAATTGATCAGACGATTGCGGAAACTGAATTCTTGAACGAAGCCAAAGTTATGATATGAACTCTACTCGTTTTTATGTATCGAGAGGGATTTGCTTACTTAAAAATTTAATATTTTATTATTCGTTTTCGTTCTTATCAATTGTACAGCCTTGTTCAAAAGTATTAGGCACCCTCGAATATCGGTAGGTAGACGAAATTGACATGAGTTCTAGGAAAATTTAAGATACCTGGTGTTCGATCGTAACGACGCCGTTTTATTACTTGGGTTTCCCGGTTGTAAAGTACCGTTAACTATAAAAAATTAAGTTTTTCTTAATTTTTTGCTCATTTATGTAACTGAGTTCTATCCGACAAGTTGTTATTAAAAGACGGTTTGAGGTGATTTCGGTAAAGCGGTTATGATTATTCTGTTTAGAAGTGTTGACGGTTTTAAAATGCCCAAAGTGAAGGAACTAAGCGAGTCTTTGAGGGCTGAAATAGTGGTTTTGGATGCTAAAGGTGTTAGCCAAAGTGCAATTGCGAAAAAATTAAAGTGTTCACGCTATGCAGTGCAAACAACCCTCAAAAGGTAAAAGGAGTCTAAGTCCTTTAAAAACAAGCCGAGAGGTGGAAGAAAGCGTGCTACAACGTCAAGGCAGGATGGATTTTTAACTTTAATGTCACTTCAAGATGGGAAAAAAACATCAAAAGATCTCGTTAATGATCTGCAGGAAGAAACGGGAGCCAGTTGTTCGGCTGCAACGATAAGAAGACTCCTTCTAGAGTCAGGACATCGAGGTTGTAAGGCCAGAAAGAAGCCATGGCTTTCTCAGCAAAATAAAGAAAACCGACTTAGCCGGGCAAAAGAATACAAAAATTGGAAAGTCGAGAATTGGGCAGAAGTCGTATGATCCGACGAAACAAATATTGAGATAAATCTGCAAGCTGTTCTTCTTTACTTTTATAAAAATATTCAATAAACTGAGCCTCCCAGTTTACAAAAAGAAATAAATTTTAATTGTGCTATTTTTTCCTTCAAAATACAGATCTTCGGTCAACCTGGGGCAAAATTCGTGCGCCGAAGGACAGGGAAAGCATATCGCGCGGATAGTATTGTTCCTACAGTAAAGCATGGTGGTGGAAGTCTAATGATCTGGGCCTGTATGGCTACATTCGGAGTCGGAAAACCTTTCGTCGGCGAAGGAAGGATAAATTCTAAAAAATATACAACTATGCTGGAAGACATTTTGGAACCGCCAATAGCCAAAATTTTTAGCGGAGTACCCAACGAGTACATCTGCCAACAAGATAATGCTTCTTGGCATACGGCTAAGAAAAATCGAGAGTGGTTGTCTAAAAAACTGATTAGGGTAATTGATTGGCCATCACAGTCTCCAGACTTGTCGCCAATTGAGCATCTTTGGCCCATATTAAAAGCAAGAGTCCAAAAATGCAATTACACTTCAATTTCGTCCCTGCGCCAGGCTATTTTCGAAAAATGGGAAAAAATATCTCCATATGTTTGTGCCGCTCTAGTTAACACTATGCCGAAAAGGGTAGCAGCAGTCATAAAAGCAAACGAAGGAAGTACAAAATATTAATAATAGCAATACAGTGCAATGCTCTTTAAGAATATACATGTATTTTTATTCAAACATTTTTCATATGGCTCCTTTTAAAAAATATTGGGGGTGCCTAATACTTTTGAACAAGGCTGTATTTGATTAATAGTGAGTGTCGTTTTACCTCGGCTCAATAAATCTTTTTATCAAAGTATTGAACTTTCTGTATTATATTCAGCTATTAAGTTAAAGCATTAAAATGGATTTTGTAATATTATCCAAACAATCAACTTTATACTATACGGGAAATTAAGATGGTTAAACGCAATCAGAAAAAAATACCTTCAGTAAAAAATTGACAAATAAATTACGATTTAACAGGTAATCTTTAAGAATGCAGCAATAATGAAAAAGTTTAAAAGTTAATGTAAAAGATAAAAACAAAATCCATAATTCAATTTCAATCAATCCAAAGCATTAAGGCAAATTACTGGGAAAATAAATTTTTTATTCTACATATTGTTTAAATACATAAAATCTGATGTAAAGAGCATTCCAAAATTTGAACTAAAAATAATAACCATATACAGATTGATTCGATTTAGATACATATACATATCTTCAGAAATTCTTAGTTAATTTAATTATAGATTACCTGAAAAACTTATTAGAAAATGAAAATTTACATACACGTAACTTCCTTTTAAATCGCTCCAATTGCTTATGCATATATGAATTAGAAAATATATCTCTTAAACTATTTTAGCAGTTGCCGCAAGCGGAACCGTCCAGATGCATCGAATTGCGACGGCATGAATTTCTTCATATAGTACACCTTGAAATCTATGCCCACTCACGGCGAAATAAAAATCTTTTTTCTTAAATGTTTGCCTCGAGACTTTTTCTTTCTGGTCCAGTCACGAAAATTGCCACGGACAAGGGATAGTCACCTCCGGTATTCCGGATGATTCAACCTTTGGCTTCGATAAGTCCCACAATATCTAAAATAAGCGCTCCCCCGCGAGCATCTTGCATTTAGTTACCCAGATCCATGTTTTATCTCGATGGACTTCTTCAAGACGACGAAGGTAGATTTTTTTAAAAAAAATAACGAATTTCGCAGCATCTCTCAAATTGCTTCTTCACTTAGCCAATTGATGTAAATAATAAGGAAGACATTTACCTCTTAATTCCCAAGATGGTGTTACCAGATACGGCCTGGCCTATAAGGCGATATTTTTTTTCTGTTCGGAGCCGATCCCTTGCTCCGACTAATGATCGCAATTTATTTGAGACGTTCCTTCTGCATGCTCACCCAACGCAGCACCCAAAGTGGAAGAAGCACTTAAGATTTTTGGAAGTGATAATGTATTAATCAGTTAAATTGATTCGCATGTTCCTGACAAGCTCCGATGTTGTTTGGAGCCGGAATTATTTGTCTGAAATATTGTTATTTGATATTTTTTTTTTTCGGAAGATCCGGACATATAAAATGATATTAAATTGTTAATCTACAACTGAGCTCTTGTAGATAGCTACTTTCGATTTAGTCGACCGTCCGTGTAATAAAAAAATTATGTGTCTGATAATTATATATTTTTTCTAGAATAACATCAATTCAGCTCTAAGGAAAATCTCAAAAATTATCATGCAGATTTCTGAAAACTTCAAGCATTCTTCTTGTTTTACACACATCTAATCGTTTCAACAGGAATTAAATTATACCTATTAAAAAAATGTACTCAAATTAATGTAACAATCGATTGATTTAATTTGATTGATTAAATAATAATCATAAGCGATTATTCGATTATTTGGAGAAATACGCCATTATTGTGAAAACGTATAAGTACACAATTGTAATTATATTCCATATTAATAGATTAAGTACATATTTCGATTTAATCACAGCTATTCAATATCCATCAAATCATTACATAATTTAACCGATTAATATTCGTATTCAGCAATCATAAAAATCACAGATATTAAATAGCAAACAATAACATTTAAAGCGAAATTATGAATTGAATTTTTCCTTAGAAAAATTGCCTTTTTTTCCCTCTTTAATTAGAAAATTATTGCAATATGCAAAATATCAAAAAGTTATTTAAATTTTTTCTGTACAGATGTAATTTTTGCAAAACTATCAAAAATTTTCACTCACCCTAATAAAAAGGAAACACTTCATCAAGTTGCTTTGTTTATAAGACAAACAAAAGATTGGAATAAGTACCTGAAAGAAAATAAAAAATTTAATTTAATAAAATATGTAATTTGTTTTTTAATGAAAAAGAACATTTTTAAAAGGAAATCTGTGTTAAGGTACAAAACTTGGCAGATTCAAGTCTTTAAAGTTATTCTAAAATACACAACGTCGAACAAAATAACGTGTTGAGTGTCATTCGAATTCAATTTTTATTAGGATAAACCATGTCTTCTATCGACGATAAATTTCAAATAAAGTTAAAGGAACATAACCTAAACTAAATTCTCGTAGTCCAATTTTATTAATGTTTCCATATTTTCCGAGCCTAATAGAATACATCTTTGCATACATACCATATAAACTTGTTTAAGTTGAAATTTTTCCCAAAAGAATTTTTAACAAAATAGTTTAAGAGTTGAGCATTTCCCTTGCCGGCCATAAATTGTCGTAAAAAACATTTTCTCTTCCCAACTCTGCAGGAAGCTGGCCTTTTTTTTTTAATTTAAACTCGGTTGAACGAACTATCCTGGATGGTCGTCCAACTCATCCATTCACATTTTTTGGAAACTTTGCGGCGTTTTCACTTTCGAAATGATATTATATCATAAAAAGGGTTTTTTTCCGCCTCTATAAGTTTCCACCGTAAAGGTGAAAAAATTACCTTTTTCTAGGCTTAGAAACATGCTTGAGGGAAAAGGCTTCAATTATGGCGAAGGCCAAAAGTGCTGGAAATAAATCTGTACGATTTCCCATATTTTTCGATGTAATATAACTCGGTTCGCAACACATTTTTGTTCGTTATATATAAAAAGAAAAGCCAGAATTATTGGAATGCCCTCCTTTATGTTTATTTGATAGAAAAAAAGAAAGACGTCATAAAGCCTCCGCTGAATAGGCAATTTTTCAGCACTTAAAAAACGTGTGCTGGATTTTGAGCCGTTTTCTGAAGCATTCGTACGAATTCCGAGCCCGAAGTGAATTGGAGCAGTGACCCGATTCCTTCCTCATTTAATAACCGAAAGAGAATTTTCCCACTCATGATTTCATCTCGTTCGTCTCCTCCGTAGAATGTCGTTTTGGGGGTTGGTTCAGAGGATGGTTTTGGAGGGATGGTTCAGAGGATGGTTTTTGGGGAGGAGTGGTACTTCTGCTGCGATACTACGCCTAGATTTTGTTGGAAAAATCGATACCGGGATACCCAGGGAATAGTCTCTACGTTCTACTCCCGTCTTTTTCCTTCTCGATCCCGACATGAATCGGCGTCGGCATCGGCCTCTATCCCGGCAGCAACAGCATGACATCTCTCTATGTCAGTTAACCGATTTTTTTTTTATTTTTGTAGGGCAATAACCTTTTCGAAATGCGCGAAAGCCTTCTGCTGTGTTTTTCATTCATCTCAAAAAAAAAAAATTTCTTTTCCAGGGTTGAACTACAATTTATTTGCGTTGTTTCCTATAGGAGCACGGGTCGATTTTCCTGGATTTTGAGCGATATAATTGTCGTCAAAAGGCAGCACAGGGTAACGCCTCAGTGCCTTCGGCAAGCACAGGGTATCCAATAAACTTAACCGATTTATTTGCGTCCTCATTAGTGCCCCTCCAACCGGTGACGTGACGGAGCGGAGTCGCGCGGAACTTGTTGGTTATTTTATACAAGCACAGACCCAGAGATTGTTTTTCGATTGAATAGGGCAGGGTCGTGGCGTTGGGAGTTTTATTGTTTAAATTATGACCCGAATAGAGGCGGAAGTTTAAAGGATTGTGTGTTCCAATGGATGCAGGAAAACATCGTTCCTACGCTGTAGACGATGGCATAAAAAATACAGTCTAGTTTAACATTATTTCACTGTAATATGGCTCTGGCGGCGCTAAAAACAGGCCATGAACAATTCGCAATTACTCTGGTTTAGCTGAAGTTTTGGCGCTAATTTCAGAGTTAAACATTACGGGGTCAATGACTGACCCACGCCCGTTTTACTTCAAACCCTTTCGTCAATCGATCACAAAATTCATACACACAGAATAAATTCCTGAATTTCTATTTGACAACAATGCTGTCAAAGTAACCACAAGAAATATTTACATAATATAAACTTTATAGAATTTCGGTTGATACTATGTAGTTACAAGGAATTGTTGCTATTAACACAATAGCTTTCTTGAGGTTACAACTACTGCACATACATAAAACGTGCGACATTAACCTTAGTTGTTGTTTAGCAGTTAAATTGGGAAAATAACTTGAAATGCGATCGTCTCTAGGATTGCATCCATTTATTTAATTAATTTGGAGGTAATTTTATTTCTACAAGTATAGTAAATTTATCTGATAACTTTGATATTACCCCGAAATCAATTGAATTATTTAAACTCCGTCTAGCATTTATTTGATGCCCATTTATTTTATGTGAATAGGAATTGTTTACAGGAAACAAAAAATCGAACTATATATTAACAGGAAGAATTCCCTTCATGACAATATTATGACAATTTTATAAGAAACTCAATTTACTTCTAGTGAACTTAAAAGCCAATTTACCAAAAAAGAATGAACAGCTTATTAACAGATATTTAGTTGAACCATAATTGCATGATTAAGTGACAATTAATTTATTTCTGTTATGATCAAGTGAAAATTAATTTATTTGTTTAACAAGTAACACTGCATTAATTTAACGATGTATGTATATACTTTCATTTTTATAAATAAAAGGTAAATAATGTATGTATATAAATATTTTCACTGTTTTATTTTACACTATTCAAACATATGGTTTTATCTCATTGAGATAACTGTGTGTCATGTTCAGCTCAGAAGCACATTTGAAATATGGGGAAGAATATATTGGTTCAAAAAATTTAAGCAGTTTTAGATTTAAACAACCTAAACTTTCTTTAAATTTGTATTTAACCATAGTATTTTCTCCTATACTTTTTTTTAATGTACTCTTAACAGCAGTGAATAAAATATTCTGGATAGCATTTGAAAGGTATATTCATGATAGCATTGTCTCACTATTTTCAACCTGCATAGTGATGGTATATTAACAGCATTAAAATATATAATAACCGAATTTTTATGTTTAGTTTATCTGAACTTCATCTCAGCTAAAAAAAATTGCACTATCAAGTTATCTCAACCGACTTTTTGTTAAATCGTTTAACGGCATAACTGCGGTTGGCGCAACTTCGAAATGTACATAATTAGCTAATTTTTATTGAAGATTAATTGAAACAAAAAATAAGAAAAACCTAACTCAAAGTATTAAATACAACAATATCTTAAGCACTAGTTGCAACAAAAGCATCTATCAATGTCAATGGCATCATTAAGAGGGTTGAGAGGATTACAATGACTGAATATCATCATTAAACCAGACCGATCATCACACGTTAAAGATAACCATCGTAACCATAATTAGATAAAGCGTAAACAATTGAATCCCAAAAATCTTATCGAAAATTAATGACGCTAAATAAATTTTTTCTTTCATAATCTCTAGTTCGAAACCACAATTGAAGACATTGAGCTTCTTAACCGCAAACCCAAAGAGAAGTTGGGCGGAGACTAGTAAAGATTAAGAAAAATTAAAGATTTTCTTGTTTGCGTACTAGCTGCAAATAAACCCATTTTCTCAAGATAACTCGTTACGTGTTGTCTTTCCTCTCTTCGACTATCGACTTCTCGAGATAAGACCTGTTCAGCAACACTTGGAAGGCAAAGAGCGACAACTTGAAGAGAAAAACAGAATTATTTCTGCAAGTAATCAACGTTACTTAGACCTTAGTCCAGTCTCAGTGCAACCGAGATATTTATACCTTCGCATAGAAGTAAAATTTTTCAGCGAAAGTGTTTTTACTTTCCCAAAAATAAGAAGTGATCATGTTTCGAATTGAAGACGTGACCTGTGAAAATGAAAGAAGCGAACAGAGGTTCATACCCAAAAAGGTTACACTCATCGAGCCGTTGAGGTTCAATGAAACCATCGTAATACCACCAAGAAGTTGCCTGACTGGGACTCCAATAGCGAACGACATTGAAAATCTTAACGCATTTTCGGTACGTGACGATGATGTTTGGGTTGTGACCTTGCCAAAATGCGGAACAACATGGACCCAAGAAATGTGCTGGTTAATTCTCAACGATTTGGACTATGAAACGGCTGGAAAACTTCCGCTGGAAGAAAGATCACCATTTTTTGAGTAAGTTAAAAATAAATATTTTATACTTTTTAAATATAAAAATACCATATAAATGTTACAGATTTAGTAAGATGGTACCACACTTTTACTTAAACACAATCGAATTTCTAAATAAACAAAAAAGCCCTCGTCTAATTAAAACCCACCTGCCTCTGCAATTACTTCCAAGGGAGGTATTTACAAAGAAGGTGAAGGTTAGTTCGTTTAAAATTTAAAAATTCCAAGAATCCTTACGTGATTCTGGCATTTCAGATGATTTATGTTGCACGAGATCCACGAGACGCTGCAATATCGTTTTATCATCATATAACTGGAATGATTGGTCTTCCACGAAAAATAAATGAAGTTTTAGACGATTTTCTTGAAGGAAACTCTATGCCAGGACCCTACTGGGATCATGTTTTAGAATTTTGGAGATTACGAAATGAGCCAAATATACTATTTCTTACATATGAAGATATGAAAAAAGACTTAATTCCAGTCGTTCAAAAAGTCTGCAAATTTTTAAATAAGCAGTTAACAGATACTGAGATAAAAAAACTTGTTAATCATCTTTCTTTTGAAAACATGAAAAGTATGTTCCAATAATTTACTAAAGAATATTATCAATTTTATTAATATCTTTTGCATTCTCTAGACAATCCCAGTTGCAGTCATCAAGTGGAAATGAAGGCAAATAACAGAGCAAAACCAGACTTCAAGTAAGACTGTGGCAATTAAAAAATCGCGCACCTGTCGTTACCTTTAATTTTTTCTGTAGGTTTATGCGAAGAGGTCAAGTGGGTAGTTACAAGGACGAATTACCCGAAGAATATCATGAGAAGTTTAAAAACTGGATTCAGAAAAATCTTGAGGGCACCGGTTGCACACTTTATTCATAAAATAACAAAATGAGATATTGTATTCAATTTTATATTTTACAAATATTTTATTTCATATTTTAAAATAAAATAATATTAAATACATCCAGAATAACTAAATTATAATAAAAGAAAATTATAGAACCAATATGGAAGAGTCAATATCGATCAAAAATTAGACAACTAAATTGAAACGCAAATTGATATGGTAAGAAAAAATGTATGAATTAATAAGTTAATTAGTTAATTAATTATTAATTAAATTTAATCAAAATATACGTTAATTTCTAAATCAAACATTTGTGATTTAAAAAAGACTAGCTCACTAAACAAGATAAGGTAGCTAGTTGAATAGAAAACAACATCAAGGTAAAATAAATATAAACTACAAATAGGACATAAATTCATTCCCCATTAGAAAATTTTTTTGATTTTTACTTTCTTTAGTTAAAATTCTAATATACGTTGTTATTTCACTAATCAAAAATAATTTGGCGATTATTTTACACCATAACTTTACTTTGAACTTCCTTGTTTCAAAACAACATAAATAATTAATCAGTGTTCTCTTAATTTACGTGTCTATCATCTAGCCATTGTTTAAGTAGCAAACTATAGGTTCAAGTGACATCAAGATAAATATTCTATGTCAAGCTCGTTGAAAAAAAATCGAATGAACTTCCTTTCGTGCTTGCCCATGCATTCCCCTTAACGCCTCGGCCCGAACATGTTTACCTTGGCAGCCTAATAACCATCGCTACAAAAGAGCTGCAGTTTAATGAATTCTCATAATCAATTTACATATTATATATCTACGCACGCGCTACGTGGGATATAATTATGTTAATAGCCAGCTACGAAATACAAACCGGGTGCCCAGGTGTACGACAGTATAGCGGCGTGGCTACTTCATAAGGAAATGTTCTTAAAATTAAATATATATTATGCACATGATTTTTCCTTAACAACCATGACCAAAGTTTTATATAATCATTACGAAATTAATAATTTAGAGAGAAATTAATATTACTACGTAGTTATTTTCGTCCAATTCAATTCTTCTACAATACGAAGGGTTTGAAAAGTTCCAAAATATTTTTTAGTATAATATTTGTGACATGTCTTGTTATCTCAAAAGCTTTTTTGTCTCAATCTCCAATCAGTACTGAAAAAGTTATATTTTGAGATAATAATAATACATAAATAAAAATATTGTAGTTTTAAACAATTTGTTTTTCTCAGAAGAAAATGCTTATAATCAAAGTAAAGAAACGATTTTAAGTCGAATTTTAAGTTTTCTTTCAGATTTTGATGATTTCAAATGCTATGATTATTTTTTCGATCAGAAATATTAAAATTTGCAAAGGTGACATTTTTTTCAGTCCGGGTTATTTTAAATAAACACTTAATCTTACAAAATTTTGGTAAATTTCAAAGAAATCCTTAAACATACTGTAAACAATTCAATCATAGCAATAAATAAATGAACGCTTTCCCTTTCTTTAGAATCCGTGAGCTTCGCGGATTCTTAACTTGTTCGTTTTTTCAAATAATTTAAATTGTTCGATAAACAACCAATTTTTTTGTAATCTTCTGCAATTTTATCCATTTGAATATTCTTTGATTAAAACAATTCTTAATAAAACCAACTGCATTTTACTTATGTACTTACTTAATTATCAAAAAAACTTTTTTTCTGCTGCCTTGCATATGCTATTGTCTGTAGCCCATACTAAACTGGCATTTAATTTAGACCGAAAAGGTCAGTTAAATTGCTTAAAAAATCATCCCCTAACAAATGCGACCAAAATTATTTTATCGCAGGACAAAAATAGCCATCCGCCGGGTAACTCAATATCACTTAGCGCCTGAACAGATGCCAGTTTCTAGCATAAAACAAAAAAACAAATTTGCTGAATCATCCTGCAACGCCCAATTTACCAAATTCAGAATATAAGTTAAATGTCACAACTCGACATCTGCACACTAAAGCGGAGGATTATGTTTTTTTTATTTCCATAGTTTTTACAAGTACCTACACACGCCAGTCACACGTACAAGATAAAAATATATTTGCGATATTTTTGGCCAAGGTTATTTCTTATCGCTTGCGTTAAAATTGTTTCAAAATTTTGCGCCGAATTTGAAAATAGAACCTTCTCTGGCAAGGGAAGGTGTTTAATTATTTCTTGTCACCGAGTTTTACCGACGAAGGTTAGACTTATCTATTTACTGATTGGATTTCTGAACCCCATCAGCTTTATCAGACTGTACCTCCTGACATGGAAGATTCCCGCAAAAGTTACGCAATAATATGTCGAGATAATCCAGTTTAAAAGACGCCGGTAATATCTTCAATTACGCAGTAGCATACCGATCGAGATAACATTTTAGTTTAAATATATAGTTATAGATTACAACTGCAATAGCTGAATATGTGGTTCACCCACCAAAGTGTTTAAAAAATATCTACTCATCGGAATTTTGGCTTTTGTCTTTTTAGAAAGCTGTATTCAACTTTTTGAATTATTCCTATCGAGATAAAATTTTGGTCTATCATGATAATTATAGATTACAACTACGCAATAGCTGAATACGTAGCTGAATAAAATCTGCCAAAGTGTTTAAAAAATAACTACTTATCGAAATTTTTGTTTCTGCCTTTTTAGCCGGCTGTAACTCACTAGTAAACTCTTTAAATTGTTCCTGCATATTCCTACCAAACACTGATTTCATGCTAATCCATGTAAAGTTGCTTATCCACTTTCTCTCAAGAATATCAGACGCAAACAAGCAACCGGTTGATACAACCTGGAGTGCTTAAGTACACTTTTCTTGGAATAACGCACCTGGAACGGGCACCGTTATCTTCATTATGGAACATCTTTGAATATCACCATACCGTCTTAAGACGTCAGTGGGGCGGGAGAAATCATTGACGTGGTAGTTTTTATTCACAAAATCCACTGCAAAATCATAATATTGGACTATCCCCGCACTTTTGTCAGAAAAACAGGAAAAAATAAAATTTAAAAAAAAGGTTCAGTCAGACCTTGCAAGAAGTTCTTAAAGAGTAAGTAGCGATCGCTGCCATCTTCGAGTACTCTCTGGGTTTTGGTCTGCTTCAAAAACCTCTTTCTGTTTTTATTTTGTATCTTCTTTTGAATCAAAGTGCAACGACTCCAAAGTAGTGCTGTAATTGCGGTGAGTGGTCAGCAATATTCAATAGTTATTTCAATCATTTAATTTGTTTTTTGCGTGTCTCTAAATTGTGATCGTGTCGAAAAGTTAATGTAGGGCATGGAAGTCATTTGTTTGGGTTCATTGAACCTCGCACCCGTGATAAGAGAGAAGGACAGTATAAAGGCAATTTTCAATTGACGGAGTAAAAGCATCTAATTTTTTTTTATAGTGCATAAATCGATCATCTGCAGAACTGGGATTACTTAAAACAATTTTTCTAAAAATAGAGTTTTTTAAACAGAAATTGTGGCTCTTGCTCGAGGTTTTAAGCCTCTTATTTCCTATGCTATTGTACATACTTTTAAGGTTGAATTACATTGAATTGAATCAAATGATATTTAACCCCTTACCGCATCGTGGTTCATATATGAACCAAACCATATTGAGTTAAATATTTTTAAGTTTCAAACTGATTTTCTTATTTTATCCATACTGTGTCAAATTTGTCCTATACGAGTTTCATTTTATGTATAAAAACGCCGTCTATAAGCAAAGTTGTTTGAACTACATCGTTCATCAAAGTCAACGAATAGGTATGAACCAGCGCGCGCGGAGCGAGTTTATGAAATTCGAAATCTAAATATTGGTTCTAAGGTAAATTTATATTGTTTTAACAAGTAATAATTACTTATGAGTGGTTGTAACTGAATGGATTCAAAGAGGAAAAGTGTAAAATTTTCAAAAATTATTCAATAAAAAGAAAAATCCTGAAACACGTGTCCATTTATTTAGTGTTTCCTACCACATATATTTTTTTCATGAAAAAATAAAAAATCATGCAGTAAGGGGTTAAAAACAATAATTATACCCGGGAATATCCAGTTTCGTTCCAGCTCTAAAAAAAAATTCTCCAGCCACCACATATAACCAGAGTCTCTGTGGCTTCTCTTACAAATTTTTGACTCCAGTTTAGCTTTTCAGTTTTTGTCAACCGATTGTCTTAAATTCAATTATGGTTCTTTCATCGTTAATAACAAATTTGTCCAAAGAATTTTTCAATTTGATATTTTAAGCTTGACAACCACAGCGCTAAAAAAAAAGATGAAATAAGTTAAAAAAAGGAATATTTAGATAAAAATTAATTCTGACTTTTGAAGAAAATAATGTACGTAATTAACTCTTCCTGCTGCGATGTTTATATTTCCGACTCCTCTTTATTTGCACAGAAGTTGCTTTTTCTTCATTTTCTATTTAATTCAACAAGATCGAGCGTTTTTGTAATAACTTTGCCGGAACAGCCGCCTAATCTAATGTGTAAAAATAAAATAAATAGAATAAGAAAAATTAGCTGACTTGATAACTGCTAAACAAGCTCATCACGTTCAGAGTCCCCACCTTTTTACTCCCGGATTAAAGCACATTTGTTAAAAATTGCTTAGTTATCTGCTCACGCGTTAAAATTATTACCAAAATCTCCATTTAAATCCCATTAAAAATTTTGTGGGTCATAGATTAACAAATTGTTATTAAAGAAAATATCAATGAAATGTGGGCGAAATTTACGACTTTTGTGCTATGAAAAAATTCTTATTTTATAGGAAAGGTGTTCAACCGATTATTAGAAAAATGTTTACGAGAATTGATCTTATCTCAATTTGTATTTTTTATTTCTTGTATATATACCTACACTAAAAAATTGTGACTTTACCACGCTTATGAATATAATTTGATAACTTTGCTGGTATTCTATCTTTTTTAATTTCGTTACCTTATCGACTTTATTTGCAACATTTACCTCTTAATTTTTGGCACTATTTTCTGTTTTTCCTCATTTTTCGATAGTGAAGGATATCTTGATTAGAAATAATTTTCACATCTTTTACAATATTTGTTATCTTCCAGTTTTAATGTTCGGATTTTTCCCTTTAATTGTGCTATAAGACATTGCTTCTTACCAAATTTCATGATTATAGCTCAACGGGAAATACCCTATAGGTTTTGATTCCCTTGCGAGTGTCAAAGTATGTGGCATAAACGGTCGTTTCTTTTGATTACGTTGACTTAGAAGTTTGATTTTCTCACAGCTTCAAGGAATTGCAAAGTTGAGTATTTAATATTAATTTCAACTTAATACCTCCACGCGTTCCTGAGAAACAGGATTTTGACAGACAGACACAAGTGATCCTATAAGGGTTCCTTTTTTCATTTTGATATAAGGAACCCTAAAAATAAAGACAAAATTATTATTATGAATATACATATCTTTAAATTTTCTATTTACTAAACCCATGTTAGCAGTAGATACACATATTGTATATACATATGTACTATATGTACGCAAACTTTGTTGTGTATGTTATAATTGCAAAAATATGTAATATGATAAAGTAAATGCGCATATCTGGTTCTTTAAAAGATTATATCATGTTTATTTAAAAATTTCAAATTATTATGTAGTATCGTCTTAAATAGAATAAATATTATAAAAGAACTTAACGCAGATATTTTCTCGACAATACGTTGTGATATTATTTCCTTTTCTTTCCCAGAATAAAAAAAAGGTTGAATGACCTTAAGCCCAAAGAAAAAGTTCTAAGAAATACTGCGTCCATCGATAACATTTGTAATCCCCCACAGGCTCCTTGTGACACACTTAGATCCATAAACAACAAAGTTTCTTTTCATCGCCGCAGAGAAAGAGATAAGGTCACTTTAAAAATTTTAAACTACTTAATGGAGCCGTGATATGATAAGCCGGGTTCCGTCCGATAAAAAGGTAAAAATAGTAAAAGCATCAGTATCTACAAAACAATATCTCTTTAACTACATAATATAATTAAGTTATTTTTTAATTGTCAGTAATCTCTTGTGCGAGTAACACTATTTTGCTTGTGAATAAATAATAAAATATTTCTTAAATGGAAAATATTAGTGAAAGAATGTTTGTAATTGAACCGGCTGTCCTGGAGGGGCCTTGGAAAGATAGGCTCGTAAAAATCACACCAAAGGAAAATGTTCAAGTTGGTGAAATCGAATTTAAACCTCGACCAATCCCAATGTCGCGAATTATTTCTCATGATGCTCTTGAATCGTTACATAACTTCAGCGTAAGGGAAAATGATGTTTGGGTTGTAACCTTCCCAAAATGTGGTACAACGTGGATGCAGGAAATGTGCTGGCTCATCCTTAACAATTATGATTTTGAGGCAGCTAAGCAAACAGCCCTGGAAATAAGATCACCACATTTCGAGTAATATTATATATGGAACAATCTTTTTCATTTAAATTAACAGCTTTATATAAATTCCAGGAGTGCCGCAATACTGCCAGGTTTTCCTGTAAATATTTTAGAGACTCTGGAAAAATGTAAAATGCCACGAGTGATAAAAACTCATCTACCTGTTTCATTTCTGCCAAAAGAGATATGGACGAAAAATCCTAGAGTATATCACAATTCTAACAAGTCTTATAAAACTAAATTTTCGTAAATTTTAGATAATTCACGTTGTCAGGGACCCAAGAGATGCTGCATTATCCTGGTTCCACATGCTTAAAGGACAAATGAGCGGAATGGGAGAAATGGATGATTATTTAAGATCATTTATCAAAGATCATCACCTCTACGGATCATTTTGGAGCCACATTCTAGAGTACTGGAAACTCCGTCATAAATCTAATTTTTTATTTGTAACTTTCGAAGAAATGAAAAACAATTTAGAGTCAGTTATTAAAAAGGTTTCAACATTCTTAAACGTACCTGTAAGTCCTGAACAAATGATAAAGATGCTGCAGCATCTTTCCTTCGAAAGCGTAAAAGGTATACCTTTCAAGGTAAAAGTTTCAAGAAGGATTTTCATCCTTGCACTTTCCTGCAGATAACAAATCCCTGAGCCATGACCTCGAGAACAATTACATAAAGTCATTGAGAAGAGCTCTTCCTCACAAGTATGGAAACTTTAAGTATGGGTTTTGTTCCTTAATTTGTTTTGAATTTAATTAAACCTTTGTTACGTATAGATTCATGCGGAAGGGACAAGTCGGAAGCTATAAAAGTGAATTTCCTCCACAATTTATCGATATTTTTGATGAATGGGTGCGAAATAATTTAAAGGATACTGACTTCAAATATTACTTGTAAAACGCGATTAAAAAAATTAAATAAATATATCATTAAATAGATACCTTTAAAGGAGTTCTTCTTATTAATTTAATTTGATTAAATTACCCGTTAATCCTCATTTTAGTAATTAATCACTATTTTCTGACCAACAACTCGCGAGCACTTCACAGAATTATCCAAAAATGTTCAACGACGATGTGGTATCCTAAAACAGTAGAAAATTAATGTAGTTAAAAACTAAAGCATACAATAAATGAAAACCAAAAATGATTAAAATTATTTAATATTGAAAAGTAAAGGCATAATCCAATCATGATTCTAGGATAATTACTTTTCAATTACTTTTAATTACATTGAAAAATTTGGTCGAATAAAGGTGTTAGGAATAGTAATGCCACACTTTATTCCTTCAGCAATTCCACAGAGACGTTATGTAAAGGTCGATCGCCGATTCTGAATAATAATTTGATTTTTCTACGGAGCCCATTACTCATCAAATTGACCACGTTTTACCAGCGTTGAAAAAAATAATAATATGCAACTTTTTAATCAATCTAATTATCATGAACATTGAAGTCTCGTAGCAGAGAAATGGTAATCATTAAAGCTTGATTTAGCTAGCAATAAATCTGCTGATAGATAACCCACTTAATACGTAGTGTCAACGACCTCTATGATGCATAAAATTTTTTTCTTTTACGTCAACATTGTTTAAGTACAAGTAGGTACTTGACCGACCATTGACTACGTGATAAAAAGAAACCTCTTTAGAAGATGCAAGTGTTTTTTTCTTCCATTAACGACGTAACCAGATAGTAAGAAGTTTTAGACCATAGTAAATTTTTAGTAACTTAGGCTAAAAAGAAGCAATCGACAGACATCATAACCGACCTAGACAACTAATACTAGGGTTTCCCAATCAAGTATCATAATTAATTCAATACCCTCTAAATAAACCTTAAATCACGATAACCGTTAACCAATAAATGTTTAAACAATTGGAAAGAAATTGGAAACAAAGATTTCGATCAAGCGCTCTCAATCGGCTATTGACATTTTTTTTTTGCAATACCTATAAAACTCTCCGAAAGCTTCAGTAGGTTAAACTAATACAAGATGATGGGGGATCTCATAAATTATACATTTTACTAGACGGCGATAAAACCAATGTGAAAAAAAAAGAAATTTTTTAAGACACCTTCAAAGACATGCGCAATTCGCTCACAAATTATCTTTGCGCTTTTTGGCGAATCTACACAAATCTTTTAGCTTTTACCCCCTAAAAAATGCTGTTAGACAAAAGAATATTTATGTATTAGTATATAACTCTGCGACGCATATACACCGGTATTGCTAAATACTATCATAAAAATAAAAAATCCACCACAAAACCAAATAATCAGCTAAATTCTAAAGCTAACATGAGTATTGCGAGATTAAAAAAATTTGCGCCAGTTTCTTTTCGATCAGCAACAGCCCCGGAAGCGCAAGTTGTCAGCAAAACCCAAAAAAAAAGTGGAGTGTGAAAGCTCACCTTTGAAATAGCCGCGAGTGCGAACAATATAATATAAAATATAAATAAAAAAAATATAAATATAAAATATACAAAATGTTTAATATTAAAACACTTCCGACAAATGACAAATCTAACAAACTAGTAGAAGTCGAAATGGTTGAAGTTGTTCCCAAGAAACCAACGAAAATCGGCAACATCGAAATTCAACCCCAGAGGCATGTAATGCCAAGAGTTCCTGTTGAACTTCTGGAAAGATATCAAAATTTTAATGTAAGGGAAGATGATGTGTGGATCGTGACCTACCCAAAGTGTGGAACAACTTGGATGCAAGAGATGTGTTGGCTAATCCTCAACAATTATGATTTTGAGTCTGCAAAAAGCACCGATCTGGACATAAGATCACCCTTTTTCGAGTGAAGAAAAGGAATAAATCTTGTTTCCATTCACATTTAATCTGGTGTTATTTTAGGTACAATTTAATAATTCCAAAACAGTTTTTCGACTCACTACAATTACTTGACAAATCTAAATCGCCTAGACTGATTAAAACCCATTTCTGCATAGGACTTTTACCCAAAGAGTTATGGACAAAAAATCCAAAGGTTTTAATCCCTCGTTCTAGTACTAGAACTCTCCTAATCTTCTAAAAAAATTTTTCTCAGATCATCCACGTTATTCGTGATCCAAGAGACGCAGCAATATCTTTGTATTACATGTTAAATGGCCAAGGTTTGATCACTCAAACTCTTGAAGAATATCTTAAAGTGTTTATCAGCGATAAAATAACTACCTTTTGGGATCACGCCCTCGAATTTTGGAAACTAAGACATAATCCCAACTATCTCTTCATAACGTTCGAAGAAATGAAAAAGGATTTACCATCAGTAATAAAAAAGGTTTGCACCTTCCTAAAAAAACCTATATCGTCCGAACAAATGGCACAAATGTTAAAACATCTCTCCTTCGAAAGCATGAAAGGTAAAATTACTCTATTAAATTGCTTATTTATTAGTTACTAAAGAATTTTATTCTAGACAACAAAATGGTTAATCATACCCTGGAAAACAGTCACATGTCGACGCTGTTGCATCTAAATAATGCACCAGGATTCAAGTATGATGCATTTTTACTTTAAGTAATCTTACATAATTTTTAAAATTTTTCTTATTTAGATTCATGCGAAAAGGAGAGGTCGGCAGTTATAAAAATGATTTTCCTCCAGAATTTATTGGACTTTTTAATGAATGGGTGAAGAAAAATTTAAAAGATTCAGATTTTAGATTATATTTAGAAACTTAATGCGATGTTTCAATAAATTTTATATGTAAAAAGTAAATTTTAATTAGCCTGATCCTTTAGTGATGTTCTTCTACAGAATTTACATAAAGTAATTGACACATGTTCTTTTAAAAGCAATTTGTTAAGATTTGAATATCTTTGCAATACTTCATCGGAATAAGTTCAATTACTTTATTCATTTATTCTCCAAGGTTTTATTCTTGGACCGTTGATATTTTATATGACTATATGTAAATTATTTTGTTTCTATATCTTAAATCCCTCTAAATTCAAATGAATGCGAATTCATGATGACTTACAATTGAATCGTCTATTAGCAATCTACAAACGTTAATTTATAAAACCTTTTAATTTATTTACTGACTACCCAATTTTATGCAGACTTTGTTGTGATAATTAATTAATTAAGTGGTTCAAAAAGATATTTAATTAATATTTCTCTCATAATATCAAAATTAAATATTTTAAGAATCATTATCATTTTCATTATTTATCATCGTGTATATTGTGTAACTTTTTAAATATTTTAAAGAAACTGACCTATTTTGTTGGATTTAAAGAACACACTCTGCGTAGACATTAAACCAGAATTTCACTGACCACCTCTTGTTTCTTTATTCAGAAAATTGTTCATTGCTTTAAGTTTCCTGAAAGTAAAATAAGAAAACATTTCTTGTAAAAAACAAAACCATCTACACAAAAGCTCAATATTGATTAACCTAAATTTAAACATATTGTTATTGAAAAGTAAATATAATTTTAAGTCTAGTGAAAGACTGCATTTTTTAAATAAATAGATATATGACACCAGTTGAACTTCTGCCCTATTAAATACCCACATAAAAGAGTTTCATAAGATCATTAAAGTAAAAAGTATCGAGCTCAGTTTCGAAAAAACCAGTCGTCGAAAACGTTGCAAGTCATCATGTTTAGAATTGAACAGTATCCTCCATTTCCAAATTGGAAATTAGCCAAAGATGGACCAACATTCGTCATCCCTACAAGTTCAACAAAAATAGGAGAGATTGAAATTAAGCCACGACCACATTTGCTGTCAAACGCAACACCTGAAATTTTAGAAAAATATTATAATTTCAATATAAGGGAGGACGATGTGTGGATTGTGACTTTTGGAAAGTGCGGTACAACTTGGATGCAAGAATTGTGTTGGTTAATCCATAACAATTACGATTTTGAGACTGCTAGAAAAACTGATTTGGAATTAAGATCACCATTTTTTGAGTAAGGTTTAAAGTTTTACTTTTAAATGTTTCTTTAATCCTCTCCAATTTTAGATATAACGCACTCGTTCCAGTAAATCTTCTTGACACTTTGGGACTGCTTGAGAAATTGACGACTCCAAGAGTGATTAAAACTCACTTACCAATAGGATTAATGCCCAAGGAGGTGTGGACTAAACATCCAAAAGTATTGTGCTAAATCTATTCTAAATATTGTGCTTAAATTTTATTAATTTCAAGATTATACACATAACTCGGGATCCAAAAGATGTAGCCATATCTGCGTACCACATGGTAACAGGACATGGCACATATGAAGGACCTCTTGAAGAATTCTTACAAACATTCACGGGACCCCGTATACCATCTTTCTGGGATCATACTTTGGAATTTTGGAAATTAAGGCATAACCCCAACTACCTCTTCTTAACATATGAAGAAATGAAAAAGGACTTGGCCTCAGTGATCAAAAAGGTTTCAATCTTCTTAGGTAATCCAATAACAACTGAACAATTAGCACAAATGGAGCAGCATCTTTCCTTCGAAAGCATGAAAAGTAAGAAAATTCTCTGGCATTTTCACGAGTCTTTACTTAAAAAATTTTTATTTTAGACAATAATTCAGTCAACCACAATATTGAAAGAAGTAATATAGCGTCTGTACTAAACATGTCAAAAACAGAAGACTATCAGTAAGATTTTTGAATAATTTTTGAAGATTCATTTTCTAATATATTTTATAAAAAGGTTCATTCGGAAAGGACAAATTGGAAACAACAAAACTGAGTTGCCTGAAGAATATCACAAAATATTTAACGATTGGACACGTGAAAATTTAAAAGAATCCGATTTCAATTTTTATAAAGAAAATTAAATGTTTTACAGTGAATAAAAATTAAAGGAAATTATGTCTAGCTTTTAAAATTTTGTTTAAATAAAAATTTCTTATAAAAATACAAATTATTTTATTGAGAACTTTCACCCGGTGTATCATAAATACTAATTATTTATTTATTTATCTATTTATTTAG
Source organism: Machimus rusticus (assembly GCA_951509405.1). Classification (NCBI taxonomy): domain Eukaryota; kingdom Metazoa; phylum Arthropoda; class Insecta; order Diptera; family Asilidae; genus Machimus; species Machimus rusticus. Next base: position 8,570,783 of record OX608049.1, read on the forward strand.
TGTGTATGTTAGGAGTGTTACTATATGGTTTAGAACCGTCCAAAACTCATTTTACTACCGTACAATTTTCAAAGCGGATCCGCCATCAGCCTTTCCATAAACTCCAAATACCAATATTAATGGCAGTCCGTTCAAATTCACAATTGCTAACAACCATGAAAAAGGTCTGTATGTTGATAAATATTAATTCAACCATTTAAGCGCGATGGTTTGAGAGCATGAAATGTATGGCTTATCCCTAAAAAATTGAAATGTTCTGTTTTATTACAAAGTAATTTTTCAAATTTGTATTATTATTATATTTTAGTACTTTAATTTTCAAAATCTATTTTAATTCTTAAAGAACCATGTGCACTACATATACACGAATATATTTTTAAACGAAATTAAACTGTATCACTTCTTAATCACTAAAGCTTATTTCGGTAACTAAAAAGAGATAAAATACTTAACCAGATAAAATAACTGAAATATCTTTTGATACAAGCAGTGATAAAAATTTTTTTTCATTCCATCAGTAACTTTTCGGCGTTCACAGTGGTTGGAAGTTAAAGTGAATTGTAAAACTAAAGCATAATGTTTAATATAGAACCTACAACCGAAAAATTTAATTTAAAGGATTTTCCCGAATTAGAGTTGGTCAAGATTACACCTAAAGAGCCAACTAGAATTGGAAATATTGAAATTGCACCACAACCATTTGTAGTTCCAAAAGATTTTTCTCAAAATGTGGAAATGCTCTACAAATTTAATGTCAGAGAAGACGATGTCTGGATCACAACTTTCCCAAAGTGCGGTACAACTTGGATGCAAGAAATGTGTTGGCTAATCGTCAACGATTACGATTTTGAGGCTGCAAAACGAACTGAGTTGGAATATCGGTCACCGTATTTTGAGTAAGATAAATACCATAACTACATTCTTCAAAAGTAACTATGTATTTATTTAATTTCAACCGCAGTTATAACACAATTATTCCAACCGATTTATTTAATTCGCTGGAGATACTTGAAAAATTGCAATCTCCAAGAGTGATCAAAACCCATTTATCAGTAGGATTTCTACCAGCAGACTTATGGTTAAAAAATGCAAAAGTCTTTATATTTGCTACTACCATAAACGCATGCTATTTTTCAATATTTATTTTTTTTTTCTTAGATTATTCATGTTGTCCGAGATCCAAGAGATGCAGCAGTATCCCAATATCACATGCAAATAGGACAAGGTCTTCATAGGGAAACTCTAGAAAAATTCTTAAAAAATTCAATGGACGGTCAGAGTAATTTTAGTCTTGGCACATTTTGGCACCATACCCTTGACTTATGGAAACTAAGAAATAACTCCAATTACCTTTTTATAACATTCGAAGAAATGAAGAAGGATTTGGCATCAGTAATCAAAAAAGTTTGCACATTCTTAAACAAACCAATAACAGAAGAGCAAATGACTAAAATGTTGGGACACCTATCTTTTAAAAGCATGAAAGGTATAGATGATAATTTTTAATTAATATTTCATTTTTAGTAATTAACTCACAGAGAACGAATCGCTGAATCATAACATTGAGACGAATATTGTTGCATTATTTACAAATCGGAAAATGGAGAACTTCAGGTATTCCTATTTAACTTTGTGATATTAATAAATTAATAATATAATTACATTAATAATAATAATTTTAAGGTTTATGCGAAAAGGAGATGTTGGTAGCCACAAAAGTGAATTATCTGAAGACTTCTCTGAAATTTTTAATAAATGGGTTCGCGAGAATTTAAAAGATTCCGACTTTACTCTCTATTTGAAAAGTTAATGTATTACAGTAAATTTTTATATTAGATTTTCATGCAATTATGAATAAATAAAATAAATTGTAAAAATTGTTTAATTTAAAATAAATTGCTGTTTCGTTTCTGAGCAATATCTAATCATAAAAATGAGAACAAAAATATTTACTTTTTTCAAGAATCAACGAATCTCCTAGTTGGTAACCTTCATTTAACTTCTAATCTACATCTTAAACAACCCAAAATTGTGTTAAAAGTTATTCCCTTCAGAGATAGCAATGATAGCATAGTAAAATTTAGTGTTTTATTACAAAATCATCAACATGAGATAACTATCATATTTAAAAAAAGATAAACGTTTACAGCTTAAAAAAAAATTCTTCTTTAAAGATTTTGATCCATATGAAAAACAAAAAATAATACAGAGATAAAAATCTTAAGTAAATTAATGTTTAGGTATGTGACAAATGTAAAAAATTAAAAATGTTTCACTAGATTTTACTTTCTCAATTCATTTAGTGATTCTTCTGATCGCGCATTAGTCGAAATTTAGAGCGAAGTAAAAAAATTTATACGTAGTTTTTACGTGCTGTACTGTACTAAAAATTTTAATTTCAAAAACATCCCTGAATTTAAACTAATTAAACTAACTCCTAAAGAATCAACGAGGATCGGAAACATTGAATTTAGGCCTCGATCGCAGTTAGTGATACAAAGTTTTATTGAATCTATTGAAAAGGTGCAAGATTTCAAAGTGTGGAACAACATGGATGCAAGAAATGTGCTGGCTAATCCTCAACAAATACTATTTTAAGGCTGCTAAGCAAAGTAATCTAGAATTAAGATCGCCATTCTTCGAGTAAGATAAAAGAAGATACATTTTTTTTAAATATCTTAATTTTATCAATCTCAGGTATAATGCATTGGTTTCGCCGGATTTATTAAATACAGTAGTGAAAAATTAAAATCGTCAAAATCGTGATGTAGAGCCATCTTTCCATTAGATTGATACCAAAGGATATATGGGCAAAATTTGCAAAAACTTCACGGATATGATTATCGAGGAATTTTCAAAAGCATTTATGGGATGGTTTACCTTTTTTCAATAATTCTGGCACATTTTGGTCTTATAACTTGGATTTCTGGAAACTCAGATACAATCCAAACTATCTCTTTGTAAACTTCGAGGAAATGAAAACATCGGTTATCAAGAAGGTTTGTTCATTCTTAAACAAGCCCATAAATGAAGAACAAATGGCAAAAATGATCGAGCACCTATCTTTCGAAAGTATGAAAAGTGGGTTTTAATTATAATATGTTCAGTTTAATTAATATTTGCAATTCAAACAACGAAATTGTCAACCATACCTTAGAAATAAAACATACGGAATCAATGTTGAATTTTAAAACGGATATCAAGTATAAGTTTTAACGAATTATAATCAAATTGTTTTCAGATTTATAAGGAAAGGACTTATTGGGGGCCAAAAATGTGAATTTTCTCTGGAGCTTTCCGAAATTTTTAATGAATGGCTGCGTGAGAATTTGAAAGATTCCGACTTTCCATTGTATTTGAAAATTTGAAGTGTTTTAATAAATGTTTAACTTTAAAGGATTCAAATATTTGTTTTCTCCTTTTAAATTCCTCGAAAACCCAATAAATCCCGTATGTGAACTTGCAAGACCACTTAAACCATTCTTGAGACAGCTTACCAGACTTTAGACAACTTGAACCACACTAGAAACAAACTTGAAAATTACTTTAAACCCATTCAAAACGATTTGCTATTCTTTGTTTTTTTAAATCAAAGATCAAAGAATTCGGAAAGGAAGATTAATTTTGAAAGTTAATATGGAAACATGAGATAAAAGGTAAAACATACAAAAATAAAATGTCCCATAACATTGAAAATTCATATTTATTTAAGCTCTTTAACTCTTCAAATAAAAAGGAAAATCGGAACCTTTTAAATTTTCACACACCCATTTATTGAACATTTCAGAAAATCCTGGAGGAAATTCAGTTTTGTGACTTCCAACAATTCCCTTTCTCATAAATCTGAAACGGATATAATTTTAAATTGTTACACCCTTGCAAAAAATGGTTATACCTGTAACCATCTGTTTTAAGATTTAATGTAGACGCTACAATTCTATTTTCAATGTTATGATTTAACGTTTCATTATCTGTAAAAAAAATGTTAAAAACTAGAAAGCACATTAAAAAATCTTTATACTTTTCATGCTTTCGAAGGAGAGATGTTCCAGCATTTTGGTAATTTGGTCCTCTGTAATAGGTTTATTTAAAAATTCACAAACTCTCTTAATCACAGATTGTAAATCTTGTTTCATTTCTTCGAATGTTACAAAAAGATAGTTTGAGTTATGCCTGAGTTTCCAAAAGTCCAGAGTATAAGTCCAAAAGGACCCATTACTGAAACCAACACAACCTTGAACGTACGCGTTCAAAAATTCTTCGATATTATCCCCTACAAGACCTTGTCCTAAAAGCATGCGATATGGAGATATAGCCGAATCTCTCAGATCACGGACAAAGTGGATAATCTGCGAAAAAATAAATATTGAAATTTCGATAAAATACTGAAAAGATAAAAATTTTAAACACTTTTGGGTTTTTCGCCCATAACTCCTTCGGTCATAAACCTATTGGGTAATGAGTTTTAATCACTCTTTGAAATTGCGATTCTTCCAATATCTCCAATGAATTAAATAAATGTGGTGAAACCAACGTATTATACCTGAAATTAAGACAGAGTTTTTATAACAAAACTGTGCTGTTTTACCTCTTACTCCAAATACGGAGATCTTATTTTCAAATCAATTTTTTTCGCTGTATCAAAATCATAGTTCTTAACGATCAACCAGCACATCTCCTGCATCCAAGTTGTACCGCATTTTGGAAAAGTTGTAATCCAAACATCGTCCTCTCTCACATTAAAATATTGAAGTTTTTCCACCATGTTAATTTGTTGTTTCGTCAGTATATGTGACTGGGGCTTAATTTCAATATTTCCAATTTTTGTTGATTCCTTTGGAGTAATTTTTACTATTTCAACATCTGGGGATTCTTTCAAGAATTTTTTCCAAATATTTATACCGGTGAATGGCTCTATTTTAAACATTTCTACTGAATATTTGGATTAATATAGGTTTACTTAATTCAATATCCGTAAGTGTTGTAAGTGTTGTAAAAAACAATATTAACTGAATTTAAATAAGGCTAGGTGCTTTTTTATATGATTTTTTTTATCTCAAATGTTATGTTAATTTGCTTAAAACTTTTATCTGTCTATCCTCTGAAACGACTTGTGCAAAATACATGTTAAATCATTGGACATATTAGTTTTTTAATTTTTGAAGGAAAATTACACAACAGGTTATTAATATGAAATGTCTATATGAAGTACAGATTAATATCACTACATCTACCACTGGATTAACTGACTCAGCTTTTTGACGGCAAAAGTCACAGTCTAGTTTGGAATTAGGCCTATATACGGGACTGATTAAATACATTAACCCCAACCGACGGATAGTGTAACTCCACGTAGATAACAATTATTACTAAGTTCTCAACAAATGAAACTTTGTTGGTTTTTTTCCTCGTAATTTATTAAGTGCTAAACTAAACTTTATAGCTCTATTTGGTCTGGATAAATTGAGTTGAGTGAATTTATCACATCATAAACCTTTCGCAATCCAGAATAATCATAGATAACACTTTAGCAAACTAATAAAGATTTTATCATAAAACAACATTACATCAAAATGAACCTTTTCATTTAAGTTCGGCACTTCTCAGAAAGCGGATTACTTAGTAAATTTTAAGTTATAGTTTAGTGTACTGTGTACTGTGTGCAGTGAACAAATTCTAGCAAACTAATCATGTTTGAAATAAAACCTTTCAACGGAATCCATATGTGGCAAACTATTTTGAAAGATATTCCCTATAAAGAACTGCTTGAAATAACTCCTAAGGAACAAACAAAAATTGGAAAAATTGAGATTAAACCTCGACCATATGTGCTACCAAAAATGTACTCAGGAGTTTTAGAAAAATTACATAATTTCAGTGTAAGAGAGGATGATATTTGGATTACGACGTTTCCAAAAAGTGGTACCACCTGGATGCAAGAGATGTGCTGGCTAATTCTTAACAATTATAATTTCGAGGCTGCAAAACAAACTGATTTAGAAATAAGATCGCCCTTTTTCGAGTAAGAAAATAATCAAAAAACATATATTTTAATAGTATTAAATCAAAACTAAATAACTTCAAACAGATATAACACAATGATTCCCACAGAATGTGTGAATACACTGGAATTACTTGAACAATTAAAAGCCCCAAGACTGATTAAAAGTCATCTACCAATAGGATTTTTACCAGCAGAATTGTGGACGAAAAATGCAAAGGTATATTTTTGTTATATCTACATTTCTATTTGCAATTTTTTGTTTTTTTTTTAGATGATCCACGTTTTTCGGGATCCACGAGATACAATATTATCCTATTATTATATGCTATTAGGAATGGGTTTGAATTTAGGAACCCTTGAGGAATTCCTAGAAGTCTTCATTAATGACAGTGTAAGCTCATTTTGGAATTACACCCTAGACTTCTGGAAACTAAGACACAACTCAAACTACCTCTTCATAACTTATGAAGAACTGAAGGAAGATTTAGAATCCGTGATCAAGAAGACTTGCTCTTTTCTTAATAGGCCTATAACAGAAGATAACATGACTAAAATGCTGGAGCATTTGTCCTTCAAAAATATGAAAAGTAAAAACTTTTTTTAAAATGCTATTAAATGTATTTTTGTATTTCTTTAAATTTGTTTGTAGATAACAACACAGTGAATCATAACTTTGAATTAAAAAATACCACATCATTATTGAATGTCAAGCCGAATGAGTTCAAGTAAGAACTATTTACATTTAGTTAAATTGATTTAAAAATATTTTTATTTCAGATTCATCCGAAAAGGACAAATTGGAAGCCACAAAACAGAATTTCCTCCACAATTTTTTGAAATTTTTAATGATTGGGTGCGTGAAAATTTAAAAGATTCCGACTTTCCTCTATATTTGAAACATTAAATAATTTCAATAAATTTTATATTATTTTACTATGATTTTTAAATAGCAATTTAATTACTGCAGTCACCTAAATGATAAATTAGGGCTAGTCGAATTTATGAGAGCCAAAAATTCACTGATATCTAGGATTAAATGCGTTCGTAAAATGCTAAATTCAACCGAAAATGAACGTTTACAAATTCCTTCATTCACCCCTATATATAAACATATTTCCATTTTTTAAAAATCAAAGTACTATCGGTTTCAATTTAAGAAATTACCTCTTCAACGGAATCCACGCAGAAGACTTCGACTTTATTCTTCCATTCAATCAACATTCTTTCATTGAATCCCATAACTTTGAATTTCGCTTATCGTCTTTTAAAGAAAATAAATCAACAGAATAACATCCTTAAATAACACTTTACAATCATTATGCGAATATTTTCTGAGAGAATTTTGAATTACCCTGGTGATACCTTATATTGTATTGAGCAGCCCAAAAAATAATAAAAAAAAATTAGGAGTATGACTATCTCAGCTCATGACTCTTGCCTTTGACTCCATCATTTCCTAATAGCTAATTTCAGCATCTAAGAGATTCTTCTTTTTATTGCTGAACAGCCTCAACATAGAGATCCTTTTCAATTTCTGGTCTTTGAAGCCTTCCCCGAGGTGCTTAGACTCCTGCACGAAGCAAAGCAAATCTCTGTATTCCTTGTTTTCCTGACTTCATTCCTGTGTAACTCCTTTTAAAAAATTTCTTCTACCTGTACCGAAAAAAATATATAAACCATAGATTACACGCCAATTTTTTTATGATATTCTTTTCATTTTCTAAGGGAAGCAGCACCTGGTATTTAATAAGACCAGTAATTCTTAATCTTTATTTATAAATCGCAATTTTTTTGTAAGATTAACTCTTGTTGGTAATGGAAATACATATAATTTTAAAAAAAATTCATTTCTCAAAATTGAGTGGAATTATTTTTTATGTTATCATTTGAAAGCATTTCCATTGTCTCAGGTCTGAAAGAATTGCATGTTGTATTTTACGAAAAATCGAAATATCCAATTTAAGTTCTTGTTACCATTCAGAACCTGCAATGTCTTGGATATTTTCTGAAAATTAAAAAATATAAACGTTTTTACAAATAAAAATATTGGACACCGTCTAACTTGCAGTCGACTGCTCAATTCAGCTTAATAAGAGAATTGCTCAGTTGAAAGCACTTTGATAGACTTAAACAACAAAACAAAAATATCTCGTGACTGAAGGGTTAAAACTGTTTTTTTTTTTATTATATAACTAGCGAATACCCGGCGTGTGTTGCTATTAAAAATTTTTTACATTTAATTGATTGATTAATTGTTTGAATAAATAGAAATAAATTCGTATTTTAACAGTTGGTTTGAAATCAGCGACCGACGCCGAAAATCCCCCAGTACGTACAGAGTTTGGTGTAAACGCGTAAACATTGAAATTTGACATTCTGCCATCTTAACTACAGCGCCACTTATCGGATTCAACCATATATGTAGCTATAAACCATCGACTCGACAAGACGAATACCTACACATATTGTGGGAATGACCTCAATCGGTCAAGTCGTTCAGAAGTTACACATTCACTAACTGATAATCCGCCATTTTAAATTCGTAACTTCTGACAGCTGAATTGAAAACAGCGATCCCGAAAACCTTCAAATACCAATTTTGGTAAAAATCGTACAAACTTCAAAATTTAACAGTCCGCCATTTTGAATTTGTAAATTCTTACAGTCAGGTTGAAATCAGTGAACCCGAAAACCCCTAAGTACTAAATTTAGCGAAAACCGCTTCAATTTCAAAGTCTGAGAGTCCACCATATAGCTCATATTCTCCTATAAAACAAATTTTGTAGTGATATTATATGAGGGAAATTTAACAAAGAATTTCAATCTTACGGTACGAAAGTTAATTTGAAAACTTGAAAATGTATGTCAAGGTAGTTAATCACGAAGTATAGAGATTATTAAAATTTTTGTCGATTAGTTGATTTGTAAATTACTTCTAACAGATAATGCTCTCAGAAAATCCTCGACACCACCTCCATAAATTGAGCTAGTGGCGCCAGAATCTCTAAACTCGTGTCTTCACTTAAAGACAAAAATGCCGAAAGCGTTCGTGTAGTAAACAGAGCATCGCTCCTCCAGAAATTAGCAGCTCAGCTGAGTCGCAATCGCGGTCTATTAACTCCGCAAATTATTTATTATTCGTGCCGCGAACACCCCATTAAACTTTCAAACGCATTTTTGCAAAAATCATTCGCAGTGCCTCGTGTAGTGTGACGCAATTCACTTTCGCTTTTCGATTTAAGCTGATTGGTTCCGAAGATTGTGGCGTCGGAATTGTGCGAGAATCCTCGCCGCACGCCGTTGCAGCGCCAGCGCAGCCTCCTCAAGGAAATTTTCTTTCAAAGAAAATTTTCTTTTGGACTTGCGCTGCTGCGCACATTTCCGTCGCTCTATAGTTCATAAGTGTGCATATTCTGGCGGTCGTCATGTGTGCGCAGCACCCGGCACAAAGAAATAGCATCATTTAATTGGCATGCTGTTGAATTTCCAGTCGACGACGGCAAACAAGTTTCCAAGTCGATGATAACGAACGACGGTGCCACGGTGCCACAGCAAAAGCGGCACCAGGCGACTGTTCCTTAATTAGTGCCTTCTTCTAGCCGCTCTCTAGGACAGCAGGAGCAGGACGGAGGCGACAACGGGCTCGGGGGCCAACTTCTGGCTTTTTTTTTAGAATTTCATAATGTTTAATGTAGGAAGTGTTTTTTTGCAATCTCCGTCAATAGAAATGCGAAAAGAGCGAATTTGAATGGATATATCTTCGGAGGAATGAATTAAAATGTTGTTGCTCCCGCCAACGTCGGATGGAGACACTCGGAGATTTCTGGTTGAACTTGGTCGAGAAACTCTTCTGATGGTGTTGCTGGGGGGAAGAAGAGTTATTAAGCTAAAACAAATGAGGGTAAATTGGATTTTTAACTTTAAGTACTTCAACCAAGCCATAGATTTTAATGAAAATGCCGTCTGATAGCTGAAAACACTCCTTATTTAAAATATGCAAGAACTGCAAAAAAATATACAATTTGGCACATCCATAATTTCAAATTTCCAAGTCCCCCACTTTAAAAAATATTAAACACGTAACCATAATGCTTAATCTCCATAGAAAACCAAACCAAACCAAAACATCATTTGGCTGACTTGCTGACAAATATTTCGAGTACTAAATGCGCCTAATTGCATGTGGCAACTCGAAATGGTTTAACTCACACACAGAGGAAAAACCTAGCGCATGATGACCAAAATGAGCGAGATAGGTGACGAAATTACAATGCGAATGAAAGAGATGCATATATTTTAGTTGGTCTAGTTTTCTATGGAGATTATTCATTAATGACGACTATTCAGCTATGTAGCAATGAGTCCGGCTCCAGGTTTACTAGAAAATTTTGCATTGAAATGAAATTTATGAATAAATATAAAATATAAAATCGAATTGCCTGGATTTATACCTAGTTTGCGTCAAAATTGTAATCCAAAAATTTATCTGACTCAAGGCTTGAAGTTTGAATTTGCAAATATCATGACAATTTGATGTCTTTTTCGGAGAAAACTTAAATTATATTTATACAGTTGACTGATTTTTTATTATAATTCAATTCAATGCAAAATTTCCTAGTAAACCTAGAATCCGGATCCAGATTTTATATTTTTCAGCAACACATTCAGCTATTGTATACATTTAAAACGATAAGTATTAATGGAGTGTAATAGTGAGTAATTATAAATACTCTTAAATAGTGATTGTATATGTTGAGGTAATAGCAAACTACCAGTATCATTATTAGTAATGTTAATCCTAGTTTGTTTAATTACCATTAAAAGTATTGATAATGCTGCAAGAAATTGCATTAAAAGGAAGTGCAGTATTTTATAGTTCTGGTTATTCATTTATGAAAATTATAATTAAGTTATAAGCTGTCTTAGAGAAAATTATACTCTAAGAATTTTTCTATTCTATTACATTAATCACTCTTAAATAGTAAGTATAATATCTTTATTCCAACATTTTTCTATTTCACGCCACTTGAATGAAAGCAATCATTTGAAAAAAAAAAAATATATGCGTTAATGGAGCAGCCTTCATAACTCGCGGAGCAATTAACTTATCTTGTTGCCATGATACGAGTGCATGCATGCAATCGCAACAATAAAACTCGGTAAATTTATGCTTCTGCTGATTTATGCACTTGCACACAGTTTTATTGGTATGGGCTAAACATTATATCCGCAAAACCATACTACTTCTACTTCTAAGTCAGGGCCGGAGGGAGGAAGGTTGTAGGAATTTGTACATAGCAACGCAAATATCTAACTCATGTGATTCTCCACGTCGAGACATAATAAAATTGTCTACGTTTTTTTTTTTATCACTTCTATGAATTTTCAGAGGTTTTTAGATGAATGCAACGACTACGTCTTGCAGGTGATGAAATCTAAGAAGTGAAACGTTCTCTTTTCGTACCAAAACTTTCCGATGAGTAAGCTTTCTTAGAAAAACTTACGAGCTCGTCTTGAGCAGTTCCTGCTCCAGTTTAATGATAATGTCTATTAAAATGACACGCCAACTTGCACTACAATTTTCAGGTAAGAACGCGATATCCATTTCTATCTACTTCTTTTTTTTTGTTTCTTTAAAACGATGAGTAGCATATCGTTCATAACACGCAATAGCTGAATACGTAGCTGAATAAAATCTGGCAGTAAATGTATTAAGTGGCATTCTAAGAATTTTATGTAAATTTAACTTTCACGTCTGCTGAAACCTTATGACGCTATACTCGCCTTTGTTTTATAGCTCTGCTCTGTGCAAGGTGGTAAAATAATTGAATTCGATCGCAGCGAATAGCCGAGGTGTTTTCATTTATTTATTTTTTCCTGCACGTAAAGAATATGCTGCTCTTCCTCACCGAGGGCATTGTATCTATGCGTTTTTCACACAAACCGAACGCAAATGTTTAGCAACACTTATCTTTCATTGAACTCCGGAGAGCAAGGGAGTGGCTTCATTTAATTAATTACACGCGATAGGTGTGCTAATTTTACACTATTCACCTGTTAATTACATTACATGCCTCTTTTGTGTGGGGTAGATAGGTGCTTATGCCCTTTTCAAGCTTCAGATTGTTGAGTTTAGAGAGCTTCTCTCATTAAAACTTCGACGGTTTTAATTTAACAATTAAATGGAAATGTTTACTACAGAAATAAGGAAAATATTTCTGAACTATTTATAGACAGTTTTTTATATTATAGCAGAAATACAATAAAATTCAAACTTAGAACAACGCTTTTCAAAAGTTTCAAAAGAAAGCTGAGGAGGAAGCAGAAAAAAAGCTAATCTAAACGCAGAATAGAAGCTTTCTAATTTTTTCAAAAGTTCGATTCCACCTTGTTTTTGGAGATTACAAAAAATTTAAAAAGGGCTGATTCAAATAAAGACTTCTATCCAAATTATTTTTACTTAAAAAATAAACAATTATAATAAGACTCACGGAACATTCCTTAAAATAAGCTCCAGTTGGATATTTTATTTATTATTTGTGTACCAAAAACGGTACACAAATGGAAAGCTTTCTCTTTCTCATCAAATACATTTTAAAATGTAACATCCCAACAAAACTTTCTATAAAATCCTACAGAACATCGAAAAAATACACCGCATTTGAAAAGAATCTGTTTGTTGTAAATATATTTTAGAGAAAGACAGCAACGATGAAACGAGTAGACAAAATTCTTCGGTTTTCGCCGTTGATTTATGAACTTCTGAATGGAGTATGTATATTCAACCAGAATCTCGATAACATTTATAAGTACCTAATTATTTCACAAAAATTCAGCAGATCGAATAATTTAATTTTACTTACGTTGTTTAACATCAAACAAACGAGCGAAACCATCATTTCATTATTCAGCCGACCCATTTTGCAAAAAGACACGTAAAGTCGTTTCGTTGTTTACTCTTCACATCAGAAATTGGTTTCTTATCAGGGACCCTAAAACGATATCGCATCAAAAGTAAACATTACTGGATCAAAGTTTTTATCGCAACTAGAAGAAAAAAATTCCAAACTATGTCAACTCATTTTCAGTGAAAGCAAACTGCGTAATAAATCGCTTTATTCACCTCCAGTTGAGTCAGCCTGCAATTTAAATCATTTAATGACAAATCCGATTTTTAACGAAATTTTCTTTAAAAGGAAACCAAGTAATTTTGAACACGCGACAGTATTTTTTAATAAATGATTTTGCATTTGATTCGTTCGTTTATTCAGCTGCTGAATTATATTCAGCAGTACAATTAGTGATAATTCAATTTTACTAGATGCAAACTAAATTATCGAAAGTGGTAATTCACTAGTGAAATAATTGCACATTTCTTACTTTAAAACCCGTAAAAAACATACGTTCATTAACAGCCAATTCTGACTCATATTTTACTGACGCAACATGAAAATAGCATGCCAAATAGAAAATAAATTTCGCGGTTTTGATGTTTGTAACTACGCTACATCGACTTTCCATGACAAATTGCATTTGCTACAGAAATATTCACAGCAGTTCCAATTTTATTTTACATGTTAATTAAATAAAAAATGGTTTGCTTTATCGAATTATGGCGTCTTTTTTAAAAAATATACCGAATCTGTCGCTCTTAAAACTTATATCCTTTTATTTTTCATATCCTTTTAGCTCAATTCACAAATATTCACTTAAAATCGTCAAATAACAAATTGTTCACAACGTGATAAGCTCATGAATAGGAGTTACAAAAAATTGTGAAATTGTTAATTGTATTCAGAGATTGTGTGTCTCATAGAATTCTGGTAAAAAAAACCGCAAAAAAATTTGTACTATTTTTAGATTGATTTATAGTTGAATTATACAACACAATGGCAAATTAAAATCACAAATTGCAGTGGCTCGTTGGTCTATTTAAATGTTTTTATTTGTACATGCTTTTGCTTTTGCTTTGACACAAAAGTGTAGTGTTTTGATGCGCAAAAAGTCGTTAAAAAAAGTTGCATATTTCCGTGATTTAAAATTTTATTTTTCTCGTTTTGTAGAGAAAAAAACCGTGCTGTATGGTTTTGCTGATTTTCAAAGAAAGATGAAGACAGAGCACAAAACATAAAAATTCTTACCTATTTTTCATTTTTTTAATACTATCCGATGGTTCTTAAATTACAAAATGGAATGTTTTAAGTTTAGGCTGAATTAACTTCATTTCATCCAATAATTTAAATCGATTCCAAATTCCACAAATTGCATGGAAGAATTAAAACAAAGTAGCACACTGAACAATCTCGTTTTTTTTCATAATCGTTAATCCTAGAACCTAAAATTATTATTACTAAAATTTGAAATTGGAATTCTCATCTTCAAAATATTTCAAAACTTCTAAGGCGAACAAAGTTTGCAAAGGACAAATAAACAAGCCGTTTCAGAAAAATTGTGTCTGTTTATTTCAAATTCACTTAATACAAGCTAGAAGCGAAGTGAAGAATCGAGTTTTAATAGATTCGGTTCTGATGGTAAAGTATGCTTATGTACGTCGTCGCTCTAAAGGCAACAATTTAATCCAAATTACACCATCAAGACTGTATTTTGCAGGCACTGTGTAGACCCTATTGTAAAATTATAAATATTAAATATGCCTTTGAAAAATTGCCAATTAATCTTTCATTGCGTGCTTGATCGATGTGCTGTAAATTCCTAAATTTTACCCATCTAAAAAACCACCATGAACTGGTAAAATTAAAGAGTATTTCATTAAAATTCTATTAGACTAAAGTATAATAAAATAATGTTAGATAGTCTAAAAGTAATGTAATCGCAGAATTTGATTTCTTTAGTACCTAACTAGTTCAATTTGAAAAACAGGGAAATCTTCAGTCATAAAATAGTTTCCAAAATTTTGTTCTGACTCTTCAAATATATTAATAAAACGTGAAATGTTTCAACATTTCTGTAGGATAGTTTCCCATTCCTTCCACAACAAAATCCTGAATCTGAACACACAGTCCCTCAATTTTGCTAAATGGGGCCATTGGGAAAAAAAGACAGCGACAGCGACAGCGACAGCGACAGAGGGCCGTACGAAGAAAACCACTTGCAGATAACCAAATTTGGCAACGATATCGAGAAAAATATTCAAAAAAATTTCACGCCGACACCCAGCAGCTTCTGGAACAAATCCTTGTTGGCCCCATTTCCACCAGAAAATGTGGAGGGTACTTTTGTTAGCATAACAGGAAAAGAAGACTTCTAGGGGAATGATATTTTCTGGAGGTTTGAGTCGGGTTTTGTCCCATTAACCAGCTGAAAACTATTAAAACTGCACTCAAAACCACAAATCACTTGGGAGCACTAAAAAGCAGAGTTCCTCTTCGAGCAGCTGGTTCAGCCATCGAGAGCGCCCCAAAACAATCGGGGGGAGCGCTGCAGACCAGGTGGTGCATATCCAGAGGTCACACATAAACCCTAATTAGATCGATCCAGACTTTCGCTCTCTACAAATGCGCCCCCGAAAATGTTTCGATTGTTTCCGTGAAATTCGAGGAGTTCTTCGTGTGATTATTAAACGCACCGCCCCGCAGGCCGCCAGCCGCACCACCCGCGGGGGTGGTACACGCCGTCGCCAGGCCAGGACATGTAGCCCAAGGTCCTGCCCCGCACCCTTTCGAGCCCCCGGGGCTAAGGGATAATTTTCATAGAAAGCACTGGGGCTGCTGCTGGTAAAGTCTGGCGTTTTTCGTTTTATTACTGAGAAAATAGCGATAGTATCGATCCAGGCAGTCATCTGTATCAACTTTTGCCATACAGAGGGCCCCCTAATGAAATTTCCTGCCTCCCTACCGAGGCGGGAGGGAGGAAGTGTTCCTCTGGTGGCTTCGGTGGCGGTGTCTCCTCCAGTACCCCATGATCCAAATTGAATCAATCCTTCGGTGAGAGGCTGACAGCGCCTTTTTGTCTTTTAACTGGCTCTCGGGGGGCGACACAAAAGCAGAGATCAAATCAGCGGAGCCCCAAGTAGCTGCCTGCATTATCTGCCAAAGCCCTAATTCAATTTCGCTCCCATCCTTTGTCCAGCTGGGCGGACTGGCTGGAGAATGCATTTAATTTTTGTAAACAAATTGGCAAAAGTGTGGCCCCATTATAAAAGCCGCGCCGGATCTCTGGGTCGCTGCAGGCATGGGGCTCGGTACTGTGCGACTGCGGTGACATACAATATTAAAAAAATAAAAAAAGTATAATATAAAAAACCCAGCCCCGCGGTGACAGATGGTGTTTTTTATTTTTGTGTTTTTATTTTACACTTTCCCCGGATTTGGTGAAAAAACCCGTGAGCCGTTTGCGGACCACGGAGCCCCGTCGTCAGCATCTTTGTTCTTGGCGGAGCGGTGCGGGCGAGGTAGACGACTTTAATGAGTCGTCAGGCCGCTCCCCGCGCGACCGCGGCCAGGTAGAATCACCAGAGACAGGGGCTCTGCCCCTCGGTGGCGGTGACTTACCACATAGTTCCTGCGGGTCCCCAAAATCCAGATCGAAGAGTGCGTATCCTCGGGTTTATTATTCCTTTTTCAATAATTTATTTGGGGGGAAGGCTCGCCCAGCCGAAATTCCGGAATTATTCCACTTTTATCAGAGAAACTGCACAAATGAAAAAACAGCACTAAGAACTTTTCTTTCCGCACCACATAAAAGTTCCACCTTTTTTTTTATATATAAATTTCTTTTTTCCTTTGCTTTTCAGCGGAAAGCAAAATACAAAAGATAAAACAGAAAAAAAACTCTTTTCGCTCGAAGTAGAGATGGTTGGAAATTTTGGTGTAAAACAATACAACTTTTTCGTGTTTCTAACAAAAACCCATAAAAATTTAAACTGATTTCCGACAATTTACGAACCGGCCAACTATTTACGGTTTATCGACGCAATTTACTTGCTAATTTCCACTTAAAACTGCAAAAATCAGACGCGAAACGACAGGAATTACCAACTTACACCGTCCACACAGTGGCAGCCATATTTGATTTGTGTGCGCGAGCACTCCTCCAGCCCTCCGCCCCTCGGCTGTATTCGAAATTATTTCGCAGCCCTGCTCTCTGCGGCTCTCTCGCCGCTCTCCCCGCCGTGGCCAACACAGAGGCAACAGCTGTTGCTGCGGGCGGGCAACAAAACAAGAAAACAAATCGCGGCCGTGTGCGTGTGTTTTGCTTTTGCGTGTACGGACACGCACGCACACACCCGCCCGGCCGGCTGTCAGTCGGACTGGGCTCTCTTTGGTGAGAGCGTTTTCCGCTCCCGTTCTCTTCTGAAACGCTCTTCCTTCCAGTGGTTCCGCTGTGTGTGTGCGTTGACGTGCAGTTTTTATTTGCTGCGCTCTCCCTGGACAACCACTGGAATGACCAACCCTGATAATTTCCAGGGTGCCTTCGCTGGAACTTCGAAATGTCGTAGGAGCAGAGGCGGGAACATTTTAAAATTTCATTTAAGTGGATCCGCTGATCTAGCACTTGTGAATTTAAAGCATTTTAAGGATTTTTTTAAAGGTGAAAATAATGAACAACGATTTTTAAACCTTGTAGATATATATTACACACCGAGTGTATTCAATTTCGTAATATTATTGTATTGCTTTAAAATTAAAGTCTTTATGTCAAAATCTCTTTTTAACAGAATATTCGCCTGAAACTTTTTTAGAAATTCAGAGGTAATATGATATATTTCTGAAATTGAGAACACTCGAAATTCTAAATTTCGATTGTTGTGTCGCTGGTATTACCTTCGATTTCAATACATTTTTCCACACATAACATCAAAATTATTCGATTGGTCAAGTTCAATCGAATAATTGTGACATTATGGGTCCCATTGTGTAATTCGATCGAATTTTGATCGAATCGAATCGAAAAGAGCTTAGGAAAGCTCTTTGTGGGTAAAAATTCCTTAATAAAGTTTGAAAATTATTATAAAATAATCTCAGTTAACGTTGAGTGCAATTAATTTTTTCGCTCAAAGTGGCTAAAATAATTCGATTGAACGTCAAAATATTCGATTGGATTTTTCTAATCATTTTATTTGAACACTTTGAAGGCAAAAATTAATTGAAGTCAAAGATTACTGAAATTAATTTATAAGAATTTTAGAAACTTTGTTAAGGAAGTTTTACCCACAAAGGGCTTTCGTAAGCTCTTTCAATTCGATTCGATCAATATTCGATCGAATAACACAATGGGGCCCTATGTTTTTAAAAATTTGTTGAAATCAAAGGTACCTAAAATCAAATTTTGAGAATTTTAGCGACTTTATATATTCTTGATAAATCCAAAAACGGCTTTTGCAAACTGTTTTCATTCGAATCGGTTTAAGGAATAGGCCCCCTGGGTAGTGGACGACTTTTTTGGCTCTTTCATTTATGTAAAAAATTAATCTCCGTATTAAAAAACTTAAACATCTTCAATTTCATTTAAAACTTTTATTGTAAAAATTATTCTAAAGTCATGTTTTTTAGTTTTTTACATTTCAATATTTTATTGTACAATATGTTAATAACTCATTTTATAATTTTGTAAAACTTTTTGCGCCATATGACCTCTGCTGTCGAGTACGTTTTTAGATTCCTCTATTAGGTTTTTGCCCTATTGCCGGAATAAAATAATAATAATAAATAACGAAAAACAAAAAAATTATTATTCTATATGAATGTAGCTATCGCCGGGGCCAAAAAGAAAGAAAAAACATTTTTTGACAATAGCGTGCTCTTGAAATGTTGAATACCAAAAACAGCCTATTTTCCATTAGTTTTTTTAGATCGAGGCACCGGACATAGCCACTGGTGTACAGAATAACATATTAAAATTTTAGATGAATTGGATGAATAATTGTTTTGTTTTGCGTCCCGCCGTACAGAAAAAAGTAGTTTCGAGATAAATATGATATTATAATGTTTTAAGTATGTTTGGCAGTTTAATCGTTCGCTTCCTGCTAAAAAGGCTGTAAATTAATGCTGTCAATATCATTACTAAAATTTAACACTATATTCTCGAAGGACTATACTTTCGAAACATCGATGTCGAAAAATCGATTTTTTAAAAATTTAGGTTTAGATGATCAAAAAAGGGCTAATTTTGTATAATTCGAATGTATTATTATGTATAGATATTGATATAAAATTTGTTGAGCTTAATATAGACACTCTCAAAATACATAAATCAATTTTTCTTTTTTTAAACATTAAATAACAGGCAAACGTAACTGCTCGAAAAGTAAATCATTAGAAACGAAAAAATCAAAACTATTTATGTTCAGTATGACTGTAGCTCTCGCGCATTCTATGATTATTAATATTTATTGGCGGTGCTTTAAAAAAATGGTTTTATTTCAGTTTTTGGCCAACAAAAAAATATAATAGTATAATTTATTATTTTAGTACAGTTCTAGAATGCTCTGAAGCTATTCATGTGTAGAATATGTGGTTAAATTTTCATAAGGCTCTGTTCAGGTTCCGAAGAAATCACCGCCGCCGATCGAAAAAACGTATTTTGAGAAAAACGCGTTTAAATTTTTTTAATGAAAAATTATGAAAAAGTCTTACCTTCACTTCATCAGCGATGTCCGCACCTTACAAAATGCCTTCTGTCTCTACTTTTAGATACTTATATACTTCCGAAAAATGTAAAACAAAAAAAAACGCGTTCTTGAAAATTCTAACTTAAAATGATCCCTTAATTTCATCTCATCACGATTCATAACTTTAAGATTTTTATATAAAATTATTGAAATTATTAATTGTTAATTTAATAACTTGATCCAACGAAGTAAAGTTTAAGTATTTTATCTAAATTTTAGACAGTTTAGTTACTATTTTAATTTTTATAACTTATTAGAGTTTTTTGTGCTGAATTTTTTGTAAACAATAAGTGCGAGCTACCTGAAATGATAACCTAAAACTTTAAAACTCGAAAATATATTTCCTCAAAAATACTATTCCCGTGGCCACGATAACTCAAAAACTATTAATACAATCGATTTTATATTTTGTGTGATTCCTTATTGTAATACAAGGAATAACCTGAACTAACCGTTTTTGATTTTGCTAAAAAATTTACTTTTATTGCAAAAACACGGAAATTTGAACACCTCGAAAAATGTACTCTTCGCTAAAAATGATTTAAGAAAGTTGTAAATAACGCTCCTGTAATTTTCAAACCATTTCTTTTAGATGATAAAATAACAATTCAAACAGACCCTTCGCACAACGACTTTAGCTGCTATGCAGAGTTTCTAGTGTCGACTTTTTTTAAATCTGAGAAACAAACAAAATAATTAATTATACTCAATTGTTAAAACATTTTTAAATTCTCAGGACTTTTTCAAATATTCCTTTACAACTTGTTTTGAATTGGACTATATATTTTTAATAGTTTTTATCAAATCTCCTAAGGTCCTGCTCTAGAACGTTTCTTCTTTAAATTGTTATCTTTGGCATTACACTCATTTAACTCGACGTATTTTCTAACTTCTGCTGAATTCCTATCAAAGTTTCGAGAAAGACAATCTGCCTTTCTAATTTTCCAGCGGATAATCAATTGAACACTCCTACAAAGTTTTATCAAAATCGGTTAAGAGACCTCAAACTCAATCTGCTCCATCCAAATTAATTTCTCGTAAAATAAACTAAATTGGATTCAAAGAGCTCAAAGATTATTCTGTTCGTCTAACGATTCTGAAAAATCATTGAACGAGTGAAAAGTGAACTGAAGAAGAAGAACTTAAACTTGACTCAAGCTAGACTAAGTTTGGCTTAAGTTGAAGTAAGCTAAGCTCAATCGATCTAAATCCATCGCAAACCGAACTCAAATCTATTTAAATTATACTTCGCTTTATAACTTTGAGTACTGCTCCTCAGAGTTGCTGTCTCTCCAATCGAAAAATGCTTTTTACAACTTCAAAGAATCTCTACACAAAATCAACGATGTATTTTTAATAATTTAAAAGTTATTCTAATTTTTGTACTTTCGGAAAACCCCTAAAATAAATTAAACTTACTATTTTTTGTAATAGTATTTGAAATAATAAAGCTAGTGGTTGAATTTCAGTGACTCTTAAATAATTGAAAAAAAAATGCAATTTTAGTAAATAAAAGGAAACTTTTTCTTAATGAAAATGTCCATAAAGATAAGGACATATAAGGTTTTATTTCGTTCGTTATTTCTTTACACTAAATTTGTAAATATTTACCCTAAACTTTCTTCTTGTTTACTAAAATATAGAAAATTCATTGATACCCTTGCTGGATAGTTTGAAATGAAATAAAATTGTTTAGTATGCCAATAGTAAGTAAATCACATTTATCTTTATTCACGAATGAAACTTACAAAAAAAATGTAATAATAAATGTCAACATCCGTAAATGAGGCTTTAAAGCGAACGAAAAAAGTTAATTCTAGACATAAATACTACACAAGAGGTGGAACACGGAAATAGCAACAGGTAGCTGAACGTCCACAAATGATGCAAATTCGGGGCTGCGATCAGTCGTTAGAATCGTCCTCGTCCTCAGTAGATTTCGTCGCGATAGGTGTCGAAAAATTTCTTTACGATTTCAGGCAGATTTGGGGCTCGACAGAGGAATTTATGTCCGTACTTTGAAGTCGCTTCAAATCTGTGAAACTCCACGGGGCCCCACGATCTGCCGCGATTGTCTAGAGCCGTCCGGTAGAGTTTATATCCCAAATGGAATGGCACGACGAGATCATCCTCGGCGTGTAAAATTAATACTGGCTGCCGGAATTCACTGATGTGCTGGTCTGATTCGAATCTGAGGGAATTCTCGTACATGGGCCTCGCTATCGTGTAATCGAACCACGGAAGGTGTCTAAAGAGCTAAAAATAAAACTTATTAGATTTATTTGTAAAAATTATTTTTCAAAATTCATTAAGGGGTTATATCTGTTTGAAGTTTTTTTGTTTATTGGCTTCAATTACGCCAAAACATCTCAAAATTTATAATCAATAACATCTATGAATGAATATAACACAGAAATTTTCTCATAACTGATTTTCTGGAGCTATTCTGACGTAAAATTATAGCATTTTCAAATTTCAAATGCGTTTTTCTCGAAACCGTGTTTTAAAAATTGGCAAGCAGTTAAACTCAAATAGTTTTCATTCGATTTACTTAGAATTTTTATTGTAACTTCTTCATTAATTTATCTGGTGAAATACACACGATTATAACGATTGATTGAAACGAATTATTTTTAAAAATCAATGAAGTTGACTTTTTTCGTCAAAAACACGATTTATTTTCTAAACATATAACCACAACCTTAGACAAAATAAGTTTGCTGATAAAAATCATGTATCCATTTATAAACAGAAGGTCGACTTTAAGTACGGATAATAAACTCCTCGTTTACAAAGTCATATTTCAAACGGGCATGCTCTATGAAGCTCCTCTCTGGTTTCAATGTGCACGTAGTCATATTAAGAAATTACAAATCTCCCAAAATAAAATCCTAAAAATGATTTTTAACTTGCCCTGACACTTTTCCACCACAGAGCTACACTCTTTAGCCAACGTTGATTTAATAACTACCAAGGTTTATAATCTAGCTCAAAAATTTTTCGATAAATGTAGAATAGCGGATAATCCGCTGATCCGACAGTTAGTTGATAGTTAGTAAATAAGGGTTAGGTTAAGTTAGGTATAGATAGGTTAGGATGTATAACTTCACTGGGTTTTTAATAGAATATTACTTTTTAGATTACTATAAAATTGTATCTCTGCTAGCCTAATTGTAAAATATCATAGATGAATGAAGAATGTACTTCTAGCACTAAAATAAGATATTCCTATTTTTTATACAAATGAATTCAAACTTAAATAACTAAATAAATAAATAAATAACGAATTATCTTAAACACACGAAAAAAAAATCCTAAAATTAAGATCATAAGTACTTTATTAGCCAAACTCATGTAGATTATGAAAAAAATGTATGATTCCAGGTGGCAATGGACGAGACTTCAACTGTTTGCCGCAGATCGATACATATATTGATTTTGTACCTTTATTCCAAAACGTATCCATGAAAAATCATTAAAAAATCCTTTTATTGGGCTCCAACAAAATTATAAAGCATTGTAGAATCGAAATAAATAAAAAATAGCTTCAATTCTAGCCGATAGGTCCAAAAAGAATCTTAATCAAATCAGATAGTCAATTTAATCGATATAACCGGTTCGAACGATTGAAGCGATTCAAATTTGTAAAACGATAATTACAATAATGCATTTTCTAAACAAGTAAATCTCACCTTCGCAAATGGATGCTTCCTCACTTCATCCCTAATATTCGTAAATGGGCTCTCTAACACAAGTGCCCTTGGTCCGGGAATGTCACTTTTATTCAGCAATGAGAGTAAATGCGTTGAGACTCCGGTGCCCAACGAGTGGCCCCACAGGAAGACTGGATTTTTTGTTAAATTCCGTATATAATTATAGACAGACAGTGCATCCCTGACGACACCTTCTTCAGTCGGTGAAACTTTATCTGAATCACCGTAGCCTCGATAATCTAGCGCTATAACGTGATACCCAAGTTTTCTAAGAACTTGATACAATTCAACGCGATGACCCGAACCTCGAGATGCAGTGTTTCCGTGCAGGTAGAGAACAATTGTGCCGGGTTGGCGCAAAATTCTCTCATAAAATAATTTTTCATTTAATTCAGTCACTACAGGAAACTCTGACTTGAGGACCGGTTCCATTTTATCCAGGTGAGGATCACTGATCTCTGTAGAGTTGAGAACATCTTTTTGCTCTTCCTGGAAAAGAATGATAATTTTGAGGGATTATTTTCCAAAAATTTTGTTAAATATTAATTCGTTTCAATCGGTATGAACCGATTTCAACCGGTTCGAGTGAATTTAAAACGATTCAACACAATTTTTATTGAAATTAAATTTGTTTTCTTTTTAATATCATACCTCTGTTAATTTTAGCTCCTTTGAGAATCTTTTCGCAATTTGAATTGGTAAAACGTGCCATACTCCAATATTGACCTCTTTGTCATCCGGATCTTTAACTTTTACATAAAAATTTCTTGTGGCATACAGTCCAATGCTACTAGGTTTTGTGTAATCCAAATTTCTTGGATATGCAACTGTTAAAAAAAAACAGGAAATTAAATAAATAATTTCTATTTCGCGATTAAATAATAATATTGCTATATTTGCAAACTTACTAAATGTTAAAAACAGTATCCCTCGCTGTAGTCCCACTGAATACTTGAAAATGATTGGAATTATCACAAAAATTGTTGCAGACAGCAGCAAACAAAACTTTAGAGTGTTGATTGTTATCCTGCAAAAGGGAGAATAAAATTGGAATTTTTTCCTAGTTTAAAAATAGAGCACATTAAATATAATTTTTAGTGTTCATTCAATTTGTCAACAGAATCGATTAAGCATTAATGTTCGCTCGGAGGGGATACAAATTACAAAATGTGCTTTCATTTGCATAAAACAGCGACACGCCATGAACTTGCTCGTTGAAAAATTTCTATAAAAAAAAAAAGTTGTCTTGATTTTATTTTTTCATGCTTGGCCATTAGCCAAGTTGTCGGACATAGTGACCAACGGCTCTCAAGTGAAAATGCCATCGAATTTATTTTGCATTCAAAATTATGCGAACTGTGAACATAGATGGCCTCAAGGGCTACACCGGAGCAGGAAGAGAACTTGTTTAATTTGTTTGACCCATTTCTGAGGAACTTCTAAAGACAAGAATCTCCTGAAGGCCTTACTTCAGTAATTTTCCATGAAATATAGAAGGCGAAGTACCTCTTTTATTTGTTAGAATATTTATTGATTTTTAAGTAAGTAATCCATGGAGTCGTATTTCATTCGTATGGAACAGTAAAACGCCTAGAGTTGACAATTTCAAATTCAAGGTAACACAAAACTTAAATTATTAAATTATCTAAGGTCTAGGTTTGAAACAATAACAAAAAATTACAGAACATTTTCCTGGAAAAAGAAAATGTTCTCAACTAGCAAGAAATTGTTTTTATGCATGGACATTCTTTGCTTAATTATTCCATGAAAATTGGCTCTTTGTCTTAATTTTAGTTATCAGATGCAAAATGGCACAGAAAAATAATATGTATGTAATGTACCTTATTTTTTTCATTACATATGTATGTACATATACATATATTACCCTCTAAGAGAAATAAGACAATGTATAAATTCTAACAATTGGTCAAGTTCTATTAATTTAAAATCAAAGTAAACCCAATATGGATTTTTCTTTTGCGGTTGTCTAGAAACGACTTTGGTTGGCAAAGCTATATTTTAGTTGCCGGATAATAATTAAGTCAAATAAATATTTTAATTTTAATAAATTTTTCATGGATCCCGGCTCATGGCACAAATTAAAAATTTAATAAAACCAAAACAACTGACTGAGTGTTATGAAAAAATAACATTGCGGAATTCTATTAAACGTTTGCTTATCACTTGAACATAAGCCAAGCTCGATTCAGCGAGCTTGAACTAATACCGGCAAAGTCTTTTGAATATTTAAGCTGACCTTAAATTGATGTTAGAGTTTAATATCAGTCCGATCAGTAATTTAAGATTCGCTATGTCTTTGTCGCATTTAAATACATTAATGACAAAACATATAAAAGTACCTAAATAAAAAACTCTCAGTGTTTCTTCTTAAATTCGTTAAGATTGAGACAAAAGTTACCTACAAAACTCAGAAAGATTTCTCTAAAAAAAAGTTGTAGATTTAGCTAACAAAGAAAAGAAAGAAATTTTTAAGTTGAAACTAAAGTAAATTTGTTTTACTCAACTAAAAACCTCTAAGCATTCTCGTAAATTAAAATCCTTGTGTAACTAAACACATTTACGATGATGATGCCATCTTCTAAAATTCAATACAAATTCATAAAATTCAACTCGTCCAACCAGTGCGATTGTGACTTTAAACATTTTTTGGTTATATTGTCGTAAAGCGTTTAATTGTTCTAAATTTGCTTCATCTACAAAAATTCTTATAAAATTGCAGTAAGAGTAAAATTTATAGAAAAGTTCACTACCAAAATTTTCTTCGCTCATAAAATAATGCTTAATCGATGTATTCTTAATTTATGCGCTTATAAAATAAATAAGAGTAGTGTAAAAATTTTGCGCAATATCTATCTATCAGCATTATGATTAAAATGTAAAAAAAAAACTTAACTAGTTACAGCATTCATTTGCAAATAAAAAAAGTGCAATAAAAACAGAACAAAGCCAAGCATTTGAAATTTAATCAGCTGAAAAATGTTTGATTCTTTATCGAGGTACTTACAAACCATACAGCCAAAGCAATGTCAGGGTTCCGGGGATTAGGGTGGCATGATATAAGTTATTCAAAATTCTGTGAACCTCGTACATGTTTCCCTGGTTAATCGATCTATCTTTTTGTACTTGTAACTATTTATTTATTGGTTCTAATGTCGAGTCAATGAGACAAATCACATTTGAATCGATCGAGATGTGTATGATTTTATTTTGTAACAACCGGGTTACTTGTGTTAATCGAGCAAAAGTATCTTAGAACCCTCTGAGGGGTGGTTAAAATACAATCTCAAGCAACTAAGCACTAAAAAATGTGCGATGTAACTTAGATCCTAAAAACAAGCACTATATCAATTATTGTGTATACAGCAAAACTTTTACACTTTTTATATTTTATTTAATTTAATATTATATTTAATCGTTAGGCGTAAAACACAATCGCACCCACACAATCCCACAGAAAGTGAATTCACCTTCTTATAAATTTTTTTCTGCGCGTTATAATCATTACTGATTGAAAAACGCAACGCTTTATCAAAAATTCTCGGGCGTACGTAATCTTTTGATCATTTGCTTATTACGAAAAATATGCGTAAAATTTAGACTATGATTTTCAGTCTTGTCCGGTGTCTCCCGCATGAATCGCGAGTCAGCGTGCTAATAAGACTGAGCTGAATCGAATGGGCGATAGTCGCGTTATCATCAGCCGCATAAAGCTCTTTATTTAATTTATATTTTTTTATTATTCTTATTCTTGTCTTATTAGCGGGTCTTGCTAATTCTTCTGATGCTAAAGTTAATTTAGCTCTCACTCGTTTCGCCTTTTTCTGCGGTATGTACTCTTTTTTGAATAAACTTTTCTGCGGTGGGATCTGATCCTATTCCAACGCAAGTGGAGCTGGTTAAAGTGCACCTGAAACGAAATAAATAAAATATATATGAATTTATTCTGTCAATAGATCTAAGGAACAGACAAGACTGATAAACTTTAACACCAGTGACGAGAATATTTGTTATTAAGAACAATTACGTAACGATATTATACTTAAAATTCTTTTTCAATATTTTGTAATTTTTTGTATGTATTAGAAAGACTCGAACGCAACGAAAACAAAAACATCATAAGAGTAAATATTAAAAATAATATAACCAACCCTTCGTACCTTACCCACAATTTATAATATTTCTTTACTGGGAAAATGTATTATAGGAAATTCGAAAAGCATTAAGAGGTCCATGCAACCCATAATTGATTCGATAAGCTTTGTTATATAAGAATTACGCAATTCGGAGATTATTAAATTTTATGTTAATGTTGACTAGAGACAATCACTCGGGATAATCTTAATTTTCACACAATAATTGATGTACAAAAACAACCTCAGAAATCTTGCGACAACGCTTTAATGATAGTCGATTTATTAATTTAAGTCTATCACAATAAGGCAGTAATTTAAGTCGATTTCAACGGAATAATAAGGAGATTACACTAACCTAGGGTTTAAAATTTCCCCGAAGAGAAATACTTTTAGTAACAACAGAGTCAATATAAACCATAAACCATTTAGTCAAGTATAACTCCCAATTCCGAATAGGATAAAATTGAGTAAGATAAATGATATTTATAATTAGAATTATCAGACTTGCGAGAAAAATGCATGACAGAGCATTTCTCAACATTTAAAAACAAATGATTACGTTAGCACAATTTTTACAAAAAGATTCCTGTAATAAAAAACTATCATTAGGAGACGAAACTTCTCTAAATATTTTTGTACAATCAGCATAAATAATAACGTCTGTTATGTCTAGCGAATGAAAAAACTTATCTATGAACCTGTAAGAAATCGTCGTTTTAATAAGTCCAAGTCGACGTTGCCACAAACCACAAAAAAGATATAACGATAACTCCAAAATACTTTTATTTTAGGAATAATTAAAGTTAGTTATTATTTATTTATAAAATATATAAAATAATAGTAAGTTAATTATAAACTAGAGGCCTTAATAGAAAGGTTAAACTGGGCAAAATAAAACAAATTAGGGAGTATTAGATACTTTATTAAGTATATGTATATTTATATTTTATATTTTTATATTCTTTTATGATAGTGTAAATTCGATTTTTATACTGCAAATTGATTTTGAATTCTTCCCTCTCCATTTCTTTTTCTAGCCACTTTTTAAACTAACAAAATAATTAAAGCATCGTAGTTTGCAGTTTTATTTTTAATCGTATTTGTTTAAACAACTTTTTTTTTCCGGAGCCCTATTTCGTACTCTATCGTCTGAATCTCAAAAAAACAAAATTTAGGTAGAGTCACAATATTGCAGATTTTAGTATAACTATTTTAGAATTTTTATTTTCATTCTATATTTTACCTCAAAGCAAAACGTATCGATCTAGTGAACTTTAAGTCCTTAGAGTTGTGATAGTGCTTATCTCAATGAAGCAAAAGACCAAAATTAGAGCAAAGTTTATCAAATTCAAAAGGCTTTTGGCCCTCAGATTTCCATCAGCATGTAAACCTTACCACGTATGACTAAACCCTTCCAAAGTCAAGTTCGAGATCGATTTTCTTGAAACAAGTTATCCACATGCAAGATAACGACAAAACTTCACCAAATTGATTAAACACCGTCTCATTAAAATGCGAACAAGACCGAAGGCGAGTGACTCACTCGTTACAAAACAACCTTGCGCCGCACGACTGGAACCGCTGAAAAAGATATAGAAAACAGACCGCGTGTGCCTCATGCACCGGATCAGGGGGGCCCCATCAGCCCAGGCGAGTCGCTGCAGATTGTCTTTGTTTACAGATTACAGCGTCCGGGGCAAGAGTCTCGTCTCCGAGCCTTCTCTAGTGCTCCACAGAAATATTTGTAAAGGCGGCTAAATAATGAGGAATCTGGCCGGCCGGATGGGCGGCAGAATGCGAGCAATTTACCGTCTTGAGTTTTGAGTCTGGAGCCCGCCAAGACACCGATTACCCACGATAAAAGAAATGAGCTATTTTATTTATTTTTTTATATATTGTCTGAGGAGGGGGGCGAAAATGCGATTAACAAATGCATGCCCGTTGGAGGCCGATTTATTCAGCGGTGAGGCCGCTAAGTGGATCCAAATGCAATCTTCCGCTCGTCACGAACGAGTAGTGCAATGCTTAAACTATTTATGAATTACCGATGTTGTTGGAGAGGGACGCGGAGGGATTAAATTTTTTATGAGGGGCCTGCGCCTATGTGGGGCTTTCGCGAGTGGATTGAATTGTTGTGGAAGTCCCGCTGAAGGCGTCTAGCCGCGGAAATTGATGCACCTGACTGCAGATTGGGAATAGGCAAGTGTTCAAGTTCAACCGCCCAACCGAGCCCTCTTGTTGGACGCCGTCGTTGCCGTCTCGGAGCACAGAAAAGAGGAGGCTAAGAGAGGGGTTCTTGATGCTATTTTGAAAATGATCTTCTTGGCGAGGTGATGCTCCTGCCGCCTTTAGAGCCATTAGAAATTAGACCAATTGAGGCGGAAGGCTCTGAAGAAAAATGAAAACAAAGAAACCTTAGGGCGGCGCACGAGGCCCTGAAAGATTTTTAAGATTTACACCTTTGTCAGGCTCTCGAAGGTGAGTTTCGAGCTTGAAGTACTTACGCGGAAATAATTTGGATGATACTAATCCTCACAAACAGCGCAAAAAACTCACGATTTTAGCAAAAATTCATAGAAAATTTATGCGAATTAGCACTCCACTAAAAGCTGCGAACTAAAAATACTCTCGCGCAAAAACACCGAACAGCTGCTGGGTTTTTTTCCTTCTGACAGTTCTGAATGACGTTTCGGGAGATTGTTGTTTTTAGGCGGAGTGACCAGGGATAAAATTTTATTTTGAAGGAAATTTGTGGTTTTACGTGTGATTTTGTATGTTAAATAATATTTTAATTTAATTTTTAATGTTTTATGCGATTAAAGAGCTTTAAATACTCAACATAACTTACCTTTATTACAGCGGTCACGTTTAAATTTCGAGAAGCAGGCAGTTTCACAACGAAACAATTTTCATTACTTTTTTTGACATCTCATTTGTCATCTGTCAATAAAATTTTTGTATAGAGAAAAAGAAGTGAGTAATTTTTTCTGTGATCCTGATCCATAAAAGCGACGTAATTAAAAACAAATTTCATAACTCCAGTCGAACGTGGTGCGAGTGAAAATGACAGCGCCCCAGAGTCCGTCGCGTTTTAATGGATACGAGGACGATATTCTTTACCCCGATGCGACAAATTTCACTTACGACATAAGCGATAAAATGCGGGTGCCAAAAAGGATCAAGGGGACGGGCGAATTCTCCGATGACGACCACCTGCTCTCGAACCAAAACGGGATAATGAACTCGTGGAATTACAACGATAAAATCGATATGAACGTACCCGACCGGATTGTTGTTATCGGACAAGAACAGATTCTGGGGACGCGGTCAGCCCCCCGAGAGATTATGCTAGAAAATTCGATTCTACCAAAGGATCCCGGCTTTGTCCGGGTCGCCACTCCGCCAAGGGTAATCACCCTCAGTGAGCACCATTTTCCAACTGCCTCGGACGAGCGGTCGCCCGGAGACCAGGCCGAGTCACCCCCTTACTACAGAGCCTCAATCCCAGCGACGATCGGGTTCAATCCAGCCCAGGAAGCCCCAGCAGCAGAAGGAGAGCCCGACAGGCGGGTAGCCCAATTCAACACTAGAAAATCATTAAACTACGGAGACACGTCCATCGCCAGCGTCGGCAGGGAGGGTACTCCGCCCCTGAGCGAGCTGACAACCCCAAACGATGAGATTTTGTACCTACGCCGCCAAATGGCTAAATTAAATCGCAGGGTGCTCACCATCGAAATTGAGAATGTCCAGAGGCAGCAGCGTGAAAAAATAATTTATTGCCTCGGGCTCGCGTACTTTTTCCTCAAGGCGATCTTCTGGCTGAACAGGAATTAAGAGAAGGAAGCGGCCGAAATTAAGAATATAAAAAAAAAGGGACCCTGCTGCCTTTTTGCATGCTGAAGATGATCTCGGGGGCATTTTCTCTCTTAATAATTTGTAAATGAATTTTTAGGACCGTGAGTAGTGAGTAAGGCTAAACCTGTCTTTTTGTTGTTAAAAGTTGAAATAAATCTTTGAATAACTGGAGCCCTCTTCCTTTTTCGTAAATGTGAGGAGGCCTATTTTTAGCGCGATAGCAGCGAATATTTTCAATTGCCAGCCAGTGGCTGGATTTCTAGTGCGAAAAGAGCTCAAAATAGCTCCTCATCAGCATTCAATTAAGGCAATTGTTCCGACCGGCTAGTTCGGCTAGCAGCGAGCAGTGACTTTTGGCAGTGGCTAGTTGTCTTAAGTCGAAGCTGATGAAAGATTGACTGTAAATTTCTAAATTTCCACACTGCGTGCAGATATCTCCGAAAATTGTTTACACGCGATTAAATCTTAGGTCAGATGAGTATTGAGGGTGCAAACAGAAAACCTAAATAATATTTGTAAATTAGACTACTGAATTTAGATGATAGAGAAATTGAAAGGAATTCAGAGAAAAAAGGAAAAGTAGGTCAAAACAAAAACTTAATTTTATCAGATAATAAAGTGCAAAATAGGGCTTTGGAGCTGCTTTTAAATTTGGACACTTAAAATTAAAACAGCGCCTTTAACGTTTTACCAACAATTTTTATTTTTGCACCGTATCGGTTTCGGGAACTACAACATTTCCATCATCAGCGGTTGTTTTTTACCAAATAAATAAAAGTTTTCGATTATTGCGTTTCTTATAACAATTTGTTTTATTTATAAAAGTTGTGTTATAAGTTAACACAAACAAAGTAGTTTTTTTAAGAAACTATTAGACTGACGAAAGGACAGTTTTCATAACATCCACCTATGAATCGAAACTTAATAACAATAACCTTTAATACAAAATATCAAAATTTTAGTTTTAGAAAACGAGAAGATCGGGGAAAACATTTTTTTTAATCCTCGAGAATATCTCGTTCATTTTATTTTTTATATCTTTGGTTACTTTTTCCTCATGCAACGTTATGTTAACAACAAAAACTTATTTATTTTCCAAATTGCTTCGTTGGCTTTTAAATTCTTTCGACTTCTCTACGAAAGGACGCATTTAAAAACATTTTCATTTGAAATAAAACCGTTACATTACCGTTTCAAAATTACGATACCTTTTCCACACAATCGCACAGTTCGGTAATGCGGCGAATTCGCCATCAATCAAAACGCCGAAGAATTGAGCGAACAAAACATAACCTAACAAAATTGATTTGTTTTCATCCGAATGCCAAGTGCGTTGCTCGCGTTATTCGGTTAAATTTTAAAATTTCTAATTTCAATCGAAGAGTAATAGGCCAGAAGAAATGGATTTTCTCGAATATTCGGATATACTCGCCGAAATCAAGGGGTTGATGGTGAGTATCCCCCGGCAAGTGGTCGAATTTCGCAAAATAATGCAACTGATCACGTTTCAGACCCCGGGAAGGTTGAAGATGACCGACCAGAATATTGCCTTCAAAAATAGCAAAACTGGAAAAGTGGAGCAGATAAACTGCAACGATGTGGAGCTGGTAAATTCACAGAAATTCGTTGGTTCCTGGGGAATCAGGATTTTCACAAAAAATGGAGCGCTCTACAGGTTTTCCGGTCTCAAAGAAACAGACATTGAGAAGATAGCGAACTTCTTTAAGACGTACTACAAGATAGACATGCTCGAGAAGGAGCTGTGCCTAAAGGGGTGGAATTGGGGCACTGCTCGCTTCAATGGATCCGTCCTAAGCTTCGACATCGACAGCAAAACGTCCTTTGAAATCCCCTTGAACCACGTCTCCCAGTGCACGACAGGAAAGAACGAGGTAACCCTCGAGTTCCATCAAAACGACGACGCCCCGGTCGGACTGATGGAGATGCGGTTCCACATCCCAACGACAGAATCAGCCGAAAACGATCCAGTCGAAAGCTTCTACTCGAACGTGATGAACAAGGCGTCCGTGATTTCAGTCTCTGGAGATGCAATTGCCATCTTCCGAGAGATTCACTGCCTTACGCCGCGTGGTCGCTACGATATCAAAATATTCCAGACATTTTTCCAACTTCACGGTAAAACGTTCGACTACAAAATTCCCATGTCTACCGTGCTGAGGCTCTTCCTGTTGCCCCACAAGGACAGTCGCCAGATGTTCTTCGTTCTGTCCCTGGATCCACCCATTAAACAGGGTCAAACCAGGTACCACTACCTGGTGCTCCTGTTTGGTCATGAGGAGGAGATCAGCATCGAGTTGCCTTTCAGCGAGGAGGAACTCAAGGATAAATATGAAAGTAAATTGACCAAGGAACTCTCTGGCCCCGTTTACGAGGTCTTGGGGAAAATTATGAAGACATTACTTAACAAGAAAATTACAGGACCAGGAAGCTTCGTTGGGTAAGTAAACTATTTAAGATTAATTTAAAATTATTGAATTTTGACCGTTCTAATTAAAGTTCATTTGTGTTCCAACTTTAGTTAGTTTTAACTCGTATCATTTCCACTCACATTTGACGCGAAGATAATAATAAGATTTTTAATCTCTATACCTCTCCAAATAAATAGGAATTATTATTATATATAATAGTATGTTGCCCTCTCGGATCTCAATTATGAATTTCAAAATTTTAGTAGTATGTTTGAAAAAATTACTCGTAGAATTCATTAATTTGAATTATTTTATTCGTCGTTCTAATTCATTCTATTTCAGTTTCTTTGTAACAAGCAGTCGGGTTTTTTTTTCCTAATTTTTGTTCAAACTTACTTTTAGAACTATCGTAACTTGTAATGTAGTAAAGATAAATATTTCTGTAATCCTAAATCTATTCTCTTTAGTGATGCTCAAGGCAGTCTTATACTTTCATGTTTATTCTATTTATCAACAAAAACAATTATAAATAAAATTATGTCTTAAAAAAAAAACTTACTTTTCCACAGTCACACACAAACCCCCGCGATTGGGTGTTCCTTTAAGGCTGCAGCTGGCTATTTATATCCCCTAGAGCGGGGCTTCATCTACGTCCACAAGCCCCCGATTCACATCCGTTTTGAAGAAATTGCCACTGTTAACTTTGCCCGAAGTGGTGGATCCACGAGAAGTTTTGATTTTGAGATCGAACTCAAATCCGGGACTGTTAACACGTTCAGCAGCATTGAAAAAGAGGAGTACACAAAACTCTACGACTTCATCACGGAAAAGAAACTCCACGTTAAGAACACTGGGAAAAATGATAAGGCCAGCTATAAGGACGATTTCGGGGACTCCGACAACGAAAATGAGCCAGACGCCTACTTGGAGAGGGTCAAGGCTGAGGCGAAGGAAAGAGACTCTGATTTGGATGATGAGGAGGGCTCCGAGGAGGAATCCACGGATGAAGACTTTAATCCCAATGAAAAAGATTTATCGGAT
Organism: Machimus rusticus; assembly: GCA_951509405.1. Classification (NCBI taxonomy): domain Eukaryota; kingdom Metazoa; phylum Arthropoda; class Insecta; order Diptera; family Asilidae; genus Machimus; species Machimus rusticus. The sequence goes on from OX608049.1 coordinate 8,605,612, forward strand.
GTCGCCGATGAATATGATAGCAATGTAGAAAGCGACTCTTCCGATGAAAGTGGGGCCGATGATTCCGAGGGCGAGAACAAGAAGAAAAAGAAGAAAGAAAAGAAGGAGAAGAAAGAAAGGAAGGAGAAGAAAGACAAACCGGTAAGTGATTTTATAAATAATTCTTTTAAACTTCCAACTAAGGTGTTAGCGTCTTAAGAATAAAACATTAAATTTCCTAGACTCTAGAAATTTAAGCTACATATGACAGAAACAAAATTTATAACAAATTTAGGACATTTTGTTTGCATGTTATAAAGCTCCAAGGTAAGGAACTATTTTCTTAAGTTGAAAGTAAGTATTGCAGTTCCAGAAGTATGAAATTATATCAAGTAAAAAAAAAATATTAACTTCTATAAATTTAAAAAGCATGTCACATTTAAAACAGTTTTAAATTCTATTGCTATTAGTCTAATTCTAATACATTGTGGTAAACTCCATAAACGTAACAAATTTAAAATTCCTTTATAACTTATGAAACTGAATAATCAAAAGTAAGAACATTACTGTAGACGAAGTTATTGTGAACATCAAAACTGGATCGATTACAAAAATCCCTCCTATATCGACTGATAAATTTTGCTGAAGCTGTTGTATTAAAAACCTTTCAATCTGTTGAATTTAAAAAAAATATATTTATAAGTTAGCTTATGTTAAAAGTATAAGAAAACTTACGCTTTTTTGAAGTTCAGGATTATGTCCATAAAACCACACAAATTCTCCTAAAACCTTCTTCGAATTTTGTGCATTTTTTGTTACTCCGTAAGTTGCACTCATAACTAAGAACTCTTGTAAAAATGTAATGACTACATTAAAAATCATCAGTACAACTACAGGGTGGCTTAATCCTCTGTCTTCAATTAAAATAAATGTGAAGAATAGTAAAGCTATGCCGTTCATGTATAATGTGAGTAAAATTGCTAAATTTTGAAATGTAAATCTGGAATTCACTCGTCTGGTCAATTTGTATGCATCGTTGAATAGGATTGATAGTGCATCTATTCTATTTTTCATTCGAACTTCTATTTTTGCAACCTTTCGTTTAATTGAATGTCGTTGAGCAGCTTTAAGAATTTTGTGGATTTCTTGGAGTTCTACTTTGATTGATTCGAATATTTGGGAAACTATTAGAATCAACAGAAAGTAGTGGAACACAACTAAGTGCAATAACAGCGCCAGGTACATGTTATAAATCCACATAATCCAGAATCGAGAACTAGCATTCATTTCCAAAATCCATGGGAAAATACAACCGTTGATTTCAAAGATCGTTATAAATAAAATGTTTAGGAAAACATAAACAAGTATTTTAAAATTGCTTTTCCAAAATATATCATCTCTACTACAGAAACTCTTTTTCTTGACAAATATATCATTTGTTATCTCGTAGAGTTCTTTGCGTTCTTTCCAATTAATCAAAAAGGTAATGAACACAGCCAAAACCCTTATCGTGGCGTTGAAAAAGTACACAACCTGTACGACAACATTCTTCTGGAGTTGTTGTAGTTCAAAAACTGCGTCGCTCAAAAGAAGAGGAGTCAGTAGATTTGTTAGAATTCCTATCATAATATTGTATTTGTTCCAAAAATGTGAAGGTTTCGTCACGCCCTTGACTGAATCTGCCCCGAATCCCACTAAACCGAGGTATTTTGCGAAATTAAAATAATTTACAAAGATATCTCGCACTAGACAACGAACTAGCACCATGTTTGCAATAGTAAGACTTTTTGGACACTAAGTAGAAAGAAGTTTGGATTGTAATGATGTAAGTTATTTTCTAGGTAAAGTGTAATTAGTTAACGCACCAAGTGCGTAAGTCCTGATTGCTTCGATGTTGTTAATAAATTATTGCTCGGTTATTACGAAAGCATAAAAGGGAGCATAATTAGTAACTGGATTAGATCAGATATGATACATATTAAATACTTCCGCAATCGTACATTAGAGCTATTCAGTTCAAGTTTTTGTTTTGTAGAGTCAATATAAATTTTCTCTTCTAATTATTCTAATTTATTTCCAAAATTTATAAAATCAGTATGATCTGCAAATGTTTAAAATTGTCATTTCTTAAAAATCAGTAATTCGATCTTATCTAGTCAATGATTCAATATTTATGAATCTATCGTGGACTGTTAAATTTTAAAAAAAGGGGATAGTTTTCTTGAAAATTAATAATAGATTTTTGGATGCGCTGATTTAAAAATATCAGCATTTATCATTTTAGGCGCAAACTATTTATATGAAATTTTTAAAAGGACTATAGCACATAATTAATTTTAAATTAATTGGTTTGCGTTAATTGCTAATTAATTACTTTTAAATTACTTCACTTATTTATAATGATTACTTTTCAACACGATCCCTCACTCCCTTTTGGAGGCTATCAAACTGAATAAGTAAAATTAGAAATATTATACTGGAAGAAATTATACAGAATATTAATTTTCTATCGAAAGTAAACAGTCCGCATACATTAATACTGAACGTTTGATGAAGTTGCTTTAATATGAACATTTCAACCTGAAAAAAATATGAATATACATATGTAAGACATATATGTATATAAGAATTCAATTACCACTCTTTGAATCGTGATACCAACACTTTTTAGCCACAGGAATTCCTCCAAAATTATACTTAGCTTGCTTGACTTCTGCATAGTTGCGAAAGTAACGTAGATAATTAAAAAGAGCAGTATAAAGAAAATTATATCAGTTGCAAACATTAAGCAGATATTAATAGTTTGGTAGTCCTCATCAATTGCCCCAACTAAAATATACACGTAGAACATCATCGCTATGCTGTTAATGTATGTTGTGACAACAACAGATAGATTTGGAAATGCAAATTTATTATTAATTCGTTTATTGAGGTTGAGTACTTCACTTTGTAGAATGCCGAGTTCCTGTATTCTGTTCACTACTTCAATTTGTATTTTCTTAAATTCTTTCCTAGTTCGGTGCCTTTGAACACTTTGTAAAGTTTTTAAAGTTTCCAAAAGTCCAGAGTGGATTGCGTCGAAGAAATTTGATATAAACAGGATGAGGACAAAATAGTGAAATGCGGCTACATATAAAATAAACGCTGTATACATATAATAGAGCCACATTATCCAGAAAAACGTGCTGGCGTGTTTTACAAAAGTTAATGGAAAAATTAGCCAAAGACTTTCAAGAGATAACACACTTAAAATATATGCAAGACCGAATATCAAGATTCTTTTGCGGTTATTGTTCAAGAACGATGTTCTTTTTGAAATTACTTCATTTGTTATTTTGTATAATTCGTTACGTTCTTTCCAATGTGAGATGAATGTAACCATCATTCCAAAAACTCGAAATCCTGCCGTAGTAAAATTTACACTTTTGACAAGAAGATTATCATTTAAAACTTTTATTTCGGTAATTGCATCTGTTAATAGAACTGGTGAAAATAAAATAGTGAGTATTCTAACTATCACATTATATTTTCTCCAAAATATTGTGGGTGGTAATATTTTATTTCTCTTTTGATCTACTCCATAATCTATCAATCCCACAAACTTCGACAGGTAAAATGTTATCACGAGAAGTTTATTTAACGCGTTGTCAACCGGCGAGTTCAACATTTTTATTAGAAATGTTATCCGTCTTTTTAATATCAAGTCTAGGAAACAAAGTAATTTCCCATAATCATTAAATTGCCGAAAAGGCGTGCAATCAAAGAAATTACGTTACAAGTACACGGATATAAGTCATCAAAGATAATATCTTGCTTGTAAAATGTGTAAAAAAAGTATGGGGAAAATTGGGATTTGATAAATATCACTTCTGATAAATTAGAATCATTTATAACTATATTTTCTAATTTTAGAAGAAAGCCTAGTTACACACTTTCTTAATTGTGGCTTATTATTAATTGCAAGAGAAGGATCAATTATCTTTTTATAACCAATATAAAAGAAACAAATATTAAAACATTTTTATTAGTTTATCATTTGGCGTATTGTTTGGTTTACATTACTTAACTAGTGCTCAGTTGTTTCTTTGTGAATATCAAACTGAATAAGTAAAATTAAAAACATAATACTGGAAGAAATTGTTGAAAATAATAGATCCCGATCGAGAATAAAAAGTCCACATACATCGATCTTTAAATTCTGGTTGAGAAGTTGGAACAAAAATCTATCAATCTAATAAAAATACGTTTGTTAAAATTATTTGAACAAAAAAAGAATATACCACTTACACTTCTTTGGACCCTCAAATCGATAGACTCCACTAATAGAAATTCTTCCAAAACCTTCCTCGGTTTTCGCGAGTTATTTATTGCCACAGCTGAAACATGAATTACGAGAAGAAGTAGAAAAAGCCAAATTACGTTTATCGCACCCATCAAGCAAATTAGGGTCGAGTAGTCTTCATCTTCTTCGGCGAGAACGTAGACATAAAACATTAAAGCTATTACGTTAAAATATGACGTAAAAATAACCGATAAATTCTGAAATGCAAATCTTCTGTTGATTCGTTTCGAAAAATTAAAAACTTCGCCATAGAGTGCACTGAACCAATTTATACGATCGACAACTTCGAACTGAATTCGTTTAACTTTATAATAAATACGTTTTTGTTGTAACTTTTTGAAAATTCTCAATGTCTTTATAAGTCCAAAGTTGATTGATTCGAAGAAACTTGATATGAAAAGGACTAGAACAAAATAATGTAGGGCGACTAAAAATAAAATAAATGCTATATGCATATGATAGATCCACATAGTCCAGAAAATCGTATTAGGTGCTGGAGTTAACGTAAAAGGAATTAATAACCAGCAAGTTTCGAGAGCTAAAACACCCATAAAATTGGCAAGTAAAAATGTAAGAATTCTCTTATTGAACTTTTTTATATCTTTTCTATTGGAAAGACATCTTTGCTTCATTATAACGTCTTGAGTTAATTTGTATAATCCATTCCGTTCTTTCCAATGCGATATGAATGTAACAAACACAGCAATTAGACGAAATCCAGCCACACAAAAATATACCACTTGCACCATAACATTTTTATCAACAAATGGCACATCATTAATTCTATTGGTCAACAAAACCGGCGCAAATAAAACAGTAATAAGGCGAACTATTATATTATATTTTGGCCAAAATTTTGATGTTTGAACAATTTTTCTGTTGTGATCTACTCCAAAGTCTGTTAATCCCCAAAATTTCGAAAGGTAAAATATTGTTAAGAGGACTGTTCTCAGTACTAAATCCACCCGCGATAAAGACATGGTTAGTTACTGGAATTTTGGTTACTAAGTTGTAAACAGATTACCTAAATGCTATCCAATTACTTTAATTACATTATTTGCTATCAGATTGTTAACAATCGAATATTTGTAGTCTATTGTTAAAGCTCGTCGAAAATGTTAGAAGCAATTAAGAGGTGTAGGGAATTAAAATTAAATTCACTGACCCGAGTGCATCATTTATAGTAGATAGAACACAGTCGATAGAACACAGTTAGCCAATTTATGCGATCAACCACTTCGAGCTGTATTAAATGCATTTTATTACGAATTCGTTTCTGTCTTAGGTTTTGGAAGTTTTTCATTGTTTCCAAAAGTCCAAAATGATTCATAAAAACTTGATATGAAAAGGATAAGTATTAAATAATACAGTGCTATTAAAAATCAAATAAACGCAATATGCATGTAATAAATCTACATTACCCATAATAATATGTGTGGATACTTAAAAAATAATATAGGTACGATTAACCAATAGCTTTCAAGTGATAAAACATGAAAAATATTGGTTAGCACCAATATTACAATCCTCTTGTTAAATTTCTTAACATCATTTTTACTGGACAAACATTTTTGCATTTCCAGCGATTTGTCACAGTTCAGTTCGTTCCCTCCAGTGCAAAATAAATGTCACAAATAGCCGAAATCCAGCAATGATAAAAAGCACTACTTTTATAACTAGATTTTTTTTTAACCAGCAATACTTCTTTAATTGAGAAAATAATAATACGATCTACAATGTTGTATCTTATCTGAAATTTTGATGATGGTGCAATTTTTCTATTCTTTTTCATACAAAAGTCTGTTAATCCCCAAAACTTGGTAAAATATGAATAGGATTATTGTTCTTAGAGCGTGTGCCAATTCAGCTTTTCAAAAATTTTCCTTTTTCGGACATTTCTCGGAATTGTACCTGTGACAATTAACGAAGTTTGCTTTTCATTTAACATTGAAGAGGACATGGAGCTCCTGTATTTTATTTTCAAAAATTTAAAATATTTAAAGGATATTTAAAATTTCAAACACAGTAGTCATTTTTACTTGCCGTTTACTTTTCATTTTAAAAATTATACATATCGAATGAAAAGTATTAATTGTCACACAAAAGCGAATTTCCGAGGTGACTTTTCCTAAGACAAAAACCTTCGAAAATCAATTAGGAAGCTGAAAAGCAACCTCCTATACAAATTTTCTTTTGAAAAGCTGAATTGGCACACGCCCTTAGTACGAAATCTACCCGCGACAGCGATATATTCAAGATGGAGACATTTGTGACGTAAAAATCAAATGCATATGTAATCTGATTGTCCAAATTCTATATAATTTCATTAATTACATTATACACTTTCTAATTATTAATTTTAATGGTTATAAAACTCAATGTAATTGAAAGCAGCAATTCACTGGGAAGCTTTTTTTAAAAAAGCTCCTAGGGCTTTTTTCTGCTTCTGGGGCTTTTTTATCAAAAACGTTACTCAAGAGCTTTTGAGAAGTTTTAAAACTAGTCAGCTGCAAAGCTGATCTGAAAGTTTTAAAAGCTTCTTTTCTGCTTTGCTCCTACCGGAGCTTTGTTTTCTGCCAATAAATTCTGTTTGAAATAAAAAGCTAACCTTTTTTTTTAAAGCTCTAAAAAATATTTTTCACTTATTTTCTTTGCAGACAACCAAACGTTCAAAGAAAAAGGAAAGGGATTCGAATAAACCGAAACGTGCTGCCACAGCTTTTATGCTTTGGTTAAATGAAAATCGGGAAGAAATCAAAAAGGCAAATCCCGGCATTAAGGTGACAGAGATTGCGAAAAAGGCCGGAGAAATGTGGAGGGAAATCAAGGATAAATCAAAGTGGGAAGAGAAGGCTGCAAAGGATAAAGCTCGATATGTAGAAGAAATGAAGGGCTATAAGGAAAGTGGGAAAGCTCCTGTCGGGGTTGGCAGCAGTGGGGCTGGTGGCGGTGGCGCCGATGCCGATGCTGAAAAGGCCGCTAAGAGGAAGAAGGATTCTCCGTCGAAGAAAAATACTTTCATGGGAGGCGCTGGTTATAAAAGCAAGGAGTACATTTCGGAAGATGATACAACGTCTTCTGAGTCCGCAACCGAAAAGAAAAAGGCTAAAGTGGTAAGAAAGAACAATTTTAATATCTTAATCTTATAGTTTTAAAACCAAAATGTATCCATAGGAGGACAAGGCAAGTAAAAAGACTAAAGGCTCTGATGATGATGCATCCGAAATTGAAAGTGATGAAGCTAGCAAGGATGGGGAGGACAGCGATTAAACATACAATTATTTTTATTAAAGTTATTTATTTTTTCATTCCTTTAGCCGCGCTCGTTACAGTATACAGTAGACCTAAATCTGTGTTTCATTTTGATGAGGATGTACTCTTTTTAAATAAATAGCATTACGACCATTATTATAAATTAAATCTATTCATTCTAAGGGTTAAAAATATAAGCTCTCAAAAATAAAATGTTCTGGTTAGCCTTCAAATTGCGCGTAATATGCCCCAACAATTTTTTAGGCCACTTCGGAGTGACTGAAATTGGTTCTACAGTTGCGTGTTTAATTCAACTTTACAATAGCAATTGCTGAATTGTAGAGTTGGCTGTGATCATCACCTTCTTTAAGTAAACATAACTTGTAGACCATTTTAATTTGTGCTTTTTAGTTTTGGTAATAAGCTACTTTAAAAACTAACATCGAATCCTACATTTATTCCTCAAACTATTTAACCACAATCAGTTTTAAATTTCTGCGACCATTGGAGTTTAATTTGAGAAAACTGAAAGAAAACAAACCCAAGAAAATTTGGAATTTCGCTTAAATTTTAAGTTTGAGATCTTCTCACAGATTTGTATGAAATTGAGCAAAAATATTAACATCATAATATTTTTCTATAAACAACTCTTAAGTGTTTTTAATTAATTTTTTTAAACTCAAATTTCTGAAACTTTACTGTTTTTAATTAAAATTAGAAAAATATTCAGCGTATTTACAAAATTTCCAACGAACCCTTAAAAAATTATGCAGAAAATTGCGACGATAAATCAATCAATATGCTTTCGAACAATTAAATGGGATATTTGATTCAACGAATTTAATTAATCGTAAATGAATCGATTATTTTGTATTGATTTAATCCTTTAACAATTGTTGCAGCTCAATTAACCAAATGAGCAATTAATCGATTACTAAAATTTGTTTTTCACCCATGAAAACTATATATTTTTTTTTAAGTCTGAGAATTAATTTTCTTAAGAATATCCTACAAGAGGATCGGCAGAAAGCAGAAAAGACGGTTCACGTCTTCAGGGTTTAACTTAACTGCACGAAGACCAGTTTTTGTCCTTCCTTGAACTGCAAGGACGACTCAAAGGTGCGCAGAACCGAAAGGAGAATTTAGCGAGCCTCTTCCTGAGTCCTGGTGGCAGCCAGGCAACCGCACATTCGACATTGATCCCTTTTTTTTTTCATCTCGCATCCGAAGGTAGGCAACTGCCCTTCAAGCCCTTTTGTCTGCGTTTGAAGATTTTGAGCGGGCCTAAATCCTCACGTTTGCCGCCAAATGAATTGTTTGAAGTGTTCAAGGGAAACCAGGGACAATTTACGGTTCACAGAAACTCACAAGGGATTCACTGTACTCCTTGAAATTTTTTGGGAAAGACATTTCAGATGGGTTTATGAGTTTCAATGAGGGGAAATTAGGTCACAAATCTATTGAAGTTGACCTGAGAAATTGTTTCTATTTTATTTAAACATAGTTTATTTAAATTAATTCATTCATTAAAAAGTCTACGTGATAAGTAATAAAATCGTTGTCGCCAAATTCGCATTTATTGTAGCATCTGTGTATAACTTGTTTCATTCAGTTTCTGAGGCTGCAAAAAATTTCGAAAAGTACGCATATGGAAATTTGTAAATTTGTTTTTTTCCTACCTACCCATTTTTTCGATTCTAAAAGTTATTTATTTTTGTAACCAAAAAATCTCTCCTTATATCTCAATAAAAATTGAATTTTTATACTATATCAATATTAACTATCATACCGTACCTGTAATCAACCAAGAAGACGCGCTCTTTCAAACGATACTTCTAAAAAATTAGTTCTGTTAAAATAAAAACAAATACCCACTTGGGCCAGTTAAATACATATGTTTAAAGATTTTATAATAAAATTTATTGAGCATGTTTTTCTACAGTAATAAAAACGAATAGGCACAATACAAGTCCAAGAAATTCGAGTGCAAAGTACGAGTACTAAAAAACTTTGAGGCCGCGGTTAACTGTTACTTGTACTCATACTCAAAATGCTTGATTATCTGATACTAATACTCAGCCCCACATTTTTACAGGTCTGATTTCAATCAATTTTTTTCTATAAATTATAAATCCTAAAACTAAAATTTTTCCAAAAAATATGGTTTGGAGTCGGTGCCAACCAAGACAAGAAAAACAAAGAAATAACATTTTAGAGGCCTTCGATGGCATCGATTTCAAAAACAACTTGATTGTAAATGTTTCAATAATTTTGTATATCAGCCTTTTTTTTCTTTAAAGTTATAAAAAATATTATATTATTATTATTTGCGGGTTGGGTGTCTGGCTGCGGGCGCAAATACAACGGAAGCGGAGCAGTAGCGAAAAATTGAGGTGGGATATCTTCTTTAAATTTAAATAAGACCACCCTCGAAACGAGATATATAGTCTATTAAATAGAAAAAGAATCATTAAAATCGGTTTACAATCTGCGAAGAAATCGCGTAACATACACACAAAATAAAACAAATAAAATACATACAGTCGAATTGAGAACCTTTTTTTTTAAGTCGGTTGAAAAGCCTTTAATTTGAATGAATATTTTAAATTAATTAGAAACACGATTATCTAGAAGTACGGACCCATAATTGAAGTTTTTTCTTTTACGAAACTTATAAGTAGTGGTATATCTTTAAATTAAATTATTAGTTACAATAAATAAAAAATTCAATTGTTGGTCAAATATGGAAAAATTAATTACTCAATATGATTTTGAGTAGGTATGAGATTTTTTGTAAGCTAGAGACCTATTGACAGCTAAAAGCTATTATCATATTTAATTTTTGAAAGAGGGTAGATTTTGGTTGAACTAATTACTTTCAAATATTAATTCTAGAAGAGCTTGACTAATCCAGGAAAATCCCATGAAACGGGAATTCCCAGATTCAAACAACACTCCCGCGTGCCTCTATCTTTTCTATGCCGTAGAAGAGCCGATGGAACCCGTCGCACTCTGCGGTTCAATCGAATGCGATGCTCCCAAAAAGCCTCTGCGATTTTGCACAGGGTGGGCTCGACCACAATCGAAAATAAACGTAAAAAAGCACCGAAATCATTTTTAATTCCCCAAAAGCATAAATTGCTTCTTTGAAGCCAATTTGTAGTTTATTCAGCCGATTTCAGAGCTGTGGCGGGGGCGAAATTCGCCTCTCTATGGAATTAAAAAGTGGCTAAAGAAATCTTGAGAAGCTCATCGCAGGGACGCGGTGGGTGCGGTGCGTGTGTAATCGCATGCGATGGACACGAACCCGTTTAATTGGCTGGGTCGGGTCGGGTCCGGGCGGGCGTCGCAGAGCCGAGGGAAAGGTGCAAATTATAGCGATGATTATTCCAGTTTGATTCGCGACAATCTTACCATATTGATCGGATTTTTGCCCCGAAAAGTGCCCAAGCCGAGGAATTTCACCTCTGGTTTCGGTGTTTACCAAAAAATTAGATAAGATGCCGCTCGTCGCAAGTCCCAAGCGGCCGCAGTCCAACGATCGACGTGTCGTCGGCTGCTGGACAGAGACGACGAACGAAGCGCACTTGTGCAACGCGCGCGATTTCCCGCCAAAAATTTTCGGGTAACGACTTTGAATGAGTTTCACGCTTGTTACCGTTTCCTTCCTTTGCGAGGGGCCCCCTTCGGGGCTTCGGGAAACGCATTTGTCTTGAGTCTTTCCCGGGACTGCGGCCCCGATGCAACTGCACTTTTCAGGCTCGACTGGGGTGCAGTTCCCGGGGCACATGGTGCATGAGGGATGATTGGAACAAACGCAATTCTTTCTTTTATTATTTTCATTTTTTTATTGTGCTACGGCATGCTTTCGCTGAAATATTTTCAATAATTGCTTTTAGCAAAACAAAAATATCTTTTAAACCCATAAAGAACGACTAGCCGAATCGAATTTCACATGATAACATTATCTTTTTTAATTGATAGCGCCTTTCTAGGCACACGTGCTAGAGCAAAAAATTGTGTCATATGAAATCATTTTATTTATTATATTTTTTAGTTAGGAAAATCGATTTATTATTATTATTATCTACAATAATCTTTTTTTTTTATATACATATATAAAGGAGTGTTAAGGCTACTACAAAAAATTTTAAAAAAAAGTATCCAAATTAAATATAAGGTAAAATAATTTTAAGTCATTTCGATTAAACCTGAAGTTTCTGATTTTAGTTTTCAGGTATTTTGTTTAAAATGTGTGCAGTTGTGAGTATGAATAATCAGACGTACTCCTTTTGGGAGTATTTTACCCACTATTCATGTTTGGACACCGTATTTTCTAAATGATTGGATCTATACTTTTATTGACCTTATCAATTTATCCTCAATTTTTCGAATTTCAATTTCTTTCAATTTCACTTTAATTCACTTTAATTTAAATGAAAATGCTCAATATGCTCTCATTTCCAATAAAAATAGAGTTAAAAAGTACAAAAGACCATATTTTGACCATTTATAAAAAATCATTACAAAGTAACGGATTGTGCTGGTAAAATCCCCAGTGAGTTAACGGGCAAAAATCCCTTATGTAAAGTAACGGGTTGAGCCAGGCACTTATAACGTTGTTTAAACGATAGCTGAAATCTTAAGCTATTATATAAAAATACAAAATACCTTAAAATACTTCATAATAATCCATCAATTTGACTTTTTTCAATAAACTAATTACTTCATTATAATAAATAGCGAATAGTGAACATAGCAACAAGCACTCATAAAAAATTTGTTCGAAAAAATGTTTAAAAACGAATATGTATTGTGATAAATGGAATTCGATTTTTATAGATTAAGAATAAGGCTTTATTTCTTATTTAAATTAAAATTATTATTTTGTTATATATTATGTTGTTACTTATACAGTTTGAAATTGAACTGAGGTGTTCTTATTTGCATTTAAATTTCCAAAGTAAAACAGCTTTAATTTAAGAAAAAATGTGGTAAAACAATAAATAAGTTTATTTCATTCAATATTTTTTCGTTATTTTAAATCACGAAAAAAATAATTTTTGTAAAAACACACTATTTCTATACTTTCTACATACATATGTACTTTATAAAGAAAAACATTTATGCAATTTTCCCACCAACCTCGAACAAAACTACCTTAAAACGTGGAAAAGCTGAACAGAAAAATTGTAAACATAAAAATGTCCCCCGATCAGCACGCAGCTTGCCCGGCCGCATTGATTCGCGGATCTGGCTGAGTTCGCAGCACTGGCGGCCAGCTCAAATGTCCCCGAGTTCGCTGCTATCTGGCCCGGCAGGTTCGCCTCGGTGCCGCAGCGCCGCTCGTATCTGGCGCTGGCCGCGAGCAACAGTGTGCGTTGCCATTGACGCGGCGGCCGTGTAAAAATCGCGCTCTGGCGCACGACCACACCGCCGCATCGCGCTCACGGACAGTGTACGGAGGACGCGATGCGGTGCGATGCGCCGCGATCCCCGGAGATTACCCGCTCCGCCGGAGAGGAACGCACACTCCTGTAAGGTGGTGTTGGTGTGTTTTGAAGCACGTCCGTACACACGTACGAGGCACGCCGAACGCGACTCGCCGCGTACACTTGATTGTGTATTCGTGAAATTTCTCTTGTTAAGTCGAAGGCAAAATATTCGGTCTGTGGCTTTGAAAAATTTTTTCGTGTCCATTTTATAATTAAAATTACGTTGGGAATTTCTTCAGGTGAGTGAGAAGAGATCTTCTAGAAATTATAACTGTGATTATGTAGAATTTTATTTTGCCCAGACGGGCCAAATCTGTTGTGATTTATTATATAAAATTTGAGGATTTCATCGACCCATTTTGGCGTGGGTTTTCTTTAGTTTTCCACTAAGCATTTATATGGGGCTTCATATTGTTACCAATTTGTTTTAAAGTGATAAAATATTTAATAATTATGAAGTGTTGAAGAAATTTATAAATCTACATCGTTTTATATCTCAATAATGTGGTTAAATATAAAAAATTACGCCTCAATACTGTTTTCGTCATCATAAAAATGATGCTCGAAATTTTTCCTATATAAAAATGGCTCTGGGGAAGCATCACTTGAGTAACGTTGAGTAGTGAAAATTAAAAATTAAATTCTAACCCGTAGAATTGATTAATTTAAAAACGGTCTTCTATGAATTACTGGAAATAATTTTCTCTAATTTTTTGCATACACAGCTCCTCGGCTGTCGAAGAAATTTTATTCGATTGTTTACTTCGCGCCAAAACGCCTTTTGGCCCCCCGAAGAACATTTTCGTCGACGTCCATATCGAAGACATTTTGTATCGCGGCGGCGGCGGCTGGTGGCGCTGCTGCTGTTCGCTGCCAATCGCCGTGCCGCACCGCACCGCGCCGCGCCCGCTGAAGAGCGAGCAGGAGGGAAGCCAGCAGCCGGCCCAGGCCACGACGGCTGGTCGCCTGCCTCACCGTTCCCGCTTCGGGGGTCGGGGGGCGTATTTTTCTCACGCGGTCCCACACTGCTAAAAAGAATTTCGTTTCGTTCGTTCATTTCTTGGATCGGTGGCGGCGACTTTTTCGGTGGTTTCGTTTTCATTTTGCGATTTCGTCGCACCACCAGAGCAAAGGAGACTTTTTGGACGAACTTAATCTTGTGACTTGTTGGGGAGACGTGTGCGCAGTGCTCTTTTTCGAGGGGGGCACCTCCTCGGTCGTTTGTCACTTTGAGCGGCCCCAAAGGGATCACCTCCCCGGGGCCACCCTCGGTGGACGGTGACAAATTCAGATTTATTTTTTCCCTTCCCTGGGCGGGGCTGGCTACCAAAGAGGGCTCATTATTTTTTCAAACGGCGAAATTTCCGTTTGGTTCATTTTTCGGAATCAATAACACCCAGGGAGACTGATTTGTGAATTGAAATGAAGTCGAATTAAATGGCGACAGTCGACGAGGAAAAAAAGCAGAAAGCAAATCGCTTCCGCTTTCGATCGACCGTTAAAATGATGCAAAAATATCCCGAGCGTCGATTTCAGGGAATTTTTTCCTCTCTTCCAGGGAACTCAAGTTGGGATATTATTTTTTCCCGTAGAAATTTTCGTTTTTATATCAGCATCGAAGCGAATTCACATCGTGGAGGGGATTATCTTTTTAAAATTAATTAGCGCGGTAATTGCAGACTTTCAGCGGCTATATTTATTTTGTTAAATTATTTTATTTCTTCTGTATTTAGTTTTTGATTACTAGAAAAATAAAGTCGATTTATTTCTTAAACATATTGGACCATATGAGATTAGACCAATCACATAAAAATAATAATTTCACAATATTTATAGGTCAGTTAATGTTTATTCTTATTCCCATTTATATAATATTGTATCCATTTAGGTCAATATATTAAACCTACAAAATAAAGAAAACCAAATCGTTATCGCAAATACACCGAACTTGAAAGTTATAAAACCAAATAATTATAAGTACAACTTGATTATAGCATTAAATTTCAAACCAAATAACACCAAACTAACTTTTGCTATAAACGAAGAAAAATATAAAAGCAGTTTAATTAAATTGGGATAAGAAGGAATATAAAGGCAAGGCTATCACTTTGTGTCCGTCAATATCATTTTTCTCAGGAACGGCTAGATACTGGGGTCTATTTATACTCTCATAGTTTAAAAAAAAAAACTAGCTGACTGCAATAAAAAGCTATGGCTTTTGAAAGCATATTCAGCATTTAAAAAGAAATATAGAAACCTCGCTCTATCATGAGGTTTCTTCTGTAAAAATTTGTCTTAAATCATCATGTTAAATTAAATATTCTTTTTCTCATAACAAATTAAAAAGGTATTTCAAGATGTATAGATAGTGCAAAACAAAATCTTAACTCTTAATTAATTAATTCTGTAAACACTATACATACAAGACAAAGAAATAGTAATTTAATATCCAGTGTACAATGAGTACGATAAATTTAACGTAAAAACATCGATGTTTTCAATACAGTTCACATATATTATATAATTTAATATATCATTTTATCCTTTGAAGTTTATTAATATAAATTTTAACACAGTTGGCCCAGACAAGAGCAACATATGTTGAGACAGTTTTCATAATTTTAGTTTCAAGTTCAGTTTATAAAGGGATAAAGAAATTTGTTCTAAATAACAATAACTTAAACCTAGTTAAACTCAATTCAAGATTTAAGCATAATCATCGTAACAATTTCAAGATCGGTGTTTTTTGTCGTATTAGTCATTCGAAAAGTTAACTCTTAAGAATTTCACAAAAATAGTTAGAGCCCGTCGTCTGCAGATAAGAAAATATGAAAATTAAATGTTTGAAATGTAAAATGAATAGCCCATCAAGTGACCTTTTGTAATGTCGTAGCCTGTTTGTTTGGTTTGAAACAATTTATCTGACAATTAAATTTATTTAAAAAAAAAATTGAAAGTAGTAAAATTCATAAGAAAATCGCTTTAGCAACACGAAGAATGGCTCCAAAATCGTATAGAACTTCTTTAAGTATAGCGCTAATTTTATTTCTTATTATTACATTTTTTGGCTTTATTATTTGTTTTTTTTTGTGTTGTTCCTTTTATTATTATTAATTTTTTTGGTATTGAGAAAGTGAGCGATGTAAGTAAAGAAAAGACTCAACTTTTGATTTTGTTGGATATTTTAGAGAAGTCCATGATGACTGAGAAACCAAAGCGTCCGTTATCCGCCTACATGATCTGGCTTAATGAGAATCGTGAGAAGATTAAGAAGGAAAATCCCGGGATGAAGGTGACTGAGATCGCCAAGCGGGGAGGAGAACTGTGGCGTGCTATGACCGATAAATCTGTAAGGAATTTTTTTTTTAAATTTTCAAAAATTCAAAAAATATATCTTTCTAAAAAACAAAAACTTCTTAGGAGTGGGAGGCAAAAGCCGCCACAAAGAAGGACGAGTACACAAAGGCCGTTAAAGAGTTCGAGGCGAATGGTGGGGATAACGCGGGGAGCAAGAGGAAGGGCAAGCAGACTAAGGCCCCCGTCTCCAAGAAGGCCAAGAAGAAGAAGGCGTCCGAAGATGAAGAATCTGGCGGAGACGAAAGCGAATAGAATCCGCGCACCATTTTATAATTATTATTATTTTTTTTTTATTATTCATTGACTTTGTTTTTTTCGAAAATGGAAAAAAAAACAAAACCCAGCAATTGCATTAGTGCTGTAAGCAGTTATACAAATTTACCGTACACTGACATTTGTAAAGACCTCTTAGTTTAGCCCAACAAAGTTGAGACGTTTTTTGTAAGAACGAGAGAGGCACTCGTGTTAATCGCGTTCCAACCCTCCCCCCTAATAAATGTAACGAAAGTTTATGGATTGGGTTTTTAGTAAAGTTTTAGGATTAGTCTGTTTCTAAGTAGGGCGTGGCCTCCACTGCCACAAACAATTCACTTGCAATATTTTGTGTAGGGAGTGCTCACATGTGGACTGGCGCCGATTGAACTATTTTTGGGGCTCGTCTGAGAGCCGTTCGATTTTTTAGGATTTAACAAAGTCGTTGCTAAAACAAATTCAGGACAACAAAACAGTTACAAAGGAAAATAAGAAAAAAAATAAAAAAAAAAAAATAAAATAAAGAACACTAAGAGCCCTTTTTATATTGTATAAATATTGTCATGGAGAAATATGTGTGTTTAGATTTAATATAAACTATTCTTTTCCTGTACAAATCATGTGTTTCACTTTTGAACTCACTGACCCTGATACTTTTTAAGATTTCAAATCATTGACTTTAGGATGGGGATCGTTGGGAATATATTTTATCTAGCTTAAAATGCTAATAGTTTGAATATTTCAAGAATTTCAGCTTCTGTAGTCGACTACTCAATTTAAATCAATTCAGCAATTGAGCTTAATTAAGCAGTCAACTTTAGAAAGTGAAGTCTGCATTCTATTGTTCAATTCAGCACAATTCAGCGCTTGCTGAATTGATTTAAATTAGACAGACGATTGCAGATACATATTTAATTTCTGGTGAATGGGACATAGTGACGTTTTTCTTCTATGTCCAGAGTCCTCGAAATAGTCGGAAAAAATAAATGTTTTTTAAATACTTATTTCAATAAGCAACTCTGGACCTCCGAACAATATTACTATATAAGTATAGATTAGGTTTTAAGCATGTATCTAAAAATCCTTTTGAAAACCACTATACACCTACTCTAGTTCCTTAAAGTTTAGAATTTCGAATCCCAAAGAACAAAAAATGTAAAAATTTCGGCTAGTACATGGGATTCACAATTTTAAAATGATCTATTTTTACTTAGTAACACGCAAAATGTCCAAAGAGATAAAATATTTAAAAACTAAACATTTTAAAACTTCCTTTATTTTGCATCATTAGCATTCCCTTAGTATTTTTTTTAATTCAATAAAGACTTTTACAAGGAAGGAGACAAATATAAAAATTGGACCCATTTCTTTGTACAAAGTCTTTTAACTGCTAATTTGCCGATTTTGACTAAGTTATACTATGTTTTATATGAAGTCATCACACCATCGATTTAATATACTTAAGATATTTTATAGCTTCATACCATTTCGTTTGAATTTCTCATGCTCTTATAAAATTAGCTAATTCTGTTATAGTTACTGATAAACCCTGAAAAATACATAAGTTGACATTTTCAGAAAGTGCATCGTTAAATTTTTACAAATTAAAAATGATTCTAGTTTTTGCAACCTTTAAAAGTTTGCATTTAATGTTAATTTTTATCCAAACAAGCACAATAGAATTAAATATACGTATTTTTGTAAGCGTCATTAGTTACTTAATCCTTCGTCAGCCTCCACATTTTTACTATTTTCGAGTATGTTCTTAAAACTTTTAAACAAAATTGGGATACTTTTAATGCCTTCTTAAATGTATTTTAATCGAAACGTTATGTGATAGCGAAATAATACTAAAAACCCGCGATTTGGAAAAATCCAGAATTCGAAAGTTATTCGAAATAAATGAATAAATAATAATTAATATATGGTGTTAATTTTTGAAGAAAATGCTTTTTAAAAGCAATATCATCTCAATTTACTGGAATTGATTTTTCGAATGAAAGTGGAGGATTTTCGAAAGGTATTTTTTGTGTAAAACAATGTTGGGAAATAAATTATACATGGAAAAAAATTAATTTTTATTGGGAAATTGAAAATTGGGATAATACAATAGATATGAAACGTATGATGTGGAAAAATTTTGAATTGTGTTAATTCATAGAGATAATTTAATTCGCAGTTGTAAAACGTTTTAAATTAAGACATGAATGGAACGCAGTGGGATTTATTCATGGTATATGTATTCAAAAAGGCCTTTTCCAAAAATACAGGTAAACGTTTAAAATAATTATCAAATGTGGAAAGTTTCCGAATTTTTTTGTGGTGACAAAATCAGGAAAATAAAATTCAATCAACCCGTTTTCAGGTACTTTTGTTATGTGTGGACCTCTTTACGAATAGTAAACATAAATTTAAACAAGGTAAATTTTTGAGTCATAGGTGTAGGTGAAGCCAATCGTTGTTTATGACACTTTTGAATTTATTTGGGACCAATTAGTTATTAATTTGTTAATTAGTTCGTAATTTGTTAATTAGTTATTATTAATTTGTTAATTGGTCATTAATTTGTTAATTATTTTGTTAATTGTAGTTGGCGCTGATGTTCCTTTAGTGTAACAATAAAAAAATCGTCTAGTGAAAATTACAACAACAGCAGTATGTTGTATATAATTTTAATTATTACTCCAGAAAAGTGTAAAGAAAGTTTAAGGGACTTTATTTGAGTGTATCCTGACGCTCTGGTGCTAATACTTGGCGTGAAAATTTTACTATAAAAGAGGGTAGGTAAATTCAAAAATGCATCAAAACCGCCTCGATGTACAATTCAGCTTCAGAGACTACTATACGCCGAATTGTGCATCGATGCGGTTTTATACAGGGTTATTAATCTTGTTTGTGGATTTTGGCGTCAAAAGAAGTTGCTTTGAAACCCTAGACAACTAAATATTTCAGCGTAGTCCTCGGAAATTCCAACGAGATTTGGCACAATCACACAAAGCGATCGTCGCTCAGAAATGGCTAAAAAACAATGTTTCGATTTTTTCTAAACAAACGATGTCCAATTCTCCAGATCCAATTGGCTTTTCGATCTGCGCCATGCTGGAGATCTAAGTAAATACCAAAAAGTTGAAGTTGAAAAAGTTGAACTTACTTAAAAGAGCGGGCTATCATTATCTAACGATGGAAAAATAAAATTTACTTCATAATCGTTATCGAGCGATCGAACAATGAAAATTATTTTAGAATCATTATCAAGCGTATGAAGAGTAAAAATTACCTTTTTAGTAGCAATTAATATGAAAATATTTAAAAAGAGTATTTTTTTATTGTGCATACATAAAATACCTACAAACATGAACAAGATGCTGAGATTTACAGCCTCGCAAAAAATTTTGAAGAAAACGAAATAAAGCAGAAGTTTGACGGGTGATCAAACTTTTTCGGAATTTAAAAGACGATTAATTATTATCATTATTATATCAATCCTTTGCATTTATTTTATAAATGAAGAAATAAAAATATGGAAAAATAAACTTTTAGGTATAATCTTGTCGTAAATAAACAAATTTTGATGATTTTAATTGATAAAATGTATTAATTGGGAACTGCCAAATTATTCTTGTATGATTTGGAGCCCTAACATTACCATTTTTAAAAGAACAAAGTTACTAGGAACAGTAGTAGAAGTAAGAAAAGTACCCACTCTATAATAATTTTGCATTATTTAATCAGTAAATAAATAAATAAATTTTTTCAATGTGAAACAGATTGAACCGTTACAGTCCCGTTATACTCACAACGTACAACAGGAAGCTGTAGCATCGCAACGCAGCGACGTAACGCATTCCCGGTTTTATAAACAAAAATCACTAAACGGTTTTAATGAAATATCTGTTATAATTTATACAGTAAGACTAAAATTTTTGTGCGTAATTGAGAAAAGGACGAATATTAAAGTATATTTCAATTTATAAAAAATTTCCGGTGGTATAAAAATAATAAAATTTTGTGAAAATTTTAGCCCCGTCCGTTAAAAGAGCCAGCCCCAGCCCATGGCCTCGGCCATTTCGTTCCGTGGCTGCGGTGCGGCGAGGCGACGACGAACCACAAAAGCAAAATGCCCGCCGTCGCCGCCGCCGTCGTCTTTTCTTCGGCTCTGTTGGCAGCAGCGCGACGAGCCAGAAAAATCCTCCGATGGGACGCGTCGCCGCGTGTGCTTCCACTCGAGAAATTCCCTCCCAGGCAGAGGCTGACGTGCGTTCTGCAGCGTTCCCTTACTGCATCGCATTCGATCGCACAGCAAAGTTACGGGGACGAGATATTTTTTGTGAATGTGTTTGACACAAATTGACATTCCACACCATTACATTTTCGGTTAGTGTGCGTGCGTTTTTGTGGTTGTGTGTGTAAAAATCGCGTATTCTCTTTCCCGGCACTGAGCTAACGGTCGTTCATCCTTCTCGTCTTTCACTTCTTGAGGAACGCCGAGAGCCAGAAGCAGAAATTAAATTTCACAGAAGGTGTTCCGAGTTCGAGTCGATTGCGTGTTTATCGTTGTCCAGTGCGGTTGAGGAGTTGTTTGGTGTCTTAAAGATTTCAATTTTATAATTTAAAAAATAAATAACGAAAATATTGTGTGAAGTGTGCTCCCCCCCGAAGAGATTAAGAAAATAAGGAAAAATCCTGCGCTTGTCCCTCCCCCCAACTTCCGAGGAGGAAATCATCGAAAATTGTCGGAACTCTGCTGCTTACTGCTGGTTAATTAAATTGTAAATATCCCTTAAGCTTTATGATTAAGTAGATTTTGTATGGATTTCTCTAGTAGTTTGATTAGATTACTTGCCGATAAAATTAATTTTGTTGCTACCATCACCTTTAAAATTCAGAAATAATATGAATTTAAAATAATATTTTCAAAGCGGCTGGTAGCGTCTAATTTCTGGGGTAAATTAATTTTAAGGAGAGGTAGAAATAAAAAAGGATATATATAAAACACAAATATATGTGGGAAGGAAATTAATGAGATTATATATATATATTTTTTTAAAGAGTTTCGTCGATTTTTTGAGTGCGCGCCCATTTTCCTTCTCAAGCATTGATTTCTCATTATGCTGGCGTCATTAGGCCAAATTATTTATGGTGAGCGGGTACAGTCGCTGGAGACGCTTATTGAATTAATTTTAAACCACATTTTAATCCATTTCTAATTCAGAAAAATTCGAATTGGTTTAAAAGTAAAGCGGATTTTGTCGGTTGCATAAAAAACACCCCACAACAACACCACACAACTTCTTCTTTCTATAGCCCGGCGTTTTTAATATTTTTCCTTTTCGATGGTGGGTACACTGTCAATTCGGAATGGATAGAAATTTGTCCGATTTTCGAATTGGACGGACGCGCCGCCACATTGGTCGCATCTCGAAACACCAGACAAAGCCATTTTGACCTTATTTAATCGGTGCCCCGCTCTTGCGCCAGAAATCGGCCTCAACTTCGAGCGTTGCATCGCTTCATTCCCTGGCTGAAGAAGAGAAAAAAATTATATGGCAAGAAAATGTTTGAATTACATAAAATTGGAATTTATTAAATTATTATTCTTTTATTTATTTCTACTTCGCACACACCACACACCGTTTGGGGGGACATTTTGTGTGCGCATTTGCGTCTCTTTAAAAAGTGGCGCGTGTGTGCTTCGGCGCTTGCCCGCCGCTTTTCTTGCTTCGCAATTGTTGCGAGCGGAGCGCCGCGACTTCGCTACGTCCGTGTGGTGTCTAACCGCAATCGGTTTTTCAAATCGAGGAGCTTTATCTTTTATATTTCGAGTTGTTTATCTGGCTGCCGCAGTGCGCTTGAGTTGTTCCCATAAAAAAAAAATATACATATATATATATTTTCTCTATCATTTTTTTTAGCATAACACCGATTCACCCAATTATGCGGAAAAAATTATATTTTTATGCTGTGTTGCCACCTCAGCTCCTAGCGTACATTATGCTTCTTATATTTTCGTTTTTCTCATTTCTCGTGTTGAAGTTAATTGAACACGTTTAGTTGACACAAATGTCAACAAATTTTTATTTGCAAAATTATATCTATAAATACACAAAAAACTCCAAACATATTCAATTCGAAGCTGTGAAAATAATTAGTTTTATTTTTTCTTCTTTCTGAAAAGGAAAGAAAAAATCCCAAACCGTATGGCTTGAAAATTTTCCCGCCATTTTTTTCCTTCGCAAGCACCGCGGCGAAGAGCCAACCCTTGTTCTGTTGGGCCGCGCGGAAATCGAGGGAATGTTGTTTGGGTTGGTTGAAAAAGAATAAAAACTAAAGCCTGCTGTGGTTGCAGCTGCTACTGATGTTTTCCACCTTTAAAAGAATTTATACCTGTATTTGGCGTTGTATTTTACATAATAATTAATATTTTATTTTATTTATCTTCCGCCTTTAGGATTCTAACATTTTGTATTATTCTCTACTTGTGATTTTAATTAAATTTACTAACTCCTTTGCTTACAATATGTAGTCACACGGTCTTGGTAGGTTGATTAGGCAAAAAAAGATAAACACGAGTCAAGCACGTGGTAATCGTGCGATAGCAGTACACAGTTTTGCGGATATTAAATGCTCAGTCGAATCGTGAAATCGGGCAAACGTAGGTTTGTTTCTGTTTCATCCGAGGCTTAGGGGTTATAACATTCATACGAATACAAATTCAGAAGAAAAATTGATGATAAAATAAAAAATGTACCAGGATCTATGTTGCTCTATTTAATGTTATTTGAAAATGGGTATACAGGGTGACCGGAAATTGCTGGCATTCCTCTCGGGAGACGAAACTATGGCCAAATTTGAGTGATTTAACCTATATCACTTGGGGATCAGAAATGCGCCATTTTCGAGAAAATCGACTTCGTATTTCTTTTTACAAAGATCCGAATATTCTCACTTTTTGGCCTGAATTTTTCCATGATCTCATAGTTTACTAATTGGCCAACCTTCCTAAAGCTAAAAATCACGAAATTTACTGTTAGATTTGATGCTGTGTTACAATAAATAAAAAAATAAAATAAGCATTCTTCACAGAAGTGTCATTATCATAAAACAATGCATGGAACTTGTCGTAAAAATCATTGTACTTACATTTCAGTATCCTCAGCTATCCAAAAAGATATAATTTTCGACAAAAACATTGTTAGTTTTTTATTTTAATTTGAAATTGTAGGAGTGGAGCAGTGTACAATAAGTAGATTTTCTCGAAAATAGTGCAGTTGCGACCCTCAAGTGATATAGGTTAAATCACTCCAAATTAGTCATAGTTTCTTCTCCCGAGAGGAATGCCAGCAATTTCCATATTGCCAAATGAATGTATGCAATATTTAAAAGTCATGATAAAAAATCCAATTCAATTGGTGCCGTTTGTTATCTTTTAGAAAACTTGGAAAATATTATACATTTCTTTTCTTTCCCGTCAATTGACCAATTCAAACAACTTTTTCGTGATCAAACTTCTTAATTATTAATGCTACTTGTAAAGGAAAAACCAAATATGTATATGTACATATACAATCCTTTCGCTTTTAATTGTCGACATTTTGGTATTTTCTTATCACTTTTATATGAGAAAACCGAATTCAGTTTGGAAAAGTTGTTATAAAGTAAAATTGTTTTTCAAATTTACAGTGGTCAGAATTTTTTTTTACCATGCATGACACACCTCAAAATCGTGCTTTAATTGTTGGAAAATATTATAAAAGTCGCGGTTGCATTAAAGAAACATTGGCGGAACTACGTAATATTTATGGGAAAAATAATTGCCCGACAGGAGATTTTATTTTACGTATTGTGAACAATTTTGAACAACGAGGCCATGTTTTTGATAGTTCTGATAGTTCTAGCAGCGATTTTTCTACCGAGCAAAGCAGCAGCTTCGAAAACTCGGAAAGTAAGTACATATGAATTTAAATATAAACTAGGAACGAGATGACAAATAAATCGATGTGTAAAACCCATCTGACTCAATTTAGAAAAAAATGTAAATATTTTCAAGAAAAACTAAAAGGTATGAGCAAATCGATCAAAATTGAAAACCCATGTCCAAAATTGGTTTATTATGTGGTACTTGTAAGTACTGTTTAAACAAACAAAACAATAATGAATTTAGTAATTTCACACAAACGTGAAATTGACGATTTTATCAGCTTAAAACATATGTAGATGCGTGCTTGTCAGTGAAATGAAGGATTTCATTATAAAATCAAAGGGAGTTCTTTTTTTTTAATAATAAAGGAGTAATAATTTAGGTGAGCTTAATTTTGACCGATTTAATAATGGCATAATGTCCTGACGAAATCATGTCTGAACATTTCCGAATAAATCGTAGAAAAATTGTTGAGTTATTCCAGTTATTGCTCCGCTTGTAATAAGCGATAGTGACCGGTAACTTTTCATACATTTTTATCACGTTGACTACTACATTTATATTCAGCCACGTATTCAGCTATTGAATATCATTTTTATATGGGTAATGGCCACAATGAAATGAGGGTGACTTTTTGAAAAATGTCTGACGAATTATAAAATTACTGCAACTATCTTAATCGTTTCGAATTTAGTTAGTATTTCTTCTTACCCCTTTTATGTTGTTTTATAATTAAAAGTAATTAGTCTTTTTTTCGTTTATTTAGTAGATTTCAATATGGGAGACAGACCAAAGCGTCCCCTTTCCGCTTACATGCTCTGGCTGAATGAGAACCGTGAAAAGATAAAGAAGGAAAATCCTGGAATTAAAGTTACAGAGATCGCCAAGAAGGGCGGTGAATTATGGAGGGCAATGAAAGATAAATCTGTAAGTAGTCGCTTAAAATTTGCAAGTACCAAAAATAAGTACTAAGGCAAAATTATTTCTTAAAATTTCTTAAAGGAATGGGAAGCAAAGGCTGCCAAAGTGAAGGAAGACTACGGAAAGGCCATGAAAGAATATGAGGCCAACGGTGGAACCGAAACCGCTGGCGGAAAGAAACGTGGAAAACAGTCAAAGAAGCCAGCCAAAAAGAGTAAAAAGAAAGAGGAGTCTGAAGATGATGAGGAGGATGAGAGCGAATAAAATTATATTCTAAGACTTAAGTTTCATAAAAAAAAGTTCAAAAAAGATAAAAAAATCCAAAAAAGAACAATAAATTCCTGATTTTGTTTTTAGTCCATAGGTGAAACATTTTCATTTGCTTTTCGTATGTTTATAATTTTCTTTTCGTTCTATTCGATATATCAGTTTTGCACAAGAATTTCACCTCGTTCAACAAAAAAAAAACAAACCTTAAAGGATAAGATATTTTAACGTTCGCATTATTCATACGTTTCTTTTTATTTTTTAAATTAAGTAACCAAATGGACTTAGTTTTTATTTAAAGGGAAAGTACACAAAGTAAATGTAAAAAAAAAATAAAACAAACCAACTTTTGAATATTTACAACAATATCGCTCAGGGGCCTTACCATATTTTTCATTGTTTTCCAAACATTTTGAAAGAACGATAAACTCTTGCGCTGTGCGTCTTTATAGGTACACTTTGGTCACATTTGAAAAAAAGATGTTAAAATTTTTGTCGGTCGGACCACCGCATTGGTATTGTTGGAATTTATTTGATAAGTGTTGTTAAAATTTTGAATACACCACTTAGTCGTAATTCAACAACTTAAAGTTTAGGCCCCGCAGTGTGGTAACCACAGCCGACGATAATCTAGACTCAAATGCTGTCAGTGTTTATTTATAAATGCGTGTTTGGTACCTTCCTTTTAAATAGTTAGCAAGAAAATGTAGGGTATGCAGCAATTAAGGTTATCTGTCTCTGCGTGTCTGCCAGTTTTATAATTTTTAGAAATTTATATTGATGCAGTGCGGTCCAAGTACTCTTAAAAAAGAAAACCATATTCTCATATAGACTTACGCAGGCTTTCCTTTTGGTTTGTATGTAATTGTATTTTAATGGATTTAATTCGAAATTAGTTTTTCTAGATTTCGGTTTTTTTTTCCTACGTATTTTGTTTTATTTTTTTTGAGAGGCATGTGTTTATGGCTGCCTGGTTAATCAGCCCATGTGCGACTGAGATTGCTTGGACCTCATTACCTTAGTCAGCAATTCATTTTCTAGGAAAAAGATTTGTGAATGTTTTATTATATATAGATTAATTTATAACGAGGATTAATTTTTTTTTTCTCTGTGTAAATGAAAATTTTTTGTACCATACTGTACTAAGACAAGTTGTACAACGTACAATTTGTTATATATTAAAATAAATAGTAAAACTGGAGAATTATTCGTTTACCTGAAAAAAACTTACTCGGAATTTAATTTTTTCTAACATTTTGTAGTAAAATTAATATTTGCTGGTGATGTAAACTTTAGTACTGAGATTATTCATCATGTAAATTTAAACGATAATTAAATTGTATCTAATTTTTATATAATTGCCGCAAAGATTATGCATAGGTTTGTTTACTAATACTTACCTAAATAGCGTGTTTGAGGATAAAACTTGAAAAAAGTATGAAGTTAAGCAATTAAACTTCCGTAAGTAAATTTAAGCAGCAAAAGAAAAAGAAACTACGTTCGGCATCAATATAATACTATGAATAGTTCTCCATTAAAACAAATAATATTCTTGCAATCAACATAATAATACATTTTGGGGAAAAAAAATCATGTTCTGTCATCGTGAAATATCTAAACTAACATTTTCAAACCATTGTTCTAGCAGTTAACCTCTGAAAAAGAATACAACTCCTTTCTCATGTGCGTTATAGCTGAATTGTGTGAAGAATAATTACAGCAAAAATGGTGTATAACATTGAAAGGTAGGTACCTAAATATTGTTTGTAGAGAGTGAAAAAAACCCTTCTTAGAATTCAGAATTGACTTTTGCTTTTAAAACATTGTGGTTATTAAAAAATTTACGATTGGGAGTTTACAGAAAAGTAGTACATATATTGTTGAAAAGTAGAATTTATTTTTGAGTAGCTTACAATGTTTTAAAAAAGTAGATTATTGTATAGAATTTTTAAAATTTTCAACAGAACTTGAAGAAAATTGAAGAAATGGTGAGTGGCTGTAGAAGAAAGAAGACTTGAATTAGGAAACCAAACTTATATGACTTCTTTCGGGTGGACATAATAACAAAAAGGTAAATGGATTAAAATATGTATAAATACATGTAAATACAATTTTTGAAAGGTGGAACGTCTTTATGGCTGAATTCAACTATAAGAAAACCATTTTGTATATATATTTTTTGTGCAACGTGTTAGTAGCTTTTTGCAGCTATTAGTTTCTACAGTCGCTTGGTCAATCATTTTGCCATATGTAACCTATGGACTAATTATATGGAGCCAAACGTTAGAACGGAATTAACTTTGTCTTTGATATTGGATACCCACGGATATAACACAAGGACTGCAGCAATGGTAAATTATAATGTCACCAATGACTAAACGTTTAAAATTCAACCCGATTTATTCTTAGCTGAATATTATAATAGTTTATCTACTAAGTTTAGAGGCCTAAGTCTGGATGAGTCGGTCATCGGACTTATTGACTTGATGCTCGGTTGCAGAGTCATTAGTGCCACTATTGGGACCAGTTCCATTAGAAAGTATGCGGCAAGAGGCACTCCACAGGGTGGAGTCCTATCGCCGATTCTTTGTAACCTGGCTCTCAATGACCTTCTTGTGGAGATAGACGGGTCCGGATGCAAAGTGGTTGCTTACGCCGACGACATTGCGATAGCAGTCTCGGGCAAGCACTTGAACACCCTGTCGGAGGTGCTTCAACGTGCTCTAGCCAAGTTAGCAGATGTTGCGACAGATGTGGGTTGGGAGTAAATCCGGATAAAACCGAATTGGTGTTGTTTATTAGGAAGCACCGAGCTCCCTCCTTTATATGCCAACACTTAAGGGTGTCAGCCTAAAACTCTCAGACCAGGTCAGATATCTTGGTTTGATCATTGATAGAAAGCTAAGCTGGAAAGCTAACATAAAGGAGAGGGTACGTAAGGCCACAGTGGCCTTGTACTCTTGTAAGAAAGCCGTCGGAAGGAAGTGGGGCTTAGAACCCCGTATTATCCACTGGCTTTATGAGGCCGTTATTAGGCCGATTCTTGTTTATGGAGTGCTGGTCTGGTGGCCTGCTCTTGACAAGGCTTGCAACCGGACAGACTTAGAGAGGGTTCAGAGATCTGCGTCTCTGCTTATCACAGGCGCCCTCAGATCCACCTCCTCTAAGTCGCTAAGCACCATCCTCCACTTCATTCCGCTGGACCTGTTTGGTAAGCAAACGGCAGCAACCTCAGCCACTAGGCTAAATGCGGTTCACCGCTGGACGCGGTGGCCACGTAGTTCAAAGATCGATTATATTATTCCCAAGCCGTCCTTCGGTACGTACGGGCATTGTTGCCTCCTTTCCCTCTAGGCAAGAATGGGAGGAGGGTCTAGTTCTGCAACCAGGGGCGGATCAGATTTTCACTGACGGCTCCAAAAAAGATGGTAAAGTTGGTGGGGGTGTGTACTCCGAACAGTTGGGTATTGAAATCTCCTTCCGGTTGCCAGACCATTGTAATGTATTTCAAGCGGAGGTCATGGCTTTTTCACAGGCTATCGCACGGCTGAAGGCCACAGCGAAGCCTCTGTCCAACATATGCATTTATAGCGACAGTCAACCTGCGATCAAATCGATTGCAGGTGTCTACACGACATCCAAGGTCGTTGCGGACTGCCGTACGGAACTCTGCAGCATTGCTGCCTCTACTAGGGTCAATCTTGTCTGGGTGCCCGGCCATTTTGACATCCCGGGCAATACCAGAGCGGATGAGCTGGCGAGGCTTGGCACTGGGTTGCCCAATGAGGACATAACCCAGAGTCCAGGTATCCTGATCGCCTCAAGCAAGAGGATTATACAAGAGTCCTTCTTGGAAACGGCTAATCACAGATGGAGGGATGAGCCCACCTGTGTGACGACCAAACTTATCTGGCCCTCTTTTGACCGTAGCAGGTCAAGGAGTCTAATTTCGCTCAAAAGAGCTACTATCGGCAATGTAGTGGCGGTCATCACGGGACACTGTCTTATCGGCAGACACGCCAG
This sequence comes from Machimus rusticus, assembly GCA_951509405.1. Lineage (NCBI taxonomy): Eukaryota > Metazoa > Arthropoda > Insecta > Diptera > Asilidae > Machimus > Machimus rusticus. Next base: position 8,635,418 of record OX608049.1, read on the forward strand.
TAGGATGGGGGTAACCACGCATGACTTCTGCAGAAGTTGCCTCAATGAGGAAGAGGAAGAAAATATTCTTCACTTCCTGTGCCAGTGCCAAGCTTTAGCGGTGCGTAGAAACCAAAACCTGGGCTCCCCCTTCTTTAATGATCTGTCGGATTTGAGCTCCGTCAGGATTAGGAACCTGGAGCAGTTCATTAAAGACTCCAAATGGTTCGAGGGTTAGTTCTTAGGGGGTCTTGCCCCATGTGGTATCACAATGGGCCTACTCTGGCCTAGGTGTGCCTTCTGGCAGCCACTCCAACCTAACCTAACTTAACCTAACTAACCTACTAAGTTTAGAAATGGTCGCAATATATTATAATTTAAGAGACTTATCAGAATTCACGTTAATACGGGAATTTAAAATTTGAAAAGAAATACTTATCATATTATTGATTATATGTATGTGCGTCCCCTTATACCAAATATTTATTTTCCTGGGGAGCACAAAATGGAATTATTATTTTCATCCCTATTTGATAAAATCAACTTTTTATTAGGATAATTGGGTTTGTTTGGATCTACAGAGCTTAAATTCTTGTTTCCAGCTTCTTGCTGAAAAGGGCGACATAAATCTATTATTATTAATTCAGCTGAATAAAAGTATTAATTGCTGAGTTACGCAAAGCCAAATTAAGCTGAAGGAAATAATTGTAAATTATCACAATTTCATACATAAAATTTCAGATTATCTCCATCGTGAGCTTTTTTCTGCTCCGTAAAAATTGCGGTTGCATTAATTAACTTTGAGAGCCACAGGTTAGCCTCTTAAAGTAAAACAGCGTCATGGTGATATCATGGATGGGTGACGTCGTCACTCTATTTAAAAGCTGACAAACACTGCTCCTCTAAAATAGCCGCTGAGCAAAGGGAGTCTTCCTTAGAGACGGGGCAAATTGTAAAAGGTGCTTTATTTATTGCGCCATGCAGCAAAATTCGAGCAAAATTCGAGCGAGCTTCGAGAACGAGAAAAAAATATCTCGAGATTCCACCGCCGTAGAAGACGTCGTCGTCCAGGTCTGGGGCCTCTTTATATAGATGACGTAATGCACTTTCCCCTCGAGTGTTACTTATATAATAATTAAAAGTTGTTGGCCTTATAGTGGCGTGTAAATCTGAATGGAAATTGTGTCAAGCCGGCCTGTGAAACAGTGACTTCATGGAAATGTGGCTTAATGAATTTTATTTTAGCTCCCCAAATCTGATTTTGCACAGGTGGTTTGCAAATTCCAATGATATCACGCAGTTCATTTTTTTAAACTCTTAACTTTTAAAGTAAGCAGATAAGGAGATCCTTAAAAAAGTTGTACTTTTATTTATATTGGTATATTTTTGCACAATATCTGATTTAGAAAAAGCACTTACGGACAATGTCCATTTTCTAAATCTTTGATACATACCCCTTAAATTTAGTTTAGTTTGTGGCTTTAAATATGAATAATATTTTCCGTTTCTTAACATTACGCATATTGAGCTATTGCTGAATTTTATTACCTAATGTCTTCAAGCGAGGCAAAATCTAAATTTTTGATTTTAAGTGTTTTTTTTTAAAGTATACAAGTTCGGTACAGTAATTCAGCTTTAATGTGTCGTTGTGATTGAGTTAAAAGTCACATTAATAAAATTATTAAATACATATATCACAATTGTAAGAGTTCTGGAAATGAAATCAAGAATTTCAATTTGTAGGGCTTTACTACGAAAATTCAAAAAAGGTAATTGTTCACTTTTTCGCATGAAGATATATCGAAGTTTATGAAGCTGATTCTAAATAACAAAATATGCAATCAAAAATGTCGACACAAATTCTACATCTATTGAAAATTGGAGAAAAGTGCACTACCAGTTTTAGAGGGAAAAAGGATAATCATTAAAAGCAATATGCAGTAAGATGAAGAAATGCAATCTTCTTTAGAAAAAAAATAATATTGGTATGAACACATTTAAGTTAAAATATAAAAATACTAAGGTCAGCATTTGCTATTAGTTTTATTTTGAATTGAAGTCTTAAATACAAATGTTATTTTTTTTAACAGTTTGAAGAGTGATTGAGGTCTGATAAATAACCTTTGTATTCAAACGCATCTTTCTTTGTAGTTATTATAAGAAATCGTTGTTGAAATTCACCTATAAAAAGCCGTGTCAAGTGAAGTGACTTCATTTTCATAATACGATCTGGACTTTCTCCGCCTTGATTTGAAAGGTTAAAAAAATTGACACAAGTCGTTTAGGTCATAAAATGTGCGATTCACTGTTTTATCTTCAATTAATCTGTGTTACAAAAAAATTATCGCAAGTAATTTTACTTATCTCGGGGACATTGAGTCATTCCAAGTCTTTATTTTTTTCTTATAATATGTACAACAATGCGCTGATATAATAATGTAAATGTAAAAATAATTATGCAATTACGAAGACTTGATTAAACGGAATGATAAATAAAACAAAAATTCATATATGTTAAAATTAAGCTTTTCTGGTGTCAAAAGTGACCCAAACACGTCGCAAAAAGTAACCTATCATTGATAACACTGGTCAATAAAATTTTTTCACAGAACAAATGATAATGATATATATTTCTATAAGATTTTTTCCGTAGATTACGAATTCATGAACGAAAATGTTCCAACATGTCTCGTTTTCGAGAAATATGGGGTTGAAAAGTGAAAGAAGTTATATACATATTAGACATATTTGGAAACTTCTTCAAAAATAACGGGTTATCGCACGATTGTGAAATATACCTCTAATAAAAGATTAGATCCTTAACTATCTATATAAAATCAGTTATTTATAAACGTTCTTAAAATTTGCTTACAGAAAGAGTTTTTCATGAACCTTTGCTTAGGCCATATGAAATAAATGAACCGGGCACATAGACTCCCTTGCAAAAGCTTATCTTCTGAACAAATCTTGATAGACCTTTCAAATAACTGATGTTTTATAAGTGCAGTTAAGCATTTAAGTTGTTTTTGAAGGTATGTTTCGAGCTTCTACGTCATTCCATTATTCTTTAATAAATTTTCAAATATTGCCAAAATCAGGATTTTTTCGCTTTTCATACTATTATTACTCAAAAACCTGACGTGCTGGGAAACTTTTCGTAATCTACTAAAAAAATCCTATCAAAAACACCTATTATGCTTCCAGGGCAAGAAAAAAACAAAAAATTTGTTGACCAGTGTTATCGGTATTAATGAATGAGTATTGTAATTCTTACTAGATCTTATATTTTATATATCAGTGGCTAAAGTGTTAATGTTGCTATTTGCTGCAATATATCATTCTATTTAGTAGTAGTAGTGGTTGTTTAGAGAATTCCAACTTGCGCTAAGTTAGAAAACTCGTGTGAGTTAAAGAAGCTCGTTACGGAATTATAGTGCTGAGTTAATTTTGCATGGGCCGCTATCCGTCTCTTATCTTGTCTGAATATGTAGGTGAATAAAATTTGGCAATCAAGTTAAAGATGGATATTCAGCTATAGCTTTAAATAGCTGAATAGCCGTTCTTTGCGGTCATTGTTTTTACGCAGCTGAATTACGATATGTGTGTATCAAACCTCGTAATTCAGCTATAAGAAGTTATTGGTTTATTTACAATCTACAATATTTTGTTTTTTGTAGGAAGTTACATGGTTTACTTTTTCTTTTTATAAAAATTAAGTAAAGCTAAATTGCTCGATGGTTTTTATAAAAAAAATACACAAATTACATTTATGTAATCCACTGTGAAAGCAATAACTTTCCATAATCAATCAATCCTGGGTTGATAAAGAAGCTGCAGGGGGAAAATACTGCTTTAGCTGCTGACAAAGAAATGGTTACGTGGTTCTACCTCAAGGGCATAAACCTCTTTAGCGGTGCTGTGGAATAATTTTCCAAGCGTTTAGTTAGATAGATCTAAAATTTCCTGAACACAACTTTGAAGCTCTTTCTCGCTGGCGCCGCATTGAAATGGAAAATAACTTTTCATATACAGCATATGGGGAGGTGGTGGGTCAGTTTCATGTTGAAAGCGCGGTTCCCCTTGGATAGCATAATCACACGGGGGATACGTGTTCTATGCGGACAGGACAGAAGTCCGGATGACTCAAGATTTTTTATTTCATTTTTTGCTTTTTCAAGCTTTGCTGGGTACTGGTGTGAACTTTCTCTGTGGGGCTCCGGCAGAGCTCTGAGATTGTCGGCTCGCATCGCACCAGAGAGTTGGGGCCACTGTTGGGGAGCACTAGGTAGTGTGCGGATTTTTGAGCTTTTATTATTTATTAGACCGTCTCAACGGAGGGGTATACTCTACAGCTGATACGCTATTTACTTTCGGGGGTATCGCGCAGAAGTATAGAACCGAAAATTTTTGTCGCTGTGTCCATTCGTCTCTGAAAAAGAGTTGCACGGTTTTCGGTTTCTAGTGTTGTTTTTATTTTGGCCGTGCTAACATCGAATAAAAATTTTTTCTCTGAACAGCACAATATCGCAGGGGCCGCATACAGTAGCCTTTGGACGTTACCGCTGCCGTTTGTCGTGTTGTGTTGCCGCGACTTTAAATTAATATTAAAAATTTTTTTTTTTTGGCGAATAGATAGAACCATTATTCTCTATAAATCGCGCTCTCGCTTGCGAAAAAAAAGTCCATTGTGTTCTGAGATAATATTATGAAAAAAATCGCATAATATAGTTATATATTTTTTTTTTGTGCCCCGGATATTGTGTGACCTAGTGCGGAATTGATTACTATAGAATTTTTTTTTCTCCACCCTTTTTTAAAAAATTGTTTTTATTTTCTGTTTTGCTTCAACACACGAAAAATGTCTTCATAAAAAAATTTTTTGGCACGGCTTATTTTTGTAAATAACAATATTTTTTAATTCTCAAAATTTTCTTTTAACATTTTTGTGTATCTAATATTTTTTTAAACGTTTTTCTGTGCCGATGAAGGCACTATATATCTAAAAAAAATTTTCGTCCTTAAATTTTCTAGTTTTTACCAGTTTTATGTAAAAAAAGAGCCTCACACATGAGCGGCTAAAAAAGAGATGAAATTTTGAAAATATTCAAAAAATTTCGAGTGAGTTTTAAAAACACATTTGTGCAGAAAATATCTGTGTTTGTGTGTGATTTTATTTAATGTATATATCTTTATATATATGTATATTTTTTTATAAATAAGAGTGATTTCAAAAATAGAATCAAATTGTGTGGAAGTGAACCGCCTCTGTGGGAACTGAGATTCCCCACTGTTTTTTCAGCGATTTTCTATGAAATAGATCGAAAGTGAAATATTGAAAGTATAGCAGTTTTCCAGTTTTAAGGTCCAGAGGTAAAATGTTTGTAGATATTTCTGCTAAAATAGAATCTCCGCGTAAATATTACCAAATTATCACTTTTCGCGACCCAGTTAGCTTCAGCTTCACACTCTCGCAGTTTATGTAAATTTTCAAAATTTATATTTCTATTTATCTGTTTCCCCATCTTTTTACACTAACGAATTTGCATGGAGCTAAGATTTTTTTTAAAAGATAAAAAAGCCCATGAACCATTAAACTGAAACTTTATTTATCACCTTTAAAATGAAAGAAAAGGGGTGGGTGGTGTATGTAGAACTATTGCCACTTTTACGAAAAATATTGTTGTGCTGGTTCTTTTCGATATTTACTGCCAAAACGCACGGAAATAGCCGGCTCGCGAGACCAAATCAAAAAATAATAAGAAAATAATCCCCAAGTGTAATTGCTACTGCAATTTAGAAGCAAATAAAAACATTTCTGTCTCGAATAATAAAAATGGCTAGTAAAAATCGTGTATACCCGCAGAGGAATATAATTATTGAAAATAAACATAGTACCCAGTGCGCAGATGCCCTCCATAAAAATATGTCTTATTAATGACTGTGCACGTGAAGATCTAAAGAGGGTTCCCTGCCGCCTTCAGGAGCTGCAAATGCTGCTGAAAAATGTCAGTAACCCCTGTAGCAAAGTCGCCTGAATAACAACCCTGGAGAAGGTAAAAAGCAATGTTTTTAAAATAAAATCGATTTGGAATTGCTTCGAGCTTTCCCCGAATTGCACCTGAGCACGTCTTTCTTTATAAAAAAGAACTGCAATATACACTTTCAGATTGCACCAGTGAAGTCATACTATCACCTGAAGTACCTACAGCAATTAAACGTGTTTCGGATTCGATTTTGTCTGCCCAAAAAGTGAAATGATGTTGCACTCTCAAGTGCAGATGTGTTTTAGTTTTCCTTTTCCCAGCTGAGGAGAACAATGCGTTTATCGATCTATCTTTTTGACGACGAAGGGAATCTCCGAATCTGAGGGAAAAGATTCTTTTTGGCGCCTTTGTGTCTACGCCACAAAGTGGAATGGGTGGTTCGATAAGTCGTAGCTAAGATAAAATCGTACTCTTGTTTCCCTTCTTAAAATATTCAAGTAGACGTCGTGCTTGGAATTTGCGCGTTCATTTTTCTGCAATACAACAAAGTAGCAAAGTTTATGGCAAATAAGCTTCTGCTTTAGTGCTCTATGCGATTAGAAAATTGGCTGTACTTTCTAAGACGGGATTTACTACCATTGAAATTATTTTCTCAACATTTAAAACTGATCTGCTTAAAGGACAAAAGTGAAATTTAAAAGTATTATCAACATAAATAAAAGGTTTGAAAAAATAAACACTGAGAATTGGTTATTTTGGATTTAGCTGACTAATTCGATTTCAATGTTATTGATGTTTTTAATTTCAAGGGTTTACGATAAAGATCTTTATATCTAACTTTTATTTCTTATCTAAAAAATGTTCGTTTTCATAGAGCTGGCCTCTATTTCGTTTAAAAATAGTTTTTGAGACTAGGAAAAACTATGAGTTCAAATAGGTCTTAAACTTTTGAAAACAAAAAAATTGCTATTTTAAATTTTAATGTTGTTGTTCAGTGCGTTGCATTTAAATCTTTTATATGCATAGAAATGTAATTAATCATTTGTTTAAAATCTTAAATCTCCGAAAGTTCTTCATCGATTGCTTTGAAATTTTGACACAACATCGCATTCAACACGCGTGTTTTTATACATATACTTAACACAAACAAACTTGGTACTTGGGGGTTGAAAGGGTCCCTGATTTCAAACCAAATGTCAGAAGTTACGAATTCAAGATTGCGGACTGCTGAATTTTAAAGTTTATGCGATTTGCACAAAACTTGGTACTTGGTAGACTAGGCTACTTTTTTTCTGCCGGCTTAGATTAATTCCCGAAATGGCTGAACTGATTTTGATGAAACTTTACAGACATGAAGAGGTTGCAGGCAGGAGTGAGTTTAGCTTTATTTTAGGGGTAGTTGGGTGCAGGTCGACTAGTACATATAATAAAAAACTAGTTTTATTTTGGATTAAAAGTACAACTAGTAAACATATTATTAAAAAAAAAACTGTAGAAGATTACAGTTCCAAAACCAAGGTCCAAGGTCAATAAAATTTATCGGCATTCATGTTGTCCATGATCATCGTGTAATTGTCTGAAGAAGAAAAACAAAATTTTGTAATAACATCAGAAAAGTCAAAATCATAAAAACATATGAGTGAAATTTTATAGCTGAATAAAATGTGGCAGTTAAATTAATAATATAATCTGTGAAAAATTATTTTTTTCATTAAATTTTTATGTTTTAAAACTCACAATAATCAAATTATCGTAAAAAATTTACCAGAAAGAAAACAAAAGCATATCACCTTTAATGAAATTTAAGCATGAAAGAAATAAATTTGCGCAATAATTTAGTTGGAAAAAATTTCGTGAAAGTAGCAAACATAGTCACAAATAAGATTCTGCTCGAGGTCATGCGATAGGGGACATAATATATTTTTTTTCTAATTTAATTTAGAAACTTTTCGGTTTGAGCTAAAAGTCAACGCAAAATCCGAATAGGAAAGAATCACGATTAAGCTCTGAACGAAATGGCAACATGCAACCGAGCTACCGTCTCAAAAGAGTTAAGAAGTTTTAAGTTATTGTGAGTAAACCTTTTATCGTCCCGGGGATAGCGATAGGCTCGTTCGATGGGATCTAAGTTGTTAAAGACACTTATGACCTCTTCGTTGGTCACTAGTGACTCATAAACGACCGAAGATTGATGGCACTTGTTGGCCACTAAAGCACATAAATCTGCGGCTAAAGATTAGGCTTAGAAGTCGCATCATAGCACCGGCCATCGGGCCATAGGTCACCTGCCAGTAGAAGCAATTTTCTCCATAATCCATCGTAAATAAACTTGTAGCATATGTATATGCATTAATGAGTTTTAGCACTGATGGAGATGTTTATTCGGCAAAATTATTTGTTAATGATCATTCACTCGTGGGATTACTCTAATCAGTTTAAATTCAGTTTCCGCAGTTGTTTACTGAAAGCGAAATTTATAGAGATTAAATTGTAATCAATTTCGGACATTTTTATGTTGCCTAATCACTATTCATGCCTCACGGTAATCGATGCTAATGTGGTTGACCTTTTATCTCATGTGTTTCTTTTGGAGGTCAAGCGTTGTTGGCATCGTTTATTAGTATGAAAGAATCACGTCTTCATTCGATTTTAAGTAGATTTTTATGTTATCAGTAAAAATGAACTTTTGTAGAATTTAATCTACTATTATTTATTGACTTTTCATATCTATCAAATACCTTTAGTTTTCAGAAGAATGGTAGCATTATGTTTACAATGTCGCATTGTCAACAAAATAGTTAATTTAGATTAGTCATAATTTTTCGAAATTTGTAATAGTAAAATAACCAATAAAAGAGATTTTACAGGAGTCACTTTGTGATAAAAATAAAAAATTACACCTATAAAAATGCTTTTAAAATAACACAGTTTATTAAAATTAGGTTGGAACAATCAAAACGACAAGTTATACTTCAACAAAGCTCTAAAAGCGGATTGTTTGCTCTAACTGGCTCTAACCGAAACGAATTGATTTTATTTAACTTGGTTTATTTATTTATTAGTTCTACTAGTTGTTTTGATAGTATGAAGAAATTTTCTAAAAAGATTTTACATCAAAACTGCTCCTCCGCTGAATTCTTCACTATCCGCTCACAGTTTTTGTATTTCATTTCATTTTCTAAAGAGATTTTAAATCTAAGCCACCACTTTAATTTTAACTCGGTTTTTTTTGATGGATTTTTAGAATGTTCCGGAGTGTATAAACCGGCGTTTGAAATTTCTGCTCTGGTGGTATTTGTTATATATATTTCTTTAAATTCCTCAGTTTCCTTTCTACTAAAGTTAAAATTTTAAAAATCGGGTTTAATCGAGCACTGCAATTTTAATGAATTTAATTGAATAGTTATAAATTAGTAAAATTAATTTGTTTATTTACATATAACTAAAAAAAAAAACAGTAGGTTGAAAACTGCCAACTATTTGGTAAGGCTAAATAAGGCTAAAAAACTTAATGAACAAATTTAAAGTTCAGAGTTAAAACTCTTATTGCTCCGTAAAATTATATTTTTTCTTCTAAAAGAGTTTAACTAACCTGAATTTCTATAATGGCCTTTATTTCTTTATTTTGCTGTTCTAATAAAGTGGCATTTAAACTGAGAAGTTATTTCAAGTCGAATTTTTCAAAACATCATTTTAAAACTATTTAAATTTATTAAAAAGTATCTTTTAATTGTTTCTACAGTATAAGACATGGTCAAAACTATTTTGCACGCAATTTCTTAATTATCACTACATTAAATTCAAGATTAAATCTTTACTACTCTATTAGATACTATCTTACTGAAACCCCTTTTAATTACTATTAATTCTAATTAATAGAAAACATTAAAATTACTTATTTCTTCATTACTGCTTCTAAATTTCCGACAAAAGGGTTAAATAGGCCTGTATGGGTTTTTCTCTAAAACATACGACCCTGTGCCTTCGTAGAGTTATTACCCTGTCATTTCCACGGACGTTGAAGGATACCATCAACCCGTTTGTTTTGGGCTAAAAAGATAACTTATTGATTCTTGGCATGCCTGCATGTCAGTTAATTAAGTTAAAAAACATAAACGGGGCGAGGTTGAGTTACGGGTTGTGGTGGGGGATTTCACATTCACCAACCATCGCCAACCTTCGCCAATGTGGCAGCATAATTTATCCTTATTGTGGTAATTTCATAAGGACGCTGAGTCATTTTATCTTTTTATATTTTTAGTTTTACTTTCATTTTATATTTTTGTGGTGTCTGCGTATAGCCCTATGAGGGTAATAACATTAAATGGGTCACGTTTTTAGGAAAGTTAAAAAATGGGTGAGCTTTGATTAATTAGGCTTATTTATGCCAAGTTAGTCCGGTTGGTAGGATTTACTTGGGGAATTTTTGTTGTCAAAAAGAAAAAGTGCGACTGAAGTAATTTGAACGCGATGAAAACAGTCCTAAAAAATAAGATAATTTACTCATGGAAGCTCAGATGACCTCGTTTTTTGTTAAAAGCAAAAATTTATGCTTTTGGTTTAGGGCCAAATTTTCTTTTAAGTCTTAATTTAGCCTGCAAATTGATGCCGAAATAAAAAAAAAAAGAAAATTCATGTTAGCTATGCTTGAAAGAAAGTTCGTAAGCAGTAACGAGGCTAATTTTGTTATAAATTTATAGGAGCAGTGACCTTCCTAAGCTCTGTAATTATGAATTATGAATAAAAGCGGTGTGCGCCATTTCAGAGCATAATGAGTCAGAAGTTCTTGAAAATCATGCTTCATTAAGTCTCAGTTCTGCGCACAGTGGGCAGCTTTCATCCTTTTACCCATCCGTGAAGATATATGAGAAGAATTTTTCGTAGCATAAATAGCTGAAAAAAACACATAATCTCTGGGGGAGTTTTTTTCGCGCAATCACCAAGTGCGAATAAAACTTTCATAGGTAGCCAGTCACTGGATTTTCGGGGAAAAATAAAATAAGATTTTAATATTTTTTCTTCGACTGGCATCGGGGTTCAAATATTACATAAGAGATATTTAGAAAAATTTCTTAGTTGAGACTCATGGGATTTTTTATTTGTTTTCAGTTATTGGTGCCTTATTAATTGAATTTCGGGAGCAAAGGAATTCTTTTTGCGGATAACTAATTTAGAATGCTTTCTGGAATAGAAACGAACCAAAGCCAAGTTTTTAATTGAAAATCTAAGTAGTTTATGTACACCCTTCGTTACTAATGTTTATCATTTTCTTATTATTACTTATTCCTTAGAAATTCAGTTTGCTATACAATTCAAATGGGAAGAATTACTCTTACATAAACGTGAATAAAATTCTTATAGCAGAATTTTGTTGAAAATTAAATGTCCTAACAAAAAGATCTAGACACGTTCACGGCGGCGTGTGCCACCGGTGGATCACGATCAGTTCAAATTCTATATACAAAAAGTATCCCAGCGGGAACGTGTTAAGGATTAAATTCTTAATATCAAATAGTTTCAAAGATATGTTTGATTGAGCTATACCGGAAAAATACATAATGAATACGAATGATCTAGTTATACATTTTAAGATTTTCGAAGAGTATATCATTAAAATTACCGGATTGCTGCTCGTGAAAACTAGTTTTTTTTTCAACTCCGAAAGTCTTAAACGTTTAAATTGGCCGAATTATATTATGAATTTTTACGATAATGTTCAAACAAAGATACTGAATTTATGAGTTTAGTTGTTAAGACATTTTTGATAGTAAGTGTAAGTTTAATTCTCAACAGAACGCTGGTATGAGAAATTTTATAATTTTTTTGTTTTTAAGGAGCAATTAACGTTTTGTGGAAGAGTAATTTTTCTCATACAAATTGTATGGGAAAATAAACTCTGTTTGTACAGGGAAAATTACTTTTAGATCTAGAGCTAAAACTTTACAGTAGTTGGAATATATGGTCAGAAGTATCGATACTTATTATTCGATAATACTTATGAGTAAAATATCGAATCTTTGATTCCATACATATATGCACACTGCGCCACAGAATGTTAGAAGAACTTTAACTTTTACAATTATTTATTTTATTAAAATTGAAATTGTTAGCTCTCGAAAGAAAACCAGTTTTTAATAATGTTAGCCGTTAGAACTGCAGCGTTGTCTCGTTGAAAGATCTAATACCGTATTTGTCCATTCGTTTGTCCACGACATATGTCTTCTTGCAAAGTGCAATTTGGCCGTTAAATACTTGGGGGTGAGCACAGGTTTGTGCTTCATTTTTTGATATATTAGTTAGAGTGTTACAAAATTTTTAAAACCTGTTGGACGATTCAGATGTGGGATTGCACACCCATCTCTGCTCTGGCAGTGGCTGTAGAGTTCGATGAATTCTTTCCTTTTTCTTCACAACTCAGCGACTGTCTTCTACCCATTTTACTAATTTTCACTATAAGTCCATAATAAATGATCCAAAAGTTGAGGAAAGGAGTTAATTTCGCTATTTTCATCGACAAATCGCTCTTACTCAAAAGTACATAGCTTGAATTAAAAATTAAACCCATTGCGCCTATTTAAAACGAATGCAGAACGAAATTAACAGGTGGGCCTATAGTTTTGTTGCACATTGTACATATATTAGAACTATTTCATATCTTGTAACAAAATATTTAAATAATAAAAAAATTCTACTATGGACTATTTTATGCTTGACGAAATGTCCCATAAAAAACGGAAATTAATTATTAACAGCACATGTGAGCTCGTAAAGGTAAAAGTTGAATTCGTAAAACGGAGTCAAGTCGCTTTTCGTGTTAAACACGGATGAAGAGATTTTATTTGCCCTACGATGATAAATGCGTTTGTTTTTCATAACAAGGTCCTCCAATGATTTCCGTACTCTTTCGTCGTTGTGACGAAAGACGACAGAGATCAGGGCAACATAATTGTTGACATCAAAATTTTATTGCTCCTAAGCGGTCCAACGTACATTTAAGCCTCTGGAGAACATTAAAAGACAATTAATATTAGATCTCTCATTTCTGTTGGTAAACAGCAAAACAGCAAATTCAGAGGGAAAGACGATGAAATCATAAATTTATGATACTTCCCGGTATCATTTCCTCTTTTTTTTCGATTAACAAGCACCTATAGAAATTTTATTCTTATTTAATTTTTTTTGTGGCGTATTTTGATGCAATTTTTTTCCTAATTTTAATTTGTTTAACTAAAACGCTTATTTAATTATACATTGTATGAATATTTTACAAGTAAGAAGACAAAATTAGTGCTAATATGGCTAAATATATTTAATGCGAAAATTTAATTTAATTTGTTAAGTTAGTCTAGGAGTGACTTTAGCTTAAACATTGTCGATTATGAGAATAGAGTTATAATTAAAATCTTGAGATTTTGTGAGATTAATTGAAATTCATATTACAATCTATTGGATTGGACCAAAATCTCATAAGATCATTAGCTACGTTCTTTTCGTATCTCCAGAACAATAGGAAAGTTTATATTGAAGTTTATTAATACTTAATTATTATTAATAAATAAGGATTATCAATTTGCATCAACAATTCATCAAATTGCCGTGATTTTTATTTATGCAGAATTTCAAATCTTGGATTGAACAATTTTTATATGAATTTTTGGCTTAAAAGTGGATAAAAGTTGTAGAAATTTTATGTTTTGTTTTTAGAAAATTTTTTATTTTTCCTATAGGTTGCTCATGATAAATTTAAAATCTAAACAAAATCTCCTCTTGTTCCGGATAGACGAAAAAACACAGCTAATGTGGCATCCCCTAAAAGTATTCAAAACTTTTTAGCAGGCGTTATAATTGACATTAAATTGAAATGGAACAAATAGTTTCAAAGAAAAAAAAGAAATAAACGAGTGATAACACTTAAAATATGATAGTTGAAACATCAAATGAAATTGCGCTACTTTACTTAAATCACTTGTTCTAAATCCCAAGATTTTGGTGAGATGAAAAACATCGGTATGAGCAGCTTAACTAACTTAATATAGATTTTAAGAGATTTGGACTTCGGAAAGAGAAATAAAGAAATTAAATGTACCCGAAAATTTTAGACTAAATTGGAATTTGATAACCTTTAACTTAAAAACTTTTCTTAACCTTGGAGTTATAAATAAAGTAGCCTTGATTTCCTTTTCAACTCAGAAGATAAAGCCTCTATAAATTTAAATTTACTCCTCAACCCTCCAGATATCGAGGGAAACTTGATGAGTTCAACTTTACAAAATTGAGACAAATCAAAGAAAGTTGCTCTTTGGTGAACTGAAAGTCTTTGAATATAATTTTGTAGATTAATTTTCTATCCCCCCGCATTCTCTACAGAAGCTGCGGGATGATGGCTAGAAAAATTGCAAATATTTATTGAAGCGTGAACAGCAATTCGATTTCCATGAAAAGCTAATAAATCTTTTCTCTTGAACTTTCGTCGGACTCCACAAGAGGCCGCAAGGCTCGGGCAGTAATTTTGCAAAATTCCCCCAGGGGGGCTGCATTTTATGGTATAGGCCTATTTTTTTCATTTGGAACTGATACTTATAAATTTTGTTTAGAAAAAATGTGATTAAATTGGACATTAGCTCCAAATATCTCAACTTTTCCCGTGAGAGATTTTTAGTAACCCAGTTGCTTACCACCGGTGAGAAAATGTAAAAAAACGCACTTTTTACACCGAACTGCGGCGTAAAGCGCATTTTCTTCTGCGTGAGGTTGTTTCGTGGCGATAGCGTGAAAATGCGTTTCGTTTTATCACGACCTGAGGTGGCAAAAGGCGTCGACTTCAATTAAATCTTTTTTGTCGCCCTGCAGCCGCAATACTTACTCACCAAAGTAATATTAAAAAAGAAAATATAGTCCGCATTTAATTGGCGCCATTAAATGATCCATTTGTGCAAGGCGAAACCTCTCAGTCACCCATTAAACTCGGAATGACCGTTAAAAAAAGATACGTGACCACTCATTAATTGTGCCGGCGCTGACGTCACGCCTGGCGATAAGTTTGTTCTGGTCGAATCGTGATCTCATTTCCGAGGTAAAGAATTCGATTACAGAAATTTCAAAATCGATGAAAAATATCAAAAAAAATCGCCCCTGAGAACCGAGATAAGAAGTTTCGACAGATTCGATTGATCGAAAACGATCAAAGGTCAATGGTGTGATCTCAGAAGGCGCTATAAAACACGATCGGTGATCCAGACTAATTTATTACCTGCAATCAAGTTACCTAACCGAGCAACTGAAAATCTTGGTGATTATATGCAGTTGTAGGTCACGAGCTGAGCGCAATTCTTCGCTGGATAATTCTCGTCGCGGTCATGGGATCACATAAAGTCACAGTCGAGGAAGGCATTGAATTTTCCGGTCGACTGTTTTAAAACCTAGCCAATATCGAATAAATTAGAATTTTTCTAAAATCGTGGCTTTCAATTAAACAAAGTAGGTTTTTAAAGATCGAACGGATCGATATTTTCTGTATGGTTATTTATCATCGTGTTTTAGAGGGGTATATTCAAAAGATTGGATATCGGTAGCAATTATAATTCTATTCCAAGATAAACATAGCATTTTTAAAATTCCATCTTCCTAATTGCCTTTTCTGTATTCCAAGTAAATAAAACTTCTGATTTTTGAGATTTTGGCATAGTTTTTAAAACTTTGGATATTCGTTATCAAAAGTATTCCCATCATGGTTTAAT
Source organism: Machimus rusticus (assembly GCA_951509405.1). Taxonomy (NCBI): domain Eukaryota; kingdom Metazoa; phylum Arthropoda; class Insecta; order Diptera; family Asilidae; genus Machimus; species Machimus rusticus. The sequence continues at coordinate 8,651,118 of OX608049.1, forward strand.
TTTAATTTTTCAGCTCATTAAATTTTTAGATTTTAAAACTTTTAGAGCCTACGATATTTGATCCATCATTCTCGTAACCAGTAAATTTTCAAGATTCAGAAAAAATACATACAGTCTTATATAAATTCCTTTCCTTTTCTTTTTAAGTAAATGAAAAATTGATATTCGTGTATGCCTAAACAACTTTTATTACTAGTTTAAAAATAACTTTCTAAAATTTTCCTTACTTTTAATAACTCCCTGAATTTATTTTGGATGTACGATTGCATGTACATTACTTGGCCTGTTTTTTTTTTTTTATAAACATGCAATTTCGACGGCTTCTGAAGTCTTCCTAGAAGCAAAATTCATGTTTGCCCCTCTGGTCTTTATCCATTTAATCAAAATCGATTCGTTTTCCGCCAAAGAATTACGTCAGTTTGATAAGGCTGTTGAGGTCAAGCGCCTTCATTTTGTATTTTTAAGTTATTTTTATGGTGGCAAAATGAAATTTTCTCTCGAAAAATGCAAAATATATGTAAACTGCATTATTACACATCCGTTCCAGAAAGCAGGCCGGTGCGATGACATCATTCCTGGGACAGGGTGTGCATGAAGGGGCCGCGATTGGCTTCTCGACCTGGCAACAGTGCCGTAGTCGTCGTCGCCGTTTGTAATTCCAGAACTACGACGGAATGTGTCGGAGGAATATTCCAACTTGAGGAATGGTAAATTTATCGATTTAAGCCAAAGCTTTTCATTCCTCAGCACGAGATCCTTTCGTTTTTACACTGTTTCCGCTTTTCTGGTCCCCCGCAACGCCCTTCTTGGGAGCCCTTTTGCTGCTTTAAGAACTTCCCGCCGTGGAATGTCGCTCCTTAGACCAATTGCAACAAATTGACTGAATTAGGGACTGAAATTCTCAAAACCAGACGTTTTTCGTCAATGCCGCCTTTTACCACATAGTTACGCAATATTGTTTGTTATTTGTCGAAAGAACAAAAATTGAGGTAATTTTGAAATGTTGGTCTACACTTACTGTTGAATTAGGTTCGATCAAAATATTTTTCTGCTTATGTAGCTTACATACATCAAATAAAATTCGTCAATAGAAAGAAAGATATTAAAGTTTATACAATTGTTCTATTCCTCACAACATTTCGAAATGAAAGTATTCAAAATTAACTTTTTTTTAAATGTTTGTTGCTTTTCTTGAAAAGTTATTTTTCAATTTCCAATTAGTTTATAATGAGTTTTGAGAATTTTTTATATTTTACAAATTAGGTAAACTTATATGGTTCATGATTTTTTTTTGAAATTTAATAACTTATAACTGGAATCGGCAAAGATTAAAAATTCAAATGTACATTAAGTAATTGTATGTGTTCATTAAATTGTTGGTTTTGATCAAGTTTTAGTTATTTTGTTTTGGCTATTTTTGAAGTACAAAATCAAATTTTTTTTTTTAAATTGACTTTGGATGTTTGGAAAAACAAAAGACGGACAAATATGAGTACATATATTGTCTTAAAGCTTAATAAGTATGTAGTTACATTTTGAATGCATTCATTTCTCATGTAATAAGTCTATAATATTTTTGACTTAAATATTAGACTTATGTAGAAAATTTCACATAGGCTTAGATATTAATGATTTCCGCATTTACCCCTTCTTCAGTTGTGTCAAATTTAAATATTGTAGATCACCGAAGAGTAGGTATCCTATAGATTTTGATGAAGTAGGAAAATCCTTTGAAAGGTCGTATCTATTCATTGCGTTAAAATAAAAGATTAAATTTCGTACAACAGTATGAAGCTATAGACCTTAGTATGTGATATAAATTTCGAGTCGTTTCTAAAAGAAAGAGGCCCTTTATACAGCCAGACAGAAGGACAACAAAGTGATACTGCGAAGGTTTCGTTTTTCCCATTATGAGGTGCAGAATTTTAAAAACATTTAAAAGTAGCTAATTAATTTAATTCCTTTGCCCCAAAATTTTTATTTTCGAATGTTTATTCACTCCGGTGCGTTATTGTAGGATGTCCTAATCTTACCTAGCAAAATTTTTATTCTGCCCATCATCATTGACTCCCTCAATTTTTTTTCCATATTGTGACAAAACCATAAGAAAAAATGCTCTAAAAAGGTCGATAATTTACAATTAAAATGTATCTATAAGTTCAAAAAGACTTCAGGTTTGGACAAAATAATTGACTTTACGACACTTTTATTTAAAATTTAGAAGGGTTTTTTTAAAGATATATTTAAAAAAGAAAAAGTGAAATGTAACTTCTAATTAGCTCTATCTATTGAGGTAAAAATTATATCAATAGAATTTTTTATTACAAAATTATGCCTTTTTTGATTATCTTTGAAAGTTTATCCAATTTGCACCAACTTTGGTACATAAGAGTTTTCGTAGTAGTCGCTGATTTCAACCCGATTGTCAGAATTTATGGATTCAAGATGGAGGAGATGGGGGTTTTCGGGATCACTGATTTCAACCTGATTTTTAGAATTTACGAAGTCAAGTTGGCCGTTTAAGTTTAAGATTAAATAAGAAGTGAGCGGAACCAAAACCAAACTAAGATTTGATAGTTTTTAAAAGACTATAATAGTTATACATAGATATTGTTTTAATTTTCCTCAAAATTTTACCCACTTTTTGATGATCAAGAACGCTATATAGGCTGCGATCCCGAGATTGCGCGTTAATCCTAAGTAGGGTGCAATTTATTGTATTTTACTTTTAATTAAATAAATAAATAAAAATGGATGATCAAGAAATTGAAACTAATAGAGGCTTCTGTTTTTTTCGTTTTCTGACATTGGGTTTTGTGGATGTGGTGTGCCTAGTGGTCAGCCTATAAAATCGGGTTCACGACACTATCGAGTAATGGTACAAAAGACCGTCTGGTCGCTGTGTCCTGTGTCCACCATATGGGAAGCCCCTTATTTAATAATAATAATATTATCGAGTTAAATTTTTCCCTTTTGGAATATTTTGAAACCAATAAAAACAAACAACAATACAAAAATAAGTAATTTTCATATTTTTTGAGCGCCGATTTCGCGTTTTAATCCCACTGTATGCCGGTGTATCACATAATCAGAGGTTGAATTTTATAGCACACCTCTTCCTTTCACATCTCGTGAAATCCACCTGCAGTCGGATATCTTTTACGGATCCGTTCAGCTTCAATGGAAGAGAGGTAACTGTCCACAGATACCTCCTATTGCGCAATCTTTCGACTGGAAAGAGGTAAAAAAAGTTACTTAACCTCGTCGGGTTCTCTGTAATCGCCGATCTTAGACTATAAGTTGCATCAAGTCGTTGTATCTTTTTTTTCCTTACCATTTTTTTTTTTCTTAATGCCCAGTTACAAGACGTTAAGAGCATGAATCCATAGAACCTGAGTTGGCCGTTCTAGAGCTTGGCTAGAGAGTTCTCGGACCTCGAAGAAATTACGCCAATTTTCTTGGAACACATTTTGAAGAAAGTAGCTGGCTCTGATATCAAGGGGGAAAAGGTAAAAAAAAAGGTAAAAATAAGGTAAGCACAAGACAAACGGTTCAACGGCGAATGTCAGGGCTCTTCCTTCACTTGAAGGCGCACGCGCACTCCTCTTAACTTCCATGCGCACGTCAGTCGTACGAACTTATTGGCGTTACATAATTTTTACGCTTCGTGCGCAACCTGTACAAAGTTATTAACCACGTCGAGGCCACAGCCTCAGTCTCAGGCCTCAGCCTCAGTCTCAGCCTCAGCCTCAGCCTCCGCTTTAGAGACTCAGCAGCTGAGGTGTTTTCAGTTTGCTACTCCTGCTGTTAGCATTCTATTAGCAGACATAGCGAAAAAACGACGATTTGTTTGATCATACATTTCTCAGATAAAAGATACACTTGTGGCGAACAGTCCGTCGTCACACAAAGGGAGCCAACCAGCTTCAGCTTTAGCTCGCTTTTATTAGAGGTCAGGAACATATAACTAGCGGATGTATGCCATTCTGGACGACTATTGTTGTCACTATTACCGTTACTCGTTGTGATATGTTTTTAATAGTGTCCAGTATTTTTTTTTTCAATTAGATGTTTTATACAATGTACATGACTTTCATTGGTCTATTAATTATAGTGTAGACCTTCGTGCCGAATGGCGGTTTTTACAAAAAACCTGGCATTAAAAGCAAGAACAAAAAGATTTAAAAACATTTGATATATGTATGTAGAGGTTTCGTTAATTGGCGACTATTATTTTATTATTTTTGCGACAAAATCCTAACTTTTGTCTTTGTTAACAGAATTATTCGACATTGGTGCTGTTGTTAGAGACAAGATATCAATTCCAAAGTATCGATGCAGTTAAGCTAACTGGAATCGATTAAAAGCTCGATTCGAATTGAATTTCACCTCATAAATTAGCGATGAAAAAAGTATCGATACTTTTTAGATTTTTGTATTATATACAGCGGTTTAAATAAATCGACGGTAACTTGCTGTTTATGGCTACACGGGAAAAAGTGATTTGGTAAAAATATCATCGTTTTCGAGATATCATTACATTTTTTTCAAATTTCGATTCGTGAAAATTTCTTTTTTAGGTCAGTACGTGGCTATAAAGAAAAAAAATTCCTACAAAGTATATCATACAAATATTAATAATTGCTTGACTTAAGACTTTATAAGTTGCCCAATAATCGTACTGACAAAACCAAAGTGCTGAATTGGCTGAATTCCGTGTAAAGTACAAGCCCTTGCCTGTGGTTGTGCCTGCCGCCCGTCAAAACACTTCGGGAAAATATTTACTTTGGAAGAGCTTTTACCACTTTCAGAGCAGAAGAACTGTTCAATTTTAAATTTTTTTTTTACTTTACAAGTTTATTATGTTAAAATTAGTGCAGTACCTAATGTTTTGACAACCAGTGGGACAGTTGTGGCACTGTCACTATTCTAGTACAAACGGTTGCTGAATGGGTGACTATGGTTTTTAGACATTTTATATTTTGTATCAGGTTTATCACAAAAACAAATTAACTAGTTAATCGAAAAGAAATTAATAGAACTTTTATCTCTCCTGATATTTCAGTTTTGTTTTCAAAGTTAACAACGTTAATAAATTAATTTGATCTAAAAAATATGAATAGGTATGTACATAGTTTCATATTAATCGTGTTGCATTTATAAGTCCAAAAAAGAGCTAAATATTCTCGAAAAAATATTACCAAAATTAACGCGTGTTTTCCACGGCGCTTTATGATAAATCACTTTAATAATATTTCGGAAATGCAACTAATTTCAGACAAATACCAAAAGAAATATAATATAAAATATGTATATATGTAATGTAATAACTACAGAAAAAAATATTAGACAAAAATTACGAACCACTCGTAAATAAATTCAAACTAAAACAATACTTGTTGGATTCTGTTGCATTTTGGAGTACTGATTTTTAATTAGCCAGGGACTATCCTTAACCACGCCACTTTGTTAAAATAAGCATAAAATAAATATTTATCATATGGAGAATAAATATACATACATACATAAATGATTTTACTTCAACGAGTATACACGCACCAACAAAATTAACAAGATTTAGAACATGCAATTATCTAAAGTAAAAATGTTCATCACATGTGATTCTATGTTAAAAAGCTTTTTAAAAGAAAATGTTTACTTTCCATTCAACGAGCTTTTAACAAAATCCCTGCCAAAATATTGATTTAGAAACCAAAATTTGCGTAATACCCACAATGCCTCCGTAATTCTATTGTTGATCAGGCGATGATCTAAAATGCGGTTTCTGGCGCACAATAAATCCATTTGCATCTGCGCATTCAACAGTTTCTTGATTGCAAAACCAAATAACCAAATAGACCATACAAAACTCCGGAGAGACGAGGAAGGAATTTTCTATTTGTCTATTTGTCGTCATTCACACTTGACCGCGAGAACAAGGGGCTAAATATTTGCAATAAAAAATTCTTAAGATTTGTCGAGCATGCGTGCGGTTTCTTTTCTTATTTTAACAAAAAATAAAAAAAAATAAATCCAAATAAAATTCTCTTGCTACCATCTCATTAGTTATACAAACAGAGACGAAGGTGATGAATACAAAGTCTTGGGATTTTGGTTAGAGCCTGTGATTGATTTGTGTCTAGACGCTATAGCGTTCGATTTGAACACGAAATAGCCGAATTCTACGTCACACCTGGCCAACGCTCGTGCACTTTCCCTGGGGAAGAATTTTATTCGAAAATAAGTTTTGTTGTCTGTCCGAACTAAAAATAAGATTTTCGATCTTGAGAGCTTCTAGACGTCTTAGCCGGGCACTAGCTGCAGTTCTGGGGCTGCTCTAATTTTTTTTTTATTTTGAATAAAAGAAAAATTTCTAAAGTCTTTAAAGAAAAGTGGCCTCGATATTTTTATTTATTGGAAAAAAAAAAATATTCCGCGAAGCCTCCGATTTTGTAATCTAATCAGTGGTAGGGACAGAAACCTTGGACAAAGTGCGGTTCGATAGTGTTTATTTTGCCCCATGAACTTCGCAGATTGATTTGAACAAATGTCCACAACTGTTCGTTCCAAATCGCGTTTTATAGCGTTTCCAATTAAAAGGCAAAGAAAACCACAAATTGGATAACGACTAAACGTTGGTGGGGCTAAATGTGATTTTAGTGGATGTGCATTTTCCGGTGGAAATACAAAAATGTTATATCATCTCCGATACCATCGATTGAGGTTATGTTCAGAGTTTGTCCAGGAAATGGGACCGGTAGTGGTTACCTAGAGTCTAAATAGACTCAGGGCGTGTTTTTTTTTTCAAAAACATTAGTTGATGAAGAAAACTTGTGCTACATCTTCACATCTGCTGGTTTATGGGGTAAATATTTAAGGAGTGATTAAGAAATTGATGGGTGGTCCCTTCGTTATAAATCCACCTTTTGCTTTTGTTTACCCGAAGGCAGGAAGCGATATGAAGGTGATTTATTTTCATACATTGCCGATAAAATTGCTCGGTGCTTGCCCCGAAACATTTTATGGGCTCATGAAGGGGATTAGGACATTATCGTGGGTGATTTATTAAGTTCTGTTTATTTAGAATGAAATTAAATTTCGCTTGTCTCCCGTTTATTTATTTTAAAAGTAAACTATCAATTTAATTTAAGCGTAAACATTCCAAGCAATTTAAAGAGATATACGTTGAAAACGAAGATATCGACGGGCGTTCAATTTGAAGCTACATAGACTAATTTTATTATTTTCTACTTCTTAGTATTCACTTTAGGCTTTGAATTAACATTTAAACTTATTGAAAACGTTTAAAATACGACTTTCTCGACTAAACAGTCTATTATTGGCCAAAAATATATTCAGCCATAACCAATTTGCTGGCAAAAAAAAGGAAGCTATCTGCGTTTAAACTCTACTTACTCTCTAAATTGTAATATTATTTTTAATATTTGTATTTATTTTTTCACATTTCACAATTTTACATAAATATGACTGCTATACTTTCAATATTTCACTGAATATAAATCAATCATTTTGTAATTTAAAATAATTTTCATAATAGTGCTTAAATATAAACATAATAATAAAAAACAGAAAAAATAATAATAAAATCTAAACAAAAATTTTTATTTTGTATATTTCCCATAAAAGAAATGATGTCGATCGAACAGCAAAATGGACTTAGCAGATCAAATCGATGATTATATCTGCACATTTGAAGGAATTGGTGATTTGACAATGGATGCATTAGCAATGTTTATATTTGTATGGGCCGTGCTGGCCTTATTTTTACTATGGCTGTGCAAATTTTTATACAATAAATATGTGGTGAAAAAAGATATAAATCAAACAGTTACAAATAAAACTACAGCTAGTGGTAGTAGCAATAATTTAACTGGTGCTAGTAAAGTTGATAATGTAACTGCAGATAAACTAAGAAGATCTGAGCCAAGAGATATACTAGCGAGTAAAGATGTCAAGGTGAGTTATTTCAGTATTTTGTATATAAATTATAAGTAATGCAAGTATATAATTACAAGTATGTAATGAGTTAGCAGTATTCAGACTATACCCAAAGGAGACCAGTCATATTGGGCCCAAAATCGGAATTGCCGGCCAGTAAAAAAAAGATCTTAATCTGTTTGGGACATCATTCTAAGCATTTTGTTCAGCATTTTGCAGATTCGGATTCTTCATGAAAAAAAAAATGGGTGGTCCCATTTGAAAAAAAAAAAGTTACCCCCACCCCCGCTCTCAGGAGTGGGGGTGAGGGGTAAGAGTTGGTAGAGTTAAATACTTTTTTTAAAAATATTTTACCCCTATTTTTTGTTTTCCGATGCGATATGTTCTTTCCGAAATATTCGACCGCTCCGGGACTTTTGTTACATCCTGTATAGCGGCTACAATAATGGCTCCACAGTTTTGGTGCCATAGAACAAAATGCTTAGAATGATGTCCCAAGCCAATTAAGACCTTCTTTTTTAACTGGCCGGCACTTTCGATTTTGGGCCCAGCCTTGTATGAAACGTGAATGATCTCCTTTTTTTCAATTTCTAACGATACGATCTTGAATATAATTACTGGGTAATGTCCAGTAATTATGAGTAATGCTAGGTAATTTCAAGTAATGCAGAATAATACTGAGTAATTGTGAATAATGCTTTTACGAAATTTTATATGGTTACATTTATACAAAAATCCTAAAAATGTTTCAGAAAACTATTATTAATTACTAAAACTTGATTAATTTGCAGGACCTATCTGCTGCAAAACCACTTACGGGTGGTGGTGGATTAAAGACCGGTTTACGAGGAAGATCTGGAGGCGTTTATGTTCCACCAACACCTCCTGTTCGTAAACGACTTACAAGACGCAGCCCTGGACCAGCTCCAGAATTGCGAAGATCACGATCAATTCAACCACCAGCAAATGTCGTTGGGCCAGAAACGGTATATATAACAACTAAGATCCGCATACTCTACATCATTTGCATATATTCAAATTAATTAATTTATAACAAATTTTTGTTTTTAAATCGAATTCCAGACATCGGTCACATGGACAAGTCAAGTGTTTCGATGGCTCTACAGCGATCTGGTCATCGTCAATGAACTCCTCAATGTCTGGGTTGTGGCCTTGAATGAAACCTTAAGAAAAACGTACGATGATGTAAGTAATTCTTAAATATGTGACTCTTCCGTGTCACAATATAAATTTCTAGTTTTAGATAAAGTGGCATGGGCCTAAGATGATAAAACAAGTCCTATTTCTTTTATTGCTGGGAATATTTTTTTTTTATAAATAAAACGCTTCACGGAATTAACCCAAAACGATGATATCATTTTGTAAAAATAGCAAATTACAAGTGATTGCCTCCGATTTGTATCTCGTTTAATAGAAAGCGAAATTCTTGAGTCTTAGTAATTCATCTTTCGATACATTTAAACGTATTTGAGTCACAAAGTCAATATATCGCGGAAATGCCTCAAATAAAAGCTCACATGTGCAAAGCAAATGAAAAATCATTATCATCGCATTCCGACCCTATTTCGGATAAAAATAAATTAATGAAATTAATTCATTGACCCGGAGTTGGATGGATGGTGGCAGTGTCAATTTTGTTGACTCGAAAAACGACCGCTAAAAATCCGCTTTCTTAAGCAACGAGGCCAGAGGCCAAAAGTTCTGAATACCTACCAATTGCTATATATTTTTTTATTTTTTATTTAACGAATTTCGAATGACTAGCGTCACGGCACGACAACAGCGGTATGAGGTCAAAGAAGATTTTCTTAACATTTTATGAGTGAGTTATCCGCTTAAGAAAATAATAATCGCGAAAGTAATGATGAGTAGTTGCAAATAGCTGCCATCTAGGCGTCAATTGTAACTGTTTTACAGCGAACATTAAGACAATTTTCTTAATAGGCCTAATTGAATCGCGGATGGTGGAGAATGGCTCCGACGAGCGGCATCTTAATAGCCAATGATTCGAGCAAAGTTCACGGAATTAGAAAATTGTTAAAACAGTGATTTGGCGCCGAGTCATTTGTTTTTGTGAAATTGTCGCGTTATTTTAACGAATGCTTACAACTCTCAATAAATATCAAATTAGAAATCCTTGAAATGGTGTAGCAACTCTTAGGGGTCTTTTTACACAATAAGATGTCGTAAAAATCATTTTGTATTGTCCTTGTAGCTTAATTGCTTGTAATATTTCTTATTTGAGAACTTTTGCAGTTTACACGCAATTCAGCTATAAGAGACAAAATGGGGCTATTTATTTATTTCTTTGGGTTGGTTTAAGTTCGTAGTCAAATCGTCGAAAGAAAAATATTATTTAAGGGACGAATTAAAGTTGAAATGGGGTTGACATTTTTGGGTTCAGACTTTTGTGGTTAAATTGCGTGTTAAGATTTTTATAATTTAGCATACAACTGTATAACACTATCATATCATTTTTCTTTGTTTAAACTGGGGAATAATTACAAAAATGGCAACTTTAACATAGTATATGTACTTTTATGTTTTATTTTATTTAAACAATTGAATATAGAATCAGAAATATCTCTTGTGAATTAGTGCAGAATTATATTAAGGAATCTTATCTAAAATTTAAAGTATTATCTTTATCAATTTATACTACAGTAAAAAAAATTAATATCTTGATGTTGAGAGTACAAGTTGAAGAAATTGTCTGAATAAAAAACCACTTGCGACGTAATCACCACTTTTGAATTCTAAATATGTTGTGTAACAGGTCAAATTAATGTTATGCTATGTTGCAATATTATTTTTTTGTTTTGTGTTATGTTACATTCAATTGTATAGCACGTAGCTTCCCTTTCTTTATTAAAAGAATTATAAATTTTATTAGTTTCACTCATCATATTTGTTTACATATCGTTCTTTAAGACAAAAAACTATAAAGCATTTGTCATTGCCAAATATAAATCATTAAAATTTTTCTAAATAGTATGATGAATAATGTACACCAGAGATTGTATTTTTTTTTTAAACTTACATTCTAAATCTTACTTCTAGGGAATTATTACTAGACGGTACCTAGTGTTGAGCTTCTCTAGCAGTTCACTAGAAAATAAATTACTTTGACTAAGTTTCTTTTGAAATGTCATTGAAATCTAGAGAAAACAAAAATTTCCTTAGATCTAACGAAAAAAAGCTAGATATCTATGTATTTGCAACACTGAAATTCTAGTGCACTGAACTACGTTTCTGTGCAAATTCATTGGAATCCTGGTTTTTTAATTCGATGTAAGAAGCAGACCTTACTACCATTTTATTCCGCAGTTATATCAGCAATAAATGATATTTTCTGTAGAAAACATAAAAATGAATAAATATTTTGAGTAGAATTTCTATTAGAGATATTTACATTTACTTCTTCGGAAAACCAGTGAATTCCAGGGGTTATGTTTAGAAATCCAATAAATTTAGATATAAATCTATATTATAGGAAAGAAATAATAGAATTCTAGTGATTTTAATAGAATTTCATCGTTTATTTAGGTAGAATTATAATTAAAATCTTTCAATAGTTTTCTAGTATCATTATTTTCAGTAGATTACTTACTAACTTACTTAAAACCTAGGACGCCAACTCTAGTGTCATTGTGGTTGGAAAAAAATGTTATATATGATAATCTATTACACAGTTCAACCCCAATTTTGCGCCCGAACAAATAGCAGATTATTTCTATAGTTTTCTTTTTCCGTTGATTACGACTTCGAAAATAAAAATACTCAATTTGCTTTCGTTCTCGTGAAAAGTAGGGTAAGGTAGAAAAAGGACATTTTTCTTAAAAAGAATCAGGTTTTCAATTAAGCCATGTCACAAGCTTTTATGATAAACCTTTATTTTATAAATATTATTCAAAAAAGCCTGAAATGCCGTCATTTATACATTTTAATTGGTTTTCTATTTTAAAAATTGCTCAGATTACAATTTCCAGCATTACATATTTTATTTTCTAAAAAATGTTTTAAATTTAATTCACTAGAAATGTAATTCTACAAAAAATAAGCCTTTCTATTCTAAAATTATGGCTGAGGACAATAAAAACGCCGGGGAATATAACGAATGGAAAAATGTAAATAAAACAGTAATTGAAATTAATAATTTAATAAGTACATACATATATAATGAACTTAAGTACCAATATAGCCCTAACGTAAATAATTAACAAACGTCTTCTCTTTTCTTATGTTTGCCAAAGTTATGCGCAAGTAAAAGATACATTAAATAAGGTTCAAAGCAGTGGTGTTAGCTCCTCATTAAATATAATTGCTTATGAATTAATTGTTCTTATATAACTTGCGTTCCTTCCGTGAGTAGATCATTAAAAGTAAATCAAAGGTCTCCGTCCAGAGCTGTAATTAAATGACCACATTATTCTCATAAATATGGAATTTACGTGGTCAGGTGAAGACTTTCTTAGTAGTTATTTTTTTTTTTTTGTCACCTGTTGCTTACTAAATGCTGCACGTGGAGTTTCTGAATAAAAAAATAAAAAAAACTCGTCTGTGGGAGTCTTCTTGGCACTGTTTCAATCATTCATCGCCGAACAATTCAGCTTTTGAGCCAAGTTTTGATGTAAAAACGTTGGGGAAAAAATTCAATGGTTGAATGAGTAATCGAGGATAAATCCTCTTCGCTTAGCAAAAAGTAAATATTTACGCTTAACCACGCACCTGAAGAAAATACCAAAAAATTTACTAACTTTGAAGTCGTACGAATGTTGCTGGTTAAGCATTAGCACTTACGGCTGAAGTGTTTTGACGGAGCCCCAACAAAAGACAGGTGTAAATTTCTTTTTATATTCCATTTGTATGAGTTTTCTTCGCCACAGCCCCAAATTGAGACCGAAACTTAAAGAAGCCATGCAATCTTTTTCCGTTCAGCATACCAAGAGACTTTTTGGGGAACTTACGCAATATGATAAAATTCCATCAATATTTCATTAGTGGCCCCCTCGACTTTGATTTAAGCGAAACCAAAACTGAAACGATGAAGCGCTTCATGGGGCGTATCTTGGGGCTCTATAGAAGAAAAAAAAAATTGAAATGACCAATGCATGACGACCTCACGAGGTCACGAACTTCGCACATTTCAGTGGATTTTAATTTGGATATCATTTGGTAGTTTGGTTGCTCCTTCGAGCGGAAGACAAAAAAATAGTTCAATTTTAGCCAGATGATATCATTCAGTACGAAATCATGGTGATATCTTTTAATAGTGTTTCTCAAGCGTAATTAATTTTTACTCCTGGAGTATAATTGGAATGAGTTTCGTGTCCTGGGAGGTTTGCACAGCTTTTTTCAATATTTAGTTAAGCAAACAAAGTTTTCTTTTTACGGCAGGATCTTATCCCATTTTACTACATTTTATTCAGATACGGTAGACATTCTTAAAATCTAAACAGAGTTTTTGGATAAAAGTAAAAATATTTCAGAAATTAGAAATGATCCAACAACATTTCAGTTAAATTCTATTTAATTTGAGTAATTTTATTCAAATATCCTATTTGTTTAGCTTAAGTTCATTATATATGTACTATTAAATTAAATGATCCAACATCAGTTAAATTCTATTTAATTTGAGTAATTTTATTCAAATATGCTATTTATTTAGCTTCAATCGCGATTGTAGAGTCTGAAAAATTTGCCACTTAAAAATGATTGGAAATAATATTAAGAGATTATTTTCTCTAGTCTTCTTAACTTCTATCATAAAATTTAAATCATTAAATAAGAAACCCTTAAAGTCATAAATTTATGATAGTCATAACGTTCATCACGAAACGTGTTTGGATTATACTTTAATAAAATTGTGGTCAATTGATTACTCTCGTAAAGATCTTTATAGAGAGTGGCTCCAGCAAGGAATTGATTGAGGAAATAATAATTTTTATTATTGTACAATCGCAACATTTTGTATTATAGATCCAGGAAGCAAAGTTCGACTGTATGCTTTTGGATTCATAAAAGGTGTTTTACTCAATTTAAGTAGGAAATTAATGAAGATTATCAAAAAATTATATTTTCTGTACGAGCCTCATAGTCGGCCTCGGGCTATTTTTACTTACATTAGTACTTAGGTGTATGTTACCGAGGGAAAAAAAATTTCCAGAATTACTAAAATATACATACATATATATAAAGAAATATTAAATTTATTTTAAATACATATTGAAATTATTAAATTATTGCAAGAAACCTTATACTCGTAATCTTGTAACGTAATATTGGTCGGATTAACTTAATAATTACGGAAAATATTCTTTCAAGAATATTAAATAAATAGGGATAAAATAGTAATAAAAATCGTGGGTTTTATAAATTATGGCTGAGTAACTTATAGACTTATCTGAGATCTTATGTTATAATCGTAAGACTGACATCATATTTATTAATTTTGTGAATTGTTAGCAGCATATTCCTGTATTGTTTCATTAATACAATGAATACTAAGGTCGTTGTAAATTTGTTTTGACTTTTTCTAGCAAAACGAAAATCGTTTCGTTTTCGTTTCTGTCCCAGATTGCATTCTGGTGATTGTCTTTCGTTTAGAGATTTGTGAATATGACGTTTTCAAAAAAAGCAGAATTCTTAAAATGTGGGAGTAAATTAAGGTCAGTTCATTGAACCCTAATCTCGATCAGATTAGATCAAAAAAAAGTCCGCAGTCTCAACAAACGCAAATAGATCTGTTAAATTTAAAATCATCAAGTGTTAGTTGTAAAAACTGTAAAAAAGGCGAAGAAATTTGAAATTATTTATTTAAATTAGTTTAGTAATAAAAGTAATTCAATTATGTTAGCATAAATCATTTGGTTGTGCCTGGAAATATTCTACGGTTATCTGATTATTCACTAGGTGAAACTGATTCGCTGTTAATTTAAAATGAAAGTTAATTTTTTTTGCTTTGCATAAAGTTATTAATTTTGAACTTTTGCTACTTAAAAAAAACTGTTTAATAAATAACAATTTTCTAAAACACTTTGTAACCATCAACTGCCACAAACTAACAAATTGTCAAAAGCCCTGATCTACATAATTGAAAATTTGTGGATCAGAAAGGATCGATATTTATCAACTTCGATCAGGCTCAACGAACTTGAATCAGATCAGTTTAGATCAGAAAATGGCAATGAAAGTTTTCATCGAACGGAGATCTCTTGATCTTGTCTGATTTAGATCGAACTAGATAAGTTAACGAACAGAAAAATTATTAAAATATAACTTGTATTATTTATTAACATAATTAGTAAACATTCCTAAAATATTACTTTGAGGTACTCCTGCTAGGACTGGAGCTATTTAATTAATGTAAAATTTTAAATATATTCTTATCTGTTACAGACCAATAATCGTGAAAACGGTTGAAGTTATAAAATGTCGCCATATTTTATGGAGAGGTGATCTCAATCCAAAACAATTTTTTACATTACTACTACTAGTTTATTTGCTCTTTTAAAAAATTAATTTTAAATATAAATTGTCATAACAGTTTAAACGTAATAAGAAAAGGTATTTTAAATCTAAAGATAACTAAATTTTATGACAGTAGTAAAAGTAAGACAAATTGTTTACTAATTTTATCACACATTATGTGTTTTTCTTTCAATTCCAAAGAATATGCAATGAATGCTGATATAATAAAATTTATCTCTTTCAAACTGATATGGGGAAATAGGTTATAAAATAAATAAAATTTATCGTTAAACCGACTGTGGGATTTGAGTCCATCCTCTAGCTAGGGAGAGTCGCCTATCAGTTATTAAACCAGACAAAATCGATGTGATCATTTTGCCTTAAATTAGCACGTAGGCGCCTTAAAAGCTAAATAAATTTGCTCCCATTAAAGGCCGCTGTGTAAATGGAAAATTACACGTCGGAAGATCGTCGGCACAGGCTTCGAACAAATTGCATGGGAGTAATAAAAAATGCGGCAGCACAAGTCATGACACTTAATCACTTTAGCCAAGATATAATTAGCTTGGCTCGTCACTCCCGGGACGGGGCCCCACTCATCGTTCGAGCTCTTACGCAAAATATCGACAATAATTTAAGGAAATACGATTTTTCCTCTTTTACATACTGCAGGTAATTTAAAATAAAAATTTATTTTAAAAAAATGCAATTTAATGCACGATATGCAAAAAGGTGCGAGCCCCAAGAATATCGGACGACGCCCGGAGTTTGACTCTGTCGTCATAGGTCTAGTAAAAGTTCAAGAACTAGATATTCCTGTCTGAAGCAGTCGTATCATCGACTTTGACTCTGCCAATCGATTCCCGCTGGTTTTGCGCTCATATTACAAGAATATCGCGTTTTTATCGCGGGAATAATTAACGCGCCAACATTGACAACACGCCCGGACGCGGTCAACGATTCCGACCCCTTCTGCCGGACTGTTGATTATCTGGCCGCTGATTTAATTTAATTGAGTCAATTTGAGCTTTTACAAGGTTTTTTGCCGGATTTTTGTAACTTTGAGCCGAGTTTTGTAATTTAGTCGCATAGATAGGGGGCTTCATAATTCTCGTGGGTGTTTTCACAATAGATCACAAATATTATGTTTTTCTTCCCTGACATTGAGACACCATTCAATATTTTTAATAATTTTGTAAACATTTAAGGTGACCCATTATCGATAACCTTCTAAAAATCTCCCTAATGTTGTAATTTTTGGGGAAATACAGTGAAGGTCTTCACAACGACCGTTTCTATATTTTTTACTGATTTTATGTTTAATGAGTATGAAAACGAGTTTATATCGACAAAATTTTAGATATTCTTTAAAAACCATTAGTTAAATTATGTTTTTGGGTTAAAATTTGTTTTTTATGCATTTATCTAATTAGGTTTAACGAAGAATTATGTTTTTAACAAAATCGAAACCACAAAGGTTATTTACGTAACCGCCAAAATGACCCCTTACGATAATATCTTAAAAAAATTATAACCTCGGCTATAAATATTCGTCAGAAGTTTTACATAAGTTACATACGTACATATGTAGTTTTAAAGTACCCAGCGCGCGGCATGAAAAGAAGCAGTCCAAGATGCAAACGGAAGCAAATCCTGGGAAGCCATGGATACATTGCTTCTATGGAATGCAAGTGGAATTTTTTGAAAAATTTTCATATTGCTTCCTGCTTGCTTCTCTGGAAGTAATCTATAATGCATGACATGTTTATACATGTGGAATGTTTCACCGAATTAAATTCCTTTTAAATCAAAGATCACGGTAAAGAACAGGTCAAAGTACGAAAAAAAAATCAGCTGTTTTTAAATAAAACGTAATTCATATTAACAAAATAACAAAAATCAGTTCTTCGTACAAATTCATTAACTGAAAAAGAGTAACAAAAATAATTTCTTCCTATAAATATGCTAAATTAACTAAATTTTAAATAAAAAGTAATTCATATTAAAATATAACAATTAATTCCTTGACTAAAAACGAGTAACAAAAATAAGTTCTTCTTATAAAAATGTTCAGTTTTTTTTTAAATAAATTCTAATTCATTAAGTAAATAAAAAGTAACAGAATGTAACACTTAACTACTATTTATTATTATATTTATTGCGAAAGTTATTTTTGTATATTCGACTTTTCCCCAATCTAATGGCTTTCCGCATTTCTTGTTCAAATTCACGGAATCCAAAGTCGTCGGTTTTAACTGCATCTATGTATATCGAATAGGAAACACATTTATTGTACTTTAGCATATTTTTAAAGTAGTCAAAATATTTACCATAAAGCAGCGAATTGAAGGTTTTTACTTGTTTTAACGCCTCTTTTTCGTTTCGTCCTTCCCAGTTTACTTTTAATTGTAATTCTGGGGTAAGCAACAAATCCATGCATTTGTTTAAAGGCGTTTTCCCAGTATTTGCTTTATTGCTAAAACCTAAACATAAAGCAACAAATTAATTATTATTTGTTATTAATTATACAATTTTTTAACTTACTGCTTGGTCAGTGGGAATTTTGGACATTTTGTTGTCCACCTCTTTCAGTTCGTCTAAACTTCCTAACGGGAAAACATCAAGTTGAATGGTTTGTGGACATACTTTTTCTAGAATCCTTTCTAAAAATATGGTGTGCCTGGCTAGCTTTCTCTCTATGTCCGTGAGTTTCTCAACCATAATTTTACTAGCTGATTCTATATATTTTATATTATATTTTATAGTATTCAAAATACATATTGAATTGCTTTTAGTTTACCTAGTTTACCTAGTTTTGTACATCCAGGACATTGTTGATTTGTTTTCGCATTAGATCTTTCTGTAATTAGCAAAATTATTTTCAAAATTGTTAAATTATATTCACAATTATGCAAACAAGATTGAATACATATTTACCTTTATTTTCCTTATTCGCGGAATTCTGTTTTCCTGAAATACTTTCATTTTCTGCGGTATTTTCACTTTGTAAAATGCTTTTTTTAGGAAAATTCGTATTCATTCGTGAAGCCACCAAGCGCCTTATGTGTCTTTTACTATAGCCTGCAATTTTTTTACCCATCTTTAAGCTGATTCAGCTGAAAATGTTCGCTACTTTAATTCATGATTTAAGTACTTATGGTAAAATTTAAACTATTGAAAACTCGAAAACATAAAAATTTCGCAAATATTATAACGCAGAAATAAAAAAGATGTTATTTTGAATATTAAGGCCGGAATAGAACTTTCCTACTTTCCTCTACAACTACAACCACACGGCATGTAATCAGTCGGGAAGAAAGAGGAATTATCGTTCATGTACGAAGAAGGACTATTTGTCTTTATGATAATCTCGTATAAATTGCATTATTAGTTGCTTATATATACAATTTTTAAGGTATTGCGATGCAATTTTCTTTAAAATATAAATTATAAAATTTAGAAATTTATAATTTTGAATGTGATCTGTGATCTGCGAAATATGATGTACTTAAATTATTTATCTCTTTAAAAAAACTCGTTAATGTAATTTACATAGGTAATTACATTTGCATTTTTTTTTTTAAATTGGGAAGTTTGCAAAGTTTACCTGAAATACGAAGAAATAATTCAATAACAATTTCACATTCTTGGAAATATCGCTTTGCTGGTGAAATTTTTACCTGAATTACCTCTTCAGAAAAGGTTTAATTTATAACTCTTCCCTTGAATGTAACATCGAAATGAACTACACGCTACATCATTCTGAAGACTGATAAACAACCCTTGCGCTACAGCTACAACTACTGCTACAGCTACAGCTTCGAGAGGAAGCAGCATAGTAGTGCTTCCACACTGCATCCTTTGCATGCTATGAGGAAGATTTACGCGTTTTTCGTTTCGCTTTTGATATTAAAAACAATATTATCGGAATTGGGGTAAGCCGCCTATCAGCAGGTTCCAAGTTCAAATCTGGCCACGGATAAACTACTTTTTACATTTATATTCTAAACATCTTCTCATGAAGCACTAAGGAAGGAAAGCTTTCGCTTTTGCTTCCTCCCAATGACATGCCCAGGCTAAAAAGATATGGGATGGGATACGGAAAGGAAGCAATTCTAAGCTTCCAAAGAATGCTTCCGCATGGCTTACGGCATGCTTCTTTTTCCCAATGGGCAGCTACGTACCTACTATACGCTGCACATTCTGTTCCGGCCTAATTCTAATGACCCTGTCATTATCATTTATATTTTCGCTGTATATTCTTTATCTCATCTTTCGCGTTGTTTATTATTTAATAAAAATATATTTTGTTCAACTTACCTTCTTTTTTATATAAGCACAAGAACAAATTTTCACAACTGATGTTATTATAATTAGAAAAACGCAAGACAGAAAACAGTCGAAACAACGTAAAACCAAACGCAGCTTACTCCACAAAAAGATCAAACAGGAATGAGCAAGTGTTGTTTTCTTTATTATGACTTAAAAACAAAGCGAGAAGGTTTGCTCGAGGCAAGTTCAATTGGGTTGATGCATACCTGCCTTTCCTGGAATCAACAGGGAAGCAACATATTTTTCGATCATAAAAATTACTGATGTCAAATCCCCTTCCAAGGAAGGCCTGACCGAATTTCCCCAAAATTGTCTGTGCTAAAAATTTCATTTCGTTATTTCTAACCATATTTAATTTTTATTTATTATTGAAGTAAAACTTTAGAATGGAGGGTAAAAAAGTGACCAAAATCGACTCATATGAGATAGTGAATGAAGATAATTATTCAATGAAAAATGTCAACTTTTTTATAAAATATCTTGTACTTTTCTATCTTTATCTCATGAAGAATCCGAGTCTGGAAAAAAAATTGGTGCTCCCGTTTAAAAAAAAAGTTACCCTCACCCTCGTCCGCGGGGGTGGGGGCGGGTGGAGAGGGTTTTGGTAGAGTTGAATAATCTTTTTTACCCCTATTTGTTTGTTTTCGATGCGATGTGTTCTTTAGGAAAAATTCGACTGTTCCGGGACTTTTGTTACACCTTATATCTCTGAAACCGTTCTTATCTTAGGAATTGAGTCACATCCCTGTCTTCGCGCCAGATTCTGAAGTCGGAATTTTCCTTTAACAAAACTGATAAAAAAAACATACATTATTATTTCTTTCGTTAAACTAATTATTAAAAAAGTTTCACTTCCGTCGAGATTCCGGGACCCACGCGTTTTTTAAATCTAAAACTGCCTTAATGTTTTTTATCAATATTTTCCATTAAAGATTTAAATTATTTTTTAACAATTCAGAAAATTGTAAAAGTTATAAAGAAAAGCTCAAACGCGTTTTTCTGGAAGAAACGTTTTTATAACCAATATCCGGAATATCTCAGAAACTATTGAACCAATGTAACTGTTTTGAAGATTCATTTTCATGTCGCCTTTATTGTGGAGAATAGATTGAAAAATACCTATTAAAATTATTCAATTCAACCTAGGAAAAAGTAACATTTTTTTTGGTGAGCATAAAAGCAGTTCAGTGTTTAAGCTTGGCTTAAGTGCCGGGTCTTAAGGTTAGTTTGATTGATAAGCATTTATTTTTACATATATCGACACTCATTAAGTTATGCAATTTCAGTTTCCGCGTATTTAATTTCAATGACTACGTATTTCTACAAAATATCGTTTTATTCGAAGTCATTGGAGAATGGCATTTAATATTTGTTTTAAGTCATTCATTCTTAAATGGGTCATTTTCTGAATTAGAAACAATACTGAATCACAGTAATAAAAATTATATTATTAATCGTATCGATCATTCTGCTCTTTTGTTGTTACTCACCACCTGCAATATTCGATGCATTGTTCTCGCACTCTTGACATGACAAAACCGCTTTTGTTAAATCATTTTCAAGTATGTTGCTCAACAGAATTTAAATTGTCCGCAGCCACATTGGCTATAATTTTATGACATGAGGAGGTGTGTCTCACCCGAAGCAAACGCAACAATCGTTTGATTTTTTCCCAAAGCAGGAAATGAGATAAGATCACCGCCAAGTAAAATGTGAAGATCGAAACAGAATTTGCTTATTAGCCGCGCTGAGGTGGCTCTTTCCCCAAAGATGGTCTTCGTAATTACTCCTCGAAGATTTTGTGTTCAACGTCTTATGTCATCTCACGAGTCGGAGTTGGAGTCGGAGTCAGAGTCGAGCCGTGCTGGTCTCATTCCGCAGGTAGCGCACGTAACCGAAAACGCGAGATGCTTTGCGTGCGCGAACTACTTTTTCCCAAATGAGATTCAATTAGTTGTTTTGAAAAGTTATAAATTTTGTAAATGATGAATGCGTTTGCAATTTTTATGATAGAAATATATTACAGTCATGCACGCTCACAGGGTGTTCAAAAATATTAATTATTTAACATTTTGATTTTTTAACCTATTCATTACCAGCTACCAGTATATTCGTAGTTCGCAATAGCTGAATATTTAGCTGAATATGCTGTTGGTAGCGAATGGATTAATTAACTAATTAAGTTTATTCAAAATAATATATGAGCACTCTTATCAAAATATTCAGCTATTGCCAATCACGAATATACTCGTGATTTGCAGTGAACGTGTTTTTACTTAATAATTTTAAGTAAAAGTAATTTAACAAAGTTTATTTGAATTATTATTTTAAAACGAATCTTTAAATCGTGTGTCGCAATTTTAAGATCATCAAATTATTAAAAAAAAATCTTTCTAGAACGATGTTATTTTATACAACTCAAAAAAGATTTAAAATTTCGACGTTGTAACTTCGAAATCAACAAAGTTGCAATTTTTTTCCAGAAATTAAATTAAAATTTTTAAATATCGATGTAAAAATTTATTGCTGAATTGTAAACACTGAAACTTGTTACGTTCTCAGGATTTAATGTAAAAACCGGTCTTAAAATCGATAAAAAGGACAACGTTTTGGTAAGTGGGAACGACTGCCAGACGTTTTGTTAGCTGCAGCGATTTAACGAGCATAATTTTATTGGGGGAAAAAAATGAACAGTCCGTCTGTTTTCCCCTCAGTTTCAGATTCAAATAAATTTTTCATCATCCTGAATTAATTAGGAATCGATTTATTGGAGCTATAACCAGTCAGTCGCCCAGGCTCGAGACGGTCGTCGTTTTGTAGGAACTTTGCCAACTTTGCATGCATGCGACATGAAAACAGTCAAAACCATTAATCACTGCCGTCTTGTGCCATCGATACCAAAAATTCTTCTCATCACCGAATTTCACTTTTCTTGGGCAATTCAATTTTTTGTCAGTCTCAAAGTCGCCCGACTTGCTTAAGAAGATGTATTTTTTATTTTAATTTTTTTGATTTATTTTGCCGGCTTTGCACTATCGCTGAATTGAGAAATGGGGAAAAAAAATAAATGAATAAAAAAATGAGTAAGCAAGGTCTTGCCGAAACCCCTCAAATCACGTCACGTAGAAGTTAAGTTTACTTATTTGGAGGCTCGTAAGCCGAGTAAAAACTTCTCATTGGCAAATCTGCAATTTATCATTAGGTGAACATTCCGTAAGCGTTTAATCACAAAATGATGTAATCAATCGGTTTCACCTTTCTCTGTCTGTCCTCCGTGTGAAATCTTAAAATGTTTTCTTTTTATCGGCATTACTTAAAGAGATTTTCTCTGTTTTTATTTTTGCAGCACGGAGTCTGTGTCGAAATTGTTCGAGTTCTTCCGGATAGTCCACCACCGTCTTTGGCTAATTTATACTGCCATGCTGAGGAAATTAATCCTGCTGAAATGGTAAGCAATTGTACTTTTTAAATATTTTAGAGATACTATTGAAGCTGCAGTCTGTAGGATGGTTTTAACCTGTTAAAATATTGCTTGAGTAGGCGGGTTTTAAGGTGCTCTTTTTAGTTTTTAGAATTTATTTTATTTAGACCATGAAACATTTTTGATTATCTCACCTGCTGAATTAAAAGCTCGATGTCATAGTCATGGTTAAATTGCGGTATTATCCAGATATTTTATTTGCTCAAAGCGCTCAAAGTTTGAAAATTAAACAAACAGGTTAAAAGATATTCTGTAGTTGCAAAATGTTATATACATATATTCTAAATATAAAAATATGTAAATATTAAAAAATAAGAAGGAATCTTTTTTATTTCACGTTTTAACAACACACAATGTTTTTGCTTTATAAGCAAAAATTGAGACACCTCAAATTTTTCTTTTCAACTATTTGTGAAATTTTTTACTCAATAAATTAAGATTACTTTTCCATTTTCTATGTTTTGTAAACACTACAGAGGTAGTTTTTTAGAATTAATTTATGTTCCTATAATTTGATTTTAGTTCATAATAGAATTATGTTTGAATTTAAAAAGGGTCATTACTCTGAGGGATTGAAGAAGTAATCTAGGACTATTTATTTAAAATTTGGGAATAAGCATACATGGAATTTATGTTATGCAGAGAGAAAGACGGCTATCCACAACTTTAGCTATTGAGATTACGAAAATTTTCGTTATTTAAAATTTATATGTAATTAAATAATTGTAGTTAGAAATATGAATCCAGCTTAGTTGAGGTTGAGAAACATCGTTTCGAGAAAAAAACATTTGAGAGTTAAACTGGTTGTGTTGACTACGCTCAATTCAAGGCGAGAGCTTCATAATTGTAACCATACCAATTATGACTAAAACTTGAACTTCTATTTCCATAAAATACGAAATGACTCAAGATTTGACCGTGTACCACCTTATTTTTTTTTTTAATACAAAGCATCTTGAATGAATTTGTAAGCCTGAATTGCTGTGTGGTATGAAAAAATTTGCTTAAAAAATTATGAATTAAATGTTATAGACTTTTAAAAAATGCAAACAAAAATTATTGTATTTTTATTTGGATCCGTTATGAAAGAAATTGCTGTATTTTGTTTTCACATCGGATCCGGTTCTAGGTTTTGCAGGAAATATTGCACTGAATTAAAATTTATGAAAAGTTACCTATGTACATATATAAAAATAATTTTATTTAGCGAAAATAAAATTCAAATTGCCTGGATATACATACATACATATGTATATACCCACTTTGCGCCAAAAATTTGATCCAAAAATTTATCTGGTTCAAATTTTGAAGTTTGAATGAATAAATGTCGCAATTTCAATTTGACGTTGATGCGCTTTTCGCACCTATTGTAAATTAGCAACAATTATTTAACATTTATGTGTTTATTTTTAAAACTTAAATTAAAACTTACACTGTGAAATTGGCTATTAGATCCAATTTGTAATCGTCTAATTTTGCAATTGTAGTTAATTGTAGTATAAATCTAATTCTGAACTAATTAATCCTTTAATCGTTTTCCTTCTAGGTCATCACTTGCGATTGTAACGCAACACCAATCCTTCAAGTGCGAGCGTACAGGGAAAAAGCGGGTAAAACAGAAACATCACACTATAAAGTGACTATTTCCCGATTCCAAGCTCGTCTGTCCGCGGCCATGAACTACAACACTCTGAAGGGCGAAATGAAAGTCGAGGGATATCCTGATGTAAGTGCTAAAAATCCTTAATTTTTAACCTTATTCACCTGACGACGCTGAGCTCGAACATTGTAATTTTCAGATAAAAATAGCTATGAACAGCGTCGGTGCAATCAAAGCCATTGATCAGGATGACCAGCAAGTGCAAGATTTGATAAGGTAATAAAAAAAAATCGTTTTTCTTATTCCATGTTCAAGAATTTAATTTCGTTTTGATTATTATTTTTATTATTGTAAATTTTTCGTTTCAGCGAGTCCCTGACAAACGCCTTGAGAGAGACCATCTATCCAGTGGATTTTTCGATTTATGCAACTTGTCCACGTGCAGAGATTGAACCAGAATCTTCTGTAAATTATTACAATTATTATGATTCTCTTTCGGTGAGGGGAGAGTTTTGCGGTTCGGGCTTAAATTCGTTTTTTTTAGATTTATTTTTGAAATTATGTGAATACGCATGGTGTTTTTCCCCTTGTGGTTTTCACATATTTCATGTAGTCGAGTTTGATTTGACTTAGATGTCCTTTTTAAAGTATTATTTTTCATAAAACATGATTATTGCTTCATTTAAACCAATAATGAGAAAGGTTTTTAAAAAGTCGTTTTGCATTTTTGCTAGAAACCATTTTAAAGTATTATACAAATTTGTGACGACCCTGAATGTGTTCAGTTTCAAATTTATAGCTGCAAGGTATGGTTCTCTTTGCATTTTTCAAGAATTTGAACCTTTAACTTGTTCCTATAGCTATTTCTTAAAAGACATCGTGTATGTATTAATTTTTAAATTGTAGCTATATCTCGGAGGATTATGAGACTTTTGGATCAAATCTTTTACTTTTTTCTCTACTAAACTTTTAATAAAAAAAAATTAATTTTCATTATTCATTATTCGAATATCCCAAAAATGATCGTATTTAAAGGTGGTATGGCAGGGTAAACTCTAATTTACATAATGTGCGTAAAATTTTAAATGCGCTTTTCTCAAAACTATTGTTAACGAACGATTAAAAAATTGGAATCGGAAGCACGTTCGGGACTGGTATTTAAATAATTAATTATTAATTGAACTAATTACGAAAATTTGACTATTTTAAATAATTAATTATTAATTTAATTTATAACGAAATTTACATAATTTTAAATCGATCATTAATTTTAAAAGAAATTGTTATTAACGGCACAGGGCATTACTTTAATATTAAATTTAAACCTCTAACAGAAATGCTTAAAGTAATCATGTTTTATGAACGGGAACTCATTCCTATCATGTAAATTTTTCTCCCAACACTCTTCACTATGTTAATTATTATTATACCATTTTTTCAGAACAAGATTGCTTTTGCGCTAGAAACATTATCATGAATGCATCTTCAACTGTAAATGAAATGTTTATACCTAAACTATAATTATGGGGTTTATATTTCAAACTTCGCTCTAAAACGACAATGTCGAAGGCGATTATTTGGACTCCCAACGTCCTAATTTTAATAAAGTTTTGCCCTAGCTTTTATGCATGCGGCTGTATCGCAGAGAGTGCAATTTGTACGCAATTTGTTCCATTTTCTTCTTTTTTTCATTTCAGAGGATGCGTTATCTAAACTGATGTCCAAATCCACTTCAATATTCAGTAGATTTTCACCTCACCCACTTCGGAATGTACCTTTTTTTCACGCCCCCAATTCTTGATTTATATTTCTTTGTGTACATTTATTTATTTATTGTTTTACCTTAACATAATTCTTGATAAATTAAATATTAAATAAAAGTGCTATTCGTTAAAAGCAATCTTGTTCTATGAAATCCTTTTTCACTGTTCTCGAAAAAAAAAAATATAATGCATCATCATGTAACAGGCATTGGACGGTTTCAACTCGATAAACAATCGATTTTCTGGAGCTGGTCCAGGAATTTCATCTGGAAAACGATTGCTGGTTAAAATTGTTAAAGGCGAAGGTCTCATTAACGCCAAAGATCCGTACTGTGTCGTCGAGATGGATGAACCACCTCAGAAAAATCAGACGGGAGCTCGACAAGGAAATACACCCTATTGGGATGAACATTTCTTATTGTAAGTACTGAATTTTTTATTTCATTACTTATTAATTCTGTATTACTTAATTCTAATTGAAATGTAATCGAATTAAAAAAAAATTAATGCAAAGTTTAAGATGTATAACAAAATTGACCATTCTAATAAAACCTTGTCAACTTTTGAAAAGTATAAAATATTTGTTCTTACAGTGATATATCTCCACAATCCGCTGAAATCCTATTTGAGGTCTACGATCGTCCAGTTAATCAAAATGACCATCCAAAGTTCTTAGGTCTTGGATTGGTTGGAATCGATGAACTTGCTGTGGGACCTGCATCTTCACAAGTTTTAGCTCTTCAGCCTCGCCCATATGAAACTGAAAATGTTTGTGGTGCTATCACGGTGGAATTTGTATTTATTGAAGGTGCTGAAATCCCATCCGGGCCTAGACCTTATAAATTGAAAGAGGCCCTCAAAATTAGCACACCATCGATAAATGAGCATCTCAAAAATGGTGCAGATTTAGCTGATGCTGCCGTAAGAGCCCTTCAAGAGGGCAAGTTAACTTCATCTGGAAATCCGAGCAAAAGTACTTTAATTATTCATAGTGTCCAAAGGGTGAGTATCTTTTTTTTTTAAATTATTTTTTTCAACACCATACACCTTTAGAGAACACATTGTTAGGATGGTTGTAGGTTCCATTTCAAATTCACCAAAAAATAAAAAAAAACCTGGCATAATTTCCCTGGTGATGTAATTTTAATTAATTTGAATTTTCCCCAACAGCCCCTGGAACCATCCGAAATTGAATTTTGTTTTTACACTCATTATCCCAAAAAAACCTGTACTTATAATTCATTTCCTTTGTTTTTTCTTTATATTTATTTTTAGAATAATCGATCATCACCCTTCAAGGTAATTCATCTCCAATGAAATTGGGCTTCATACTTTTATCCGTTTTCATAAGTTTTCCTTTGACATTGGTATTATTAATTTTACATAATTAACTGACCGCTCTTTGCAGTTTTAAGAATGACAAAAGATAGTTTCTTTATATTGTTATTACATATTAAGAGTAGGTTTTGTTTTTAAATATGTTCTTTAGAGGTTAAAGCTTTTCACGAAACCCGTTCTCTTATACTAAATGTTTTAGACAGATTTGTACAAAATAAATAAGCTTTTTGGATAATACGGTGCAAAGATCTTCGTAATTTCGTGTATGTAGTAAACGTTAATCTTATACTCACTCTTATACTTGTTCTTATACTAGTACATTAGGAGTATTTTAGAAGCACTCTTATTTTTCTACTATTATTTAACATATGGATTGCAACTACAACTCTATTTAATTATTGCATAAAAAGTTTGCATGTTAATTAACTTCTTCCTGAGAGTATAAGAGTTTAAAACCCCCAAATAAAAGGAGTAGGAGGAGTAAAGTCATTCTTAAAACAGCGCTTGCACTTAACACTGCTTTAACATTTTGCACATATAAATAGAACTAAATCGGAGGCACCAAGCATAATAAAAATACAAAGAGGCATTTTAATGTCGTAGATATTTTCTCTTTCTATTGAGAAATTAACAAAATGAGTTTTTCTATTTTTTTGTCAACGCTAACAATGTTAACATCAGGTTGAATTAAACAAAGACGGTCAGATCGAAGTTAACGAAAATGAAGTCGATAGAGAACATTTTGAGGGGGAAAATCAACAAGATCCCTCATATGTCGCCGATACGACAGGCTATCAAACTGAAATGGATCCTCAAAATGATGGTTTTACAACAGCCGTTTCAGCGGATATTCACACTGATATGGAAGGTAAAGGATATACCGAAAATCTTGAGGAAGATGAGGTAAGTAAATTGTTTTCATTTGGTTTTAATTACATTTTGTCGCTGTACCTGTTGCAGCTTGGCTTTTATTAATTTGACTACAAACTCACAATTTTATTTTATTGTTTTTTTTTTCAAAATTTTCGAAAATTGTTTATTAAGGGGTCATGCTCTTCGTAAAATATCATTCGTTTAAGGAAAAGTTTCTCATATCTATTTAAAACGTTTTTAGATTATAATTTTTTCCAAAAAAATAAAAACCGACTTCAAAACTTAAACTAAGGTTATTTCTTTGTTTTTCTTGCCTTGGCTGGCACCGACTGCAAAAATAACTGATTAGATAGGTATTGTAAATATTTAGGTATCAGTGATTTTATATATTGTCATTTACTGCTATTTTCTTTAAAGTGATTTTTAGTTTAAGTTTATACATATAGGTAAAGTTTTTAAGTTGGTATTTATTCTTTTGTAAAAATTATGTTTTTATCTTATTATGTACGGGTTGGATGCTCGGCCGCGGCCACGAATACAAGCAGTAGTGGAAAATAGAAGTACAATATTATCTTCAAATTTAAATTATACTATCTTCGAGATGCCTTTTCAATAAAAAAAAAATGATTAAAATTTATTCATAGTCGGCGAAGAAATCGCGTAACATACACACAAAAAAAATACAGCCGAATTGAGACGCTCCTCCTCATTTTGAAGTCGGTCAAAAATCGAAGCTACTGCTAAAAAGTTCATTTTTTTTACATTTACAACTATCGAATATTACTATCGACTAATCGATTTAAAAAAGGAAATGCATGACTCCTTAGAAATCGTTTAAAGGGCATTTAATTTACTTTTCGTTTTTGTATATAAATTTACTTTTTTTTTAATAGTACGGCCGTCCAATGGCTCAGTCATCCCCAAGACAATTTCAACATCAAACGAACGGCAACGGTTTGCCGCTCAATCATTCAGATAATATAAATCAACAGTTCCTGGATGATGAGCGCGGCAGAACCCGAAAGAAACGCGACTTCCTTGGGACGCTTAAGCGACGTCTTGGACGATCAAAAACCAGAACGAAATCAATGGATCGAGGTATGATCCCGATCGATGCAGAAAATCCGAACGGAGAGGCTCGGTCCCTCTCAGCTGATCGCGGCACACTCACAAACAGCACCTCAATGGGTAATTAATAAAATTTAAAAGAAATTAAAACACAATCTTCAATGGATGTTGGTAGTAATGTTAACTTTATCTTTTTTTCTTCTCTCTTTTCTTTACATCACTCACCTTGTGGCGATCACACAATAAATAAAATATTTAATTTTCACATAAATTAAATCACGAAATAAAAAAAAATAAAATTCCTATATGTTGTAAATCTGTGCACAAAAAAAACAAATGCTTATCAACAAACTCACCATGTTCGCTTGGGCAAAATCTACATGTTGATCTACGTTAACAAACATTTTATTTCTTCGGTGGCTTTGTTGGGGGACTGTACATATAAAAATAAAAATGCTTGATCGATGAATGAAACCCACAATAAAACCATTTAACTGATATAAACAAATATCGAACAATTTTGTATTGTGTAAAACTGTGTATAGGGCCACGGTTAGTTGTGCCAACACTTGATCAATCTAGACGATCCTCACTTTCAGAATCGTCAGCTATCTCAGGGTTTTCAACAGCGAGTACCAAAACTTACTTACACGAGGCATCCGCTTTGGTCCTGGAGACCCTTGAGAACGGCGTTAAAAGGTTATTTTGCTAAAATGCTGGTAAATTTGATTTACGATTTCACGATGATTTATTTTTTTTACAGGCATTTCTTAGTCCCACTAGCTATTGCAATGCGTCCAAGATGGCGTCGTAAAGGTACAAAGCTACACATCTATAACGATCACACCTTTGTCGCTAAACATTTAAGCGGGTAAGTCAAACTTTAGACATTTAGACTGTAGAAAATAGCCTTAGAAACTCGTTAGAACAGTATAAAATTCATACTTAAAAATGACTCTAATAATAGGCTAAAATTAGCCTTTTTCGTAGATCTCGAATTTTAAAAAATGGAAGTTTATGATTAAATTCAAACATCAGAGAAGTTTCAAGATGATCATCTAATATTTCAATTTTGATTTTAATAAAATTAAAAAATTAGACATCGTATTTTAAAAGTAAGATTTTGTATCAATGATTGGTATTTTGATTTTTGATATATAGATTGTTTTATATTTTGGAATTTTGATCAATGTACATTGCGAGTTTTAAACAGAATAAAAAGTTTTAATATTAATTTTCTTAATTCTAAGAGTAGCTCGTTAAATGGGAAATCCAAAATTTATTTTAAATTTAGTATACGTTCCAAACTCTATTTTTGGGGAGAAGTATTGATTTTAAAGGAAGTCTAAACAAATGTTAACCACGAGTCTTCAAGAAATTGATTAGCACCTTCTTACCTTTTTCCCGAATACAGTTTATATTCTCATTTTTTCGAAAGGACCTCTAAAGATTTTTAAAAAATTTACAAAATAAGTAAGGATATTCGTTGACGAAAAAGTCGATTTATTAAATAAAGAAAATTCTTTACCAGAGTTTCATTACCCTTACATTTTTAATTACTATTGTATGAACA
Organism: Machimus rusticus; assembly: GCA_951509405.1. NCBI lineage: Eukaryota > Metazoa > Arthropoda > Insecta > Diptera > Asilidae > Machimus > Machimus rusticus. The sequence continues at coordinate 8,682,596 of OX608049.1, forward strand.
AAGGAGTGGAAATTGAGACATGTGAGTTAGTTTAAAATCAGTCTTGAGTTCGATTCGATCTTGGCTTGAGATGAAGTCTAGCTTAAATTTGAATTTTAATACTTTGAATGCAAAAATTAATTTAAGTCGAAGGGGACTGAAATAATTGTATCAACATTTTAGGAACGTTATAAAGGTAATTTTATTCAAAAAGGGCTTTTGTAAGTTCGCATCGAACGTTAGTCCTGAAACAAAATAAGTTCTCACTCACAATCAGCTTAGCGTGAAAAAAAGGACTATGAAACCGAAAATACTTAAGTCTTCACTTTTTTTTTGTCCGCGCTTAGCTGAGCGAAAACTTAAGCGCCCACTGTGAAATCGGGCATTAATCTAAGGAAAAGTCCTATAGAAATATGTAATATGTTTATTATTATAATATTTGCGAAAAAAAACATAATTAAATTTGTTGACTAGTGTTTTAATAATTATAAAATATTATAGCTAATGCCACATTAGGTATTCATTGACACAATTAGGTAGAGTCGCGGTAAACTTGGTAAATCAAGTTGGGCTCGAATGGACCAATGCATTACATTTTACATTTTAATGTTACGTATAGGCAAACCGAATGCGGCCCGAACAAAATATTTCTAGTGGGGTAGTAATCACTGAAATTAGTCTTTTAGTCAATAAAAAATTAAGCCTAACTACATAATCTACATAGTTTAGTATAATTTTTCGAAATAGAAAATATCGAAATTGTTTATTGACGTAGAGTCAAGATACATATTTATTAATAAAATTTTGTTTTTATAAATATTTCAGGAGCGGCTTAATTTGTGCCATTTGCACGAAATCGATACCCAGAAGGCCAGGAAAGCAAGGTTACGAGTGTCGCGACTGCCAGCTGATTTGCCACAAACAGTGCCACATCCGCGCCCCGCAGTCCTGCCCCAATCCGACGATCCTCTCGATGGAATTGTAAGTAATTAAATTTTTAAATATCGCTGGTGGTCAGTTTACAGGGTTTTATTAAAACGTTTCTTTTCTTCTTTCTGTCTCTCTCCCATAAAAAGGTCGTCATTTCCCGTACTTACAGACAGTCAGGTCTAATTAAAAAAATATATAAAATCTAAAAGAACGTTAAGAAAAAAACCAACTCAATTGCTTCGCACACAAAGTTTTCATCTCGCGCTTTCATCGGTCATATATTTATTTATTTTTTTTAATTTTTCCTTCTAAATTGTCTTCATAAAATTTCATGCTCATTAACACCGAATTGGTTATGAATATTTTTGCTTTTCAAAATTTTTTTATAAATTCATCAAAAAAATTAAAAAACACACAAGAAAAAACATTTTATTCACTTTCGGTTATCACTGTTTATCACTGTGAAACACAAGACGTTAGAAATGATTTTTGATAAAATAAGTTGAGACAACTTAAGAAATTCTCAAGACACTCGTAGGGGAGCGTTGGCTTGCTCAGACACTGGTTCTATGCGATTTCTTCTAATCTTCTCAGAACTGGGTAAGCTTTGCAAAATGGGAATTTAATTTGTGTTTCTATGTACATGTGAACAATTTATAAAGAAATTTTTTTCTTTTTGCAATTATTCCCCTCTCACCGCTGTCCGGAGGACGTGGTGTTTTTGATCTCTGCTGTCCCTCAATGTGTTAATTAATCGTTAATTAATCGAATGTGAGTGAATTCGAGACTAACTTTTGTTGCGCATGGATTTGCATCCTAATCCTTGTATTGCTTGATAGTAGTTACTAATCTTTTGAACGCTGGATTTATAACTTAATATTTACTCAATCTTGCTTTCATTAAAAATTGCGCAAAACTTTTTCGTAATCTCTTCGCTTTGCTTGTGTAAATTATATATAAAAATTTGATATGGGATCAATGTCTCCCGTACTCAAAGACATTTTGATCTGTGTATTTTCAATTCAGTTTAAGATCTATGTGTTTTCGTAGTTTTATAAAAATTTAGGATTCGATTTAGGAGGCAAAGTTAGTTAGTTTCTTTCTCGACAAATGATACAAATTTGCTGCATAACGTTTTTGAGGGAAGTAGAGTTAAAAGATACAAAAGATCGAATTTTTATCTTTTTATAATAAAAACTTGTTGTATAAAAGGAGGTCAAACAATTTTTGTCTGGGGCGGTGGAAAAGTTAAATCATGCATCCAAAAATTGAATTTCAACTTTTATTCCTTGTATGATTTTATTAAAATTAAAATAGTCAAAAAATAAATGTCCATCTTAGATTCTTAAATGCTATCTTTCTCTAAAATCGTAAATGTTTTGTTATAATTTAAAGTGCTATAAATTTGAACAAAACCCAATTCCCTCGGTGACTGAGCATGACATAAAAAACTTGCCGAAATAGGGTCGATTTTGTAGTGATTTAAGAAAATAAGACAAAATATATTGCAACTAAAATTTCAGGAATAACTTAATATACAATTTTTCAGTAAATACAAAAACACTCAAAATTTTCCTAACATATCTCACAAAATAACACAGATTGAGATGCATTTCAATCATCGGTCCTAAAGCTATTTGGGTTGAGAGTCAACATTTATTTTCCTTCGGTAACTTTTTTTAATTTAGGGTGTAGTTAATAAAAGTTTTTCTAGAGCTGAATTTTCAATTCAGCAATTGGTCCTATTTAAGCTGAATTGTATAATCAACTGAAAAAATCTGATTTCTTGAACGCATACTTAATTCAGCAATTGGTTAATGAGGTTGAATTGTTCAATCGACTGCAGTTCAGCGATTATTCTCAGTATTAAGCTGAATTCTTGGAACAGAGTAAAACTTGGCAGAATTTATTCAGCCGTTCATAATGAAAAGCTATCGAAATTTCAACACAATACATATGCAAAATGCTTTGCAACTCGATCGCTTTTATCCAAATTCTGCTTTCACTGATAATTTTTGAATAAGTCAATAAAATTTGTCAAATTTATTTAAAGCCATATTTTATACTGCACGCCCTAAATATAAATATATATTTAAAACTAATAAACTCTGCATGTTTTGAGATACATATTAACTCGAAATATGCGAGAGAATTCGAAGCCTCTTTGTACTGAGTTGCGCTACAAAACATATATTGAAAGCTAAAACTGTTTTTTAGTTTGCTATAAGCTTTTTTTTCCTGATATATTTATATAAAATCCTTATTTTCATTATTAAAATTGAAATGTGTTTTATTTCAGGTCAAAACTTAATTCAGCAGCCGCCGACCGGAGCATTCGAAAGGCATAGCAGCAGCAGATTTAATTGATAAAAATCGACTTGGCGGAATAGAGGAGAAGATTTACAGGTGGAAATTGCTGCTAGAAGAAACAAAAGCCTTAAACAAATTTTTTCACTACTAAACAAGAAGATTAAAAACGAAAAAAAGTAAACTAAAGTTTTGTTATTTTTACATTTGGGACGAATGCTTTCTCTCTCTCTCTATTTTCGCATCACTCAAATCATTTTTTAAAAACAAACGTTGACATAGAAAGTTTTGTGTTAGACTTACGAATTTTTATATAAAAGTTTTTACTGCGATGTTTTTAATTTAAAAAAAAAGGAAAAAAGTCAAAAAAAGCAAAAAATGTTTTTATTATAATATTTTGCCGCCAACTTGAAACGTAGGTGTCTTTCACATGTACATAAACTAAAAGAAGTCAGCAAGTACCTGCAATTTGGCGATTCGATGATCCAAGTCCAGCAGATTTACAATGTCTAAGGTATTCCTAAAGTATTTTTTTTTAATGTAGATCACTACAATATTTCAATAATATTTCAATCAAGAACCAAATTTAACAATTATTTATTTATTTCTCAAACATGTGTTAACAGGAAAATGTACAAAGAAACTTATATGTATATGTATGTAAATTATATAAAAAGAATAAAGTAAAATGGAAGGTAAAAATTCAGATAATTATTAAAAAATATTTCTGTATAAACATTTTACCAAAAATAGGAATGCCTTAGACGAAACATAAAATTTAAAAAGATCAAAATTGCATGTGATCACCGAAAATGAAAGATGATAAAAATTTTTAAAAAAATTATGAAGATAACAAAAATGTTCACTTACCAATATAAAATATAAAAAAAAAATTGTAAACGACGACGATTTACTTGAAAAGCACAATAAATACTCCTAATTTTGTTTTTTTTAAAATATTTTTGTCCTGTGTTAAATTTCTGTTACATATTTTGTATGAAAAGCGCTAGGGTAATATTAATTTATTAATGTACTGAAAAGAAAAGAAGTCGACATGAGAGATATTTTTTATAACACGACAAGTTAAGCAAATAAATAAGCAATGGTTGCAGCCTTCTAATAAATAAGCAAACGTTGACAGGATACGTATTTTATTAAGCAAGTTATAAATGTCTCAGTTTTGTTCGTTCATCTCCTCGTTTCGTTGTTAATTATTATAAACTAAGTCAATTTCTACAGGTTATTTTTATTTTTGTTTCTTTATATACATATATATATTTTTTTTTTTTGTGAATCGAATAGAGCAAAGTCTTATTCCTGCTAGGGACTACTACTTAAGGATATAAGAGGGAAAGAGTTTTATTCATATTTATATATTTACACGTGCATATATACAAAAAAAAAAAGAAGAGAAAAACTGTTGAATCGAGCAATGATTAAGCATTCTAATATTTCAATTTCAATAAAAAAAGCTTTTAACTATAAAAAGAAAACAAATTTTTAAGATCGTGTTACAAGGAACATTTACCATGAAATAACAGTTAAAATTTATGTTTTAAGCACAATTTAATATTTATAAAAAGATCTGAGATTACAAAATAAATGGTGGTCAAAAAGCTGACAAATTAGCGATTTTTAATGTCCCTTTTATTGAATTATTAGTACTTTTTTTAGTCTTGTTTCGCAAATTCTAAAATTATAAAAATTAAAAATTCAATGAGATCAAGTACTTAGACTTAAAATATTTGAATTTTTATGGAATTTGGAATGAATTTTATAACTTCTTTTAGCTTATAGAACTCCGAAAAGGTCTTAACAAAAATTATCTATAAAAAAACTACCTTTTTATAGGCTCGTATGGTTACTTTATTACGTGATATAAAACCCTTCGTATCAATTGCAAATGTTCAATTAGAAGCATTGTGAACAGAAATAGAGATTCTGAGGTTTGTTTTTGTCTTACGAAGCTGGGTTTTTCCAATTTGCACAAATGTTCTTTAAATACTCGGAATCGAGTAATTTCAAAATGACACAGTTTATAATCATAACTTTTACCACAAACTAGACTCATAGTTATAAATTCTAGCCCACTCGATTTAGCACGAACCTGACTCGTGATTATCATTTTTGGCTCGATCTATCGATCACGAGCGTGGCTCGATATTGTAGGTGAAGGGATTAAACTTTTTACAATTAGCATTTATAATATAAGTTGAGATATTTAAAAACTATCCTATTTACGTCTCCGAATGAAAAAATTAAATAGAAATCAGACTCAAAAAATTTATTAATTTTGTTTGTGTTAAAGATCTCATGAGCGAAAAACATAAGCCGTGTTTAACACTTTCACTGCCAACTACGAGTATATTCGTAGTTGGCAATAGCTGAATATTTGGCTGAATATCCTTTTCACAGCGAATGAGTTAAGAATTGAGTTTCTGCACTCGACTGTTCAATTCAGCTTATAACAAGCTAACGCTGAATTATTTTAATGTTTTTCTCCTGATTTTAGTTTACATTTTCCAATCTGTTTTTCGTTTATCAATTTCCGTATTTTCTTCTAATTCAGTCTACATAAAGTCCATTTTCTGACTGCCCTGTTTTCAGAGAGAAAAACTTGGTAAATTTTGGTAAAACTGAAGAAACCTAGAGTGAGTGTTCCAGAGGTATTATTATTTAAAAATTCCTTAATTCACTCCGATATAGTATGGATTAAATTTTGCTTAAGACTCCTTTATTGAAGATTTCTTTCCAGTTAACTGAATAGGAAATGATCGTTCATTTTTATTTATGTATTTAAATAAATAAAACGAAGGAAAAACTTCATTATCATCAACTGGTATTACGAATAAATTTCTTCAATCACAAAATATCTAAGGAGCGTGGAAATGATCACAACACCCTTTAACCTCGCTGAAAGCTCCCCGTTGAAGTCTTCTACAAAAATTAATCGTAAAAAATGTGTTTACGATATGGGGAAATACCGATCCCCCAGAATTTCGAAAGTACCTCCACTATCAACTCTATGGAAACCGCAAGTCCGAGCATAAGACAAAAGTTAAACAAACCTCAAAATCTTTTCTGTGCTGCAGTCTTAAACAAGTTTTCGCCCAGCACAAGATCAAGACGTACTTAAGTCCGATTACTTGAACTTGAACTTCGAGTTGAAGATCGCACCAGTCGCGCTGAAGCAAACAACCGTCGCAATGTTAAACATTTTTCAATTTCTTCTGCTGGTGTTTCTTTTAAGTGGTAAGATAAAATTCGACCGATAGTGTGAAATTCTCGATTAGTTAGTTTCAAAGTTTGTATTGTATCTTATTGTAAATTATGTTTTTGGTACTTTTAAATGTAGTTTTTTTAGTACTATCCGTGATGTTTCTTGGTGGGAATCTCGCCGTCTATTTTGTATATTAAGGCAAATATTATAGATCGGAATTTAAATGGCTCTTTTCCAGTGTGTGCTCACATATTTATATAATATATATAAAAAAATCGGCTAAGTGCGAATCGGACTCGCGCACCGAGGGTTCCATTCCACGCCTTGGAAGGACACGTAGAAACAATTTTTCAGTTGAAATTAACAAGCGTGGGTCTCGGGACTCTCGAGCAGTGGCGGATTAAATGTCGACAGCGCTCTAGGCAGTACCTCATCGGCGCCCCTCTGGTTGTCATTAGTAATAAATAAACTATAACTAAGTATTAATATGTGTTGAAAATGAAAAAAAAAAAACAAGAGGGATATTTATTGTCAATATCGTAAACAAATGGCAGATGATTGTTTTTTATAATTAACTACAGTGAAGAGAAAAACCGAAACAATGATGGTACTTGAGGGTTTTGTAAGTTGTTCATTAAATGAAACAGATATCGTAAAACTGGTTGCGTAATATTGTAGAAGGTAAAATTTTCTATAGAAATTCTCATATACATTTTGATGTCCGACTAATCATTTTAGAGTTATTTATGAAGCAAAACTTTCAAATTTCACTACTTTTATCCTCGCAATTAATTTAATAAATGTCGAAGTTACAGAAAAAATGCTTAAAATCAATTTTGTGCAATTTTGTTTGTTAAAATCTATTTCTCCTGTTCTCAGGTAATTTGTAGATTAATAATTTTCAAGATATATATATATGTAGTAATTGTTTTTCAATATTTTTTGCCCAATACATTATGTTCTATTTTTGCAAAGAATCGCTAATTTTAAATTTGACATGGGTAGGTAAGTGTCCTCACCTAACTTGTAGAAGATTAAATTCTGCACAAAATTGATTATAACTATTTTTTCCGTAACGTCGACATTTTTTGAATTATTTTCGATGATAAAAGTAGTGAAATTTGAAAGTTTTGCTTCACAAATAACTCAAAAATGATCAGTCGGACATTAAAATGTATATAAGAATGTTTATAGAAAATTTTACAACAAACAATTATCAATCGAAGTACATTTGATAAAAATGTTTTCGTCTACATTTTTGTCTTGCGAAATTGTCAATTACCTAACGATCTAACGTCTAACGGTATCAATAAGTTTGATTTGATGTTAAGTATTGCTAACGAATTTAATCTTTTATCTTTCGTAGATACTTACTTATTTAATTTTGTTTCGTTTAAAAACTTCCGCACGCGCCTCTTTGTAAACTTGCGCTCCTAGGCACGTGCCTAGGTTGCCTAAAGGATAATCCGCCATTGCTCTCGAGAGAAGTGAAACTTCGTGAAAAATTCCCCGGTTTCTAATACGATCAATTCCAGTGATCGAGGCATTTCCTTTAATCGAGGATCGATCACAAATCGGGAACACACCCACTGCCAAGTACACGGCTGGAGTCTACCGAGTTCGCGAAAGTGCTGACAAGTTTTCGATACATCGGTTTTAATCTTCCCATTCTAAAGCTAAAGTGCTGAATGCGCGACTATGGAAGTTTCACTTAAAAAAAAATTATGGGATTAACGTTAACGCTATAGTTTTGTTCTGCTATAAACTTTCAATATTGACACATTAAATTATTTACATTAACCTCTATTAACTCTAATTGTTTAACATTTTTCAATTTGCAAACCTCGAAAATTATAGGACATAAGAGTTTAGAATGTAAAAATGTTACAAATATTTTTTTAAATTCTGTCATTTGCATTAAAGGTGCACAAACATTATTTAAAACTATGCCAAATTTCATGACTATAGCATTAGTAGTTGCTCAAATAAGCAGCTGATACAGACGGCCCGACGTACCATTTTCATAAGGAACTTATAATACTATACTATGGATTAATTAAAGAAAACAAAAATTGTTATAAAAGCAAATATCTGTGTAAGTGTTTTGTTAAAAAAAAAGAGCACAATTTTGGTTTACTGATAAATATAATAAGTGACGAAACATATTTTTGGTCACTGATAACCATTTATCGGCGAGCGAGACGTTTTAAAAAATTATCAGCCACTGTTTTTCGTTTACCGACAATCATAAAGGCTCCATGTATCAAATTTTAAAATCAACAAATTGAAATTCTTCATATTGCATATTGCAGATGTCTCTATATAGTAATATAATCTTATTTTTTTTTTCAAAAATGCTACGAACTCGATTCGGGCGCATATCGGGCGTTTCTTCAATTTCGGGTGTGCTGCGGGCTTGTTTTGGGCTTATATATTTTTATTCGGGGAAGATTAAATTATGAAGTTTACATATTGCGTGTAATTTTCCATAGTTTAATATAAAATTAACTAAATATATATGTATGTATGTAGTCAATTTTTTACCATATGTTTTATGGTTAATATTTTTTTGTTATATATTTTTTTATTACTACTATTTCAGATAATGGAACTGCAACTCCTCAGAATCTGATAAGACATACTCGTCAATCTGGAGCCTGTTCACTTTCTGGCAGAGTTCAAGGAATCTGCCGAAGATGGTCTCAGTGTCCCTCGGCACAGACAGCTTTAAACGTGAATAAAATACCTCCGATTTATTGCTCGTACGACAGAACCGATCCGGTCGTTTGTTGTCCACCTCAAACAGGAGGTGGTGACAAAAATCTTGGCCAAATACGCGAACGAATTAGTGCCCAAAAATGCAGAGAAACATATTTTCCAGAAACAACAGCCAGAGTATCAAGACAAGACAAAAATGTCCAAGATGACAAAGGTGAGAAGGAAGAGGATCAACTTTTCTGGGTATCTGTTACCAGTGGATCTCCAACAAAACCTGGTGAATTTTCACACATGGCTGCTATCGGCTGGAGTGGAACTGGAGAAAACTACGATTTCTTGTGTGGTGGAACTCTAATTTCTAAAGTTTTTGTCCTCACTGCAGCTCATTGCGCTAGAGTGCGAGGTGTTGCACCAGAAGTTGTAAAGATCGGTGGCAGTGGATTGGACATCACCAACGTTGATCCGAACATTCGGATAACTGAGATCCACGTCCATCCTCAGTACAATAGAAGACAATATTACCACGACATTGCTCTTTTAAAGTTAGATGCAGCACCTATGCAAAAACCGGCGTGTTTATGGCAGTCGCCACAGTTGGAGCATAAAGAAGCAACTGCCATTGGATATGGACACACCTCTTTTGCGGGCAGAGGATCTAACGACCTTCTAAAGATTCTTATAAGCATCTATCCAAATGAGCTCTGTTCCCAATTTTATACCCCTGATGGTGGATTCGAGAACAGCATCACTGAGTCTCAGATTTGTGCAGGTGACCCCAACAAGGAGATGGACACTTGCCAGGGCGATTCTGGAGGTCCTCTCATGGTCAAGGTCAACGAAAGTAATCAAGTTATTCCTTATATTTTGGGAGTAACGTCATTCGGACAAGGATGTGCTGGAGGTACTCCAAGTATTTATGTTCGAGTTCCATCTTACTTAGATTGGATAGAGCCAATTGTCTGGGGGTAGTTTTAACTTAAACTGTTTATGTATCTGAAAAAATAAATAAATAACACTAAAAGTATAATAGACCTCATTAAAGTAGCTCATTAGGGTTATATCTAATGCTAGCTTTTGTCCACGTCTTTGCTTGCTTAAAAAAATCTTTGAACTCCCGGTTTACCCCTATAAAGTTTAAATTTCATGTAAAGTCGCCATTTTAAATTTCAAAATTGTTGTAATTTTCGTAATCAACGTCCTCAAAAGCCTCAATAACGACACCTATATCGATTTTTAGGTTAACTTACCCCACTTCACTCTGTAAAGAGGTTGATTTTCGAAAAATCGCGAAATACGTATTGGCTGTTTTTTTAAACGAAGTCTCAAGTCGAAATATATATATATAATTTTGTTTCTCCATACAAACTTTGAACCCTCATTTCACCCCTTTAGTTGTTAAATTTCGAAATATCCTTCCTTATTCCTTGTTTATACATCATAAAGGGAACCTGTATGAAAAATTTCAGCTTTCTACATAGATGGAAGGGTTTGGGCTGGGCGTTGATGAATCAGTGAGCGAGTCAGGATTTTTCTTTTTATAAATGTATGTATACAGGGTGACCGGAAATTGCTCGCATTCCTCTCGCGAGAAGAAACTATGATTAATTTGGAGTTATTTAACCTACATACATATATCACTTCGGGTTCGGAAATGCGCCATTTTCGAAAAAATCTACTTCGTATTTCATTTTACAAAAATTCGAATATTCTCACTTTTTGGCCTGAATTTTTCCACGATCTCATAGCTTACTAATTGGCCAACCTTCCTAAAACTAAAAACCACGAAATTTACTGTTAGATTTTATGTTGTGTTACAATAAATAAAAAAAAAATAAAATAACAATTCTTCACAGAAGTGTCATTATTATAAAAATATATAAAGAACTTGTCGTAAAAAGCATTGTAATTACATCTGAGTATTTTCAGCTATAAAAAAAAGTAGTTATTTTTTATTTTAATTTGCCAATGTAGGAATTGAGCAGATAGACATTTTAATCATATAGAAAGTGGGAAATTATTTGGAATGCAGAATTTGGCGCGGGGACAGCGGGACAGGGGTTCCTGATAAAGAAATAGGCTAGACAACAGGAATATTCAAGTATGTTTATTTTTATTTGAAATCTTTTTTTTTACTTCTGTTTGTTGCTCTGTAGGATGAAATCCTGCATATAACAGTTCTAAAGTTAAATTATGAATAATTACTAGTTTCTAATCTTTTCGATATAATCAAAAATAGTAAATAATAGTTAAATACCAAAAACAAGAATACCTTTAAAGTTACTCGTTTACAAAACGTGGGAGTTTCAAAACCCCGCGGTTATTAACTCGTAAGAATGTTTACCCACTACGGTCGTGGCTTGAGGTCATTGTAAAAGAGAGAAATAGAAATAATAAACCCTAAGTGATAATATGCATAAAACTTATGAGATTAAGTATAAAAAAAAATTACTAAAAAATTGGCGCTCGATGAGCTTTTTTCCAGCACTTTTAAAACAGGTTAGTTAATCATAACGATTGGTTTTTTGTTTCAATTAAATTGGATCATAAAGCGGAATGAATGAATTAAAACACGGTAAGTTGCAGATTTTTGATGCAAATTAAGTATGAAGAAGGTTCAACAGATTGTTAATCAAGATCAAACAACAGTTGTTTTTACTATATGTATATCGAACTTATAAGATAAATCAAATATCTTATAGTTAACTTGGACCCCACAGAAGAAAATCCTCCTTTATCAAGCATTATTTCTCCGCAAAAAACGTTTTAAATTTTTCGCTGTAAAATTAAAAACATTGATATCTAATATTTTAAAATCAAGTTTAACGCAACGCCATCTCAGCGTGATACATAAAACTTATGCTATGGAAGAAACTTGTCCCATCATAAATTGAAATCTCTCGTCCTACAATTTCTATTTACGGTTTGAGGCTCTGATAAATTATGATTGTGATTTTGGCTTTAATTTTACGCGATTTTTTCTAATCATACCATCATATCAATTTACAGACTTTATAAAATTAGCCTATTAAATTCATTCGAGGGACAATATTTTAGATCAGTGTAATTATATTTTTTAGCCAAATATCTATTCTGGTTCTTAATAATTTTTGTCTAGCATAATTAGTCACATGCATCAAGTAATAACGATTTTAGAGAAGAAAAGATATTTATTTTTATAAAAAGTAGTAGCGATAATAATAGAAATATTCAATATTCAATACAGTTATCAGCAATTCAGGTAGTGAGAATCGAAAAAATATATAAAGTGATTGTTTTATGACAGTATAGTATAGTACGTTTCAAATACTTCCTGATTTTTCTGACTTTTTTAGGGCACAGTGAGTTTATTCAACAACAACCATGAATGTTTGATAATAATTTTTTAGTCACAAAAGTAAACTGATAGTTTTTTGATTATAAAAGTTAATAAAACAATTATTCTCAGAAAAATAGTTACTGATTCACTATAAACCCGAACTGGCTTATTCGAAACCAACATTTCTTTTTCCATTTATCTAGAAATGTATACAGACGGAGACATATAAATCAATGCTTATAGTTTATTGCTTTAAAGAAAGGCTTATTTAATATGTTCTGTATATTGTTAATTCCTACTTTTAGCTATTACAATTTTTTTACGAAATAATTAAAAATGGTAGAATTATAGAAATTAGCGGCGAGAATTGTGAAGTGCCTTAAGAAGCTCTAGTTTCTGTTGAATCGAGTTTTAGAAACAATTTTTCAATCATTTTTGCTTCAAAAACAATTATTATTATGTTTATGTTTAAAACAACAGAGTAAAATTTAACTTTTTGAAGTTGAAAAAAATATTAAATGAAAATTCCGAGGCATAGAAGTGTCCACATATAAAAAATTGTCCGCTCCGCTTAACGACATTTATTTCATTTTAAATTTTTATATGCATTGAAAAAAATATATGTATGTATATTTATAGAGTATAATGTATCAATCAGTTTCAAAAACATTATGTTACAAATAGGTATGCAAATTTTTCGGATTTATTGTTTTAAAGTTAATGTCGAGAATGATTTGATTTGTTTATAAAACGGTCGGACAAGTGCGAGTAGTACTTACGCCTTGAGGGTTCTATACTGCTTGCTTAGAAAGTACATAGTTACTTTATAATTGTATCTATTAAATTTGAATCATAGAAAAAAAAGTTTAATTTATCGCGTAATAAGTCTATCTTTTTTTTTTTTAATTTCTATGTAGAATAAGAAATTAATGATTTTAGGAACTTGAAGTTTTAAAATACACTTTGAAACACCATATATTTTTATTGCGCAAAAGTAGAAACTTAAATTTTGTACAGCAGTATGAGGCAAGGCAATAGACCTTAATATTCAATATTAATTTCAACTTTGTGAGAAAAGGGGCCTTGACACACGGAGAGACGGACAACAAAGTAATCCTAAAAACGGCTTTCGTTTTGCCATTAACCAGTAACATTAAAAAGTAATAGAAGAAGAAATTTCTTGGAAACTTAACCCTCGAGATATTTCAGTATCAATTTGATAATATTTTTTTTTTAAATATCTGTGTATTTAGTGGACTTTTTATGGAATTGAAAAAACATTTTGGCTTAAAATACGTATGTCCATCACATCGTCACATTTTATGTCCAGATTGCTGAAAATAAATAAATACATATAACAATATTCGGGATATTTATTTGTTACTTTGTTACTTTTTCTGAAGGGTATATCTACATACATATTTAATATCCAAAAAATTTTTGCGGATGCGATAATGAAAATCTCGAGAGTTAAATAAAGCTTAGATCATGATTACATAACCTAATTAAAATATAGCTAATTGGATAGTGCATTAACTTCTTGTTTTCAGTCTCAAGACTCTTCAAAATATGTCCCTAAAAGTGGTTTAGCATGCACTTGACGGAATATGACCGCAGACGCATATTTATTCGACATAATCCCACCTATGAGTGGATCATTTTTTTTTTCATTTATGCTACAATCAGAGCGATTACAAAACAGTGGCATCGCCCCCGCAAAAGGCCATCTCGTGATCATCGGGCCGCAAATCTCCTGATACAAAATCCCTGTTAACATCATCTTGACCTTTGAAGTGGGGCATGTTCTCGGTCGAGTTGGTGTGAAAACATTTCGAGAAAAAATGAAGTAAAAATATAGCAGAAAAGTACAAAAGCGAATCGATTTAGCGCGTGATAACAACAAGCAGTCGTCGAGCCGCCAGCCAGCAGAGCACCCACATTTTCGATGGGGCTCATTTGGGGCTCGGGAGGCACTCTTTTGGCGCACTCCCGAATAGTGTGGGATTTTATTGGCGGCCGGAGTGTGCGGCTAATCAACGGCTTCTTCGATTTTAATTATTTTATCAGAGAGAGCAGAGTGTTTTGGGTTCCAAAAGTTTTATTTATTTATTATTATTATTTTTTTTTTTTTTTTGGTTAGGTTTAGCACCCATTGCTCCCTCCGTCAGAAAGGCGCGCGCGAAACGCGCGAAAATCCACGGATGCGGGGGCGGAGCAGAGGGCGCCCTCTGTTGTGGTCAAGCTGGAGCTCGACCATGTGCTGCTGTTTGGCGGCATAAAAATCTCGTGACAAGTGCCTCACCGTGTGACATCACTTCGCTTCAGTCGAAGGTAGGAGCATAAAAGAGCATAAATGCGAAGAAACATAAAATTAAAGGGTATTTATGTTTGAAAGAGAAGAGCCGTTCGGTCTCAGGTAAGTAAAACCGTTTTCAACATATACCCAAACCTGAGATTTACGGAAATGTTTTTTTTTTTTTACACTATACCTAAGTAAAGCACTATACCTCTATAGTCTATATTGAGGTATAGTATGTAAGAGAACCGTTATAAGAGAGAGTATGAAAAGAGATATATTTGCTCAAAAGAGCCCCAAGCCTCGTTTTTCGAGTTTTCCTTTATCATTTTAATTCTTTTTCCCTCGGTTGCGTTTCATTACAATTCGTGAGTCGCGGTGTTAAGCAGGCAGAACGACTGTTTAAAAGCGGTGCCTAAATTAGATAGATTTTTAGTTGCTTCGATATTATTTTTTTATAAATAATAATAATAATAAATATAAATAACCTACATACATACATACATGTATACATATATATTGTGAATGAAGTGAAATTATTAAATAAATTATATCAAAAGCATAAAAATACAGATTTTAAAGTATGTTATGAATTTACGGGGTCATAAGACGATTTTTAAGAGACGGTACTATCCCCCGAAGAAGAAGACGACAATGTTGTTGTGTTATTTTATAATTGTGTCCGTCGTCGTAAAAGATTGAGACTCTGTTTTCTTGAGTTTTCTGAGAAAGGAATATTTTTTGCTTTAAGTATTTGAAGTTAGACGACAAATGATTTTTAAAGACTTCTAATCAAAAATAAGGACGCTGTTCTGTTTTTTTTTTTTTTTGCTGAGAAAGAAAATAAATATTGAAAAATGTAAAAAGACGGGAAAGGAGTTTATTACTTACTGACTGAAAGTCTTTCTTCGGAGTGGTTTAATTTTATTTTATCACTTTTTTTTCGGATAATATACCAACAAAACATCAGATTCATTTCAGTACGCGAGGAAGTTCCATGAATGATGGTTGGTTTGCGGTCTTTTCGAACGGAACGAAGTATTTTACCCTTAACCTATAAAAATTAAAAAAAATATAATTAATCTATAAACCATCACTGTTTTATAAAATTGTGGTGCTAATATAAAAATATTAATTTTTTTTTTTTTTTAAATTAAATTATATTTTAATAAATGGTCCTGTGTGCGTCGATGCTGGGACATTTATTTTTTGTGTGGAATGACTGCGACTACGAAGAAGTCGCTTGTGACAACAAAAATTTTGTGTCGTCGTCGTATTTGTCGACGATTTGTGCGTTAATTAATTATAATTAAAGAAGGAAATATAAAATTTATAAATATTATTTTTTTTTTATGAAGTTTTAAAAAATTTATATTATTATAATTTTTTTTTTGTGTGTGCCTTCTTTAAGGAGGAATTAAGAAGATAAGACAGAGAAGAAGAGGAGGTGTCGGAGGAGGAGGAGGAGAAGGAGTTATAGTGCAAGTGTGAAAATAAAGAAGCTGATTTTTTCTTTATCTCTTCAATCAATAAGAAGACAAAATTCTGGCGAAAGGGGTGTGATAGGAGCGGAGATAACGTCATGGAAGTTAAGGTAATAAATAATAATTAATAATTATAATTACTTAAAACAGGTGATATTTGTTACACTATTTTTTACACTATTACACTATGCTTAGATATAGTGTAAAAAAACATAAAATTTAAGTACGTGTACAAAATTTATAAAATAAAAATTATATATATAACAAAATTACATATACATATGATTTTTTATTTTTTTTTTTATAATATATCGATACATCGTATCTATGTACACTAGTTTAATATATGTATATATATATATATATATTTATACATATATAACTCGGTGAGTGTGTGTGAGGGGACACATTGTTCTGGGGGGGAGGGACGTGTGTTTTTTGTGCCTTTTAGTTCTTAATATCGCTCCTCTGGCACACGTATCCAAATTTAAATCGAATTGAATGAATGTAATCATCGACTATCTATTTATGCATTTTTTCCTCTCTTAATTTATTTTCTCGTTTTAAATTTTATAGGTGTATCATTTCATCGCATTCGATTGAATAAGGGAAATTATATTTTATTATTATACTTTTAATAAATATATGAAAGTGTCTGATGGCTTTGGTTTTGTTATAACATCTATTTAATTTATTTTATTTTATATTGTGTATGATATCTCTTAAGATGCAAAGACAACGAAACGAAAAATGAGAAAAGATATTTTTCTGCTCGTTTTCATTTGTGTTGCTGTTGCCTCAACGCAACGCTCTCGGCCTGTCGCTCTGTCGGTCTCGGCCGGAATAAATATGAAAATTAATCAAATTATTTATAAGCTGCGAACATGCATGACTCAGGGGCTCGGTGGGGCCTTATCAGCGGAGTCTCTGTTCCTTCAGCATATTTTTTATTTTTTTCTTCGTGGTGAGCCCCAACATTTTTCTCTTTTTTATTTGCCGTTTGTGGTGCATTCAGCGGTTTTTTTTCTTATAATTGTTACGTCCGCAAAACGGCTTACTTTGTTTCGGAGCTGGTTAATTTTGATTAGTGGGGGAGTTTATAACATAAATTATAAGAAAATTAAAACGTTTTTGTATCGAAATGGTTTCAAATTTTAAATATGGCGTTAGCATCTCAAAAATGGTGATTTGTGCTTTTGATAAGATTTTAATAAATTAATAAAATTGTATGTATGTATTTTCATTATGTTATGACATCCAAATTTAATTATAACTCAAATACAGTACCACGAAAAGTCGGACAAAAGCAATAAATGTACAAGAGCAATTCTTTCACTACGGCGCGGCGGTAGTGTGTTTAGGGTCATTATCCTGGTAAAATATGTTACCAAATATAAAAGTTCACAGCCTCATTATTAATTTTATTCAATGTTTATGTATATTATATATTTAGAAATTGTTTTTTATTAGAAAAGGGTTTTAGATTTACAATTTTTAACGACCTATTGGTAATTTCAAAATGATTAAACAAACATTTTCAGATTTTGATGCTTTCATCTTAAAATTTAATCGTTGAAATCTCATTATTTATCATTTGACATGTATTTTTCTATTATTTATTAAAAAGTTATAAAATCTATATTAAATATTTGTAGAGGTGACCTGCCACTATACCCTACCTAGGTCACTACTATTTTAAATTTATGTATAAGTATTGTAAAGGTAATTTAATTAGAAAAAATTCATC
The DNA here is from genome assembly GCA_951509405.1 of Machimus rusticus. Lineage (NCBI taxonomy): Eukaryota > Metazoa > Arthropoda > Insecta > Diptera > Asilidae > Machimus > Machimus rusticus. The sequence goes on from OX608049.1 coordinate 8,700,593, forward strand.
CCAAGAAATTGCATTTTGAACAGGTTTTTAATGTAAGATAATGTAAAAAATATAAAAATCTCGAAACTAGAGTTAGATAACTTTTCTCTGTTCTATTCAATTGAAGATTAAGAAAGCTTTCTTGAGATAGAAGGCTTAAAGTTCCCTGAAAGAGCGCCCAGGCGGTACCGATTTGAATGAGCTTTTGCTTCAACGTCGCACAGAGCTGCCTCTTCTGTAACTTTTGCAAAATATAATTGAAATTAAATGAAATTAAATTAACAGAAAGGTCGACTTTCACAAAAACCTCATTCAACCTTCTATCAAGTGATTCGTGAGTATGCACTTATGTATGTAATTAGAAAAAAATATTATAAGCAATTACACAATAAGTGTTCTTTATAAATATTTTAATTTTATTTTATTTTAATTAATTTTAAAAAGATAAAACATTAGACAGCTGCATTTTAAAAACAAAAACTTTAATTAAAATATTCCACCATACCACTCAACAGATTAAGTCCAAGTTATGTGGTAATAGAACTCCTATTTTTCGAACAAAAATTTATATAAAAAAGATACAAAAAATAAGGGGAAGTACTATACTTGAAATTCAATATCCAAGCGTTTTTGAAGTCGCTGATAACGAATTTAATTTAAAAATTATGAATCCAGAGAGAAAAATTTGAATTATTCGTATCATAAGCTAAGCATAAGCAGCGATCCCACATCTGCCATTTTGATAAAAAAAAATATATAAAATCTTATTTTAGAAATATATATTCATAATCAGTGATCCTAAAACCGTTTGTATACCAAATTTCAAAATATTTCGAATGTTTCGTAGCGTTAATGCATTAAAAATTAAAATCGGTTCACTCGTTCGTAGAATATGAGGAAACAAAGTCATAAAACCGCATATGCGTAGAACGCAAACGAAACCAGATAACCCTCGTTTTTCCGGGGCATATTTGGGCTTAAAAATATTTGTGAGGGGTAGAGGTCGTTCCTGTGACTGAAAGGTAAGTTCGAAAATTTCCTTGCTTTGTACCTACGTCTCCTAGGAACCCCGAATTTAAGCCGCAAACAACACCGGAGCATGGGTTTTATTTTATTAAAAGTAGGTAAGGTAAAATTGTTTTCTTATTACGTTTTATTCAAAATTTATGTAACCCCCACTGCCCGCTGAAGCGTGTTATCGAATACCAAATAATTACTAGAAAAAAAGACTTATAACCGTCCCCATTTCGATTCAATTTTTTTTTTCACATCGACACATTTTGGTGGTGTTTATCGTTTCGGTTAGAGGCGAAAGATATAAAAGTCGCGGAAATTTACATTAAGCTCGCGGGTTTCTGGCCCCCCGACCCATTTCAAACCGACTTCTTGAAGTATTTGCAATTTCTTTGTATTATTTTTTCATTATTTTATTTTATTTTTTGTTTCCTCTCCTTTGTGCGCATCAAGCACAACAAAAAAAAAAACAAGTCGCTGTTTTTAAGAGGGTAACGACTGCGCAAAACAGCGATTTTTAAGTCGGATTCCATTTTTATTACTTTATTAATTATTAATGAGCCGCTGTACAGTACAGAGCAATGCCGTGGCCTTAATTAATCAAAAAATACAGAAAACAGAAAATCTGCTGGGTAATGTTTTTATTAAATTGTTTTTAATAGAATAATTTTGAATCGGCTTAGCTGAGTAAAATAATTTTTGCTTTAATATTTCATTTACCCCGCGCGCACCTAATAAAGAATGAGAGCGCGCAAATAAAAGATAAGCGCGCGTCGCCTATCTTTTGACTGTATCTGCGCACTGTTTGTGTTCTTTGTGCGATTGAATCTGTCTCTTCCGATTATGATGCCTATTTATAGCCCATGCACGAATCAAATTTTATAGTTAAATAAAACTATAAAAAAAATAAATGATTAAAAGAAAAAAAAAGAGTAATTTTTATCTCGCGCGCGGCGGTCCCACACACAACTTTAGCAACGTGCATAGGTGGGACTGCGCGGGGCTCCGATCGCATGGGCCCCATTATTCCGCGGGGCAGAGAACACGTAAACAAGTCTCCTCCGTGCCGAGCAAACGAATCTCGTTTTGGAGGCAAAGCATAGGCCCCAAATGCAGAGACACTTCGCGAATTAAATGTTCGAATATTCGATTTCGGACATGGCATAAATATGTATAATCTAATCTATTTAAAATAAAACAAAAATCGCTTTGTTTTAAATTAATTAATTCATATTCACCCCCACGACCCATCATCGCATTGTTAAACATTGCGATATTAATTTTTCATAGAGGAAGTGAGATATTTCTAGATAGTGTACCCTGTTTTAGATCTTCCTACGCGATTCGTAAATTTGCCTTTTTTTCTTATAAAATTCTTAATTCAATTTAATATTGAGATATTGTAATTTTTCTGCTTTTCGCCACTTTCGCCATATGTTCGTTTGGAATATATTCGAAAACACGTTTAAAAATGCGTCATGTGATTATTTATTTTTGGCATAGTTTCGATTTTTGTTTAAATTAAACAAGCTTAAGTGCATCACGCACGAATAAGTTTCATTGAAACGATTTAAACTGATTTCTTTTTTGTATAAATTAAGTACATTTAAAAACTGTTTTTTAAATGATTTTCGAATTTGTATTTAAACTTGCTTTATTGTGCTTATTTTAAACTTCCAAAATAAAACTGTCGTAACCTTATTGAGAAATTCCTTAGAAAATGTTCTCGAATTCATGAAATCGATATTCGTCTCGAAATGTCCTCTACTCGAGATGCTTTTTTAATAATTAATTAATTAATTAAATTTAATTTTAATTTTTCGGTCTTTATATAAAAAAAAGCCATCTTAGGACTGCTTCACCTAAAATAAAAAACAAATTAGTCAGTAAGTTGAAATCCTACTTGGTTTTTGTTATCTACTAACTGATAAAATGAAATCAAATATTTGAATTTGTTGTACACTGTGAGTGACGAAACATATTTAAAAAAACTTTGGGGAGTTTTAGGGCAGATAATTCTAAATACCAAGCCACCATTTTCGTATTTATAATCTATGTGTATGTAAACAGCTAAGTGGTAAAAAATAAAATATCGTAATTTTGCCAGAACAAAAAAAATTATATCATTTTATTAATGCTTTTAGTACCGGAAAGTTCCTGAAATTCTTTTTATACATGAATCATTTAAATAAATCGTATTTTCCACCACTGTACATTGTCGCAGATTGTGTAATAAAAGATATAAAAATACATATAAAATAAAAAATCAAATCACACTCGGTGAAAGTCAATAGTCCGACTACAACAACTTGAAACGCTCTAATTCTTGTGCACACGCATAAATGCCCCAGTTCCCAGCCGAGTCTTTATTGGAATCAGTTTTTGTTTTTTAATTTCGTATTTTTTAATGTACTAAATGTAGATTAAAAATTTGAAACAGCTCAATTGAAGGTGCCTTTTTATAGCGTAGGAAATGTTGCGATAACGAAAGTTTATTGGGACATAGATAATTAACGATTATGTAACGCGCGATGCGATGAGCTCGAATTTATTTGGACACAGCTTGTGAGAACGTGAAACAATGAAGACGTTGAGAATTCAAAGGAAAATAGAAAGCGGCCTATAATTCAATTTCAAAGATACTTATATGAATAAGTAGAAGAAAATACTAAAATTAACAAGAAATTGTTTAAAATTTATTATAGTTAGGTATGTAATTTAATTCAATATTGTCAATAATATATTATTTTGTAATAAGATTATTTCATTGGAGAAAAATTGTTATTTTAACCCTTTTAGAGGCACATTATAATTAATTTTATAGGTTTCTTGCGGTTGCCGATTACGAATTCGGTATTCGATTTTCAAAATCCAAAATGGCGGATCCAATATAGTTGACGAGAAAACCGTAACACCTACAAACTTAATATTTCCAGCTGAAAATTTTTACATAGAGTCATAAAAAGTTTTGAAGTCGCTGATATATTATTTATTTCACAACCGTTTTTTGAATTCAATACAACAGATCTAATACTTCAAATGAGGATTTCGAAAAATAAATGTGGAGATATTTTTTCATCATTCAATCATTTGAAATGACAAAAGTTGGGAAATGTCAAGATAAGTGTGCGAAATCTTTGACGTATCATTTCAGCTGTCAAGGTGCCGCACTTTGTTTTAGAAATCTAAATAATGAAATAATATATCTTGTTTTAGAGCAAGACGAAGTTATAATGAATAAGGGAATAATAGAATATCTTCTCTTTTCTACCATTTTCCTCTTAAGGCACAAAAGTGACTTTTCATGATCTGAAAAGATCAGAACTGTCACTGAAATGTTCGCTCTGAGGCTCATCATTTCGGCGCCATCTTGCTTTCGAACTTGAAATGTCCGAAATGATCGAAATGATATCATTTCACTTGATTTCGCACACAGCCTTTATAATCAGATGGTTTAATGTTTGATCTGAGGAATTCATTCTATTTTCTATTGTATAAGTAACTAGGATCCCATGAAAAAAAATTTGGGCCATCTCAAGTTTAAAATATCTTCCTCATGAAAGAAGATATTCTATAATCTAAATCCACAAGACGTGTAAAAATCAATTTAGAATAATAATACAGCAGACACTGAACATTTGAATTAAAATCTTTCCTTGAAAATCGTACATGAGTCATTCTAAAAAAAAAAAAAAAAAAAAAAAAAATTGAAATTAAAAGCTGACTCGCCAAATATCTCATTTCGCAATTAACTTGAAATTTTGTTGATTTAAACTCGAATATATTTCTGAGTATGCAAATAGAGCGGTATGGTTTCATTGATATGAAATTAATAATAATAATTTCGTCATTGGATCACGGACTTCGTCTATTTCGGGTATCATTTCCGATAAATAATTATGAATATATCTTCGCAGAATGAAGAAACTCTCAAACTTCCTCTCCAGCTTCTTCGTAGAGGCATGGATGCATATCGTCTTAATTTCTTACAAGCGTTAAGGCCCGCGCCCATAGAGTCCGGAATTTGTGCGGAATTTGCTCGACTCCGGTAAGCTTAAAGCTATTGACGTCCGGAAAACAGAGGTATGGCCCATAGAGTCCGGAATTTCTGCGGCAAGCTTTATCTCCCAAAGGCAAATTAAGATTAAAAAAACAATCAAGAAGCAAATTTTATTGAAAAGAAAACGATGGATGTTTGATTTTATTGCAGGGAAGGCGCCGCTTTTAGGTGCGACCCATTTTATCAGGTCACTGACAGGACTGCTAGCGAAGGCCCAAACCATTTAAGCAAACCACGCAAATTAAAATGCTCAAAAACCCGCACAATTATGTTTAAACACAACTAAATAACAAATAATTAAATTGCCACGAACCGATTTCTGTTATATCTCGGGACCAGCAGTCCAGTGTTTAATATTTCAAAATGTTTTCAAAGTTTAGAAACTTTCGCTGGAAGCTTTCCTTGCCGCATGTAGTACGGATCAAAAGTTAAGAAATGTTCAACTTTTCAATCCGGCCGCGACTGCGGCAGCGCGTTTCTATGGGTGCACCCCCATAAGAAAGCATGTAGTTCAACTTACGTTTTCCGCAGTCGGACGAATTCCGGACTCTATGGGCGCGGGCCTTTACAGATCGCAAAGTTTCTTCATTAGTTCGGTTCGGCTCTTTTCTCAAGATTCGTGCCGTGATGCCTATAGCAAAACGTGGAAATTTTAATGAAGGTCAAGCAAAAAGACAGCGCACTAAACATCTAATGAGTCATCAATCTTTGTTTTTGTGAACAAAAAAAAAAACAGAAAATAATAAAACAAAGACAATTGCTTAAATATTCTTGCGAAATTTGAAAAGCGCTAGTGCTGAGTATTTACAAGGAAATTTGAAAGTGTACACGTTCAAATTGCTCATTATTTAGGTGTATTTATTTTTCTTTTTATAGTCATTTTCATATTGAAATTAGAGACTTTTAGAAGGTTGTTGTTTCAGTTCTTTAAAAATAAAATAACTATAATAGTTCTAAATTAATATTTTTAAAAACTATTCTTTACTCTTTAAATATAGACTCTAAAAACAAACCCTAGGTTTCTGCATTATTGTTATTGTATTATAAAAGTTAATTTAGGCAGTCTCCTTTTCCTTTTTCATCCCGACCAGATCCGATTTTCTTTGAATTTTTTATGTATTGAGACAATGTTTGTATGCATAATATACCTACCTGGAATTTGAGGGTTTCAATTCCTAGAAATGTGAGTAAAAGGAAAATTTTTACTATTGATAAATTATTTAGAAAATGTAAATACTTCTGCTTTATTTACTAAAATAGAACCCTAATTAAAATGAGAAGAAAAATTTCTCTGAAATACACGACCTATTTTTAACCTTTGGTGTAAAGAAAATTATGTAAATAAAAACTCACAAAATAAAGAAACATATTTATTTTTAGTTAATTAAAATTAAAATTCTTAAGTAGCTGCTAAATCAGCGATCCCCAAAACCCCAAGATGCAAATTTTTATGGTAATTTCGTTACATATGTACATATTTGAAAAAAATAATTTATGAATAGTATTGATTGAGTTAAGAAAATGGAAATCAATTTCATTTGGCCATTACTTTAAAACATGCAAACTCTATGAATTTAAATAGCGAAGGTTCTTGCAGTTAAGCTTCAAAGCTTGCAAATTCCCCCCGGAGCCCCGCTTTGAGCGATCCGTGTGAAACCTTGAGCCAATTTCTTCTTTTTTCATTTTAAAAAACATTTAAGCAAAATGCATTCATTATTTTTGTCGCGCAATTATTTGTCGCCGTGTCTCATCATTTCAAATAAGTAATTAAATACCGTCCAGCTTCATCATTTTGTTGTCGCAGCAAACAATAAAGTTGCATAAAGCTCAACACTCTCCCTCACATAATTTGTTTTTTCGCAGTATCTTAAAATTTGTTTGGTCTTGAGTCGAAGTAATAAGACTTGTAAGATTTTTTTTTAAAGAAAAATAAATATGTATAGTATAAAAAAGAAAAAAACCTCTTTAATTTCATATCAGTGACTTGCAACAAAATTCGTTACCTTTTCAAAGACTTCCCTCTTTTATTTATTTTTTATTTATATATTTGTACCCTAAGCATACGCAAATAACTCGTTTCCTCAAGATAAAATTGTACTTAAACGATTTTTAAGGAAATAAATGTTCACTTCTACACAAATGCTTTGAATTGATACGATACAAAAAAGAGTTACATAAGCATTTTAGAGTATAGAGGAGAGGTGGAAAGGGACCGGGTGGGTAATGTATGTGTAGTTGTGTATAAAACCGCGACGACGATACATGCACACATATATGAAAAATTTTCGCTTACTTACACACTGTATGGCAACCTGTTTAAAATTTAATGCATTCAATTAAAGAGAATAAAGTAGGCAATATCAATGTTCTGGACAAAATTAGAATTAGTCAATGTTATCGCATTTTGTGGCTATTTATAGGTTAAATTTCTACGGTAGTGTGGATGGGGCTTAATAAAATTGTAAAGTACACGACATAAGGGTAGGTCGTCATAGACACAACCGAAGGGGGAGGTGAAAAGGGTGAAAATGCATCAAATTACTCTTGTGCTTAATAACCATATGCAGGAAAAGGTATGCCCTTTTTTCTGTTTTAATGCCCCCACCCTGAAATATTTCTACGTCTATGAATTGACTCATCGGCTCTGGGCTAAAAATTCCAGGGCCGTAGAGGGCGCTTGCAGAACCGAACAGTCGAAGCGCCCTCTTTTATTCGGGTAAAAAATAAATGCTTAATAAGTTCGTGTAATGCACACGACGTCGAGGACGGTTTTATTGTGCACCGGAGCGAAGAAACGGAAAAAAAAAATAAAAAATTATATCCTTCAACAGAATTATTATTTTTTTTTTGAGTTTCATAATAATGTTATACATTTTCAATGCTTTCCTGCTCTTTTGCGGGTGCGCATGTCCCCCGCTGGGTTTATCTTTCTCCCTCATCTCCAAAATATATGCCATTGAAAATGCCACTGATATTTGTATAAGCATAATAACGAATAAAACGTAGAGAAAATATATAGAAAGTGGAATTGCTTTAGATTTTCTTGGGGGATATTCGCGCGTCGTTGTCGCCCGCGCGCTCATACATTCGTGTCGATTTTGTGCCTCGTGTTTTTCCACGTGTTAGTATTTTATATTTTAACGTATAATTTTTTTCTTTTCCGACTCTCGACTCAGTTCACAGAGCTTAAAATCTGGCCAGCTGCTTCGGAGTGTGTCTCACTTCACTCTCATCATCTTTTTAGTTTTAGTTCTTAGCTCAGTTGCTCGGAAGTGGTCCGCTTTAAGTTCGAATTTCTATACTTTGTCGTTTCCCTTTGTAAACTCTGGCTGCCCCAGTATTGCCATATGACTATCAAAATTAAATTGTTGTAGTTACTGAAAGAAAAATCTTCACTACACTTGAATTAATATCCTTTTCGCAAAGCTGAAAAAGTAAAATTACTTTTCTCAGTATACTTATGCTGTTTTTAGTTTTAAAACTACATACTTAAACTGGGAATGAAAGTGGGAATAAGTTTTGATAGAGTGCTGAAAAATTTCATAGTCCTAGTCTGATTATTCAGATAGAATTGCACTACAATCTTCTTAAAAGGGCATATACCTTTCTTAGGTCTAAAAATTTAACTTTTGAAATTTAATTTTAAAAATGCACGTTCTAGAAAATCATTCAACCACGATAACTGCAGCCAAATAGTTGTAACGTTTTCAGTTTATTGGGTTTTTGGTCAAAACAACTTAATTTATACTAAACTAAAATATTTGGTTAAATGTATTTAAGTCGTTTCCATTTACAACAATTAACAGAGGTTAACATGGTTAATTTAACAAATATTATTAATTCAATTTTTAAACAACTTTTGTAGGGCTTTGTTATATCTTTGTTCCTTCAATCAAATGATTAGAAATATGCAGTTTAACTAAGTTGTCTGAATGGGAGTGTTTACTTTTTGAAGTGCTTGAGTTATTTTAATATATTTATTATATTTAGTATTCATACTAGTCGTGCATTATTTTTCTTCACTTATTTGGCTCAGGATCTAGCAAGATCACCGATTTTCGAATTTAGTGTTGTCGTTTTCGTTCGAACCGAATGCAAAAAAATGTCCAAGTGACTCTATTCAGCAAAGGGTATGAAAAATAGTTCTTAAATCTTAAATATGTAATTTTTGGAACAGATAACGTTAATTGATTTCATTTACAATTAAGATGGAAGTTTCAACGCATTGCACTTATCCCTAATTCATCGGTGGCGTCTTCTGAAATGAGTATAACCTTTTTTGCTCTTCTCTCATTTGAGCATATAAATATAATATTTATAATTCATCGCAATCAATCATTTAATTATAAAATTTATAAAAAAACATCTTCCTTTGATTGATTTCCAAAGTCTTTTTCGTTTTCTGCTGTTGCCTACACGCACTTTTCAATTGGTTTGAAAATGAGAAAACCTAATTTATTTTCATACGAATTTAATTTTTGTATTCATTTTTGTATTTGCACGAAAATAAGAACAGGCTTTAATATATAAAATCGACTTTAGTTGAATTTAAACAATTCTGTTTCAAGGACTATATTAAATGAGTTGATTTACTTAAATATATCATATACTTTTTTTAACAATATTTTGAGCTAACAATTTAACAAAGCCTGACTGGTAACTTCAACCATTGTTATTTTTTTCAGTGAATACATATTATATACCCACTAAGACTGATTAAAAGTTAAAAATGATATTAAATCTTCTATGGCTTTTCTTTATCTATGAACTTTACTTACATATTTCAGTAAAATAATTGATTTGAAAGTATAAAACATCGCTATTTCTTAAGAGTGCAGAGTAAATTTTATTTCAAAGGAGTAAAATAATTGTGAAAAGAGTACGGATGGCAACCTTACATACGACCACCACCCTTTATACTTTATTCTATACAATGCACACATATGAGACACTACGCGCCCTCTCACCCTATATAATTTAAAATTAAGCCAGACACTATGGATAGTGCTCCCTCCATTAGATGATCACTGTTGCTTTGTCGTGTGCAGCTTTATTGAAGTCAATTTAATTAACGAAATGTCCTCAGCCCCAAAAGTACTAACATCCAGTCAGCCCCAGGCCTTAGTCTCCAAATAAAGCATTAAGCACACTCTCTCAAAATGCAAAATTATTTGAATTCTGATATCATTTTGCAGGATTTCTATGCTAAATACGAAAATGAGGTCTTCTTTTGAGCAGAGGGGCTGGAAAGTCTAAGAGGATGGAAGAAGGAGGCTCGTGTTATTAAATTTTCGTTTAAAATCAATAAACCATCTCAAAGCATCTCAAAATTGAGTTCTGTTTCTGTTGCTGAACGAGAAGGGGACTAATTAACTTGATACTGTACCTATTTTGTATATGTTCTATACTTTATAAATAGTACTATACTTTTAGTAAATTTCATTTAATTTCAATTAAAATCTTACAATTATAAGATGTACATATATATGTATGTACATATGTATATATATGTATAATAATATATACATATAGTAAGAGAAAGGGCGCAGCTGCCGTACTACGCAAAACCGGGGGGGTTGTGAGGAATTTTCTTATCATGTTATTGAAATCAACTCATGCACAAATACAACCCATATCCGGTGAATAAGCATTTCATACTCTTTTTAGAACTTGATAGCGTTATCATGGAAAAATGGAAAAAAATATTGTATCTCAACGATTCCTATATTTTGTTATTATATCAATCAGTTTATAAAAATATACATATAAAGGAAAAAAAAAAATAAAACTAATTATGTATGTGTAATACATCGCCGCGCATTGGGTAAACATTGATTAAATGGCAATTTTCATTATACGGTTTAATTTTGCTAATTCAATTTTAATACTTTGTGCATCGATCGGTCGGTTTTATAACGTGCCATGGCTTGGTCATGGAGATAATTAAAAAAGAAATATAAAATCGATTGTTATTTTTGTTATTTTATTACGTTTTGGGAATGAATTAAAATATAACTTGTGTATTCGTTTAATTAATTTTATCCAGATCATGCGCAGAAGCAATGGTAAATCCCTTGATGACTAATATTTGATGTAATGAGGGAACATTATAATTAATTAGATTTTTAACTAATTATATAAAATGTATTCCTATGTTTTAAAGATTTTAATCTCTCTTATTACCTACTTATTAGTTTTAGTTCAGCTTCTTTTTAAGCAAATTAGTTTTTCAGTATTTTTCATTAAAACATAAATAGAAATATAACTTTTTGTTCAGACATTCTAAAAATAGCATCCTTTGTTTAGGAATAAAATAAAAATTGCGCTTTTTGTTCAATGTTTGCACCAATTATGTTTAATGTAAGTAAATAAAAGATAAATAATAATAATGTAATAATAATAAATAATACGTAATAAGTTTTAAGTAGGATTTTAGATTAGTAGTTTAATTAGAAAAAAAAAAGATTTTAAACGACCATAAGATATAAATAGCCTCTTTTGAACAGACACTCCTCAATTGATATAAAAGTGACTAAAGGAAATATACTCAAGATCAGAAAAGTATTAAAAAACTAGTTTAATATTGTTTCATTGGACGTTTGCAAAATATCACCTACCTGAAAATTTAATTACATTAAAAGGGGTACATTTTATGAACTTTACTCATAAAAGAAACAAAAGGCTTTGTGAAGTAATTTATTGAATTTTTATATAAGTTCTCATTAAAATGTCTGGCAAAACAAATTTCTTGTTTCTTTTTTTTTTCACGAACGTCACCTTCAATTCAATATAATATAAATATTAAAAGACAAAAACCGAATAAATTCTACCGAAAAGCACACAATGTAGCCAAGGTTATTGTTTTTACTTAAAAAAAAAAAAAAAAAACAAGTTTATTGTTTTTGCCTCACATAAAAATAGGTTTCTTACCTGTCCGAAAACCAGGTAAAAACCTTTTAGAAGCAATTTCAAAATAATAAAACAATTTTATTTGCATGAAAAATGGGCAAACAGAAACCGAACACTTTGGAATTTGTTTTGTTGAATTTATTTATATTCGTTAATTCAAAAATTAGTGCTCGTTTCCGGTTTACGTTTGAATTTGACCAAACGTTTCCGTGAGATTCAAATGTTGTTTCATCAATTAGTTAAAAATGTATTCAAGAATTTGCTCGTATATGGCAACCCCGACTGCGTCTAGTTGGTTGGTTGACCTTAAAAACTATTAAACCTGAATTATTTTTCTCTTCGGGTGCTCCGCTCCTCTCCGCGGCGCGTCGTCGCGTCCAAAGAAATTCTCTTTTCCGCGGCGACAAGAGTCGAACGGCTGAGAGTTTGTCTCGGATACAACGGCAAGGGGTCCGTTCGGAAAGGGGCAGGTTCCGAAGCTGCGTTCGCACAGCTGCTAATTAATTGTATGATTCTCCTCGCACATCTTGAGAATGGGCCTCAAGAAAAGTGATACGTTTTTATTGTTTTCTTATCTTTTTTTATAAAACACATTTAATGTTTAGTGATGAGCCACGTTTTACCCGCTCCTCGTGTTTTCCACCTTCTTTCACTTAATCTGATGGCGGTTCTTATTCTCGATGACGACGGCCATTTGAAATTTAAAATTGTAATTATAATTTTTGTACGGGTAAAAGTAGCGAGCCAATTCAGAAGATTTAGACTGTGAAGAACCACATGCACCAATTAAATTAACACAATTTAGGAAATTTGTTTTGAGATTAAGAAACTCCAACAATATAAGATTTAATCTACATAAATTTAATTTTAACGATTAATTAATGCTTGTTGGTAATTTAAAATTTATACTTTACATTAGAAACTTACTATTTATAAAGTTACTTAAATATATTTTCTCTTTTATTACAGGTACGCTATATGGCTTTTATAGATGTTAACTTGAATACGTAAGTAACACTGCAATTAGTTTCATTAGAGACTTAACAGATTACCAAATATAATATTGATTATTAAAATGTTCTACCTTTCGTAAGTTCTTACATGTAATTGTATTTTCATACACTTTCTTCGATATTCGGGCATTATTTTAATTATAGTCGTTTTTTATTGGTACCGTATGTTTTAGGACCTTTAAGGGGTAATATCACCTTGTGTGCATGAAATCAAGGGTCATTTTCAATAATTTATAAAAAAAAAAAATTGATCAATATTTTCTATTTCTGTTTTTTACGTGGTTTAAAGGTACAAGACACAATTTGTTTTAAACTATTTAAAAACAAAATTGCGACGTAATCAGTGATGGAAGATAGCTTCTTATTTATTCATGACCCCTATGGGCGATCACCTATGCTTACAATTCGTAAATTTTGATATTAAACAAAAAAACTAAAAATATTCTTAAAGTAGATGCCAAAACCCAGTGAAGTGTGTAATATGTATCTTTTTGAAAAACTGAAATTTAACGTTTTTATGACCGATTTTTGACCTATTTTTCATAAATGTATATGTATTGTTGATGCAAATTGATAATCCTTATTCTGAGGAAGTATAGAAGGAAACTTCAGTTCAAAATAAACTATCCTATTGTTCTGGAGATAGAAAAAATACGCAGCGGATATAAATCTTTCGCAATATAGAAACAAAAATCTCTTTTCATCGTTCTTTAGAATGTCCTCTAAGTTTTGGGCAGTTAAGTTATAGAAACTAAAAATAATATTTATTAATTAGGTAACTTTTCTAAATTATTCAATATTGACCCTATTTCCTTGCAAAATTGAAGCATTTTAATTTAATTTAATTTAATTTGTGAGAATGTGGATATTGCCACCTTGATTTCTACATGATTCAACTATTAAATTTAAATAGTTATATGTAGGTATACAAAAAAAACTAGTTTTATAAATTTCTAAAAACTTGACCTTGAAAATTTTTGAATTAAATTTAAGTGCATACTTTTCTAAGTGTGGCAATTGCTTACCCTGCAGTTGTAATTTCCTATTTTTCCTTGCAGAAAATGTAAATGCCCTCGCAGAGGGTCAGGGAAAAATCGAAGTTCTTAGGGCTTGGGAGATGTTCTGAGTGCGTGCCTTGAGGAAGGCCGGGAGCGCCTTTCTGCGGGCGAGGGGCGATCTGATTATGATAATTTTGAAAAGTATCTCTGTATCTGCATCTGAATCTCACGAGCCATTTTCCTCAATATTTTCGTATTGATAGTATGTAATAAAATAATTGCCGGAATGACGAGTGCAATTCGCTCGCTTTGTGCCCGTTTACGATTTCAAATTAAATGGCATAATGAACAATCGCATCGATTATTTTCCGTCGCATTACGCCGCCACCTGAGAGTATGTTTGTGCGCCACCGATAAACGCTGAGGTTCGCATGTGTGCTCGCGTGGATTTCCGCCCTAAAGGAAAGTTATTTCATTTTGTGAAGCGATTAATTTCAGCTTTTGGCTTACAATTTTGTATTTTGTTCTTCGTTCCGTTTGGGGGCCCCCGGACGTCCCGCGGAGCCCCATATATTCTTCTTCTTCTTATTCAGTTGGGTTGCTTTTGTGCGCGGATACTCCGCCAGTGTGCGCGACGCCCCGTTCTTCGTCGCGTCGCTCGTGAGTCGCGCGCTTATTCGTTCGTTTGCATTCGGTTCCGTCGTATCTGAAATATCTTGTTAGGCTCTGAGGTGGAAGATATTCTGGCGGAGGTTCCGAGGGTACGCGGGGGGACCTTCTTATTCTCGTTCTACTTCTTCTAGTTTTGCATGCGAACGTTTTCTTCATTTTCATTTATATTTTACTAAAACGGCATAATAATTTTCGTCACGTTTTAATGCTCCGTACCTCGGTACCTGTGCTCTCCAACGTTTTAAGTTTCATTTTTCGAGTCTTATCTGCGGAATCGATGAGTTTCTCCTAGTTATTGACTTGCTCGGCTCTCGGGTGCTATTTCTGCAGAGGAGGCACTCTGTTCGCTGCTAAAAACTATTAAATAAATCGTTATGAAGTTTTCATCGTATTTATTATATACCCCATTCCTCCCCACACAGTGAGCACGGGGCCTTAGGTTAGGGGGGTTAAGTCGACAACGACGACTACAACAAAATCCCTCGGTAATGCGAGTCGACGTGGAAATTGTTTCCTTCTCATTGATTAAATATTTACGGAGTGCGCCCTGGCGACTTGTGTGAGCGGAAACTTGAGAAATGCATGGAAACGTTTTAATTAATTCCAGTTTTCTTGAATTCTTTGTTTTCGTAGAGAAAGTTATCAATTTAACACTTTTCAAGTGTTCAGATTCTCTCTATCATAATAATGCATCCCCCTTTCGCCCGCTCTCGCTTCGCTCTATCTCTCCTGCTCTCGTGATCAATTTATGAACCAGCCCCCACAGTATGGTTTTCTTTGATTTGTTCTCATGTTGTTTATTAATAAACCTGAAACTTTGTAGAGAAATAATGAAAACGCACTCGATTAAACGTTGAAAACACGGAAATCATGGCCGCTACGCGCGCAAACATTCGGCCTTATTTATTAGTCCATTTTAGGAGGTTATACTTAACCAGAATAAAATTTGGCGGGAAAATTTATTTTTAAAATAATCAATATTTAATGAGATTATTCATAAATAACCACTGAGGTTTGAATATTTGGTTATTCTGAAATACATTTAAGTATTGTAGTAAAGTATCCTTATTTAAAAAATTGAAATATTTTAATTTTCATACAATTAAAATTAACATTAGTCTCACATTAGTGAGATCGGTTTGGTGTTCTGGATCGAAATGCCCACAAATTTTTAATTGTAGGTAGGAACCTACTATAGGTTCGATATAATTTTTAATCAAACTACAATTTATTTTCAATGTTCATGATATTTTATTCAAATTTTTCGGAGCAATTTTGTGGAGGGACACAAAATTTTAAGAATTTTTTAGAAAAATTATTGAAAAAAGTAACCTATTATACATTTTTGAATTCGTGTTTTAAAGAACTTTCATTTGATATCCCATACATGATGACCTCAAAAAACTATTTTTTTTACTTCCCGTATTTAATCCCATAAAACTTAACACCAAAGTCAAAACTCCACTTTTGGAACCCCATACTTTACAATTTTGACATACGTACATATATGTATGTAGTATGTACCTAACCACATGTTAAGTTTATAAATTATAAATATATAAAATTAGAAATTAAATAAATATAGACAATATTTAACAAAAAAGTTTAGAATTTTACGATAACATATGAACATATTAAAAAACTAACTGAAATATACATGCAAATAATTGTATAGAAATTTTAGAAATAGTTTCAGTTAGTTAGAAGTTGAAAATCTAGAAATTCTTAATTCTGATGGCATGTAAAAAATTAGCGACCATGAAAACGCTGACATACACGAGTATCCACTTTAGTAGATGGGTGTCGTGTAATTTATCCTACATAAATATTTACGCAACATATGATATTAAATATATATGTATGTACATAAATAAGCTAAAACTAACCGCAATGCTACCATTTATGACATTATCCATACTATGAGATAAATTAATTCCGGTTCGGTATATATTTCTGATTTGTTCTGGTGTTGTTTATTAATAAACCTGAAATTGTTGAGAAATTATGAAAAGGAACTCGATTAAACGTTGAAAACGCGGAAACCACGGCCTCTTCAGTCGCAACCATGTGGCCTTATTAAACTCGCCCGTTTTAGAGTCATAGAAGCAAATCTGTGGGGCTTCTGCGCCGTTGAGCACACTGTCGAAGACTGTCTTCGAGTGGCCTTAATTAAATTTTTCATTTACCTTCTTCGTCTGGGCGTTTTATTAGCTTATTAAGATATTTAAAAAACTTACAGAACATATCGCTTCGGAGACATTAACACTCGTTTCCTCGGCGATGAAATGTTAAATATTACTTACTTGCCCGATTCTTAGTCCCTCATTTCCGGAACACATTTTTCGCAACGCTTTTAGAATATTGATCGAACGCTTCGTCGGGCCAAACAAAAAGATATAAAATGGCAATGGGATAAATTGAGACGGGTTTTTACTCTTCGGGTTTTATACATTTTTATTTCGTTTTATTGCTCAGATTTTTTTATTTTTATCTTTTTTTACATCACATTTTCTGCTGAGGCATTATGAGTAATTGCCAGAGTATCGAATTATTTCTTTACTTTTTTAGAATGTGCCCTGTTTTCTCTTCAACATAATAAAAATTATGAACATTTTTATGGAAGGGAAAATGGGTTTTTAATAAAAAAAAAAGAGCTGAGGGTCGTTTCTTTATAAACCTCATAATATACTTTGAGAAAAGGCTCATTAAACCATAGAATTAAATTGAGCTTTTTCCAGAGCTAATTAACTGATGGATTACATCACTCAGATAAAATGATGGGGAAAATACAATGAATTAACTTGCATGTGGTTAAACCCAATTTGTTGTCAACTGCAGGTGTATATATGTAGATATGTTAATACATATATCTTTATTTATTTAAATGCAATTTTAAAATACTTGTTCATGCAGTAAATAATCTCAGTAACAATAATGTCGCTAATTAGACAGAAGCTTCTTATTTTGGGTTTTGTGAAATGCCTTTTAAAACTAAATTTGGTATTTAGGCTAACGTATTTTATACAATCATTGGGAAAAACCTTTGACAAAATTCTTTTGTGAGAACCAATCGAATTAGAAAAGTTCAAGGTCATTTCAAATTGAATAGAAGTTTGGAATTTCCTACTAATGAAAAGTGTTTTTTGTCCTAAAAGTTGCAATGCAAGCTAAAGAATATTTCGGTATAATTAATAATATTTCTAAAAATAACAAAGTTTAAGTTTCTTTAATTTTATTAAACTTTAAACTTTTCAGAAGTTTCAAGGCTTTTAGAATTTTCTTCTTATCCAATTCCTAGATATTGTGTTTCAGTAGAACTTTCTGTTTTTGATTTAAAATAGTTCAAGCTTAATTTAGAAAATGAATTCATTATTTGGTGTTGATTTTAAAGTGAAAAAAATTGAACATTGCAGATGTTGTATAAGCTCTTGGCACAACTGAAAGTCATATTCTGACGTACAAATGAATTCTTTTAAAAATAAAATTTTAAATCTATTAACTTATTTTTAACTTTTTATGTGGATAAGCCACTTATTTCATATTTTTATATTTCGGAAAAAATGCCACCCATTGTATCGAACTACCCACATACATTTCGTAAATTTTATACACTCAGAGAAAGATTACATTTTAAAATTTAATGCGATAAACTTTGAATTGGAGTTGATTTGAATTGATTTAAAGATGAAAACGCTTTGTTAGAGTTCGATGTATTGAAAGAACTTGAATGTGAAGTAGTACACACTTTCGTTTTATAAGTATACTCTAAGATTTTCATTCACCAACAAACTTACAATTGAAGTGAAAACATTTTAATTTCAAAAATGCGGCTTACCTTGAATTTTAAAATTTGTTTTTAATTCACTATTATGACTTTGAGTTAGGATCCTCAATTTATCAAATTATTTTTTCTTTGAGTGCATACAAAGTGGAGCAAAAGTAATGTCATAACACGAATTGGGTGCGATTTTGTTAGAAATTAAAAAAGGGAGCTGTTTACATGGAAAATTTATTTGAAGGTGTATGTAAAATTGATGATATTAATTAGAGGTGTGCGAATAGTATTCGAATCGAATCGAATAATGATATTCGATTTGAAACTCGAATCGAATATTCGAATTTTCGAATAGTTCGGATAATTTTTGAATAGTTCGAATAATTTTCGAATACTTCGAATAATTTATTCGAATTATTCGATAATTATTCGAATTATTTGATCATTGTTCGAAAATTCGAATATTCGATTCGAAATTCGAATCGAATATTAGGTACTATTCGATTGGAAATTAATTATTCGGAAATTTCGAATATTCGTACACCCTTAATATTAAAAGTTGAAAAAATAATATCTGTCAAATCACCACCTCCTAAGTTGATGAACATTTGTGTGGCGCCATCAAATCTGGCGATCTCGCCGACCAGTTCAAATCGCCAAAACAGGAGAACACACGGCCCGGAAATTGGTGTTTCAAAATTTCCATTGTTTCCGTGTATTGCTCCATTGCTTATTGTCAATTAATTCTCTATCTGTCTACAACATAAATGTCAAAGCACAATGACATTTGACGCCATTTGCAAAAGTTATGGCACATTTGATATTACATTTGCCCCACATAAGTTCTAACTAATATTAATTTGTTTTTGTAAAAGCGATTTTATCTTTAATTGGAAGATTTTGTAGGCTTCTAAAAATGCAAAAATTTAGTGAAAAGAAAGAAAAAATTCAATTAAAATTCCCCGATTAGCTTCTTTAAAAAGTCCTTTTGAAATAACGATAACAATTTTTTATGGTACTTATAAAGGTACTATAAAAGAGTCATCGTTTTACTTGGCCCCGTGATGGAAACGACTGACAAAGGCAGAAGAGCTTTATCCGCGAGAAAAGGGGTAATGCATGTTGCTATTCAGCACGAAAATCTTTTCTTTCTGAAAAAGAAAAATACTTATATATAAAAGTCCTGCTGAAGCACATAAAGCTCGATGAAAAGAATCCACTTGGAATTCAGATTCAACAAAACAATTTTTCCTCGTTGGAGCTGAGATACACGAAAAACGCGCGCAAAAGAGAAGCACTCTTTGGAGTTTGTTTCTAAATAAGAAACGAATCATGAGGAGAAAAAAACAGTCCATTACAACTTTGCAAATATACAAAAGCAAAAACAATTGAGCCATTTTCATGTATGGATTTTCCTCACCTGCCCTGTGTCCCGCTTGCCCCACCGATTTACCTGAGTGAAAATCTCAAGAAATTACCTGAAGGTATAAATGCACAAAAATCTGAACTAAGTACTGAATTTTTATTTTTTACCTCCTCTAACAATTCGCTGCATTTCCCAATATAATCGAGCGAAAATAATCGATTTCTTGAAATTTATTATTATTCTTCATGCAAATGATGCTCAACCAAGGTAAGGTTCACATCTTAAGACTAATAAAAGTCTTACATATTTTATTGACTATGTAAATATGACTCCAAAGTCTGATTCCTTTCTCTAAAATGTTGCAACATGTAAAAGATTGTTATCAAAAAGGTAATTTTTTGTATACTTTCATGCAATTTAATAATAATTTCAAAATTGATCATAAAATTCTTTAATTGCCCCTTACTGAATAACTTCTTTCAATTTGATTTCGAATGGAAGAGCAGAGGAAAAAAAAAAAACATTCACCTGTGATTATTAAATCTAATTAGCTGCATATTGTGGAAAGTAAAATTTAACAAGATAACTGAGGAAATACACCAGCGAAATCGTGTCGATTTATTTTATTTAAAAAACAAGAAAAGATATACGAAATAACTTCCAGCAGAGTTGCCAGATATTTTTGAGAAGAAAACAAAATTTATCATCTATCTATAATTTTCTGTCGATGGAATGCAATATTGGTTTATTTTTTATTTTTTATTTTTTATTTTTATCTCGTCCCAAGTGGATTTTTGTAAAAATACATATGTTATGTAGTTGCATATATCTCTTGGGTTTCGAACATGACCAAAATGCAGATATGTTAGTAACCCTAAACGTGTGGCTGAACACACACATGATTCGCTCGCTTTAGTTTTTCTTATGCTTCAAGAAATTCGAGTATCGGGGGAACGCAAGACGTTGGAGCAGAAAACAGAAAAATATTTCCGAAGACGGTTCGCTTCTCAAATAAAGATAACCTGATTGAGTGACTGTTTTGCTTGCGTCTTTTCTATCGGTTTTGAGGTAATGCAATGCGTTAGAATCGATAACGTGTTGTCGAAAGTGATTATTATTGAATCTCGAGTGGAGCACGAAGGTCAGCCTTCTTTTTTTATTATTTATGTTTAGTAACTAATACGTTGCCACTATTTTTAGATTTTCTTGATTTTACCCAATTATGAGAGACGTTGTATTTTACAAGTTGTAAGAAGGTAAAATTCTTTATATGCACACAAAATTGGACTATTGCATAAAAAATTTGTATTAGGTCAAGTATGATGCAATACAATTTATATATACATATATACATATGTATATGTACACTTAAAGAAAATAAAGACTTAATAATTAATTTTAAATAAAATCTTGAAATTTAATCTTTGCCTTTTTCTACATTTTCAAAGACGGTGACCATTATTTTTTAAAAACTACTTCTTCTCAAAAAGTCTCAAATTTAATTATAAAACTTACAATATCAGAAGAAAAATAAGATTAATATTGATAAATTAATTAACTTCTTTAATTTCAATTTGAAGAGGCATCCATTATCTGAATTAAATGACAAGCTAAGCAGTATTAGGTTTTCGTTATAAGTTTTTGTTTTTTAAATAAAGGTCATATTTAATTTAATTTAATCTATCTTCCTTTTTTTTTAAATATAAGTTACATGATATAACGATAACCTGCTTAAACATCTAAAATTCATTATCAATAAATCGTTCAACCGGTTTTGGACTAATAAAAAATTAATAATAAGAAAATAAGTCCCAATTCCTGAAAAAATATTGTTTTTATAAAAATGTCCAAACGTAACTAACTCTCTAAAATTAAACTTATTTCTGAGAAATAAAAAGTTTTAAAGAGTTTTCAAAAATTGCTTGGACCTGATAGACATAGAGCTTAACGATTTAGGTGTTGGTTTAACTTATTTTTTGTTTTTAAAGGTAACTAACACGAAATAAAATAAAACATTGGAAGCGATAGTAAAAATACATATTATTATTGTTAAATAGTTGTGAAAACATTTTCATAAATAGAAAAATTGTTGAAATTTTTATTAACAGAATAGTTATAGTAGTCCCTTTTTTTTCTTTTTGTTTTCAATTTGTAACTAAATAAACAAATTTTAGAACGTAATAACATAAAAATAAAAAACCAATCAATACAGATCTGTAAAATCATCCGTAATTACAATTAGAAAAGATGACGTCATAGGCGAATGTATTAAATTGGTATTAGTGCTTTAATCTATTCTGAGCTCAATTGCTTTCAAAAGAAAACACATTTATACAGAATATTTCCGCCTTTAAATGCTGTTACATAAGTTATTTTTGAAATTCCAACTAAAAAAAAAGTCAATCACCCAAAAATAATTGAAAATCATCTTGTTCGTGTTCTGCATTATAGGAAAATCAATAAAATGTTATGACAAAGCTGCCAGTTAGGGGGGATTTTAATTTTAGACGTATAAACGAGCAGGAAGAGAATATCTCGGTCTAAGACATGTCGCATTCTTGGTAATTAATTTGTACGACTTTTGTGTGATATGTTTCTTCATAAAATAAACGAAAACACTTTGTCTAGTAAGAAAACCAGCTGTTGTAATTTAATTTCGAAGAAAAGAAACAAAATTTCTTACTTCTAAATCGAAAATCATGCAATTTGAAATCGTCCAAAACAAACATGCCCGCCCTGGTGAAAAAGACGCAACTCGAGGCATTTATAATCGCTCTAAAGGTGAATTCCTAAAATTAATGAGAGAATCACAAATGGCCCACTTTTCCGTCCACATTTCTCACACTTAAGTGATTAATGATGTCATTCGCGCAGAAAAGCGAATTATAAATTAGAGTTCTTCAGAGGCACAATCTTAAGACTGGCAGGCCCCTCACCCCGCTTCTGAATTCGTTTAATCGAACACGCTATAGGTGAATTTTCTATAAATCGGTTACGTGGCGCGCATTTCTCGCGCGTCTCTGCCCCCGAACCCGCAAGTAAGAGCGTCTTTTGAAAACAAAAGTCCAATCTCGTGGCCGCGGATCGATAGATATACAGTTCGAAGATTTCGAGAGCTTTTTCTTCTATTTTCTTGAAGAAAAAACACTGTGCGGATGTTCAGCAAGGGCAAGACTAAAACTATCTTTTTAAAGTCGCGTTTACCTGTGACTTCAGAACGAGCGAACCATTTGCCGCGGGTGTTGCTTTGCTTGCATTCGCGACAATGGAAACCTGAACCGCGAGAGAAGCCTTATTATTTTTATCGAATATCCGCGGAATTTGTTAGCAAGTTGCCTTTTAACTTGATCCATTCGCAAAGTCATTGGGCTCTGATTTTTTAAAAAAAATCGTAAACAACTTCCACATCTGCAGTGACGAAAATTTAGCACCGATCATGGCCACTTTCTGCAACAATAGCGTCTGTAAAAAGTGTGCACCTCACCGATTTATCTTATTGTGTAATAAGAAAAGTTGCAAATTTCTGGCGACTGTGGAGCACTCATGCTTTTATCTCCCTCCTCGGGAATTGAGGCAAAAAGTGAATTATGAGCACATTTCTAATGTGAAAGTTATCTCGATAAAAATCTAAATTCGATTAATATATACACGATTGATTCGCGAAATATAATCTTTTACTTAAGTAGTACATTTCTGGTAGTTAGGAGAAAACTTTCTTGACTCTTACCACCTCAATATCCATATTTCGATACAATTTGTATAAAAAATCATACTCAAACTGTATTAGAAAAAGCTCTAGAGTCGAAAACTTAAAATATCCGATAATTCCATTAGTTATCTTGAATTTCTATATTATATAGTAAATTTTAACTCAGTAATCCTAAATACCTCCAAGTACTTGTTTTTAAATAAATTCATGATACCAAATTAATCATTCCATTAATCAATTATATTTATTCAGTGTAATGTGATTGAACACAAATAAAATACAAAATGAAACAACAGATAGAGGAAATGACGTAATTCTTGAAAAGAAAAATTATATACGTAGAATTTTATGTACATTATCACATTTTTCTGTTATCACATTCCAAAAACAGATAAAGTTTTATTTATTTAACATACATATTGAACATTTTTTAAAATTATACACCGGAAGGCCGAATAGTTTTCTTCGAGATATCGTGCCTAAATATTTGCAAAAATTATATCTCGAGAAAAAGAATGCTCGAACACCTGGCGTGCGCATTAAGATTTCCGTCGATGTGCCACTTTGTGTTTATGTTTCATAACTGCGTCATTTAAGTGAATTCCGCACTTAAGAAAATTAAATGAACAAATATTAAAGAGTTTTTTTTTTTGTTTTAAAAAATAGATTTTATATATTTCTCACTGTTTAAAATAATTGAATAAACAAGATTTTATCTTTTTCATGTATTTATTCAATGTGATTTAATGTATACAAAGTTCCAAGGCTGATAACTTACCATAAGACATTGTTTTTTTTTTTAATTTGTATTAATAATTAATGATTATGTGAATTTCAAATATATTCGATTAATTTGTATTTCAATTACATACAAAAATAGAAATAAATGTAAATAGTTTGCACTGTTCTATTTAAATGTTAAATGTAAATGTGATATTTGTCCTTGAAGAAAATATTTGATTACTTCTTATTAAATTTTATGTTTGAAAAATCGCAATCGCAATAGTTCTCTCTGTTCGTTACTTCACCCAATTTCCTGCTTGATGGAAGATGATACTGCATTTTGTAGAAATTTACTTTCTTTCGGTCATGTCTATGAATATATTCATTTAATAAAAAACCTGACTATAAGTTTTTGTTCCTTAGCTAAGTATATTTTATGTAAGCACTTAACTATATAAAGAGTGAATGGAAAGTTGAACAAAAAAAAATAAAGTTTTTATTTTTAAAAGATTTCTTATACCTAGAAGACACAGCAGGTTATGAACCTTTTCACAGCAGGCATAAGTTTTTTGAAGGCCGAAAAAGGTCAGAACCATATGCTTGTTTTTGAAGATTCTGCCACAACCATGAAATTTTCTTAAAAGTTGTAAAAGGCATTTGAGAAATTAGGGTATTAATTAATTTTCTGTCAGTAATTTGATTGAAATAGCCTTGATTACTTATATAAATCAGGTACCAAACAAGTGTAATCGACGTTAACACACTTTTTGTATTATTTTAAAAATTAAGTGCCCTGCAATTCAAAAGTCGATGTGCACGATTGCGTTCGAAATTATTATGGAATTAATTTGAAAGTTTATTGCACGAATATTCTTGCAATAATTTTCTTTTATTTCTATTTTTGATTTTCTTATTTATGAGTAATAGTTATCGTATTTGTTACAACAACGTAAAAGAAATAATTGATTGGTATATAACAAGTTTTCCACATTTTAAATAGGATTAAAAATCAATTTGATAGGCATTGCGTTAATTTTTCTGAAGGTAATTTCAGTGAAATGTAGTGTTTTTTAATAAGAATAATTAGCTTTAAAAGTTGATGTAGGAAATATGGTTCGAATCAATTGTTTTTACATCTTGTAACTTTCTCATACTTGTTTTTTAAAGAAATTGGAGTAGGTAGGGTACACGAAAAACTTAAACGATTTTAAAAATGATAAAACTATGTAATTCGATATAATTATTTGAAAATTGCTCATATACATATATGCAAATTAAATATTAATCCTAATAAAATCAAAAGTATGCAAAACTAATACCTAAATACATAAAATACATTTTTCTCCCAGACAGCAAAAATATTTCATATTATCAGCCACTAACACAATTGCCCTAAAGATTTTCTGATTATTCTGCAAATCATTCGCCTTTATGCGCGGATATAGATGATACATAATTTATGTTGGGGTTAGCTGAAATATAAATGCATGTGGTGCATATGCAAGAGCATACGAAATGGGCTTTAGGTGGTCTGTTTAGATAGGTAATTGCATTTTCCATTTTAGTGGGGTGCACTGAATATTGTTGGCGGTAATGTCCAAAGGGTTCTAGGGAATGCCGAATATTGTTTTGGTAAGGGTGATTTAATGTGATAAAAAATTTTCAAACAATCGTGCTCATTAGATAATGCAATTTAAAAAGTAAAATCGGTTAAAATTTGATAATATAAATTCTGCCACATGTCGGAAAATACAATACCCATATGTGTGTTTTAATTAAAAAAGTTACCACATTTTGTTAGCAAATGAAAATTTGTAATTATATTATATTTTACTAAATTTACACAATTTAGCTATTCTAATTTTTTTAAATCGTTCCATAAGGTAGTAGGGTATTTGATTTTTAGATGGAAGAAATAGTTTTAAGTATTATAGGTACTTCGAAAAGTTATTTTAAAATTAGATTTTTCAGTCTTATTGAAAAATTACTTTAATAATATAACTAAATATTAGACTCAAAAACCTTCATAATTGGTAAATATTTGGCAAACCAGCTATAATACATATATGTATATTGTATAAAACTGGTCCTAAAACAGATCCTTGAGGCATTCCTACTGGAATATTTTTATCTGTTGAATATTCAGGGGAAAGATATATTCTCTACTAGTTTTGTAGATCTTTTCCTCGCGAGATATTTTTTTCACGTTTACGTGCCTAGATATTCTCAGTGTATGATGTGTAGTTTATTGCACTGAATGAATGAATGAATTAATTAATAATAATTAATTGTACAATTAAAACTGTGCTGTCAGAAGTTCAAATTTGAGAAATAATTAGGTATTTAAATACTTTGGTTAATTAATTAATATAACGAGTTACGAGCAAAGAAATAACAAAAAAATACAGTTGAAATGTGATACTTAATTACCACATATAATAAAAAAATAACTCATAAAAATATATTCCTTTTAGGACATATGAAGTAATAAAATGAATAATTGGTGTAAAACCCTTAAATTTTGTTATTCGCAGAAGTAATGTATGTACATATTCATAATATAAAATTACAAAATTTCGAAACATTCTCTGTTATGTTTTTATTAAATTAATAAACTGCGGAGAAAATAAAATTGCTTATAAAGCAATTAAATGGAGATGTTTTATATACGAAAGCTTTTGTTTTCATTAATAGCTCTTCATAAAAAAAGAATCATTTCCATATTACGTTTATATCTGTTTGTTATTTTTCTCGAGGTCGTTTTCAGTTTACGCCACATAAAACCCTAAAATCCATTTTAAAATATAAATTAATTCAATTTGGTATACAGGAAAAACGCTTTTTCGCAAGCAAAAACATGAAAATAAACCGACTCACTCCTCTAAAAAAGGAAACATATTAAACAGGGCGTTGCCCCAAGGACAGGGGGGGGACCTAAAAATCAATATTTTCGCATTTCACAAAATTTGAAATAAACTTTTGTGAACATTACCGGAGGAGCATTGCGAAAATTTTATGATTCGGTGTCGTAGTACAAATTCAATCGATATTGTTCTATTTCTGCCCTTTCCCACCCCCGCCAGGTTGGCTCCCGTACCGCGTATTATCTATAAAAAGGCAGGAAGAAAAACCTTTTTCCGCTTTTCGAAAAGCAGGAAAACTATTAGTCTCGTAATATTTCCTTCAAAACAAATGAAAAATGGAGCAAGTATTTTTGTCTTTTACTATATATTTTTGTTGTTGTCGTTTTATTTGAGTGCTTTTCCTGTACAAATTTCTTGTTTTTATTGGAGTGTACTGTGGGGTTGGGCGGGTTGCTGACTGACGGCGAGGGTGCGGGGGAGGAGATTGCAACAAAAGCTGATCGACTCCATCAATTTTAGAGACAGAGACGGCGGCAGATAACAAACAATTTGCCATCAAATAATCCAATTTAATTAAAACCATTATTCAACTGAATCTGGAATTGAGTACTCAGGGAAATAAAAATAACGAAAAATAGAAAATAAATATTCCAATTAGCGAGGTCTCGGGGGTAAATTGTAAAATAGCTTGGAATTTGTTAGAATCCGATAATTTTTGTCGCATATTGTATCTATAATATTTATTATATTGGTGTTTAATTTTCAAAAAAAAAAAAAAAAAACTGAGAAATTTAATCATTATACCAAAGTCCGCGGGAAAGCGGAAATTCATGCTAATAAACATAAATTGTTTAGTATTTCCTAAATGGTTATTATGTATCCAACAGTCGGTTCGCTATGAATGGTAAAGACGCGGGGGAGTGGGTTTAATGCGCGTGTATGTGCGCTATGATTATTAAATCCACGTAAATTCCGTACTTCTTCAATTCAATAGAATTCTTCATGTTCCATTTGAAATCTGGAGATGTGGAGAGCTCGAAGGGGGTCGCATATACATAAGCTTTGAATTGTTCATGCGCATTTAAAGGCAACATAAAAAGAGAACTGCCAGATAAATGGCTTTTCAGAGGAAATGCACCTTTAAGTAATTGGGCACCACTGGAAAAAATAAAAAATAAAGGGGCTTTAGTTCAAACTATGCGAAGGGCATGAAACATGAGCAGTTGCAGGGCTCTCGTTTACGTCCGGTTTTGTTTAACAAATACGCCACACACAACCTTTGATCTTGGCCACGAAATTTTGAACCGTTTTAATTAATCCCCTTGAATATATAATAATGCATATAATACATAATCAACCTTATTTTATACCTTACAGTTTAGACTATACACTTATAGACGAAAAAATAAATACAGTATAATACAAAACCAACCATTCCAGTACAAAAACATAATGTAAGTTCTTCTTCTTCTTAGTGGACAATAAAAAGCTATATCCAATTTTTTTCCTTTCATGAAATATTGCAAATAGTTGACTTCGGAACAAATTCACAACTCAATTTAATTAAAATAATTTTAAAAATAATAACGGACTTCGGTATACATGTTAGTGTTCTAAACTAACGCAACCTTTTAGTTATATTTCGCTAGTACAGCGTGTGATAGTCTTTATTTTGAATAACCTCAGTGCACCTTCGATGCATAAACGCTATTAAATTCACAATATGTAATAGTAGATTGTTGTATGATTTCACATTCTTTTTTTCAGTGTTTCCATTAGTTTAATTTCGGAAACGTTAAATTGAGACTCACCATTTAAGAGTCCCCTAGATAATTGAAGCGGCAAATGAATGAAACACATTCTCATTTATCAGCTTCGATGTGTGTTTCGGGTCATTATCATGCTGAGACATGCAGAGGTGGCGTTTCCCATTTGCCATATGGTAACATTTTCGTTTCTAAAATATGTGTGTAGATAGAACTACCCATTATTTCCTTTATTAAAAAAAAAAAAAGATCCACACCGTTCGCCAAAAAACAGGTCCAGATAATATGAATTTCAATAAGTATTTTGAGATACGCTAGACTATATTTATTTTTTTGCCCACTCACAAATGCACCATATGTAGAATTTTGTTTAAATTTCTATCTTAATGCAGGTATGTTTTGTATCGTAATAAGTTAAGTGTATACGCCCGTTGTGAAATTGGTTGAGTAGAGTTTTTGCAAGAAAAAGTGGCCACTAAATAATGTCACTTTAGTGTATCTCTTTAATTTTTTTTCATAAGTGTATAGAACCATATTTATGTAGGAGCCAAAATATACAGAATATTATTTTTAAACTAACTAGAAAATTTTAAAAGCAGCTTTTGTAAAACAATTTTAGACAATTCAAAAAGGGTAAACTTTTGGTCTTTACCCTTCAGAAGAAATTTCACGCCACAACAATTTCACTAAAACTCAGACATTTACACAAAAGGCCACTTGCTATATTTGCGATTTCCACCCCCATACAACAACTAGGGTTAGCAGGGTTGGAGGGAAAGGAAGCAGTGTAAAAAAAAAAAAACAGGAAAGTTGTGAAGGGCCTTTTCTGCAGAATACAATCTAATATCGATTTTTTGTACAATTTGGAACGTTTCCAAGAAAAATCAAATTACTCTCATTTTTTAAGACAAATGACACCGAGAAATTGCAGAAAATTCTCCTATTTTTTTGTATTTTTTCATCATAACAATGAATAGCTATTAACGATTTTTTTTTATGGCTATGCATGCCAAAGACTTTTGAGAAGGCCCTCATTATGCAATGTTGTACCTTTAGGGGTGAGGGGGAGGATGGGCGGATTTAAGGGGATGATGCGCTCATGCCATTTTACTTGAAACTATCCCTCCCGAGGGTTATGTGTGCTGCGATGTATGAGGGAAAAACATAAAATGGAAATTTGCTTCACAACTGCTCAGAATTCAGGTGGTTTTGATGAAACTTCGTTATGCGAATGAAAATTCGTTTACGAAGAATTTTCGTGGAGATAGTAAAATTTGTACTATTACAAAATCTCATGGGATCAGTTACACATTCATCAGAATCGTCTATAGTAATTTTGAAAACGATTTTGTACTTGCAAAAATAGTTTAAACTGCTCTATTCGTAACAAGTTAGAATTTAAATGAAGGAAATAACAAAGAAATATAGATTCAAAGGGGCGAAAAATTTATTTTTTACAACGACATATTCATTAAGATCAAGGTTTTTTATCCGACCGACAACCTAACTTTTACCTCATCTTTTTTTTTAACTATACTAAGCGACTGAGACAATAAAATTAATCGAGAAGGATAAGTGGTGAAATTTTCCCTTATTGATTTTTCTCTTCTAACCTTAAATATTTATGTAGTAGTAAATGAGAAATTAACTATATTGGCTATTTAAAACTGTCGAAATATCCTTACAATAGTTTTATAGCATAAATGCTACTGTAACTAACCGGAACATATTTTTTTATCGTCACATTAAAAAATAAATAAAAGCTTACGTCCCCAAAACACCCAAAAATCACATTTAAAATATAATTCATCATCCATAATCCCATACCACTTTGAAATCGTTAAAAAAAGATTATAAAAGCTCTTTAAATTGTTGGCTTTTCTTACATCATATATGTTTTTTTGACAAACTTTTGTGTCTTTCTTATTTTACTTTCTCAATTATTTCTTTCATTTTCATATGTTTTTCTTTTGTATATTGAAATATCATCAATCTTATTTTATTTATAAATTAGTAATATATAATTAAAAAAAAGGTTCATCTTTATTTATAAACTCCTATCTTAAACAATTATTATAAGAACAAGTTTTTAAAATAGTCTCCATTTCACAATAACAACTCAATAAAATAATCGTAAAAGAGTTGAAAAATGAAAAATGAAGGAAAATAATTTACCGTATTATTCATAAACTATTAAAAAACTATAAATTCTTAAAATTTAATTTCTACATTAATAACCAAGTGTTATTATTCGATTTCTTGATCTATTTTTACATTGTATTCATTATATTTAACATTTTTACAATTTTTTCCCTTATTTCGAATTGACACAAAATTTAAATAATTATTTTATAATGTTATACTGAGATGAGAATCACGTAGCTTATATAAAATTTATTCTGTTTTAGAATATATTTTATAAAACTTAATTTTATTTCTATTTTGCTTTCAGGTAATTCAACTTCAACTTCTACTTGTAACTGATATTGCTCATTATGGTCCACCATAGTTTAAACGTATGTATTTACATGAAGAAATTATAATAATAATAGTAAATAATTAATAAGATTAATATTACTCATCACTATATAAAAATTTTGTTTTTCTTCTTTGAAAAAAGAACAACCAGGCTGCATTTCTCTCAATATTTCCTCAAAAATTTGTTTTTTTCAGAAAATTCGTGCCAATCTTCAATCGAAATTTTTAATTTTAGAAAATTTCAACTTGCTCATTTCAACAGTTCAGAAATTAGAAAAATGTAGCAAGCACAAAGTCTATACAGACATTTTTATTCAGAGACTGTTAAGATTATCATCAATAAAATTAAAATTAGATAAGGTCATGTAATTTTAAATTTACGACAGTTTGATAACGAATACAATTTAATTTATATTTTTGGTTACTCAACGATTTTCTTATCTGTGAAAATTTTTCAATGATATTACTAGTTGATAACTAGTAATTTTTGTTTGCCAATCTCACGATAACGTTTAAACAGCATATAATCAAGAAAATCTACCTGGTTAAAAGAAAAATTAGTAATTACGTTAATATTTTTCTAACTTGTTTTAATTTATTATTCACTAAAGTTGTTCTTTAATGAACTTTGCATTGTTGCACTATGTCATAATATTGACTAAAGACCTCAGTTGTAACCGTTTAAAAATAAAAATTTTAATGGTCGAGGCCAACGTCTCTAGAACTAAATCGACAGAGTCAACAGCTAGTCATTCAACTTCTAAAAAATTAGTTTGAATTCAGCAAAAAGATAAAAAGCTTTTTCATACCTTATACGAAGTATTTTTCTGACTACCTGCTTTACAATTTTTTATTATTTATGCAAAATTAAATGAGTCATTGTTTCCGACCGGTTTGCTCATAAGTAGATAACATATTTTAAGTACCTTTTTTTTTCTTAAACATCAACATTTAAAAAAGGCATGTTTCACGTGATAGAATATACGGAAAAATCTTTCTTATGACATTCTTAATTGCAAATGCCGTTTAATACACATTTTATCTTAATAACCTGAAACTGACATTGATGCAACGGAATATTTTGATTTGTATATTATTAAAATTTATGCGATAAAATTCATCGTTAAATGACTTGTGTAACAGGTTTCAACGTAAAATAATTGATTATAAAATTTAATTTTAACTAATTTATAGAGAAATGCGCCTTCAAAATTATAGGTCGTTTATATAAAAGAAAATAACACGTAATATCCGATGTGGGAATTTTAATTAATGAAATATATACATTATATAAAACTATGATGCGTAATAACATTTAGTATATGTATAAATATGTAGTGAAATAAAAGAAATTCTAATTAAGATAAATCGACAAAAATAAAAATAGAAATAAATACTTTTCGTTTCGTCCATCTGTAGAAATTCTCATTCCAAATTATGTTGAGAAAATAGAAAATTAAATCAAACAATTGTCGAAAGTGATAAATCTTTAAAGTTGTTTTCATAGATAAGACTAAGACAAACTCCTTCGGTGACAAAAAATCTTTGTGACTTTTAAAGCATTCAATTCACGCAGTTCTGCGTGTTTAAAAGTGGAGCCCAAGCCACATTATAAAAAGAAGCATAATTTCATGGCTGTTGCTACGCGGTGCGTAGGAGGCGAAGAGGTCAATGAATAAATGATTTATACGGCCTTCCCGAAAATTCAACAATAGGGAGAAATAATGCAATTAACAAAAATAAAAATAAGGAGTTTCCCAAGTTAAGTGCGCACAAGCGGATAATACAACCCCCCAAATATTGGAAAAAAAAAGGAAATAAATCCCCTTTGAAGACGAGCAAGAGAGATAAGAGTTTTAACGCAAAGATCTCTAAATAAAAACGCTTACAAATATGCCTGTGACGAGAAAATAAATCAAATCGTTAGAGGAAACTTCGCTGAGCTTATTAAAATTCAAGATAACATCGCTGTAAGTAGGTGTTTCAAGATTATTCGAGTGTAAAACTACACCGCCGAACTGAGCCGAGCACCGTCTTACAATTAGATTTGCTTTGAAAGAAACTGATACTAAGACACAGACCCGGTCACTCGTAGCGGGGCTAGAAAATTATGAGATTTCCTTTCTCGATCATGTTTCTTATACGAAGCTCAATAGTAAATGCTTCGTTTCAAATTTTAGTATATTTGTATATATTATAAGTTCTAAAAAAGATAGTTACAAAATGAATCATTACGATATTTTCTATTCTTATATTTTATATATAAAATCGAAAGTTTGTTTTTTGTTTGTTTGTTGTTCAATCACGCCTAAGCGATTAGTCCGACGATTTTAAATTTTTGAGTAAAGACACTACATATATCGGCTTAACATATAGGCAACTTTTTGTTCGTAGATTTGAAAATAGCGGACGCAAGATGGCGGCTAAAAATTTTAAATTTTAGGAGATTGCCATGAAAATTGACATTTGGGGATTTTTGGAGCTCCTGATTGCGAATATGCATTCGAAATTTAGAAATTTAAGATGGGCGGATCCAATATAGGGGCCATAATATCATCGGTATATAAACATAAAACGTTTTGATTTAAGTGAAATTTCAAATGCTTTTGGTTTTGAAAAGAAAAATATATTTAAGAATTATTTCCTTTAAATCTGAAATATGTAGGTTTCAAAGTTAGTTAAAATACTGAGAATTATTTGTACTAAATAATTCAAAAATAATGAACCCGAATATTAAAATAAAAATACTTTCGTCTTGTTAGTGGGTAAGTAAAATAAATTTTTTTCATTTTGTACATTTACAATACGTATGTCAAAGTAAATAAGGGCAAACATCAAATTTATTAAAAATAGAGTTAAATAATTAGCAAAGATTTGTAGGACATTTGCGAATAAGTTAAGATGTAAGTATAGGTATGTTTTAGCAGGTGGTGTAATTTTGTATAGAAGTTTTTGAGGTTTTAGACAAATTTTTCCCAATATTTCATATGTTAAAAATGAACTCTTAATAATTAAACGCATCTACTCACAAAACATGTAAATTAAGATGAATAAAATAATGTTGAAAAACTAGAACTTTCGAGGAAATAAACAAAAATTAAAATTAACACATTTTACTCCGCATCTGTCATCAACTAGATTTGCTTAACCGCCGGTAAAAATTCTTATATTGTGATTCATAATTATTAACTACGCTATAGAAAAATTGTTACAACAGAAATACACACAATTTATTGATTTGAAATTTTAGTGCGGTATCAGAATATGATTACTTTAATTATTCAACTACATATATAGAAATTGTAAATATTTGGAAAAATGTTGTAAAAACATGAAAGAAAATACAAGTAAATATTTAAAACGTTTTTTTACGTGACCGGCGGTTAAGTGATAATATAGAAAAGACGTACTTTTACGTTGCGTTTGCGCAAAATGTGTTAAGATTGGGTATCCTCCACCCAGAGCGCTCGTTGAGGGTCAATTCACTATGATAGTGAACAATTTTTTAGTTGAAGTAGTAATTATTGGTATACTTTCCTCAAAACTTTTTCATAAATAGTATATTTTATTGTGTTATTTTATAAAAACAAAGAGTTTTTGAATCACCACGATCAGGTGACGAACAATCCCCAGGTGATGCAGATTGCGAGCAGGTGCGTCGCGCGC
Source organism: Machimus rusticus (assembly GCA_951509405.1). Taxonomy (NCBI): domain Eukaryota; kingdom Metazoa; phylum Arthropoda; class Insecta; order Diptera; family Asilidae; genus Machimus; species Machimus rusticus. The sequence continues at coordinate 8,735,585 of OX608049.1, forward strand.
CGCACGAAAGCAACATTACTGCCCCAAAGATTGCCAATTTACGTTGCTCAGGTGATTAATAGCCGTCGAGAGCAAACTCCGGCATTAGCTGCCTTGAACTGCGCCAAGTGCAATTTTCTTATAGATTTAAGGAGCCCGTCGTCGTCTTCGTCGTCTTCGTCGTCGGCGTCTCCCCCGCCCAGTTTAACGGCTGTTCCGCGAGCCGAAGCGCACCACCAGCAGCAGCTTTTTTTAACGCGCGCCAATTTGTTCTAGTTCATCGCCGGCCAGCGGTGTATGAGTGGATTTTCAAAAAGTTTCAAAAGCAAGTTTTAATTTTCATTATATTAGCTCATAACCAGTTTCCAAGTATCTGGCGCTGTGGCTGCGGTTCCGCGGAGCCCCCGCGGAGCCCCCCAGTAGTCCGCGGGAGGCTCTATATGCATCTCAAATCCACTCGCCTTTTGTGTCGTGCGTTTTGTTAAGTTTTATTAAAGCTTTTCAAAGAGATTGCGGGTTTTGAAATGGATCCCACCACTGCTGGGGCTCCTTCTCCGGGGCACAGCCTCCTCATCTGTGAACCTCAAAATGTGGGGCTCCGCCGTACGGTCGTCGGGTGCCCTCCTTCCGAGTTCTACAGTGGGCCGTGGCGGGAGGGCTCGACGTTGCCAGAATTTAAGCGCTTCTAGAGAAGAGCTTAGTGCTCCGGTGGGGCCCCAACTGCGGAGCCCCGTAGACTGGACTATCTGAGATACAGATTTTGAGCTTTTCCTCGGTCTATGGCCCGAAGTGAAAATGAAAGAAATCACGTGAATTTGTGCTTTATACACTAAATCTGGTGGGATACTCCGAGGGGTTTTGGGCGGCCCGAGGGGTTGGATAGTCACCTCCAAAGTGCTCCAACCTCTGGTCGAAGTAGTTCACTTTTTTTTCTTACAAATCCGAATCAATTTTTATTCAGATCAATTCAGCGATTTTTCTACGATGCTTATTTTTAACTCTGGGGGGCATGTTTGCAGCACTCAAGGATTTTGCTCAATTTATTTTTTGCTATAAGGTAGAAAAGCTGATGTCGTTGTCGTCGCTGTTCGACGTTGTTCATAGTCGCTAGAAAATCATGATGTTGGCCGTTAAATCGATAAATCCAAAAAACCACAAAATATCGAAAACAGCTAAACGGGTTATTGATTAAATACATTATGGCCAGATGTGGGCGACAAGTTATTACACAATAATTTTGATTAAAATGTTTTAGGAACTTGGAAATTAGATTGGTTGCTGCAGACAGACAGACAGACCGGTCATAGCTAATTATCATTTCATATAAAAGTGGTTAAGCAGAAAATATATTGCAAACCGTATGTCTTTGTAAACCAACAAATATAATTTATTACACTCGACCACATATGATTTTTAATTTTCATTTTTTAAAACCTGATAATTAATGCCAATCTATCAATTCGAAAAGATCATAAAAGCGTTCCTAATTGCGTGTTATAATGGTCAATAAAACTTCGCGATGATTTCAGAACAATGAAATTCATCAAAATGTTTGTTTCATTGCCAAAAACTTCAATTATTTATGAATGTCTGTATGTCTTAGTCTAGTGTGTACTTTGGTAATTGTGAGTTTAAATAATTTAAAATTCAAAGAACAGCGTCGTCATTTTGGTTCGATACATTCACAGATGTTTTGATGATTGTATTTATTGAGTATAAGAAAAACGTTACTTTAGAAAAATTTTTTGTTTTTAGTAATTAAATAAATTTAGGGGATTTTTTAAGCCAAAACATAGCAAGATTATATTGACAATATTTATATTCAAAAATGATTGAGATAAATGCTTATTCTAAGAAGATTCTATAAGATAATATAAAAACACTGATGATTTTAGAAAGTATGTATGTGTGTTCCTTTCTAAGTTCAGAACGGTTTGATAAATTAGCTATAATTAGAATTATCTTAATATCGGAATTGTTACTACCCTATATTTTAATTAAAAATTAACCAGGAAACATATGCAACGTCTAATAATTCAACATTAAAAAAAAATTTATTATCTTCAATATATTTTTATTAAATATGTAAAGTTGCTTATTTCATTTTCCCTGTTTTCTATCTAATAATAATCAGCACGAAATATGTCATCAATAATTCTCACCTTGTTATTGCGATTCATTTACGAATTATTTTTTCGGGTTTATAAATCTATTTCATTGACGTCAGAAAACTTGTAGACGACAGGTAAATTATCTAAATTACTATACAAACAAGAGAAAATGAGAAAAATATCGGAATTATTGTGAACAAAACCATAAAAAAATGTAAAGAAAACCAGGAAAAAAGCCCAGTTTTGCATGTAACGAACGCATACTATTGCACTATAATAACCATATATATTTTTTAAATATTTTGTAGCCTCTGAACAGAAATATGAGAGCTTTCAAGCTGAAATACACCACGTAGTCAAAAACAACGAACAAAAGAATGTGAATAAAGTGGATCTTGCTGCAAAACAGTTTTGTGCTACTTTTTAAGGAATTGCTTTTGCTTCTATAGAAGCCGTAGAAGCTGTAGGAGCTTCTTCGTTACAACGATGATGAGAACCGCCGAATCTTTATGATTTCAGCTCATATTCATATAAATATATTTTTTAATGTATTCTTTTGCAATAGACAGAAATTGCGACATTTTAATTTTTTCCCTTGGCAACATATATTTTTATACATAATATAAAGAATGAACCCTGTTGCGATTACAAAATTTCATATCAGGGCAATGGTCAAGTTCTTGTGCTGTGTGGGGACAGAAATCTGGTTTTTTTCAGTCGATGCATAAAATTTTTTAGTTGTTTTGAAAACAAGGTAGCAAAAGCAAGCAGTATAATAAAATATGTGCAAACTTCCGTCGAAAATGTCAATGCCTCGAGCGCATATATTTTGTGTGACTGGGTCTATTTTTAGCATTGCGGGCTTTTTTTAACCTAACTTTTATTTTAAAAATTTTTGCGCGCGAAATTCAAGGGGAAAAATTTTGAATTTATTAAGAATTAGAAAACAAATAATTTCTACAAAGCACGCGATGAAGGTTTAGCAATTTCTGAGTAAGATCCAGATTTAATTAAAATTCTATTCAAAGTAGAAGCAATTGTGCAAGAAAAGAAATAAAATAAAAAAGAAGATTTCAACTGCCGCGCTTGCCGAGCGACCGCTTGAGCGCAATCAATAGCAGAGGAAAAAGATTATATTTTCTTTTACAAGCGACTTGAAATGTCGTGAATACATAAATAATGGAGCATAAATCAGTGGGGTTACACATGCAAGGCATACATGCATACATACATACATACATGTACTATACTCAGTGCAGACCGACTCTTGTTAGAGTTCGATTTTGAGCTGTTTGAGACCTTTTAAAAGATCTGAACCGATGTTTAGCATCGAATAAACATAAAATTCCGTTTGCGGAGCCCTAAAAATGCGGAGTTCCCGAATTGATCGGGAAACGGGCGATGAGTTCGAAGTCGATGTCGAAGCCGACGACGCAACCATCATGGTGCGGTAAGCGTACCGCATCGCGTATATCTCGTTCTGTAATGCTATTTAATTAATTCCAAAGTAGAAAAATTATTCTGTCTTGCGAGAGAAGAGGAAGAAGAAATCAAGAAAACAGAAAAAGTAAAATGGCCAAAAAACTGAGGAAAAACATTACAAGAGCAGAGTCAATCGAGAAGTTTTGTTGTGTTTACTATACAACTAGAAGGTGCTCCGGTTGTATGTGGGGGCCCCCATTTTATTGGATTGGTAGTTGAAAATTTACTTTCTCATGTGTATGTAGATATCGCCGCATGCCCGCGGAACTTGCGAACCACGATAGTGTGAATGGGGCCTCCCTGATCTGTGGAACCATAGGAGAGGGAAAATTAATAAAGAACTTAAATTTTCGAGTTGAGGCCAGGGCTGTAGCTAGAGTCGAATTTGAGGTAGGGCAGCATTGGTGACAGGTAGGGCGGAAGTAAAAAATTTATCATAATTGATCTACCCTCGAAGCACGGGCTCCAAAATCAATCACCATGTATATCACTGACCTCTAGGTCATAGGTACATTCAATAGCTATTCGTAGACAAATAATTTCTGTGAGAGACCATGAGCATGGGTCTAATAACTATTAAATCCTCAATGATGAAGAATAACTATTAAATCCTCAATGATGAAGCGCCATCTTTTCACAACGCAACATAGCCACTCATCACGGAACTCTTGCCTCCAAACATTCCCAAATCGTATAAATACCGGAGACAAGAGTCGAAAAGGACAATTTCCATCACCGGCTTTCCGGTAACACATTCGCTGACTGGCTTTCCAGGAAGTAAGTAGAAAATTTCTTCTGAGCAGTGGGTTTTCCTACCAAATTACATCAGGCTTTCCTGAACTATTTAGGTTTTCTAAAACACTACACAAAGGTTTTCCTAAGCGTACTACAAAACTCATACTTATTACCGCCAGGATTTCCTGAAGGTCATTAAGTACTTCAAATCCCCTTGCGTTAGTTTCGTCTGCGGTACTTAACGTACACCCACAGACATTAAACGACTGTATCTATATATTTATATAAAATATTCCATAAATATACTTTCCTTCACTGATTCAATACTTTATCCCTTTTTCTCATTTCATATTAATAACATTAGAATTAAGCTTCATAGGATTAACTATTTTGAATTAGTATTTTAATTTTAATTTTGTTTATTGTTTTGGAGTATCCCTTTGAATTATCATCTTTTGAATTATTGTTTTAGATTGAATTGTTATTTACTTCATACTTCATTATTTTGTAGATATACATATACATATTCTGAATTATAAATATTTATTTCTTTACATAATTCATTTCTTGACTTATCCTTTATATTTTGAATTAAATTTCATTTAATAACAAATTTTCACATTTTCATTAATACCAAAAATTCTTGTTGTTTGTTTTGTTTTAACTCCCCTCGCTTCATACCTACTGTGAATCAGTACCTCTTTACGAGGTGCCTGGTATTATTATATGTCTGTGCTCCCGCTGCACATACTTCAAATGCCATCTATAAACAGAACAAAGAATTATTATAATGTCAAATGAATGTCACAAACTGTGCTATGTTCGGAAAAGTTTAAATACCTATCGCTACAATGTTTTTTATCTCAAACTATAAACAAACAATTTAATTATGATAATTTATCTTAGTTTTTAGTATTTTTAAGGTAGGGCATTGTGATTTCAAGGTAGGGCATTGCCCCACAATGCCCCCCCCTAGCTACGGCCGTGGTTGAGGCTAATTAGCTCGAGAAATTTTTCGTGGCAACGTTCCATTATTATTGGGGCTTAGCGTTTTCTTGTTTTTAAAAGGGGGAAATTTCGTTATTTCGTTCGATTGAAGGAAAAAAACAATTAAATACATTTGCGATTGCGACAATTGGTATGGATGGGAAAAAACAATTTGAAATAGAAAAAAAAAATGCTTTAATGGTCGAAGAAATCTTGCCTTTTCATGGTGAATTTCTTAAGCAGTGAGTGGGCAAAGAAATATGCTTATTTCATAACTAAGTAGTTAAGATCGTTAAGGTGTTTGGGCTTAGAGGCTTAGAGCAGTTTTTTAATTAAAAATTTAATTATATTATTTTAATTACTAATTTGCATACATACCTATTTTTTTAAAGTCATTTATTTTATTTATTTGTATCTATTCGAGAACCAAGTCTATATTGTATTTCATGTGGGAATCGAACTCACAACCTCGGAATGATTAGTTGTTACCGCTACAAGCGGTTCGGTTCAATTTTAACTGGAAAAATTACTTTTTACATTACCATTTAATGCACTATGGAACTGATACCATATACAAAGAAAATGTAGTTCATAATAGTATTCATCAACTACGAATTTTTCTGCTGGGTATTTATTGCTGTAAAAAAAATAATAAATATTAAAAATTTTACTTTTATGATACTCTACTTACAAAGGTTATTGTAAAATAAGTCCATATTTTTGTTATTTTAAAATATACAACCTTGAAAATCTCATTTTAAACTCATTATTGAAAAAATGCCACGAAATTTCTCATTATTTAGACGCCATGTTGGATCTGTTATCTTCGAACACCAGGATAAGGATTAGTTTCAAGTGCCGTCCCTTCGTCTGGAGTAGTTTCGTGTAAACAAAATATTAAAGATAAATCTTTAGCCTTTGTCCTGACAGACGGACTTTCGCCATTTCTCTTCTCCTCGGTCTGGCGGTTCGCAGCCAAGCCAACAAGCCAGAAAACATATGGGGGCTGGTGTTCCTCCGTCCTCCTCTCCTCCGCAACGAAAAAATGACATATCAGCGGTTTTATGTAACGGGAATTTCGGCCGTAGTGTCAACCTTTGTTATCTCTCCATCTGCAGCATGTTAACTGCGTCCCGCCCCCCGTGGAGTTTGTAGTCGACGGTGGACGAGGGGCAGATCATTTCTCGTTTGCGTTTGTTGTCAATAAACTCACAGTCAGCGTTTTTATCAATTTTAATTTTAAAACTCAGAAATTTATAAAGGAAGGGGAATTAATTAAACATATTCCCAATTCCCACGAGTTATTCTCCTCTCCGTTATAATCCCCTGCACTTGTGGCACAAGAGAAAGCTCTTTTTAAAATGAGACAAAAAATAAATAAATAAAGAAGACAAGCAAAACAGCAAAATTTAGATGAGTTCTCTTCCTTTCAAAAATTGTTTAAATATTTTGAAGAGGTGAATTCTCTTAATGTTTTGATGTTTTTTCTCAGAAAGGTCAGTCACGTCGCTCTTCGTAGTCATGTTGCTAGCAACATAAGAGCGATTTTCACTTTTTTTAAGAACATCGTGAGAAATTTGCAAGAGATTTTAGAGATTTGAGAACTTTCATTTTAACGAATATGCTGGCTGGGAAGAGAGAGAGGAGACCGAAAGAGAGGGAGCGCAGCGGGCGAGACGCGACAATTTGATTCCATTTTAACATGGCTGTTTATGAATTCGGAAATTTTCATCGTCCGTCGCGTGACGTGACGCGTCGGTATTCACTGGCCGGCGGCGGCGGCGACGGCACCACCACAACCGCGTCACGTCGCGGCGGAGCTTGCAGTTGACAGCTTTCCTTTCCGTGCCGGTGCGGTGGCCTCCGTTGACAGGGGGCTCAAGTCGAACGGCACATTTCAACGGATCAACGGCGGGCTGGGAGAGGTGTAAACAAACTGTTGTCGGATTAGAAAGACCCGTTAGGAGGCCCTCCGTTTTGGGGGGGTGGACCCTTTTCTTTTTCATTTTCATCCCCAAACAACAACAGAATTACCAACGTTCTTCCGTTTTCTTAACTCTTGAAGTATTTTTTAGCATCTTTTCCTACTTAAAAATTCATAATCGATTACTTTCTTTCATAGAGCGGAAATTACAAAGAAAAAGCAGATTACTTCTAATGAAAAGATATGAGAGAAATCTCGTGAAGTGAACGGTCTCATTTTCCACCTAGTTACAAAATAAAATCGTTTTCAAATTAATTATAATTAATTATTAATTAAGCATTTTCTTACTTTTGCTGATAGAAGGAACAGGGGGGAAACCATAAATCTTACGTAAGATAAAATCTTCAAAAACTTCAAAATAATACATAATTTTAATATTGTATTATCTATACATTATTTAACATTAATAAAATTATTTTTTCTCTTCTATGCGAAATTTGTATACCTACATATATTTATAATCTATTCTATATACATAATGTATTATATATATGTACATAGTAATAGTCCAGTCAATGACCGTTTTCCCGTATAATTTTGCCAAGCAGCACCGATTTGCACAAAAATTTGGATTTAGGTTCTACTTTTACCCTCTACTTCAAAGTTGACCCTGTGCTGGGAGTTGCTTTTACCCTGGGGTGAAACATTTTTCATTGAAAATAAGTCCGGGAAAAGATAGATTGAGTAATTCTAAGCAAATTTTCTTCTATAAAGTTTTTTCTGAAAGTCAATACTTTTCGACTTATTCGCGAGTGAAAATATCATTCAGACGGTTTTTCGCGAACTGAAAAATAAAATGTTTTATCGAAAATATTAAAAAAAATGTAGCTTAAAAAGCAAAGTTTCAACGTGAAATAAAAAAAAAACAATGCCTTTTTGGGGGAAAGTTCTTAAAAAAACCTTTATTTTTGTATTTTATAAAAGTCCCTAGCATCAAAACTAAGCGAGTTATGACGGAAATAAAGTTGCTCTCAATTTTTTCGGCGACAAAAAAAGTTGAAAATCTTTCCTTAACCCATTCACAGTGTATCCCGTGACAGTCACGGGCAGAGCGTCAAGTACCATTCAAGTACAAGATTCATATAAAACACGTTTTTTTACATTTTTTATTACATGCCGAAGCATTTCCGAACATGAAAAAACTAGACCTTTTTTTGACCAGAATTCGTAATTTTACCTCACTGTGAAAGGGTTAATTACCAACTTAATTGAAAATAATCGTTGACTTTTCACAATTCACTTTATTTTTGACTTTTAATATGCTCTACTAGAAGTTTGATCGGTTTACAGTTTTGAAAAAATTTGAGCTTGAAGTGAAGAGAGCGTTTTTGAAATTTTGCAAACAATTATCTTTTCCTCAAAATAACTCTCAAACTATTAATGATACCCAAAATTTTGTAGAGTACACATTTGTAGGTTTTGCTTTTCTGATTAATTAATATGTACTAATAATAAAAATCTCAAAATACCGAAGTTGATGTTGTACTCGTTAAAGAAAAATGAAATGAATGAATTTTAAGATGTAATTAAATATTGAACAAATTTTCCTTAGCATGCAGGGATGCAGGTATAGGAATAAATCGAATCGCAGCATTAGATTATAAATAGAATCAAGTACATAGTAATATTAATTTTAACAATATTTTTACAATGAAAAAAAAACCTCAAGAATTCATTTTAGGCAAAAATTAAAAATTTAATAAATACAACGTGAATAAAATAAATAATTAACCCAAAATGCCATTTCTTTTGATCACTGAAGTTAAGCAGGAAATTTCTATCGAAATAAATAAATTAGGAGTTTTATCGTTTGCTGATTCCAAATAAGCTATTAAAATTTAATTTAATGACGAACAAAAATTGTCTTAACTTTAAAAGATACTGTATTTATGGTATTTTTCATGCATAGTTTAGGAAAACTTAAAAACAAAAGTTTTTAGACGCCGCATTACATACCACAAAGAATAGCAAATCTATAATCGATTATGTTTTGCTGTGCTTGATTTTTTACTACGAAAAAAAAAAGAAACATTTTGAATTATCTAAAAAGAAATTGCACAATTCGGTTCAAGTTTTTGGGGCTTCTGTGAAAACGAGAAAAGTTCCTCTGGCTAAATCTGCGGCACAGAGCGAGTTAGTTCCGTACCCTACGTAAAACCTTCACGTAATTCCCGGCACAATGGTGTCGAGTTCGAAAAGTAAAGAAATTAAAAGCCTGCACAGGAAGTAATCAGAATTTAAATGAAATCTACACAACAGTTTACATCGATCGGGGTCTTTTTTCAGGCCCACATTTCTGAGCTCAAGTCTTACGTTACGGGGTCTTTCTTTTATGCTGTAAACCCCCCTCGGCCCCTCGTCTCATTTGTTTCATTCGTGTTTAGGTTTCAAGAATTCTTTTATTTTTCTGCAAAATTTCTTGCGATATTTGGTCGAACAAGTTTTTAAATGAACAAACGGAACGATAAAGGGGCTTCGATCGAAAAATTGCAAAAAAATAAATAAATAAAAAATTCCATTGAATTCGTAATGAGTAACCGGCGATGAATTAGCTTAAAGTTTGGGATTTCTTGATATATAAAACTGTTGAATTATTTAAACTATTTTTATCTACTAAAATTGCATTGAATTATTTAAATATTTTACATATTTTTATGCGACTAAATTAACCTCCTAGCCCATTAAAAGGCCAAACAACCGAAAAGGAATTCGATTACATTTAAAGGCATAATTGCTTTTCGTCATCTAGTTGTCTAATTTTCTATTAATTACTCAAATAATTGTAATTACTTGAGTAATGGAACAATAAACCTATATAATAATAGAAAATATTTAATTGGTTCATTACCAATTATTTCGGTAATTGAAAATTTTTAACTAGTAATTACGGACAATTAATAAAATAATATAAAACAAGCTAAATTTAATGCTCGTCTGAATTGGAGCACGTTCCTCATATAAAATATTTCATTTATAAACTGACTCATAGCTCAAATATAATTGTTTGCACTAAGTGATAACATTTCTTAATTTTTAAAGATAACACTTTTCATGCTTTTATATTGCGATGTACACATTATAAAATGTTTCCACCACGTGATGGTAAATTTTGGAGAAAATGTTATCGAAGTAATAACACCAAAGTCTGGCGACAAAGCTAATTCCAATTGTATTCAAAAATAGAAAAACACTAGAAGAAGTGAAGTTGAAATCTTGAGATTAACATAGAGAAAGTACATTAAATAAAACGAGATTAACTTTAACAACGTAATTAAGTAATCATTTAAGAAGTCTGATTTTTTTCTTTAAAATAGTTATTCCGAGGAAATTATTTTGAAACCATGTGAAGGGTACATACATATACAGTATAGTGCCAGAAAATTATAACCACTCTAACTAATTTCAAAATTTGAACTCTGATTACATTTTTCTCGCAAACAATCAAACACATTAACGTTTCCTTGCAGAGTTGCAATCTTTTCTCCTTTGTTATCATTGTTTGAAGAATAATTAATCGTTTCGTTACGACACAATATGCAATATGCAAAAGTATGCCCCCATTCATTTATTCCAGTTCTATCAAATATAAATATCAATAATCAAATTTTCACGTTTCCAAGAAGCGTTACATGGTATACCATTTCACTTAACGCCGAAAGAATAAATAGTTGCATCGAAGGAAGTCGCGAAGATTAGCAAGTGTTATTAAAAATAATGGCGAGTATACTAAATACTAGAAATATTAATTTGGAAAATATGTGAATTTTCCCTTAATTTCATTTTTATCTTAAACACGGACGAATATAATAAGTTTTTTTCAAAATAAAGTATGGAAGCATAAATGTTGGTGGTTATAATTTTTTGGTACTGTACTGTATATTAAAACGAGGAAAAAAGAGTTTTCGGGTTCATTGATTTCAAATCTATAATCTATATATTAATACGTGAAGGGAAAACTTTGTACCCCTTTTTAAGCATATTGGGCGGACGGAGGAGTGTGAGATTTGGCATAGTTAAAGTTTATATAGAGAAGAAGTGCAGAAAGCTAAAATTTATGAATAAGATGTGGTACAAATACATTAAATTAAATTAAATAAATTCATTATTTACGTTCGTACTATCAATTTTAAACGCAGAGTATTCTGTGGTTAAACTGTCGTAATTTTATTATTGATAGTGCCAAAACACATAGTAGGCTGTGTACATTCGTATTTTTCGTAGTAACCCCAGTAGGTCGAATTTCGGCCACAGGGCGACCACTAGTTAAAATATAATATACATACATATAATTAGTGACTCTTATCTAATAAAAATTATCAATGCAATACGACGCCAGAAATTAGAATTTTGAAGTTAAAGATTAATTTATATCATGAAAAAATATATAGTGGGTAAATTTTGAACACAGTGGAGTTAAAATGCCATTTTGTCTTTTCTGAGTTCAAACTAATATAGTATCAAAAACGAAATGATTAGTATTTTATTCATTCAATTCAATGCAAATTTTTAAAATTCAAAATATTATTTTCAAACTAAGCTATTTGATATAGTTATTTAATTATTTTTAATTCCATTCGGATACGACCCATAAAAGTGGTAATAATTAAAAGAAAAACGAGGTACATAGTTGCATGATCCATTGACCTCAATTAACCTTCAATTTTAATAAAAACGTAATAGAAACATAATCGCCTCCTCGAGCAAACAATATTCAGCTGTATGAGCTTCGATTTGACGTCATCTATTTAGATTTCGTTTATTTTTCATATATATTTTTTGTCGCTTTATCTTTTCGAATTTCAGAATGGTTGTTTCGAATAACAACTCATTGGCCAATGTTCACTATTAATTTAAAGATAAAAAAGAGCAATATAACGCTGAATTAACGCGGAAAAGTTTCAATTGTTTGATCATAATAAAAATTAATGTTTTAACATGCATTTCTCAATTTATTTGTTTTTCATATATATTTTTTTTACTTACGAGTACTTACTCAAATGCAATTGAATATTCAAATTTTTATAGACGATTTACGACGAACGGCTGTAACCTGGAACCTCTTTACGACCATCAAATTATTCAAGAATATAATTCAATCTCTAACTTATTGGCTTTTGCACTTTCTTGTGATCTACTCAATTTTTCCATTAATTTCGTATTCATAATATAACCTTGATATGCTATCTCAATCTGGGACACAGAATATGATAATAAATGTTTTTATGTACTGCAGTAAAACAATTTACAATTCCTAAACAATAAAGATAAGATAAAATTTATATTAACTCGCATTTCTTGTTTTTCATAATAATTATTTTTTTCTTTTTATATCGGTGAACGCATTTTCGATATCTAAATTTTTGAGTTAAACCAAAAATAATACTCAGTCTGATGACTCCAGATAGTGGATGAAAACAAACATTAAAAGCGTACACAAATAGAATTTATGTGTCTTTGCTCGGGGGAGAGCGATAATGCAACATTGTTTTTGAGAGTAATAAAATCAACATGATAACGATTCGATGCATGTAGTTTATACGATGAAGAAATAAACTGATTTGCTAATTCATTTTGCGATGAAACTTTGTTGGCTTACTTCTCGAAACTGAGAATGTATACAAAAATATTAAGTTACACTGCAGTTTCGAAGTGGGGAAATATTTAAAACGAAAAGTTTACTTAAGATATCACTTTGTTTACATTTTCCGGGGTCTTTTAAGTAAGTTTTTTTTTAAGAAGAAATATTCATATTTATATAGCATTTAGCACGTAATTCTTTACTTTAAAAAAATGTAACTACATATCATACAAATAAAAGTTCTAAGAATATAAAATTATATCTAGAAGTGATTCATTCATTTATGCGCTATTCTGATATTAAATTAATCTTTATTTGAGAATTAAACGGATATCTAAAATTCTTTGTAGTCAGGTATTAACCAAGCATTAGCAGGGAATTAAGACCTTTCGGATTTCAAGTCGAATTACCTCCAGTCTTTTGTTTAATTTTCTGAGAATTTGGGTTGCAGGTAAAGAAATGGAAAATTACCAGTAAATTGTCAAAGGGTCGCGTTATGAGGTGGATTTTGAATTTCTATAAATTTTTTATTATTATTATTTTTATTAATTTTTCTGATGGGACATATCCATACAGTTTTTGGTATAAAAATTGCAAATGAGAAAACTTTATCGAAAAATCACATCTGTTTTCGAACGCAGACAAAAATGTTCTTATTGATAGGTACACATTTGAAAAATTTAAAATGAAATGTCTGACATCGAATTTAGAAATTATTATCAGAAAAATCGAAAAATATATACACATTTATGTACATATGTACATACAAAATAATTGTAGATATAAGATGTTTTCTTTTATATCAAAAAGATAATAAGCTCATTTTTTTTGGGGTTTCTCGTAATTATTAAAAAGAACAAGACGAGTTCGGGTTTTTTTCTTATCTAAGCGTTGAAAGGATAAAGACAGAGGTTTTCTTAATAAACCTATCAAACTTCATGTATCTTGTTATTTGCTATAATTTAGGTAAAATTATTCCTTTACTTCCTTAAGCGCTACAGTAAAAAATAAAGTTTATATTAATTATAAAAATTTTGTTGATTCCTAGTAGCTTATACAACAAATTCCTCAGATCAAACATTAGATTATCAGTTAATATAATTATGTAGTTACAAATAATTAATGATAAAGAAAACTTTGATTTTTTACATTTAATTCGACATTTCATTTTTTTTTTACTGAAAATACATACATACATAACTATGTATATAAAGATTTTCAGGGTCGTTGATTCAAATTGGCGGACACAATATAGCGGATGAAAATTCTGAAAACCCCAAAAAGTCAATAATTCTACATAGCTGCAATCATGTATATATAGGTGTTTTTCAGGTAGCTGATCACAAATCTGATCTCAGATAAATAAATAATAATTAACGGACTACCACCACCATATTGGATCCGCCATCTTGAATTTTGAAATTCTGATACAGTATTCGTAATCAGCGACCCCAAATCTCTATTAAAATAATCCAATATTTGTGCCCCTGGGAAGTACGCTAGAACAAAAACAAAAGAAAAAATACATGCCTATTTAACATAAAAAGATATAAGAAAATTTTAGTCTATTAAAAAAGTTTCTAGCTCTTAAACTATATTAAATATTTTTATTTTATTCCAGGTGGTGGGAGGACCTTGCGGATTCCATGGCTCGTACACATTCTACAAAGGTTTGCAGATAACACCAACGGGGAGTGCGTGTATAAGTCCACAGTTCAACAAGCAGTTCATAGCTCAGTACACGAACCTGCCCCCGTCGAATCCAAAATGTAAGCAGACAAGAAAGTGCGTCGTTGATAAGCGCACTGATTTGAGTGATCCAACCTCCCAGGCAAATGGGTAAGATAAAAATGCTATAATTAGCCGAAGTGGAAAGATTTAAATTTCCTACTTTCTCTAACAGATTTTATAAGCCAGTGGTGTTGGCTCTGGGCGATTGCATTCCTGTGCGGCCGTGGTCCGACTCACCAATCGCCTGTCTTGCTGAAATCCGAATGATTTGGCGGGACAAAAGTGAGCCTTCGCTGCTCACTGGACTGAGATTGTATTTTTTACCAGAGAACACTCCAATGGGACGAAATTGCCATGGAGAGGTCAGTAAATGGCAGTAGAAAATATATTTTTTTTTATTAAACTTAGTAAGAATTTAAATCAAAACTAGCAGCAAAATAAAAATAATAATAATAATATTAAGCACTTTGAAACTCTTACTTTGACCTTTCCTTGAGTTCATTTTGTCTTCACTGTTATTTCTCAAGTCGAGGCAGAATTCGGCTGTTTTTATTGTCATAAGATGAAAAGCATTTGTGCATATTATTATTCAGTAATTATTTTGAATGGAAAGCGCAAAATAATACACTTACCCTATTTAAGCAATAATTTAAATAGCTATTTATTTTGGTTTACTTTAAACAAAGTTATGAAATGGAGAGCAAAATCATAAAATGTTAGTTAAAAAAGATTAAGAGCCCAATATTTACGATTTTAAAATATTTCTTAGCTTTCAAGTCAGCCGAATACCCATCATACTAAAAAAAAGTGTTGATCATTTTAACATATTTTATAATATGATATTTATATATATTTATAAATAAGATTCTTCATGAAACCACAGTTAAAAGTGCATTTGTTTTATATCTAATATAAATGTTTACTATTTAAAATATTCAAGTAAGATAAAAATTATTTTAACATTTGATTATCGAGATAATTTTCAGTATTCTCCATTTCTGATATATATACCTATTTTTTATAGAAATACTATTATTGATATTTTCACATTATATATTTCTTTTTTTCTTTTACTAAATTTCGATAAAAAAAATTGTTTATAAAAGTAGAACTTGAACTGTGGCAATTTCCCAGGTAGAGCTGCAAAACAAGTTTAATAGCTGAATCATATATAATTTTTTTTATTGAAATTCTATGGTTAATATACAGCTGTAAAACTAAAGAAATGAAAATATATTTGAGCGACAGAAAAGAAAACAACTATTTTTGGTTCTATTATGGCTACAACTAGATAAACAATCCTTGTTTTATTATAATGAACTAAATTTCTTCTTTTTCATTACCCCAGTCAATACCTGCCTCAATGGTTACTTAGCTTTATAAAATTTGAGAGTCTTAATTTCAAAATCTACAAATTGTATTTTATACAGAATATTTTTGTAGATTTCCATTTCAATAAAGATATGCAGGGCGGAATTGTGACTTCAGCTTAGAATTCATTAGCGGATAATATAAATATTAATTTCATAGTGTTGACTAAATAGCTGAATTAGACGCTGAATACGTATTATTAGATGTTTTTTGTTATGCTTCCAAGTTTTTAAAAACTTCTTTTTTTCCAGGATGAAGTTGTTGCTATTTCCGATAAAGTTGTGATACGGGCCGAGGACCTGCTGAATTGGTTCGACGATAACATCGAGTGGAACTATGGATTGACCTGGAAAGGTGGTCACCTTTCTGCAAAAAGTAAATTCTACAATAAAAATGACACCCAATCAACAGATTCCAGTAAAACAGTATCGTTGAAAAACTCCCAGATAGATTTCTCGGATGTGGAAAAAGAAAAACTCTTAGGTTGGTTTTATATGTATATAATATATTTTATTTTTTTATTTTTTCAGTATTTTAGAACATACCAAAATTTGTTGATATTCACTCCGTACAGTAAAAAAATCGATAGTATCTCACGTTGACTCGATCTCGTTTGTGCGTTTCACTGGACTGACGCAACACACACTGAAATTGCCCTTGCACTTGTACCTTTAGAGGGGGTAAAACCGGGAACTTTTAGAGCGCCCCGAATAGCACAATTTTTCTTTAAGGGAGCTTAAGCTCTTAAGATTCAAAATTTTAAACTTACTTAACTAGCTCAATTGAATTTTTGCCATCGCACTGGTCAGCTGGTCCGCACTCGCACTCGTTGACCATTATGATGTCACCCTCGAGGATGTACTGAACCAGGAATCTCGTTCTGGATTTGTTGATCGGCACCTCCTCCTCGCAGACGATAATCGCGGCTGATCCGCTTAGCGCGATCGCCAAAACTATTAACAGATAAATCCGCCTCATCCTTGTCGAAAGGGTTGGTCTAAAAAATCCCCCGAAAATCTAGCTGAATCTAGCCGAACTAGCCGCTGACTTAAGAAGAACTTGTTGTCGGCTGCGATTTCGGAGTAGGTGTCGTAATTGGATTACAAATAAAATTGATCGAAGGGGTGGAGTGCGAGAAGAAATTTTTGCGACTCACACAACCTTTTTTGCAATTTATTGATCGCGGAGAAATGTTTTCTTGTTATTTCGACCACTTCGCTCTTTAAACTGATGAAAAAAACTTCGGTGCCGGCCTCGGCCTCTGGGACGTAAGAAAGCTAAAGAGTCAGGCGAAAAAAAATTTCTTTTTCTTCGATTTCGTCCACTCCTATTCCCATAAGAATTTAATTTGCGATGGGTGCAGGGTGACTCAGTCCGCGAACTCGTGCAATTAAATCGTTTCATTTTACCGCGATCATCGCTGCTCGTTCGCGGTTGCGATTTTCTTATTTCTTTTTATTTTTTTGCTGCAAAACGTCTTACACATCCTCCTCAAGAAACTAAGGAAAAGTCGCGTGCGAGATCTTTTTTCGAAATGGTTTGATCTGGGCTACCGGCGCCAATTGGTATTTGGCCACGCAAAATGCTGGGGATGCTCGAATGCATCTAAATGTTTTCTTTTTTAGAAGCTAACACTTCGTGGAACATATGTTCTGCTTATGTTCTGTTCATTTGGTGGCCTCAGACCGATTTTCAAGAAAAAGGTCATATTAATTTTAAAATGTATAAAGAGCTCATTAGAAACTCGAAATTGGCGCTTATTTGAAGTGGTTCATACTCTTGAACTTCTCAGAAATATGTCGTTTTGAATAAAAAACTAAGGCAATGATGAACGGGGATCAGATGCATAGTTCTAGTTTTTACTTAATATAAATTTAGCAAAATTGGTACCCAATATAAGTTATCAATTTTTCTGCTGTACAAAATATTTTTTTTATATTAATTGAAGTTTTTTAAGACAGGCAAATATTTATTTTTTAATATAATATAAATTATTTCTAGAACTAGTATATTCACCAATATTTATTCGATATAAATAACTTACTTATTTAGTGTTTGAAACTTTCAAAGACATTTCGCAAGATTCCATATTTTATACTACTATGTTTTAATTACAAAATTAAAAATTTTTCTTTGTAGAAGCCTACTTCTAAACCTTTGTTAAACTTTTAATTAATTAATGTAATTGCATAAAATTATAATTGTAGGTAATTGCATTAAATTAAAAGTTTATGATTAATTTCTTTCCCTAAAATAACTTAACCAACTTAAAATTATAAATCTTTACAATTCTTAATTACCTTATTTTAACCTTTAACTATGGACGTGCGGTCTCACAGGCCGCGTGCAGTTTGTGATTCTCGTGCGTGAAAAGTACCTTTGACTGTTATATCGTTAGATTTAGTTTAAAATAAATACATTTTTCATTAAAATTACATCTTTTATTTACATTTAGTAACTCTTCTAAGGGATAAAAACAAAAAATGATACAATACTTGCTCATCAAGATAGAAACTAGCCCGTAAAGATAGCGGTCTGTGAGGCCGCACGTCCATAGAAGTGTAAAAAAAATGGAACGTCCATAGTTAAAGGTTAAAGTTATAAGACTTTTCTAAATAAATATAAATTTTTCTTTCAGGAGATCCAAATCGAACAAAAATTGCTGTATTAAGCTACTCGCGATATTGTCGCTATCGAGCGACTATGAAACGCCTTGAGGACGATGACTACGATGATTGGCTAAAAAATTCGATAGTGTCAGCATTATGTGGATTTTCGTCACCATCGAACGATATGCGAGTTATGTTTTGTAGAGATACATTTGACTATCCAGAATTGGAAACACACGAGCTCCTTTGCAATCATTTAGCGCCAAAACTAAAAGGTCGACCCCGAGGAAGAAAAAAGAAATGTCGCTCAGAGTCACCATTCAATCTTGGCGGAAAAACGAAAACAATCGATTCGGGTAGTGAGTCAAATGAATCGGATATTTCGATATTTTCGATAGGAAAGGTATGTTCGATTAATCGTTTTGAGTTCGATATATATATATTAATTGTTATTTTTTGTCTTACAGAGCAGTACAGTCAAAATTCAACCTCGACCGCATCTACGTTTCAACCACAGACCTGCTCGGGGTAAAGTAAAATCAGAGTCTGATTATAAGCCACCGAAGAAAATTGAATTGAAGAAAGAAGATGAAAAGGATGTTTTAGGTGGGGATAAGAAACCTAAAGATTTATCGGGTAAAAAGACTCCAGAGAAGAAGCCAAAGTTGGCTGAAAAACCAACTCCTTTAATTAAGCCGATGTGCAACAATTGTCCTCCTGAAGAGAAATTCTTCTTGAGAAAATTGCATGAGTTCCATATTAAGCAGAAAAATCACATACCAAAGATGATTTGGGTGAGTTTAAAAGGAGTTCACTTATATGCGATATTCTGCCAGGTAAAAAAATTGGGTGGTTATGAGGCTGTTACGTTGAAGAAACAGTGGAAGACACTTTTCGGTGATGCAAGCTCTTTGCATCATACAATAACAAGGCGGAAATACGAAAGAATTTTACTACCTCTAGAACGGTCTGAGTTGGTTAAGAAAACAACGAAAACTGATATGAAGAAAGAACCTTCTGAAATTGATGAGAAACAACAACCTTTAAAAGTTCCTAGCTTGAAGGTAACAATTAAGAAAGAAAGAAGTCCTGAATTGGAGTATAAATCAGAATTGGAGTGTAAATCTGAACCGGAAATAACTAAAGAAGAAATGGATGTGATTCAAAAGAAGGTTAAGGCTAAGCAAGCAGCGCAAGAAGCTGCAGCTTCTGTTTTTGATGATCTTAAAGATATTAAAGATTTTAAGCCAGCGGTGGTTGAAAAACCGATTCTAACAATACCAGTTGTATCTACGGGTGAAAGTAAAATATCTGTTTCTTCTAACACTGTCCAACCAGTATCCGTTCCAGTGACTGTAATTGTTGGTACACCAGAGCCAGGAAAAGGTTCAGTAACTGAGGAGGATATTAAGCCCGTGATAACGTCTTCAACTTCGACATCAACAAAAACGACGGTTGCAACATCATCTTCTCAAAAAATTGAAATCCAACAACCACATACAACAATTACTGTTCACCAGACAACCATTCATCCTCAGACGCATTCCAAGATAACGACAAGTCAGAATCAAATTACCAATCAAATTCAGATAACGAATCAAATTCAAATTCAACAAATTACAGTTCAGCCGAATCAAAATGATTCATCTTCACCTGGATGCAAGAATAGCGAGTTCAGATGTAACATAAAACAGGATAAAGATGGTCAAGAAGTTAAAATTGAGAATCGTGATAGTGCGAGCCCAAAATATCGTGGTGATGCCTCAAGTCCAGTTTGGCAAAATGTTCGAGTTAAGACTGAAAAAATTCCTTATGAAAAGGAAAATATTCCCTTTATAGCAGCTGGTACGACAATTACTCCTGTGATATCTCAAGTATCAGTTCCAAAAAAATCACCGGAGGTTATAGATTTGGTTGATAGTGATGGGGATGGTTCAACATCTTCAGCTAGCTCATTAGCGAATCAAGTTCGACAAAATTGTACAACAACAACGACAACAACAACAACTGGAAGTTCGATTGTTGTACCACCGGTGAAAAAGAGGAAACTTGATATCCTCCGGGAAGGAGGTCTTGAAGTAACTGCCATTAGTAACACTCATGGTGTTATTGCAACATCCAGTTCCCTGCCTCCTGTTTCGTTACGAATTCCATCGCATCTATCTTTAAAACCCGAAAGGATGTCGTCAGATGATGATAAATTTAACCTGCCACCATCAACAAGTATCACCATTCCGAGCAATGGTATAAATAGTTCAGCACCGAAAATACCTGCAAGTAGTATGTATACAAAAACGGGTAAAATATTTGGGAATCCTAAGGATATTTTGCCTCCAGCCCCAAAACCGTGCGGACCCTGCGAGGTTCTCGACCTTACTGTGAAATCACCATTAAAATTTCCAGCTTTAGAAATTCATCCGATACCATCAGCGCGTCATGCTCGATCGCCGCCTCAAAGTAAGCCAACAGTGTCTGCAATTAATTTGTCTAGCTCTAAGCCGAAATTAGCCGATACCGGCCTACAAATAACCTTAGTACCTTCACATCCATCGCCACAAAAAAATCTTACCCATACCCAAAATGTTTATAATTCCCAAAATCACAATATAAAGCGAAAAGCAGTTGATATAATGCCTATGCCTGTGGTGCCCCCGACACCGCCACGACGTGATGTTCAGAGACAATCACCAGCCCCAAAGGTGGAGAAGAGGTCAAGTAGTACTTCGCCGACGCAAACCTCACCAAAACCTTCGATGCCCTCGAACCTTTCGGGTTCGAAGGCGCCGGCATTTCCCTTCCCACCGTTCCTGCCCCACTTGGCTGCTGCTACACCGAACCCTTTCCTACCCATGCTGAACCCCGTCCTCCTCTCGAGCCTCTACGCCCAGACCCCGAACCTTTTTTTACCCAACCAAATCCCTCAGGAACTCCTTCAGCTTTACAAGAACCTTCCAGCCGAAATGGGCGTCGTCCCAATCTCGAAAAGCTAAGGCCCCCGCCACTGAAACCGCTGCAGCGTTGTATATAATAAATTTAATCCATTTCCCCTCCCTCCCCTCCCCCCAAAAAATCAAACTGTACAAAGCAAATGATAATTGTCCTACTTCTAATTAGACCGTAAGATTTCCCGTTGAATTTAAGCCCTAGGTTAGTTAAATTCCTTAGAGCAGTAAACCAACGTGTATAAATTAGGTAAATTTAACGGTTAAGCATGAAAGAGATAGGTTTATTATAGGCTATACGTGCGACAGAGAGAGAGAAATTGCGGATGGACGTTTACAATTTTGTGCCAGTAGTCGTCAAAAATGAGTTCATTCTTTAAGAAGCACGTTTTGTGTATTTTCTTTTTTTTCTACTATTATTTTTTATTTTTTTAATTTTTTGTCAAGTTCAGCAAGAACAGGAGTAGGAGGAGGAGGTGGAATAAAAGGAGGAGGAGGAGTAGGTGTAAGCAAAACAGCTAGCAACTAGTTCTTAATCTTAAGCGATTCAGCCTCCAACTGTGTAAATGTCGTTGTTATCATTCAGTTATTGTTTTGTTTAATTCCTAGTTATTTTCTATTAACTTAAATCATTTTGCAAATAAAATTGTTAATACAACAAAATTGTCTTTTCATACATTTATTTTAACTTCTTAACTAAATCCTTTTTTAATGTTTATTATAGCTGAATTGCGTATAATATTCCTTATTACAATCTTTGCATACAATTCAGCTATAAGGAATCGAAAGAAGCAAGTTTTTTTTCTAAAGGTTTTTTTAAAGGTCCGAATTTACAGAATGAATTAAACTTTTAACACTTTCCCACAATTTACGGCTATTCAGTTATGTAAAGCTATAGCTGAATATACGAAAGTTATGAAAACGTGTCCTACGGCTACCAAAAAAAGAAGAAAGAGTAGTTTTGGGATTAGAGGAAGAGAGAGAGTGAGATTGGATTTAGCAGGAAATTTTGCACTGAATTGAAATTTATTATAAGTTACGCATATCAAAAATTTTTTATCACACGAAAATAAAATCAAATTGCCTAGATTTATACCCACTTTGCGTCATAAACTTAATCCAAAAATTTATCTGATTCAAGGTTTGCAGTTTGGATGGGTAAAAATCACGGCAATTTGGTGCACTTTTCACCAATTTTAAAATCTTGATATATACTCGTATGAGAGCTTTTAAAACTAAATTCAATGCAAAATTTGCTATAAACCAGATAAAAAAAATGAAAAAAAAACGCAGCTAATGTCACTGGATTTTGATGTTGAAACTGCTAATTGATTATGAAAATAAAAATGGTAAAAAGTTCTGTTCAGCGTTTTTACAACAAAAAGATATCTTCATACCAACCTTGGCATTATTGTTTGAGTAAATAATATACGCTTAAATTTCATGTCTGAAACTTTTGTTGAAATATATATTCTTATGAATAGACGTTAAGAAGCTGTATAATATTGAAAAGTTCATTTTAAAGCATATTCGAGTTTTAATTATTTTGTTAGTCAGATTATACCAGCACAAACCGAGTTTAACCTAGAGAAAAACGAAAAATTTATTGCTAGTATCTATTTTTATGACAGAGTGTATAAAAATAATCGTTATATTATTAAAAAGTCTAGCCTATCAAATGCTTGTCGAATTAAGAAACTTTTTGATGCAGGAATTTTGTTTATTCTCTCTATCTGCTTAATTAATTATTTAATAATAAAAAGAAGAAAAACATTTGTAAATTAATCTAATGTAAGCCAAATAATGCAAAATTTTTTGAATGAAGCTATTTCCGGGGTTAATTTTAATAGGAGTTATGGAAAATATTTTATTATTATATGCTATGGATATTTATTTTTTCCCATCAACCATTAAGGTTTGTACCTTTGACTTTATTTTTCACTTTTAATTTTTCTTTATTAACCCCTTCGCCTTCAATATCGAGCCACGCTCGTGGTGGTCGACTGAACCCAAATGATAATAACGAGTCAGGTTCGTGGTAAATGGATTGAGCCAAAATGATAACAACGAGTGTGGCTCGTGGCAAAAATTATAACCGAACTGACCAAACTGTTGAGTGTGCTGCACGCTGTTGGGAATTAAATCGTAGGCCATTGGATTAAATAATATTATTTGATCGTGTATAAAAGAAATACTGTTTCAACCAAGAAAAGGTAGTTACGGAGGATTATAAGAATGTATTTAACCTTGCTGTAAATCTACCTTTATTGAGAAGTCAGGAGCCTGGATTCAAAGTTCGAACCCATGGTCTCGGAAACATCTCGACTTCGTAGCCAGCTTTTAACCACTGGACTACCGAAGCATCCGCGCTTTAAGTCCTTTTTTCGACTATTTCAGCTACATTCCATGAAATTTACTGAAGGACTAAATAAATGCTTTCTTAGAAACTCCTAGTTAACTATTAAAGCTATTAAAAAGAAAATTCCTAAATTATCAAATTAAATATATGTGCTTTTGATACTCTGCTTCTTGTACCCTTAAACATACTTAATTTATTACTTTAAAACACTTCTCGGCAGGAAATAAAAAAGGACTTTAAAGGTATATGTATGTGTGTGAAATTGAACATAGATTTATTTCAAGATCTTAGGTAATCGATAAAATTGTGATATCGGTATGGAAAAACATAAACAAAACTTTCTCAAGGACTGCAGTGTACTTTCTAAAACAAAACAGCGGAAGGAAAAGGAGCACGCAACTGGAAAAACAAGCTCAACGTTTATTTTTAGAGGTTGTATCAAATAATTGGAGCCACCAGGTTATGAAAACAGGCCTCTTTCGAATAAACTTTGCAGTGGATTTATGTCAGTTACTCCAAAGTTTATTGGCACAATTTGGCGGTGTTTGCGCATATGGTGAGGAAGCCTTCAATAAATGAAGCTGGTTTTTAATTTAATAGCTAATTTACTAATTTGTATATGTACATCGATTTTAAACCTATTTATCTCCCAAGTAGCATTTTTAAGAGCCTGTAGCAACGATTTTCAAATTTTGCTCTATAACGATTTTAAAAGAGTATAAAACTAAGTTGCCCGCTTTATATAGTCGGCAAAAGTAATTATGAGCACGAATATTAATAACAATGCTCTATAACTTAGTTTTGTTTATTCTAATAGCTCTATTTGCTTATAAAGCTTAAGGCTCTAATAACTTGCTCTATAATTGTTTCTAGAGCAAAAATTGATTTTATTATAGAGCATCTTTGAATTAAAAGTTAAATGCTTTATAACAGCTTTATTATGGAAATATGAACTCTTGTAGAGCATTTTTAGAGCAATCAAATTCCCACCCTAAAGTTCCTCTAAAAGTCAGTGCTATTATCACAATATAGAGCAATTTTTCTGACAAAAAGCTATGTGTTGTAAAAGATGTTGATATAAAGCTTTCAACTGAATTTTATATTATTTTAAAGCTATAGGTGTTACTTTTACTTTTAATGTCAAAGTTCTTACAAATAGCCGTGGAAGTGAAAATATCCAGGATGTTTAAAAATCTGCAATCTTGGAGAAAATATAAAAGCAGCAGAAATTTTAGAAAAAGTGTGTTGAAAAATAGACATCACAGTTGTCAAAATCAAACGTCAAGTAATCGTGTCGGGCAGAAACTGCATGCGAAGTAGGGCTAGTAGTTTTAAAAAGCAAAGATATTCAGCTGCTAGCTCTAAAAGGGCTACAATATAGTTTTTAATGGAGCAAGTAGCTGATAATCTTCTTAATTGCTCGCTATATAGAGCAAGTGACTCTTACTGAGTATAAGAAGTAGCTCGATGTATTATTTTTAATTTGTTGTGGAAAAAATGGCTGCCATAAAAATGAGAAACAAAATTACTCCATAAATGTTTATTTCAGAGTTTTCTTTTGTCATAACTAAGATTTTCAGGTATTTTCCACTCTAAGAAATTCATTAGACATTTTTTCAATTGCATTTAGTACATAATTTAATTACAAAAATTTTTTTGAAAAAAAAATTATTGAGTTATTTTTTAGAATTATAAGAGCGTATTGTAATTTATCGAAGTATCTCCCCAATATTTACAATTAAATTTTAAATGGTATGAAAAATCCCATTTGAAATATCGCATAAATTATTGTTTTGAGTAATGAAAATGAAAAAGTATTTTTTCCATATTGGTTCAACTTTGTCAAAATATTAACATGTACATATTTAACAATTGAAGAAAGGAAGATGAAATGCTTTCTCATTTCCTCTTATTATTATTGACTACTTGAAGATAAAACCTCTATTATAAAGCCGTTTGGTTCCAGAAGTTCTATAACAGCTCCATAACAAGCTTTACAAATGCTCTTGCAACGCTTATAGAACTAACATTATAGAGCAAAGAACTCTTGATAAGCTTCAATATACCAAATTTTAAAGCAAAATTATGCTCTATAAGCGGAACTTTTTGCTGTACAGAAGCTCTAAAATAGTTTTAAGGGCGCTGTTGCAGCTTAAAAAGAAACTTGTAGCTCTAAATAATAGCTCTATAAGCGTTTTTAGAGTATATTTAAAGCCTATTTTGTTACTTGGGAGCTGTAACCTATGCTAAGGTTTTCCAGAATAGTACATACATTTTAATATTGAAATTGAAAACAGTACACAAAGTAACTATTGAGTATTAACAAAATGTTTTGAAATCATAAATAATAAATCATATATTGAAAATGCAGCAATTAAACAATCAAATTGGTAAATGAATTCATTTTAAAATTTAAATTTCTGTTAATATACATATGTATGTAAGTTTGTCTAAACTAAAAACAATTTTTCATGCAAATTTAACAAGTCACTGTAACTGGTGATTTCGTTTTTAGATTCCAGCTTAATTTGAAGATACTTAAGTTGTTTTGAACAGTATCACGTTAAAATAATTTTTACAATGTTGAATCACACCCAAGTTTTGTGTTTATTAAGATTATGTAGTCATATTGTTTTTTAATTTAATTAGCTTATCTTAGTTTTACAGAAAGTTAAACCAAATAAAATTAAAACGAGCACCGAGCCCTATTTTAAAAATATTGTTGTAGTTGAAGTTTCTCGGTAAAAGTTACAGAAATTATATTAGGTAAAAATGAATACGAAAAACTGTTGAAACAATATGTAAAGTAGTAGGTTTTTCGCCTAACAATATTTTGTTAAAGGTCTTTGCAGTTATCTTAAGACACATTATCGAATACTCAAATCAAAAGTTAATATTCGGTTGTGAAAACTCTTTCCGAGCCTTTTAAACAAAATTTCAAACAGAAATGTTATGAATTAAAAATTTTAAAGAAAGGTTAAAACGTTTCACTTCTTAGATAGCATTTATAGTCTTTAAAATCTTTAGAAAGAACTTTCCTTGAAAGTATTAATATCCATAAACAATCCTTTTGCATTTCTTTGAAGGGCAATTGCTAATATTGTTTTGTTTTTAAATAAATAAAGCACACATACGCAAAAATTAAACTCCAAAATATACATATATGGGCCTTTCAATATAAAATTTTATCCTCTTCAATATTATTTATCACCATTTTTACAATATTGCCAACAATTAATGAATAATTTGCAAAAAACTATAAGTTTCCTCATTGATTTATTTTTATACGTCACTGTAAATTTGAAAAGGTCGTTCCTGATGAGATTGAGAAGAAGTAATAAAAAGTTTCGATTTCATTTAATTTTTGAATAATAATAGTTTTTCTTATATTTAATTCGTAGTAGAAAAAATTAATAATTATTATTCAGTTTTAAAGTCATAATAATAAGTAAATCATTGACGCAATTTTAAGATTACTCATTCAAAAGAAAATAAAAAAATATATTTTAAATGGATTTGTGGGGGCGAGAGTAGTTTCGAATTTTAATACACGCTAAAGGTGAATTATTTCCATAAAAATTAATCAGGTATGACATGAGACGTAAATCGTAGCACCAGTCATTTAATTACCGTGTACACAAAATTAATAAATTTTTATTTTTATTCTAGAACGACTGCGTAAAACAGCTTTAGAGGCTTGGTTCGATTTCCCAATCGATCATTTATAAATTTATCAGGCAATCGACAAGAGCTCTTTATCTCGAGCTTAAGTGGCGCCGTAAGCTATTAAATTAAATTTAGAGCACTAATTCTGATCTTTTTTTTTATATCTTTCTCTTTCAGCAAATAGGAATTATTAAAAGAAAAGAAAATTTCATAAATTTAACGAGGTTGAAAAATACTACTCATGAGGTCATAAAAGAAGACGTTTTAAATCTTGTGCATGATCAGCAGCTACTGTGAGAATAAGCGTAGAAGTTTTGTTTTTTTTGAAGTCGTGGTTAAGAAAATGTTTTAAAACCGAACAAAATTTCACTTTCTCATTGCACCGAAAGCTGGATGCGGGCCGCGACTCTCGCCGGGTGCTTCACTAAGATTTTTCAGACTTTGAGAGTCGATCGATAGTCAGCCGAAAAAAGATCAGCTCAATTGGATAGATGGACAAATTGATTTATCTTTTTTTTTTGTTGTCTAAAGTGGATTTGGCCCTTCCCGCCGAATGATGATACCCAGACGATCAGTCGATGACCCGAATGTTAAATGACCCTAAAACCCTCATTGAAACGCATTATCATAATTTTTGTATGTAATCTAAGCCGTTTATTTTTCATTTTTTTGTATACTGTACTTATGCTAAACGGGTACATATACATAACTTTTATGTTAGACGGTTAACTGCAGCCCACAGGTAAAATTGAGAAATTAAAAAAAAACGTCGACTAGTCGGTTAGTTTTAGGTGAATGGTGCAACAGGTTTTGTTGTTTTCTCACAAGATATAAATAATAAAATTATAAATAAGAAATAAAAAGAGCTTAGGAGGCTGCGTGGTCCAGATACTCGAGCTCTCTTTGAGACACCTCCCTCCTCATGATAGTCACTCTCTGCCGTTGCCAAAGGCAGTAGCCGAGGAGTAAAATGCCCACAATGGCTAAAGTTAAGATCGTTACGATTAAGACGATCTTCTCGTTTTCCACGGAGAAGAAGACAGGAACGGTTCCCACAATGAGAACTATTATAATAATAATTGCTACTGCGACTCCAAGACGGTAGCAGCCGTAGCGTCTTTCTGCAAAAAAAAAAAGAAGACATATAAGAAAAGTTATAAAGCGAATAAGAAAACGTAGTAAGAAAGTTAAATTAGGTCAGACCCAGGTATTTATTGAACTGGTTGTCGGGTATACGAACCTTGAACCTGTCCTTCCCCATCCGCAGGTAAGACGACTTCCTCCACGCGAGTTTTGTTGTTATCGGTTTTGTTATCGGCGCCCATGCGCTCACACGTAGACATCGTTTGCGTTTCTTAGCGACGACAGCCGATCCAAAACGTTAAAATCCCAAGACGTTTGGAGCTGGTCGCAAAGACGTCGACAAACCACAACAACGACGACGACGACGACGACTTCCAAGACGACGACGTCACAGCCACGGAAAAGTTGAAGAAAAGCTGCTGAATCAGAGCTGCAGCTTTTCCGTTAAGCTGCAGATTATCATGATTATGGCTAGCGTTCGTCTACCAAGTGTCTTAGACATGGTTTCATAAAAATATAAATAAATAAATACTTTTAAATCGAAGATGCACTTTTCTTCACATCACTTCAACACTATCTAATTTCATGGTTTTTACTGATCTTCGTTCGCGGTATTATCTAAAATTGATCAGTAAATTATATTCGCGGTTTTTGCGGTGTATAAAATCGAAAACACACCTGAAACACACCTGAAACTCACAGTGGGGCGCACTATGGTCGACTGATGCTAGCATACGACGGTAACCGACTGTCGGCAATTCTACGCCAATTTCCTGGTCCGATCGTCACCAGACACAAGAAAAGATCTTCTTTTATTTATTTTTATATATATATTTTTTTTTATAATTTCTTTCAGTTTTCTCGCGACTTTCTTGGGGGAAAGATGCTCCCCGGGGCGGCCGACTCCGGCTTCGTGTTGGCCCTCGAGTGGCGATCTGAAAAATTGGGTCTCACCATCGGCATTACAAAAGTCGAGAAAGCTCTCAAGCTTTATTTTGCACTTGCGAAATTTCTTTCTTTTGCATATAAATCATTTTTTGGGGCTCCTGTTCCCAGTATCGGAGCCCCAGAGAGGCGGCTAATCGACGGACGACAGAGTTATACCAAAAGTGTTGGGCAATTTTTGTCGCGCGTCCGGAGGTAACGTACACCGTCGCTCTTCGGAAATGATTAATTAATTTGAATGACAATGTAAATTTTAGTTGATTTAACTGCTCGTTACATCAGTTGCGAACAATTGTCACGTTCTTCAACTTCCTTTTAATTTTGGAGTCAATTGCATTCCACTAATGAGCACTGATTCAATAAAACGATAATTAGATCACTTTTGGGCTTCATTTCCTCTTCAGGGACAGTGACACCCACATCTCTATATGCTCGGTACATGTTTTTTTATTGAAAATAACTTGATTTTAAAATTGCTTACATTAATATATTCACACCTTTATTATATGTACATATGTGTGTATATAATACAAAGTTCGGCAATAATATTTTTTAAATAGTATCATTTTACCAATTATTTAAATAGTAAAATTAATCGTATTATAGTATCTCATAATATTTTTTAATTACTAATTACTTGAATATTAACTAAATAATATAATTTTTTTGTAGTCTAAATCTTATTTTACTACGCTATAATGCCAAGAAAAATTTCATATAGTTAAAACATTTTCAAACTTTGAATGCATTTATATTGAGTTCACATTTTATTTAATTAACTTGAAATTTTAACTGCAACTTCTTAAATATATTACACCGATCTACAAAAACAAAATGTTTTCTTGAGTTTCGGTTTATTGCACCATTTTTGTATTTGTTATTTATTAAAGTAATGAACAAATACCAAACCCTGTTTAAAGTTTGGTTTTGTATTGTTAATAGTAATAATATAATATATTATTTTGAAGACCGTATTTTTGAATAATTTTTGAAAAATAAAGATTCATCATAGAAGTTTGTAACTTGGCTTAAATAAAAGAATAAATCCTAATCTAGGAATATCAAGTACAACTTATCTCAACAACTCTTTTTACACATGTTGGAGAACACGTTTTTTATTAGTGTGCATTTATCATGTTCTTTATTCGCCATTATATGAAATAATCGGTTTATAGAAGAAAAACAAATTCACGGATTATTTGTTTGTAAATGTTTTGAAGCCTTTTGTATTTTTATATAATATACAATAGCTTTAGATTCAAGCTTTGCTTTAAGTTGTTACTAGCTCCGAGAACAATTCGTTATTATTTTATGATTTTTTATAAATGGTAGAAATACAGCCCTATTTTTATTGAAAACGAAAAAAAATTATAGAATATTTTTATTTTCGAATTTGTGATCCACGGGTCTTATAGAAATGGTTTGCTATTTGTTTGGGCGCAAATTTGGTGTTGATCTATGTTATCTACTGAAGTAGTTATACACAATTTTTACCATTAGTATTTTATCAAAATATGGAGTTATACTTTTCAAATTTATGCCAAATTTGCAAATATCAATATTTTTAATAAACGTGCGTACTTCAGTAGCAAAACTGATGTAAATAATAAAAAAATGTTTATTGTTGTTTATAATCAAAATGGGGTTTTTGAATATTCTGGTCTTATCCTTTTAAGACCTGAACATGAACTAAATGAGATAATAGTGTTCTAAAGGATTTTTTATAGTCATCAATATTTTTTTGTACTTTATTTTTAATTGGAAGTATTATCTTCTCCCGTAGAGCCATCTATGGATAGGTTTGGAAACTCTGCACTTATAAAAAGTGTTTCAAGTGCAATTAGTTGTCGCAAGATGTGTCACTAGTACTTTTAATAAAAAAAGATAAGGTGCACATACATATGTATGTACATACATATGTGTACCCAAACCCACGGTCTTAAGAGGTTATAGATATACTTAATCGTTTATAACGAAAGAAAATAATTTTTGAAATACATAATATCAAAATTCATTTATTATACACATTCTGAAACAAACCTTTAAATGTAATCTAATGTACATACTTAGAATGAATATGTATATGTAAATAAACTTACACTTGTCTGGTTTTTTCCAAAGAGATTCTCACCTGAAATCTAGTCTAGACTTATTAGCACTCAATTACTCATCGAATCTAAACATTATCAGTTATTATTGATATCTCAAATGACAATACTTCCTACACAGAGTCAATTTACTGTGAATAAACAGAAGTATCAAAAATTAATTCTTTACTTACAGCTTAGATTACAATTCCGGGAATATTTACCATTCATTCTAGGATTATTTTTGTACAGCGAAAAATATGTCATATCTATTATTAATAAATAAATATGTACATATGTATTTGTTTGAAATTACTCCGATTCAAATATTTGCCTTTTTTTCGTCTATTCTGAAAAATAGAAAACTGTGTGTGGACTTTAAAAGTTTTGATCGGTTGCACGATCTATCAATTATTTTTATTTTTATTTTATTTTTTTATTTTTAAAGGGGAATAATAAAACAACAAATAGAAAACATTAAAATATGTCTTTTGAAAATGAATATAATTTATTTATAATTAGGGTAGTAACAACTAACAAGTAGAAAATAATAAACACTGATTTACTTCTTAAAAAAAAAATTAAAACATAGTTAAAACAGCACTAACATTGGATTTGACTTGGTTGAGTGGTAATTCTAGCGTATGGACTAGTTGACCCCAAAGTGTGAGGAGACCCCTTTTTATGAGTGGGTCTTAGACCTAGCACAAGCAGCCAAATTCCAGCCGAGCATAGCACCACAAGTAACAAAATTAAAAGTCCATTGAAAAGTTGAGAGACCCAACTGGGGATGGTGTTGCACTCGAACTGCGACTCCGCCAATTGCTCCAGTTTCATCCCCTGAACGATCACGGGGTCTTTGCACTTTCCACCTGTGTCCAGGCCCAGGTGCTTCACCCACTGAAGGTGGCAGTCGCAAACCAATGGGGTCCCAGTCAAATCGAACTCAGTAAGGTTCTTGAGAGCTGGCAAAAGGGTTGAATTTAGCCTTTTTAAAGCAGTTCCTCTGAGGCTGAATCTTCTAAGAGATGGTTCTGTATGATTTTTTACAGTATCATTACCAAAAGAGTTTGAGTGTAAAAAGGCCAGCAATCTTGAATTTTGCAGGCTTAAAACTTTTAAAGATGGAAATCCAAAAAAGGCATTACTTTTGACTGTTCTTAGTTTTGGCATATCCTCTAAAAGTAAAACTTCCAGACGAAAAAGTGTAGGCATTATAGTTGAATTCATTTCTTTTATCGGATTTCCGCTTAAATCAATAAATTTTATATTTCCAGGCACCGCAGACAAATTTTTTAAATTGTTCCAACCAACGTACAACTTTTCCAATCTTGTCGCATCACTAACATGGATCCCATTTAAATTGCAGTGAGATAACTTTAAAACTTTCAATTTTGGAGTGATTCCATATGTTGAGAAAAAATCCAATTCTTGTACATCAGTACTTTTATTTAGTTGACGATTCCATGATAAGTCCAATAACTCCAAAGACAGTAAAGGTGAAAATAGATTCATAGGAATTTTCTTCAAGTTATTACCAGATAAATCCAATTTTTCCAAAAATGAAAGTTTTGAAAATGAGTTTATAGACAAAAATTCCATGTCGTTCCAACTTAAATCCAACTCTCTTAAATATTGTATGTTGATAAAATTTTTTTCATCCGTAGATTTTATTTTATTGTGGGCAAATCGTAAGATACGAAGATTAATATTTGCGAAATCTGGTAACTCATCAAAATTATTCCAACTCATATCCAATTCACCAGCAAATAAAGGTAGAATTTCGGCATCAAAAGATGATGAATTGATTCCTTTTGATGTACAATCGATTCGTAGTCCACTAAGTGAAGTTGTTTCATTGTGGCATTGGCAAATTTCATCAAATTCGTTTACTGGAGGACCACAAAGGCTGGTTATCTGAGACTGAACTGATAGAAGGACTGTTGCAAAAATTATTAGAACTATCGACTGCAGACCCATGTTGAAAGTAGATTGTTTTAATTCATTGCAACTAAAATTAATGAAAAATTCAAATAATTATACTCTGAATAGTAAACAAAATTAGATATTCTTACTCACTTGAAAAAATTACTAACCGAAAATCGAGTTAATATCAATTTTAATGTAGCACAGCCGTATTACCTGGAAAATTAATTTTTCAGAAATACTTCGTATATCAGTTTTAATTTAAAAGGTGCACGTAAAACGTTTAAAGTTCACAACTCAACTGCAGTTGGAAGCAGAAATTTTGTTTGCAACTTTCATTTTTGTACTTTATCTTTTTTGATATGAGCAAACGAGAACGATAAGATAAAAGTTTTATTTACGCTTGTTATCGAATGAGCATGGTTTTTAGAGACAAGCGTACGATTATTTTATTTTATTATTGGACACCTTTGCTTCTCATACGGGAAGAAAATCTGCTAAAATTGTTCGTTTTCTATAAATCATTCAACTTGTCGGCTTCAAGAAATGTCCTTAAATAGAGCTTGTGCATACGCAGGTAAATCACTCGAAATCTGGTTTCTAGCGAATGTGTATGAGGTGAAATTATTTATTTTAGATTTCTGCAGTTTTGTAAATTGCGTTCACATGTTTTAAAATATTTAAATATTTATTTGCGTTATTACTCAGTTTATGTTTTTCCTTTTGCATTCCAAATAAATATATGCATGATAACTTCACTAATTTTTTATTTGTTTATTTTGGTTAGTAAGTATGCAACCAATTTTAGAGTAATCTAGTAGATTAAACTATAAACTACTTATATAGATATAATAAAAAATGTTTCTTTTCCGGTCTTAAAAAATCATCTGTAATTATTTATTTAATTATGATGATATAATTGTTTAAAAACGGGCTTTTCGAAAATAAATATTATATATTTTGTTATTATCATATTTGAGAAACATCTTAAACATCTGAAGTAACCAATTAGAGTTTTGAACACTGTTTTTATACAAGACTTGGCATTACCATATTCAGTGTTTTTACAAGTAATTCCAAGTTGGATGCTAAGTAACTTGTATCCCAGCAAGAACAATTACCAATTATTCTGATATTCAAACAATTTAATGACTATTACTAAGGAATGATTTAAGGTATTAATTAATTAATTAAGTACTGTACTTCCGAAGCATTACTTCACATTACCTGGTATTACTTAGCTACACTCAGCCTAGCATTTTGGTAATTCAGTAATTGTAATGGTAATGGTATTTTTTTCACAGCTCTAAATAAAATTTTTGAGTCATTGGATTCCGAACTAGATTTTAGAAGCTTCGTTAGGAAATGAATTTTGTTTGAGAAAACAACAAATCAATGAAAGTTTAAAAAGGCTTAATCGCTTATTCAAGAAATTTATATTATTACAATTATGAAATGAAACTTTTTTTTATGCCAGGGGCTATAAACGAAATTCAGAATTTCAATTGTATTCAATTTAACAATTGTTATCGCTTTGAAATTAAAATCAAATTTAATCTCGAAATCTATATTTGAATTAAATTTTGCCTGATTTTTTTTTTTAAATTCAAATCTATGTAATACCATCTTTCTGAAATTAGAATACATATACGAAATTCAGAATTTCATTTAGAGTCTGTCCAAAGTACATATACATATGAAGTAAATGTTATTTCTAATCAAAGAGTAAGTACCTTGAAAACCGTCATACCCTATGCATTGAATTTTATGAAAAAAGTCTCAAATTTTAATATTAGTTTAATATTTCACCGACTTATTAATTATAACGTATCCAATTTTTAAAAATATTGTATCACAAAATTCAGATTTTATGTCCGATAAATTGAAAATCTTTAAATATATTATAATATGTTGGATATCTTTGAAAAGAATTAATTAATTAATTAATTAATTATAAAAACTTTCAGTCTGTAGGCTCTTGAAAATAAGTTTTAATTTTCTTGTATGTTTAAAATTACAATAGCTCTCGTTGGGTGTTTTTGCTCCTTTGACTTTTAAATGTAATTGATCAAAAGAAGTTTACTTTTGCATTTATGAATATTCAAGTAGCCTACATCCTCAATGTTGGAGATATTTCCATAATTTCCATAAAATCCTTTGCCAAACTTAAAAAGAATTACCGAAATTCCTAGTTTCAAAAGGTTCGTTACTAGTGCTAATTAATCGGAATGCCTGGAGTCTAAAGTTATAGAACTTGTAGAAAATTTCTTAAAAATTTTTAAAAAAGTCCTAATTTTACCTTTCGACCTCTCAACTCGTTAAACTAATCACTAAAATTGCAATTCATGGTACTTCTGCAAATTAGCAATTACATAGGATAGGTACCTTCGATGGGAGTTTTTTATTTTTTTTTATTTTTTAAAAGATGCAACAAGTTCAACTTGGTGAAATATAATTAGAGGAGGTTTCCTTCCTTTAGCCTCTTCTACATTTTACGTTTTACTACGGAATTTAGTCGGGAAAGTAGAGAGAAGCGCATACGCCTCGTTATTTTTCTGCCCCGATGCTAATCGCTCGCTTCCTTTTATAAAAGGGACTTTTTGACTAGTTAGGTTCGTTCGGTGCCTTCTTTGCATTTTCGGAGCTGGGTTTTAATGCGAGACGAAAACCTCTTTCCATCTGCCCTCGATTCAAACTTACAGCCCCAAAATATGGGTGGAGTTTTTATCACTCAGAGGAGAGTTAAAAAGGAAGCCGCCTTTTAATGTGTGTCAGTGCACATTTCTTTTCAGTAATTTTAGGAGGTAAAATGTTTATGTTAAGGAGTTTTTTGGCTGAAAATGCTTTTTAAATGGACTTTTGATATTTACTCTTTTACCCGAATAAGTCCAAGTCCACTTACCCGTAGTTGCGGTAGAAATAGGAGCCATTAGGTCCCTCAGTTCTGTCGTTCGATACTTTTCAACGATTTTCTGAACCTGCCACCTAAATATCGTCTTTATCATCGAAAATCCGTTGCAGCACACGCCTTACATGGGACTCAGCATAAATAATTTTCTGCTTACTGCTGTACTTATTTCAGAAACTGAGTAAGAATCACTTTTGTGTGTAGTTTTCTTCTGTTTTCAACTTTCTTTTCTTTATAAACTCCGACCCTTTCCGAGGAATTTCGTATAGCCAAAAGTGTTTACAATTGTGCAGGAAGTTTGTCCGGGGGATTTTACGTTGCACTCAGAACTTTTTCGCTGGTTTAAATCTAACTTCTTTGGCTTTTTTTTATTTTTATCCATCTTTGACAATGTTCAAGATGAAAAAGCATTTCGTTCTGCGGCTTAGGGCGATTTGAATTTATTTTTTTCCCAACCCCCACTAGAACAACTCTTTCAGACAAAAAGTTTTTTATCTTTGACTCGAATGCATTTTTCAGGAAGTAATAAATTACGCATTCAATCTCCGCGGAAGATGGATTTAAGCTGCTCACAATAAATTGGCTTTTGCTTCCGTTGCATGCACAATTTCCATAAGTGGAACTTTGCATTTTTTTCAATTATCTCGAAATGCAATCAAAAGGATTATTTTTCTTCCCTTTGGAGAGTCCAATTTTGTGAATTTATACTTCTGATATTTGCTTCCTCTTATTTTGCTAATGTTAAAAATAATTAACATTTTTATACACTTATGATACATTCATACATATGTATATATGTAGAATAATTCATTAGGTCTGAACGATTTACACAAAAAATAGATTTTCTTATATTTTTCTTTAAACATATTGCGTACAAATTTACGAAATTTTAAGAAAATCTCAATTGTTTAAATTTTATCAAAACGAACAGTAGGTATACATATAGATAGACCAAGGTTGTTTCAAAAAGTTCAATTTTTTGCTTAAGTCTAAAATACGAGCATCGCTCGAATTGCAATGACATTTTGCAAGTGATTTCCGTTTGACCTAAAACGGAAGGATCTGAAAG
Organism: Machimus rusticus; assembly: GCA_951509405.1. Lineage (NCBI taxonomy): Eukaryota > Metazoa > Arthropoda > Insecta > Diptera > Asilidae > Machimus > Machimus rusticus. The sequence goes on from OX608049.1 coordinate 8,773,137, forward strand.
AATTTTGTAGCGGTCAGCTATAGTTTCCGAAATAATATATTATTTGTAAATTGACACCCTAAAAATTTTATTGATGCTTTAAATAAATTTTTCGGATCAGATTAAGGTCTTCATTTGTTGTCAATTTTTTTCCAAAGAGAACCGTTTTTCTCAAAACTATATATGTTCTATAATTCTCTCCCCCATATCTCAAAAAATTCTGGACCGATTTAGCTTTTTTGAAGGCTTAATTTTTCTACTTTAAAGTGTTTAGCGTGCGTGCTCTTTTTTCGTATATATGTATAATGTTTAAATGATAGCTTGAATCTCGAATCTTAATCATTTCGAAAAATTCGATAGGAATCAGACTTTCATTTAAGCTACATAAAAATCTTCTATGATAATGATAAGCCTATAGAAATATGTAATATATTATAATGATTTTGCAAAAGTGATCTAAAGACAGTCTTTTACACTTTATTCTATTTTTCTGGAAAGTTGGAGCTCATTTGACCATTTTTATTTGTGTTATCAACAATTTTAAGGAAGAATTTCAAAGGAGTAGACCTGTTTATAGAGCGCTAATCAAACTTTGTTTTCTATGAGCTATAATTTTCTTTTGGCAATATTTTTTCATAATTCTAATTTAAACGATGACTATTTTTTAGTTTTTGATAATTACATGACGAGTATTCATGGGTATCATGGGCGCATATAAATTTTATTGGCATTAGATCTCTATTTCTCCTACAGTTTCCAAATTACTTTAATTGTTTTAATTAAATATCCTTCATATTCTGAAATAAATATACTGTTTTTTAATTCAATTGAACCTATTTGCTTAAGCTATTAGTTAAATGACTTATCTCATTGAGTTTTTGTTTTACTTATTATTGTTCCACTTTTACTAATTAAGTAATTCAAATAATAAAGCAAAATATGTAATTGAAAAAATACAACTTCAGTACACTTTATTTTGTTTTCAATTTAATTAATCAAAGTATTTTTTCCGCTTATGCCTTCAGTGAATAAAATAATTAAATGTATAAACTGCATGAAAGCAATTTAATTATTAATACCATAAATTATGCAAGTACTTGAAGACTCCTTTCGCTTCATTTCATTTTTGCGTCACTTGAATTTCCCGAAAGCGCCGGCAAAAAAAGCCCACTTCCTAGTTCCTGGTCCAGGCAACTTTTTGGGGAAAATCCATTGAAGCTTTTCTGCAAATTCGCCTCGGCGAATTGCTCCTGAATTGTTTCATTTTCCTGGATTTTCACAATTTCCCCAATATTTCGTTTCTGAATCGGGGCGTTTTGTACTAAATTTCCCCAAATAGGAAATGAAGAGGAACTCTACATAAAACATAGAATTTTTTCTCCTTCGCTAAAGCTTTCTATAGATTTTTGGATTTTGGTCCAGAGGTTTTTCTAAGAATCCCCTCAGCAGTCCTGCGGAGTTCTTGGGATGTTTTGCATATCTTCCATAGTTAATTTACTTGCGACCAGATCGAGATATTTTACCAAAGGATTCCTACTTAATTTTCGGAATTTGGATTGCAATTTTGTGAGATTAGAGCCATTAATCTACCTAAAATTAAAAATAAAAATTATTATCAAAATTTCTATAAAATGTGCGAACAATTTGGTATGAATTGAAATTTATCTCACTCAGTTGTAAAAGACTGGCTTAACCCGTTTTACAACTTTTCAGTTTGTGTAGTAAAACGCCGGCGGTGCAATGCCCTTTTTCATGAATTTCTTGTCCCCTTGAACCCTTGCACTCGAGTTCAATCGAACGAGATTAGGATATCGAAAAAGGGCAGAATAGAAATAGCAAATATTGGTTTTGAAAAGACCACATCTATGTCATGTAGTTTGTCGATTAGGCTTTGTTTGACGATGAATGGGAATTGATTCGCCTTCCTTCCGGACTGCTCTCGATGGCAGTTTTATGGAACCTACGAGCACATTTCAGTGGGATAAAAATATATGTAAAATAGAGCTGCATTCGCATATAGATCAAGTTAAGAACGTAATTCTTCTTTATGGATTTTCTATTTAGCTAAAATAATTTTATTGACTACTGAGAGAAAAATCATTCATTTGGAGTTTTTCAATAGAAATTCTGATAAATGTGAAAAACGAGGTTTGGAAAAAACATGTTTTCCTGGGAAAAAAAAAAATTAAATCGGTTGCACAAGTATGGAAAAATATATAGGCCAAAAATGAGCTCGAAGCTCGCCTGTTTAAAATAAAAATTTAAAGTTTGGATGTTATTAAAGCAATAGTGAATAGATGTAGACTCTTTCTATATACCTTTCTTTACTTTTGGGCGAATATATGTAACTAGAAAAGTATTTATAAATTTGGGCCTGTTGTAGGCGCGTTTCATAAACATTCGGGCCTATTGTGGGAGTATTTTGAAAAAATGCGGGCCTGTTGCAAGCACTCTGAGTTAAAATATCTAATTCTTTAGCAAGCCTGCAACGCGCCCGATATATGTACACTAAAACATTTTCTATTTTTTTAAGCCCGCAACAAACACGGTTTTCGAACAATCACCCCTGCAACAAGCCCTTATTTCTTAAATCACGCCTTTCAAAGGCCCGAAAAGTGCCCGCAAAAGGTCCGAAACGAGCCCGCAGCAGGCCCGAAGCATGCCCACAACAGGCCTAAAACGTTCTGCAACAGGCGCAAAGGGCGGCCGCGACCCGTTTCGAACTTTAAAAATGGAAAAAACAATCAGCCCTATTCTGCTATTCGATCGGAACTTTATCCGAAACGTGATAGAATTCCGATGGGAACTACCAGTAAACGTTCCAACCGTCAAATTTCCGACGCAAAGAAACGCAGCGTCGGAATAAGGTAGGAGAACCAAATAAGGCCCGGGCCCTAATAAGGCCTAGGTTTCAAATTTCGCGCCTAAAATTTAAATATTTAAAAAAATTTAGTCCACAATTTTGTATTACTTAGTGACTATTATTATTATTTTTTATTTCAGGTGACAGCCCAAGGCCATCAAGTGAGGACAATTCAAGGAGTGACTTGTGATTGCGTATTTACAATTAATTTTGATTCAAATTTAATGGAGGCCTTATTAAGACGTATGGCTTCCCTATAAGGCCCAAGGCATGTTTTTTTTTAATGCTAAAAAGACAGTTAATATTCTAAAAGAGGTTATTTAATAAAGAATTTTTACAATAAACTTAAAATCTTTTTATTTTGTATTCCTTTGAGTTTTTAAGCAATTACAATAAGGTGGGCCTTATTTGGGTATCCTACCTTATGTCAAAAGTTGAGGTTAAAAATTTTGATATATTTGTTTACAACAATGGACTCAATTTGGTTGAACGTTGTAGCAAATTGTGATAATCGATCTATTCAGAGAAGAGAAAGAAGACAATTAAGAGATCAATATGATCCATTAAATTTACCGGAACAGGCGTAACTTCAAAATATGTTTTAGTGTTGGATGATCTTATCAATTTTATTAATAGTTTCAGGAAAAATTTTCGGTTGAGCAAAGAAGCTTTTTTATATGTTTTGGAAAAAATAAAAGAAGGAGCTTCTAACGAATTCCGCTCGGATTCGGTGAGCCTCAAACATAAGCTTACTGCCTGTTTGAGGTTTTTTGCAGAAGGAAGCTATCAACATGGCGTTGGAAAGGACTACAATGTTGGTTTAGCTCAGCCAACCTTCTCTAAGACATTCTCAAAACTGTTGAGCATTTTGGAAGAAAAGTTATGCCAGGAATGGATTAACATTGATATGTCAGAGAGAGAGATGGCTGAAGCTAAATTGTACAATTATTCAAAATTTCGTATTCCGGGAGTAGTGTTATGCGTTGATGGTACGCACATAAATATAACACAACCGCAAGAAAATAAGCACCTGTTTCTGAATAGGAAAGGCCATAACAGCATAAATGCAATGATTGTAAGAAAGTAGTAAAAAAGTATTTAAATCAATTTTAAAATCCTTTCTTCAGATTTGTGATCATTTAATGCGCATACGAGGAGTTGATGCCAATTTTCAAGGAGCGAATCATGACTCACATATTTGGAATTTGAGTGAGCATAGAAAATACTTTGAAAGACGATATAGAAATGGCAATAGAAACTCTTGGATTTTGGGTAAAAATAAAATTAAAATGTACTTATTTAATAACATAATTGTTTCTTAGGGGATGCAGGCTATCCACTACAGCCCTGGTTAATGACTCCGTTTAGGTCAGCTGGAGAGAACTCAGCACAAAGTCGTTATAATAAGGCCCATTCAAGAGCAAGAAATGTGGTGGAGAGAACAATCGGGGTTTTAAAAAACAGATTTCGTTGCTTATTAGGTGCCCGACAACTGCATTATGAGCCAAAGAAAGTATCGCAAATTATTAATGTCTGTTGTGCGTTGCATAATATTTGCTTGCACTACAAAGTTGCATGTGACGACAATATTGAAAGCGTTGATATTGTGGCAGATGAGATCCCCAATAATGTACCGCAAGAAACAACTTCTTATTATGAAGAAGCTGTAGATATCAGAAATTCTATTTTAGAACAGTTCTGATGTGAAATCAAATTACAATAGTATTATTATTAAAAGAACTGTTAATTCAAAAAGTTTTAATTTTTTATCATTAAAATTAGAATTGCACATATTTTTAATTAATTGCAGCACAAAATAACGGACCCTATTCTTGTAGTCGGTCGAATCGGATCGAAAATAGTTTACAACAGCACCTTTTGTATTCAAATTCCTTAATAAACGTTTTAAGTTTTTAATAAATTCAATTCAGTTATTTTTGGCTTCAATTTATTTTGTCGCTCAAAGTAGTTAGGCTTTTGTAAGATCTTTTCGACCCGATTCGAACGAATACAAGAATCAATAACAATTTCAGTCTTACTTTTATTTTTCAATATAATCCAATTTCATAAGTTCAATATCTAGTATACGTTTTTTAATTTCAAGTTTTGAATTTATTATTGTTTCAATTTCTTGATTATGGCGTTTTTTCTCACTTTCAACCTCCGAGTTGTACCGGCATGTTTCTTCGAACATTTTTTTTTGAGTATATTGAAGTTTATCTAAAGATTTGGAAACCTCTTTTATATTTTCGCCAAAATCAAGAATATTTTTATTCATTTGCCCTAATGACTTAATAATGTCGCAAAAAAAACGTTCTTGTGCAGTTACTTGTTTTCTTAGGAGGTCCATCGCTGATAACTCTTTTTTTTTCCTACTGGTGTTTTGGTTTAAATCCGAAACGTTATCATCATCTGGTGGTGGTAGGTTCAGGTTATCATCATCTGGTGGTAGGAGGTTTATTTCGTCAGAATCAACATTTACAAGAGGCGGAAGTACAACATCGGCAACTTCAGGCGATCGAGAAGGAACACCAAAAACTTTTGAGCCAATCCCTTCTATTGAGCATTTTAAATTTAACAAACAAATTACTTCTTCTTCTAGTGGGTTAAATTGTTTTATTTTGTATCGACCACCTCCTGTAGCGTTAATTTCCACTTTGTTTTGAGAAAGTTTCTTTTTTAAATAACTTTTGTAATCACTCCACACCTGCGATATTTTAGTTTGTTGATGATGATTTCAATATTAAAATTAATAACGAACTTTCTTCCAACTTGTAGGATCTTTAGATGGTGGACCTAGGCTGTTAAGCTCCTCAGTAATCCTCTTCCAAAATGTGTTTATTTCCTCCAACGGACGTTTCGAAAATCCTCTGGCTACGTCGGGTTTTTCTTTCATGATGTCAACAAAACGCTCATATTGCGCTTTATTAGTAATTTTTTTCCTGAAATATTAAATTTTATCGGTGTTTAATCTTAAGGGATTTTCGAGAAATCATTTTTTAAATATTTCGAAAGGATAGTGGCCTAAGTAGTTATAAATATCTAAACTAAATTATCTAAAATTTGTACTTACGATTTTTCGCCCATGTTCTTGGTAGCAGCACTCAAACACAAAATCCAACCGCGGCCCTTTACATGCGTTTGTGAAATGAATAGAACTGTCAAATTACTTCCCGCTCGTAGGAAGTTTTCGGAATGATAAACGATGCGTTGCAATGCGATGTTGGAAATTATCCGCATCGGAACATTTCATTCGTTCCGATGAATATTCATCCGTTCCGATGAATACCGGAATGCAAATTTCGGAAAATTTTTCGATTTTCGGAACTTTTTCCGATCCGGCGGTTAGCAGAATAGAGGGGAATATTTGGGTGTACAACGTGCGCTTTACGGACGAATTAGATCTTTTTGTTTGGATAAACAGGCGTGTTACGGGTGTGTTGTAGACGTCTCCGTGTCCGCTGCTTCAATTCCGGGCGTGTTGTGGGCTCGTTTTGGGCTTATACATATATTTTTACTTGGAAATACAGGTGTGATTGTTCGGCAAATGTTGTTTTATACATCGGGCAAAGATTGCACTTAGATCATGTACATTTATAAATAAATAGATAAAATTAATTAGTTTGCATTAGTCACCATTAAATTGCTGTACTCAAGATCACAATTAAATATTTTTTTCTTTTATCTATTTATTTATTAGTTTGTGAACGAACTTTGAAAATCTTAGAATTAATTAAATAAATAAATTAATACTAACTTATATTTGGGAGTTCATCTTTTATATAATTAGCTACAAATTTTGCACTTAAAGCGAAGGAGCACTTGACTGATATCATTTAGGAGTTCCTTAATTTCAAACTTTTATACATTTTGAGAGTTACCTTAATTTTATTTTTCTAATCTAATACTCCTTAAGAATAATGCACCATCTCATTGAGATATTTTAAGTAAAAGACCCTAGATAACAATCCTTGCTTTGGTTTGAATTAAAAGAAAAGCACATTATACGTTAAATGCTGTTCAATCATCCAATCCGAACGCTTTTTTACTGACCTTAAAGAAGACCTGGAATTACACTTACAAATCACATGCATTCCTTTGTTTTGCAATACCTGTAGTCTGAATAAAGAAGGCTGACTCGTACAACGATTTGAATTTGGTATTTTTACTACTATTTATGAAATTATTTTTAAACTACATATACCCACTCACTACTAATTATGACATTTTTTAAAACTACATAAAATATGTAAATGTCCTCATCTTTACACAAGCACGAAAAATCCGGACTTCCTTTTTAAAAAAAGGTCGTACAAAAATATTCCTTTGTATAAAATTAAAATTCGGTTATCCAAACTTCCAATAATTATGTGTTTTAAATAGCTCGAATGCATATCCTTTCTACAAAGACAATTACTTTTATGCAACATGTGCGCACCGAAGTTAATTTGTAAGCAAATTGTTTGGCTGGTGTAATTTAAAGTTGGACGACGTACATGTTTAATTAATTTGCCAAAACTTTTCCCATTTTACATGTTTCCCGCAAATTATTATTTCTGCATTTAAAAAGCGCTTAGTATGAGATATTACATAAAACCGAGTAAATTCTAAACAAAGTACTTTTTCGAGCACGCAAAATATTCCCATTTTAAAGGTTGACGTTGGGATGCATGTAATTAAAAGTGGTCTTGCAATTAATATAAATGTTTTTATTATTTTTATTGTGTTTATAATCATAAAATAATACGCAAAATATTTATGTGTGGTGGGCGGATGGTATGTTCATTTGTTGCTTAAAAAACTTCATACGTATTTTTCGTCGTTCAATTGTTTTTTAAATATGCTAAAACTAGCTTTGTGGCTAACGACGCTGTCCGGGCTACCTGTTATGTGACTTTAATATGATAGTTCTCAAATACCCTAATAAATAAATATTATAAATGCAAGGTGTATAATGAGCTTAAGTAAAAGTCGACCAATGTAGCAAAGATTTGTTGCTGAATTCATTTAAACAAACTATTTATATAGTATATCTTAATTGTTTCTATGACATTTCTGAGAATTTAAGGAACGTATGTTCAAAATTAAAAAAGAACAAAATAGCTTAAATCACGTCCCACAAAGTGTTTATTCTATATTCTATTGAAAGCCGCATTAAATCGACTCAGCTCCGATGTAATTTTAAAAGCCTTTGCTTGCGGTTTAAGAGTATATCTTTGCAGAATTTTCTTGTTTTCTTTAGATTCCTTTCTTTATCTTGTATTTATTTTTAAAATTAAAATGCTGATTTTTGTATCTTAACTTTGTATTATTTTTAAGGGATTATATACATCAAAAGTTATATTTTTTTTTATTAAATTATCTGTTAGTAAGTCATCTCGAGAATATCTCTATAAAATTTCATAAATAATATAGTTTAAAAATTATCGTATAATTATCTGAAATGAAGAGCCAAACTAAATGAAAACTCTAAACGTGGTCACGTTAACTCAGAAACTAACTATTGATGTGATTTATTTCAAGTTTTGTGTGATATTTTGTTATATAAAAGAAAGGATTTGAAAGAAGTGTTTTTGATTCCGCTGAAATATTTTTTTTTATTGAAAAAATATAATAATCGTAAGCACCATACAAACTATGCTGAAAAATATACTTCGGTCGTTGAATTCTCCATCGCCGAATTTTGTTGAATTTTCAATGTTTTTAAATGCAACAACTTTAATGCCTTAAGATATTTACTTTTTAAATCCATAATTGGATTTGTATTTGTATTATTTTTTATATGCTCCAAAGAAAATCATGAAAATCACTTTGATTTTACTAGGTCGGGCTGTATTGTAGTAATTAGTAGTTTTAGCTAATTTTTAAAGGTAATTAAATTAATTCGAAGTAAATTTATTAATGGGAAGAAGGGATAATTGAAATATTAAGCTAAGCTAGTAATTAATAGCATTGTTAATAAATAGTGTTGAACACTTTAATGATTTTCAATTCTTTATTAGAACGAAGTTCTTTATGGCGCACTATGCGTTGAGAAACTAGGCAGGTGAACATAGAGAAAACGACAGAGTAACGTTAAATTCCCCTCAATCTTGCTTTGCTCTACGCAAGCCCAGTCGTTCCCCTTAGGGTCTTGGCCATCTGGGGTCTAGTCGGTTTATTCGAGAGCTACTATTAGTACTGTGAAGAGAGAGAGAGAGAAAAAGAGAAAATTCGAAGTTCCCTGGCAGGCGGCAGCAGCGCATGTTTACTTTATTATACTTTCTTTGATGAAACTTATGATAGTTGTGTTTGCATGACGCATGTGTATGCTTCATATAGTGACGATTAAAAGTCGTGTTACGTGTATTCAAATTCACGTGGATTATTATATGATTCAACAAAGTCACGCGTGCGCGCGTGTTTACATGTGTATAACTTTTTCGTGATAGTGTTGCGTGTGCATATTTTGTACGAATAGAAGAATTTACGAATTCAGATGACGGACTGTCAAATTTTAAAGTTAATGTAATTTGAACCAAACTCATTACTTGTGGCTTTTCATGGTCGCTTATTTCAAAACAACTGTCAGAATTTACGAATTCAGGATGGCGGACTGGAAAATTTTGAAGTTAATGCGATTTGCACCAAATTTGGTACTGGGGGGTTTTCGAGGTCGGTTATTTCAAAACAAATGTTAGAATTTTCGAATTCGAGATGGCGGACTGTCAAATTTTACAGTTAGTGCGATTTGCACCAAACTTGGAAATTGCGGATTTTCGTAGTCGCTAATTTTAAAACAACTGTCAGAATTTACGAATTCAGGATGGCGGACTGTCAAATTTTAAAGTTAATGCGATTTGCACCAAACTTGGAACTTGGGAGTTTGCAGGGTGGCTTATTTCAAATCAACTGTCGGAATTTACGAATTCAAGATGGCGGACTGTCAAATTTTAAAGTTAATGCGATTTGCACCAAACTTGAAAATTGCGGATTTTCGGGGTCGCTAATTTTAAAACAACTGTCAGAATTTACGAATTCAGGATGGCGGACTGTCAAATTTTAAAGTTCATTCGATTTGCACCAAACTCGGAACTTGGGGGTTTTCGAGGCCGGTTATTTCAAATCAACTGTCAGAATTTACGAATTCAAGATGGCGGACTGCCAAGTTTTAAAGTTAACGCGATTTGCACCAAACTTGAAAATTGGGGGTTTTCGGGGTCGCTAATTTCATAACAACTGTCAAAATTTAAGAATTCAAGATGGCAGACTGTCAAATTTTAAAGTTACAGGATTTGAAACATTATAGGTAGGGAGAGGTAATATTTTTCATTTCCACACACTGTCAGCTGAACATAATTTGAAATACATCGAGAATTTCCTATGTATACCTGATATATGCTCAGCTGTGTGTACTCTGGAAAATGGCCTTAAAATAGTTATGGTTGTTATTTATGTTTCACCCAATCAGAAAATTGAAGACGTTATATTTCAAATTCATAGACAATTAAGTGAGTACAGTGAAGAGGGCGCCAGAAAATTATGTTGTGATCATGATAAGGTCCCACTCATTTTGGTTAGTGATTTTAACATTAATTTTGCAGATGCAAGATCTGATAAACTAAAAAAATGTCTGTTAGAAACATTTAATTTGTCAATAAATAATAATCCGAAACACTCAACAACAAAGTTTGGTACAACTATCGATGTTATTTTTTCAAGATATTTACCCAAAATAGAGTCGCAGGCATATGTATCTTACTTTAGCTAACACAAGCCAATAATTTCCATGGTTGAATTTTAAAATAAAAATACTTAAATATGTCAAATGTTTTTACCTTTTTATTATTTATATATTATAGCAGAACTTCGTTCTTACCGGGGGTCCTGAGACCCGCACGTTTCTTTTTTTTATTATCTCACCAACTGATCATGTTCTAATTGTCTTCAAATTAATAATAATTTTTAAATGTTTTTGTTTCGGTTTTTAGTTAGAAAATTACTCTGGAAAGCGATGTTCGTTAGTTAATTTTAGGTTCAGCACCACAGATTTAACCCAGGTGCCTAGTTTGTAGTCTAAAACCTTGCCAAAGAGCTAAGTTACTCAAAAGTGAAAACCTCAGTCAAAACCATTCGGTGGTTTAGGAGAATAAAAGTAACAAAATGAAATAAATGAAGTGATGTATTATATAAATGTTAATTTTGTAACCCTTAAAACTATTCAATGCTGTTAAGGGATTTCAACCGTTTAAATAAAACTCTATAACCTTTTTAAAGCTACAAAAACAAAAAAGGATTTACCGTCTGAATACGCAATTAATATTTTTTTTCAAAAAATCATAAAAAGGGATACCCACAATGTTTAATTTTCGCAAATGAGTCTCCTGGAGCTAATTCTAAATTAAATCCTTTATTCCCAGAATTTCGTCCCCTGGTGAGGTGACCAGAAAAAGGCGCAAACCTTTTGTTACACCTTAGTTAGATGTGTACTTAATTCTCCCTATGGCTAAAGGAGGCGATAAGCTTTCTGGACATTGAATAGCCGGCAACTAGACGTTACAAGAAAAGTACGTTGAAGTCTCAGTGGAAAAAAGAAAAATCTTTTGTCAGCTGCCATGAAATTTTAATTAATTTTTTTTCCTTTAATTATGTTGTGTTTCCATCTCCATAAAGGGAGCACCCGGAGGAAGTCCGGCCGAGAGATGGACGCTGAGGGTTCATATTCACCGCAAAAAGCTCTCCTTTCACTGCTCGTTACGGACGGACCCTGGAAAAGGGATTTAATCCTGTTAAATCCCTTTCGAGGAGCCGGGTGAATTCAATTCTTTGTTTTATAAAAATCGACCTATACATTTTACATTTGCACTGTCCGGCTGCATTGCACCTAATGAAAATTCAGAACGGCTTGCGTCCACCCATCCCTCAATCTTTGCTCAAACCTCCGAGAAAATGGGCGGAATTTTAATTGTAAAATTTTTATAGGACAGCACTTGTAGCGCTCTCAAGTGGGATTTTTAAATGTACCATAAAAAATATATATCTTGTGGTAAAATGAGAATGTGGTTGGCTCGTCCAAGACAAGCTGCTGGAAATGTAATATATTTTGGTAGCTTGATGAATTTTTCATGTTTTTTACTCTGTTTGAATTAAATAATTGGAAAAAAGCGGAGGTTCTTTAAATGGTACCCACGAGGGACAAGAAAAAATGAAACTTTAAAACAAAGGATAACATTTTTAAAGCTTACAATTTTGTTAAGGACTTTCAAGCAAATGCTTTTTGTATAAGAATATCGAATTATTTTATTCGTATTTTCGGTTCGTTAACTGCGGGGTAAAATTGATAAAATCTTTTTATTCAGATTATGAGTCCTTGTTCAAATTCAATAAGGTGCATTACCATTACCAAGCTTGGAAGCACTTGAAGACAAATTGAAATTCTAAAGGTATTTTATTTATTAAATTAAGGACTGTCCCAGAAATAATTGACCACTTTATTTTCTTGGAGTTACATATCTATTCATCCTTTCTTAGTGTTTTAGCTTTTTTAACTGCCAATAGACAAATGGACAGAATTTTCCTTTAAGGAAATTATAGCCAAGAGAGCAGGAAACCTCCACGAGACGTATTTTAAAGCCAATTTCATGCCTAAGATTGAAGAATTTAATTTTTCATCATATAGTGTTCTTTGATGCAAAATACTGGTTGATTTGAAAATAATTCATCTTATTCGTATTTAGAATTTTTACTCTCACATATAAAATTGGTACTTAGGGATTTGTGGGTACGCTAATTTCGTTATTTGCCTTATTTTTATTAAAATTATGAACACATACCTTTTTAAATAATTTTTTTTATTTATAAATTATTGCAAACGATTTTTACACTTTTGGTGCTTCAAAAGTATCATCCCGCAAAATCTCCAACTCCTCAGGCAGAGCGTAAATCCTCAGCTGTTTCTCGATGATCAAATCTTGAAGCTGCGACAGCTCTTGAGGGACAAACACAGATCCATCGAGGTAGAGGGCCTGAAAATAAACCGAAATTTAGAACTATTCAGAAGCAGTAATAAATACAAAGTTTACTTTGTTCCAAGGACATTCATCCAGCGCTGTATAAAGTACGTTTCTACTTTTTTCAAAAGATGACTGGATGTCTGAAAGGCTCCTCAGATACAACCTCCACATGAGAGAATTCTTCCGAAGAGGACTTGCTTTGTCGGTTATTGATTTTAGTAAATTAGCTACACGTTGTTTATACGCAGTTTCGAAACTGAAAATATCCGTTGAAAAATCAGGATTATTTTCATCGTTGACTGCTTGACTGCGAAACTGCAAAAATCTGTACCGCGCGGATGCTATGAGGAATGCAACTGAAACAGGTGAGTTGTTCTGAGTAAGAAGTCTTCGAATTTTGTACCACGCCTGACCATCCAGAGATGCGCAAGTTTTAAGTAAATATAAATTTTCTGGAAATTCTTCTAAAGCCCTAGCAATTGTTTCATAAACAAGAAGATTTGAAACCACGCAGGTATCATCAGGAATTTGCATTACTTTCAAATATAACTCATAAATATTTTCTCTTAAAAATGAGTGTCGCGGATTTTTTTCTGCAAAATGCCTCAGTGTATTTTCTAGAAACGACATAGCATCCAATTTTGCTTTTAAAAGAATTTGATAGTATGTTTTCATTTTTAATAAACTCACAAAATAATCGGGGAGGAAATATTGCTCTAATTCCATTATTTGGACATTTTTCTCAACGAAAAGTAAATCGTTTAGACGCTCGGTTAATTTTTTAAGTGCTGACAATTTTTTTGGTTCTGTTAAAATGTCTTCGTTGAGTTTTGTGATTGGTATATTTAGAGCGTAGCATGTCAGCAGTTTGAGGGCTTTGATCACATTTTTTTCCTTTAAAAGGACTTCAGCATATGTAACGTATGCGTTACAAAAATCTGAATTAGGTACATCTGAGCTTCCATTACTTATAGAAGCCATAAAAATATTCTCAGCCACATGTTGGTTGCCAAATTCGACTTCAATTAAAGCGTATTCTGTGTAGAAATTAACAACATTCCGGTTTTCCTCCTTTTTAAGCATATTTTTTACTTTAGACTTTATTTTCTTGATGTAATCTGAAGATAATTTTCCGGCGTACTTTTCAAGAATTATTAAAATCCTCTCAAACCGCAACCAAAGCAGGACGAAAATTGTACGCTTTCTTTCATCGTCTTTAAAGCACTCAGCACAAATTAGAAGGATTTCTAAAATTGTGTTCAGGTAAATTTCATGACCAATATTTGAGCTTAAAAACGACGGTCCACAAACAGTTTCTTTAGCCAGCTCATAAAGAGTAGAATCAAAATGTGTAGAACCTGAAGACAAATCGGTTGTTTGATGCAAGAAAACAGTAAGAACGTCTTCAATTGAGTCAAACTCGCTTAAATTTTCTGACTTAAAAATAAACCGATTTCGTAGACAGGATATGGATAAAAAGGGAATTTTTAACAGCCTTAAAATTATGATGATTAGAGCGAAACAATTCTCCTTTTGCGACAGTGGATAAATAAAGTAGCAAATATCCTCGTTAAACACAATTCTTTGCGGATCGCTACATTTGCTGTGAGGAGGACAAGGTAGAAAATTGAAATTCTGCCGCAGTTTTTCGATACGCAACCAGATCTCGTTCATTGGCAGACCTGATTTCAAAATCACCTCTTCGTACTCTATTAGGGCTTGTTGATCTGTTTCAGACGGTTGAATTTTTGCAAATTTATCGACAGAAACATTAAGTTCGAGGGCTAATTTTATAAGAGCAAAGAATTGCTCGCTCAGCCCCGATTGTCGGAGAAATAGTGCGCAGTTTGTGAAGAGCTCTAGAAATATAAAATAAAATATATATAAATTTTTAAGATTTGTAACTTAGGGCAGGTTGACTTACTTAACATAATTTCATCCTCCTGACACTTTCGATACATTTTTTGCATGCATTCTTCGTACAATTTTAGAACATTGGGAACAACGCATCTCGCCATTGAGCCTTGTGTTGCTAGAATTTGACCACTCCAAAGAATGTAATTTGTAGGATCTGTGGGAGGAGATAATTTTGAGAATATTATATTAACATATTAATTTTTTATTTTTTTCCATTGCCGCTAAATAAACCCTTTAATTCTCACCTTTTGATAATAAGTGATCCAAAAATTTGCTGACTTCAAACGATGGAAAAGTTGAGTCTACAATTTGCACGTATGACTTGTACAATTTTTCATTGCCCAAATTGTGGACAAGAGCCTTTTCTATGATTTCCATTTTCCTTTCGGCTAGTTGGGTCTTGGTTAATTTAAACGGAGTTTTATCCTGGTGATTAATGTAATCAATCCAAACATCGACGTGTTTCGGGCTCTTTGCCAACTTTTTGTTATATTCCTTGTTTTTTTCTCCATACTCTTCCTCACTTAGACTAACTGAGCCACTATCCAAATTAATTTCTTCCTCAACCAGTGAGGAGATTTTTGTATAGTATCGCTTTGTGCTCTTTTCGTGACGTGGTTTTTTGTAACCAACAATATAATAGCTGGAGTAATATCTGTAATGAAAAAATAGCAAGTTTAACCCAATTAAGAATAAAATATTAATATAAATTTTATAGTTATTTATATACGAATGAATATCATCAATTAAAAGAGAAAACATTTTTACTATCTCTGAATAGAATTTTATTTGGTTTAAAAGTATTTACATATATAAAAAGGTATTCCGACTTTATATTTAGGTGAACTTTGAAATTTCAGATGTTGCGAACTTTATTTTTCAATCCCTCACACGGTGTATTGTTTTTGGGTAATTTACACTAAGCAATTGGAGTCCTTAAATTGTTAACGAATAGGGTCAATTGAATGGCGGCAGAGAAAATAAATTATTTTAATTATATATTATTCATTAAGCGTTCAATTTGGTTAGTCGATAAATATTGATAATTAAACGGGAGAACTATGGAATAACTAGTGACCTTCTTAGTTATTTCTCATCGTATCTAGGTGACAGAAAGATGACAGCATACAGTATATAATATTTATAGTATATAATATTAATAATATATGTAATATGAAAGGCTCGCAGAATACTATACGCTGTCATCAGCACTTTTATGTGAGTGAAACTAATAATTCCTCCAATTCAATTGTAAATTTCTGAACCCATCGACTTTTCACTATGTACCTACTTCTCCAAATAGAATCAGTTGTGGGCTTCGTTGCCCAAAGAATAGAATCAGTTTTGGAGCAAATGCCCTAACGGCTGATGTTGATTTGTGCGGAGTTTCTATTAAGGTTTTCAAGGGCAATTCGACCAATAATTTATTGTAATCAAACTACAAATAACCCACTGTTTAATATATTTCCATGTTATTATTTCTTATTCACCTTATAACAAAAATCTGTTTGGACTGTGCCTAAAATAAATTAATAAATAAACACCTACGCATTTTGAATTTTTCTGGACTTTACTATGGAATTAAATGATTACTCTTGTTAAACTCAGGCTGCAGAAACAGAATTCTGGAAAACTTAAGCCTAAATCTTACCTCGGACATGCCGGCTTGTGAAGTCTGTCCACCGAGGCATACCCCTTGGCTGGCTGCTTATCGACGTAGTACTCCTCGGTGCCCGTGAACTCCAAAATTGGCCCCTGCGCCTTACGCTTCTCTTCCTTACTTTTCTTTTTATGCTTCTTGGGTTTTTTAGACTTTACTTTTTCAGGCTCAATTTCTGTTGAGCTCTCAACTGACTCTGGGGACGAAGCAGCGTCTCTGGAAGGCTCCTCCGGGACTGTAAAACTTGGGTTAGCAAGCCAATTGGAGTCACTGCCTGTGGAAATTCAGTTTTTAACCAAATTGCTGGAGTCCTTAGATTTTAAAACAACTTATTTAACTTACTGGTAGACGGCACCGGTTGCGTGACGGTTTCTGCTGCTGATTCCGCTGTATACGCCGGAAATAAAGACATTTTTCGATCTTCTTTAAAATTAAGCGGCACAAAAACGTAAACAAATCCTTTGACGTTTCTCCGAACAGCTGTTTGTCAAATGGAATTGCTAAGAACTAGCGCCAGTTTTACACGTAGTGAGCGATGACGGAAATGCGAAATGTGTGCAAATTTTTAAGTTTTTATTTTAATTTCAAGGTGAAATGATTGATTTCCGTGATATTTGTTTAATTTTCTCACTTAATCAGCAAAATCAATTAAAACATGTGTCCTAAAACAGCAAAATAAAACGCTGAGGAGGAAGAATGGGAATCGACTTGCTCGCGGCAGCTGTCAAACTTGTTTGAGGCTCCGTCGCAAGGTCAACCACCTGTTGATTGCTGGACGCTGAATTTTGTTGAAATTTCAAAATCTGGATTTTCTTATGAATTCCCAGGAAGACACGTCTCTTCTGGAGGGAAAAGCTGAAGGAAGTCGTCCGGGGCAAGTAAAGCGCTCCACATCATCGGAGGAATGGGACGAGGGGTCGTCGACGTGCTCCTCCAGTTCCTGCTACTCGGCCTCCTGCAGGTGAGTCTTCTGAGCCTCCTTAAAGAGCCCCACTCAATCCCCAATTAATCGGCTAATTCCAGCGACGACAGCTACATCGCTAACTGGGAGAATCACGTTTGCACCGACGGATCCCTTTTCTACGTGGAGTACATCCACCACGTCGGCCCCCGGGCGCCTGCCGCGAACGAAACCGCTCTAAATGTTATCAGGAACGACTTCGGAAGGGCCTCAACGCGGCGTAGCGGGAGGAACAAACTTTCCCGGATGGTGGGAAAGGGCGAAAACAGGGAACATGGGGCGCAGCACTCCCAGGGGAAGGCCGACACTTTGAAGGTTTTCAATGAAAATGCCCTGGGCGAAATCAAAGAGGTGGAGGCGATCATCAATCCGGAGAACCGCTTCAAATTCGGACGGAGGGCGTCCGTGACTGAAGCCCTACTTGGTGAGTGGATAATTTCTTGTGTCCTACCCTATTTTATGTAATAACATAAAAAAACTACATACTGTGCAAAAAA
The DNA here is from genome assembly GCA_951509405.1 of Machimus rusticus. Classification (NCBI taxonomy): domain Eukaryota; kingdom Metazoa; phylum Arthropoda; class Insecta; order Diptera; family Asilidae; genus Machimus; species Machimus rusticus. Next base: position 8,791,006 of record OX608049.1, read on the forward strand.
TTAGCTGTCCTTACTCTCTAATTTACAGAACAATGAAAAGTTTTCCTTCGTTCGTTTAGCAGTTATAAACTCGCTCTATATAGAAGTCCGTAAAGCGTTTGGAACGCTTAAATTTCTTCGTAATAATGTGACTAAAATTTTTAATATAACTTTGAATTTCGGCCTTCTGCGGCCTAAGGACTAGAGCCAGGTTTAATCTGTTGGTTATTTCTATATGATTTTTACACAACCCCCAGGCTTAGGATGCAGCATTTAAAATTTTTGTTCTGTGGTATTTCCTTGTGTATATTTTCCTGAATCCTTGAAGAGTCTAATTTCGTTTAAGATCAACATTTTAAATATGGCGTTGAATTTTGAAATTTGGTAAAAAGAAAGTCATATACTGCTAAAACTAAAAGAGTTGTACTTTCAAACTTTCAATCCTTATCTAGATAAATGAAACAATACTGGATAATTTTTAGAAGTTAGGAGTTGGGAAACTATCTTTAATTTATAAATGTTTATAGACAATTCGAGACCAGCTAAATCGCTAATATGTATCAAATATAAAGCAGGCCGTTAATTAGACGAGTTTCGAATTTCTTCGAGGTTCCTCCTCAATTTTTAAAGATAATACTTTCAGACTAATTTCATCAATCTTTTATAAGAGATTTATAGATTTATTATTGTGGGTAAATCCCTAGAACATATATAATTAAAATTTTTGGTTCTATATTGTTGATTTTTAAGATCTTTACTGATATTACTAAGTTTCTTCTAAAGCCTTTAATTTTAACAGGAATATCTACCATTCCATTTCGTGATGGAATTCGCCTAATGGTAGCTGGCCACATGATCAACACCACCAATGCTGCAGAAAAATCAACCGGAAAAGTTGGTGATTGGTTTAAGTCAATCAACGATACCGATATTAGCGTACAAAATGTTAATGAAGTTTTATCGCAATTTCTCAAGCCCACAAAAGTTCGTCTTCGATTTCAAAGGAATGTGGAAGAGGATTCTGCAGCATCAGGAAACAATTCAATTCAACAAATTTTAAACTTTGACCATTTTGCGAATTCTGCTAACAAATTGTTATTACCATCAGTGGAGACAAATGATAAGGATAATTCTCAACCTTTTTTATCAGTTGTTATTTTAAATTTGGATTTATCTGAAAACGAAACCGAAGGCAAGGATTTAATTTTTTGCTATCCAAAGCAGGAGATTAATGGTAAAGTAGAACAAGTATAAATTCAGTCTCTAGAGTTTTTTGATTTTTTTAAAGACTTGTTCCCTGTTCGTGGAAGTCTTATAACATTGCATTCTATTTTACGTTTGGAGATGAAAACTGAGCCTCAGTCAGTCGCTTTAGTTGCTGGTGGGGAAAAATGGAATGTCTGTTTTCAGGCATATGAAAAAAGTAAGTTGAATAACTTTTTATAAATTTATTTTCTAATGTTGACTCAGCTATTGAGGGTATTTAGCTGAATAAAATTGGGCTATTGTCAGAAAATGTTGCTTTAAGTAATTAATATTTTATAGTCCTTTTAATTTTGGGCATCAATTCCAAATATGCTACAAAAAAAGAAGTGCTATTACGGATGTCGGAATTGGATCAGTACCTTCGTTTTACCTACGATATCGTGGAAGCTTCACTCACAGAAAATGCAAAAACTGAAATTCAGCAAATGTGCAATATTTTGGAATTGCGTTTAAAAAAATGCAGAGGCACAATTTCATTTGAAAATATTTTGCTCGAACCCCGCCTAATTTCACTGCCGAAGGAGGCTCAATTGCGGATTTTTGATGCACTCAGCGAAATGAGTGCAATGGATTATAGAGACTGGAATGAAGAGCCGCTGAATTCCCACCGAGAATTTTTTATTTTTGGAAGTGCATTGTACTTCCGATCCCATTTATTGGCGAGTTTAATGCCAGCATCGCAACTGCTAGGAGTTGAAAGTTTTTTAAGATGCCGGGGAATACTTGATCTCGTCGAAAGGCAGGCTGTTCGGGATCTTGTTGTATGGTCCGAAATTCCGATGGTTTCATCTTCAAAGTAATATTTAATTATTGTTATAAATTAATTGTCAGCTGATGGTTATAAATTATTACAGTCGGTACTTTCTAGCAATATCTAGTCGCAATCAATTGACTCTGGCTGTGATTTTGCAAGCTTTTGAACCAGAACGAAGAGTAACCGATTCTGGAACTTTAGAGGAGAAAATTATTGGGCCATCCTTGTTTTATATTGAAGAGATCCAAGAAACGTTGGATCACTTAAGACATGGGGGCATTGAAGCGCTAGCAAGAGTTTGGGTGACGAGTAACAAGCGTCCTGAAGTCGCTAGTGTCGGCGATGAGGTCAAGGATAAAACTAGTAAGAAGAAATCGGACACATCTTCAGGATTTCGATATTCAAATGTTTCTCCGGATGATGTCCGCGTGAATTCTTCTATGGGTGGATCGTCTGCGCAAAGTCTTACTCACAGTGAGGATTCTAATCAGAAGATGGAAGATTGCGACAGTGATTCAGACTGGGACGGATTTCCGGTAAGGCATTAAACGTTTTTTATATTACTAGCTTATCATTATTTTTTGAACAGGACAGCCATAAAAGTTCTAGCGGATTTGATATGTCTGAGTTGAGAGATTCTTTTCTCAAGGAAATTTCTGATGTAGTACCAGCAAGGTAGGTTTCATTTATTTTCAGAATCTTTTTTTGGTTGTTTCAAAAAATAATTTCTTTTAGAATAACAGCAGCAAAACAAAACGTTTTGTTGCATTATATCCATTTAGATGTTGGTGCCGGGATGATTCTAACTCCACCGGAAACGTATTGTCCTACACTTCTTGATAAATTTCGATCGGCCTGCCATCTCATTCATACCATTCTTCAAAATACAAAAAGGCAATTTAATAAGATTAGATTAGAAAACAAAATAATTCTAAAGTAGATTATTTTTTTAAATCTTCCAATAGGTTCCGGCGACTGCTTTCGCAGGAGAGTTCTAAGCCGAACACGCATAAAAGTTTGGTAGCTATTAAAGAACACGGCGTGCTAATTTCCCTTGGTGGTGAAGGTGCAAATGAAACCACCTTCTGGGTTATTGGGTATTTTTAAACATTTCTTTTTATAATTCAGGAAAAGGCTAAATGAAATTTTTTTGAATTTAGGAGGCTTTTCGCGTCTCCAACTCGAGAATTATATGTCTGCCACAAGTCTGATGCTCCACAGAATTTAGTCGAGATTGCTTTTCGTCTATCATTCCTTACAGCTGGCTGAATTAAAGTATTATATTTTTTTTTATAATTTAAGTTAAGCAATATTTTATTGGTGTTTATAAATAAATAAACATTTTTACTTTTTTAAATATGATATTATTCATTTTTTGTTTGGCGGTTTTAAATAGGTGTAATGTTCCTTGTTCCTTTCATCTCCTGCGATCTTCATTGATGTAGAAGTTGAGAGAATTTTTTAAAAAAACTATGGTGTCTCTTGATTACAGGTAAGAAAAAATATTAACTGAAACCAATTTTATTTATTTAACTATGCAGCTATATAAAAGTGAAAACATGTTATGATATGTATTTTATATTTCTTCAAATCATTGAAATTTAATAATTTAAAGCGTAATTTCCGAAAAGCGTAAAAATTTAAATTACAACAACGGAAGATTACTTTCAAAAGTCGAGCGACGGCACTTTTATTTTAAATACGAGCCGTCTGAAGACGAAAAACCTGTTTATTGCTTTTTGTTATCTTAAGAGAATTCTCCAAAGTCCAAGCCACTCATCTAGTTACATACAATTAGTAGCTGGCTCATTTAATTTTCTTCGATTTATCTATGACTATTTATCAATATTTTGCTCGTTCGATAGCGCGTCACATATTGAAATGATCTTTGGACTCCGCTCCTTTGTATATTTAAAAAAAATTATTTTGACAAGATTTTATTGAACCGTCTGTGGGTTATCACGAACAGAAGGGGTTTGGATTAACAAGACAGTGATAGAGGAAATTTGGCATGCAAAATTAAAAATGTTTGATTGGTGTTTAAAAGGAGGATTACCTGAGCCCGTAGGAGGACTTTTAAACTTTGTACATGCAGACATAATTTTTATTTTTCTAAATATTCGTCCTTGATGTAGAATTAATTGTTTTGTGTTTTTTCCGTTGATAACTACTAAGTTTGATATAAAAATTTTATTATATGGATTATATAATTTTATTTCTTACTAGCTGACCTGCAACCTGTCCGGGCACAACTATCCCTAAAATAAAAGTAAATTTTAATAAAAATATGATGTTGCTGATTTCAAATTTATCAAATATCACTCAGAAGGTTAAGCGCAACATGTCCATAGAATTTCTTCTTAATCCTGCGATTTAGATAATTTTTGCATGAGGCACCATAAACAAATTACTGCTCAAAATATTCACCGTTTTGAAATACCTAAATATGCCAATTTTCATGGATATCGGTTGAACGGTATAAAAGTTGATGTGCTGCAGCGTCATCTAGTGGCGAGTTATAGCAAAGTGAATAGCGCTATAATATTCACAGTTTTGAAATACCTAAGTATGCCAATTTTAATGACGATCGGTTGAACGTTATAAAAGTTGATGTACTGCAGCGCCATCTAGTGGCGGTCGTTGCGTGATGTTATATAGCCTATAGCCTTCCTGAGATTAGCGCGTTCAACAAAACAAACAAACAAACTCTTCAGCTTTATAATATTAGTATAGATTCTTATATAATGTTGCTAATTATATTAAAACTACCCAAAAGACCCGGGTCCAGATAGGCAAACCTAACAGAAAATTGTAAGAAAATCACTTTGAAATATTTTCGACACTCGATTTTTTCAATAATTTAAATCATTCTACGATTATTTTTCCAGTACCTATCCAATTTTCATGCCTAAACAAATTCATTTAGTTTCTTCTGATGAAAACAATTTGGGAGTAAAAACGACCTCAACTATATTTATGCTCATCTCAAAACAATGCAATCATCGCTAAGACGAAGAAAAACAATCATTTTCTACTTTATTCTATTCTGTTAACTGACTGGTTTTGTTTTCTTTCCATATTATTGAAATTCATCCAAAATTCGTCCTTGTACCTCTAATCAGTTAAACATGCATATGTACATTTTCTGGTATAATTAAACCATACTTTCTGAATTGATACCCAATGACCGAAGATACCGAAAAAAATTGTTTAACATTGATAAAAGGCACGCATGACGCACTCGCCTAGTGCCACCAAACGCAAAGACTCTCAGTCGATCTAAGTTCATGAGGTGTCTCGGAAAGCATAGTCTAAAATCTAAACTACAATATATGCTGACAAACATATTAAATCTCTCCAGCTCGATTTGGAGCGTTTCCTCAATTAATTGATTATTTTTTTTTTGTTAATAAAATTTTTTAATAGAGTGGACTTAGTTGTAAAAGCCCAGATGGTAGTAGTGTAGTGTAGCTTAATAAAATTAACTGAAATTAAGAATCCGGCGTCTGGCTGGCATTGCACTTATTGCGAGGCACTCATCGAATTTCGTTATCGAAAATGGTACCACTTCTTATCTAGGGTCCGAAGTCATTTAACATTCTCAGCCTGATAACGCAATGTCGCTGATCTTGAGCGCCACTTTTCACTCAATCATTCAAAATACACTTGATCAGTGCAAAATTGGACTGTTGTGAGTGCGGTTGATCGTGGCTTATATCTTTTATAAAATAACGTGTTCAAGTCATATCTATTCTTGCCCCTTAAAAAAAAAACAAAAACTAGTATCATAATTATGAAAATCAAAGTGGAAACGCCTGACCTATGCACGTATCACCGGAACATTTTTGCGGCCCAACTCCATTTGTGATAACTAAGTGTTTTATTTATGAATCAATTAAGAGGACTAAATTGAAGAATATTTTTGGTGTTGGAACGTTTTGCGGTTGAACTTTCACTTTTTATTTTAGTTTGTTATCTACGTGTTCATTAGAAGTTATCTCGTGGACAAAATGAAGAATGGAAAGCAAGCGTATGAGGTGTTGGAGTCATTGCCAAAAAGTACAATTTTAGGTTTTTATTTTAAGTCTATATTTATTGGATTGTGGGTGATTGCAAAGTGGCTAGTGTTTTTGTTGTGGAATACAATAAGTCAGAAGAAGAGTCCTGCTAATAATCAAGAAAATTCTGATTATGATGGATATCATGATAAACCGCCATCGATTTTAGTCGATAACAAAATTGGAAGGCATTCGTATGTTAAGCTGAAAGTAAGTATTTTTTTTTATAACGAAATATATAACACTGCTAAATTTTATATTCTATAAGATAGGGATGTGCATTGAATAAAAATATGTTTCAGAAAATTTCGAGTATTGATGAATTAACTGGTGTTCAATTTCTTCCTCCACTTAATTACTCATTTTTTTAAAATAGTTTCAGATTTATGCGAAAATTTAATAGGATTGATAATTAGGAAATATTCAAAAACTTTTTCGTGCCGGTAGTTCTTAATAGTTAATAAATAATATTATATTACTTTCATTATTATTTAAAGAAACAAATACAAAAGTGGGAAACCAGTATTTTCAATTGAGAATAATGAAAATTAAGTATAATTAAAATTTTATATTTTTGCAAAAAAATCTCAGAATGCTCAAAGTAGGTTTTTAAATTTTAAACTCGTTATTTTCGTCAAAACAGTGACTCAAAGTCGCTGATCAATGATTTTTGTATCTTGAAAACTGGTAAACTAATCGTTCGTTGGGACAACACATTTTGATAAATTTTATATAAACTAAAACATTTATGGGACTCGAAACATTTTGCGTCGTCGAGTTTGCAATAGACGTTAATGGGATAATTGGAGTCCTCCAATGTTCTTTAATTTTTAACATCTTATTTAAAATCGTTCACTAATATTTTCAAATGTATGTAGATTTTGCAGATTTAAATAATTCCCAATTACTGTAACATTTTTATTGCTCGACGCGGTAAGAATATAATTTTTATAGGTTTTATAACTAAACTGGTTTAGGTATACAAACTCGTTTTACGTACTAGAGCTATTAGTTATAATTAACTTTTTGTAAAAAATATCAATATTTACACATGAAATAAAATAAGATAAAATAATAAAACAAATGAATCATTTAAGTTTTTGCAGTTACATATTACAATTTAGTAGAATGGGAACAAAGTTTAATACTTAATTCTTAAATATAATATTGAAAGGTCTACTTCTATAAGTAAATATAAAACTATCATATTATTACTAAAACTAATTTTCTCATTTTAGGGAGTAAAGCTTCACTATGTCGAAGCAGGAAGTTATGGAAATCCTCTAGTATTATTGCTGCATGGATTTCCTGATTGTTGGCTTGGCTGGAGAAATCAGGTAACTTTAATTTAACGCTTTTAAACAAGTGAATTATTACAATTTTGTTACCATTATCCACAGATTACCGAATTATCAAGATTCTTCCGAGTTGTGGCATTGGACATGAAAGGTTTCAACGATTCAGATAAGCCAATCTGGAGGCAGCTTTACTCCCCGAAAACGATTTGCGAAGAACTTCGACAATTTATTTATTCCCTGGGCTGCAGCAGTGCCACAATCATCGGTCACGACATTGGAGCAGTTGTAGGCTGGTTTTTCGCGCACACCAATCCAGGGAACATAGATCGCTTTATCAGCGTCTCTGCTCCTCATCCCAACCTCATGTGGGACAGTCTTCAGCCAAAAGCTGTAATCAACAACACTTGGCTCCAGTTCATCCAGCTGCCGGTCATCTCGGAGCTGGACCACGCCAACTCTCACTCGCTTTTCTTGGAGAAGTGTCTCAAGTCAGCCGGAGCGGATAATTCAAAGGCTGTGATTAGTTTAAGGAAATCTGTTGATACCAATTTTGATGCAGATTTCAATTTTAACGTGTTGGACACGTACAAATATGTTTTCAATCGAAGAAGCGATTGGTCTGGGCCTTTTAACTACTACAGGAATTTTCCTTTCTACAAAATTAAAGAGGGGAACACTATCAGGAATCCAGTTCTCATCATCACAGGTACTTATTTAATTTTATAATAGGCAAAAATGCCTAGTTTTTAATTTTGAGTTCATAAACGTCCAAAAGCTGCTTGAATACAAAATTCAGCTTCAAAAACTTCTACACTGATATAGGTGCTATATTATTTTAATTTTTATACATTTATAAACTTAGCCATAAATTACGCAAACTCGAAGAGATATTGGCTCTTATGCATAAAAACTGAGCAAATGCTCAATCTTGATTTTTCTATAGAAAACCGGAGCTCAATCTCAATTTGGGTGAGATAAAACTCGGGTTTTCTATATAAATATTGAGATTGAGTATTTGCTCAGTTTTTATGCATAAGACCCATTGTTTTAGTAGATTTATTCTAGTTGTTATCTTGTCTCAATAACGTGGTAGCTTATGCCTGAATTGCTCCCTTTGAATTTAATAACACAATAGCTATACCTACTCTTATCAGATCGGATCCATTTTCAGGTTTTCCAAAAATTTATCTGGTTTAAGGCTGCAATGGGTAAATTATCATGGCAATTTGATGCGTCTATCATAAATTTTAAAATCTTTATACGTTACAGGTTTTAAAATTTCAATTCAATCGAAAAATTCCTGCAAAATCTGGAACCGAATCCGATGTGAAAATAACACAGCTAATGTTTCGTAGTGATATCAAATTAAAATTGACTTTACTTTAAAAGGATGATATTAGGAAAATGAAAATAAAAAGTTTTCTATAAAAAATGTCTTTCTATAAAATGAACATAGGGAGAAAACGATTAAACAACTTAGACATTGAGCGGACAATTCGGTAACTTCACGTTCGATACTTTTTAGATTTTAATTCATATACCAATTGTTCGATTACTTTAAAAAAATAAAATACAAATTTAAAAGCTATATTTTTTTATTTAAATTTGTGAAATGTTGAATAGTGTAAAAATACTACATATTAGTAATTAGTAATTTACTGCATAGCGAAATTTAGCTAAGCCATCGGGCAAAGTAAGGTAAACCACCTTATTCAGCCTTTCTAACCACTCAAGCTAATATATTGAAGCCGGTTATTCAATTTTTCATTTTTTAAATCCGTACTTTACTACTTTAGAAATAAGTGCCCCCAAAAACTATAACTTATGCGTTTGAATATGTAGCACGTTCAGTCCAAAAATGAAAAATTTTGAAGCAAACCTTTAGTCTTCCGATTTTATGTACAATACAAAATATGTATTTATTTTTAGTGTTAATGTTTTTTGTTATTTAAATCTTGTATTTGTAGGTAACGCAGACGATCGCTGTCGTTTGGAGTATATGGTCAAGAGTACTGATTTCTGCGACAATTTCGTGGTGAAAATTATCGAAGGTGCTGGTCATTGGCCCCACCAGCAGGTTCCTGATGAATTCAACAAAGTAATACTCAATTTTCTAGTCGGTATGTTTCCGCAAATAATTTTCCCTTTTAAGTTAACCAACTAATCCCTCTAAATATTTTTATTTACTTATAGGTAAACGTGCAGCACCTGAACAAATAGTAGTAGATAAAAATTCAAAAGGCATTATGGGTAGAATGCTGGGCGCTGTAACGAGCAGCGTAAAAATTGGCACCTCAGTGCTGGATTCCGTGCAGCAACGGACGAACCATGTAATAAACAGCGCACTCTTATAAATAAATGTCTCCGAAATTCCAATTAAAGCAAAAATGCTCAATATACGTCCAATTTTCAGTTAACATCAATCCATAATGAGCCCGTTGACCCTTTTTTCTGATATGATGTATCCTACAAAACTAAAAGCCGCGAATTCCTGTAGTGTTTGAGAGCCGTGGCGAAAATTGTACACGAGAAAATGTTGAGACGCCCGGAACACCGACCGGAGCACCACCAGAGCCCCAGGGAGAGTAAATTGACATGAAAACCCTCCGTAAAAACAGTGAAAAACGCACAAAAATTCTTTCCAAGTGCACTCGAGGAATGCCGCTAATGACTTAATTAAAGTGGTCAACCAAGGGGAATGCATACACAAGAGGTGGATGAGCGGCCGCTTTTTGCTTGCTTTGTAATTTATATGATAATAATACAATAATTAGCTAAGTTTTTGCACCTCTCTGCGTTTCAGTGCGCCTCGCCGCAGCAGACTCACTTAAGATAGTTCGTGAAATTATTTTTCCAGCCGCGCTGCACTGCAACTGGCCGGGACCTCTAAGACCGCCTCTTTTTCATCTCGTTCGATTCTGCAGATTGCGATGATATAGTGTTAGAAAATTAACACTTTCGAGCACAAAGTAATTCAGAGCCGCTTTATTGAAGGCTACTGCAAAGCTGCGCTTTCTTGGAACGATTAATTTATTATTTGATGGTGACGATTGAGGAGTTATGCTTCATTGAGCAATAAAATGCATCACTAGTGTGATTTCTGGTCAACCTCGAGATATTAAGGCGTGATTCATTGCTTGTATGAAATGCTTTAATAATCACCTCACTTTCTCTTATACGGCGAATTCTTTCAATCCTTTTTGATTATGATAATTTCAATAACGAAAAAGAGATTAATTATACCTTAAAAATTTAATTTCAGCAATGGACTGCTATTCGGCTGAGCACATTGTAGTAAACGACAGCTATTCAGCTACAGTTTTATATAGCTGAATTATAGTGTTTTGCGACAATGTATTCAAAAAAGCAATTTTTTATTTGAATTGATTCCTGAAACTAAAGTACCTTTTACAACTGTCCGTTTCGGCCGACTTAACATTCAAACACCTTGCTTTGAATAATTGGTCCTATGAGACTGAATTAAACAGGTATCTTCAGAAATTAAAATTTTCAAAAGTGCTTACTAAATCTATCTATCTTACTATGTCTTTCTGGTATCGTATAGATATTTATTAAAATTGATTTTAAAGAAACTCTTCTTCATTTAGCTCTCAAACAAAACATACGATAACCGATTTAGCGAACAATATGAAGTTCAGAAGTTTTAACTTATTATGATTTGCGGTTTACAGCTGGCTTTACATTAACACCAAGAGTTTATTTAAACAAGGCTTTTTTATAATAAAGTGTCATAATTCGGCTTAAAAATGGATGCATTTATTACAGGAGAATTAAAAAGAACTCCAAAGCCAAGGCATTTTTAAGGTTTGAGTATTTCAAAAATTGAATTTTTAGCAGAACTTTAAATTATTACTCAGATATGTACATATAAGCACGCCATTTAACAGATTTGTCATAGATCCAGATTTACAGATTTTTTATAAAACATAAAAAGTCATCATCAGCACACATAGTAAAATTTGAAAATAATTGGTTATTTTCAAGAATTTAACAGCCAAATAAAAATTCAGCAATTTAAGAATTCAGCTTCTGAAGTTGACTGTTCATTTTAGCTTAAGAAGAGTAAGCGCCCAATAAATAATATACTTGACGATTTCTTTCTTGCGGTTTACATTTTCTCATATATTTATGTCTATTTAAAATAAAAATATTAATGTAATACGAAAAGTTTTCCAAAGAAATATAATATGGAATTCAAGTTTTTTAGGAATATTATTAATATTACATTCGAAAATAGACTCGTCAAGTTTTAGAAACATGGTATTTAAAAAAAAGATTTAAATGATATTATTATACATTATAAAATAAATTTTTAGTAGGTATACAAAATATCTACTTTACGTAATAGAACAAATATTTAACTTAGTTTGTCTACAATTATGCTAATTGTTTTATTTTCTATTCAAAAGTTTTATTTTAAATTATTGGACTTTTAAAATTAAAAAATGAGACAATTCAAAAGTCAGTCACTTTTTTAAATACTAATTTTAATTGCTGAATAACAAGATTTGGTTGCCACATCAAATTAATTTTAATCTTAAATTTGAGTCGTTTTGTTTCAAAAGTCGCGTTATTCGCTCTTTGAGTTAGGTATGAGAAATTCATGTTACCTTTTATAACTCATCCTTTCATACATTTTAAGGCTGCGCTCGGTCGAAACTTCACTTATTTTTAATTAGCACTACTAGCACCGAAAAAAAAATTAAAACTAGGTGGCTGCAAAATGGCTTTCTATTTTATTTTTAAATTTTTTTTTTAATTAACCACAAAATGGTGTTTATTGGCACCACTAACGGGCGTATGGCTATCTGTAGATGCGGGTTTACCGGTTAACGGGGAATACTTTGTTGGAAATGAAAAAAACTATGATCTACTCCACAGATGCGTGCTTGTCTGTGCGCGAAAATATGATGTAGGCACTCCACAAATGCGTGCTTGAATGATGAATATGCCAATAAACCTGTAAACCCATTTAACTGTTAATCGTGGTGCCAATATCAATACCGGTATATAAAAAACATACAATCATCCTATTTAATGCTAACAAAAAAGGTACTATAAAAAAATAGTATAAGAAAACAAACAATTTAAAATTTAATTAGAGGGATAAGGCAACTTTTGAAACGGAAAGACTTTAATGTTTGTATTTTGAATTTATTGTACATATCTATTTACAAGACACTATGAGATAAGAATTAATTAAATTAAACCGCAACGTAGCAGTTTCTGACGTTGAATAGTACTTCGAGGCGAGGCGGTTTTGATTTGATGAATTTTTGGATTTACTCTTATTTAAATAAATATATGAATATTGCGTTAATCTGAAGAGTGCCAAATCAAAGGTGTTATTAAAGTAAAAAAATCTAATGATATACATACATATGTAGGTACACGTGTTACTTTTTCAAAATTAACCTTATATGTAATTATTAAGTTATGTGTTTCGTTTCTTCTAACAAGACTTACCTGGCGATAATTAGGTGGTTAAAAGATAACGAGGGGCTTCAGTCGTCGTAACTGCCGCATCATCGCAAGTAATGAGTTGTAACTGGGTTACGGGAGAGGGCCTTTGTTGGAGACAATTCCGCGTTTAAATAAAACAGATGTCCACATCCGGAGCCACCCATTAGGCCAATTAATTGCAACTTCGCCGTCCACCTGGTGAAAACTCGCTCAACTTTCGCAGCCATCGAGAAGTCGCCGGCGATTAACGGGTCTGTCGCGAGGCGTTGTCAGGTGCAATCTCGAAAATTAGAGGGCGATTGCTCCCAGTTACCTCGCGGAGGGGAACCACCGAAGCCACGCCCAGATCGAAATGGCGACTGCTGCAAGAAGACCCCGCCCCTAAACCAGCTACTTCGACCGTAGCAACCAATCGCAGCAGAGATCGTCTTCTAGTTCGCTGCCTCGCCACTAGATGCTCTAGTGGCGGGAAGTGTGTTTTGTAGTTTTGGGGATGAGTAAAAGATGGGGGAATTCCTTCTTTTTATCACAAAATCTGTGAATTTTTTTGTCTTGGATATATTCGTCGAAGTGAAATAGTGGGGGTATTGATTTTTTATTAATAATTCCCAGAAATTGTGCTGCAGCGGGAGATATTCATGGCGATTTTACACCTGAGCGCAGAAAAAACTTGCGGAAGTTGAAATTGAAACATTCCTGCCAAGTTGCTCATATTTTTTTGTAGACTTTGAAATAGAGCAATCGGCCGGCAGATTCGTTTAGGCAAAAAAAGGCAAGGCAAAAAAACATTTCAATTGAATACTAAATAAAATCTTAAATACATTTCAAGGACATGAATAAAAAGAGAGAGATTTAAATAGTAACTTGCCAGACTATTAAAGAAATTAACCTTTAATTCAACAACCAATATTTTGCTTTTTGCTTTCTACCCTGTTAAAGGTTGAATTTTTGGGAAATTTGTTAATTAATTAAGCAATCGATTCATTAACTTAGATATTTATGTAAAAAGCAGAGACTTAGAAGCTACTTAACAAAACGTAGTCATGGCTCCGTAATATTTTTTTCTCGTTTTTGAAAGTGGTCAAAACTTACGAAAGATTACTTGTTTTTTGTTTTTGGTGCGATTATAAAACAAATTCGACTGTAAACAAAACGTTGTAGATAAAATTTGCTATTTTCTGTATAGTCTGGACCTACATTTTTATAAGTAATTGTTGATATATTATAATTTAATTTATGTCTACTTTTATTTTACTAACTGAGTGTTCAAAGACGTTGCTGAGTCAAACACATGTTTTACTTTTGGGTGTCCTGTTCGAGGAAATAAATAAATAATATTGTAAGACAAGAAACAAATGTTAAGTCTTAATAACATTGGCCGAAACTTCTGAGGCTCAGTGGGAAAGGAGTTTCAAATTAGGGTGTTTTAAAGAAATAATATAATTTTAGCTCTAACATTTCATTAGAGTTTCTGAGGTTTTCAAAGCATATACTCAACAAATTGTTATTATATACTCTTTAATTCTAAATTTCTATAAACCTTTTAGTTTTTATAATAAAAATAACCCTACAAATTTTTTACAAATTCAATGGTTTCCAAGTTTAAGTCTAGAATTTAAACGTAAAATTATAAACGAAGTTTCTAGGTAGCAGTTTGATTGATGTTTTCAATCATGTTCATAAGTTTTACTTTGTTACTTAGAAGTGGGGGTGGATAATTATAATAATAATAATTAGGCCATTAATAAATAATCACAAATATATTTTTGCTATGCATGGTTTTTAAAAATATAATCGTTCAAAATTTTAATATACCTACCAATTAAGAAATTCGTTATTTAGACTACCCGTTTTTCGATTTCCACTCGAATTTGTTTTTATACTAGAAATGTTAGGCAAACTTAAAAAGTATTTTGCTTAATTTGTTTTAACATTAATGTTTTATAATGCTTGCATTTTTTTTTAAGTAGTTTGGACCGCTGATTACAAAATTAATTAAAGTGAATTTTCTAAATTTAAAATAGGTTTATCTTATGTACCTATTATTTCTACTGTCAACATCACTTTTTTTCCACTAATACCTCGCCAAATTCAATAAAACAAACACCAAATGATGCGTTTGCGGTTTCCGCTTCTGACATCGCATAAAATGCGATATTTCATGTTGTATATGCTACATTAAATTTTGATATAAGACTTCTAGATTGTAATAAACTATCAAAGAAACCCCTATGCACCAAATTTTATAAAAAAAAAAAATGAAAGAAAAATGTATGATCGTGTTCTTATCACTTGTCATAATAAAACTTCATTATTTCATGCTATGATACAATTCCTTAATTTTTGAGCTACATATAAAAAATAGTGAACTTTTTTTTATCGATCTGATCTTCAATTATAAGAAAGTAATGTGATGGTATAACTGTTATGAAAGAATTTTGAGATAAAATTAGAAAAACACGGACAAATAAGTTCGTGACAAGGGTTCGACCTGCCCTCATCAGACCCAGTGTTGTTTACAATCATTCGACTTTATAAATCATTAGCGGCGCTCAATTTGTCTAATAAGACGAGAGTGCGCCGCCCTAATCCCCGG
This sequence comes from Machimus rusticus, assembly GCA_951509405.1. Classification (NCBI taxonomy): domain Eukaryota; kingdom Metazoa; phylum Arthropoda; class Insecta; order Diptera; family Asilidae; genus Machimus; species Machimus rusticus. Next base: position 8,806,441 of record OX608049.1, read on the forward strand.
ATCGCACATGAGTAAGTAAATAGACACCTTCGTACGGCGGGGCCCCATCCGTCCGGCGCGGCAGCGGCGGCGGCGGCGCGATCTGCGGAGCCCGAAGTAGACAAAAGTTAATGGGCTATCAGTCTGGACGTTGAGTTTTCATGTCCAAACCTACTTTACAACTCCATTTGATGCCAATCAGAGGATCTCAACTGCTATTGAGGGTTTCGTCTTACGACGAGCAACGGCCGCTCCTCTGGCGTTCGTCTTTTCTTGGTCTTATAGTGGCCAAGTTTTGTTCGGATGTTCGGAAGACGTGGGACGCCTCCATTTCTTGCAAGTCACCGTCGAGGTGCACCTTGTGGCGTTTCACTTTATTTTCAGGGAATTGTAAAAGTAATAAAAAAATATAGTAAGTAAAAACGGCGCTCGTCTCTTAACGAAAAACAAACAAAAACAAGTCGAGAGGGCGACTCTGGGTCCGAATGGCAGGTTAACGCAGTGCTACTTGTGGTCGATAATGAGGTGTTCCTCTATTAAGAAGGAAGCCAGAAATAGATTTAAATTGATAAACCTTTTCAGGTCGATGGGATGGGCGACCATCGCCCAGTTGATGGCTTTCAAAGTGAAGAGCCTGCCACAAAGGGAAGATTCTTTAAGATGCAGCTCTGATTTGCTGGAGTGCTTCTGGCGCAGGTACCAACGACTCGACAATTATAGAAATTTGAGACTCCTATATGTCCAGAGTGCGTGGTACTTCCAGATATTACGACGATTTTTTTGCTTTCCATATCGAGGCTAATTATACTATTCCACTAACAAAAGCTATACGTTTCTAATAATTTATTAAATAATAACAAAGTCAACACCAGTAGTCAACATTTAATTTTTAACAAATTCAATTAGGTATCTTCTTAGGATATTTTAGTTTTTAATTAGACATGGTTAGTAATTAGAAATTTTAAGTCTAAAGGCTAAACTAAACTGCAAATATTTTACATATGGAGAGTACAGGGGAAGATCAAGGTAAGTCATATTTTTACTTGAAAATGAGATAATCAAAGTTAACGATTTAAAAGACTTATAATTCGGTCGTAAAGGACAATCCAAGCTAACTTTTTACAGATTTTCTACGAATAGAAACATTCAAAGAAATAACTTTAATAAAATACCAAAATAATGTACTTATTCAAAATAAATAAAACTTATAATATTTTAACAAAAATTCATTCCGTATATAAGGAAAATTCAATTCAAGTCCAAAAAAGTGCGAGAAAAATAGTTCAAGTCCTATATAATGGGGAAAGAAGTTTAATCTTTATCTCGGATATTTGAAGAATGAGATAATCCTTCGAAAAAGTTTTGGGTCTATAAATATTATATCGCGAACCCGGCAATAATATAAAGTAAGATTGTAGCAAACAGACAAAAAACACACATTTCGAGGAAGGACATTATTTTTGCTAGAAATAATAGCAAATAGTAAATTTTGTCATAAGCGGAAAAAGCAAAATATGGATCTTTTTGATTTTATAAAAGTCTACCGTCCACGTATTTGCATTGTTTCTTCATGAAAAGTTTGGACTTAGCGTGTTCTTACACTACTTTTATTTTTAAGTGATATCATTATTCATGATTAAAGTATTTTGTTCTATCTTTTCAACGATATCATTGTCTCGATTTAAAAAAAGGTGTGATCTTGTTCTTCCCCTGTACCCTTCATATGTTTACATATATAATATTTTACTAGAGTTGAAATACATTTATAAAAATATGTAACTTTCAAAGAACATAAGCAATTAGACTTTGGTTCAATTTAATTTATTTTATTATTTAACTATATGGTAAATATTTGAATTGAATAAAAAGGAAATTTAGACAATTTCTCAATACTAAGGTACCTAAGAAAATGCACTGTAGTTTGTAATCGTACCCGAATTAATCAGATACAAATAATTATACACTCTAGAAACTGAAAGTAAGTTTACCCTAATTTTAAGAGTTTTTACATTTTTTATGTGGAAAAATTTAACACAATCGTAAAATTATACATTGTTGGTGTTTTTTACTCCACGGGATTAAAAATAAATGGGTTTAGTGAAACAATCGTTATTGTGCCCTTAAAAGCATTTTTAACGTAACATCACATCACATCTTCTATTGTAAATAAGTAAAACACAATAAATTGGATTTTTACACACCTATATTTGGTGTAATTATGGAAGGAGTTCAGTTTCCTTCCAAAAAGAGGATAAAATTTTTTACAACTTTAGCTAACTTTGGCTAAATTTCAAATAACAATTAATATTTTATAATTATTTTGCTGATAAAAAAAAAACATCTTTGGTATCGGCGTTACACAATTGACTGTGGGATAATTTCGAACTCCGAATCGATTAAACTTAAATAATGTGTTAAAAAAGGCAATCAATCATTATTTAAGTCATACGAGACTAAATGTTACATTTGTAATTCACGATTTTCTTCAGCTGTTTGGACTTGATACTTTTCAGAGTAGAAAATTAAAGAATACATTTATTGTTCTGTAGTCTTAGTGCTACGTTTCATTTTTTCCGTTGGTATTCATCTGACTATAATATCCCCATAGTCCTATTATAAACCCATTAAAACTGTTGCGTTTGTGATTATACTGCGCTAGTATTTAGTATTTACATTACTCACTACTACTACTCAAATTCGAAGAAGAAAAACTTGGAATATGTAGCTCTATTAGCATTTTCAAATGTTTAAAATGTTATCATTCCTTTAAAATAGACCAATTTGTTATCTCACTAAAAAGTAAAAACCATGTTAAGCAACCTTCTTTCTCAATAATTTTAATTTGCTGTGTGTCAGCATAGTTCATTTATTTCCTAAACAAGAGAAGCGATTACAAAAATCATGAAGCAGTAGCCATTCAACATTTTTTCGAGTTTTTCTTTTAATAAAATGCACTTGAATGAATCAAAAGTAAAAAAGAAGGTTTTATAGAAAGGCAACAAACTCAAAACAGACTAAAAAAGTTGTGGCAAAAACCAAAAGTGAGCATGTTCTCACCTCGTTATTTCTGATCGGACACGCGGAGATTGGCCCCGCGCGCGAGCAAAAACGATTCGCTGACTATAAAAGTTACCTTTTAATCGGCATTTTTGACTCGCGGCGTATTTATTTAACTAGCTGTCAGCGTCTGCAATTTCGCGGCTGCGGCTGCGGCTGTGGCTACGACCGCAAGACACAACACGCCCGAGAAACGAGCGAACATTTTCGCCAAGACGAAGAACTAAGACTAGAAAACATGACTTGGAGTTTGGACGAAAAGGCGCGTTTTAATTAAGCCGTGGATTGCGGTAGCTGCTAAATTTATCGACTATCGATTCGTATTGATTTCGTGAGAAGCTATTAAATTATTATTCGCTTTTAAGGTTTTTATTTGCTGGATTTATAAATATTGCCAACGGGGTGTCTACGTGTCCGGCATTTCCCTGGGCACTGTTTACCTTTATGGACATCGTTCCACAATCTTCCTTTTTAGTTTTCTTGAAATCAAAGTGCTGTAAGGGTATGTTGGAACGTAATTGGCTTTTGATAGATGTTTTCGTTCTCAATTATTGCAATATTAAGGACATTTTAAATGCTAAGTAGATGCTTATTGCAAAATTGTGCTGATAATTTATAGTTTTTATAGATGATAGTATTATTATAGGATACTAAAAGAGAAAAATCTTGATAATTGACTCATAAGTCATACATAAAATAACTCTTAAACAATTCGAATTATTTTGTGTTTTATAGAAGCATTCAAATAGGTAGGTATATAAACTTTAAATCAAACATCAAACAAACAAGCTTAAAATTATTTGTCGCAATCTTTTAATTAGGTAGAATTTACAAGATTTGCTTTTGCTTTTTCACACTTCGAATTGAAATCTCACGGATAAAAGGACTGACGATCGGTCTCCACGATCGCGGCGTCTGTGGTAGGAACACCAAGTCGTAAGTAGCTACGCTGAATCGAAACGCCAGCATTTTTTTGAACTCGTGCGAGCAATATTCTTAACAGAATTTGCGTGAAGTCAATACTTCAATTTTAAATTAAAAGGATTTTGAGGAAAATTGAGTCAAATATATACCAAATTTTAATGAAAAATCTTTAATGCAAAACTCTTTTTGTCCTTCATTTCTTTTCTAAAATTTACCATAACTAATAATAAATCTTTATGATTAATAGTAAAACTATGCTAAAATCAAAGATATTTCAATTGAAACGTGAAGTTGTTTCAGCTACCTATGTATATCTAATTAAAAATTCGATTAAATATTTATAAATTTATATTGTTTCAATATTACGAACTCTTCCAAAACGTTTTCATCTTTAAATCGACACTGTTTGAAGTCTAAGAATACCGAAATGTTTTTGACGAAATTTTCAACAATATTAATTTGTAGTCTAAAACTTATTAATGTAATGTACTTTGTCATAGGGAAATAACATACAGAAAAATGTTTTAAAGAAAATTTTGAAAAAATATGCAGTTGTAAATTTACAGAAAAAACAAGAGTGTTTTTTACAAAATGTTTGTGACTCTATGAATGAAGCGTTCAATTAAAATTATATGTCTTAAGGTAAAAAATTATTTTATTTTAATTTTTAAAATAAAGTGGCGGTTTAGTTTTAGTTGTAGACACAATTCAAGCGTATTTTTTGAAGACCACTGCACAAGTTTTGATATTATTTATGTTTCATTGTATAAAAAGGGAAAGTTTAATTTTCTACGAAAAAATCAGTCTTAATTTGTTAATACAAATCGTAATTGTTTATTATTATTATTGTGTACTTCAGAAAATAATTTATGTATGCTGTTACATTTTGCCGATTAATATACAGTAAAAAGATGAATTTTTTAAAATAGAGGCTTGCTGATTTATATCTTAGGAATATTTAACAAAAAAAATCATCAATAAATGCTATTTGATATCATTGAGATGTTTTTACGCCATTTAAGCCAGTAAAAAAAAATCAAACAGATATAACCTTTTAATTTAAATTTACATCTGATAAATAAAATAAAACAAAACAAAAACTGATATATAAAAACAAAGAAATGGCATATCATAAGTAGATTTTAAGTAGGTACTCAAATACTTCCTTTTATTTTTGGGATCATCGTACATTACTCTTATCTTTTCGTTTTGCTTAATTTTTAAAGAGCATCGCAAAAATATGAGCCCCTAAGGCACTTTGATTTTATGAAATGCAAAATTAAAAATCCTCCTCCTCAAATCTTGCCAGAGCCACTCAAGCCGAAGTTGTCCATCAAATCAATTTGAGATTTGAGACATTGGAAAAAATTGAGCCATGACTCGTGTAAAATGGGCCTGAAATTACGACATGGGCCTCATAACGGCGAAGTCGTGCTGTTACCGTATAATAGAAAATGGAAATCATATCAATCAACAAGTTTTGTGCAGCCCCCATCCATCTCGCGTCCATCGAGCCTATCTAGCCTATCTAGACTATCTAGACTATCGGGGAAGTATCTCGATATCTGAAATGGGCACTCTGACCGATTGTTATAATGAATTCTACAAACAAGTCGGTCTCGCGCTGGACACAAGATGCATAAAGACGTCATGATCTCCAGCATCTCCTCGGTGGACCAGCAAAAACAAAAAATTAGACGGACGGCCCCTGACCAGAAGAATCCTACAAAACGTTTCCAAAGTGATCTTATCGCGGACACAAAATCTTCCAGCGCAGACAAATGAGCCAGCAAAATGTGAAAAAGCATCACTGGTTCAGGTCCAGGGGCTCGCGCGGGAGCCCGGGGAGGGCCCCGCGGGCTCCAGCTGTTGTTTGAAATCAGATTTGTGTTTTGATTGTTCTGATTATGTTGTAACCAGCCGAGGGGAGAACAAATTAAAATTGATCTTAACATGACATCTATCCGGAGATGGAATACGTGCCACGGAGTGAATAATTGATTTCTCCTCAACGCGATCATTGTCCGATAGACACGATCCGGACGAATTGTTTGAATATCATGGCACGCTCGAATCGATTTGTATTCGGTTATCTTCGAGGTGATGAATCTCAATACTTTCATCGGTATGATCCCGAGCATGTGTGTGGATAGTCTTCGGATTAACACAAATTTCTTAGCAAATTTCTATCACAACAGGTACAAGATCTTAGTTGAATTTATTAAAGTCTCGTCATGTTCAGAAAGTTAAAAACAAAATACAATTTCTAAAAATGGTGAGGGCGGGGCTTACAAACTAAGAGGCATTGCTTGAATTTTACTTCCTGTTTGTTTATTCTCTTACTTATCTTAATTTGACTTTCTTAACTTGGTTTGAGGTCTCCTCGCGAATTTTGATGAAATTTTGTAGGAACGTTAATTTAAGGTCAAAAATGATGGATATGCAAAAACCATTTGTCGGTCGCTTTTATATTATCTGAGATGGTCTCACAATGTTTTGGTAAAAATTATGAAAAAACCCGAAATTAAAAATTTTTATAAGACAATAATACGTGCTTGTTATCGTCGATAAGTCGAAAAATATTGTAGTTTCCTGTAAGGGGAGATTCTCCTTTTGGGTAATAAAATGTTTTTTATTTCGCTTAAGCTTGTCTACAAATATTTATGTAAGTACAAATTTCTCAGTTCAAGATTTTTCAGAAAATATTTAACCATTTACAGAGTTGCACGCAAAAACCTTCTGAAGCACCTTTTTTCGGGAAGAGCACTCTATTTGCTTTTCGGTCTTCAATTAAAGCAGTTACGATTTTTACAATTTTTACTCGGCGCATTATATTTTACACGCCATCGGAGTACCTACATAACCTTTGCTCGCTCAAATTCCAATAGCTGTGCAAGAACGCCATTTTGTTATTAACACCGTGATCAAAAAATTATTTTTCGAAAAGCTTGACTTCCCTTCCCACAATTCAACCGCAAAAATTCATATTTTTGGAGATAAGGGAAGCCTTCCCTTAATCGTTAATTTTAAAGATTCTTGACGAATTGTTTAGAATGAAACAACGGAAATGTCTTAAATTTAAGGTATATTTGTACAATTCGCAACGAAGCTTTGTGGGACTAGGCAAAAAGTAGTGGTGGCAAAATATCAATTTGCGAGATTTCAAGGTTAAATATGTCGGGAAGTACAAGTGGTCGGCAAATTCTTTTTATATATTTCTCAGTTTTAACTCCCAATAAACACTGCTTTAAAGTTTTATTAAAATCCGTAAGAAGACCTGAAACTCAACCTGTTCCATCTTATTAATTTTAAAATAATTATTTGGAACTTGAGTTAAATAGGAAGATAAAAAGTAAATTGTTCTTTTGTAATATGCATAGTATGTATATGTTTTAAAAATATGTTATAAGTACTTATAGACTGAGGTTAATAAAATATATTTAATCTCACTGAACAAAAATGACTACTCGAAAAAATATAAAATTGTTAGTGCGTATTTAAATTTATATCTAATATCCTAATATACATATATGTACTTAATTATAGTCTTTGAGATAAAGAATTTAAAAAAAGAATTTTAGAATGTCCCAAAATAATATTTCAACAAAACATCGAAAGGAGTTATATCCTATATTCAAAACTATGAACTTGCTATGGATATACCTAATATTAAAATTTAAAATAAATCGGACAAAATCGATTTTTTTCAATACTTTTTCTTTAATTACAGACTTTTCGAGGTCTCATTTTGAAGTCTGAATAATGGACTAAAAATCAGTTTTGATTTAATTCTTCTAAGAGATTAAGTAGAGCTTGAAATTTGATCAGATGCTCGGTTGCAGGAAGCCAGTGAGAAGTAGAGGAGCATTAACTATGCTATGTCTTTGCGGGCAGCAACTAGAACCAAATTCTTGATCCACACCAAAACCAAGGTGCTCACGGGTGCAGCTAAACATTTTACGTGGCTTATCCCCGGGCCCCGAACCCAACTCAAGGTTTAATCGCATTTGATGCCGGGGAGCCGGAGCATATATTAATGCCTAAGCATTGGACGGAGCATGGAAATCCAGGTTCCGAGATGTCAATTAAAATCGGCTTACCGGGGTGCGGTATTAGCGCCACACGTCCATATCCAACTAAATCAATTGGACCACTTAAGACGAAGGCGAAGATGCGATTGCGTCCCGTGATTTATAATTTCATCTCCCGAGTCCAGAGGGATAATATTTTTGTCGCGCCCGGCCGGGACCCTTGTCATTTTCTGTCACTTTAAATGTTGTAAAAAGTGTTCGCGCTTTTAATTGCGCGGAAGACAGACACTCCTAATGCCTTTTATTAGGATACTTTTTGAAATTCGAGTCCTTCAGATGTTTTATAAAGAGGATTTCTTTGGGATTTTCAGAGATTCTTTTATTTTACAGATTTTGAAAAGGTTCTAGGTGTTCTCTAAAGTGAGTTAGTTTTTTTTCTTACTTTTAACCAGTAAGAACTAAGAACTTCTGTTCTGGTATCAATCATAAAATATTTGCAATAACCGCGCATCAAAAATTATTTTAAAAAGTTTAGAGCTCAATACATTCAATTAAAAATTTCAAAATTTGCTATTTCGTAAATTGCAAGGATTACGGTTTAAATCAAAAATACTTTGATTTTTGGTACTTTCTTAATCTTGGAATTTTGAAACTAATTTCTAAAATTAGACCTAATTTGAGAGTACTATTTCTGTGAACAATTTTCTACGCAATGATTTTATTTTAAAATTGAAGATGTTTTTGGAAAAATGGGCATTTAAAACTAAACCTCTTTTTTGAGATAGTGATGTCTTATAATGGTTTCGAAAAAGATTCTATTCGGAACAATTCTACGTAGGTACTTAAAAATCAAGTTTCATTCGTCGAATTGGTTTCACGTTGTTATCTGTCACAAAATAGCTTTAGAAACACCAATTTAAAATCGAATTAGCTAATAAAGTTTTATTTATTTTTAAACTCTTTACTTGTTTAATAAATCATTTAATCCATGCTCAAATTACCATGTCATATTTTAATTATTAGACGTTTCAATCAACAGACAAAATCGATTTTACTTACCGTAGGTAGTAAAGCACTTAAGTTAAATCGGCTCTTAGTTGCAAATGCAAAATTGGAATTAACTTAACTGGTTTAAGTTGTAGTCTGCTGAAGGCTAAGTTAGTGCAAGATCAACCGACACTTTTCTGTGATTTAGGTACTGTGTGTATTAGATTAATTTTTGATATAGTGTTATGTTCATTTGCCAGATTTTTATTAACTCGCTTTTTTGTCTGTCTGTTCGGTACAAATTTTGCAATCGATTTTAAAGTTACTTCCCGATGAGCTAGAAACGTTAAACTTTAAACGTAGCTCAGAATTGGATGACAATGCAATATTAACTCGATTTCTTAACTGATCTATTTGATTGCATGTCTCCCTACCTATTTTACAGCATAAGTGGTCTATATTAATAATTGCTAACTAAGAAGGATCGGGCATTCATTTCTTTAACAATGAAATAAAAATCTTATAAAATTAAGTTGACGATCGAGTAGTCCGAATTTAATTCTGATGGAGAACATTTCGGGAATCATGGCACGAAAAGTCTACGCAAATAGTCGACAATTTTCTTTGGTATCTCAACAGAAAGCCAGGTTTCGAAATGCTGGAATGAAATTGATGAAAATTTGTTTAAATTTGTTTCGATGCTTGACATGATTTTTCAAGTTATTACTAACAAAAGAAGTAAAATACAATATGTATTAAGAAAATATAAAAAAATTTACTTTTCGTCAAGATTTAAAAATAAAGACTATAACATAGTGAGTTTATATATATTCCGCAGACAAAACAGACTTTTAATTATATTTATTTTTGTTATAAAGAAATTAACTTAATTTAATTAATGTTTTATATTATTTAATTATATAATATGTAGGTACCAATGGGAAATTGTGCAATGAAATTGCTTTTGGAAAATACAAAAATAAAACTGACTGCGTTAATAGGAATTACGCACACTGTATCATTTGTAATGCAATAAAATTGTAAGTGATTTGACTTCAGATTTAGATGGAGATAATTAACTATATTAACTATTATATGCGCCCCACGTTGTTTGTTTTAAATCGTACAAATATTTTCGTATAGCTATTAAAAATTCACAGTCGAAAATTTTTGGAAAATCTGTATGTGATTAGGAATACCCATGTATGGAGCTACGAGAAATTATTTCATGCTTTTCAGTAGGTTTTAAAAACTTAGTATATTAAAAATATTTAAATATTTAGATTTCATATGCAATACTACCTATTGCAGCGTATCTGATGAAGAGATTTTGGAAAATGAATTATGCCAAAACTCGCTTCAAATGTTGGAGACTTCAAAAATAAAGTTAATTTTGATAATTATTGGGATATAACGAAACTTGTGAACACGATAGAGGCCTTATTTCTTAATCGATTTTGACAAAACTTCGTCTATACGTTTATTCTAGCAATATCTCGTGTAAGTTATATAAAAATGGTTTGGATCCCAAATCTGTCATATTTCTTAACTGCTAATTACCAAACTTAACATACCTATTGATAACATGTAATTCTAAGACGTGTTACAAAATGTTGTTGATCGGTCAAAGGGGTAAGGGGCTACATTAGTTTCTAAAAGTCATTTTGCTGCCGCAATAGCTGCCGTATTTCAAAAAGGATTTTGATCCAACTTTGCGTACGCATTTATTGGTATTCATTTGCCCTCTATCTGGCCCCGGTTAGTTAAACTTACACTCATCCGAAAAAAGGACCTTTCCAGGGGCCATTTTGAATAGCTTCGAGCAAGGACAAGTCGAGCTATTCGGTTTTTTTCGGAGAGTAGTGGCTTTTTCGCTGGCCTGTAGCTCCTCAAATCGGCTTCTATGGCTCGCCTTCTTATCGTTGAAGAATTCACAACCAGGTTTAGTTCATTTTTGGCATGTATCGAAGTGAGCAAAGGCTGAGGTTTAATAAAAATTTTAATTCTCCGATCCTCAGCCTGTTGTTTTCTTGGGTCTTCCACCTTTGTGAATACTTTCCACACATCCAGACTTCTTCAGGCTTGGTTTTCGCAGCAAAACATTGAAGTTCTGAAGTGGCCCGCGCAGCCCTTGGACCTCAACCCCATAGAAAATCTATGGCAACTGGTTAAGAGAAATACGAGGGGAAAATTTTGCAGTAGCCGTGACTAGCTTTTTGATGGCATAAAAAAGGCTCGGAATGCTATTCCTGCTGCACACATCGAGTCGTTCGTAAAATCTATGCCAAGAAGATGTGCAGCAGTGATTGCAAATAAAGAGTATTCAACGAAATATTGAAAATAATATGTCTTTCAAGTCAACAATTTTTTTAATGTCTTAGAGTTGCAAATGTTTTGCACAGGCAGTATTGGATCTTACATTGAGAAATGAATGTTGCTCTTTTATATTTGGATTTTTACCCTTAGTTTTTTTGTATTTTTAAAATAGATACAATAAAGAATAAAACACTGTATTAGCTTTCTTATTTTCAATAGTTGTAAGGGTTTTTTAGTAAGACATATAAAATTGTTGTTTTAGTTGCAAATGTTTTGCACAGCACTGTACCTCTTCCTTCTGGTTGCCGCCGAAAGGTCTTTTTTTTATTTAAATAATTATTTCCTATCTAACAATAAGACAATAGTTGTGTGACCTGTCCCTTAGCAAATTGTAAGCCTTTTTTGAAAGAGGGTCGGATACAAGCTACTAAATAAATTCGATGGGCTTTTGAAATGGTACGAGCCTGGGAACGCTCCTGGAAGAACCTTTAGACGGACCCGAACATGATGACTGAAATAATTCGTCGACATGGAAATCGTTTTAAGACATGACTCCGATTTGTAGCGAGTCATCCAGTCGCCGAGTGGATTGATCATGATATGAACAATAATTTAACAAGAGCTATAATTGCACTTGAGTCGGACAGCAGCTCGTCCGGGGCCGGGTTCTGTTTATTTAGTGTCTCCGCGGACGCGACGGTGGGCAGGACGGTGAGCCGAGCAGCCAGCACCTGATTCCGTCTTGAGGCTTGATATCAACACTCCCAAGGACGGCTGTGGCGCGGCGGCCGCTTAATGACGATAATCGCGGCCCGCAGAATGCGCGCTGTTTGTTGAGTTAACAATAATCGGCCGAGAGCCGATTCTTTAGATTCATTCAAAATAATTGTTTAATGTTGCCATGCAGCCTCCACCACTTAAGGCTTAAGGCAGCAGCGCCTCAAACAGGAGGCTTCACGTTTCCGCAAGTCACGGCCTTTTGAGTTACATTTTGAATTATCCACTGCAGCAGCGCGAGGCGAGGGCTCGAATCTCGCGGGGCCTCAATTCCCCGATAGTGCGGAGCCCCTGGGCCCCATCGGGTCGTCTTCAGGGTCCGCCAGGTCATGGGTTGGTCCGCGATCTTCTAGCCGGGGACGAGTGCTATTAATCGTCTATAAATGCGCGGCCAGCTCCCCGTGTTGATTTGTTATTGTCGGATAATTGATAGCTCAACAATAATCCTGCCCATCTCGTTCGGCGGCTAGAAAACGAGCCGAGCACTGCACTGAAATTCCCCCGCAGCAGTCCGAGGTGATGAGAAAAATCCCTCAGACTGCCAGGAATTAGTGCTTATTAACGTTTCCAGATTTATGATGAGAAAATTATGGGATTTCGTGAATTCGCTCCGAACGGAAATGACATGGCGCATTTTCAGTGCAACAACGACTGTCTGGTGGCTGGCAATTTTGCGGTGCCAAATATCTGAGATTCAAATGCGAATCCCTCGCAATTAGTACGAATGAGGCGGTTTCAGTAGTTGGGATAATTATCAAACATCGAGAGTCATTCGAGGGATTCAATTCTAGAAAATTAATTCATATTCCCCTCATTCACTCGTAAATCAAGTGGGATTTTTAAGGTTTCACATTTTTAAAAATATAATTATTTTAATTATATATCTGTCACCACTTGTCAACTAGTGATAACTCCAAAATTCAAGTTTTTCAGAACAGGCGTTTAAACATTTGAAAAGGTCTCACAAATCGAAGTGCATCCAAAAACGTCAACTGCTTTGTGCAATATATAATATAATAATATGTACTAGGTAATTATAGCACGACTAAATAATTTTTGTGATAATTTAACGATTAGTATGATTAAAGTGAGTTATCAATGTTTGATCAAAACATTTTTATATATATTTAACAAAAAAGTAAAGAGTTATCAATCTTTTACCACAAAGAAGATTCAGAAATTGGTTTAGATCTAATAAATTCTCGATCACTTCAGAATATGCTAATTGTAATTCCAGCCATCTCCTTCTTTTAAATAAATAAAAATCTTTTAAGGACTGCAAGGAGAATATGTAATTTTGACAAAGTGATAATTGTGGAGATTAAACTTTTGTACCTACTAAATAGCAGTTTGATTGATCATAAGTTTATATGTGATCTTATCTTTTTACATTTGTCACCAAAATATAAAATTGGAACACTGGAGTTATTACTAAGATATCATTGCGATTATATAATAGAGCTTTTCTATTGAAGTTGGAATTATTACAAATATGCCAAAAACAAGTGTCAGCTAAAACATCAAAATCTTCAATTTTGGAGTTATCACTAGTTGACCAGTGGCTATTTTTTAAAACCGCATGAAGAGCTAAATATTTTAGTGAAATTTTTCATAAACATGGAAAAATCCTTCCTTCCAAAGTTTAATGTTCCTTTAGACTAGTAGGCCGTTTTGATACTAGTTAAAAAAAAAACAAATCACATGTAACTTCCTGCAAGAAAATTTAATTTAAGGTTGTTTTTATAATCAACCTCAAAAACAGCAACCAAAATATTTTACTCTCAATAATTTAATGGATAGATTAAAATAACATTTTGCACCAACAATTCCTCATAATTCGGTTACCCAATTTTCGGGTTTTAAAATTGCCTATCCAAAATAACTAATATATAGCTTATAAGTTTCATTGAAATCTCACAGGATTTAAGTAAATATTTTGGGAGAGTGATTTTAGAATCGATGCTAAATTTTTAAAATAATATCAATCCAAAGAAAAATTTGGCATGGTTTTGAGCTGAAGAAGCGCTACATTAAATTATGGTTTAAGAAATGTGTGTCATAAAACTGATGCGATGAATATAGTTAAGGAGCTATGACACTTTTAATCAGAATAATAACAAAGTTTCTCGACAGTAATCTTCAAGTTCAATAAAAGTTTGTATTTTCTTAGTTTTTATGAAACTGTTGCCATTTATTAATGAAAAGGTCATAGACTTGAAAACATTTTACATTAATACTATTACATTAAAGATTTACATTTCATGCATCATGTTTCATATACGGAATGAAAACAACTTGTATTTTAAAGAAGTTAATAATTTCATTAAGCAAACGGAAAATCTACTTTAATTTTATAACTTACACTTTAAAGCTTATAGAAAACATTTCTTGGATATTTCATGAAATTTCAGTGATTAGTTTTTATAAGTGCAGTGAAATTATAATTTTAATAAAAAAAACTCATCATTGTTCTTAAAAAATCTTATTAGGTAGTATGATATACATATTTGATAATCACCAAAAAGTTTCCTTTAGGTTAATGAAAATTAGAATTTTATACGCAGACATGCATATTTTCTTTGGCTTTAAAACTATTCAGTCGCTGCGATTTGGAATGTATTAATTATTTAAAATTAACAAAAAAATGTGTTAACTATGTAACTTTCTTAAAAAGATTTAAGTATTTTAAATTTTCTAGGTCAGTTTTTCAACATTTGTTTTTTCTTCCTACAAACTTGAGGAAAAATTGTAATAAAATTGAGCTCATTTGAACGAGAATGGTTTGGAACTCTGTTCTATAGTACCAGATTTTTTGAGGTGCTCACCTCCGGGTATGTCTCATAAATCTCTCCTAGAGGAATTGGGAATTTCGGGGTACGTGGCGTGGGGATTTTGAGTGATGAGGTGCCAACGATTCGAATTCGGCGGAGTGCGCGCCTAATTACGCGCGGAGAATTGTAATAATTGCGGTGTATATGTCTATGTCCGCGGCCGGCTCATCAATATCAATTTCCCCGAGTCGCCTGAGTTGGGAGTTGTTAACGCCGCAGTAATTACGCTCGTCTCCCGTCATAAAGAAAAGGAGCCCGAGTCCGGGGCCTCATTACTGGGGCCCGGCTAGCAGCGCCGATTTCAGCGGAGCCCCTGCAGCCCCGAGCCGCGAGCCCCGGCCGGCGAAGGCGCAGGTAATTCGCTGGGGCTCTCACAAAAACACAGTCATCATCATCGCTCATTGGGGCCCGGGGTTGCTCCTATTTGCGTTAAACCGCGAATCGGGCGACTCAAAGACACCGCCGCGCCGGACTGAAGTGCATTTAAAAAGCACTTCAAATCACTTTTTCCTGAGTTACGACGAATATTTATTGAGGTGATGCTCCCTGAGGTTTCATCTTTCTTTCCGGGACGTCGTCGTCCTCAGGTTAAACGTAAACGCGAACGCAAACGCAAACGCGGTCGGGGCTCCGTGGGGAGAAGTCGTGTTTAAACACTCGACAAAAGGTCCGCGGCCCACTGGAAAACCGCGCACCACGCACGGGCTCATCAAATTAACGAAACTGCAAGTATGTGGGTAATTGAGTGGGCACGCACCGTAAATCCTCGCGGATCGCGGCCTTCGGTCAATTATTTATGGTGCCGGTCATCAACTTCGCGCGGCACTTTACATAGTATCGCGCCCCGACTTTGTTATGCTCGCCAGCATAATCCGCGCGGCGCTAATATTTCGGGCCCTTTTCATCTTCGTCCATCATCCCCCTCATAAACGATCCTTATTTGTTTCAAAATTCTTTCAGATATGTAGCTTGTTCAAAATTAACATGTTCTTTTCAATATATGTATGTAATACCTATAAGATATTGAAAATTGAACATTGCTTTTATTTTTAATTTATTTTCTTTTAAATTTCTGGGTTTATCCAATAACATAGTGAAGAGGAATGTTTTCGATCTTCTTATTAATTATTTTATTGATTTAATTTTTTGATTTTAAAATAAATTTTATTGAAATCATTTTACGACACAAAAACCAACACTGACTGTTTAATTTTTGTAAAGAAGCCATTCTCAGGTTTTACTTTTTAATACCTTGATTTTGACGGAATGCTATTGCGTTAACTGTCGCCACAATAGGCATTCTGAAGGGCTGTTAAAAACTAAAAATGTTAATTCGACTTCGCTAGAAAGTTCGATTAGTAAGATAGTCTCAACATGCAGGATTGAATTAAATAGAACGAAGGTGAAATTGTCAATTTATTTTAGACAGCAAAATATTGTTTGATTTTGACTTCATAATAATAAATTAAATTAAAAAAGTGACGAAGAAATGTTCAGAATTATAGAAAGGCACTCATTTTGGTCCGTTTTAAAATTTTTGAAATTCATGTCAATATGTTATTATGATTTGCTTATGTTAACATTTGATATCCGCTATGTTTCTTATGTTAAGTCATGTCGATTATGGTTGGGCCTTTACCTCCATTCACAACAATGACTTTTACATTTCAGCTGCTATAAAAAGGATTCCATTTTCTCTAGATTTAAGTACCTAAGTAAATTATTAGTTTTAAAATAATTTATAATATTAATAATATCACCAATCTTTATCTTTATAAAATATATAATCGTTGGTGCGTCTGTTAGTGATCGTGTAACTTTTCAATGACTTGAGCGATTGAGGTAAAATTCCGACAATGTATTTATTTTGTTGTAACAATGATTCATAGCTATGCTAGGACCCGATAGGGGGCGCTGCAATTAAGCTAAGTTATATATACACAATTTCCATGAAACTTGGTACGTGGGGGTTTTCGGCGTAGCTGATTTCAAACCAACTGTAAGAATTTACGAATTCATGATGACGGACTGTTAATTTTTTACAGTTTATGCGATTTACATCAAACTTGGTACTTCAAGGTTTTCGTTAGAGATTTCAACTTGACTGCTATAATTTACGAATTTATTGTGGCATACTATCAAAGTTTCAGAATTATGGGATTACGAAACTATCAAAATTATAGTATAGTTTCGATAGTATCGATAGTTTAGCCGCTTTAAACATTAATGTATGTTTTTCGTTATTCTATAGGAGAAAAATAGAGACGTAATGAAAAAGAATCCAATTTTTATTTAATTTTGAAAGGAATGTACCTACATCGATGAATGCATAAAAGTTTGCAGAAAATAAATAAAACTGAATGTGGGATTTCTGTATAACAGCCCAAGCTATTGCACTTGACATTGATATTTTTAGAACCAAGTGATGTATTTACTTTAAAAAAATTTCGAAAAACATAGTCATTTAAATATCTAAATTTTATTCGGTGTTTTTCTAATATGTACATAGATAAGATATTCTAAACTTTTTAGGTAGGCTGCCGATTGTTTCTCAGAAAAAATATGACAATTTCGGAAGATATTGAATCTAGATACATATGTGGAAAAGAAACCATTTACCTATCCTTAATTATTTTGAAGTAGAAGGACAAATGAATTAGCAGGACCCACAATGAGTCGTGATTAAATTAACAAAATGTCAATTATCGAAACAGGAGTCGAATTGTGGCAATAGTGTTATTAATTTGAAAACTGCCGCCGCCGGTATTATCCGACGGGTTTGAAAGGAGCGTTTCGCGGGCGCGGCTTTATCGCCTCACAATGAGTTTAGATTACACTTCGCGGGGAGATAAATGAGTTTTGGGTCTAATGAAGACGTACTTGAGTGAGATGTTGCCGCTTAATGCCGGCAGGTAAGTCGCGGAGGACGCGCAATAAATACGCACCGCGGCTGGGAAGGTGCGCAAGGTGTCCGCTGTTCGTTGTCCGTTCGCAAGTCGCAGAAGCCCTCGGAATTGTTCGCATCCAAAGTAATTTGTTAGGTTGGCTACACCTCCTGCATGATTTATGACGCGCTCGTAATTTCGACGTTCGCACATTAAAAGAGCCACTCTTCTTTTAATGATTTGTTTTTAATACCGCGGCAAGCGATTCGCGACTCGCTTTCTGGCGCGCCGAAGAGGCTCCTCCAGGTGTATCATTTTAGCACGTTTGATGCTCCCTCTGAGCCGAGCAGCCGCGTTGCTAATTTGCATTTTACTTTAATTCATTAAGTCCTTGAAGAGACCCAAGACAGTGCGCTTTTGTACGACTGTCTTTTGTTAATGTCTTAAGGTTCGATAACAACTTAAGGATCAATTTATTTATTTATTTTACCTTAAGCATATTTCAGAATATACTTATTTATGACTATAAATGACCTGTTGATTAACAAAGACTCGCTATTTATAGAATATCGATTTAAGTTTAATTACATATTTAAAAACAAGTTGTACTTATTTATAACAAGAAGAGTCGATTATGCAAGAATAAAAGCGAACTGTTTAAACTAACTTTTAGGTCTGCACTGGTAACTTTTGAGTAAGATTTTCTAGTAAAAGATTTCATATGGCAGTGGGTAGGGGAGACCGGGTACAAAAGTAACATTTTTTACTTTTACCTTGATTTCTGGTTAGGTGTTATTATTTTGATGAAATTAATATAGCCATATAAAAATTCCGTTCGTGTTCTTTACATTAGTATCTTGATTTGCCTGATTATTGTGTATTTTGTATGAATCACAGAGACTTTAAAAAAATTCGTCCGTTGTTACTTTCGACCACGTTGGCAGGTCGAAAGTAACAGGACAAAATGGTTTGTAATAGTTATGATATTACATATTAAATCAACAAATTATTTATTAGAAATCTTTTTTATTAATAACACAAATAAGCACTTTCATTTTAAATGCTAAAAAAATATATATTTTACGAAAAAAAAATCAATATTATTAACTCTTCCTTAGAAACTGTGTTTAGTAATTAATGACATAAATTATTGTATGATAATAATTTTTTCTAATCACACTATTCAGTATCAGTCTTCTATTCAGACTCGCAATCAGTAAATCAATCCGAAGACAAAAGTAACATGTTACTTGTCTACCCATAGGGCTATGTTACTTTTGTACCCTACCACATTTTTGTTAAAACATGGACGATAACCTGAAAACGGAACGTGCTAGACAAAAATGAATTAAAACACTGTGCAATAAATCTAATCTAGAATTTATATGCAAATTTTCAGATCAATATCGTCCTTAGTAGTATTAGTAAACATAAAATAAGTGAACGTCAAAAAACTTAGTTTTGACTTGTGAAATCACTTATTGTCCTCTCAGAAAACCTAGCAGCGCGTGGCTCGCGCGGCTACTGAATGCAAGAGTGGGGGGCGCCACCGGCCATCACCTGATGGCAGCGGAGCGGTATTTTGACTATTGGATAGACCTACAGAGCCTTTGTTACTTTCGACCCGCTGTTACTTTTGTACCCGGTCTCCCCTATGTTTATAAAAAGTTACCAAATAATTTCAAATAAAATTTGGGTAACTTTATCGAAGTTTTGTTGTATGTGTACATTTTCAATATCAAATATTCATAAAAAAATATAAATTTATTTCATCGCTACTAACTTCCCTCTTTTATTTTCTTAAGTTAATTTTTATAAATACTGCATAATGATTTTAAGGATTTCTTGAGGAAGTCGTTTCAATGTTGTATTATTTTTTGTTACAAGATCATTTAAACTTTAAAAATAGTATGTAATTGCAAAAATTCTATAATATGCTAGTCCAAAGTTGCTGTTTTGGTCTCATTAAATATGTAGGTGCCAAAAGTAACAAATAACGACAAAGATATTTTGTCATTGTCTGGCTTAGCGGGTAGTTCCACGAAAGTTTGTTAACGTTTAGGTCCTATTTTTAGTTGAAAGTGATACGATTTTATATCTTAGTAAATTTTTGGACAATTGCGGCCTAAACTGAAGTTAGAAGCGTTCGAATGATTGGACAAACAATGTTAGATTCAATTATTTACATAGTGTAAATTTTAAAATATTAATTAAGCTCAAGTTGTTTGATTTATAAAAATAAATTATCAAGTTACTCAACTTTTGTGATAGGTACACGATCTGTATAAACTCTTTAAAATATCCAAGTAATACACTATAGGAAAGAAATATATGTAGGTACTTATATATTACAATTTCTTGATATCCAATGATAGCCAAATTCAAAGGAATTAAGGGATCTTCTGCCTTTAAAATGTTGAAAGATAAATTTTTTAAAAAAGTTTTTTACTTATTTTTATAGACAGAAAAAAATTATTATTATTAAAAATTATTATTATCTTATAAATGTTGTGGGTATGTTTATTGACCTTTCAAGAGTATAAAAGAAAATTGGAAGTGATTTTTATGGCCTTAACAATCTTATTAAAAACCTATGAAGAAATGAAAATTAAGGTTGCTATGATTCGGCCGGCTAGATCATCATCATCATAATCATCATCATCATCATCATCATCATCATCATCATCATCGTCAATGGCATAAACCAGAAAGAACTCTTTTTCTTATCAATAAGTAACTAAATGGTGGACGTTTTTCGAAAAAAAAACCGATGTTTGAGGTTAGAAAATCAACTAAAAGTCAAAAAATTTGCTCCCGATCTTTTTGATCGGTCGAGTAGTTATTTTTAAAAAAGCTATGTAGGTACGTTCAACCTGCCGAGCCCTGCCATCATTCTAAAAATATTATAAACATGTTTTTGATGGCATAATTTCTTTTCTTTCGTAAACGTTAATTAAACAAAAATTATATTTTCAAACCGCATACAGATTATATAGGGTCAGTTTTTAAAAGATTGTAAAATAATGTTCGTGAATGCATGCAAAATTTCTAGGGATATATTAAACCCTGTCATCCCAATTTTCATTAAGTAATTATTATTCAGGGAAAAAAAATGTCAGTGAAACATGAATGCTTATTTTCACTTGCTGAAGGGTCTGAGGGCGATTTATTCCCACTGAGACAGAAGCACACGCCCATTTCGAAAGGAAAATAATTTTCGAAACCAGAAGAGACTTGCAGAACTGTCCGCTCAATGGGGTGTAAACGAACAAAGGGCTCTAAAAAACCTTTCATGAACCTAAAAAAAAGAAATATATATATATTTTATATGTATATACAATATATATATAAATATGTATGGAATGTATATAATAAAAAAAGGGAATTCATTCTGAGGGATCCTGTTCATGTCGTGCAAGTTTCGGTGTTTCGTGTCGTATCGCTAAATTAAAATCAGAAATTTTCACACCCTAAGCGCACTCGAGCTGGAAGGGCTGAAGGGCTGAAGAAGGGGTGGAGGGGCGGGAGGGGCGGTGGGACGGTCTGGGGGTTGGTTCCGGCCCTTTTACATAAGGCGCCTGATGAATGCACCCTCGAAGGCCCTGGCCCCGGGGACGGATCCACGAAACCTTTGTGCTGAATGGAGCTATAATGCGCAGCCGATGTGAAGCGGAAGCGTTAGCATATTCAGCACGAGGGCGAGTGGAGACAGACATGGAGACACCCATTGATATTATGTTAAGCACGTAATCGAATCTGTCAGGAGGGGATTCAATTTTGTTCGTTTCGTACGTGATCCTGCGGGCTCATCCCATTCCCAGTGGCAGTTTTCGAGGAGTCCTGGAGCACTCCCGGACTCCCTACACCGTTCCGGGACGTGAGCTCACATATGCGGACGAAATAAGTCAAAAGGCCCTTCACACTCTTCGTTATGGGATGTCAGTTCGCCTCGCTCAAGAAAACGCCACGCCACGCCACGCCGCTTGCAACTTTGAGGGCGCTAGTGAAAAACTTCGTTAGCGCGCTCGGATCGTGAGTGAGTGGATCTCGAACTCGAACTCGAACCCCTGCCACCACGGCCGCACTCAAGTGTTCCGAAATTAGTCGGACTCCCTAGACAGGGGTTGGCTACCGAAAATTGTTATGCTAACTTTTTCAATACAATTAACTTAATGAAGCCCGCACCATCGCACTGACATACCGTGGGGAGGGCGCGAATCTTTTAGTCTCCTGCTGCATTCAACTGAAATTCGTAAAAAGGTTCTTTGAAAGGATCCCTGCATGAATAGCTTTTCAATTTTCTAGTTATACTCCCTGGAAGATTACGTCAAGCCCTAAAACCTCTATGTGCCTAACTCTTTTAAAACTCCTCTTTATAAAAAAAAAGAACCTGCGTACATAGAACCTAATAAAATTGGAGTAACGACGAAAATACTTCAGAAAAATTAAGCTTTAACTTCTTCAAGAAGCGATTTTTCTTCTAAAGAAGAAAATGGTTTTAAGTTTTCTTTTCATTAGGTGGGTACTCTATTATACTAGACACAGAATGAATGAAGCCTTTTTTTTAATTATGAAAAATTAAAATCTTACCTCATTATTGATTTTCCTTCACTTTTGTACATACATATTCTGACCAAACCCTAAGAGTTATCAGATTGAATCAAAATATTTATTAGTACACAATTAAAAAGCATTTAAGTTCAAAAAAATTTGAATTCAGGTTTGTTTAAGACAATCGAATTTATGACAAATTCTTCACATTTTTGCAATTTGAATGGAGGTTTTCTAAGATATCTCTACACAATAAAAAGTGAAATGTTGCTTTTAACTTAATACGGATTTTTCATTACAAAATTAAAGGCTTGGACTACCAAGTTTTACAAAATTTTTACGATTTCCACCAAACTTGGTACTTGGGGATTTTTGGGGTCGGTGATTTCAACCCGACTGTCAGGATTTTAAAATTCAAAATGTCGAACGTTCAAGTTTATGATTAAAAAAATAACTAAGACAAACGAAGCGAAGGGACCGACAAGTATCAACTAACTATTCAATTAAAAATAAAGAGCGCGCAAGAAGGAGGCTGGATAAAGCAAATTAAATTAAGTATTAAAATAAATCCTAAAATAGGCGTTCATGGCTCAGCCAAAGCTTGGCCAAGGTTAAATATCTACATGAAAAGACTTTTTAATACAGAAATTCAACAAATTTATTAAAACTCCGTGATTAATAAACAATGATCTAATTTTCATAAAAACCGAGAGAGAGTTATATTGTGATGATTTTATTGCTGAATATATTAAAATCAGATATTTTAATTTTATAGGTTCTGAGGAAATGACAATCGTATTTTAAAAATGATATGTAATTAATTCTAAACCTTGGTTTTTTCTTAAGTTGATCATTAGATGAAATGAATTTTCAAGAAGGAATAAGTTTTCAACTAAGAAAAAACAATAGAAATGTTGATTTTCTATAATAAGATTTTATATAAGGAGAAATATTTTCAAAAATAACTATGTACCTATCATAGTCGAAAAATAATCACAATGAGATATTTGTTTATAAAATTAACAAAATTAGCAGTTTATATTGAATACATTTTTCTTTTAAAAACGAAAACTCACGTCGTATGCAGGGCAGGTACTCGCACGACCAGGAAAACTAAGGCGACCAGGTGAATTTGAGGACCGGACACCGCTCAGGTGGCCGTTCGAGTTGTTTGTTTTCAAACCTCGCGATCAAGTTTGGTAAATAATCGATTGGCGCCGAAGCGGCAGTCATTCGATATTTCCCCGGGCTCGAGGAAATGAATCCGGCCAGCGATAGGTGCTCCGGCGCCTGTTTGCCCACTCGAACCAGAGCCCACGAAATTTGAACGAGGACCCACCTGAATGGGTCTCCAAATATTTGGGGAGGATATTCAGCGATAAAGTTAATATTGTATTTGGCTGTTTTAAAACAAACCCGGCCTCGAGCAGTGGCAATCCGCGTGGGACGGACGAGGCCTTTCGAAAAAGACGTGCACTTTTTTATTTAGATACTTTTTCCCATCAACCGAAAAGTAAACCTGTCATGGACCCATTTCGCATCTGATTTAATATTTTCTCCATTTTTTATGAAAAATAATTCTTATGTTTAATGCAATTTTTAAAAAATTAAACAACTGCTTTTTGAAGTACATATTGACAAAGAATTTATTATTTACAATATTAATAATGTATATATATTGGAAATTTCGTTTCGATTTGTACAAATTTTAGTTTTGAATCTGATATCTTTGGTAGAAAATAGCTTCGTTTTAATAATTAATTTAATTAACTACCAATCCGATTTGAATGAATTTTTAACCATTTTTCAAAAAAAAAGTACGTAAGTACCTACTATCTCTTATGAATTTACAGGGTGTGACAACAATTCAGAAATTTCTTAAACGAAAAAGACATTCTATAAATTTACAGGACAATTCACAAATTCAGGGATTATCAAAAATTGATTTTATTTTATAGCGAATGAAATTCCTTTTACAAAACAGCTAACTTTATCTAATCGTTCTAATCTGAGGCCATTTTTGGTGAAAATATTGGATATACGTATGTTTAAAAAACGAGATTTATTTAATATCTGCCACACTATATAAATTAATAAAATGTGGTGAATTTTAAATGTTTGAATTTTCGTAATAATAGAGTGGTATGAAATAAAATACATTTTTCATTGTTTCGCATTTTGAGAGTTATGTAGTTTTTACATAGATAAACGTTTTCGGCTGATTAGGAAATACCAGTTTGGTTATAGTACTATAATATAGGCGGAACGTGTGAGTTCTACTACAAAAATCTTACTCAAAATTGTTTAATTAGGGAGATAAAGTTCTTAAATTAAAGAAAAGTATTAAACATTTGTTATAACAAAAGGTGATTCGGAAAAGGTTGAGGTTAATTTGAATTTCATTTCGAAAAATTTAAATTTAGAACACTAATTAAGAGAACTTGTTACGTTAAGAATAAGTTAAGGAATACTATATTTACATGTGTGAACCCTTATTCCAAGTCCAAATAAATTATTATCAAAATATATTATTTAGGTTTAAACGAAAGTACAAAAGTGGGTTTATAAAACTTTTTCTAGCACATTAGGAGCCAATTTTGTTATGAATTTAATTTTCATTGAATTCAATTCAATGGAAATTTTCCTAACTAATCTGATCCAGATTCGATTGTAAAGCTTTAAATAAATCGATTCAAAAAAATAACAGCAATGTTCTTTTCATTTTCTTATCTGATGCGGGTTAAATGGAAAATTTTGCATTGAATTAAATTTGAAAAGCAAATAAAATTTGAGAAAAGTGCACCAAAATGCCGAACTTCAAACGTTGAACAAGATAAATATTTGAATTAAGTTTTTGATCTAAAATGGGTATAAATCCAAGCAATTTGATTATGCGAAATAAAAATTATTTGAAATCTTAGATAACATTCATAAATTTTAATTCAATTCAATGCAATGCGCTTCGTGCGCTTAAGAAAGATTATTTTTAAGAAAGTTATTGTGAGAGGAATTACATATAAAAATGTGTTTAATAAGGTAGATCTTTTTTGCGACCCATTTTTGGGGCACATTGAAACGAAATGTGTAAATGGATAGAGGTGGGTAGAGTTTACCAAGTGCGATTTTAAATCTTTATAAAATCGCTACTGATTTTCATTGCTTCAATTGTTTTATCACAAATCCTGTAGATATTTAAATATTTACATGTGAATAAGAACTTCTCCGGGCTCGACTGACAAAACTCTTGACGCCATCACGCTCGTTTAATGACCTTAAAAGCCGGAGTGCTTCGCATGCAAATCACACCAATCGGACGTTGAATTCGTCGACCGTAACTACCACCTTTGGTTTGGTGAACGGTGAAGTCGCGGTATCGAACTCGTTAAGAAACTTCAGAGGCGTGTTAATCCCGCGCTAACCCGCGATATAACACCTCTCCGGCATGTCCCCGTCCGCGTTGGGGGGAGGGGCGGTCGCGTATGAGTCGTGCTTAACATGCAAGTCATTTCCATGGTAAATTGTTAACGATTTATTAAATTTATTGCATTAGGAGATAATACCCATAAATGCACCGCTCCGGCGGCTTCTGGTGTTGACTGAGTCACGGTCCCGGCTCCGTCCTCCGTCGAGCGGCCTCTGGCGGGCAGGTACAGGTACCAGTTTTGAAATTTTCAAACCAATCTACCGTCCCGCCGCCGCGGGAGTCTCCGCGATTCGCTTGCGCCGCCGCCGTCGCCGGATCCGCGACTAACCGCATTAATTGTAACGACAATGCGCGATCAAACATGGCCTGAAATGCAATCGCTTTGCTCAATGACGACGTGAAATGAGATTTTGAGCCGCTTTTTTCTGCCGTCCCGTGTCGGCGCAATGTCGCTCGCAGGGCATTAAAGTCGAAACCGGGCGATATTAAGCCATGAGGAGCGCGATTTCTGGTCGATTGCCGCGTTTTTTTTTTTCCGCCGCGCCGCCGCCGATCGCGCAATTACGCTTACTATTTCCGGCGAGTCGGCAGGTAGCTCATAAGCAAAACTCTGACGATTTAGAAAACTTAATTGCGGCCAGATTGCGGCTCGAAGCGTCCAAGAAAAACCAGACGCTCACTTAAACTGGTTGTTCCGTGAAATTTTAATTTCTGGCACGCTCTTAAGGCATAACCGTATCGAAAAAGTTAAGTCGCTTTTTGTAATGTCTGGCAGATTTTAACCCTATATGGGATTTCGTTGAATTTATCATTGGTTATTTGATTACTCCCAGTCGCTTGTAAGTTCATATATTTCCAAAATTGCTTCAATATACCGATTTTCTTGGGTAATAGGTACATAATTAAAGTAAGATATAGTCGTAAGTGTATCCATTCAAAATAAAAATAAAATTATATGACTAAAATTAACTTCACCAAATAATACAAGGAAAATGTTGTTTATTTTCTTATTACCGAAAAGATATTAGTTTAATATATGTAATCAAAACAATCGTATTTCAAAAGATATTGCACAAAAATATAAGATAAGTTAAATTTTGCGGTCATAGCATCCTTTTTTTAGTATTTAAAAGCAATCAAAATTGTAAAGGCTACATTTTACACAACTGTGAGGATATAAAGATTTAAATAAATTTCATCTCGACCTTTTTAAATAGCTATGTGTAATAATTTAAAAAACGTTTTTATGTATAGAATTTTGCTATATATGGAACAACATTTATTCTAGAGTTATTGCACGTTTTTTCAGAAACATCTTTGATATATTGATTTGACGCAATGACGATAAAAAGATGTTTAGCGATAAATAATGAAGTGTTTTAAAACGTTTTTTTGAAAAATCTAAAAAGCCTACTGTCATAGCATATTGATAAGTTTTGAACAACGAAGTGTATTGACTGTCTACATAAATAATAGGGGTATTTACTTTTTGGTGTATTTTTTTTCAAATAGCAAATTTGTAATATTTGCTTGCAAATGTAGCAAAATACAATAGTACTATATACCCTTTTGTAAAATTTCCAAGACAATTGAATTCTGTAGATCACTTTAAATTAGATTTTGAGTTTGAACGGCAAATACATATGAGTTTTGGGATAGAAAACCGCAGTATCTTTCTTAGATATTATACAAGGATGTATAATATGTATATTTAAAAGCTATTGTCAATTGTTTTGCGTCTAACGCGCATTTGGTTGCTGCAAATTGCACTTTAGTATAACGTTGTAGAAATTTGTTATGATATAAGACCAGATACAACGAAAAGTGAATACCCCTAATAAAATTTTATAAATCTGATTGAAGCAAGTAAATTATAAACAACTTGCTAGAGTATTGTTGCATCTCTTAATTAGATGGCGGCAACATCCGCTTTAGCTTAGCTTTTCAATTCAACTCAATTAATATTTCCATATACAGGGTGACCGGAAATTGCTGACATTCCTCTCGGGAGAATAAACTATGACTAATTTGGAGTGATTTAACCTATATCACTTGGGGATCGGAAATGCACCATTTTCGAAAAAATCTACTTCGTAAATCCGAATATTCTAATTTTTTGGCCTGAATTTTTCCGGGATCTCATAGCTTACTAATTGGCCAACCTTCCTAAAGCTAAAAATCACAAAATTTCCTGTTAGATTTTATGTTGTGTTACAATAAATAAAAATTCTTCACAGAAGTGTCATTATCATACAACAATTTATGAAACTTGTCGTAGAAAGCATTGTAATTACATCTCAGTATCCTCAGCTATCCAAAAGGATATAATTTTCCACAAAAACATTGTTAGTTTTTTATTTTATTTTGAAAATGTAGGAGTGGAGCAGTGTACAATAAGTAGATTTTCTCGAAAATGGTGCAATTGCGACCCTCAAGTGATATAGGTTAAATCACTCCAAATTAGTCATAGTTTATTCTCCCGAGAGGAATGCCAGCAATTTCCGGTTACCCTGTATATTTTTTAAGGTATGGCACATTTAGAGCCGATTTTTCAATCGGCTGATAACTTTATTCTATAATAAAATATCAACTTGAAAAATGCGATGACCGTGAGAGAAATTATTTGTCAAAATTAACTAACGAGTATAATAAGTTTATCTGCCTATTTGAGGAGTGAATAAGTTTATCCGTTTAATAGCTATTTTAAATCAAAGCCAATTTGATTACTGAGACAACTTTTGTCGACGAATAAATTTATCTGACATTTGAAAAATTGGCCCTTAGAAAAACATTATTTTTTTACCTTTGGTACAATAATCAAGTTAATGCAATAACATCTACCTACTACATTAAAATACCTCATGTGCATAACTTTTGAACCTGTAGACCTATTTGGATGATTTGTTACATGATAGAGTAACTTTAAAATAAACATCGAAGAATCAAAGTGACAATTTTGTAAACCTAAATACTTACCGATCAAAACGGCGGATATACTTTATATTTTGTAGGTCCTAAATGTTACTAAGAATTTCTAAGATAAAATATAACTGGAATATCAAATACCTAATTATAACCATGCTTAGTTCTTTTATTTGTCGATCAGATTATCAGTTTAGGCACCAAAACCAAAATGTCCATTTAATGTCGTCTTTTTCGATTCCCTCATCTAATATCAAAAGAAAATGTCCCTAAATTATAGTCGGATTACATTCTGGTTCTCTGATTTAATATCTTTATTTAAATTACGTTTTTCTTTTCATCTCTGTCGAAGTCGAAGTGAGTATATTTTACAAAGTTCCTTTACAACAAAGACGCCATTGCCACTCCCCGGCTTATTTCCGCCCATTGAGTGCTCTATTGATTTGAAAAAGTTCAAATTTCAATTAGGTCCAACTAATTCCCGGGGATGTTCAAATAATGGCGGCACACACATATCCCCGCAGCGCAACGCGTCCCGACGCATGTTTAGTGCCCGGGTGATGACTGAGGGAGCGCCGCCGTGCGTCGGTCGTCATTAGAGCGATTACAATTTGCCGGGGACACACGAAATACAAAAATAAAATCACACCCAACCCGACTCCATTGCGGCGCATAACGACGACATAATGAGGGTTTCGGCGGCTATCAATGGAGCCCCGAACTGATCCGCACTGCGATCCGGTTCCCTCTGCGGCGGGGCTCCGGGGATTATCCCGGCCGGGGCGGGAGGACGTCGGCCTGCTTACCCCCGGCCGGAACTCATTTTCCCTCTAATTCCGCAGATTACGGGGTCGGGACACGTTGCTTACCCGAAATGATCCGGCGTTGCGTGCGCCCTCTATGTGCAGCCCCGGCAGGCCGAGGGAGCGCCCGGACTATGTACCTACCGTCGGCGTGGGGTGTGTTCAGGGTATCGCCCGGTGGGTTAACACATGCCCGGGCCCTTTCTACGGACCCTTCGTCGAGGGTTGGAACTCGGCACCCCGCTGCCTTTTCAAATATTCATCCGAGCCGGGCGCATTGTGCGGAGCACCCCGACGCGACGCCTTCCCCGATAGCATTAATAAAATGGCTGAGACTGACTACGACGAGGTTTCGTTTCAGGCTTTGAAATCGAAATGAATTTTAATTATTTTTCGCTCCTCTATTTTCCAGGCTTTACAAGGAATTTCTATTCAATGTTTGTTTGTATATAACGCTTAGGTACATACATTGCTTCATATCATTTCCCTATTATGTGATATCAAAGTAAATAACACCTTACTTTCAACCTTTTCTGAATCGTACAAAGTTTATAAAGGCTTATTTTTCTGATACTGATTTGAAATTGTGCCCTAAAGTTTTCAATAGACCTTAAATAGAATAAATAAATAATAGACTATGATTTAAAAGGCCAGTAGTATATTTCAGTTTCGGTTTTCAGTATGAAAATACTACTACTATGTTCAATATTACATTAAGTATAGTTCTATAACCTTAAAAGGCAAATCTGCAATAAATAGTGCAGACAAGCACGCATTAGCGTTTAGAGTTAATGCAAAAATTAATTAATCGAAAAAATCCATAGTTCCTAAAAAACATAACGATGATAACTAGTGAACTATTTATTTGACTGTCCCATCATTCATTTTTTACCACTCAAATAATAATCTTCAGGGGATAGAAGAGATATATGAATATGAATTATAATTTTTTTTTCAATAGGAAATTGATGCAGATGTTGTCATAAAAAATATGAGATTATACTTCTTCACCGATGAAATAAAGTATACTTAATGAAAATCTTTGAATATTGAAAAATATTCGATGTTATAACTTTTTATAATAATAATTATTTAAAATGGTAAAAATATTGACTCCACTCATAGTAATATTTGTTTTTAGAAAGAGCGTGATTAATAAACCAACCAACGAACAATTATACAAATGTTTAAAAAACGTCTAGGTTTTTATAGGAATGCCAACTATGCAAAAGAAGGGACAAAAGTAATACAAAAATTCTATTGGCAAAAGGACATCTGCAATAAAAAATATTAAATAAAACTCTGTACCAACAATAACATATACATACATATGAACATATGCACAAACTATTGTATTTATAATGAGTTCACAAAATAATTAGCAAAGAGTTGAAGACAAAAATTATAGGAAATTGCCTTTTTTAATGAAAATGGCCATATGTAAATTGAATTGGATTTATACATTCAGAAATAATTGTCTAATTCTCTTTCTGTTTCCTTTTTAAATTTATAATTGTGGATATATGGATAAATATGAGCCATTGGGGAACAAATTCTTAAAAAAATACATTTAAAAAAATTTTAAACGTTAAGAATAGATAAAAATTAATTTTTCCAAAAAATATTGCATTTAACATACCAGCTTTGTTACGATTTTAGATAAGTAATAATGGCCCCTTTTAATAAATTGATTTTTAAAAAACTCCTATCGTTGATAAAAATAACTACAAATGTACAAGGCACATGGAAAAAGTTATTGAAATTGTTAGAAAAGGGCAAGAGTATTAGAAAGATTTAAAATTCTTATTTTATTTATTCATATGAGCCGTTGTTTTTGAAAGGTGTGTAAGTCCACTTTTTTAACAACTTTTCTAATTAAATCTTATCGTGTAAACAACCCTGATGTGAATTTTTCAAAAAGTGGACTTATACAATTTTCAAAAATAGCAACTCATAAATTGATATTGCATTTCTTGTAAGATTTGTGGGTTTTTAGGAATGGCTGACTTATATAAATTGATAACTTAATAATAAACGTCTCAATTTCGAAATTATTTACGTACAATACCTACATACATATGAATGAATTAAAACAATTAGTCATAGAAAGGGATAGTTCCAAAAATATGAAAATTTTTTTTTGAATTATTTCTTCATTTTTCAGGTAACCTAAATTAATAAATTTTTTTTAAGTGGTGATAATAATTTTTCTTAAAATATCTATGTATGTACATAGGTTACCAAATATAAGAGTACAAATTTACAACTCACCCTCCTCGGTTGTTTAGGGTTTCGGGGTTCAGAATTAAAACTGGCTATTGTCCTCGTTTGAACCATGATACAATAATTTTCCTCGACAAAAGCGAACTGCCTTTGTTTACTTCCTATTTTCATTTGTCAGCAATACCCGGAGACAGTTGCGTTTCACGAAACGTTGAGACCTGCGTCTTGGGTTTCACCATTTCGAATTTATCGCGCCGAGATCTCGTCCTCGAAACCTCGCCACAATGCGGGAGAAGGTGTTGTTCTAATGAATTGGAAGCGCACCTCCGAAATCTGATACTTTGGGACTCATCTCGAGGTCCTTCTCAGTTCCCAGCGGAGCCCGGGGCCTCCATTCACAGCTCGTTAGCGGCGACAGGGTGACACCTCGACAAAAGGGAGCCCGGCTGGACTTTCTTCCCTTGAGTCACACCCGAGCCCGGATTCGAATTTTTCCTCCCTGAATTGGATTAAAAATTTCTCTTTGTGAGGCGACAGCATCAATGGGAGTTCCCCGGACACAATGCGACCATTGTTCGGGCCGACACTTTGTAATATTTTCACCTCATTCAGGGCACAGTGCGCCCCGGAGCACCCCAACCGAGGCGCAGCTTCCGCTCGCACTCCCCTGGACCGCACGGGATGCGACGGGAGAAGTTCAATCACTTAATTCCTGAAAAGGGGGAGTCCCCTCGTGGTCTGCTCGCCGGGGCCAAGCCGTTCTAGCGAAATGAAATTGCTCCTCCCAGATTATTTCGGGAGTTCTAGTTCTGGTTTCTACCGACAGGCGACTCTGTTGAGAGATGAGGGAATTATCCTAGTTTGGATCTTGGCTTCGCTGAAGTCCCGGAGGAAGACTGTTTGGTTTTTTTTTTTCTTCAGGATATTACGACTTATATTGAGATTATATAAAGTCCGTCATTTCAAAAGATGCAGACGTGTAATTTGGTATTTATACTGTTGGTTTGAAAATAAGTACCCATGTTTCAGGGTTATAGGAATCAACCCTTAATCATACAAACTTTCATGCCTTATTTTAGAATCGTAGGGCATGATTTTCGTAATTTGTAATTTCTAGCCAAAAGGCAACATTGTACTTTTCATTACTTATTTTACCCTCTTAAGGAATAAAAAAAGCCAAATATCAAATTTCATGGATTTATTTTAATAAATAAAG
Source organism: Machimus rusticus (assembly GCA_951509405.1). Classification (NCBI taxonomy): domain Eukaryota; kingdom Metazoa; phylum Arthropoda; class Insecta; order Diptera; family Asilidae; genus Machimus; species Machimus rusticus. The sequence goes on from OX608049.1 coordinate 8,839,367, forward strand.
GATTTTCATGCAATTTTATATCACCTATTTTTTCACCTTTATAGGAGAAGAATTTCGTAAAATCCTTTCTTAGTGAGTGCGTGCTTACGTCACAAAAGAAACATACTCTCTAAGTTTCATGTAATTAGCTTCAGCAGTTTCAGCTCGATCATTGAATGCATTGTAATAGGCACATCGCAGTGTGACTTTACAATATTTTTTAATAATTCATATTGAAAGACTAATTTAGAACTCAATTAAAACGCAAACAACAGAAAAAAAATTTTCCGAAGATGTTCCTGGTCCGAAAACGTGCTAATTAAAGGATTATGTAGATCCTAATAAAACTTGAATTGACGCAGGACTAATTATTATTTGCAGCTTTTGGAGTGTTTAAGAATAGCCTCAGTTTTGTCATTGGGCTTTTAAGAAAATATTTCCTCCACAAACAATATACAGTGGCGCTCAAAACATTAAAATTGTGCTTTAAGTTGCAAATGTTTTTAGCGCCACTCTATGTTTTTTAAAATAATTATTGGCTTATGCAAACCCAGCAATAATAAAGTTGAATGAATTTTGAATTCTGGATTGTATAATTTCTACTGTACTTATAAGGTTGAATTGAAATCAATAAATTGAAAATTGATTTGAATGAATATAATTACATATTATAATACTATCTATATTAATACGTGAACTTCGGCAAATGTCGTAGATTTTTCCTAATATAATAATTTCACCCTATAAAACGCTTAAACCAATTAAATTAAAGCATTTATTTTAATTACACTCATGGCTGTAAGAGCTTAGATCATTTTGCCTACCCTGCACGGGAGGTTAAATTCCTACCAAAAGTGATACTATTTATAGTTTATTTAGTTAGTTATTGAAAAAAATGGGATATTTTTTGAGTAGGTTTTTATGTAGGTACACATATGTTCATTTCACTATATGCATATATTTTACATCTCTTCACCTATTCCTATAGTTTTTGTTTTAAACCATTTTATTTACTTACCTTTTAAAATTCTTAAAGTACATATCTTACTACAATTTACAGAAGTAAAATGAAAAATAGAAGGATAGAAGTACATACATATGTAAGTAGAATTGTTCACACACCTCATGATGACTGCTGGAAAATATTTGTAATGACTACTGATGGAATCAAGCCTTCATCAACATTTTAGAGTTTTATTTTATTAGCTGTGTTTTTTTCACAACAGATGCGGTTCTGGGTTTAGTAGGAAATTTTGCATTGAATTGAATTAAAAAAACCCAGTGACAGATCCGTTGTAAATCTAAAACATTGGATGAATTCGTAGTAGTTTGGCGGCGCTTTTTCAACATATAAATCATTCCCTTAAACTTTTTTAGAAAGCATCTAGAATTATTTTAAAAGCTCAAATACCAACTCCGTTACTCTCCACCGTACATTTCCGTAGGATTTTATTTATATCTTATTTTCCGCAATCTATAAATAATAACACAAGTAAGTCATAGATATACTGTCGTCACTTGAACTCAACAAAAATTAATTTTAAATTATTAGGCAACTAGAACCCATAGTGCTATTATTTGGATTGTTTTATGTAAATTCAGTTGTTCCAATATGTTTGAAATCTTTAGTGAAATTTAAAAAAATTTGTAACATTTTTAGTTCAAGGTTTGAACGTTTGAATGAAAACATGCAGTTGTAATCGTACATCAAAAATTTTACAATAATTTAATATTAATATAATAAAATTAATATAAAAAACTTAAGTCGATTGAGCACCTATGTCATAAAATATTTGTCTATATACATATATCTTAAGATTTTAGAAATGAGTTACTGATTTGAAAAATATATATATGTATATATATTAAAAAAAAATAACTTTGAAATTCTAAAACATACCCTTTGAATATGTATTCAGCTTGAGAAAAGTAAGTGCTGAATTGAGTAATCAACCAAACAAATTCAATTCTTGAACAGAGGGTAAAAATTAGTAATTAGTGACGACTGTGTTTAAAAGGATTAATGACGAAATTATAATTTGAATGCGCCTAACGAAAATAATTGGCTATTTTCAATAATTCAGATTCAGTTGCCCGCAAGTGCAATTCAGCAATTGGTTTTACTAAGCTGAATTGAGACTAGAAATTTAAAAAAAAATAAACGAATTCTGGACCATAATCATTGCTTAAAGTTTCAATATTATTTTTATTTGGGTAAGTTGTATAAGATTTAAAGATAAATGAAGGAACGTCTTTAAGATATGAAATTTGAATGACCCCCTTGAGCGAAGAGAAAAACAAAGTTATGCAACTTAAAATAATTTTATTTTATTACACTTCTGTATGACTAAGGATTAAAGATTCTCTCAAGTTGGTGCGCCCTACGGATGCCAGCGGGGTTGCTGTACACTGCGTGGATCTACGCCGGAGCCTACTTACGATAATTAATTACAATTCAAATATAAATTACAAAAGGAGTAGTCGAAGAACAATTGAGTGCCTAGGTAGATAACGGAACTAGGTGGTGCGTGGGGCGGCCGTCGGGACGCCGCCGTCGCCGTCGTCGTCGTCGTCGTCCTCGTCGGGGGCCTCTCACGTCACTTCCGGCTGCGAGGGCGGCTGCGGCGACGTCGAGAACGGCCGGTGCAGCAGCTGCCCGGAGTGGTGCTGGGGGGTCTCCTGGATCGAGGGGGAGGACGAGGTGCGGCTTTGGTGGAGGCTGCCCGCCGTCGAGTTCAATTTCTCGGGGGAGCTGACGCGGATTTTCGGGGGCGGGATATTTGCATAATGATGAGGTAACGAATGCATGTGCTGCCCGTTGATTGCGAACGTCTGGGGGAGCTGCGGGTGGGGCCGGATCACCGTCGGCTGGATCGGGAAGTGGGGCATCCCGGCGAGCCCTGAAAAATTGGGGAGGTACCGGCCCGCGAAAAGACTCGCGGTCTCCATCCGGAAGGCGGCCGCCGTCGATATCGGGGGGTGGTTGTGGGCGGACAGCGAATTCGAAAAGTCCCGGATTTTCTCCTCCTCGGAGTGAAGGTTGTCGTCCCGGTCGTTCCCGCTGTTCGAGGTCGACCCGGGGCTGTGCTGGAGCGAGAGGTTGCTCGGGACGGGCGAGTGGGTCCCCAGGGAGATGTCCGAGTCGGAGGTGTCCGACGGGGCCGGGGACACAGCGCCATCTGGCCGGCGAGGCGGCATCGAGGAGCCCGGGTTGTTTTGATTTTGTTGCATTCTAGAAATATAAAAACAAACACAAGCAAATTAATAAAATTATTAGGCGCATGGTAATTAGATATTTTAAATTTCCAATCTTGCGCAGGTGTTGCGGTCAGTTGATGGAGAAGGCCTAATTTCGAAATTCTCCGGACTCGAATTTCATTCGGCCTTGAAGTTCACGGCGGCAAAACCATTGCTTAATGACTCGATAAGCCCCTGAGTTTGAGCGGACTAAACGCCGATTTTCCAGACGAGCGATTATTTTTCGTATTTTTCGAGTGCGACAGGTATCAAATAGCTCCAAGGAAACCCTTCAAGCGCTGATTTATTAGCGGTTTGCAAAATCTGATTTTAATTCGATGATTAAGTCACAATTCGGTTTTCAATGTTTTTATTAAAATTTATTTGTAGTAGGTACTAGCTTTGTTCTTTTCACATCGGATCCTGGCCAGATATTACAGGAAATTTTGTATTGAATTGAAATTTTAAAAAGCCTCACTTATACATAAAGATTTTAAAATTTGTGCAATGCCCATAAAATTGCCATGATATTTGCCCATTGAAACATGAACCAGATAAATTTTGGGCTTAAATAAATCCAGGCAATTTGATTTTATTTTCGAGAAATAATAATGGTTTAATATCGGTAACTACTCTTAAATTTCAATTTAATGTAAAGTTTCCTGCAAGACCTGAAACCATACCCGATGTTAAAAGAACACAGCTATTGTTTACTTAAATCAAATAATGTCGTTGAGCGTACATACATATATGATTTTGAGCCTTCAAATATTGCGTGTAAGAAAAAATGCATATACAAATTTCTATTCTTAAAACTCGTAAAAATCTATTTTGTTTAATTAATAGCATCTATAACATCGCTGGAATATGTCGGTAAAAGAATTTATCGATATTCGATTTCAACGCTTTATCAATATCTCCAAAAAGACAATTGAATTCGCTCAAATTTGTATAGTACCTACATTTATGTAGTTCGTAAGCATTATTTAAAATCTAACTTAAATTTAGTTCCGGTTATAAACATATTCGAATTACACTAGATTTTTTAATTTCCGACGAGCAAAACTGCCGGAATCGTGTCGGTTGCCAATCACATTTTTGTTTTAAAAATACTCCTATGTACAATAGTATGTACTGGGTTCCTACTTAAAGATGTAATGTCGATTCCGATGTATATTTAAGGATCAAGGAATTATAAACTATTATTAAAATGTCAATAAATATGTAATACAAATTCCAGAAGAATATATACATACATATAATGTACGTATGTGAACCATGAAATCATAACAACAATTTCCTTTTAGCAAAATTGTTATAATTCAAAAGGTATACCTACATATGCGATAAAAATTCAAAAGATCATAGGTCACAAAATATTTTCAGCTTAAACTGTAGACAAAATGGCTCTAATGCTTAAAAACTGAGGAAATACTCAATGTTAATTTTTATAATATAGAATGGAAAATTCGAGCTCAATCTTACTTTGAGTGAGATAAAACTCCGGTTTTCTATTGAGATTCAGCTTTTGCTGTTTTTAACACTAGAATTACGCTCGCATATGCATCATTTCTTATATACCTTTAATGTCATATTCTTTCAAATTTAAAATTGTAATTGTAAAATAATTAATGAGAAATTAATAAGAAATAAATTAAGTCCCAATCAATTTGACTGGTCTGCTAGCTCATACAAAGTTAAATAATCTATAAAACTTAATTCGCAATTGTCTTAAAGCAAATGTTTTTTAGTAGGTACACAGCAATTCAAATTTAGAAATTAAATGTTAATGAATGTAAATGTTAAATTTTGAGTCATTTCATATTTTATGGAAATAGTTTAAGATTCAAGGTTTTATTTGAGTCATTTTATAATTTCTAACATGATTTTTAAGTTTTCAAAATAAATTTCAAGTGGATTATACTTTTGGTCTCACTTTGTAGGAATCAGTTTAACATTTATTTTTCAATTGGAATTTCTATATTTTTTTGTTATATGTACAATATATTAGTTACTTTTTGTTAATTTTTATGAAAATCCCAATTTTCGAGATATTTCAGTTGGAAGATATTGTATTAATTTCTAATAATGTTGAAAACATACAAAAATTTGTTATTTACGACGGAGCATGGACCAACACTCAACAGATAGTGAATAATTTCTACAAGTACAGGTAACCCCCGAAGTTCCGTGTTCTTCGAAACCGCGTGTTTCGAGAAAAAAAACAGGATTTCGTTTCAAGTGAGTTGTTAAAAATAAAACTAAAACTTTTTAATTTTTTGAATTCATATTGGTAAACACTTCTAAGAAATCTTGTATTAAATAATTCAAATTAAGTTTTTAATTAGTTCTGATAAAAACTTTTTATCTTACATTTTTATTATCAAAATAAAACGAAAAAATTGTATATTAAATAATATATGTAATATATTCTTTTTCAAAAGAATTACTCGAAAATCGTGTAGTTTGAAACCATGTAATTCGGGGGAAGGTACCTATACGTGTTCTTCGAAGCTCGAGTTCTTCAAGTAGGTACCGTGTTCTTCGGGGGTTAGCTCTATAGGCGAAGTTCTATTGTTTGAAAGATGAGAACTTCTATTTCCTAGAAATCTTAAGAATGAAGGATTCTATGAAAAAGAAAATAACGTGGAATAAAGACTAACAATAAGAGGCTAGCGAAGGTACTTGTGGTGGCAGTTTCACCCACCGAAGCCCCATCGCCACTCGATAAACTGGAAGAAGGGGCCCCCGATTCCACCAGGAGCCTCCGCGGTGAGTCCCTGCACGTCTTCGTAATGAGTGCGAACAAAAGACGGCGAGGTGACACAAAAAAGACGCAGGGAATCATTAGTCTCATTGATAGAGTTATTTGTCTCACCTCATCTCCTCCGGTCCAGGGCAATCATCTCCGGCTGTATGTCAAATCGATTTGATGCTTTTTGTCCTCCTGATTTAAAGCCGTCTCTGGCGGCGGCACTTATTCTTCGTCTGCAGCGCGGTGCTCCGCTGCCTTTGGGGCTCCTCTCGTTTGTCAGATTTTCTCTGTTTCATGGATTCGTATATCAGTCTTTTTTTTTTTTCTTCACCTCTTTTTGATTTTGTATCTCCTGTCGGGTGATTGATGACCATCATCAGCACCGCGCGGACCTCGGGTACTCCTGTGCCGGAGACTCTGCACTCCGGGGCCCCGGTGAGTTCTGGAGACGGCGACGACGACGACGGCGGACGGACGGGGCTCAGTCCGGGCTCCGAGTGATGGACCATCGCCGGGGCCCCCAGCCACCGAGCCTCCGCCTTCGAGAGTCGCAAATGAGTGAAAAAAACGCCGAGCCGTGCAGAGAAAAAGACGTTAAGACTCAATTACCGTCCACGGTTTAACGTTTAAATAAACGGGAACGGGAGTAATCCCCGTGATGACCCACCTCGGCTTTTTCCCCGGATTTGATCCGCGGACGGATAACTTACCCTGGACGGATGGATGCATGGCAGGAAGCATTAAAGGCCGCCCGGTCCACGGTCCTCGGTCCACGGTCCTCTTGGTCCAGGGCCCAGCCTCCGGTCCGAGCGCGATTTAATTTGATTTTAGTGAGGGCCGAGGAGCCTCTCGGAAGGCAAAGGCATCACCTTTCCGATTTTCTTCGACGGTTCGAGTCAATTTTTTTTCATCTGAATCCCCTAACAAAAATTAGATTTGTCTTTCATCCGAGTTATTAATGACTTGTCAGGGCGATGGCATTCATTTATAAATGCTGGTGTGAAAATTGATACGTCTCCTGGCCTCGAAAGGGGTAGCCGCCGGGGCGGGGGCGTCATACGCGAAGTGATACAATCATTAAGCAAATGGGAAATCCGACGTGACTCACTTTCGAGGAGATGCGCTCAACGACTTCATTTATTAGTCGCCCTTTTTTCCCTTTGTGGTATGCTTATGACCTTTTGTCGAATTAAAGTCCAGGTGAGCCAAACGACTAATTAATCAATACTTCATTTTTTCATCAGCTTAGCATTTTATTTCGGAAAAATCCTCAACGAGTATAGGTAGCATTTAAATCGCTTTTCTTTTTTATAAGTACGTATCTTAGAAATTTTTCATGTTAAAAAATGTAGGCAAGATTCGCAACCCTTTAAATCGAAAAAAGTTATAAATTCATTTCATTCATTTCATTTATTTAGTTATTTCGAGATTGAAATTTTGTATTACAGGGTAAGAAAGGTTCAATTCAGTGCTAGAATTAATAAAATTCATTCAACTACAATATTTTCTATGTGTGACATTAGCCAATGGTGGGAAATTCATTAAAAATCCAGTGATTTTGTTTAGCTAACTACTAACTATATGTAATTAATACCTAACTTCTTAATCCTACTTATTTGCATACACTATAAGTACTACTATTGCTGGGCGCCTGATTTGTTGCAAGCTGTCTGATTAATGGATTAATATGTACATTTTTCGAATAATTTTTGTGCAATAGCGTTAAGTTAAGACTATGTAATTCAAGGGTGGAAAAATGCCAGGGTATACAAATCATTTTGAGTATTTTATTTTGCATAACTTGAAGTCTTTTAATATGCATACGTGCACATTGAAACCAAACCGGACCAAAAAAGTTATAAGATCTCATGTAAAGTAAATTTCTAAGAAAGTTTAGTCAAAGAAAGTTAAAAGGCTTGTCACTTGAAAATTCTTATTTAACCAGATAATCTTAATTTTAATTATCAACAGAGATGAGTAAGTAGCGAAATCAATAACATATATGTACATATGTATTAATAATGGGTATAAAAATGAAATGCGGCATATTTCATTAGTCTAGCAACTACATTCTAAAAAGTTGATCTCTCAAGCATTATCCAGACGAAGTTATAAGAGTTCAAAAATACGCTGAGTCGATTCGAAAAAAGTTACGACAGAGCTACGCTCGTTTGCTCGTCACTGACTCAGATTTATGTAACAAGACGAGCTATTTTAATTATTTTTTAGTAATTCTATCGGAAAATATCTGAAAACTGAATTTTTAGCATATTTTCAAAAACTCTAATATTTTGTATCGTACATATTTTATTCGTAACTGCAATCCCAATAAAATGCACTCTAGTATATGGGAGTTGTTTTGTGGTTGTGAGTCGCAATATTCACTGAAATTTCCTTGAATTTAACTGAAATTCTATATGATATTAATTTTTCGTAAGTCATCTCATGTTGTGTGCCGCTGTTATTCTAGAAGACTTGACATATTTTTCGGTGCATCTCGTATTCGTATTAAAGTGTGAAGTTCATAATCCAATAATAAATTTATTTAATGCTAAGTACTTCAATACTTTTTCCTGTATTTCATTCTCTAAATACTTTATAGTAAATGTTAATAGATTTCTACCTTTAGGAAACCGACTCTAATTCATAGTTGAGATATTAACTGTATTGTAGCGAGAAAATAAATCTAAAGCAGAAAACTCTTATTTCTTTCCCATCAAACTTAAATTGAAGTGAAAACATTAATATCAAATGCGAAATCATTTCCTTTTAGGATTCATTATTATCGACTTTGAATTAAAATTGGAAAGAAACTTTTATTTGTTGCCTTCATATGTATAACATACGATTTCTTTCACAATCAATGCCTACGGAAATGATAGCCGATACCGATAGCCTTCAATTTAATGTTAAAGTTGGTCCAAGGAAAAAAAACAGAATTATTTAAAAAGCTACATAAAAGTAATTTTTATTTAACTTAATATAAGATATTAAATTATACCTTTTAATCATAATGACATATTAGATAAGTTTAAAAGGAGAAAAACTCCTTTATATTTAAAATATTTTCCTTTGAATTAGACGTACATAGGTATTTGATTGATTTCTGAAATATGTACATCGCAATCAAACGATTTTCGTATCTGAAATGGCATTGGAACTAAATTTTTAAATTATATCAGGCACGAACAATTTTAGATTCAAAGTGTATTAATTTTGACTTTAAAATGAAACGTGCTTGAAAAACAATTTAATTTCAAAGTTGTATCATATTTAATTCAAAACGATTTATATTTTTCGAATGTTGTATCTTTTATCTTAAATCATAGTGAAAACGAAGCAAAAACATAGATTATATACATATTTCAATGGCTTAACTATGTAGTTTCAAATTCTGACTCTGAATTTATTTTTTCTTACAAAGCTAGACATATGTATGTATTTTCTTAGCCTTAGCAAAATTTTAGAAATTATAGGGAATTAATTTTATTGTTAGAAGAGGAACATTTTGGTCAACAGAAAATTCCGTAGTAAAGTTTAACAATCATTGAAAGGCATATTTAATTTGGATTTCTAAAACAAAAGAAGCTCCCATTTGTATTTAAATTTAAATATTTTTCTTCGTCGTCAAAACGCTAATATTTGCCGCAGACTATGAATCTTTGCTCAGTGGCTATTCGTCGGTTTGTCGAATTCGGGTTATGTTTTTTCAGAGATAATCGAAGTTGTGGTACTTTCCCATATCGCTTAGCCAATGAGCGGGGGCGGCTTGAAACAAAGATCAAGTGAAGACCGCAAATAAAGCGGCCACTCGAGGGAAATGTAATGAAATTCGAATTGCAATTTGGAGCTGTCCACATTCATCAAGAAACTAGGGCTCTTGGGGTGTTTGCTCCGCCAGCGCCGGGGCTGTCCCCGCAAGAAGAGGGCGAGGAATCTTCACCCAAAGGAGCCCCAAAAATCTCAGAAATCCGAGAAATCTGGGTGAGCCCATTTGCGATGCAAAGCGATACATCGAAGAGATCGATTGATTTGTAATCCCCAGCACAAACAGGACTTTATTCCCCGAAAAGGAAAACAAACCCGACCAGACCCACCAGGGGGAACTGAGTGGGTATTTTTTTCTATTAACTCTGCTGTTTCTGATTTTCATTTGTTTGCTTTAATTTCGTTTTGGGCGTGTGTAAGCAACGCAGCGCCGCCGAATCGACTGTTTGTGTACAAACGTTGAGCCACTCCGAAATCCGCTTAATCCGGAAGTAAGGACTTTTCCCTCAAACATATGTCGGGGATTAAGAACGGCTTGAGATTAAGGAAATTTTGCCCAGTTGAGGCGAAGGAGGCGATTCTTAAGCCTTTCGGTGGTGTGATAGTGGGTATCGGATCGCTCGTGACAACGTCCGCGATGAAACAGAACCTCTCGGGAGGCTTTCATTAAGACCTCATTAAGACCCCGCAGATAACCGTATTAAGTTTCCCGATACCCGCAGATAACCCGGCCCCTTCACAACTCCTGAATCATTTTTCACTCGAGTTTAATTCAGATTTGTTGAACCTCTGATCTCTTCTTAAATGGTTTTAACTTTTTGAATTTTGTCCGAAGAAAATGATTCTTAAATTATATATAATGCATACCATATTTAATAGCTTAATTAATAGATAAACTTTTAAATTTTTTTTTAGGTATTATATGAGACTGACGTTAGACGTACCTACTATTTAATTAAAAATCCGCAAAATTTCGAACCTATCCGCAACATATATTTGGTATTTGGACCGCCATTTTTGATTTCCAAATTTTGATAGTAGACAAGAAATTTATAGTCCCAAAATATCTCTAGTTTAGGAACTAATTTATTATTTAAACCAAATAAAATGTTACCGGATTGTTGAATTGAAATATGTACATCAAACTACAGTTTTTTCTAACTTATAATATTATAGTTGAAAGAAATATAGTTTCTAGTGCGGAATTACTCTTATATATGTACATATATGTACGGTACGGTAATCTTATGCACTTATGGACAAAAAAATAAATACACTAAGATGAAATTATTTAAAGGCCGCTATTTCGTGCAAAAACTTTACTTATTTCGCAGTGTGAGTTATGAAATGGGTAAAGTATGAAAACTATGTGTGATAACTGTTGAACGGAATTCGCACTAACTTTATTCAGATACCAAACATCCTTGCATTAATAGAAAAATCTAGAATGGTGGAATTTGGAGTAGACAAAACAATAAATACAGTCTAACGATTTTCAAAAATATTTATTGAATTTCCTTTTTTCTGGACCTGTTTTTCGGCGAACGGTGTGAACCATTTTATTTACAAACATATTTTGGAAACGCAAATATTGCTATATACCCACAACCCACCGAATGGGAAATGCAACTTCGATGGGTGTTTCAGAATATGACAATGACCCGAAACATACATCGAAGCTTGTAAATGAGAATGGGCTTCAAGTTCTTGATTTGCCGGCTCAATCACCAGTTTTGAATTCTATTGCTTAAACGGCGAGTCTCAATTCAGTTCCGAAATGAAACAAAACTAATGCAAACACTGAAAAAATAAATGGGAATCTAATCAATCTACTACTAACACGTAACGTAGGTACCGAAGTTAGTTATTTTTTAAATTATTTTAATTAAATTGAGTTGTGAATTTGTTGCTAAGTCAACTATTTGTAATAATAGAATATGGAAAGGAGAAAAATAGAATTTAGCTCTTTATTCTCCACTAAATAAAATGAGGAAACAACTACTTTAAGTTTTTGTACTGGAATGGTTGGTATTATTTTGCACAACAATCTTGCCCATAAGTGTATGTACGGTACGTATTATTTTGTCAAATTTTAACCGTAAAAAAAAATATTAATAAAAGACAATTTTTCGTTAAAACACGGAAAAAAATTTTTCGGGAATATCGCGTCGTTTCTGGCAATATCTCTGTATTTTCCGATGGATTTTGGGACAGTGCATTATTTTGGTAATATTTGTGAAAAAAACAGGGATATTAACTAAAATTTAAGGACCAGCGTAAAATGTTGACATTATTTCCTGTAACTTTTAAGGAGATCTGTTGCTTTTTCAATATATGTTGTGGATTTTATGGCGAAAACGTTCGTAAATTGGTTGGGGATTTTTGCTATCCAAATTATTTTCCGTGAATAATATAGAATGTTGTGTTTTTAATAAAATAAATGATGCATGATTTTCCGACGGCCATTTGCACTTTGTAATATTTTATTATGGGTATTCACGCTTTGGTGCAAATAGGGCTTGCACCCTTGCATATCGTTGTATAAGGTGCAAAAAAATTTTGCACTTGTGCAACGATACAACAAAGCGTGAATACCCATATTATTATTTTTATATTCTAGCGGAGTCCAAAATCAAGTAAATGCAATGCCTTTTACTTTCTATATTAAACGTTCAAAAACAATTTTTAGTTTTGATACAGTTCACATATGAGATTTGCAGTTGGTGGTTATTTAAAAACCTGATGACTTAACTCCTTCCCCTATATTGCACTGCACAATATCGAGCCACGCTCGTGATCGGAATTGAGCCAAAAATTATGAACCCGATTCAGATTCGTGGTAAATTGACCGGGCCAAAAATAATAAACAAGAGTCAGATTTCTGTGATAGGTCGATCGGGCCAAAAGTAATAACTTCAAGTGTCACTCTTAAATTAATCGGTGCGTAGCTTTACATAAATGTTCGAGGTTCGTCCACGCTGTTGGAAATTAAATCGTAGGCCAAAGCGATTATAATATTTTACTTTATATTATATTAGAATCAAAAATACTTTTCAATTCTCAAAGATTTTTCTACACAGCCATGTTTAGCACTAAAAATTTAAATTACATTTTTTACAGTGAAAGGATAGAAAATCGAATCCAAGAAATTCAAAGCAAGTAATAATCATTTGCCAGTTTAGAATGCCAGTTTAGAATTAAAAAAAAAATTTCCCACAGTCATACTCTATAGATATACCGTCTTTAATTGCGGAGCTAATTAGTCCATTTGAAAACATCAATTAGGCGTTCACCATCGAATCAAATGAAAGTGGCGTCTGCATGCATTATTTAATTTGTTGTTTTCTTTCCTGGATCATCTTAGGGCAACTTTGTATGAAGTTGAATTCGGTATTCAAAATTGAGCTTTGGAATAGAATAGAAGACTATCATTAACACTATTTTACAATCATGGAGAATTTGATTCTGGTTAGAAAGATATAAAGGTATAATTAGGGTTTTCAACTATATTAACAAAATCATTGGATTCTAAAACAACAGACTTATTTTAAACGCATGTTTGTCTACTGTAATTTCTAAAATTTTAATTCTAATTTAAGAGCCTAAATTTTAATCTGAATCTGATTTGATTTAACTGATTCTGTTAACCATCAATCAAATAAATGTTAATCGATATTTAAGTTTCCTTGCCTCTCCTATTTTTAAACTAAGTTTAAGTCGAAAAAATGAAGTCAAATGCTCGATAAAATAAATTTAAATTTACTTTAAACCATATGAAGTAAAATTTACTACAAAAAAAGTATAATCGGTTAAAATTCATAAAGATATTACTCATTTCCCCTTATTTGGCATTTGATAGCTCCTTGAACGATTTATAGCAACGATTTTATAACTTTTTGAACCTTCACTTTATATTAATATTTCATTTTAATTTTTGCAAACAAAACAAAGATGAGATGTCGACATGAGAGGAAAATTAGCATAAATGATTTCTATGTTATTTTATTTTCAGAAAATTTTTATATAGATACTATCTTAAAGAGTTAAAATTCACTGTTCATTAAAGTTAAAAAACACGTTTTGAAGTAACGATTTTTATAAAACATAGAAAAAAATGCTATTTTTGTAATTAGTTAGTTCATTCTTCCGTATATTTGGTCTTGTATCATTGCAAAATCTTCGTACCTATTTATCGTTAAGATTCAAAATCTATGAAGTACCTAATAATCAACAGACTGAATTTGTCATTTTAACCAGCTGATAAAAATTGAACAAGGGTTTGGTTGATTTATGTATTTATTAGATTTGTTTCTTTTTCCACATCGGATCCGTTTCTAGGTTTTGCAGGAATTTTTGCACTGAATTGAAATTTCCGAAGATTTTTATTTAGTGAAAATAAAATCGAATTGCCTGGATTTATTTACCATATATCCACTTTGCGTCAGAAACTTAAACCAAAAATTTATCTGGTTCGAGGTTTCAAGTATGGATGAGTAAATATCATATAAATTTGATGCGCTTTTCGAAAATTTTATAATCTTTATATAACTACGTGACGGTTTTTAAATTTTAAACTCCATACAAAATATCTTGCAAAACCTGAAACCGTATCCGATGTGAAAAGAACACAGCTATTGTTAGGTTTAAACCTAAAGAGTGGTTGCTCTCACTGTCAGCAAATATTACAAATTTTCTTTTTAAAGTAAAATGCAACGAAGACTGAATATCCCTATAGTTTAAAATCAAACCACAATCCAAATCCAAAAACAATTATTTTGCTAGTAGTTAATTCTGTTCAGTAGTTTAAAAACTACAGGTTTTGGCGAGCACGCCATACTGCTGCGGTCTGCTCTATGTATTCATTAAATTTAAATTCGAACGACTCAAAAACCATTAGTTGATTTTCCATATTTGTCAAGAGTCGTCTAATAAAAAAAGTTCCATTTAAAAGGCACTTTAGCAAATAGAAAATAGAACCATTTCCGATCGCCGCAATGACCTCATCATCAAATTGTTGGCTCATTAACGAAATGGACAAAAGACACCTCCGTAGGTTCCTGAAGCAAGAAAGACATTCATTCAACTTCTATTCCCCGAAATGCTTCCGGACGTGTCAGCTTAGTGAGATCTCCGAATCATAACAGGTAAATCTAAGAATGATGCTTGTTTCTTGCATCTCTAGATTGAGAGGTAAAAAAAATCACAGATGACATCAGCAATAATGCTATGGAGTGAGGAAAGTCACATCAGTCCACAAAGTTTCGATAAATCCCGGTAATCCGATGGGAAAGTCCCAAAAAATCTGAGCAGGGGTAATTAGCAGGGAACCAGGTAATAATGACCATTCAATCCCTAATTAGCTTCTGTTTATGGCACCTCGACTGACCGCAGATCAGCAGGACTCCTTTCAGCGGTGCGCTCACCCTTAGTGTTAAATCGAACAAAGAATTATTCCCTTTTTCTTCCCGCAGGAAGAAGGGAAGAAACAGTTCCGCCCAATTTTAATGATCTCCATATTTTTCTCACCGAAATGGCGTTAATTCTCAAATTACCTCATCACCCAAAACCTGACCGCACTCACCGCAATTAACGCGTGATTTTCGATAGTTTTAAGGAAAAAATAATAAATTAATAACTCTGGACCTACCTGTTTTTGGCGGCGGCCGCTCGATCCCTCTGTCGGCGATTTTTGAACCAGTTGCCTACTTGAGTCGGGTTGAGACCCGTCGCCTTCGCGAGCTCCCGCTTTTTGGTCGGGTTCGGGTAGGGATCTTGAAGATACCACTCCCGCAGGAGGCTCCTCGTCCGCTCCTTGAAGCAGTGCGTTTTTTGTTCACCATCCCAAATCGTCGGCGGCAGCGGAAACTTTTTTCGAACTCTATATTTGTCCACAGGACCTGCAGAATATTTTTTTGGATTTTAGATTTTCGTCTTTTTAATTTTAGTAAAAATAAATGCCATATTTACCTAGTGAGCGGCCTCTAAGTTTTTCTGCTTCTATGTAGTGCGCTTCTAGCCACATTGCCTGCAGCTTTCCATAAGATGCTTTCGTAAATTTGTGATTTTCAATTATTGCATATAACTCCCTGTAATAAATAAATAAAATCTTAAAAATATTCTTTAAATACTGGAAAAGTTTAGGTATAGTTTTTATTTTCATATAGTTTTTTTGCAAATTCATAAATTATTTTTCAGTAAAATTCAATTTTTCTTTAAAATTCCCTTATTTTATTAAAGTATTATATAAACTTTTATGTATGCTACTATGTATATGTACTAAAAGATAAATGCTAATTATGAAAGGAAAGTTGCTTACCTACTTCAAATTCTACAAAATTTAATATTATATGAAAATGAACTTTAACGAAAAATATATAATCAAAAAAATAAATTTAAAAATTGACCTTGCACCATTTGCACATCACCGGTATTCACCTACTACATACAATTTATTCAACTAAAAAAATGCACTTAAACTCCACACTGGCAAAACTAATTATTAATTTCCCACTTTTATGTCGTTTAAATTAAAAGAGACGAACAAATAGCGTCATTAGTAGTTAGTTTTGCTTTTTTATCTGAGTATTTACAATGTATTTTACTGTCCTTTTTCAATCAAATAAAATATGATATTTCATTGAATTTATAATTAAGTAATGAACCGCCAATTAGCTAATTTTACGATTTATAATTACTGTAATTATATAATTAAATCTTGTTATTCCTGACACACTTTAGTGTTTTCTTTTTAATTTAAAAACGACTGTTGTTTTACGAGTATATTTGCTTATATTAACAAATTTTCATCTTGGTTTTGATGTTTAAAGAGCAGTACCTAAATGTTTAATAAGTCTACTAAGCAAATATTGGATGAATATAAAGGTTATAAACAATAAAAAGTTTAAGCTTATATTAAATAGAACTAAAAATTCATCATGAATTTTGTATTCACAATTTGCACTGCAAACTTAGGGCTGCGCGAAATTAATGTATTAAAAATTATAAATTATTTCTTTTGTTATTTAGGTACAATGTTATATCACAGATTATGTATAAAACATCTCAAAACCATTAGTAAAATTGCAGTAACTTCTCCTTTTCTTTCTCTGAATTAATTGACAAAAATAAACTATTATCAAATATGTTTGTCGCCTTTTATAAATTTTAATTATATTTAAGTTTTTAATAATATTTTTATAAAAATACCATAACAAATCTATTTTGATGCTTAGTTTATACCAATTTCAATGAAGCGAAAATGTAAAAATGAAAGTTTCAAATCGATTCGATTTTCGTATTTGTACATTTCATTAAAAATTAATTTGAAATCTTTCAACCCTCAATACCAAAACTACATTTAATTTACCAAATAATTTAATAATATTAATCAAAATAAGATTTCATTCATACGATTTAACGCTTTTTTCAGTTTATAAATCTAATATTCTTGGAGTTAAAACAAACACAATTTCAAAGATAAGTTGTTACCATTTAAATTATTACAATTGGAAATTATTTTAGGAAACTTTTATTTTTTAGGGTTCCTCATATTAGAAATACGGAGCCCTTGAATCAAATTGAAATTTAAGTGTCAATATATCAAGAAAAAAATTAAGTTTCTAGTTTAATGCAATAATAAAATTGTACGGCCTTTTCAAAGCGTATTTTCATATTTAAAATCCTGCACTCACTGACTGATCATCAAAACCTATAGGGTACTTTCCGGTGACCTACAATATTGAAATTTGGCACAAAGGGAGGTCTTTTGGCACAACTGAAAGAATAAATTCGAGAGTATTTTATTAATCTGCAATTTCGTCTTTTTAACAAACTTTTGCTTTATTGTCTCAAGCCAAACCTAGTCTTGGTGATGATTTCCCAACTCTTATTTCGAAAATATTAATCTTTTAGCTAATTACGATAAAACGACGCAGACTAATTTTAGTTTTGATCATTTTTTATTATCTATTGCCTAAAAAAATGGTATATTTTAAAATTTTAGATACGGTCCTATATTTTTTAAATATTGTTTTGTAGTGTATTCGTTTTTGTATATGTGATTTAGTTCAAGCTCTATTAAACAAAAAATTGTGGTTTATCAGGGACATTTAATAGACATTTTCTTGGTCTTCAGATAACTAAACTAAGATTTTACGAAAATGCATAGGTACCTTCTTAGATAACTGATGTTCTGAAGAGTTAGTAAAATTTTTGTAGTAGGCTCTTAGACTTAGACTGTAATACATATTTTTAGTTTTTATAGTATGCTATACGAAATCACAAAATGACCTTGTCGACAACCTTCAAAAATAACTATCTACGCAACTAACAACCAAGATATAAAAGGTCAAAATGGAGGTTCTTTTCGAAATTAAAATAAATTTTGTACGCACCTAAAATTTCCGACATGATAGGCGACGACGGCCCTCGCCCGGAGGACGGCCTCCGAATTGAGGATGTCGTGCATATTGGGCAGGGCGACGGGGAGGCTCCAGAGGAACCTCGCGAGCCTCTCGATGTCCCCAGACTCCTCCAGGGTCTTGCAGACGATTTCGACTTGGGCCGCAGAAAATGCGAGCGTTGGGACCGCCAAAATCGGACTTGGTGCTATAATTTGGTGGTGGTGTGCAAAGGTCTCTGGAGGGCTGCTTCCCTCCGTCGGTCCAACGGCCATTTTATTAATAGAATCCACTGTGACCAAATTTGCATACTATTCCTAAAGGGCTAGGCTAGTTCAGCTCTCTCGTCGTCTAAATCACTTATTTTTATAATTTTTTCTTAATTCCACCACATTATTTATATTATTTTTGTTATTTGTATGTTCTCGAAAGGAACAAAAAAAATACAATTGTGCGAATGAACTTGGGATTTGTGATTGAGGTCACGGTTACGTTCGAAAAAATTCGTTAAATCGTTTCACGATTTAGTCACACGTTTCACTTTATTCTCTTTTTTTTAAGTCACGGATTAAGCGATTTTTATAGCACCTTTATCACAATCTGCACACTTATCCGAATATAATTTTTATAAAAAAAAAGCTGTCACTGTCACTAATTTTAAGAAAATCCTCCGGGAGCCGACGTAAAAATATTTAAAAATATATAACCCTTTTTTTGCGACGGAACCCAGCCGACGAACGAATGTTGCCGGGATTTTAGCGGAATTGACCGCGATTTAGCACAAAACTAACAACTCTGGCTAAGGCTGGTGCCGCGCTGCCAAGTAACTGACTTTGTTCGCCGCTCTCTGGGGCGATGAATCGGCAGCTCTCATTACAAAACTCGCAGGTATTTCACTCCCCGGCGCATTCAACCGCGAATAACGGACTGACAAACTATCGTTGGCCGCGCTGCCACTGCCTACCCAACCGCCCCCAGCCCCTCCCCACCCCTTCTCCATAATTGCCCTTTTGCCGTCTCACCGCCGCCGCCGCCGCCACTGCCCGTTGTTGTTTTTGTTGCTAGTCCACACAGGCTCTGAGTCGAGCAGCAGCGCCATCCAACGGCAGCGACTTCCTACACAAACATATATTCGCCAGCCCTATGTACTTTCGCCCCGCCTCGCCCCTCGCCGGCTGAATTAGAGGTTTCAGCCGCACGCAGTCCACGCCCATTATTTAGCTACTTGTCTCTTTTCAGTGTGACGGGTGAATGGGGGCCGGAACAAAGGCCCTCCCTACGAGCGGGAGGGCGGAGGGGGGCGAAACGAGGCGAGGCGAGCAGATCCCCCGGCGAAGCTTATGTACGCCGCCGTCTCAGGCGAAGGTTCGCTTCATTCGCAATCCGACTTAAGTCGGACCACAGCAGCGGCGACGGCGACGGCGAGGGTTCGCCTCGCCTTGCGGTGCGGCGAAATATAAAACATGGGTCTTGGGAGTTCGCCCGATAGTACATAGATTGCGCGCGGGGAGGGGGGAGCGGGGCGAACAAGCCAGGCACGGTGCCTAGGAATTCGCTCGGTTTTTTTGCCCCCGCATGATACACCCATTCACGGCGCTCTGGTGTAAGTGCAATCGATAGGATGGGTGCGGATTGCTGATGGGCGCTACTACACCGCGACATGATACCCCCCGGCTCGGACTCCGGCCCGCCCCCCCTGGCTCGCGGGCCTGCTGATTATTGCGAGCCGAGGCCGCGCTACGCGTCGTGGCGTTGTGGCGTCCTCGGCGATGACGAGCCAATGGCTCGGGCGACACTCGAGCGTCTTAATTAAATACCTGGCCATTTCGAGATCTCGGCCGATTTCAATGTTTGCTCTACGTCAAATTAATGCCCATGTCCTTGCGGGTCTACGGAGCACTAGGACTTTGTTTGGGGCGATAAGGGACGGGTGGGTTTCCTCTCCTCGGCCGAATAAAAACTGCGTGGGCTTGCTATATAATGTAGAAGAAATACGAAAACAGAAATAATATACACGCAGAAAACTTTTTCGTAATATCAAAGCAAAATTATATAAATCTTAGGAAAAATTAGGCATAATGTGGAGTCGAAGAAGTTCTACACTACGGTTTAAGAATTTTTTTTTTTTCATAAAAATGAACCTACTTCACCGAGCATAGGAATATATTTGAAATTGATATTCAAACAACTAATAGAATTAGTTGTTAAGATAATCTAAAGCTGGGAAACCAAGTAAAATAGTAAATTTGTAAATGGTTTTCCGTCTGCTTTAGTTCTTTCAAGTAATTTAATCTTCTCTTTCAGTATGAAAAATAAAAATAAATTAAAAATAAATTTATTATACATATGTAGTTTCAAAAAATATATAAAAATGTCTTTTACTTTAAATTTTGGGTATATAAAATGTATACTAGCTATTTAGAATAAAAATTGAACATTGATACTCCATACAAAAGTTAAAGAGTGAAGAGACTTTTTCTGTCCGGCCCATATGAATGTAAAAATGTCGAATGTTCAACTTTGAGATTTAAACATCGAATCGTATCTTATAATTGTGAATATAAGAAAGAGAATATTCAAAGGGGAGTTCTGAAGATTTAATTTAATCATTTTTCACACATAGCATTTAATTTTTGTGTGAAAAGTAGAGCTACGTGCTATTGCACATGCGATAATACAAAGGTGTTCAGATCTCAAGTTGAACATTCGGAGATTTTTACATTTATATGGGGTTGAAAGTAAAAGTCTCCTTAATTTTAATTTTTTATATAAAGTATAGGCGTTCAGTTTTTATATTGAACATTTACCAATCCAAGTATGAGCCGCTGAGAATTTGAGGTCGAAAGAATCCTTGCTTTTGTTATTGAATTCGGTAATTTTTAGACTCGATGTTTTCATGCGAGCAATCATCCTTGCCTTGATTTTCAGATTGATTAGAATCCTAAGTTGATTTCACTACGACTCTACTTTTTAGGAATTTAATAAATCTTGTGTGTATAGAAATGTGCACTGTATAGTAGGTAATTAATGGAAGAATGGAATGGAATTGAAGACATTTTAAATACCGTAGATGCGGGTTACTTTAGCTCTAGGGGGTAACTTTGGCTCAAAACAAACAAAATATTGAATTTCCCACCTCTTCGTAGCTATGACACTAAACGATCTAGTTCGACTCGGAAATGTTAGATGGTTTTACTGACGTCTATTTGTAATTGGTTGCACGAATTTTTTCATAGTTAAAACTGTCATTTGCGCTTCAAACTTACCTGCTGTGAATATTTACGTATTTCAGGTCAGAAAACTTTCTTGTGTAACAGAGGGCTGTAGAAAAGTTAGTTTTTGTTAATGTTTTGTTGAAAATTAAACGTTTTTTTTTGCGTCGAATGCTTCATTTGTTTATTTTCTATTATTTCAAAGGACTTAAATAGGCTCAATACTTGCTTATTTATATAGGTTTTGTGCCCAAACCATCTACAAGTCAAAGTAACCCTCCTCAAAGGACAACTTTGGCTCAAATTTAAAAATAATAAAAAATATATTCTTACAAACTTTTTGCTATAAAAAACATTATTACTGATTAGCTATTATCCTCATCTATCAAATGAAAACATTATAACACCTAGTAGTCTAACACAATCTATACATCAGAGCGATTTCTTAGGATATAAGAAAAAAGTAGCCAAAGTAACTCGCATCTACGGTACGCCTTTTCTTATTCTCTTTGTTTTTTAATTCTAATTCTATAACCAAAATGGCAAAATATTCATGACAAAATGTTTGTAATACCTTAACTGGGTTCGGTTCCTGGTTTTAATATGTAATGTGTTAAAACAGATTTCTTTGTTATTGTTTAATTTACCACAACTAATTTGTCTTTTATTTTACTTTAATACCTAGTAGTGATTATACATTATACATAAGTATAACATTTAGAATTTCAAGCGTACCATTATAAGTTTTTATTGAAATTAAAGTATGATTATTATTAAAACGTCTCGATTTTCTTCAAAAATTCAAAGATTACAAAATATTTTGCAAATTCTAGGATTAAAATTAAACTTATCGTAAAAGAGTTATATTCAACATTAACAAATTTCACAGAAAAAAGAGTGTAATTTATAATTTTGTTCGTACAATTTCATGTCAAGAAGATCTAGAAAGTGGTGGTGGTGGGATTACCTAAACCTAAAATTCAAAAACAAAAATATTTTCTTGCATTACGAAAATACTATGTAACTTGATTTTGAGAATAAGTCCGTTAATATCTAAAACCTTAATGTGAGTTTTAAAAACTTTTATAGATTTATATATTTATAAAACCCTAAAATACTACAAGAATATACAAATTGCAACTTCATACCACCAATTCAGGAGTAGTTCCATCAAAAGAACATTAAGTCTCATACCGGCTTACTCTTAAAGTCTTCCGCCTGTCTGAATCTTTTATGTGAGCTCTGTTAGCATCTAATATCTTCATTTCGCGCAAGCTGTGGCAGCTCGCTCCTCATTTCAGAGGGTTTCTTCACTCCGGGGAACAATGGGCGAGAAGGGCTATTTTTGAAATAAAAATCCTCCCTGCGGGTATTAGGTCTTTATTAACTCATTATTCGGGCATATGACTTTAATTCACTCTCCGGAATATGATGGACCTGGGCTCCTTGTAATTCAATACCCTTTTAGCATGTTTCGTTCTGTTATTGGAATCTGAAGTGTGCTTAACGCGCACAAAGTACCTACAATACATAAATTTTATGCTGGGGCATGTTGCAGCAATGGTCAGTGAGCTGTGAAACAAAAACATTCCCTGGACTTGAAACTTGCACTTCTGATTTTTTCAGCAAATAAAATATAATTTTAAACTAGTACATAGTACCTAATAATTAAACTATAATAAAATTAACTAAATTTGAGGTAAACTTTCAATTTTTCAACAAATAATATCCTATGTATAAAAATTAATATTTGTATGTTCATCTTCTATAAGTTTATGCGATTTTCAAAAACTTTGTACTTGAGGGTTTTGAGGTCGCTGATTTCAAACCATTAAAGATGGTGGACTGTCAAATCTTAAAATTTATGCGATTTCCACCAAACTTGGTACTTGGGGTAATTTCGAAGTCGCTGATTTCAAACCAACCGTTGGAATGTGCGAATTCAGGATGGTGAACTGTTAAATTTAAAAGTTTATGCGATTTCCACCAAATCTGGTACATCGGGGTTTTCGGGCGTAGCAGCACACGTCGGGTATTTAATAGTTGTTTATAAAATAAAAAGTTTTCCAATGTATTGTAAAATTGCTATATCTTTAGGTAATATAATTTTAAAGTACAGCAAAAATTTCAAATGAATCGGTTTTATGATCTTTATATTTATTATTTATATTTACAGGCCGATTCAAAAAATGTATTATAGTTTCGAATTAAATGCGTTTAAATTGTTATGTCGTATCATTTGATTCAAACTTTTTGATGAAATAAGTATAATATTATAAATAGTATCCCACCTATGAAATCTTTAAGTCAAAACAAAAAATATATGAGTTTCTGGAAAATTCTAGAGTATACTTATTAATAAGAAGTTGATGAGTATTTCGAGGAAACATAAAATTGATTTAATAATGGTTTATAAATGTTTATTTATAAGTGTTCGGGATGTTTAATTTTTGAGATAACATAATGGGAATATGTATACGCATAAATTTGTTTTGATTATGAAGACAATTTGGGGTCAGGAAATTGCAATATACAAAACGAATTATAATTATAGTCATTTATTCGTGTATAATGCATAATTGACTGCTTT
This sequence comes from Machimus rusticus, assembly GCA_951509405.1. Taxonomy (NCBI): domain Eukaryota; kingdom Metazoa; phylum Arthropoda; class Insecta; order Diptera; family Asilidae; genus Machimus; species Machimus rusticus. The sequence goes on from OX608049.1 coordinate 8,863,307, forward strand.
TATAATTAAATTAATAGAATAAAGGAAAATTTTGAATTGAGTATTACCACGAATTAATGCAAACTTCTAATTAAATTTCATAAAATTAAAAGACGTTAACACTGTTAATATTGTAAATATATCCCCAAAGTATGCTTAACCTAAGTAACCTCCATGTCCTTTGAATTAAAATTTGATTCCGAAATTTTACGTCGCAAGAAGTAAAATATCGATTTCCTAGCAAACAAACAGCAGTTTCGCTGTTTTTCTTGGAAAATGAGATGTCGGATATGCGGCGCCAGCCATCTGAAGACCGGCTGACTATCTTACACCATACAGCGCGGAGAAAGCGATCACTTTATGGACAAAAATGAAAATAGAAAAGTCTTTGGCGTTTTCCTTCCCGGAATTTGTCAAGTTCAAACAAATGTTTTGTATCATTCCGACATAAATGGACTGCTGGCCTACCTTTCTCAAATAAGGAAGAAAATGCTTCACTTTACTCCCATTACTGAGTTTGTAAATAGTCAGCTGAGTGACTGTTAAATTTTTTTTGGATTTAGGGCTATTTTTGGAGAATAGTGTATGTTACTTTAAAGCAATTATTTAGCTAAAAGCATAAGTATATTTTTTTAATGCAATGGAGATATTAAATTATTACTTTCACTATAATTATTCTGAATGGCAAACATTCAAAAAATTATCTTAAATTAGAATTAAATTGGAAAATATCGTGAATAGTGAAATAGTGAATATTTCATGCAGTGAAACAAATAAAAATTTAAAATTATTGTCCAATTAAATGAAAGTGGCAATAACACGCTCGTGGAAGGCGTTGAGGCGTGCCAACCAATTTTAAAATTTAATAACCAACTTCCTTGCACCGAAGCCAATTCATTCTTTTCCCTATTTGGGGGTCGGCCCACGACCTGGAAAACCCCTGACGAGGTGTTTACTACCATCCAAAATGACTTGCCCATTTTGATTTTACTTATGAACTATAAAATTCAAAAAACGACACTATCTGCAGAATGAGCGTCATGAGCGGGCCAACTGACGAAGTGACCTTCTGGCTCTAGTAATGAAGGGATGTTGCCTTGTTAGACGCGATGACGCAGCAAAAGTGGACCTGCATCACACCGGAACGTCTCCTTTGCATGAGTGCATTTTTAATATTGAATTTATTTATTTTTTAAAAATTTGAGAAAATACAAAACAAGAGTAGATGTACCATATCACATGGCCTTGTTTATGTTATTCTTTTTCGCATTCTGCAATTTATTTCAGTTGACTAAGCAGGGGATTATTGCAGCTGGAATTTACCTTTTGCTTTTGTTGCCGTCAAACAACTAATCAAAAGTATTTTATTATTTCTGGTCAAGGAGTGTGAAGCAAAGGTACCCAATTAAATTGTATAATGATTATAAGTTGGACAATCTTAGAAACAATTTTCCACTAAACTAAACAATTGAAAAAAGCAACCAGAAGATGAATTTTTATAGGGTTGTTCAATAAAGAAATACATATGTAGGTTTTCTTGTAAGTTTTACTTTCTTTTTGTCAATTTCAATGAAATATTGCATACTCACATATTTATAGGAAACTTACAATTAAGATTTCAAACATTTTGTTTGTTTGCTTATAATTTATTAAGTAAATAGAATTCCATGAAATAAAATTAAATAGATAAAGTTGAGTATAAAGGGGGAATGTAGTTTAGAAAGCTAAAAACAACAAATTTTCATGATTTTTTTTTTCATAGAAATTTTATATGTGAAATTATTATAGCATATAAGTCTTGGATAATAATATGTATCTTAAGTGTTTAAAAATATTTTTCACTTATTTTTTTTAACAAAATTGCGCCGAATTTGTCGTGTATTATTTAGGTGCTCCAATTTGTTTAGGCTATTATAATAATAATACTTCGAATATAAACCTATAAAATTTTGTCAACTTTTTTAAATTTCATAGGTTTATGTACTATACTGCTTATGAACATTGCCCTTTTGTCTAAATATTTCAGAATGCTTTTCAAGGGAGCAAAACTGCGCGAAAATTGGGCATCATTGCTTCGAGTAAATAAAAAATATTTTTAAATACTAAGAACACTACCTACCTTACAAAACCTAAATATTTCAAAACTGTTATTTATAATTATTTTATGAAAAAAATCATGAAAAATAGCCTTTTTAAATAAGTTATGTGTTTTATATTTGCATTAATTTAAATAGTAGGTATACCTATCAATCGTTATTTAATAGTTTTGTTTTTGAAGAGTTTTATAATTTGATTTTTGCTTCATTTACCTGCTACTCCCGAACGAATAGTTTGGATTTCTTGTAAAAATAAAAAGTCAGCTTAAGTTTTTATTTTTACAAGTCAAAAATGACTAGTTTTTAAGCTTTTTATTATTTTATTGACAAATTTATCAAGACATACTTAGAATAAAACCTACATATTTGCTGAAAAACGCAATATACCTTTTATATTTCAATAATTAACATCATTGACGATCCTTCTTTCCTGAGACATTGTCTTAATTTCACCGTCAGGAATTGTATAAAATTGTAAAAAATTGTACTTATAAGAGAAATCACAAATTCGACTTAAAATATAGTAAAATAGTAAAATATAGTAATAAAATTTTCCTTCAGCTTTTGTGATTTAAAAATTGATAGGCATAACTCTGCTAAAAACAACGTACCTTTATTCTCTAAAAACAAGAAAATTAGTATAAAATTATTATTTAATATTGCAAACCTTCTACTATTAGCAGATAATTGTAAATTTGTATGTAACTGCCCAAAATTGAATAAAGATTAAGTGCCTGATCATTCACAATTTCACCGAAAATCGGAAACATGTGGTGGCTTGGGAAACCCCAAATCGGATTTAAAAATTTTTTTGCCTAAAATCACTTTCCAAATTGCCTTTGAGCCGAAGAAGGAGCCATTGTCTGAAAAGGCGACTTGCTTTACTTAAATCCAGTAATCTTCCCTAATTACCTGCCAAAGTAAACATCATTTGGCAATTTTTCACACCGTCCTGAGCCCCGACCGCCCCTAATCCCTTCGGTTAATGCATGCGAGCCGCCGTGACCACGCAGGTGAGACGTTGCCACGCACAAAGTCTAAAACCGCAAATTGATCTAAAGCCAGGCAAAACAACCCGCCTGAAATTTGGTGCAATAAACTTAAGATAGTTGGACTTTCCACGCTTAAGACGCCTGCAACGTCTTAAAGACTCCGACTGAAGAAAGTTAGAGGACAAAAGGGTCCAATTCGGGTGCACTTAAGAAGCGCTTGAAATGCACACCTCCATAAAACCCTTTCTTATTTTAGGGCGCAATTAGCACATTAAGTGTCCGATTGTCCCGCAAAATGGAAATTTCGTGAATTATTCTCGCATTTTACGAGTAGTTGCGTTGCATGCGAAACGAGCAGGGTGGGCATCATCCATTAGGAAGGAGTCCCACAGGATGTGAACCCCTTTAATCCGGACCCAAACAGATTAAACCCCACAGAATTTGAGCCCCTCACTACACGCGGCCGTGCATCGCAGCAACCACCCCAAATCCTGGTGATGATGAGGGAACAGGGAGCAACCGTCGTCCGGATCCCGATTCCCGATTCCCAGTTCCCGGATTCCCTGGCCCTGGTCCCTCCCTCTCTGATCTCACGTTAGCATCACATTGAAATCAAGTCGTCAAGTAATTTGTTACTTTCCAGAGGCCTTTCAGTTGGCGCGGCCTAATTGATTCAAAGCAGATTAGGGACAATATTTAGGGTCCTCTGATTTGTAGCCCATTTAGGGAGCAGCCGATCATGATTACGGGTGTGCGGTGTCGTTTTACCATTCGACCGGGCTCACTCCTCGTCCTCGCAGCCTCCGGCATGGATGAGAATTATTCCTGGTGAATTATCAGAGTTTTGGTGTAATGCCTTTTCATTCGCAGTCATCTGATGATTTATTATGGGAATGGGCAGGTTGACGAAGGGAAGAGCTGTAGTTGCTACTTTTAATTTGAAACTAGTTTCTGAAAAAAAATCTTAGTATTATTATTTATAATACTTAAATATGTTATTTCCATAAATTTAATTAACAGTAGACTCGCGTATAACGCGATTACCAGAACCCGAATTCCTATAACGCGATGAAATTATTGCGACTTTTTCAATAACACGATTTTGTACAAAGCTCACTGAACAAAATGTGGAAATTTCTCGTTTACTAATGAATTTGTTTCATATTACAATATTTATTTATTTATTTCCGCTTTATAATTTATAATATACAATGTTGCCGAACACTAAACAATTATCGTATCATATAGAGGTTTGTACTAAATACATATTTGAACTGCAATATAATATAATATTAGGTACCTAATACTATAATTAATTTCATTATTATTTCACATTTATTTATTTGGTTATTGGATGAAAGGTTTCGATCAATTTTAATTCCCATCAAAAATAAAAGTTATTTCCCAATTTTTGTTTTGGTTGTTAGCTAACATTATTCAGCAATTTATTCTACTTTTCTAACCAATTTATAGATACAGTTTTTTCCGCAAAATCTGCCAGTTCTAATTATCATACGATTTCCACCGAAATTAGTATTTAGGGGTTTTTGGAGTCGTTGATTTTAAACTGGCAGAAGTTACGAATTCAAGATGGTGGACTATCAGATTTATAAATATGTAAATAAATTCAAATGAAACTTATGAAAAAATAACATTTTCGGAACACGAATTTTGTTGAAACGTTGGAGTAATGTCTATGTATTTAAGATCAAATATGACAAATATGCGAACCAAAGTTTGAAGAAATTACATTTTTCTACTCGAATTTTTTTGACGAAAATTTGGGGAAGGTCCTTACACTTTAGGTATGTATTTATATAGTATTCAAGTAAAAAATACCTATACTGACAGTTTCCTGAAAATAAAAAAGCAAAATAATCTACGATTTATCATTTCGAACGAAAAATGCTTTTTTGTCGCCATTAATAATTCAAAAAAGGTATTTATCTAATTCGTTTGTTTTAAGGATTTTCCAGGAATATTTTTAAAGAAAATATGGAAACGCCTTTCACTTATGGTTTTACAGAATTCTTTCTAAAGGATAAGAATAATGATTGCAAAATTTTTAACTCTTTGTGTCTAGCTTTGTATATAAATACACATACATACTTGTTTTTATCTTTTCAGTTCTTTTTTTTACAAAAAATGGGGTTTCTTGTTTTTTTTTTAACTAACTTATTTCGTCATCAAAAATTTTAGTTTCTGAGGGTTTCTATGGGACAAATCCTATTAAAATTATCTATCACATTCTAGTTCGGTATAAACTAATATCAAAAATTTTGAACAGCGTTATTTATGCTTAAATTTTGAACTTAAAACGACTCGATCGATAGATACACTGCGGTTCTCCTTATTGGGACAGGATTAGGCAAAATTTAGCTAAATTTGATTATACAAATAAAATAAAAATACTAAAAAATTTAAGTGCTCATACAATAATGTGGGAAAAAACTTTCCTAAGGCTATCGTGCCTTGGAGCTGAATGAATAGAGGCAATCAAAGGACATTTTTCACGCGATTGCTACCGAAACCCCAATCTAGCCCGTTCGGCCGGATCACTTTGATCTTCCATCGCGGTGTCATGACTCCTTTCTTCCTGAGCCTAATGCCGCGATATTCCGCTGTAATGAGTAAAGTGAAAACAAAAACACAAGGCTGAGGCCTCAAGCCTCCGGAGTTGTATTGCTTACATGAAGTGTAAAAAGTTAGTGCGGCTCAGTGGGCTTGAATGGGTCCCTTGTTAATTTGTCATTCGGACGAGGACACCGCCTCGGAACATATCCTCCCAATAATCCCGGCAGCATAAGCATAACTGCCACGTCCCCTGCCACCGAGTAAATGAGCCCGAGGGCATTTCATCCCTGAAAACCCCTCTCGAGTGCAAATATTTTCAAAACTTATTTTTCTCAGCTGAGCCCCTTTTCCTGGATCGGAAGCAATTGCAATTCGAAGTCGAAGAGTCTGCTCGCGATGGGTCCCATTGTCGCGGAGAGGAGGATAACGAGGAAGGGCTCGTGGAAGAGTGACAGCGTCCCGAGCCTAAGTATATTTTTAAAAAAAAAGTATATTAAAACGGCTCGACAATGAAAAGGTGTTATTTTAATCCGGATTATCTGCAAACACCAGCAACAGACCATTTTGACAGAAGCGGGGTCCCCGGGGCCCATTAAGGGACGCGGCCATGGGAGATCCGAGTGATTTTTGGGCTATTTGAAAGAGCTCCTCCCGGACCCCGGGTCAATCTCCCGGCGTATTCCAGCCGACGAAATCTCACCCTCCTGCATCCGGAGGACACAACTGCGGTTGGTGTTAAATAGATTCCGGGGATTGCACCCATTTTCACGTACGTGTGCACCTCTATTTATCATATATGCACCTTTGTATCTGCGTATCTCTGGTGCAAATCGGTTTTGCGGCTTAGGCCTTAATTCCTTTCGGATACGTCGCCCAGCAACAATTCAACGGAGATGATACCGGGCCTGAATGACGGCCCATTTGAATACCGAAACAAATCGTCTCGGCAACCAAAAAGTAGTTCCAACAAAAGAGCTCAATATGAAAATTGTTAACAATCCTTAAAATTGTTCAACAGATTTCTGAAAAGAGTCCTTTGAGATTGAGGCTCACTTCTCCTTGAACTGTTTCAAAATTGTTTGCAATTTTTTTGCTTACATTTAAATGATATGGAAATCGATGGGTTTCAAAGTTTTCAGTCTTTGAATCTTTCAACACACAAAAATGTCTTTCAACTAGACAACGAAAAACGATTTCACTTCAAAAATACGTTCAAGACGTGCGTGCTAAGAAAAAAGAAGAGTGAGGCGAAGTTGTTTGAATTTTGGGGATTCTAAAAGGTTACTAGGCAGTCAGTTCTAAGGAAAACCTTGTTATAAATCAATTCAATTTCAATTGTTGAAATGGTGCTGTGGAGACAAGCCAAAACTTTTTACTCAATTATCAAAGTGTTCTTCCTTTAATTTTAAGGAAATAAACTCGTCATTGATTTAATAAAAATAATTAAGTAAGCTTTTCCTTAGAAAACCAGATTGTTGTATCTTATCTGTTATTAAATAAAAATTAACTTTTCAAAATTTTAAATGTGTGTCAACCCGACTACAATGCATTTTGAATGGAGGCTTTAACTAGTAAATCTTTTAGTCACAATTTGGAGTTTCGATTGTAAAATATCAAGCTTACGATTTTAAATAAGTTATATTCACTTCTCTGTGTATTTGGTCTTGTATCTCAGTAAATTCTACTACATTGTACTTAAATTCAAAATTAATCATCTTCACTTTTATTTCTAAAATCTTAGAAATCCTTAGTAAATTTTTTCTCTTACAACTTTAATTTATACCTACCTATATTATTTTAATTAATTAGTTTATTACACAATTTATTTGTATTATTCTCTTTATTTCTGAATACTGGAAGATACTTTTTTTCTGGAGTAAGTAGACATGCGCAAAACGGAATTGTAAACCAAATGTGTTATTATTATCTTATTTATTTGTAGATTAAATCTAAATTTTATTTTGTTAATGCAACAAAAACTGTCTTTCGATAAATTGAACTGCAAAATTTTGTTTTCAAACCTGATCGAATAAAATTGTTGGTATATTTGTAAAATACAGTATAAGAAAATTAATAAAGTAAAATTATAAAATTGATATGTTAGAGATACATACATATGTATATCTAAATATGGAGATAAACGAAGATCAGCTTCATCTTATCTACTTAAAAATGAATAAAGGTACCTACTATAATACTTTGATAGCTTAATACAATGTAGTAGTATGATTCTCTTTATTAGAATTTGTTAGATTTACAGCAGCAGATGAAATTAAAAACCAAAATTCCTTGACGTTTTGTTCGATTCTCAATAAATTTTAGAGTTTCTTCTTCTGTTATTGCAATATAGTAGTAAAATTTATTGATATTAAAACATATTACATATTTATATTATTTTACTGGAATATATTTCTGAAAACCTATTGTGATAGACGACTTTTGCTCTCAGGTTTATAATTTTTGTTTCCTACTACATAGTACATATAAAAATTTTTAGCACTAGTCCCGGTTGGCATAGTATGAAAAATCGTTTAAATAATAAATCGTAACACATCAGTATGCTTTTATGTGCCTGGGATAGTAAATAGATAAGAGAAGAGCATAAATTCTCACGATACAATTTGCAGAGTTCGCTTACCTGGCAATTACGCCCTGAACCCGCTGTGATTAAGTACAGTATCTGGAATTGCGCAAAACTAATGAATACTCTCACCTAATTCACTCAGCTGTGATAATTGTTCCAGCTGAGCAGAAACAGATCAATTCACCGAAGACGAATAATTAAAAACCGCTTAACGCTCTGAAGAAAGGTATTCCGCATTTCGAGGGACTTAAGACGGGCACCGCCTTTCGGCGCAGACTCCCAGGAGCCCTGCGGGGCGACGCGGAGCGCTTACCGCTTTCAACTTAACCGGGTAAAGTGATATCTTTATTAGCATTCAATCTTGAGCCAGTCTCCTGCCGCTTGATTTATCGCTCGAAGTTATTGCCGTTGAGTTATTACGCGGACCTCTTCCTGATACTTCGGTCTCGCGGTCATCACCCGCCGAATGCCGCTCTTGACGGCCAGATTTATGAAAAGCAATAATGGTAGACGTCTTTAAATTAAAAGTTTTACAATGTAAATTCAATCTATCTTGGGTGGTAGGAGTGCCTTCGTAACAAACTATTGTATATACATATGAGAGCAAAATTCAAGTATTTCTGTAGTTATAGGTATTCTACTATTTTCACCATTTTTTATAGATTCGACAGAAACTACATAGATTAATAGAATAAACCCTTTTAAGAATTTTAATCCTCCGCATGAAGCTTTATAGAATCCTTGTTACTTACAATTTCGAAAATCAAAATAAGTAGACTAAGTTATTTTGGATCCTCGTTTCAAATTTTATTAAATGATTTAACATTAACGAAGAATTGCAAGGAGTAAAGGACCACGACCGTAGAATCCGTTTGGGTTACGTTGAGTTGCATTAAAACTTGAAATATATACATGCGGCTAAACGCTACACCAATTTATAGCGACGAAAGGCAAAACATTGACGTGGAGGAACGTTGAACATTTCTTAACTTTTGGTCTAGTATACTAGACGCGTCAGAACTTTCAAACTTTGAAAATATATTGGATTTGGAATCTAACATACCTGGTATGTACATTGATTTCATAGGTATACCTACGCAAAAGCGGCGTCTTCCCTTCACTAAAGTTAAACATTAATTGGCTTTTGAAAGTAGGAGTCCTATTAATAGAAATTTAACTAATATATCATATTATATAATAAAAATTGCTTATTTGTCCAATAAAATTCTCGCGCTGTGCCTGTTTAAAAATTGGCTGATTCAGATTCTCGACCCCTCTGCGTTGTTCTTCAAATACGTTGAAAGCTTTTAAGCTCTTATGCAACGCAACGCATACGGATTCTATTGACGCAGACCTTAAGAACTTTTGGAATATGGATTTTTTAAACTCAAATAATAAGAGGATATTTAAAATTATACATCTCGAAAATTATGTAGTAAATACATACTTACATACATATATGTATGTATTGTGAGATTTACACATTTTTGTATTTTCAACGACAATTTTATCTAATGTTATACGAGTCTTATTATGATGTATAAGTCATCGCATTTAAAATAAAATTTAAAAAACGTTATTTACTGCATTCCAACTTAACGAGAACACTAAAATCTAAAATTTCGCATTCAATCACATTCGCAATGTTAGCCCTTTTAGATAGCTGAAAGCGTGCTTATAATCAGCAACCCAAAAACTCCTATAATATAAATTTTTGTAAAGACACATATGTATATATAGACATAAAAATGAATTTTTTTTAAAGGCATATTTGCCCATATTATCAGTTAAATACGTTCATGATATGTATGTTTTCAAAAATATCTATATGCGGGATGCCAATTAAGCATTGCTATAAGACAATTTTATGGGAAATATATATTTATGAGAATTTAGTATAACTAGTGGTCGCCCTGTGGTCGAAATTCGACCTACTGGGGTTACTACGAAAAATACGAATATACACAGTCTATTATGTTTTTGAAATTGGCACTGTCAATAACAAAATTACGAAAGTTTGACCACAGACTACTATGTGTTTGACATAGACAGTATGAACGTATGAAAGTATATTTGTAACACATATTACATATACACTTTAGCTTTCTGCACTTCTTCTCCATATAAATTTTAACTATGCCAAATCTCACACTCATCCCCTTAAAAAGGGGTATAAAGTTTTCCCTTCACGTATTAATATATAGATTCATTTCCAATGCATCCTACTAAAACTGATAAACAGTAACGAAATTAGCATAAACCTAGCCTTTCAATGAAAATGTTTAATTTCTGAACAATTTATAAATTAGAAAATTGTTGGAAGATTGTTTTGTTAAGCTTTTGTTATTGAATTTTAGGGTTTATTGTAGTTTTTTGTTGTAAAATAAAATGTTGAATTTGTTATTTGTCGCATAACACTAATCCACAAATTCTTGTTTTTTTCTGTCCTTGGAAGGATAATAGGTGGTTTTGATAAAACTTTTTCGGTAGATTAAGAGTTGGAAAATAAAAATATTCTAGAACGTCAGATTTTTAAGTAATAACATTGAAAGCTGGAAGGTGAAAAAATCTTATTTTGTCCATTTTTGTAAATTTATTAAAAAATATTAGAATTATGTAGCAGTTCGAAATATATCTCCAAAAACAACTTAAATGTTTAACTGCACTTCTAAAATATCTGTTATTTGAAAGGTGTATCAAGATTCATAAAGCCTAAGAAAGGGTTCATGAAAAACTCATTCTGTAAACAAATTTTAAGAAAGTTTATAAATAACTGATTTTATGTAGATAGTTAAGGATCTAAATAATCTTTTATTAGAGGTATGTTTCGATGTTGCGATAATCTGTTAGTTTTGAAAAAGTTTTGAAATACAGTGGAAACTCGAATAATCGGACTAATTGCTGTCGTTAGGCATTCGGATAATCGAAAATCCGGATAATCGAATTTATGAAGAGAAGCAGTTTTTGTACCTACATATTACATATTGCATAATACATAGTGCTTAGAAACTACAAAAACAAATTAAGCTTATCAACAAAAATCAATGTTTATTAAGAAATTATTAAGAGATACATTTTTGAACGTACGTATGCACCTATTTATGTATTATTATGTACAGTACACCTATTTATGTATTATTATGTACAGTGCGTTCCTCTATATAAATCTTTCTTAAGATCTTTTGCTTTTATATCTTTTTTTTTGAAAATTAGTAATTAGTTTTCTTCGCGAAATTACCGGCGAGTTTTACGGAATGACAGTAACTCGGCACTTAGCTGTTCGAAATTAGGTGCACTTTCTAAAACAATAATGTTGAAAACGACCTTCTGAAAAACTCTTCAACAAGATCCTAATACATATTCGCAGGGCTAAAGTGAAGTTAGTTAGATCAAGAAAAAATTACTGGAGCGCGGGCGGATATTGCTATAGCCTCAATCGTTCATGTTTGCTTGGATTCGACTTGTATAAAGTTATGAATTTGATCGCGGTTGGTAGTCCGGATAATCGCGAATCCGTATAACTGAGGGCCGGATAATCGAGTCTCCACTGTATGTATGTTTAATAGTAAAAGAGGTATTTTTTTACTTTTCTCGAAAACTTGATGTACTGCAAAATTTTCGTTTTCAAATTTAGGTTCAACACATTATTAAAACGCTCATATATTTACATGATATAAGGTCTACGTTCTCATATATGATTATATCTATGTGTTTATGTGCAAATTTGGTGCATATTTCGCTTATCACATAGCACTAAAATATAGAAAACTTGGTTAATTTTAGCAACCAGAAAATTACAAATTAAGAATTTGTTAAAGAAATTGTTTTGGCTAGTTATCGCATGTCCTTCCTACATTGCACTCTCGGTGGCTATTTTTGAACCTACCCTGAGACGGTGGCGTATAAAGTTCCATTTGGGGCCCCGGGGTCGTTCATTGTGCGTTCAGCTGCTAAAGAGCCTTCTCACAAAAGTCTGACCTTGTAATGGAGCTAAAGTTGAGGGACAAAAACACACGCCTAATTGAATTGTGGATAAATATTTTCCAACAGGATATTAAAAACAATTAACCTTTAGATCATCTTACACACAATTTGCCTCGGTTGGGCATTGAGGACGACGCCTTTATGTTCGCAAACGAAACGTAAAACGGACGACGACGACGTAGACGTCGTTTTTCAAAAAGCCAGCTCTATACAGGGAATAAGGAACCTCTTTTGAGCTCATGTCATTCCAGCGAGCGGGTTTAAATTTCAGGGGCCTCCTTAAAACAATGAGAGGCCCCTGATGCGATTTGCATTTTTCTTAAGCGAGCCTCATGATTAAAATAAAAAATAAAATAAAGGAGGCAAAATGATCTTACAAAGGATGCTAACGAAGCATAAACTACTTAAAGCAGCATTTTGAGCACTTGTTCGGATGAAATCAAATGCGAAAAATGCCAGGGGCCCCCAGGTAAAGGTGTTTAATTCGATTACGGGCAGCATTATCCCTCAATTAGACCTCATTTAAAGCCAGTGAGGATGTTATCAAATAATGGAATAATGGAATAATAAGGAGGGAAGTCATGAGCTTTTCCCGGGCATCGCGATCTTAAAGATTTTATTATATATGTATAAAAGTAATAAGGTTTGCGCGGTTTGAGCAGCCTTCGCGGCGATTCATCTTGGGTTTTCTGGTGGGCAAAGGTACAAAAATGATCATGTTTCAGGGCCGAAAGGACGGTGCTCTTTGTTAGGTGCGACCTCAGATCCGGGGGTTATTCTGGGTTTTAGTGCGGGAAGATATTGGCATCGGAGGTGATCCAATTACCCGGCTAAGTCCGATCAATAGCAAAAGCAGATGGTTTAGAAATTGCTGACGGATTAAAGGGACTAAAGGACTCGTAAAAGGGTTGAAAAAGCAACTGCGGTCCATTCAAAAACGACAGCATCTTTGCTCGAGAGATTCGCCCTCTATCTTTAGATCTTGCAAAATTTACATTGTACTGATTGCGACGGGGACTAAGGGATGGGCCAGGGGGATGCGGTGGAACGCAATTAGATAAACCGCAAAGATAAACGAGTAAATCAAATTTATGCACCCTCCGGTCGGGGATGGACCGTTTATGTCCCATCAGTGCGTACACCGCTCTCTGGTTGTCATCAAATGAACAAATCGAGTGTGAACCAACAAACGCGACATGAATGGGAATTATTTTGTTGGAGTGGTTCGCCTGGGAGTGCCCCCGGTTAAAATGGAGCTCCCGCTCCGGTATAGTGCAGCATCGCGGAAGCCCCGCCAACCAAACCAAACCATATCCTAGAATCCAGCATACTTATGCTGCTCGCATACAACTCTTTTAACCCTTTTCCCAGTTAAGCACACATGCGAATTTTTTATGTAAATAGACCTCGAGTGTATGCGCTGCGCGGCACTGATGGTGCTGGGCTGTCGTCTCCTCAGGGCCCCACGGATGTGCCCCTGATTCCCTTCGATTTTGCGAGTTTTATTATTTTCTTCGCCCTTTTGTTCATGCCTCTTTGCACCAAAATTGTCCTTTTCTTGGCAGCCTCTAGGACCTCGGCTAGGCTAACAAAAGGGCTAGCCGAACGTGTTCCGTCTAGTGTTTGTCTAATTAGTATTTATACGTTGCAGAACTTCTATCAAGTGCGCAAATAGACCAGCCCTGCGGATTGGGGTTGACTCACCTCCATTCGAATTAGCATACGAACTGGAGGCGATGAATGGACCCTTTACAACGGAGGCTGTTTACTTTTGCACTTTTTTTCGGCTTTATTTATTAAAAAATTCGAAAATCCCCTTACATTTCCTTTTGAGAAGTACTTCTTTTGAAACTCATTAGCTGGCAGGAAAAAGGACAGTTTTTTTCTCTTTTTTGTGTTCTAGAAAATTGAATTGAGCTACAGAAGTAAATAAAAGATTATTTTTATTCACTTATGATTTTTCGGATTTGGCGTTGTTGATAGTTAGTCTGGAATCACAGTACCTACATACACAAATTTCTTTATATTCTCTATAATTTTCTTCAGTTTAAGATATTATTAATAAATAATAATATTTTTACTATCTGTTTATGATACCTATCCCTATAAATAAATAAAATCGAACGTTGGTTTCTCACGCCTTAACGCTTGGTCCGTTTATTTTCATTTTTTGAGTGAAGGTACTACATATTCCGACTTAACATACAGTATAGCGCTAGAAAATTATAACCACTCTAACAAATTTCAAAATTTGAACTCTGATTACATTTTTTTCGCAAACAATCAAACAAATTAACATTTCCTTGCAGAGCTGCAATCTTTTCTCCTTTGTTATCATTGTTTGAAGAATAATTAATCGTTTCGTTACGAACCAATATGCAATATGCAACAGTATTCCCCCATTCATTTATTCCAGTTCTATCAAATACATATAAATATCAATAAACAAATTTCCATGTTTCCAAGAAGTATTACATGGTATACCATTTCACTTAACGTCGAAAGCATAAATAGTTACACCGAAGAAAATCGCGGAGATTAACAAGTGTTATTAAAAATATGGTTAATAATACTAAATACTTGAAATATTAATTTGCAAAATATGTGAATTTACCCTTAATTTAATGTTTATCTTAAAAGTGTACGAATATAATAAAGTTTTTTTTCAAAATAAAGTATGGAAGTATAAATGTTGGTGTTTATAATTTTTTGGCACTGTACTGTATATAGGTACTGTGTTTCCATGAACAAGGTTGAGTTTGGGTTGAGTTTTCGTTGAGTTTTAAAGCACTGAGGTTAACCCTGCGGGTTTCCATGTACCTGTGTTAGTTTGACAGCTCTAGCTTTAGTGTATTTGCATCACATGTAAATTTATTTAAATATTTGTGTTTAAAAATGGATTTAGCAATGAAAATTATACTATAATATACAGTGTATAAAAGCTGAATGCCATTATTAACACAAAAGCAAGTAATCTACCAATACATTTGCATAACTCAGCTAAATCCAACCCCTTTCGTTGAGTTTAGCTGGGTTCAACGAAACTTATTTCAACCCTGGTTTCCATGGGACTTTAATTCGGGCTAACCCTGAGTTAACTCTGCATGGAAACACAGTAAAGGCCCAACCATAATCGACATGGCTTAACATAAGAAACTTAGCGAATGTCCAACGTTAACATAAGCAAACCATAATAACATATAGACATGAATGAGAGCAAATTGAGTGCCTATCTATAAATCTGACCACTATTTATTAATATTTCTTCAAAGTGCTCCATTTTTTATCAAAGGCAATCTAAGCCAATAAAATAAATTTGAAAGTCCTTATGTCGGGTACGGTTTCAATCATAGGAAATATGTTTAACGAAAGTTCAACGAAAAATGTCATGCTATGTCATGTCAATTATGGGTACCTTCATAAGCTAAACTAAGATCGCACCACTTAAGTGACGTCACTTATGTTAAGTTATGTCGATTATGGTTGGGCCTTAATAGTTTACTTTTCATTTCGTTACCTTGAAAATGGCGGACCCAAGATGGCTATCAAAAATTACCATGAAAATTGGTATTTACTGAGTTTTGGAGATCCTAATTGCGAATCTACTTTCGAAATTTAATTTAATTATATTCGAATCCATTATCAAAATTTGAAAGTTCAAAATGGCGAACCAAATATGGCGACCACAATTTTTGAAATTCTACGAATTTAAGTTAAATTTCGTGATACCGATTTTGATTCCCGTATACATCAACTCGAAAGTTTATTTCTTTATTAGGATGTTTTAGACTCAATCATGCCGAAACGGTTGGTTTGATAATTTTAATTTTTTGTTTGAAGGTACTACATTCTTCAACTTAATATAATAGCTATTTTTAAGGACATTAAATTAAGAGTTTTAAAATGGCGGACTTAAGACAGTGGCTAGCAATTGTAAATTTCAATTAATTGTCATAGTAGACTCAATATGGCGATGAAACTTTTCAAAGTCATATCATTAAAAATAAATTAGATTGGTTGATTTAATACCAATTAATTTAATATTGAACATTTACAGGTGTAACGAAAGAATAGGAAATCAATCAAGGTTTGCAGGTTTAATATTTTCCAATAAGGTGGTAGCAAACCACATCCATAGATTTTAGTAGTAGTACCTACCTCTATATATAATTTTAATTAGAACTTTCCTTAATTTTAAATTTAATTAAGAGAACTGAATTTACCTTACATATATCTACTTAGTTTATAAGTTTTGTGTCTCTCATTCCGCAATGTGTGTTTAAACGTTGCTAATCTTTTCAGATAGGTTACTTTTATCCCATACCATCAGCCCCAATTAGTTCGAAGAAATAAACACACACTTTTAGTCTTAACAATGCGGATTTTAGAGTATATACTTTCATTTGGCATTTCAAATATTCGCTCTACATAGTTCAAAATCATTCTGAATTCTGTGAATATAATAAATTTTTAAATTACGCTTGTTGTAGTACTGTAACCAAGTTTATCTAGATATTTAGACTCCAATTGTAGGATCTGCAAAAACTTCATACTCCATAGAAGAGACTAAAGATTCGTATAATTGCGTGCAAACATTTCATTAAACTTGGTCGCATTCGCTTTATGGACTTTTATGCGAACTCCCCTGAATGGTGTTGCATGATTTTACAACACGCTATTTTAGGAACTCTACAAATTTTACATTTAAGAGGAAAAACTTTAACCTACATAACATTCAATTTTGGGTCAATTTGTTTTTTCCAATTGTTTTTTCTTCCTTTATTAAGTTGGATATTTTAATACCGTTTTTATCATATGCTAATATAACATAAATGATTTTGAATTATTAAAACGTGCTAACTTTAATTGAAGGCAATAACCTAGAGTGCTATGTTTTCCACTATTGCACCTACGTAGTTTTGGAAAAAGATAGATATTACTAAACTTTTATAACTTAAATTCAACTTTAACTTTATACTGATAAGATAAGAAATTAAGGCATATAAACTTGTTCACTTCAGTTGTTTAAGGTTTTTGATATAAAAATCAAAATCTGAATTAACTTTTTCCTAAAAACGAGATTGAAGGTACGCCAAACCCAATTTGAATTAAAACTGAATTTCGTATGATAAATGCTTACTCAGAAAAAGATCAAAATATTAATTTTAGTAATTAGTTTTGTTTCAATGCAGTTTTACCACTTTTTTTTTTTAATTTTTATTTTCAGGAATTTAAGTCCTACGTAAATAATTCAAATTTTATTAAGCTGTGTGCACACGATTCTTCATTCGAATTAAAAACAAAATAGGTTACGTTTAAACACCTTAAATATGTTTTTTCTTTAAATTCAATCTAATGCAATCAACATTATTTTAGCACTTTGCAGCTAAACAAGAATTCAAAACCGCCTCAAGTGAGTAGATTAATTTTCAAAAATTATTTATCAAAGTTTCCTTGGTGGGTCTCAAAAGTAAACATCATTTGCTTAGGCACTGGCTCTGGAAGTGGATTAACACCAAATCTACTCCCGGAAAGTTGTTCGCGGGCCTTACTTTTGGGGGAGTGGTGGTGTTACCCAAAAACATGTTTCTTTGAGTGAATTTGCACCCGGTTGATTGCGTTGAATAATCTGAGCGAAACGAGGGTGCATAATTTAGGTCTGATTAGATTACAACGAAACAAGCCCTGCGCCCAGAGCCCATAGTCTGTGTACTTAGCCGGGACTTGTTGTTTTTAGAATGTTAAGCCAAAAAATCAAAGCTAAGCCGCAATATGTAAAAGCGGCGAAATAAAAAACGCGAAACCGCGAAAAACAACGATGAAAATTTTTCTGAGGGTGGTGTGTTATAATTCTTTTGAAAAACCACTTTTCGGTTGCCTAGTGCCTTTTTCAGCTAATTCCCACCCACATGTTAAGATTTCGCGAATTAATTAACCTTTTCAGGCATTAATTGGAAGGACTGTTTCTGCTCGAAAGTGTTTTAAGTGCATCGCAATCTGTGAGCCGAAGAGCGTCTGATAGCCGGGTTCTGTGCGCGAATTTGCACAATAATTGATTACCGCCCGGTGGATTGGGGCCTTGGGGGTGGCTAAGGAAGGAAAACGGAGTCCATCCCGACGACAACGACGACAACGACAACAATAACAAGGAGAGCAGTTAAATAAATGAATACCAAAGCAGCCCAGCAGCCGGGATGGACCCACGTCTGTCTAAATTGAATCTTGTCCTCCTCCAATTAGATCTTAAACGAATAAGAAGAACCAACAAAGCCGCTCTTTTGTGAAATTAAAATTCATTGACCACACACAATCTGCGATGGCTAAGTTCGTGGAATCGCCGACACGATGAATCTGAGTCTGAAAAATTCCTCCCGGCATCCCCCTCTCCAGAGGAAGGGGCTAATTGAAGTTTGTCTTATTGTCATCATCAACGAAATCAACAGCATCATCATAAGCTATAAGCATAATCGGGGGAGATCAATTGGTGATGTCATCCGCGAGTTTTACTCTGCTTGCTAATAGGATTACACTGGGGCTGTACGCGCCGCGTCGTTCGGACTCTAGCTTAGCTGCATGCTAATTTCGATTCGACGATGATGCCACCCTCACTTCAGTAACAAGGAAATTGAACATTACTATAAAAATAAAATTAACATGACATCAACAAAATTTTTTATAAAACCAGCATAAAATTGACGCTTTTCCCTTACAATTTTCAGCCATAGAGAAACACGTTCTTTTGATAACATGAGTACATACTATCAATCCCTTCCATACTACCATTTTAATAATAGTTAACGTAAAATTGAAATGTAACTATCAAATCAATACTTAAAACTTTACTTTTGAACTTATGTACATTCATACCAATTTGATACCTTTTATGGGTAAATCGAAATTTTGAATATACTAAATTAACAATTCACCTATAGATTATTAAATCATGAACTAAAACCGATAGATTGATATTAAAGTTTTTGAAAAGTTGAAAGTAAAAGTTATTAAATATTAATAGAAAAAATATCTTTAAGTTAATGAAAATACATACAATATAATTATATAAACGGGATGTCGATAGAAATGAAGCAACAATGATTTTTTCCTATTCAGATACTTCACTTGTCTTTGACGTTCCTCCCTTCGAAGCGCCAAAAAAACCTCAAAAATACACATTAAAAGTGTTTTAATATGACGTCACCCATTTGATTAACATGGTCTCGTTTTTAAAACGCTTTTAAGTGTGGCCAATATTCGCTAAAATTTCATTGCTTATATTAAAACCAGACGAATACGTACGATGCTCTTCACTCGATTGAAATCGTCCACCTTCTGTAATGCGACGACTGTTTTAATTCGCCAGTGAGTTCGATTCACTGCGAATTTTCGATTCGCTTACAAGAATAGGACCCTTAATTGTTATTACTATTATAAATTTTATTAGCCAGTCAAAACTTGTACTTGATAGTAAAACTTGTCATTGATTTGTAAACATATATAGTATAATATCCGCCCGTAGTGTATATTCTCTATTTTGAGTGAATTAAATTATAAAAATAAAAACAAAGAAACTACGAGTATTTCGCTTGCCGATAAGAGCATTAATTAGATTAATTATGATGCAAATTTTAACGCATTTTGTTTGCAATAGGCTATTGGATATCCCCTACATAACATGTTATAATTTAATTATAAGTATTTAAATATTTTTTCAAAACCTTTCAATTATATAAATCAATTTCCTCTTTATTGTTTCGTAGATTTCATATTACGTATATATGCATAGTATAGTATCAGCTTTTACATTTTCCCTAGCGTTCTAAAATTGATAAGCAACTTTTTGAACCTACAAAGCAAAGTGAAGGTGTCTTATTTGCTGCTGGTTTGTTTTCACTATTGGAAAACATTTTGGGGTGCTGATTTCAATCTTAATTAAATTCAAAATTAATACTAAATTTGAACAAAATATTACATATACATTTACGAATTGGAATATTGACATTTAGGAAAACTAAGGAGGACTATAACGCATAGGTATGAAATAGAAGAATTCGAATTTATTTTCTTCAAAAAAATATCCTGAAATTGAGGACCTTCAAGGGAACTATAGATTCAGTCGTAGCTCGAATCACAGTAGTTTTAATAATGCTGTCGGAGCAATATAGTATACATTCGTATAAAATCCCCACAGAATTTCATGACTATAAAGGATAAATCGAAAATTATATTAATATTATTTAAATGAAGGCTGCGTGTAATCAATAATCATTCATTTCCCAAGACGGAAGACGTAATTTCTTCAAAGCTGCATATGCAGAGATATGTGAAGAAGTCATCAAAGAGCCACTCTTTGAAAAATCTGCAACAATTTGCTACAGTAGAAGAAGGTTTGACTTCTAGAAGCCGCCTTCCTGCGTCTGTCGCAACAACTCAAGGGATGAGCGGAGGTCTTAGATTAATTGCTGTCTTCGGCGGGATAAATCACAGTTCAAGCCAATTACGACACTTGCACTCTGCCGGGGAGAGTTGACCCGCAGAAGTCGGCGTCATCGCCGCGGTGCCCAGGGGTCCGAACGAACTCGACCACTGGACAGTTGGAGGCGTCGTAATTCCGCCATCGTGTCAACTGCAAATTGACTCTAGATGCCAACAGTGCCACGAGCATTTTCCCTTTGTCGGAGTCCCGGACTCCGTCACTGTAACACTTAAGTGTCACAGAAATGAAATATGACCTAGCGCTCATTTTTTTCCACGTTCACCTTTTTATTATGCTTATGCTTCCCGGACTACGAACAAATTTCTATATTTTCTTTTTCTTTTTTAATGCTGCTCTGCTCGCGATAAGCATCTTGAAAAATTATCGGCTTAAATGGTTTTCGCGTAATTAGGCCCGACTCGTTTTGTTTGCAGCCAGTCACCAGAAAGTTATTAATGGTCCCAGAGTCATTATGCAGCCCTGCGTTTAGCAAACATAAGGCCGCCGGACAGGTAACATACAAACATTGCTATGGAATAGGGGCGATTTTAATTGAGGAGCTATTTGCAGCCAAGTAACGACTGGTGGGTACCTGCTAGGTTCCCAGATTCATTGCCGCGATTTTCCAAGTCGCGAAATTTAACTTGGTGCGACACTTTCTATCGTATAAAGGTACTACGACCAAGGCTCTTTTGCGACGGTTTTTTAAGGCGACACTGTAAAGAAGGTGATTAATAACCGTGAAAAAACTTTTCCTTCGAAGATTTTCAGGAAGATTTGCAAAATTCTTATACACGTCAAGCAAACGAAATGTCTTCTGAATAATTCTCATGGTCGCAGAATTGAGGAACTAGTAAATTACCTCAATTAAATCAGAATATAATTGCCTAATGTGTTTTATAAGATCACTATCTGGTCGCCTAAAATTAAGGTTCTTGTCACTTAAGAACAAATTATTCTATCGAAATAGAAGAAATTCATACATACAATGAACAAAGGTCAGAAAGAGTTCCTCACAGACTACTGATTGAATTGATTTTCTATGTTTTTAGTAAAATATGTAACATACATATATGGTGCGATAAACCAAAATAGAGGCTGTTAATTTAATAGTGAGTTTTTAGGATCATAAACAATAATTTTGCTGAAGTTTTTATGATTTTTGCCTAATGAGTTAAAATTATTCACTAAAAACTTTTAAACGATGTTTCAGCACTGAGATTCTCTAACGATTTAGAGTTAGAATTTAGATTTTAAATTCTGAAATTAAAGTCTTCAACAAAAAATCTAATCCAATCTAAGTTATAGATAGTTTGATAGCTCTAAATTAGAGCAAAATGCGACAGTGGCGTTAATTTTCGGTATATATAAATAGGTAAATTAAATAAATATACCAGGATCATTTAGAGTGATCATTTAGAGTGAGCAATATTGAGATTTCCTAAATATTTTTTCTCTAACTTAGACCGATTTCACCCACATAATCAATTGTATAGTGAGCAGTTAAATTCGAGGTTGAAAATAATAATGTGAATGTGAATGTAATGTAAATTGCAATTTTTGCTGAACATTTTTAATTAAATTTGATTTTCTTTACTTTAAAGGGAAACTAAAACCAATCGGAAGCAATTCATTATATTGGAGAATTTCATGGAGAACAATTCGAAGCTTATTAAACTTTTTTGTAGTCATAAATATCTACGGTTTCAAATTAATTTGTTTAAATGAATAATTGCACAAATCTTTTGTAATACTGGAGAGTTTATTAAACCTAACAAGTAAAATGTACAGAGTCAAAAAAATAATATGTAATACTTCGGACTATAAATAAAATGTTCTCCAAAATTCTTCTCCATTTTATAAATATATATTTAAAAAAAAAAAATAAAAAAGTAGTACATCGCTCTAAGTGGTTTAGAGAATTCCAATTTGCTGTAAGTTAGAAAACTTTTTTGAATTAAAGAAGCTCTAAATTCTATAATCTAAATCGTTATATAGTTATATTAAAAAATATCACATTCTGTACTTTCCAGCTAAAAGTTTTCGTATAGTAAGCATAAACGATTACTAATTTTCGTTTTGAATTACATATAATATTAAGTATCCACACATAAATGGAAGAATCAAGGAAATGTTTTAAAATTTGTTGACACTGTTTTGTTGTTTTCTAAATAACTATGTAGATAGTCTTATTCTACTACTAGTAATCTATGATTTTCCTTTAATATCATATTCCATATAATCGACTACACCTTGAAATCTTCCAACCATAAAATAGTTAGACTATGTTCGATTTTTAGTGAGAATTTTGTAACGGCTATAGCACGGGTCGGATTCGCTAAAAATCTGTTGAAATTATAATTCCTTCCTGCTTATTATAGTCTTGACTGGGCATAAAAATCTTGGCCTTAGCGCGAAATAAATATGCTTGCAGGGCCAAGGCAAGAGGATCACCTTCGTCCGGGCACGAAAATCCCCTCGAAGTTAGCCGGACCATGAAACAGGAATTTACCTTTCGGTGGCAAGTCAGGAATAAACTGCCACTTCGCATGATATTGATATACCCTTCCAGTAATTGAATTTTCTGGTTAAGTGCACCAGGCGAAAGGTTATCCTCGGATGTATCCCCGGTAATATCCAAAACCCCACAGTCAGTTACCTTACCGCACACAGCAGTGCCGCACACCGCACACGCAAAAAATAAAAACGAAAAAAATATATATAATAATAAACCCTTTTGGGCAGAAATCACTGCCTGATATCAGATACGGCGTTTAGTGTTACGAGAGGTCGAATTTTCCTGCTAATTTGGTAACTATTATATTTGAGCTCCTAAAAGATGTTTTTGCCAAAAAATATAAATTCAGTCTCTGGGCCCAGACCCTGATCAAAAAGTAAAAGGGATATCGAATTCATCCCGGCGAGGTGTAACACGATAGGGCGACCGAAACTCGTGAAGTGTAAAATTGCAACTAAATCGCCGGACTTAAGACGCTGCACGCTGACTTTGGTAGCGAGCTTGTTACAGCCTGGCTGTTGTCAGGATCAATTAGGCTATGATAGCTCTTGGCGGCTCACTGGACAAATCCGTCGGGGAGGCCACCAAATCTTTGGCCCTGGCCAACAACAAGGATTTACCCTTGTACCTGGAGACCTCATCAATATTCGTAGAAATTTTTTATTTTACTCTTTACACCGTCGCATAAATCTAGGTATGGTGAACTTGAATTAAAAGATTCACATTTTCAGGCATCATCCTTCTTTATTTCTATTTCTAATTAAAAATGCCATTCCAGGTTTGTAAAAAACCAAATGCAATTCAAAATAACAACTAACTCAACCCAACTCAAGTTTCATATCGCTTAATTTTTGATCATAATGGTCAAAACTCAAAATTTGGAATTTTTAGATACCCTTAGCTAGATGGAATCGAATAATAAGTTGAATAGTCGAAATATTTAGCAAATAACATATATTTAAAGGTACCCAATTCCGCTAAGGATTTGAATTTGAATTAAATTCTTCATTAAAATATGTAAATACATATTAAAAGTGTCGCTTATATGTAGTATACTGGATTCATTGGGCCTTGCCACTAAAAATCTGAATTGTCGCTATTTAATAAGTGGCCAATTAAACGGCACTAACTAAATTTAATAGTTCAACTATCTTTTCGTAACAATAATATGCATATTTAGTCTCGGCATTTCAAATTATATATTCCCCCCTATTCAGAGCGTTGTGACCGATCACAAGTCACAGGATTTTTCATTAATCGCCGCACTCTTGTGATTCGATTGTGACTTATTGGTACGATTCTTTAGTTAATGATGCATTTTTAGTTAGTTGTCATATTTAGTATGAGTCTTATTGATAAGGACTGTTGTAATCAACAACAATTCCAAAAACCCCATTATATATGAGGAGTGACGGAACAAAACATGATAATTCGAAATGACCAACTTTCAAAAAGCTCAAAAACCTGTAACTTCTTTCCCTTTGTAAAATTTAAAAAAATACTAGTGCTAATAAATAACTAAGGTTAAGAACTAATATATGTATATGATTTGAATCACACCAGCCTAAAAAGTGAGTAGTTTATGGTATTCTGTCGAATGTCATATGTAACTTTTTATTTTTCAAAAGTGGAATTATCATGTTTTGTTCCTTCACTCCTCATATAGATATAGTATACTTGTATCTTTCTTAGCGCAACGAGTATTTTATATCACTAATATGACTATAGTATACTACTTTCAGTAATGCCCTTACGAAGCACCTTAGTAAACTCATTTATTCATCTAAGAAAGAGTAATATTGATTCTGGTTCTCAAAAAAGGGGAAACTGTAATTATTTTCATATTTGACTGTATTACATATGTAATATGTCACAAAATATTCAAAAGGCTTGTATAATGTCTCTATTGCTATACCCTATAAGTGCAAAGAAGATTTCTAAACCTATATAAATTATGAAAAAAGAAAATGGAATAGTCATCTCCGGTACTTATGAATTTTTTTTCAAATGCTCAATAAAACTAGCTGCGTGATTTTCAACTTTTCTTCTACTTTAAGAGGAAAACACACTTGAGCTAATTTTCCAAATTTTCTTGCGAAAGAAGCAGTATAATAATTACGCAAAAAGGCCCAGTTAAAATAAAAACGATGCTTTACTTCAATATTTTACTATTTTTAGCAGTATCATGCTATTTGGGACTGTTTTTAAGAGTGGATTCACTCGATGATGACTGGCTTCTATGACCTGCAAAAACCACAACCGCAGCACTTCGAAAGCAATTTAAATTATTCAATTAAGGGATTTGTCTAAGCAAAGTAAATTAGAGCAATCGGTTTTGCTTGAAATGAACCGATTGTCGGTCAAAGAAGAGCACCCCGAGACGAATTGAATGTGTCTTTAAGATTTCACACCGGTGCAATTTTTGCTCAAGAAGACCTGAACGCCTGGCTGAATTATGAAGTTAGTCATGTTGGTTATGTTTCAAAATCGCCCTCCCCGGCCAGAGGTACTCGACGTTTTTTGTTTGCATATTTTAAAACCGCGGAACTGGGACCACAAACTCAGCCACCTGATGGCCATTAAACTCGATCCGCGATATGTTGCGCCGGGAATCAGTTTATCAAATCGACATAATAAATTCAGCGGGACTATCGCGGTAACAACTCAATTCGTACCCGTAAACTGAATCGACGCAGCATGAGCGCGGGCTCGGCCTCGGAGGAGCCCTACAGAAGTAAGAATTTATGAAGATAAGGGTCCCATTGAGGTGTGTTGAGCAAATTGCTGAAATAAATTTGCAAATGACAAAAACACGAGACGATAATTGCCCGTTAGCTTTTCGCGTGTATCTTGAGCGACTTAAATCGCGAGATAAACTCCGAAACCACTTTTCGATGTGTTAAGGCGAAGATCTGTTTCATAAAAGATGCCGCGCGAACTTCATCAGGCCGCTGCAGCTCCACAGTAGCCAGTCGCGGTCCATCGAGCAAAAAAATAAAAAGAATAAGAAAAAAATAAACAATCCCGCAGATTCCGCTGGACCAGCTTCTTTATGGGAGAATTTCGTAATTTATCTGACTGCCGACTGCGGACCTTGTTCTTTCGATCAGATACAACTCCTCGGCGCTGCGGTGCAATTCCCCGTGTTTCGGTGTCTTATTGAGCCTCGAGAATTTAAGGACTTTGAATCGGCGCTCGAAGGAAGAGGCAGGCCCCAAAAGAAAATGAGGCAATCTCGCTGCCAGCCGTGATGAGTGGGTTCTATCAAGATGAGGAGCAATATTAACTCTTTATAGTCGTTTGTCACCTCCGATGTCAGCATCTAAAAAGGTTTGTGTGAACAGAGTTTTTTTGTAGAAGCAATTTCATGGTTATATGAAGATATTTTTTATAAAAAAAAGAAGAGCTTAGGAACATATCGGACCATGCTTAGTAAGGTTCCGTAGTTATTACATATGTTACATATGTACTAACTACAAACCATACAAAATTGATTCAGAGAGGGTCTTATATCCTAGATAGACAGCGCACGTAAATTGCTAATTAGTACCTACCTACTAATTATTAATTTAGACGTTGTGTGTCATGGCCTCAGACTACTAAATCACGAAAAACTTCATAATTTATATTTTATTTTACTAAATGACCAGATTTTTTTCATCATGACGATAAATGTGCTAGAATTCAGCAGTTATTGTACTTGGTTACTATGGTTACTATGCACTATCCATTGCAAATAACAAGTATAAGTTTTGCGAACGCGTCACATCTGACAGCCGCTGTATTTCACCACTTCACTAATTAGTGACTTATGCTAAATCACTCATTTAGTAAATCATGATTTAGAGCGTTGTCTGCCTAGGGTATTAACATTAAAACCTAAAATAAAAATTTTCACAGGTCTACAATGTTTTGGGTGGGTGCCAGCAAAAGTAGCAAATCTTCGTTAATACTTTATAAATATCCATAAATTCACTTAATTAACATTTTATTGTAAAAAAAGTTTCAAATTGATTATGCACAATTTAATACATGCATGCATTTTATGCACATCGAAAGAAAGGAATTATAAACGCTCTTAATAATTATTACGAATCGAATGCATTAGTGCAAAAAATTAGATAAATTCTATAAATTTGTAAATAAACAAATTTCATACTCTTATCAATTTCAGTCCATTTCCTATAAATTTCGAAACTGGCCTCGATATTTCTCAGTTTTATTTTTGACGGCAATATGAAGTTTATATTTGAGCAGTTTGTTTTTGTATTATCATTTCAGACTTTAATAACTAATGCTCTTACTGTTAAAATTAAGCAATTAACATATCTTGTGGGATTGGATGCAAAGTTTAAGGATCATACGAATCTTTGTGGTGGTGCTTTAATTTCGAAAGAACATATTCTAACTGCA
Source organism: Machimus rusticus (assembly GCA_951509405.1). Taxonomy (NCBI): domain Eukaryota; kingdom Metazoa; phylum Arthropoda; class Insecta; order Diptera; family Asilidae; genus Machimus; species Machimus rusticus. Next base: position 8,890,920 of record OX608049.1, read on the forward strand.
GCGCATTGTATCTACAAGTGAGATTTATATTTAAAACGATATGTAGAAAATGAAAATTTTTATTTATTTAAAGTTCCGCAGTCTGTTCATAATTTTACAAAATTTTTTGTAAAATTTTATGGAATAAGTGTGTTACGTTTTAATTTACCGGCCTTCGATTTGAGTCAAGTGCTGAATTGAATGAGTTCATCATACATACATACATACATACGTTTCATTACTATTTAATCATTCAAAAAACAATTCAAAAACAATAATAATTTAATTTGATGTAATTACAAAGAAAAGGAAAATCATGAAAGTGGCACTTATAGAACGCGTCCAATTAAAATTATTATTATTATTATTTTTATTAAAATTTTAAATTTCCTAAATAGTGTTGCTTGCAAATGTTAGCATATTTATACGAAGTTCCTACTTAATTTAATTCTAACTACTTACTCTAAAAAAATCTACTTAAATATGAACTTTCTTTTTTATTGTATTAATACCTTTCTACTGTTATTTGTTGTTATGTTAATAGTGCAGAGAGCATTAAGGTAATGTTTGGACTACGAAACTTTCAAGAAGACGATAAAGTCGAAACAATACATGTGGACAACAGCAGCATTATTTTGCATGAAAATTTCGTTCGAGAAAATTTCGAAAATAACAATATCGCCATTGTAAAACTTCCATTTCCAGTAACTGAAAGCGGTACAAAACTTGCAAACTATATAAAAAATTAAATGCTTAATAATTTTTATGTTTTTCAGATTATATTAAAATATTGAACCTGCCGAATGAAGATGAAATGAAAAAGTCATTTGAAAAGGAGCTTACAATGTTCGCTGGATGGGACCTTATTAAGGATGATAAAATGATGAAAAGGAGATCTAAAATGAAAGTGGTTATACGAAGAGTTTTAGACGCTGATTCATGTAAACAAATTTACCCGAATTTTAATACTGAAGTCAATATTTGCTTCCGCGGCTCGCGAAAAAGAGGTTGTATTGGAGATTCTGGCAGTCCTCTTGTTTTCAGTGATGGTTATAAAAGAACTATCATCGGAGTTGCCACGTTTGTTGGCGAAAAGTGTCTAAAAGGCTTTCCCATTGAATTTACTCGGGTTACTTCTTATATGGATTGGATTTCCTCAAAAATAAATTAAATAATATCTAGTAATAAAAAATAAAATAAAAAAAGTAGTAAATATGGTTATGAGAACCAATTATAGCAATAAATAATAAATTTGTGTTGTATGCATTTACGACTCTATATTATCAAGAATTATTATACGTATTATTATCATATCCGTTGGAAATGCGAATTGCGCTTTTTATTGTTGGATCCTTGATTATCGACTTTAATATTAAAAACGTTCAATATAATGTCTAGAAGTAATATCTATTAAAAAACTTAGAACAGTGCTACCAAGGTAATTCCAATTAATTAATGTATTATTAGAGCTCTCAGTTATATTTAATTATAATTATAAATGAAAAAACTCCAGTAGATATCAGGTATACGAAATTCCAATTTATCTAATCTAAAAGTGTAAAACAAATTCTGATATTGTTATGATTTAGTTTCCATTTTACAAAGAAATGACAAATTCCTGAAGTATACGAGTAACTGAAATGAGCTTGTCCCCTATGAATATGCAGGCTCTTGTCTGAGATTTTCACCTGAGGCAACGGCACACTGAAGGTAGGATACGTGTGCAGTGGCCTACAAATGTGACTCTCGTCTATCACAAATTCAATTTAAAAAGGGTTTTGTTGGCAGTAAACGAAGTTTTCGTCCTTTCTCGATTCACAGTCAAATCGATTTTTCAGAATGTCGTTTCGGTCTTCAAGTGGCTTTAATATTCCTCAAGCGGCAATTTATCTTTCAATTCTTTTGTTTTTGTCGAATCTTTTCTTTCATTTCACAGTGGGAATTCCTTATCTAAGTAAATAATTCTTTTGGTCTCTTATGAGGAGCATGTGTGTACGTCAGTTACCATATGAACGATTGGCATTTCATGATTGAACGATTTGAAAGATTTTAAGGAAGTTATGGAATATGGTAGGCTTTGAATGTTAAATCTCTTTACATCGGAATTTTTCAGATAGGTAGATATAAAACTTTTGAACGGGTAAAATCTTATTTATTCACAACATATCAACACCTATCGTAGTAACTTATCTAAACTACATACAATTATATCTTTCTTATTCACTAAAAAAAACCTATTAAACAATATTTATAGAACAAATAAAAACCACTAAACTATTATCTCGAAGTTACGTGAATTAACAGTGATATACTACTAGAGCGTAAAAGTGTTTTAATATGACGTCACCCATTGAATAAAATAGTCTCGTTTTTAAAACACTTGAAAGCGTTTTAAAAACTAGACAATGTTAATCAAATGACGTTACACTTTCAGTGCATTAAAATAAAATACTAAGATTTGCAGTGAAGAAACTTAAAATATATGTTACTTCTCAGAATTGCATCAAAACGATACAAAACATCATCTATATGCCTACTTTCAGTCTCCAAGCGAATTAAATCCAATAGTATTTTTCAATCAACACGTTTAACAACTTCTCTTTTTCAATTTTATAAGACATTTTTATTTCATAGATCTCTGCAACTCTTTCTCAAATTAATTTGATTTAAAAAAACACTTTTTCGAAGAAAATTTTGTGGTGGTTTATTTAACGTTAATTTACAAAAATACGAAATTACGACATTTACAAAATTACGAAAAGGTTTATAATAAATTATTGTAACATGGCTCAATTGAAAGACTGAATCTTAATCTAAAAATATGAAATATAAATAGATCTTTTTGAACAATTTGAGGAGCCAGTTTTTCGTAGTCGGTCGCCTTTTATATTTATGCACCTATTACTGTATGAAATAATTGGTTTATAGGAAAATATAATTTCCAAGGAATATTTCGACAAGTTTTAAGGGTTTTTGATTTTTAGGTAATAGCTTAAGATTCAAGCTTTTATTTAAATTATGTTTTTAACTCCTAGAACAATACGTTATTTTTTAATGACTTTTCATAAGTGGTAAAAATAGAGCCATTTTGTATTTTGTAAACCTATTTTTATTGAAAACTGAAGCCAATTGAGCATTCATATTTTTAAATTCGAAATGTACGGAAAAAGTATGTGCTATTTGTTCGACGGCAAATTTGTTCTTGAGCTGTGAAATATACATATGTAGTCGTTTGAAAATTAATACAAAGACTATAATTAGTAATTATAATGCCCAACAGGAAATAGTTTCGAATTTCAAATTTCATTTTGTTTTATATTTGTTCCTAAATTAAAGCTTTTCACTATAATATAATACTTTTTGTAACATAGAATCAAATAGTCGAATTAACATTTTAAAAAAACAGTACCTAATATTTATTGATTGTAAATATATTTTTTTTAATTTTTGCCGCCTATACTATTTTATTGTGCATAATGCACTATACGCAAAAAAAAAAAAAAAGAAGTTCATAGTTAAAGCCTGTCGGGGTCACGGGGGAATTTTTAAATATTTAATTTATTTTTTTATTTAAATAATACTGAAATACAAAACAGCTTGTAATATTTTAGGAAATAAAATTTTGACTGACTCAGAACACACAGGTAAACATAATTAAAATCTTCGTAAATTACTTGATTTATCAGTTTTCTTCTGTTATTCAATACTACATATAGTTATTAAAGACATGGTCTCATTAAATATTTAAATCCAGCAATGAGTCTGAGGATTCTATCGAGATAGATCAGCCAAGTTGGTATGTTTAAGTGCCACCTGGCGGTATAATGGGGCGTGAGCTCCTCCCGTGCTGCTAAGAAGCTAAGAAGCCCGAGAGCCCCCCACGGCGTGAAATATCTTTTGGGGATTTTTATGCGGTCCTAATTTTCATCAGGGGGAACGACTGAGTGACAGCAATGCGATTTGACTCCGCGTCAGCCTCAGCCTCAGCCTCAGCCAGCCTACTTTTGATAGACGTTTCTAAGTGCAGAGGAATGAAGGAGTCTTCAGCAGCTCCTCGTGCACTTGATGCTGCGCTTCATTAGGGCTGAAGTGCGAGGAGCCATTAAGAAAAAGACGCTCGTCTTCCGCGAGGGAGCTTCTTCGCCGTGTTGTGACAAGAAGACCAAGACGATATAATAAAATCGATGTTCACGCTTGCTCCAGTTGTTTACGAGGCCGTGCCAAAAATTCAAGATGCCTTCACTTTGACACGTGCCAGCTTGCTCTTGATAGGGTTAAGTGAAAGACAGTGGAATCCACTTGTCGAACCGGCTAAGAATCCGCCAAACCGAAAGTTAAAGGTCGAGCATCTAAACGGTTCCTCACTCTAGACTCTAGACTCTAGAGTCTAGTTGGTCTAGTTGGGCCCGGGAGCCAGAAGTAGCTCTTCCTTAATTGAAGCAAAAGAATGACCACTTCGATTTCAAAAGAACTTAATTTCATTAAAAGCTCTCGAGCTGAAGAGCTCCATGGACAAGAAAATGCTCATTAAAAATTTTGATTGGTTCTAAAAGACGGATATACTAGTAGTCAACGTGAAGGTTTTTTCTGCAATTTTTACATTTGTATATTACTTTTAACATCATAGACATTGTTGAGCATTTTCAAACTACATATATGTAGGTACTATGTTATCTCAAATGAGCATAAATCGAGAAATGAGGAATAACTAGTTTTTGTACGATCTCGTTATAACGAGATTTTTATAATGAATAAATTTATTTTGTTATAATGAATAAAATTTTCCATCTTTCCAATTGAAAACAATTTTTGTTGATACCCTTCAATTTCGATATAACGAGATTTCAACTGCATATCCTAATAAGTACTAGTTATATATATTAAATATAGACATTTTTAAATTAAATACTTAATTAGTTAATTAAATAATTAATTAAATAATCATTTTCAAAAATTTATTATATCTATAAATCATAAAATTTTTAAAATTTTGTAGATAATTTCAATAAAGTCTAATTTTCAACTCTTGTTAACGCATTCTTAACCTAGGACTTCATATAACAAACAAAACGAATTGTTTCATTTACCTACCCTGATAACCACTGAAAAAAGACTTTGCTTATAATTAACAAATTGTAAGGTTCATGTACGCTTTGTTGTCAATTATAAGCGTGTTAACATAACAACGATTATAATTGAATCAATTTTATAAAAGAAATTATTTTTCAGTTTCGCTTCATTACATTACAATTTGTTACATTGAATTATAGTTATAACATCCGAAACCAAGTGATTTCCTTCGTTTTTGGTTTTTTACTAATTACTAATTATAATCAATCATCCATCTAATATTTATGTTACGTGTGTGAATGACTTTGATTTGCTTATCTATATATATGCACTGATTTTATGTCGTTCAAACGTACATATATTAAATTAATTATTAAGTACTGCGTATAATTTTCTAATAACAGTAAAATTACACAATATTTTTAACTGTAGATAATTAGCTGATTTTAAATTTAAGCGTATACAAAATTTAACACACTTCATGCACAATTAAAGAAAATAATTATGAATGCTCTTTAAATACTCGTACTGTTAAAGTATTGTTATGTTATAAAAAAGCTTATACTCAACCACATTTGAAACTAACAATTTCATAATTTTTAATCAGTTACAGCTATAAATATCGAAACAGTTTCGCAATTTCGCAGTTTTATTTTTAACGACAATATGAAATTAATAATTCAGCAGTTTGCTTTAGTAAATATTAGCTGTGTTCCATTGGGCTGTGTAAAATACTCCCAAGTACTTCTGGCTACGCTGAACTACTCTAGCTCTAGTTGGCGAGCAGAAGTTCTGAGTAGTTACGCCACATTTTCCCGCCAGGTGGATGGTGGTTTTTGTACTAGGTTTGCATGGAAATGAAAGCTTTTCCTCATTTTTCGTTGCAGCTTTAGCTATTCTGGAGTTATCACAAGGATTCAAATAATAAAATTTAAATAGTTTAGGCAGCAAAACATATTTATATATAAATATTTCCATTTTAATAAATAGGGACAATCAAAGCAACTAATATAATACGATGAAATGTCAAAATTTGAATTTATATTTTACTCCTGACGATCAAAGTAGCGTTCCATAGAGAAAGTACTCGGGAGTACTTTACACAGCCCAATGGAACACAGCTATTATTAGTTATTATTATTCAGGCTGCAAGTTCATCGAAGGAAAATCCTCTGGTTGAACGTGACCGTATAGGATATTATGTGGGGCTGGATGTTATTTATAAGGATTATACGAAATCCTGCGGTAGTGCCTTAATTTCGAAAGAACATATTCTAACTGCAGCGCATTGCATCTACAAGTGAGATTTATTTTTTATACTACATAATATGAACAGAAGATGAAAATCTGAAATTTTTTAAAGTTTAACTGATGAAAAACCCGAAGATAACGATAATTTGGTGCCATAATTATATACAAGTAAAAGATTTTTGAATCGTTTAATTTTTTCTTTCCTCTGTATAATTAGAAGCAGTTTATTTTAAAATTTGAAGGGAAACATGAAAGTAGCACTTAATTCAACTGAAATTATTTTCAACAAGTTTACAATAAGATCAATTTTATGAAACTTTGTAAGAATATTAATATAATTTTAAGTTTCTGATATACATGTTACCCCAAATTTTAAAATATTTTACTTTTGTATTAATTTTAACTTAACTCATAATCTTTCTTTCTTTACTACTACTTCTCTACTACTCTATTTAATTTTTTATTATTATCTTAATAGTGCAAAGAGTGTTAAAGTAAATTTAAGGACACGAGACTTTGAAGATGATACAGTCGTAACCATTGACGTGGACAAAAAAAACATTATTTGGCATGAACATTTTGTTGAAGGGAATTTCGAAAATAATAATATCGCCATTGTAAAACTTCCATCTCCAGTAATTGAAAGCGGTATGAAATTTGCAAAATACTACATTATATAGAAAATTGTATGCTTCATAATTTTTATATTTTTCAGATTATATTGAAATAGTTAACCTACCGGATAAAGATCAAATGAAAAATTCATTTGAAAAGAAGCTTACAATGTTTGGTGGATGGAACTGTATTGGAGATAATATAATGTTGAAAAAAACTTCTACAAGGAAAATGGTTTTTCGAAATATTGTAGGCGCTGATGTGTGTAAAGATTTATACTCGAATTTTAATATTGAGCTTAATATTTGCTTAGAAGGCTCCGAGCAAGAAAGAAATTGCATTGGAGATTCTGGCAGTCCTCTTGTTGTGAGTGATGGTTATAAAAGAACTATCATCGGAGTTGCTACGTTTATGGGCGAAAATTGTGAGAAAGGCTCTCCCATTGTGTTTAGTCGGGTAACTTCTTATATGGATTGGATTTCCTCAAAAGGTGGGTTAAATTTCAATAATCAAATTAATTTAATGAAATTTAATGATATTAGTGTTATTATTATAACATTTTTTGTTTTAGTAATAAAGAAAAGTAACAAATTAGGCTAGTGTTAGTTTACAACTAATTATTTTAAAATTATCGGATTAACTATTGAAATATTGATAAATTAATAACTGGAAAATGTACACGGAAAAAAATTTGGATAGCAAAAATCCCCAACCAATTTACGAACGTTTTCGCCATAAAATCCACAACATATATTGAAAAATCAACAAATCTCCTTAAAAGTTACAGGAAATAATGTCAACGTTTCACGCTGGTCCTTAAATTTTAGTTAATATCCCTGTTTTTTTCACAAATATTACCAAAATAATGCACTGTCCCAAAATCCATCGGAAAATACAGGGATATTGCCAGAAACGACGCGATATTCCCGACAAATTTTTTTCCGTGTACCTAATCAATAATAGATAATAATTAATTTTTTAATTAAAGTTTGTTAGTAAATGAAATCATTTGCCATATTTGTTCGACTAGCTATATTAAATTCCAAAAAATTGCTGACATAAAATTGATATAAAAATTGATATTAAAAAATTTTACAATACGATTGCAGGTAGTATAAAACAAAAATGATTGGATAAGAAGAATTTGTAGACATAATAAAAGCCAACAACTTCAATTGTACAAAGAAATTATAATTGAAAAAAAGTTAAAAGTAGAAGTAAATTGTTTCTTGATTCATAAACTTAATAACTGGTTTTCGTTATCCGAAGTATCAAGTTTACCTCTATAGGTGCGACTGAAGACAATGATTATTACTGTTTAAAGTGAAGATACAGATACGCGCAGGTGCTTCAAAACAGCGAAAATTCCTTCATGTCACACGCAATTAAAAGAGCAAACACTGAGGTGATTTCGTTCACAAATTACTTTCGTACTGAAACCTCCTCAATTTGCAGCAATTATGTTGCGTGCAATTCAATTATTTGCAAGCGCAACATAAAAAAATATCACACTCACAAAAGTTGTCGGACGCGTTCTCATCAGCCGCAGATGATCGCAGATCTTTATCCTGGACAGAAGTACACCGAGGCATGACCGCGGTGCGGTGCGGTGCGTCAGAACCAGAACGAGAGTGCGATTATCAGCGGGACGACGGTTAGAAATAAATGCGTTATGTTGCAGCACCTTTACCTCATCCCCTCTAATTTCATATTGTTCACCTTTTGTAAGTGCCGACTGTACAATTATGAAATGCAGTAATTTTCCTCAGAGCAATTGACGCCGAAGTGTGAAGAAAACGCTTCATGCGGGTCATATATACCCACCCAGTCCCGCTTAACGTCGCAGCGCGTTTGTATGCGACTTGGTGCGCATTGGCTTGTTTCATTTGAAACATTTTTGAATTACAGGTGACAAAATCACAGATATACGCTATTATTGTCCAGCCTGTAATTAGGGCTCATGGATATGTCATGGCCTGATACTTCTGTTGCCGTTGCCACGGCACCGCGACGCCACCGCCGCCGCACCGCGCCGCCCGATGGGATGCGATGTGGACCCGCAATATTCCAATATTCAGTTCGTTGGCTTTGCACAATTTAATGTGGAAATTGCATGTTCCCTGCACCCCCTGGGCCCCAGCGACGTCGGTGGTTGTTATGCTGCCAACGGTGGCCGATTATCATGAAAATGTTTACTTCGATCGTAGAAATATCATCGCCCGCTCAAAGAACCGCGTAATTACCTGGTTGAAGGTATTTTCAAAAGAATGCTCTTGCCAACTCCTTCGACAGAGTGTAATATTTTGGAGATATGCGACGAGAGGAGGGGTGCAATTAGCTGACAAGTACTCAAAGTGGATTTCTGCAATTTCTTTTCCGATTGACGAAGGTTTTTGCACAAAATCCGATTTCTATTGCTAAGACGTTGAAATCATTAATAGTACTAATTACAGATTGTTTGAGGGAATTTTCAATGTAACGGACTTGTATTTGAAGGTATATGTTAAGAAAATAAGGTTTGAAACTTAACATTAATGAAATAGTAGCTAAGCTAATGTAGATATAGGTACGTTTAATCCTCTCGCTTACAATATCGAGTCATGCTCGTGGTCGGTCGTTTGAGCCAAGAATGATAATCACGAGTCAGGTTCGTGGTAAATCGATTTGGCCAAAAATGATAACCACAAATCTGGTTCGCGCCAAAAGTTATAACTACAAACTGTGTCATTTTGAAATACATAACATAATCGATACATAACTGACCGAATTTTTGAGTGTGCTGTGTGTTATTAGAAATTAAATCGTACACCAAAGGATTAAATAACTCATACAAATTTTCATATACTTTCAATTACTTATGATCACCCATATTTGTTATTTAAAACAAGGTACAATTTCAAGTCAAAAAAGACCTTTCTGGCGGCGGCAGACAGAATGAAGAAGTAGATTTCAATGTGGTAAAATAAAAATAATTTTTACTTAAAGAAATGTAATGCTGCTCCTTGATCGATTCACTCCATTTGCCATGAAAAATCGTTTAGCCAAGTTTAATCAAAATCGATTAAAAAATATATAGCCAAGTAAAAGTCCTCCTCCCAGATCCTAAACCTCGCAATTTTTTAACATAGATATCGAGCCAATAAATGCATACGTAAATTTGGATCTGGAGAAACTGATGTACCTACGGCTACGTCTTAGAACTACATGTTGTCAATGTGTATGTTAAGTTTGGTTAATAGCGTTTAAGAAATACAAAAGATTTCGGGTCCAAAGCACTTTAGGTGAAGTTTGGTCAAAATTGATTAAGAAATACGGTATATCTCATATATATGTACTAATTAATTATATATTATATACATATACATACATATATATATTATGTATATAATATATAATTAATTTTCGTTTTGAATTCTACGACCTCTAAAACGATTTTTTTATCATTCATTTTCTGAAATCTTTTCATCAGATACGCTGCAATAGTTCATATTTAATCTACCTATAAAATATTACTTAGAGTTTAAACAAGTTTAGTTTTTGTTAAATGATTTTTTCTTATTTGAAGACTAAAAGACAAATTTTGATTTCCTAAAGTTGATTGTAATAAAGTATTATTTACCTAATTATTTACAATACAATATAATATAATATTTTCTTTATTAACGAAAAACTCTAAAATGTGTTTCAACCAGTATTTTAATTCAGCTATGACAAAAGAGTTTCGGGGGATTCTATTATTTCCGAAGTTTTCCGATTTGAGAACGATTTCGAAAGCTCCTTGTAGTAGGGAAGAAGGGGAAAAAATCAAAAAACCCAACTCCCATCATTTTCGAGATATTCATAAAAATAATGTCCAATTTACAACAACAACCACGTACAAATTAAATGTCATTTGAATTAAATTTTTCTTTTACAAAATATTTCTATTCACTGAGAATTTTCTTTATACAAAAGATAATAAACATGTAGTAATAAATTGTTTAAATGCATTTCCGTATGATTTTTGTTTTAAAAATGACCATTCTCAAATCGAAAAACCTCGGATATAATAGACGGCCGAGTATCGTTAAATTCAATTTTGACGGAACCCTTAAAAAGTTAGAAATTTTTTTTTGTTCTACAATTTTACATTGATTGTCGAAATTCGATTTATGCTTTGAGTAATGCTACAATTCTAAGAAATGAATTTAACTATAAACAAATAACTATATGGGCTAAAAAAAAAATATCTATTCCCAAAAAGGGATTGAGTAAACGAGTAAAACTGGTTAAGTCGGTGATTTTTCGATTTACCCACTACCTGAATTTCCTATGAACCATAGAAGTCTGAGTTATATGATCTACCTAACTTTTGAAGGGTTCAGAACTCTCCAGAGAGTTTCCTGTGATACGACGACAAATTAGATCCATCCTTCATTTTATTTGAATGGAATTAAACCTTTATTCTGGCTCCGTACAAATTCATGTTTCTATCCAAGAGATATAACGAGATTAGCCGCAAACATTGTCCCTTTTGCATGCTGCGGAAAATACAGTTTTGATATCGTTATCAAATCGTTCATGGTTCGTTTCTCGGCCTCGGTCTACTCCCGAATAGTCCCCAGAACTGAATAATGTGAATTTCGTTGTGGTATTTTAGATAGAAGATAGAAGACCAAAAATCCCCCCACAATCTCAGGCCCTAGTGCTCTACTTTTGGCTGGTTTGCTTCAGGCGAATTTTGTGTAATAACATCAAATCAATTTTCCATCAACTCGTCGATTGGAGTGAAGTTCATGTTCCCGGGGATTCCCCCGGCACCGCAGCACCCTTCTAGAAGGGATGCTGCATTGTGCTGGAGCATCAAAAGAGGACACACCAGCAAAACAGGAGACAGATGAAATGATGTTTTAATTGCCTTTTTGCGGCCCCAATCTCGAGAAGGTTTGTTTGTTGGACTTTTCTAATTAATTCATTGCATCAAATTCCTGGGAGCTCACAATCCGGCCACGGAGCGACTTTAATTAGGCTTTATACCTGCAGAATTCCTCCCAAAGAAATGGTCTTCGCAAATACTTTTATGATCATGTGCAAATTCTTCTATGGGTATTAAATTTTTGTGTAAATTGCGCATCATATCAATATGGTATGTCATGCCAGGCATCCAGACATCAGAGGATGTCCTTCTTTCTGGTGCCCCCGACTAAGGGAGGGCAGCCCCGCGAATTGTCCAGCGCAGCATCAAAAGTTATGGCTGCAAAATGTAAAAATACCATGGATCTTGTGCATGGCGATTAACAACTTCGCGAATCGAACGGTGCAGTCGCGATTTTACCTGCGTTATGCTGTTGTTACAGATAAACCGGACTATGCGCTTCTGTGGTACCCGCGACAACATCCGTCGCGTCCACTCAACGCTATACCGCCGATTGCGGGACAAAAACCCACCGAATTCCATCCGAGATATAATTCACCATTCTCACGTTCCACCGGGTAGCATACTTCCTTACGTCTCTCGGGTACCCGCGAGGATAACCAGCGCGAGATGAACCTAAAACCAAAGAGTCCAAGAGTCTGCGGTCCAGCGACGACGACTCGCCACTGAATCGCGAACCGATGGATTACGCTGGTCGAATTAATTAAGTCATTAGTAGCATTCTTCGGACAACTGTTTGTCGCAACAAAGCGTTGATATATTTAAAATTTTTAAAGATCCTTTTTTTCCCGCGTGCGCGCACACACCGGCCGCGCGGTAAGCGGTACGTCTTCTTGTATTCTTATTCTTCGCGAGGAAGATGCTCCAAGATGCCCCCGGAGGCTGCGGTCCAACAGCCGGGAAATTCCTTCCCATCTTGCTGCGGTCCGTCGCCGGCACGAATTGCGCTCTGGACGACGGACAGAACGTGCACAGTGCACACTCCGGCCTCTTCGGTGCTGTATGTAATCAATGCTGTTAAGTTTTGCAATTAAAGATGGTAATGTCTTTTGGAGCAAAAGTAATCCGCGGGACGCAGCCTGGAACCGGATGTTCAATTCCAAATATTTCGGATTGTTTTCCATAAAACGGATACCATGTTTAGAAACTGCTCCTAACGAGGGAAATTGGCATTCAGAATGGAGCTTCTAGAGGACAGGTACTTTATTCCGCCTTATCGGCTTTCAAATGATTTCCTTCTGTAGACATAGACAACTTGAAGTGATAAAACCTTCCTTTTTAGGAAAATTATTTTACAAAGGGCCAAGGTAGGTAATTGAGATCAGCAAACCTTTATAAGTTATGGACACACATACGACTTCTTTTTCCTTGGAAATATTCGACAAATTTATAGTATATTAAGGTATTGTTATGTACAACATTGAAAAATTTTTTTTTTTTTTTTTTTTGAAAGTATGATTCTTGAAGTGCTGTTAAAAGTTTATTCAAAAATTCCTAATATTTTAGCTTCTACAGCCTTTTAAATTTCGAGAGGTCGTGCAGTCTAGCAACTGTTTTTTTAAAATGGCGGTAATGCAGTGATAAAAAAAAACTACTCAATCGATCTTTTTGGAATTTTCACAGTACCTAAATTCATTCGAATATGTTGAAAATTTCTTATTTTGTTCATTGAAAAAGTCTTTGAAAACACGCATATTTTACAACGACTTCTTTAAATTTTGTAAAAGTTTGATAAAAGGATTCAAATTGCCTAGCGACGACAAAATAATCTTTTGACTTATAATCATAAATAATAAAAAATTATTACAAAAAAAAATTGTTTTCATGTAGGTATTACTTGAGTGTATCTAAGTAAACGCCAAATATTTTTTCATAATTTATCATTATTACCAAGAAAATAATTTCTAAAAAAAGGCCTGACAGAGTTCGGTAGTCTATTATATAGACGAATGTTTAGTGATCTAGGGTTATTATTCAAATTGAATACATTTACGAAATTGATCAATATTTTTTGTTAAAGGAATAGTTATTATAAGTATAAAAGATCCTAAAAAAGTTTTCGCTCAAGTCCAAAAAATAATTTACGATACATTGTTCGATATTTTTTGTAATATTTTATTTGATTCTGTTAGATATACTTTTGGATTTTTCACTATTAATTGTATAGGTACTCAAATTTTACTATTTTGATATGGAACATAGAACGCTCTAAACTAAAATCACTTAATATCTCAAAACAAAACTTCTTTGAATTATAAGTTATAGAAAATCCCGAAGAAATCACGACCTATATTTAAATTAGTCTATTTCAATTTTACAATTATATCTTTAAAGAGTAAGTTGTATTTACCAGTAGCGCATATGCGTTCATTAATCTGGTTAAAATTAAACGTAAATTAAGTCCTCCACCCACGTCTAATCTCCTTTTTATCTGTTTTAATCGCTCTTATCACCTGAACCCCCGCAGGTGCTTTAACGAAGGTCTGCCTGAGAAGAAGGAGGTGAGACCTATGCGAGTAATCGCCTTGGCGGTGCCGCGCCGCAGTTATGAACGCGACGATAAATTGATACCAAAATGTTTGCAGTGTTCTCTCGAGGCTATTTAACGCGCTCATTTATGGTACCAGCGACGGTGCGGCGCGCGTCGGAAAGGGCCGGGACTGCCTTGTAATTATTATTGCATTACAATAAATTAATAACGCATTGAACCAATAATTTTAATCGCCTCTAATTGCGGGTTGAATGGCGGCACACAGGCACTCGCATTGCGTATTTGCAAAACGAAAACTGCAAATCACATGCCAGTGAATAAACCTGGCGCTGCGAAAAATATGTTCATTTACACTGGCAGCCAAGCGTTATAAGGGCGAGCTGTGGAGCCACGCATGAAATATTAAAGGTGTAAGAAAACGATATACCTGGGAAAAGTGGTTTAGTTCAATTTAAAGTAGTTAGAGTCACGAGTTCACAAGAAATTTAATAAGATTTATATTAACAGATCGTGAAGAGTCGAAAGAACAAACCTTTTATATATTGTCAAGTTGAACTAAGTTTTTAATTTGTATTTATTACAATCAAATTTATATAACATAATTAATATAAATTAGCCTCGTTGGTCAATACACCCTTTCAAGACCTGATCGTTTAATTCACGAGAAAATTAATGAGTTCAGAGCTTGTCAAATAAAGAAAATACATATAATATCTACAGTATGTTTGTTTTTTCTAATTTATATTTTAAAAAGAAAAGATTCTATTAATATTTTATAAGATTTTTGATATTCAGCGATACATATAATTTGAAATAAAGCTGAAGCCCTAAAAAAGAATTACATATATGTATATCTATAGGTATATGTATATTGTAAATTTAACTGAAATATTTTTAGGGATTAAGGTTTCAATTCAATTCTTCAAAATAATCACAATACCTACCAAAATGATGTATTTTTCAGGAGGAGTCCTAAGGACTCTCTAAGTCTCGACCTTTAAACTCAACTAATCATTCAAAAATATAAATGAACCTTTATTTAAACAACAAGTCTTCACCTACTTTTTAAAAGAATTAGGGGCAAAGCAGATGTGTTTTTCTCTCTCAATAGTTATTGTATTATTTAGTATTAATGAATATTAAGAAAAAATTATAATTAAAAAATATGTTTCACTAACCGAACTATATAATTTCTCGAAAAATACTTTTGGCTTCTTACATTCTACATTATTAATGTCCTTTAATTTTTACGAATCACAAGAATTCGAAGATGCTATGAAGTCAACCCTCGGACGTTTTATTTTTAGGGTGTTCATGAAAATTACCATATTCATCAAGCCGACCGGGGATCAGACAATGAAAATGATTTCGCAATTAATTCAAGTAGGAACCGAAGAAGAACAACCCCCAGCTCCATACGGAGGAGAGTAGTCCATTTATTGTCGACGACAAATCCAATTTTGATCCCTTTGTAATTCAGTTGATATTTACCCGCAATTTGGATAATGAAATTTCACGTCAGCGCACAGAACGGCCCTGGCCTCGGCCTTGTTTATTTATACCCTGGATGAGTTGCGGCATAGTTACAAAGCTCCTGTCTCTCTTTCTATCTTTTTTGGGGCTCGTTCAGTAAAACTGGGAAAATTGCTACAGGGCAGAAAACATTTTGTTGGTTACTCCTTCATCCAGCAAATAAGTATGGAAAATTTATCTTGTACAGGAACTGTGGTTTTGGTTTCAAATTGAAAATTCACGAAAGTAAATTAACTAACGAGTTCTCTGCGGCAGTGGCAGTTATGAAAGCGGAGGCATTTGACAAGTTTTGGAGATGTTTTGGCAACCTAATAAACTTGACTAATTAGGAAAAATTATTTCGTATTTTTGGTGTAACTTTGTTAGGGTATCAAAAGACATATATACGTAATTGGAATGCCTGACACACTCATACTCTAGTTATTCTAGTGGTCTATGCAAATAATGCTAAATGTTTTGATTAAAGCTTGTTATTTTTCGAAATTGAAATGATTACTTAGGAAAACAAATATAAGATTTAAAAATGTAATGAAAAAATACGGATATTTAAGACATCTAAGAAATGAAGAAATTATAAGGTTTTTTTTTACTTTTATGCGTTTTAATGAGTTTCTTGTTTAGATTAATTTAATTAATGGACTACTCCAACATATATAACAATCATTATTTCAACTGAATTTAAGTTATTTCAAACAAGGACAAACCATATGATTAAAATATCTCAGAAACTCATTCAGATATATTTGCAAATCTTAATCGTTTTGCCATTATTTCATGTCCATATGCTCTCCCTTATTGCTTTAACATTGCGATCCCCAATTCTCAACATTTTGCAGAGCATAAAGAAAAATCATCAAATTGCCGAAGCACACGACAAAAAGTGATTCATTTTACCTCGAGAAAAGCACAAAATGAAGTTACTGAAACGAGAAGTAAACGGCCATGCCATGCTTGGTCATGCTATTTTCTTAATTACATTTGCGTGAGTTCTTAAAGAGCTTTCTTATTACTTTCCGTTGAAAGTCGTCAATTTGCACCTATCTTATAGCTAAACTCACGAAAAGTCTGTATCCGCTGGAATATGGAACAACATAAGTATAAAAAAAATAATAATCTTAGTATTTGCCATATACAGGTTTATACCTTCTCAGAAAATGATGGTGATATTTAGGAAAAAGTATGGTGCTTTATATAAGATTTCAATGTTATTTGTAAGAGCCTTAAAACGTGTTTAATATTTGTAGTTTTTTTTATTATTTAAATACACATAACATTTAATTGTGTATCTTAAATTAAAATCAGTCTTATCAAAAACAGTTCCCTAATGCCCAATTTCACAGTGTGCACTTAAGTTCTCATTCAGCTAAGCGCGGGGTGAAACTTAAATGACGACTTAAGTATTTTCGGATTTGCAGTCCTTTTTATTTCACGCTTAGAGTGAGAACTTAAACATTTTGCTCTTTTATGTAGGACACTGTGTTTGTTTCAGGACGGACCCTATCATGAGGAACGAATTATTTTTATGTTATCTGCAGACAAATTAATTAAAATCAAAGGTAACTAAAATAAATTTATGGAAATTTTAGAGGTTTTATCAAAGAAGGTTTTACCAATTTTCAAAAACAACTAAGCGAGACTTAAGTGGCCAATTTTGACGACTTAAGTATATCGATCACTTAAGCCGTAATTTACACTTAAACTCCCACTGTGAAACCGAAAAATTGAAAAATTATTAAACGGGAACTCAAGTGACGATTAGAACTTAAGTTCGCACTGTAAAATCGGGCATAAATCGTTTATAACTACATATTTCTATATTCACGGATTTTTAACGAACTTTCTTAAAAAGACCCATAATTTCATTCCACCCTCTGAAAAGAATCATATGCAATCGTAGAAGGAAGTCAATTAGAATGAGGACAAATTTACATAAGCGGAATGGAACTAACTATAATAAAATTTCAAATTGTCCGGACGAAATTTATCCCCCCATGCAAGAGTAACATATCCTAGTAAGTTAAATTGCACAAAATTACGGCAACGTGTCGAAAGCAAACGGAAGCTGTATCTTCTTTGAAATTCATCTCTCAAGATGTTATCGCACGAAAGAGTGACACCATCAGCATACACCCGCGGGGAGTTAAACACGTGCACGTAATGCAACCCCTTGCTCAATTACCCTCTAATTTAATGTAATCGCAAAAAAATTATCCTCACGTGCCAGTAACCTGATCATCAAAGAGTGAAAGGGTCTCGTCCTTTGCATCTCCACTTCCACATCGGAGCGCAACTGGGCAACTAGATACCTCCGCTGGCGCGCCCTCTACCCGCACCTGCCCGCAACGCGTCTACGACCGGTGGCGCTTCATGTTCCTTAATTTCGGGACGACTTTTGAGATGGTCACAAATTAGAGAGACGCACACCCACCCTGTGATTAAGAGCTACACTCATTTGGGATGATTCGGATGATTTGACGAGTTCATCGGAACCAATTTGGATTGTATGAATACGCAGCAGCAACAGTCAGTTGATCCAGGAGTATTGATGGTATATTTGATTTAAAGTTAGACTATTAAATAAATAAATCTTTTCAAATAATTTTTAATATAGCGTAAATTTATCAACTTTTGAAAAAAAATAAAAAATTTCAGTGTCACATATACGATACATAAACTTTTGTGTAAGTATTGTGATCTTAAAATTAGCCTACTTCGTGGACCTCTAATTTTAAACCATTGATAAACAAAAAAAAAAAACTGAGATAAATTATAAAATATCCAAAAATGATTATGCCCATAAATTTTAGATTATAATTAATTAATATTATATGTATATTATATTCTTTTCATATCCAAGATACATGATACATTTTCTGGGAATCAACTAGTATAATAAATGATTTGTTAAGTACAAATGAGCGTTATATAGTAGGTATTTTAGTAAAAGGCAGTGAAATTTTCGTACACAATAAAACATTTTTAGAAATTTGCACATTAAAAATGCTAAAATTTTAAATTGTTTAACATTAAAAATATGCGAACAACGATTGTCATAAGGTTTTATTTGTTATATTACAGAAAATTGACTTTAATAATAGTTTAAACATTTAACATTTGTAACTGAGATTAAGACTACGCACCGAAAAATTTAAATATCAAATTCGTCGTGTATAAATTTTCCAATACAAGGGGGATTTTTCACTTCAATTAAAATCCCCCTACAAATAAGGAAAAGCCGTGCCCGATTTAGTTTATTGTTGTTCTAGATTTTATCACGGACTTCGAAGGGGTTCAATCGTCAATTAAACTTATTCTATCAGATTCAAAATTGTATTTATGTTTTAATTTGACACATACATACCTACTTTTATTCACACTGGAGAAAGTTACACATAAATGGATTTTTACAGTTCAAATTTGGAGATATAAAATGAGATTGAAAATTTAAATTTACACTCTCTAGCTCTAGGAAATTCTTTTAAACACCATATAAACGAATTTCACATATAAAATTGTAATTTTGTATTATCACTTAATTGATTACTTAAATAATTTTTCTAAATGCAATTTAGTTCTGGATTTTACATGTAATGTAATAACCGATCTTTTCCTACATTTATCAAAGAATTAAATATCTGAATACGGTCGTTTTGAAATATCGAGTTTCAAGATCTGGCTATTGCATAATACATATTGCAAAGTTGAAACTTCATATCGGATAAAATATTTTATTTTCAAATATGTATGATAGCATTTTTATTTTCTATTAATAAAAACAGTATATACATATTTATCTTTAACTGAAATATTGTCCGTTAAACCATTTTCAGCTTATACGTTCCTTCCGTTTCTGTCTTCAAAATTTCAAAAAATTAATCCTATTTGCAATACGACCTGCAGTCTGCAGAGATAGTACCCGATAAGTTTAATCCCTAAATTCCATAAAGCTCCAGTTACACGATCGACAATATTCTCGCGATAGCTGGGAAAGATTATACCACACCAGTCAGCCACAGACAGACCTCCATTGCTTTTCAAATAAATACTAAAAAAAAAAAAACAAATACATATATGTCCAACTGGTACAATGTGTTCGATAGATTTTAAGGCGACCCTACCACCGAAATTCACCCATTTGACTCCGTTTCTGAGGTATCGCCCAAAGGTTTACCCTAAAGATTTAGATATCCTCATCTTTTGGAAGTGTCACATGATTACAATTCCGAAGGGATCAAAGGGTATCTCAGGATCAATTTTGGATGAGGAAAATATCAGATGTAATGGCGTCGGTTTTAGAATTATGCATTCACAAAACTGCATATATATGTACGTGAATGTACATACATATATGTATGTATAATAAATTTTGAAATAAAAAACTGAACAATATCTTTTATAACCACTTTTTCCGCTTTCATATTTTGAAATTTCGTATAGATTCGTACGTATGTGGATTAAATAATACGTATACGTATAAATAATGCGTATACATAAATAATTTGCTCCAACACGTTAACTAAAGTCATATAACTTAAGATTAAACCCCAAATAGCTTCAACCCTGAAGACCAAAGAATGGTAAGTGCAATAAAGTAAATTATTTTCATTTAAATTGGCTGTATAATGACTCTGATTTTCTTGTCCTTATTTATTTAATAATTTTTGTATGGCTTACTCAATAACTCATGACTTTTTCCATAATTTTACAATGACGAAAAATTTCGTCATATTCAATGGGTCTTCCGTGTATGACTAAATATTTCATCATTCATTAGCAGGGTGCAATTCTAAAAAATTTAGAATATATGCATTACAAAATATACCTATATAAAACATTAAGTCTACATATGAACATCTTTAATAAATATATTAATCAATAATAATGCTGCTCTACAAAATCTGAATTTTTGTGTGCCTTTTAAATAAATGCTATAATTTTATAGTACTCATTTTGGGTTCACTGAATACGAAAATACAATTAGAATTTTATAATTAGCTCTTGTTTAAAAAATTTATCTGTTATGAACAACTATGACTTTTTTTAATTATCCAAAATCTCTTCATTAGCTCCGCTGCAATAGATAGTATTTATATGAAATCTACCTAAAATCTATCGATAATTATAAAAACAATTAGAAAACTTCAAACATACAACACAACATAGTCGGTATTGGGGACATCAAATGAACATGTAATAAAAAAATTTATGCAGATAAATCATTAAATATTTTGAAATCTCATAATAAATATGATAGATATTATATCAAGCTACCCGCTTTACTTAAATAACATAAGTGAACAATTAGAGCTAATTATTAATATTTATTTTAGTTCTATAAATAGATTCAACGAATCGAAAACTACAGATACAATAGCAATTTTTGTGTCAGTGAATTTTTGTTTATAATAAACCTCTGGGTACCTGTATGTATTATTTCAATTTTTTATTTTTAATTAGAGAAAGAGATTTCAATAATTGAAAGGTGTACAAAAACTTCTACCTTTTATTTAAATTTCTTGGAACGGGTGCATCACCCTGACCGCTGCGAAGAGGTAGGTACTATTCGTGACTTAGTCCATTTATCACCTGCTCAAAAAGGTTATTAAACAGAAGCTGTCGACATTATCGTCTAATACAGTTTTTACCTTTCCAAGGGCAATTTTCGAAAGATTTAAGATGGACGTAATTCCCAGATTGAGGTGTACCACCGCGGCACTGCCGCGCCGGCCGTCGAGTCTTCGTCAAGCAATTGAATTATGGCTCTCCGCAGTTTTAGCCGGAGGCGTAATTAAAAGCACATCATCGTCGCGTTTAAAGTAATCATCGTCATCAGCGAGCGGAGTCTGGTCAATTATCGGATCATGCCGTTCCCACATCGGCTGGTGGCCCCAAAGCGGAGGCTCCAGAGCCGGAAAAGAAACTGTTGGGGTGCTGCTGCGACAGCGAGCGGACAGTATCTGAGAGATGGAAAGGATAAATCCAGGCATCATCTAAACTGGAGCACCGCGAGTGTACCGCAATTGTCTAAATTGATCGCAATCAGTTCTCATCGTTAGAGGAGCACTGGCTCTACCTAACGTTTCCCTGGGCCGATGATACGTACGCCCTCAATCCCTGATGAGGCCACTTTAATCCTCCATTTAATTCTAATTAATGTTTTGTTCCCCAATTATCGACAGCTAGAGGATCCATTATGCACTTAGAGACTCCCTTCGTTCTCGGGTTGCCGCATAATGCGATAAATTAAGCCGGGCCGCAGCCCGCTTTGTGCTCGAATCAAAAAGCAGGAACTAGTCGGGCTCGAATAAAAATTTTTGCAGCCGTACTGGACCCCGTCTTTTTGAATGAGATATAAGGAAATTTGATATCCTCCTATATTTTGCCAGACATTAACGATTTACTCACGGAACAGAAACAGCGGCACAGGGGACCCCATAGACCCTGCCCTGTTCCGGAAGAGGATGAGGGTGCACTGTGGCATTTCGTTGCAGACAACTCTGATTTTCTGAAAACTAATTTGAGAAGTCAGCCTCAGTCGAGGATAAGTCGGAAGAAAATAGTGACGAAAAAAAAATATGCCGCCAACCTGCGCCTTGTCTGAAATGCTGAGAATCTTTCAAAACCCTAAGATCTGCTGCCAACTTTTCTAGTGCCTTACGACTAAGAAAGTTTCGAGGTATGCTAAATTCTAATGTGCAGCGTCGTCTCATCCCCTCGTGGTTTTAGCGCTATGTTTGCCAACGCATAATCCTCCTTAAGGTTAATGGATTCGTTCCCGACCCGCGATGATGGGGGTTGCGACCTCGTTGGGCCTGATGTTTCACAACTGCATTAGAAATCAGGAGGATTTAAAAACCGCGGCTGCTGCTCTTCATTAAGTACGCCTTTCTTCACTTAGGGAAATGAATATGATGCAAAAAAAAGTAGAACAATTAAACGTAAACGGAAATATGTATGTTCTAAGAATCCAATAATATAACTTACTACCTATACCTTACAGAGTTTTATTACTTTTATATCAATTAAATTTTAAGTACATACTTCTATTATTAGTTATATACATATTTTATTTCAAAAAATTTTTATGATTCAATTTAACCTTTCCAAAAAAAACATTGTTTCAAGAGAAATCTTTGGGTTAAGTTTTTAGCACGTTTGTCGCCCAATTTTATTCAACCATGAATCATCCGGTGACGGGGCGACGAACGTGTTAAGTGAATATATTAACGCTAAAGTTTATTGTAATATTTAAAATCAGAAATACGCCTTTAGACTCATATTTATGAAAATTTCGGAAATGAAACAAAAAATGTTTTTCACATTATATGAAAATTAGGAAATAAGGGAATTTTTCTTAAAAAAAATTTCTATAATAAAGGTTTAGTATACAGTAAAAGTTTATTCACGGTTTCCTTATTCGCGGGTGAAAAAATTGCAACCCAGTTCCTGTATTCGCGGCTAAAAATTTCTTTATTCGCGGATGCAATCGGTAAACAGAGAGGGATTCGGTGTCGTTTATTAACGTATCGACATTCTTTGAGATTTGAGTAAACTGTGCCGAGGCGGCTTTTATGAAAGATGTGACCAAGTGAACTAATGTCAAACTAAAATAAACCTTACTGCCATTATATAAAGGCCATTGTCGAATGCCGCCGCCACAATATCGCTATGTCCTTTGATAAAAGGATAAAATTTTGATCGAATAGCACGTTTCACTTCTTCCATCCGTTATCCATCTATGGAAAGGCGCCTTATTTTGAAAAGGCAAATTATTAATGCTACAGCTCAATATCAATCTGAATTTAAAGACCTTTTAAAAACGGCAACACAAGAAAAAATTACTAAATTCTTTAAACCCTTGCCTAACTGACAATGATTGATTTTAATTTGATACATATTGGTTTTATTTTGGAACCTTGGAACGTATCCCCCATGATTCCATACACTGAAAGAAAAAGACCAGCAAAATTAACTATTTTTTCAGCCAATTAATTAAATTAGTTGATAGATCTAAAACTGTGAGAAAAACATTTACAAAATTAGTTAGTTTCTCAACTATTTTAGTTGATTTCACTACTTTAAATTGTTATAAGAACTAATTCAATTAATTGGCTGATAATCAACAAAAGATTAGTTAGTATTGCTATTTTTTCTTTCGGTGTACTAATTACCATTCCATATCCACGGTTTCTGTATTCGCGGCACATTTACGGAACATATACCCCGCGAATAAGGAACTTTTACTGTATTAATAATTAATTTTAATTTTTATGTTGAAATTTTAACTTTGCAGACAGCATTTTTAATTATTTTTCCGTTACATGTTTCTATATTCGAAAATATAACCTTATTGCACCGCTAATTTATTTTAACTTTTTGTGTGAAAGAAGAGAAGTCAGAACTGATGAATACGATATTTAAGAGCCCATGTTTGTGTAAAAAGTAAGCTGGGACTGCGGTAAGGGTCAGTTGTAATTGTACACAATAAAAAATTAATGGTATCTTTATGCGTCTTAATGTATTATTTTCACCATATGTCGTACTTTTGTAAATAAAATGATATATATCTAAGAAAATTGTTTTTTTTTACTATAGTAAAAAGTAATAAATATTCATACGTACAAATTTTTGGCAAGAGTAAATGATAAAAAAAAAGTAAACAAAACTTAAATTTGCGGAAAAAAATTCTCCAAATTCTTAAAGTAGCAACATATGAAAAAAATCTTGTTTACATCGCATCCTCAAGCAAAACATTTCAACTAAAGAATTTAAAAATCTCATTACCTTGTCAGAGAAGTCTTTGAAAAATCCCCCAAATTTCTTTCCTCACCTTCAAAGCTATAATGTCCACAGCAAATGTTATTAAGACCGAATGTCTCCTCCGATAACAGCGGTCAAATCTTGTAAAAGTCCACTTAAGTGTGCCACCCAAGCACTCGAAGATGCGCACCCCTCGCATATGTTTCTCCTCAGCGGATGAAACGACAGCACTTGAGTTATTTATTATAGCCCTATTTCGCCTGACAATGGATCAAGGAAATGCTTCAAGGAAGTGAATGAGGCGTTTTTAAAGAGGGCTCTCAACCACAAATTAATTTGGTGGAAACATTTCAAATTATCCAATTCGATTAAATTTTTCATTTTCATTAAATTTTATATTACATTTTCGATTCGATGTCAAAGAAAAAAGAAATTCTCCCCCCGTTTTTTAGTCTAAATTCAAATACATACTTTAACTATTAGGTTGATTTAAATATATTTTTTTGCTAAAAGGAATCAAAGTAACAGTTTTTTAAATGCTTTTCATTATGACCGATCAGCTGTTTCTGGGACTGCAGTCACGAAATTCAGTAGGTACAACTTACTGTGGGGAATTTAAATTTGTACCAAAGTACGTTTAAAAATTATTATTTCATTATTATAAAGGAATAATGTATGTTTACTACCCTTTTGCTAATAATTACAGGTAATTTACAGACAAAATTCTTACGCAAGAACATGAATAATTAGGTGCTTTTGTATAATATGTTTGAATTTGAATGCACATAGTAATACTATTCCAGAATTTCGAAAAATGTAGATACGGAAGTGTAAAAAAACAAGCTACAAGAAAACTACGATATTATCTTAAAACTGAATATAGTACAAATTCAGCAAAAATGTTTTATTACGCATACATATATAAAAAAATTTTTGGAAGTCCTGAAAATTAAAATTATTTACAATTTTTTTTTTCTGTAGATACTTTGGTTATTGTATACAGAAGAGGAAATTAACAACCTCATTTATTCTTCCATGTGTTTACCTAAATTTTATTTCTTGGTTCATCTTTCTGCCCATTTGGTAGGGTGATCCAGTTTTACCAGGCTGCTATTTTGAATTCAAATTATTATTCTAACCATATAGTTTAACTTAAAATCATTTTTTTACCAATATAATATGGGGTAATAACCAATCCAAAGAAATTTTAGAAAAATTATTACGTTAGTTCAACACTATGGAATTATGCAAAAAGTTTACCTCACATTTTTATTTTTTCATTAAAATTACATTTTAACCTCCAAAAACATCTAATCATAAGCGCGTCAGGGAAGTACTGACATACAAGACGTGTATAACTAATGCACTATAATACATATATGTACGTAAATTTGTTTTTATAAAATATCTAAGTATGTAGTTGTTACCGTAGTTATATGTACATATATTAATGATTCAGTGTGTATCACTGATCCCCTGAAGACCACTTTCCCCTATATATATATTTAATAAATTTATTAAAACAATAAAAGAATGCGATTTGTTAAATCATATATCATAATAAGAAAAATTGATCTCATTTAATGATTATTGATAAAATACTTAAAGAATCAATATGTTGATCTAAACTCTAGTCTAGAGGAATAAATTCCAACATTTAAAAAAACAAAACTCAATTACCCGGTAACAAAACCAAGTAGCAAACTTACAATGAAATGTTCTTTAAAATGCAACTGTATGCAACCGCAGCAAAGCCTGCACGGTCCAGGGGAGTGCTAAATATGAAATTTGAAACCGCGAAAGCGAAAAACGGCTATAAATGACTTGTGACAGGCGTCAGTTTCAAGACGTTGTGTGTAGCACATTGCGAGAATACTCATGTCCTCATTAGCGTTGCCTGACAGAAAGTCAAACAAGTGAGAAAATGTATGACAATGACAATCCATTTTCCGATCTAAAATTAAAGGTCAGCGGTTATGGCACGAAAACCTAATGTTATAAAGAGGTTTTGTCAAACATTTTGTATAGATATACATATGTTTGCCGGAAGTGATGGGCAGCCTTAATATTTAATTTGAGTCGGAAATAGAAATGGAAGATACAAACTTTTTGAAAAAAATAATTTCTTTCAAGGGAAAAACATTTTACTGCTTAAAAAGTGAACAATCCCTTGAAGCAGAGAGGGTATGAGACCATCTGGAGTTATCCCAGCCCTTCTTATTGCGGTTTCCTCAAAAAACTTTGAAATGATATTTACATTGGGGTTTAGGTCTTGATGGAAGGATTAAATAAATGAAACATAAATGAATGGAAACAGAAATTTAATTTAACCGTCGTATAGTCGCTGCGAGTGTTCGACTGTATGACGGTGGGTGGTTGAGTGGCCGTGTGGCAGTGTGCACTTTATGCCTCTACAGAGCCCCAGCCGATCCCCCGGGGGGTGTAGGAGCTTAGACCCGGAGAAGTCTTATCGGATTATCCGCAACTTCCGCTCAGAACTGTACAACTACATCCCCGACAACTACAAATCTGTGATTTTATGTATAGAAAATGTTAAGATCTGCGCATGAGCTCCTCCATTTCGATGTATATCTGAGTATCACTCCCAGGGCCATACATCAGTCCCGGGTACATAAACCCGGGTGATATTAGTCTAGTTACCATATTATATGCCATGAGACGAGCATATCAGCTACTATTACTTACTGCCAGAAACTGAATCCACCTACACCTCCCCCGTGGACGGGACGCGTCAGAAAATGAGATTTAACAAACCGTCCACTGAGTCAATCTCCTCAAGATGTTTTGGGGAAACAAGACGAAACAAGGATACTATGTTATTATGGACAGAGATATGTATATATATATGTATATACGATATATATACAACATTTTTATATACACCTGAACCTGCCTCGACAAAAGGTCGAGTTAAGTCATTGGTAAGCGAGCACTTCCCTTCGTATCTGTGGCTCCTTTCTATCACCTGGGAGCGGGATTATTCAAATTGCTAATGCACTCGGGACACCTCAGGTAGGAAGGAATACTAAATGAAATTGCTCTTATCGAAATTGGGGCAGACTTTCTTAAAGCTGCTAAAGGTGCCACTCAGAAACTTCAGATTTTTTTTTTAACATTTTTAAGACTTGGTTAAATTAAAATCAACAAATCGGAAATTTTATCTCTCATCTCACAAGGAATAAAAAAATTGAAATTATAATATAGCTTAAGGACAGAGTCCTTTTCAAATAATTTATTTTACCCGTCTTTAAAAAATTCCCTGGGTAACTAAAGTTTATACAAAATTAAATACCAATTATAAAGTTACTTAATGTAATTAACTTTTTCCTTCAAACAAATCAAAAAAATTTCAGAAAGTTATGATAATATTGGGGATAAGGCATCAATAAATAAGTTAAGAGCTGTGAAATGAAGGTTCTGAAAATTACAAACAACTTTCTTTAGTCTGAAAAATTTTGATTCAATAAAAAACCATTCATCATCATTACTTTCATTATTACTTTCATTATTAAAATTATTATCTTTTCTTTCTTTCATTACATTATAAGTATTTTCAAAAACAATATATATTGACAAGTCTTTGAAAAACTTAATATTGGACCAAATTTTACGCGACTATATTTATAAAAATTATAAAGCCCTACATATATTGAAATAGTACACAAATTTAATAGAAAATCTATCATTTATACATATTTTTTCAATAAGATTTTGTAAAATTGATTCCATTGGCTTTCCCTTTCACACATATAAAAAGGAACCCCTATGAGATTTTAATAATTATCCAACAAAAACAAACATTTTCTTTATTCTAGTACCTCTAGAGTGCTAAGATTAGATTTTTTTAAGAATGTAATTCAGAATCAAATAAGTATGACAACAAGAAAAATAAACTAATAACCACGCAAAGTTCAAAATCAAAAAGGAGTTAACCAACCAACAATAGCTCATTCTGCACTCAAGAACACGTATTAGGTCCATTTATCAAGCGAAAAATATTTATCTTCACATTTCTGAAATAGCAAAGAATAACTTCATCGTTCTGCTTGTACAAAAATTGTTATTTATTTTGTTGCTTTTAATTCAAAGCTAATTGTCCCCAAACAAAACTCGCTGAACCACAGCCGTGTGGTAAACAATGAAACATGCTTTCATTCTTCCTTTTTGCGTTAATGTCTCAAATTAAATTTGCAATGTTCGTTTATTTCGCTGGAGGATTTTCTTCCTCCTCCTACGACGAACGACACGATGGTATAAGAAAAACATAAGAATAAATCCGGAAAGACTTCCTTGCAAAAATCGTATCATCCATCGTCACCGTCGTCTTCGTCGTTGTCGTCGTCGTCGTCTGCTTGGCGCAAATCGATAAAAAAATCAAAATTAAGTAAAAACTCACCGATGGTATCGATCACCTGATGCTGAAACATAAACACGATGCAGACCATAACCAGGTATAATATCATTCTATAGCGAGATAGATCGGTGGACTGGGACTGTAGGAGTCCTCGGGCTCCGTCGCTCGTCGAAGTCGAGACTATACAACAGCAAAGGGTCCATCATCAGTAGATGGGTGCTGGATACTGCGAACACAACCACGGCGCATATCATAGACTTTATCTACAGTATCTGTGCCAACTGGTCCATGGTTTCCCATTATACGTATATCAGTTTAAATTCTACCACAGATGTTGGGAATTTATATGAGACGCACAGGATCCCGTGGGATGGGACGTATCGGGCATGATCTCGAGATACATAGGGTGGGTGTCTCATCACTCCACTGATTATAGCAAGTCGAGTCCACGGCCTAAAAAAGAATGAAAAGATATAAAAAAAATAATATAGAGGGCAAAAAGACTGAAAATGGAACCTATCGCCTATAAAGAGAAAGATGCAGTCCATTTACGCGCCTCCTCCCCCTCAAGTTTCATGTAAATAATATCGCGATAGTACCGCTTATTTACAGGCATAGAGGGGCTCCGAACAGCGCCTGCTTAGGGTGCTCCGTCCCTTTCTTTGGCGTATATCATTCTGGGCCCCAGGGGAGGGAAGGGACGGACTTTTTTTCATTCTCAACTCCGGCCCCGGATTGGCTTTCTCTATTACATGCTGCATTTGTTCGAGGAGGCGAGGCAAAGACGTTTGGGGGCGGTACTTCCAGTAAAAGAAAAGGCCTCCTTTCTGGGTGAGCAGCAGAGCGCTACTTGGCGGAGCCCCACAGCCAGCCAGGTTCGCTAGTTGAGCCGCGGCTGCCGTTTAAGTGCGTTTTGCTTTGTTCGTTTGTTTGTTGTTTGTTTTTTCGTTTGTTTTTTAGTGTATGATATCTCACATACATGTTTAGATGAATAGTAATAGATATTTTCAAGATTTAACCCACCGCCGCGACGCCCTGCCGTCGTACCGCCAACCCCCCGTTCACCTTCCCTGCCCTGCTTGAGGCAGTATTAGTTAGCTCCGGGTAGGTCGATTGCAACTTGTAATTATACCGAGAATTCGTTTCAGCTGGTGAAACCACTTGCCGGGGGGTATCCGGGTGGTGTGGGTGGATTAAGAACGAAATATTTTATTGTTTGTTATTAAAAACGTATATCAAAGTTGTTCGCCTGAAGGGAGCATTCATATAATAGGTGGCTTATAACGTGCTAGTTCCGGGAAAATTTCTATTCTAAAAGTGAAGTGATCGGGAGTAAACTTATTAAAAGTATTAAAATATACCCATAATTTACATACCTTACCATTTTAAATAAAATGGCATGTGGAGCTTCGCCCGGGGATTCCGGTTGTTGCTCATTCACCCCAGTGCATCATCCCCTTGCAGTGCAACCAAATCCACGAATGGGTTTGCCCATGTTGAACTTTAGTGCTGGACAAATAGCCACCGTCTGTGAGACCCTCGAAGAGTCTGGCGACATCGAGCGGCTGTCCCGATTCTTGTGGAGTCTTCCTGTTGCGCATCCAAATATCAGGGAATTAGACAATAATGAAGCCGTCCTGAGGGCGCGTGCGGTTATCGCTTATCATACTGGAAATTTCAGGTGAGTACCTAAAATATCAAAAATATTATAAAAATTGTGGACTAAATACCAAATCAGTGTGTTCTGAAATCCGACATTGTTCGGTATTAATTTTACGCTGAAGAAATTGTGCTTCTCTACAGTGGTGTAACAATAGGGTGGTAATCTTCGCAAAATGTCAGAGGCCCTAGCCCAAAGGGGGCCCCGAGAACCTCAATATATTATTGTTATAAAATTGCACAAATTAAAAAATAATAGTTAAATACATAAATCAATAAATAAAAATAAAATAAATTAAATAAATCAATATTTTGAACGCATTCGTAAGAGAAAGATATAGTCTAGTTCTAGAACTCATAACGCACGGATATTTCAGCCTTCTGTTCTGTATTTTTATGCAGCAAAATATGAAAAGTTCTAAGTATAAGTACACTGTTGAAGACGTAACACAAAAATTATCTGCAGAGGGTAGAATAGAAATATAAAAACAATTAGCTTGCGAACCTATACATATACCTTATATTTATTAATAAAAACCTATTTGAGAAATTCCAAAGGATAAACAACCATAAAACCATAAACTTAATATAGAAAAATTTAAAATAGAAGCAATAATTTATTACATACCTCTATAAATAAAAAAATAAAATGTTGATTAAAAAATGCGTAATACTTCATTTATATTAAGATAGTTGCGTAAGCAGCACAGTGACGAATTTTTTGGTTAGAAAGCCCCACTATTGAAAATTGTCAGGGGCCTCAGAAATAATCAGATACATTAAGAAAATCTCCACTTTATATCGACTTAAAAATGTTACCAGTAATAGAACAAATTAAAAATATAATCTAACAAAAATAAAACAGCCAATGACTTATTTATATCATGTCAGATATCTTTCTCTAATCTTCTAAAAGATAAATATATTAGCAATTTTCTTGAGGACTGCTTTTAAATACTTAGGACTTTCACAACATATTTATTGAGATTACTACTACTATCTATTTTACTTTTCTAATAACAACGATTTCGAATCATATACGAAAATTTTGAATAAGTTTCTTTAACAAACGCTCTATTATTCAGAACCCAAAATATACAGAATTTGTTTGCCTATTTGAAATCATGGGAAAATTTTTGCGCGGTATTTTTGTACTTAACCATTTATGTCAGGGTTTAAAATTTATAGAGCATTAAAAAATAGGCATAGAAAAATCGTTAACCTCTTGCCTTATGAATTGAGCGATGGCTGTGTGTGCCACTTGCGATAATAGCTTTTCTGATGCGTCATGCCCAGTTTCAGTACAGGCCGAATTTAATAGTACTGCATTTACTATTTAATAACCACAGAATTTGATAATTATTATTATATATATTTTATTATTTCATTTCATTAACGTGTAAAAGCCATCCCATGTCTGATACGAGATTATCACTTTTGGCCAGAACAAGACATCACGTGTCTGATACGAGGTTCTCATTTAAAAAAAGGAAAATACTTCAGTTACCCACAAGTTGATTTAAGGTCAAGGGTTAAGCAATCGCAATTAATTAAATAAAACATAATAACATGTTACTAATTAAACATAAATTATTACGAGTTCATATTGATGGCATTTTTTCATTAAACTCATTCCTAGTAATTCAATTCTTCTAAGTCCTCAAGATCGTAAGAGCCTGCAAATTCCGATTTTTTCTGAGAAATGAAGAAATATTAATAAATGTTCTTAAAGATGAGTAAATATTATAATAAATGTTCGAATGCCAATTGGATGTACATATATTTGACATTTACATGCTGATAATTTATTAACACTACTTTTCATAGGCGCTTTATCTCTTAAGAATCAATAAATGTTATATTCTATGATATGATTAGAAATTTACACAAATATTACTTCGGAAACTAATCAAAGACTGGCCCTACCTTTGCCAGCGTTGGTCTTGTTAAAAATAATACTTTACAAAAATACCAAGCATATTTCATAGATTCGTAAGCTTATGAAATGTGGACAACACACCAATTTAGGTCCATCATTGAAATCAAAGTTATATTTTCC
This sequence comes from Machimus rusticus, assembly GCA_951509405.1. Taxonomy (NCBI): domain Eukaryota; kingdom Metazoa; phylum Arthropoda; class Insecta; order Diptera; family Asilidae; genus Machimus; species Machimus rusticus. The sequence goes on from OX608049.1 coordinate 8,923,627, forward strand.
AAATAGATATAGGCGAAGCGATAATAATTATATCTACGAATGTCGCCGTGCATCACGAGCCGTAACCAACTGCATTCATGTGTCAGTTACTAGTTTTGCTGTGCAAAACCAAAATTATTCAACAGTTTTATTTTTCCTTCACTTTTTTATAATTTAGTCGAATTTCTCAAACATATAGTGCTCATATTAGTAAGTATAGCCATCACTATAAACTATTTCTTGATTAGATGAAGTATTCAGTATTGTACGGGAATTAAAAAATTTCGCAGCGGATACACAAGATTTGATTGGTTTTTGTATTTACTTTATTTGATTAAGTAAGTGGCGGACACTTACCCATAGTTAGAGTAAAAGTTCACATTTGCCTTGTTGTTGAATTATTCATGAAGTTTGATTTTAGGTTTGGTTAACACGTTCCCTGCCAGAATTTTCGAGAAAATTTTCGTGAGAGACTTACACATATAAAAATACATTTTCTGAGACTTCATGTGTGTACCATTTTCGGTACATGTAACAAGGAACGTGCTAATATTTATAAGAGTCTCACAAAGGAGAATAAAGACTATTTTCATTTAAACAACAAGCAGTTTTATTTTTGAGGGCTTTTATAAAAAATTTGGTAGGTACTGTTGACCCACGGGACTCTATGTATGTGCTTATAAGTATTGGGTTAAAACTGGCAAAGATATATGTATGTAGACTTAGAAAATGCCTATAACACTGTTAACTCGATATATTTCAGCTGTGAGAAAAACTTGCTATAGAAAACAAAATTTGAAAATTGTTCACATTTTACAAATATTTGCAAAATATATACATTACATATGACTGGTTTAAATTTATTTCCGGATATTCACCCCTATTATGAATTCCAGTGGAATCGAATAGAAAGAAGCTTTAAAAAGTCCTTTCTGGATAAAAATTCCTTTAAAATTCCTAAAACTCTTTCTAATTTATTTTAGTTACCTTTTTTTCAATAAGTTTTTCCGCACATAAAGCCAAAATAATTCGAATGGATTTTTCTAATGAATTATTTTAACACTTTATACGAAAAAATTAATTGAAGTTAAGAAATTTCAATTTAAAAGGTGGTTGTTTAAACTTTCTTCCATCCGATTCCTGCGGAATTTATGTAGGGCCCATTGTTTCCAAATATCTAGAAAATATTCATTGCAAAATGAAATTTGATTTCAAAAAATTTCGTGGAAAACTAATGAATTATTACTTAATTTTAATAGATTGTTTTTCTTTTGTTTACAGAGATCTGTATGCAATCATTGAACACCACAGATTTACAAAATGTTCATACAGCAAATTGCAGGCAATGTGGCTTGAGGCGCATTACTTTGAAGCAGAAAAACTACGGGGAAGACCTTTAGGCAAGTTAAATTTTTTGGCAAAAAGCAAATTACCAAAACTGAAACATTATACCTATATACGCATATAGGACCTGTTGATAAATATCGAGTACGTAAAAAATTTCCATTTCCCCGAACAATTTGGGATGGTGAACAAAAAACCCATTGCTTCAAGGAGAGAACCAGGACTCTTCTTCGGGAGTGGTATCTTCAAGATCCATACCCGAATCCAACAAAAAAACGTGAATTGGCTCGAGCTACTGGACTGACCGCCGTTCAAGTTGGGAACTGGTTTAAAAATCGACGACAGCGTGATAGAGCTGCAGCGGCCAAAAACAGGTGGGTCTTAGTTATTTATATGTTTTTCGCTTTAAAACTTTAAAAAAAACATTTTTTGGGAACCTTAATTAAAAAGATTATTAATTTTTTACCGTGTGTCATATAAAATGGCAATTTTTCTTAAACATTCATTTCTAAAGAGTGATGCGCTTATTTCAAATATTAAAGTTTCGTATTCCAAGCACATGGACTGAAGTTTATTAGATATTTTTGAAGATTAATGGTGTAATATGAAATAATGAACGATTGTGTTAATCTCATAAATATATCATCGTCGCCAGGGAACACCTTTAATAAATTGTTAATTTGCTTAAATAATCGTTCCCATAAATCCTTAGATTTCTTGTTCGAAAAACGACTGTGTGTCCAGATGAAGGATCCCGTTGTTTTGCTGGTTCGATTGTGGTCCTCACATCATCCTTAATCTTCCTAATGGCCCCTAATGCCCTGGTCGCACACAAAAGGAGTTCTTCGAAGGCTACAGTGCTCGAAAAACTCTTTTTATTCGTTGACTGTAAACAATAAATGATTCACAGTCACATATTGTTCGGATTTTCCGGATACGGGGATTTTCGTATCTTTCTTGAGGTCGAGGGTTGGGAATGTCATGAACAGCTCATATCCACCCCAGGTAGTCACTTCAACAGCTAAGTCCCTTTGTTTTGGACCCACTGTGGTGGCAAGTGATTATTAGGATTTGATGGCTCCGATAATTTTCACACTGTCATTGTTTTATGCTCTGGTCATTGTCTGGACTGAAGGACGATTTGTTCGTTTTGGAAACCACTAGAAAAATATCGTAAATAAATGGGCAGTCTTTTGTTAATAGCCATATTTAATTAGACTTAAGTAGATTGCGTCTATCTTTCCAATTTAAAACATAATACATCAAAAGACCTAAGTACCTACGTAAGGTCGTATAAAATATTTATGAACTAATCAATATTTACAGAATCATGAACATATCTACGTCCAAAAATTCGGCAGCTTAAAATTCAGTTTCCAAAATTCAACTTCGTGAAAAACATTTGCAACTAAAAACGTGATTTTCTTCAGTTTATGAGAAAACACTGTATACACAGTTTGAAAATATTACTCTGATTTAGTAGTTTGCAAGTTTACGTGATAAGCAGTAGAAAATAATTTTAGTTGGATATGTTTTGCATACCATTGTAGGTAACACGACAATTCACTATCTTCAAATTTTCAAATTCAAAATTGCAAAATGTAACATCGAAAATTTCGACATCACGATAAATTCGGTTAGATAATTTGAAATTCGACATTATAAAATTTTACAATGCTAAATTTGGCATTATGGAATCTTACTAAAGATTAACACGTTCACGCCGGCGTGTACCACCGGTGGCCCGCATAAGACTGAATCTGGGCAGCGCCGCCGTCGTGAATGTGTTAAGAGAAACTGAGACTCGCTGGCAAATATGTTTGGTAACACTCGTAACATTTGTAACAATTGTATATCCGCAAATATCCGATATTATTTCGTTTTGTATTATTAAGATAGGGAAATAACAAATCTACTTTCAGTGTTATTGAATGAAATTACTTGCAATTGGTATAAAAAGCAATCGCTCAAAGGGCCAAGAGACGACGATGAGAATTATTATCGAAAATAACTGAAATATCGTCAAACGCCCTGTACAAATGCAATTCGATTCGACCCTTGTTGTTGTTACAGCACAACCGGCCGTATCCCCCGACTAACCCTATTTGCGTAAAATGTCAACTAACCGTGTTAATTCACTTCGAGTTCCTTTTCTCCCTAATATAAACACAATTTGTTGCCATCAGCGTCTCAATGAGGAGTCCCTAAAATGCGTAACAGGATCAGGGGGACTCCCTTAATACGGCGAGCGGCTTAAGGCTCTGTGCACATTCATACAAACCCAGACACATAACTCTGGAGTAGGACAAGTTTTCTCAATGGAAATTTAAAATAACAAGGGTGGCTCACACCCATTGCGATAATAATGTCACCATTTCGTTCGATTCAAGATTTCTATTTCATTTGACTTGCTGCTTCCTTACTAAAGGGAAAAAAATCAATGCTGTAATGCTCGGGGAATGATACTTCGTTTTTAACTGAATGGCGTAATTTAAGGCAGTTACACTAAGACCTTTTAATTTAAAATTTGTAATCGGATTTAATTTAACTAATTTAGGACTTTTATTAAAGTTAAGACTTAAGTTAGGTTAGGTATAATATTACTTTCAAGGTTATGTCCACAAAATAAAATGATCCCAAATTGAAAAATTTACTTTCATTTGCGTCTTTTTCGGAACGAATTTTATTAAACTAAGGATTAACGATCAATCGTACGCGAATATTTCAATTGATTACTATTTTTAAAGCCAATTTAACAAAGAAGAGGTTTTTATCGTTCAATAGCTAATTTAGAAATATTAGCTGTGTTTTTTTTCACATCACATACAGTTCCAGGTTTTGCAGGAAATTTTACACTTTTTAGCAAAAATAAAATAAAAATGCCTGGATTTATACCCATTTTGTGTCAAAAACTTAATCCAAAAATTTATTGGATTCAAGATTTGAAGTTTGGATCTGGGTAAATAATATGGCCAAATCCCTTTTTGGTGAAAATTTCCTTAATAAAGTTCTCACAAATTCATTTTAGTTACTTTAGCCTTAAATTAATTTTGTCGTTCAAAGTGATTAAAATTGTCGATTGAATATTTTTATCCGATTATTTTAAGCACTTCGAACGAGAAAATTAATTGAAGTCAGAGGTAGCTGAAATTAATTTACTAAAAATTTAGGAAATTCAGGAATTTCTATTCAAAATGAGATTTTTTTGTATAATCGAAAATAACTTATTAGCATACTTCTCAATATCCAACATATTTTTAAAAATGATACGATCAAGAAGTAGGAAACATCTCTCATGCATTAATTATAAGATTATAATCCGCGACTTTCTTCACACGATGCTGGTTTCGTACGGTTTAAAAACATCTCAATCTCAGCACTTTCTATCTTAAAGAAAAGGCCGTATTGCTGACGCAGTCTTGTTGCGGATGATAGATACGTGTCTTGTGCAAATTACAGAGCAGCTTTCATCCCATCGTGATAGATAAGACATGACCCTTTTTTCGGCACGCCCGCCTGATACAAGGTCAATTACATTTCTGATCTGGGTTTCATGGAAGGATCATAACGAAAATTTGTAAACTGACGATACAGAGGGCCGTGGGACGTCAATTCTCAGTGATTAATAACCGCCGCGCACGGGGTCATGAAACTGACATCAAATTAACAAGTTATTAGCCAGATCTATTCGGTTTTGTCCATGTCCATTGTGGACCAGCGCTAATGGGGCCCCTAACTCTTTACGATCGAAAATTTATACTAATGGAGTAGCCGCCCCGCTACGTAAAAATTTTGATCTATTATTTCACATCAACGAAAAGACTTCATTTCGAGACGCGCGGTACTATCGTGTTGAAAAAAATAATAAAAATTTGTGATGGTTTGGTTTGAAGGCACATGGTGCGCGGTTCATCTTGGTCTTTTCTGCATTATTTTATCTGTATGGTGTGCTCCTGGGACGGTGTCAGTGCTCATTAATCACGGCACGGCAGGGGATTGGGAAGAAGACAAAAGTGTCAAATCGATTTGACATACAATAACGGAGAAATACGCAGCGCGATGGCTTCAATTATGGAAGTAGCCGAGGCTTTGATTACCTTCTCGCGAGTAGAGACCATGGGTAATCCAATAAGGCAATTTGTAATAGACCGCAGGTGAGAACCGCATTACCCACGGACCTGTACCTATTGAGAAATTATTGAAACCAATCTTGGACAGAGGCATGTGGTGCCTCGGTATGTTCAACATTTTGTTCGTTCACTTTGCCATACATCTAGCAATAAAGCGAAGAAGACAACTCAATTATTTCAAAATAGGTTAAAAACCCTTTTATACTTAAATTTCTCAAGGAAAACGCGAATTAGATATTAACCATTCAATGGAATTAATTTTATTTGCTATTCGCTATGCGAACAGTGGAATTACTCGTGAAATTTCAATGCTAACGCATGGCCTTTGTTCGTTTAATATGATATTAGCACTTTCGATTTTTTCTTATGCCATAACTACTTATATCTATGAACCAAGAAATGAAATGGTTTAAGTTTAATCAAAAGTATTAAATTGCTTCTCTTACTAAAAAAAACAAAGATTTCTAATTTATCTTCCAATTTAGGTAATTAGTAAATTTTCAAGATTAACTTTAACTTAACTTAAAGCATTATGTATTTTGGAGGCACAGAAGTGAAAGGACTATTATTAGTTATTAGTATGCAGCCAATTTTTAAACATATTCGTATCACGAATTTAGTTATTAGTTATATGAGACGTTGAGAATCATAGTGGCGTAAGTCAAGTTTTAATAGTTTATATGTTATTTAACACGGTGAGGGGTACGTGATATAATTTTAGTCTTAAATCAGTTTTTAAAAATTGTTGACCTACGCCACTATGATTCACAACGGCCCATATTTATGTATTTGAAGTAAATTTTTACATTCATATGTATATTCATGTGATTAATCGGAAATAAATACATGCAACGCAATTCAATTGGAAAGAAATAATCGGTTAATATATGGGATATGGATAAATATAAAACACAAAATTGTAACATAACCTATTTGTTTAGATCATAAGGGCTGCCAAATGCTTCCACTTTTTAATTACAAAGTCGAATAGTAAGAAGTATTAATTTAATATTGCTCAAAGATCTTTTAAAATTTTCTGTTATTTGCATTCATCCTCTCAGGTATAGTTATGCATATATAAATAATATGTATTTTTTCATAACGCCAAAGATAAAAAAAAAAAGAATTACTGAAATGCTGATACTCTTCAACTTGGTGCCTATAAAATCCACAATTCGTATGAGCGTTCCCTTCTCAATTTCAAATAAAAAAATTTCCCAGCGTTGGAAAGAAACAATTATTTTAAGAAGCGAGTACTTTGAATAAAGGCCGCGAAAAAGCGGTCTCAAAAGATATGCTCTCTCCCCTAACTTGTTGCGTACTCTGTTTAGAACCCTCAAGAATTTGAGGACTCCGCGAAACCATTGACTAGGGCGCGTAAGTACCCGTACCCGAGGGTTATATAGCGCATCGCCTCCGTACCTCCTTTAATGAGTTAATTTGAAGTATGTGCCACTCCAAGTTAAATGAAGGGGCTGCTCGAGGGCTATAAAATTTACGCGCTTTAAATTTCATAAGAGGAACCTCGCATAAGTCCGCTTTAAGACTTCTTGACTTTGAACAAAGTTTCGTATTCGAAAAACTGCAAGAAAATCTTTCTTATAAAGTTCGCTATATATGTATATCCAAACGAAGGACGGGAACAAATTCTCCGACTGTTTCCCATGATGCAATTTTTTCTGGTACTCGCTATTGAACTGCCTATTTACTAAAATGTTTTGTTATTTCCTTTGATTGCAGAATGTTGCAGCAGTCGTCGACAAATTCCGGGAATAATAAATTATTAGATCGCCCTGCACAAGCTGTCTCACCTACATCATCTGATTTGTCTGAGACGGATATTTCGCTTGGCACGAATTCTCCGGTACCCAGCAGTGTCGGACAGACACGCAGTCCAGACATAGAACTAATTGTGGACGACAGCAACGATGATACCACACGCAACAGCAACAGATTAAGTGATGATCACCTCGACAATCCATCACGCGGACTTGAGGCACCTGGTGAGTAAAACAGCGGGTGGGATCCAAGAAATTTGAGCTTACATGGGACTCATTAGAGCAGCTAATTTTTAGGGACAACTAACTCTTAACACTCGTTGATTTTGTTTAGAACTCGTACAAATATTTTCAATGACTGAAATGAGAATTTAACTGGTATAATATAATCAAATAATATATGTACTTGAATGCTCAAATAAGGGAATAATTTTTGAATAATTTAAAATTCGTAACGTGTTTTTATAGAAAAAAACAGAAATTAAAATCGATAAGTTCTCGCAGCAAATTGCTAATGCTTATTACCTATGTATATCAAAAAACAAAAATTAAAAAAAAATTTAAAAATAGTTTAAAACTGCATTTTACTTCGACATCGTGTGACTAGTTAAGTCAATACAAAATGCGTTTTTTATCTGTCGTTATAAATATACGTTTCTTTAAAATTCGAATGTTGATGAAAAGGCATAGATATATTTACCTTAAACAAAAAAATTTAAACCAAAAACTCTACTCTCTATCAAAAGTATTAATCATATAACTTTAATTGTTCTGAAAATTCACTAATTTAAATATATAATTTTTTTTTACATTTACAGCCACCTACCCCAATCGAGTAGTTAAAAGCTTACAGTACCCACCAGAAAACCTTTCGGCAGCCCTTTCAAGCAGCTATGACCCATCGACGATTAATTTTCCCTTTCCCTCGGGATTTCTTCAGCACCGGCACTTGTTTAATCAACCAACAAACAATCCATATCAATTTTTGTACGCACCACTAGATGGCGCCACCAATCTAAAATTTTCGCAATTCAGCCCTCCACCAGCGAAGACCGCCTCCGAGCCTTTTAGTACAAACTCGCTGCTGCAGGACAGCGCAAAGGACGAGGCCTCATTGAAGCAAACAACGAGTACAACGCAATTCCACAGGCCTTTTTCGCCTTAAAAAAAAACAAAATTATTTATAATATGCCATGGAATCATTTCAATGTGATATTTAGCAGTAGCCTCCCCTCGACTCCTCAATGTGTTATTGAATAAATTAATAATTATATTATTTTCATGTTATCCAATTTTTGCACTCGTTACAGTAAGTTCCACGCCTTTCAATATTGCTGACCTGAAATCGCTTTGAGCAGCTATGTATAGAATTAGAATTATGTATTAGAAACGATATACGATGCAATAAAATTTATCGTCATTTATGAGGCGGTTTTAATTTATTAAAATTTATAATAATAATAAAATTGACCTAATTCTAAATACAACTGATGTTCTGGCTTCAGTGCCTAACTACAGACCAAACCAGATCAGAGTGTTATTACTGAATATAATTCAATGATCATTTATTGTAAATTCAATATATGTACATATTGTAACAATCAGTGCCAAATTAATTCAATCTGGTTTGATCGTTACCAGGCCATATGTTTAACTAGTTAATTGTTGTTGACGAGCATCCTCGTCATGAAACAAATGCGAAATTGTATGTTATGATTATGTATATATGTAACACAAAATTTTGCATTTTTCATGACGAGTATACTCTTCATAAAAAGTTAACTTGTTAAAACATTCAAGGTTCAGAAAATTTTTGACGACTCGGGCAATAAACCTCATCTAAAGACAATCAGAACTAAGCATATACTGAAATGGAACCGTTTATGATCGCATCGCGACAAAAAAAGAATAGTTACAAACAGAATATGCAACTACTCATTTAAGAAATATCTGCTAGGAGTAATAAATGCTGGCTCCAGGGTTAAATTAATTACGCAGGTAATAAGGATGAAGGGTACAAGGAACAAATATATTTATTAGGACATGTCAGGCAGAGAATGCTCAGGAATCCTAAAGATATTTTGTCAAGAAAATTAAGAAAACGAGCTATTAAGTTGAAAAAAAGACGATTAATCTGGGAGTTCAAGTCACCAAGTTCGTTTAATGTGAATTTTGACGTAATTTCTTACACTCCATATTTAAAATGTGTTTATGATCGAAATTGAACCGAATAATGCTTAGTAATAACACCTAAAAACTAAGTACGAGTATACTTCAAGCTGTATTCCTATAAAACCTGATTTAATTTCCATTCGGTTTAATGCAATAGAACCAGAATAAATACTTATGTAAATGTCAAAAATGTAAAATTCTAAAAAAGCTGATAAAACTCAAGTAGACTACATATGCATATGAAGAAACGAGTCTCCATTTCTTGTTCAACGCTTTAACATTTGCTACATTTTGCGTACGACGAATGTACTTGCCAATTATGCAGGGTGTCATACATCGTATGCAAAAATGAGTGGGAAGAAAGATCTGACCTAGAAAAACAAAAAATATTATGGCAGGGGGAGTTAGCGTATGGTTTGGAAGTTACAGGGTGATTCGTTAATTCAAATTTTCTATGGTATGCACATCATTATCACCAAAGCTTTTCCTTGAATTTATTATTATTTTTTTTATTTAATTGTGTATTTTATTACCTTTCCAACAAGATACAACATGTCTAGTTAAAATAGACGTAGAAAATCTGGGCAACTTTGTCTATTATTTTTCTTATATATAAATGTTTAACATTTTCATTAATTTCGATTTTTTTAAGTTGTATTAATAGCAATATTTATTTACCCTCTCAACTTTTGTAAAATTGATGTTATTTATTTATTCAATTATCTAAAGAAAATAAATTTCGGTCATTTCGAACATTTTATACTTCTCTGTTAAGTAACTGATATTTTTCGAAAATAAATACATAATTTTCTTTAAATCTGGTTTTCAAGAATATTAAATTGCTTGTGATTGTAAAATTTGTGTCAAATCAAACCGTGTAGAAATCTCTGGTAGCTGTCTATGTTATATGACTATCCAAAAGAGTGTAACTCTTTAAATTTTCCCATACAACCTGTTAGGATGCTGCAAAGGCTTGAAAAGGCAGGTACATCCTCCCACTAATTTCCATCAAAATCACCTCATTAGGAGTATACTCCGAAGTTGACCCTTCCTAAAATTAGAAAATTTTCACGTAATCTGCACGTTGCTGAGGCGCAACTTAATTACATTCAACACATGTCGTTCTGCAGCAGGTCGAGCCGAAAGTACGTCATTAGACCGTTTGGGCAATGACCACTGCAAACAGCAACCGGAAGTATTTATGACAGATGATTACTTGAACGAGCAGTGGGTCCAAGGTGTCTATGACCAGAGTTTGGGTTACGTCTGCCTGTGCCGGGACGAGGAGAGGTTAAGGTTCATTTCGTGATGGATGGGTCAGCATAAAAGTGATGATGTTCGCCTGACATTTCACACCTGAACGCCTGCCTCCTGCACCGACTACGCAAAGGAGCCATCAACTGGTAACAGGAAATGATTATTGAGCCAAAGCCCTAATTGAGTTTTGCCCATAAAATATACACAGGTTATCCAGGTACTACCGTCTTTCCACTGCATCTTCTTAATGTTTGATATGTTTTTTAATTGCAAATACAAATTCAGGCGGTTTTTAAAAAGATAAATGATTGGATAATGTCTGTGATGTTATCGGTGGATCGTTTTTCATGTTTTCGTTGTTAATACGATAAAAGAGAATAACCGCGCAATTTAACGTCTTTATTTTTACACCTCATTTTTATAATAAAAAGAGAAAACAACGAGATTTCATCTACATATTTACTGGATAAATCTTTAAAAAAACGTAGCTGCTAATTTCTAGCCCGATTTGATAAAAATAGTTAATAACTAAGTCTGAGTCCAAAACTTTTCTGCTTAAATATTTTCAGAATTACATACCTATATTAATCAAAATTGAATTTCCCAAACTGTTAAATTTAAAGATAGAATTATTAACGAGATATATTTCTTAATCTTCAAAATTAAATTTCTTAATTAATTAATTAATTAATTAGACACATCATATCGATTATAATACGATTAGGCATTTAAGTTACCTATTTTTAAGTTTTCAAAATTATTAAAAGTATATTTTTTCTATCTTACTGTGTTTGTTGTTACATATTTTAATATATAATCATCTGTGATTAAACTAAAATTGAGTGGGGTGTTTGAGTGAAAACTTTTTTTTTTATCAAACTGAATTTGTGAACTTTAAAATTAATTTTGTTTTAACTAGTACTTTATACATCGATTTAATTTCATTTTCATGTACATATTAATTTAAATATTAATGTCTGAGCTGAAAATCATGATAGAGTAAATCGCATGGATACATTTTTAAGCTATCGAATTTTTAAAGACTTAAATTTAATAATGACGAGTTTTCCAAACCTCCGATTAGTTTGACAAAATATAGTATTTTACCTTATCTAGTTTGTTAACTACGATCCCTAACTATTTGGTGTTTTGCAACCAAACCCCAACGTTTCATGTTTCTCAAAAGAAATGGTTCAAAACTCTAGGTGTATATCCACGTCTATCTTGAGATAGTGCAAAAACATTACGAAGACTTTCAGGAAGAGATATCAGAAGTCGATCAATGTCTTCTGGATGCCGCCGCATCGGTACTGCAGTGTGATTTTATAATTTCACCGCTTCATTTCAATGAGTTGATATTTTGTGGTTTTAAACGTAATTTCGTTGGCATTAGAACGAGAATTGCCATCGGTGCCGACTGCGTTTGTCGGCGTCGGCTTTGATGTGGCTACTCAGTACACCCCAGGGACATATAAACGCGGCGGTTGCACGCAATTACTAGTGGCGACTAATCATGTTACAATGGTATCAAATTCTATTGCTTTTGAAATCTACACGGATGTCTCGATCGTTCGCCCGCCGCCGTAGAGACGAGTAGGTAATGTTAAGATGCGAACTTTTAATTATTTCTTTATCGGGGTACTCTGCTCTGTTTTTGCTCTTACCCATTAAGCAAAAGAAAGGAATCATTGCCATGAATTTGCGGCTTTCATTGTTGTGACGGAGAGAAAAATAAAAATATATATATGTATATAATGCATAAAAGCACTCGTTTTCTTCCTGTTTGATGTCTATGGGGAGCTACTCGACTGCGTTTTCATATTATCGGCTTACACGTGTTGGACGCAGGCCGTTGACTTAGTATAACTATCGGTTGAGTGTCTTAAAGAAGACACACTAGATGTATGAGGAGAAGGTCAACTGCCCACATCTTTTTTTTAACTAAAGACTTTTTATAGTTACCTGCATTTAAAAAATCATACTTAAAATTGTTGCAAATATTTAAATGTCATATCAGAAATTTTTTATTCTTAGTAGTTGTCCAAAAACCAGATGTATATATGTACATATGTATGTATGTATGTATGTACAGTGGGTGGTCGAGCAATTGGAACCCATGGAATAATTTCGATTTTAAATTTTTCTACAATAAAAACTATTGTAGTTAGAAAGTGACTTTTTTGTTTATATGTATTGATATAATAGTGGGTACATAATATTTTAAGAAGGCCCCCTGCTTTTAATATTTAGTGCACGTCCCCTTTGACAGCGACAATTTTAGGTGGCATTCTACAAGTGGAATTGGTGAGGCATGTTCTTATTTCGGGGTTTTCTTGCTACATTTTAAATATATTTTCTTTAATTATAGGCAACTTGGGATTGAGACGGAGGTATACAAGGGATTTTAGAGTTAGCCTCAATTGGATTAAGATCCGGAGAATTGCCTGACCAAGGTAGAAGGGGGATAATTTTTGCAGAACTGATGGTTTTTACCGATATAGCCGTGTGGCAAGAAACCCCATCTTGCATTAAGACAAAGGGGTCAGTGCTCATTCTGTATTGAACTGCATAAGACAAAAATTTGCGGAGCGTTCCAATTGCCTGAACACCCATTGTATATATCTCACTACAATGTGCGTATTACGAAAAGAGTATGAATCTAAAAAGTAGCAGAAATATTAAATTAATTTTTCGAGTGGACATCACAAGGATGCAGCATACAGTCGCCATTTTTGGTCTTAATTAACACGTTCCCTGCCAGAATTTTCAACAAAGCTTTCATGAGAGACTTACACGTAAAAATGGGTCTTTCTACCTTAAAAAAATCGAATAGCTCGCAGGGACGTAAGCAGATATTTTTGTAAATTATCCTTCTAAAAACTTTAAACTCGATTTTCTCGAAACCATGGTTTTTCACCTGGTTGACATGATTTAAAAAAACACTTCAACCGATTGCTCTGATTTTTTTTTTTTTTCATGTTATTGTACCCATAGCTATAACCCGGACCAAAATCCAAAAGATAGGTAATAAACTTTCTGATTTTCAGTCGGTTTTCCCATTTCAAAAATGATTTGTTTTTAAACGGCCGCCCTTTTGTTATTTTCCGATGAAAAAAGTTCCTTTTGGTCCAGGCTATAGCGATTTTAACACTTAATAATTTACCTTTTTTTTGTACATACTTTCTTAAGTGTGAATAAATAGAGTTGCAAAATTTCAAGACGATTCCTTCTGTAAAAAACAAAGTTTAAAAAAACAATCTCTCATTTCCACAGTAGGAAAAACTCTTAATTTTTATTATCTCATAATTACTAGATAGATTATGAGCTACATTTCTTGCCATATTTTTTTGTTTTAGAAATCTTTTCTTTGAATAAATACTATTTAAAGGGCTTTTCAGAACGTTAACATCTTTAGCAAGAGGAAGCCTGAAATCATTGAAATCGTTTGAAAACTTTAGTAAAATTTTATATTTTTTATCTCAAGCTCTAGAATCCCTTGATCTATAGAGAGGAGTAGACTAGGAGGTGCATAACGTCTATATTCCTAATTCTATCTAGCAGTCTACAAAAAAAATGTCCATAAAGCACCTATAAAAGGTAACAAAAGCAGAGTGCTAAAACAAGTCATATCTCATTCTTCGCAACGCTCATTTATATATCCTGAAAGGGCAGCATCTTGTCCTTGTGCGAATAAGTAAACAATCCAATTCCCAGGACGTCCGAAAGTGAACTGGAACCTTTCAGAAATATTTGCTTAGGCAAAATGCACAAAAAACATAAATTGATCAGTCAATAAAAAGGAAACAAGCAAATAAGTAAGGAAAAACTCCTCAAAGTCCATTTACTTATCGCGGGGTGCACCCACTGGGGAGACCCTCATTTAATCGAAGGGGCATCTTCGTCAAGTGCGTGCTTGATTTGCGCCGTGACGGGGCTCCTGGGGCCCTTTGAAGAGGGTGGATGAGCGATTTCCAATCAGCCGAATGGGATGCTCTTTTGCTTAATTCTGTTAGCGAGCCTTTAGCTATTCAAAGGATATCCCCGTAAAAGATGCCGTGTCAAAAAGGTGTTTTTGTTATTCAAAGCGAGTCAATCAGTTACCCTCCCCGATTTTCGCTTATCCCCCTGGATGTAGTTCGGGGCCCTCATCAATCGAGGGCGAAGGCCACCCGCAGCCCCTAAGGCGCCGCCAGTGGATTGACTTATTCCTTCGGGGGCTAAAACGCGAACCATTTCACTGTGTTGTGCTTCGCTGTTTGTTTACATTCCTAAACCCTAAATAGAACAGAAAACGGGTGAAGGGATGAATAACGGTAAGGTGGCGGGTGTGCAACTGTTGTCAACACCTTAAGTCCCATTGAGACCCAGTAAATCGTTTGGAAATTGATTTCTTGTTCTCTGCATGGGCTTCTTTGAGAGCTTAACGTGAAGTGTAATTTACAGACATCAAAAGAACCCATTCAAGAAGTCGGTTGAATTATCTTCAGGGGCTTATGGGGGTCGTATCCGGAAATCTTTCATCTTACATGATGTTAAATATTACAGGATGTCTGCTGCGTGATATCGCCGTAATTAGAAAATTTTATAAGTTTAAAACCACCACAAAAGTAAGGATGATTATTGTATTTAAAAGAACATTTCATTCATAATACGCGACGTAAATACAAGAATTCAATTTCTGCATTCGACTGCGTAATTGCTGAATGCTTTTATTAAGTTGAATTGAGGGGGTGACTGAAACTGAATCTTAGAAAAAATCAAATTAACACTAACTGGACAGGAATGTAAAATTTCACAGATATTTTGAAATAAAATGAAATCTAGACGAAACTGATAGCATTTTTTGTTTGAAAATTGGGTTTCATTCTAATTATGTACTCCAGCAGTGTAGGTAAATCAACAGATTCAAATAATTGATTTAAAATGAATTGAACCGAACATTTATGGATTGTAGGTCTATTGGCGAAGAACCACGGTAGAAAAAAGGACGCTACATTATCGGAACACCCTGGTTTTTCAAACAAAAACTGTGAGGTGCTTTACCCTTGAATACGCTTCGGTTGGGATAGATCGGGGAATTAAGACGGAAGGGCTCCATAGCAATACGAAAGACTAAATTCTACCGAATGGGGCTTCAACCTACATCTTTGAAGATTACAAACCCATGCCAGATCAGGTGAAAGAGTACACGTTGCTTAGCCCACTAGGACCGGACAAAACATAACATTAATCGGGCGGGACTATAAACAATTCGTAATCGCGTAATTATAAAAACAACCGTAAAAGCCGATTGATTCGAGGCACCTTACTCACCGATGCTAAATTCAATTGAGAAGAAATACTATTACCTACTAAACACAAAACTATCTAATAAAGGACAATGCTCAAAAAAAAACCCAAGCCCGGCGCAAACGAAAAGTATCTCATAATTTTAATAAAAAATAATGTTGAACTATTGTATGTTTACAATTATTAAAATAAATGGCTAAACACTAGATCTTGCTATTTTTTGTTCAGGGATTTTCTAATTTATACATATTAAGTCTAGATACTTATTTATAACAAAATAGCACGGGTCTATTATATTGTAAGCCTTTCGCTCTAATGAATAATGATGGAAGGCACAGCACAGTCCTTCCAGCGTTCGTTGCGATCGATGCTTTCCTTGCTTGCGCCTTTTTTAGTTTTAAATGATTTTACTTACGACTGCTGCGTTACTTTTGTACTTCGAGATTAGCTTACCTTAATCAATTGTTTCCAAGAGCCGTACGAGGATAGTAGGTACATGGATCAGTTTATTGAAATAATCCTATATGTACATATATGTGCTATGTAGATCTAGAAAACTAATTTCTTTCAGTTGTTATTTCTTTAATCTGACATTATTTTAACGATAATCTTGCAAATGTAAATAAAGAGCTACGTTGTGTAAGGAGTACTCCGCATCGTATTTTTGAATCTTAAACATTTTTTATTACGCAACTGTAACTATTTTATGCAACTTTTTGTTAAAATTAAAAAATTACTACTGATAAACTTTAACAATTTCTCATATTTAGCTATCGATATTGATGATGCCCCATACGTAGTATTTGTTTAAGCATTATTACCAATAATCTAAGATACATTTCTTTTCCGCCGGGCCTGGGTTTTTTTTCACACTATATGAGCAGCAATTAAATGAAAATGACTGTTCCATTAATATAAAGAAATATGGTTTTACAAATTCCATATCTTGTAAATCGTCAACCCTTTCGTTAATATGTATCACTAGGAGGTAAAAAAATTAGCCCTTTTAATGGCAATTTCTCCTGAGAGAAATTATGTATGTACTCAGGTAACGCTTTATTTGAAAATCGTTTCATTAAACCTGAAGTTGCTACTTATACGAATGTAAACAATTTCGATTAAAAAAACATTTTTTTAATATACAATTTTTTGACTGTTAGGTCCCTGGTTTTTAATTTATATAAGGTACCTATTTTATTTTATATGCATATATTACACACCAACGGCTCGGCTCTATCATGAATTCTACTAAAATTGGATCGCAAAAAACACCTCTTAAATTGAAATGTCTGAAACTCATTTAAATAGTGTTAAAATAATTCCATTAGAAAAATTCAATGGAATTATTTTGACGTTATGTCCGGAAAAACTTACTGAAAGCAAAGGTAACTATAATGATTTAGAAAGAATTTTAGGAACTTTAATAAAAAAATTCTTATACAAAAAGGGCTTCTCTAAGCTCCTTTCGATTCGGTTCCAGTGGAATTCATGATAGGCGTGCAAATTTTGGTTGTATTAAAAAGAAAATTGACCAATTGTCCAAGCTGCCTGTAAACGCAAAAACTTAATTTTTACTTACTTTTATTCACTGTTTTAAATATTTTCATAACTATAGGACACATTTAAAATAATATTTACACTACTTTTCTTCTCATAACAAATCAAAATTTTACCAAAATCGATGAGCGTCGATTCAATTTTGACGGATTCCCGCCATTTCTTCCGACATTTCCGATTTCAGGCTGAAACACAATGCATCCGCTCCGCTCCGGTTCGTTCCGGCTGTCAAAGTTGAACATACGTAGCGCTATGTAAGTGGACACAATGACCGGAACGGAGGGGACCAGACCGGAGCGGAGCGGCCGAGAGTTGAAAAATTTTCAACTTTGCCGGAACGCCGGAACACCATAACCTCACTAATGAAATTTTGACATTTCAGAAGTGCCGTGCCATGGATGAGGAAGCATTTGCATTGCATACAATTCTAGTAGCATCACCAATAACTTTAAATTTCTCAGTTTTCCGTTTATCAATAAAATTTTCAAAAAATAAGTTGATTTCCTTTCACAGACAGCTGTCAAACGACGGAGCGGACCGGACACATTGTAATCACCTCTCCTGTCCAGTTTGAACCGAGCGGAGCGGAACGAAACGAACCGGAGCGGAGCGGATGCATTGTGTTTCAGCCTTTCCTCTTCCGATGCCAACTTTGAAAAATTGAAAAGATTCATTCACATCCTTTGATCAATTTAGTAATTCACATTTATATGAAGATGACAATCAGATGTTCAATTGTCATTTTTGCTGTCACTCTGTAAACAGTTTTTAGGTGGAATCATGACCGCATGCGGTTTTCTTGAAATTAAATAGAGAAAAACGGCAAGAAAATCTCTAAAAATGGACTACACAGATTTCTTAGTTCGGAATGTAAGTTAATTGAGCCCCATTTTAAACATTTAAGTGAATTTTCTGCATTTTTTCCAGTGCCCAATGAGTGCTTTGTACATCCCCAATTTCATCACTTCGGAGGAGGAGCAGCACATCCTGGCGCAGGTCGAGAAGACCCCGAAACCGAAGTGGACGCAGCTCTCCCACCGCAGGCTTATAAATTATGGCGGTGTGCCCCACGTAAACGGGATGATCGCCGAGGAGATTCCTTCGTGGCTGCAGGCGTTCATCGACAAGATAAATAACTTAGGTGAGGGATTTTGGTTTTTTAGGGCACTTCTGAGGGGCTCTAATCCACGACATTTGCAGGGATATTTGAATCAAAGAATGCTAATCACGTTTTGGTTAATGAATACCTCCCCGGCCAGGGAATAATGCCGCACACAGACGGTCCTCTTTTCTCCCCGATCATAAGCACAATTTCGTGCGGTTCCCACACAATGCTCGAATTTTACAAAAAAATTTCCGAGGAGGAGGTGAATCCAAGCTACACAGCAACTTCTCCTTCCACACCGAACGACGGGAGCCCCAAATTTGACAACTCACAGAAACGATTGCCTTTCTGCAAACTTCTCATCGAGCCACGAAGCCTTCTTATTTTAAAAGACAGCCTTTACACCGACTACTTGCATTCGATTGCTGAACGAACAGAGGACGTGCTCTGTGACTCCGTCTGCAACTTGGAAAATTGTGAGACTGCCTACAAATTCGGGGATAAAATTACGCGTAAAAAACGAATCTCCTTAACCATCAGACACGTTCCGAAAACATCTAAATTAAAACTGAAACTATTTTAAAGAGGTATAAGGTACTTAAAATGAGCAGATTAATTCCTGTGTGGAAATCCCCGCGCTCGATTACTTTGGAGTCAAAAATCGGCGTTTGTTCCTAACTTAAACATCGACACACTTTGTGATTTTATCTAGCGAGCGTAGGTCTTTGTTTTTGTACATAAATAAGCACAAACTAACTTTTAGTCTGAGTATCGTCTGCTAGTAAAAATTGAAAAAAAGACGTTATACGGGAGATCCCTCCACCGAAATTCTTACGGTGATATACGTAATATATATTTACTTTTCCTTCCCGTTTTGCCTGAATATAATAATGCATATATTTTGGCGTTCCGGCATCCGCTAATGTTGATATTTTAGAAATGTAAGCACCTGTTTTTATGGTAATTTTTGAGAAAAACATTAAATTCTTTGCGAATGCGCGCTGCCTATGAAAAGTCTTTTATATTATCAAGTAGTCCAAATAGGGGTAAACTATCCTAGCCCTAAAATCATTATACTTTAAAATCTGTTTCGGTAGGCGAGACGAGAGCCACTCGGAGTCATAAATAAAAATGTAAAATAAAAGTAGGTCCGATGGGAATTTGGAGTATAAAATCTATTCTACGCCAAAACAAAAGTTTATTTCCCCTAAAATTGATAAAAAGAAAAAAAGATCACACTAATTACGGACTAACCACGACGTAGTTGCTGTCGTCCTCATCCACGGACATTTTGTCCCCATTTTCCTCGTCCTCTTCGGTAGAACTCTCATCCAAAATCCTTTGCAGCTCCTTAATGGACCTCATCAGAACAAGAAAATCGTTCTTCCGCGTGTCGAGCTTCCGCTGGAGCTGTGCCTTTTTATCCTCCAGCTCGCTGAGTTCCTTCTTAAGAGCGTCGAGCTGTTCAGTGGTCTTTTTTCGGTCCGGCTGGGCGTTGATAACCTTCGCCAGGACATCGTACTCCATCCGATTTTTTCTTATCTTCTTAGCCAAAATGAGGTCCTCTTTGCTGGCCTCGATCTCCCTCTTGGCGATGTCTATGCTGCCCTCGATACTCTCCGAAATGAGCTCGTAGTTCTTGAGCTCCTGCTTCATCATTTTGGTGGCAAAATCCGACTTGGTAACAGTGAACTCACATTGCGCCAGTTGAGCAAGGAGACGGTCGTACATAATTTGACTGAAAATGGGCTTGTTTTTGAACCGTTCAATTCAACGTTTAAATATTCTACTTATTCTCAGAGGACTCGTTCGTATTGCACCATTTTATGAAGGTTTTTAGAAGCACGTTCAGTCTGCGATCGTCGCCAGTTCCATCCCCGTCGATTAAAAGACGCCGCTTAATCACGTCCTCTGAGTAAATGAAGGCAATTTTACAAGAGAACTTTAATTTGTAGGAAAGGAACTCACCATCAGTCATAATTAAATCAAATACAAAGAGCTGTAGACACGTGAAAAGCCTTTAAATTAAAATTGCTAAGATCTACAAAGATTTGTAAACAAAGTTTGACACGAAATGCGACTTGAAGGATTTTTCTTCTTATTTTAAACGCTCCCGCAAGAGTAACTTCCAATTTTGATTCACGAATTATAAAAATTAATTTTTCTTACAACATAAGTAATTTTACATATGAATTTTATTAATAACTTTTACTACACCATAGGCAAATATTTTAAGTGAATGTGGTTTTGAAACAATTTTTATTTTTACCTCCAACTAATCTTTCCTTCACTTTTGTAAGTCGAAAAAGAAGAAGACCACCGTTTGATGACAGACAAAACCAATAAATTTTCTGCTTTGGCTTCGCATGGCAGCCATTAGCCTCTCGGTGTTCGCGGTTAATTTTTGCTAGTTTTGCGAGTGAAATTAGTATAATAATGCCTGGAATTTCGGTGATTTAGTATTTGCTGATATTTTATATATGTTACAAGAATGGCGTCGTCTTCGAACGGGAATGGGAACCTAATGGATGAATTTGAAGAGGCATTTCAGGTGAGACCGAGGCAAAGAAGCCCTTTTTGGGGAGCCCCATTGAACCAAGCTACGTAAAAAATACATATAAGATATAATTTGACAAATTCTTAAAGTTCTGTAATTTATAAAGGACTAAATCTGCTTCAGCAATTACACCAATTTCAAAATATAGTTAATATTTTCGTTTAATTCTTAACTAAGTAACTAGTTTTTAATTAACTATATTATTTTATCAAAACTCTTCCTTATTTTCTTTTCAAATAACTGGCATTAGCTGGAGCGAACATATTTCTAAAGCAAGTACCCGGAGAAATAATTCAATTTTTAAACTCTACTGAATAGTTGTAAACTTCATTTATAAATATATGTATACTTTTATATTTGAAGCTTCTACACAATCAATTTCAGTTATCTAGTTTAAGAGAATGTGCAGCCAAAGAAATTAGTCAAAAAAATTTGCGACGCAATGATCTCTTAATAGGTTTACTAAGACAAATTGATCCAGATTTTTGTTAAATTTTCTATTTGAAACTATTGAGCTTAAAAAGACAAAAGGTATAGAAACGCTAAGAAAATTGGCCTCACATCAAAATCTTAGATTTTTTTAAATACAAGCACTACTTTAAAAACATACCGCAAGTTATTTATTTTTTAAAGAACAAAAGTGGTGTAGACCTTAATTCTATTCCCATGAATGCACAGGCAAAGTTTAATCAAAATTCCTTAAGAAATGCAAGACTTATCATCCTTACAAGTTCCGTATTTATAATAAGTTCAATCCCATAGTTCACCATAGAAATTGAGAAGAATATGTATTTCTTATGAAATTAAATTAAAAAATCAACAGAAGTAGGAAATTTTATATAACTTTCACTCTTTATAATTGAAACACAGGCCTGCCTTCATGCTTTAACTAAGCAAGAATCAAATACCGGAATTACAAAAGAAGAAATTGAACTTGAAGTTCAACAAACAGCTAACAAATTTATTGATGTTGCGCGTCAGATGGAAGCATTTTTTCTCCAAAAACGTTTCCTAATTTCTGCCCTTAAACCTGAAACATTATTGAAAGATGAAAATTTGGAACTTAAACATGAGATAAATCGAAAAGATATTCTAATAAATAAACACTACAATAGATTAGAAGATTGGAAATCTTTACTATCTGATCAGCAGCAACAGGTATGTGAAAATCATTTCATTTTGGGAATTACTTTATTAATTGTTTACTTGTTGTTTAATTTATTAGGGTTACAACAAACCAATACCAGCACAGTCAGAAATAAGATCAGTTAACAATCCGGGTAATCCAGGAGGTATTCCCTCAAATGTTGGAGGACAAATGGGCATGGGAGCTGCAGGAATGCCTGGGGCCATCCAAGCGCAACTTCAACAACAGCACCTACAAGCTCAACAGCAGCAACAGATGATGCAGGCACAGCAAATGCATCAAATGCAACAAATGCAGGTAAGACAACATTCGCACTATCGTAGATTAGTTTTGTTATTTTAATAAGCTCATAAATCTAAGGTGGGAATTAATCTGATTAGGTTCAAACAGAAAGTGATTTAATTAAATAATATCTCGCATTTCCTTGATATACATTTAATTTTCGATGGTGGTGGTTTTTACGAAATTTGCATTTTATATTCGGTAATTGTAGGGGTACTAATTCCAAAGTTATTTGAAAGAATTTGCTTTTATTTATTTTATGTTCCAAAAATTTTTCTTTACTATTATATTTTAAGTTTAATAATATTAAGTTAACTTTAAAAAGATAATTACATTATTTATTTTTTTCAGTTTATTCATTAAATATATGTATTACTTTTTAATATCATTTTTCTATTTGTTATACTCTGACATGAACTTAAAATATTCAATGAAAATTAAAAGTGCAGAGTATCACTAAAATAAAATACTTAACTCCATCTTAAATATCGAAGTGTTTATTTGTTGTTATGAAAACGATTATCTATTCTTAAATATACTCCAAAGAGATTCAGTTAGAGGCATTGGTTTTTGGGATTTATAATTGCAGATTCAACAAAATAAAAAAAAATTTAACCGACGGATTCGTTGAAGTTAACATGAAATCTTCTTCATAGAAATCCCATCACATCTAACTTTTCTAATTCTATGATTTATAGAGTTTTCGGGAAAAGAAGGTGTATTTTTAATCACTTATTGGGGTCTAGTAAATTTCTCAGTAACAAATACTAATGACTTTCTTGGGTCACTGCGTACTTCTTGTTATCGTACCTGTTGTAAATATTAACGATAATAGCAGAAGTTTCATCACATAATTAAAAAAATATATATATAGCTCACCTCCATCACCCTCTGCGCTAAAAAGGATGAATTTTCTTCTTTGTCATAAAGCTGTACATAAATGCTTTTGAAATGAACAATTTTACATTCTCAAGTAAATTGAAAAAAAATCGAAATTAAGTCTAAAATTAGACGATTCAAAATTATCATTTTGTTTATTTTTATTCTTTTCTTTTAATTGCAGTCGTACGGGAAATTGGCAAAGCGGTAATCGTTGAATTCGTGCTCGACGGATTGTCGTACATCCCAGTACTAAACGAATTGTTTATTTCAAATAGTGTGGAAATACAAAAAGAAAAGACAATTAAGTAAAAGAAAACACCTATTTCCAATGTTTTCATTATCAGTAAAATGTTTGCTCAATTTTTTTTAATTGCATCCGCAATGATGGAGAGATAACGAGCATTAGGCTCAATTTCATAAAATGTTTTCATACAGCTACAAAAGCTAATTTCCTTCTGAACAACAAGCTTTCTTTTTTTCAAATAAACTTAGTTTTTAGTGAGGAGTAGATGTGTATATACTGAGCCGTTTTTTAAGAAGCTAATTCGGTGTAATTGTTCTTCTTTACAATTAATCGTTTTCTTATCATCTCTTTTATTTTCACTTTTTTGTACAATGTCTTCTTTAAATATTCGTGCAAAACTGTTCAAACAGACACAATAGTCTGATTCGGTTTGCCTTAATTGCAATACGATTTATCGCATTTTTTTTTCTTCGTAGAATTGCAAAGAACAAAATATATTATAGACGTCTATTGGTAAACTTTTTTGCGTTTAATGTGGAGATTTAGAAAGTAAATATTAATTGTAGCGATGTATACAAACAGGAATCGTGATTTTGTTACCTGTATAATTTCCTATGGAAGTTGTTAATAATTACAAATAAGAGACTGTATTCTGGTTGAATTTTTTAATTAAAGAGACTGTACAAATTAAATAATATATTATACTTGAACCAAAACAAATGCTGAGTATTTATTTTGGTGGTAATTTTCAAACAATTGTCGGAGGATATTGTCAAGATTTTTCCTCTTTAGTGACTTCAAAACAAACTCCCTTGGTGGAACATTTTTTAAAAATTTGAACTTGAACATAAAAAAGTTGTGGAGGGTCAAGGTAAGATGTGAAATGTCTATTAATAAAATTTTTTTAAAGTTAATTAACACTTCGCGCAAATGATGAATATTCGGCTATTTAAAGCTACAATAAGAAGCTCAAGAAAATATTTTAGCTGACTCTGGGCCCTATTGTCGAATCCGACCGGATTGTAGGAGATTCACAAGTACACTTCACTTCTCAGAGAGCTCGATCCTTAAAAATCTAAATGTTCCACTCTGCTTAGAATTTTCCTAAATTCCGATCGGATTCGACAATAGGACCCCTAATTAATTACTCCAAAGTGATGTAATTGAAATATTTCGTCAGTTTCAATCAATATCGCTTAAATTATTAAAGCAAATCGTCGAACGTGCAGATGGTAAAGGTCTCTTTCTTCCAGATTGGTATTGGTTTTTTCTTTATCGTATGTATTTTGTTGTAGCACCGATTTTTCATAGGTATCATCTTTTTAAAATGGGTAATTACATGTAGTAGGGAAATTAGGTTTGAAATTAGTAGAAGTACACCAATTTTCTTGCATGTTATGAAAATAAGTCAGAAAATGTTTGTGGAGTAAATATTTTATTATTTTTTTTCAGGTGGGAGCTCAGCAAATGTACATGCAACAAGCTGGTCCCGTAGGTGGAAGAGGAGCTTTTAACCAGGGCGCAAACATGCTTCAAGGTCCTTTGGCATATCTCGAGAAGACAACGAGTAATATAGGTAAATTTTTAAAAAAAGCTGAAATATTAATTATTATACTAACAGAAAAATTCATTCCTTTCAGATCTGGTCGGCATGGGGGATGGAAGAAGGTGACGGGGGCGGGGTAGGGGGCGTGGCAGAGGTCGTGGTAGAGGCCGTGGCCGAGGAAGAGGCAACGCTCCCGAGTTTCACGGCTCTCCGTTATCTTAGAATGAGGATAATCTGCACCTTGTAGAAGAGATTCTTACTTAATTCATTTCCTAGCACTTTATTGAGCAAAGCAAAACAAGCAAACAAAAAAATAAGAAAAGGCATTTCAAAGAATTTAGAATTCTGCAGCAAAACCCTAAAATAAATAAAAGGAATTTTATCTTCCCAGATGTGATCACTATATATTTCTAATTGTCGAAATTTTTTCATTTGCTTTTTATTTTGTGTTAACCATCGATTTTTTGGCCAAAAAAAAGATATAAGAAAATAAGAAAAAAATGTAAGTCTCAAAGACAACAGGCAAAAATCTGTAAAACGTCGTGATAACGAGAAGCTGTGAAGCGACCAGCCCCAAAAACACTCCAATTGAAAAAACGGTGAAAAAAATATGAAACCTTGTTATTTTCACTTAAAAAAAATGAAAAACACTTTCCCGCAAGGCGTTATGTCATTTATTTTTGTATAGTTAATACTTTTAGTTTTTTATTTATAACGTTTTTGTTTATTTTTTTTAATCCTATAAAAACCACGAAAATCTCAATACTGTAAATATCTTAAGCAAGGCTTCTTTACTTAATTTTAATTCGGTTTGTATATTTTTAACATTCCTATTTATTGGACACCACAAAATTGCGTTTTTTTGGTTTATTTTTATTATCGCACCATGCTACTATTCATGTAAAGATAACAAGATTTTATTGAACCATGTAATGGTGTAACAATAATCCCTCTCATGAAAATAAAACCATCAAAACAGTTTTTGTCTTTTTATCCATCCTAGAAAACTGCATGGTTTCAAAAATATAGATTATATTTAAGTACTTACCTAACATACTTAAGTTCGATAGAACAAGATCATGTTTAAACAAATCTTTTGTAATTCCTGCATAATTAATGTAACGAATCAATTTTTAAAATATTTTTCTATTCCAAATTAAATAAAATACAAATTTTGTTAGCATGATTTTACTTTTCGCATTATAACAATGTTGTACTCTTGGTTTTTATAACAAAAAATCTTTGAATCTGTTTACAGTGCAAGTAAAAAATGTTTATACCCCATTAGTAGGTGACTAGTTCTTATTTATATAACAACAAATGCCATCTAGAAATGCCTTGTGTGGATTTTGGTTCAGCTTTCCTTATTTACTCTTGGTCTCGAGGAGGACGAACTCAATTAGGGTGCGAACTGGACGGCCAGACATACCCTTGGAGCCGGTGTATTTTTGGTCAGAGGAGTCCCCCATCACGCCAGCCATGTCCAAGTGAGCCCAAGGAGTGTCCTTTGGCACGAATTCACGAAGAAACGCCGCCGCTGTGCAGGAGCCGCCGCCAACTTTTTTTCCGATGTTGTTCAAGTCGTGACCATCAAAATCAGTCACCGATTTTGTATAGTGTTTGTAGAGTGGCATACGCCAGACTCGATCGCCGGTTTCACATCCTGCAGTGTTAAGACTTTGCCATAGATTGTCGTTGTTGGTGAATACTCCAACGAGACAATCACCCAAAGCGACTTTAATCGCTCCTGTTAGCGTGGCAATGTCTAGGACAAATTTTGGATTGAATCTGGAGAGAAAAATTTCTTTTAATTATGTATTAAACATTAAATTAAAAAAAAAAAATGTATTTTTCAGAACAATTTGAACACAAATGCACCACTTAATTCAACTATATCTATATGTGAAAATTCTGTAAAAAAACTATTACAGTGCTCACATAATTCAAAATAAACATTTATTTATTTATTTAAATCCATTTTAGATCAATGTTAGAGCAAAGGTGCAAGCTGTTCTCTGCAATTTTGTTACAAATTTTCTCAAATGGCTTTCGGTGCTATTACATTGATTTCGCCATGAAGCTGCTTAATTTGTGAAAATTGAAAATATAATTATGATTTTTCGTGTCATCTATATATTTTCGTGTAAATTTAAGTTATAAAGGGTTAGAGCTGTGCGTGTGCTAGAAGCACACAAGGAATATGAAATCTAATTAAGTGCCTTAAAAATTCGTTCACTAGTACTTACTTTTCAGAATAACAAAGAGCGTCAGCCAAAACAAGACGACCCTCAGCATCGGTGTTATCAATGCAAATAGACTTTCCATTCATAGCATAAACAACATCTCCAGGTTTGTTTGCCTTGCCGCTAGGAAGATTTTCGCACAATGGAGTTAAACCTGTTAATAAAATGAAATATTAATTCGAACCAAAAACATCCAACAAAAACAAATAGATTTTTACCAACTACATTAACTGGCGCCTTCATTTTAGCGAGAGCTCTAATTGTTCCAGACACGCAAGCGGCACCTCCCATATCAGCCCTCATGGCGTCCATGCTGGCAGCTGGTTTGAGGCTGATGCCACCGCTGTCGAAGGTGATGCCCTTCCCAACCAAGCAAACGAAAGGCTGGTCATCAGCGCCTCCTTTGTAGCACATCTCCAAAAAGACAGGCGGCTCCTCACTGCCCTTCGACACCGAAAGATACGAATTCATTTTCTGATCTTGAGCCCATTTTTTATCATGAGCGATGCATTGAACGCCTAGAGGAGTAAGTTCCTCTGTTACGACCGTGGCAAATCGAGTTGGAGTCATTAAATTCGCTGGGGTATCCATCAATCTGTTAATTAATCATTAATTATTATTATAATTAATAATAATAGACAAAATTGTGGTACATACATTCTTGCAAAATTCTGCGACTCGGCTAGAATCAGGCCATTGTCCCAATCTTTCTTGCCATCTGCTCCATCTGCAAGTTTTAAATTCGCCGTCGGTGTCTTCTCTGATTTTTGTTGTTGATACTTGAAAGTTGATAGAGTCGATCCAATAGCAGCGTTTTCTGCATCACACATATCCTCCACTTCGATTTCAGTTATCTTTTTCCCAAGCAAGGCGCTTGCGCCGACTAATTAAAAATAATTATAATTTTAAATGGATATAATAATTTTTTAGCACTCACCGCCAGCTGCAATGCGAATATTTTCCTTGGCTCCATTTATTCCTTCAAGGGGGCTCCAAGACGCTGGATCACCAATGCCAGCTACAGCGACTGCCGTATGCTTACCAATGCCCCATAATATTTGGCAATCTCCGTTTTTGATTGGAGATGCTCTGAAAGTTTTAAAATGATATTTACCGTGTGACTGTGACTACTCTCAAAACAATATTTAACACAAAAAAGGACGATTAGAATCTTTTCAAAATGTGGACCAAATGTGGATTTTTTCTTATTTAGAAGTCTCTAATCAATAAAAATGCAAAGAATCTTTTTTTGTCTTGTATTGTCTGTCTTGTAGAAAACAGAACCAAAAATATCAAATCTTCGAAGTCAACAAAATTTATTACTATTTCTCCTGCCTACGATCCAATTTGAAGGTATAAATAATTAAAAATAAAAAATCAATTTCCACACAACATTGCGTATTTATTATAATATACACATGAACATTTTTTTTCAGTTTTTTTTTGTTAACCTTAATACCTACGGCAATTCTCCTTAATTTATAAATATTCTGTCTAAAATTGGCGGTGGATGTTTTCATGTATTTTCTCCTATTTACAAATACCGAATAATTCACTAAACATAGCAAAAATATAGTACTTAATCGTTAATTACACTGTACGATTGATATTCTGTTGTTTTCATTTTGTGTTAACTTTATTAAATTGTAAACACGTTTTGTTTTTTCTTTAATAATATTATATTTTATGGAGAACACTCTACGGTCTAAAAATATTTTAGTTCTTCTAAACCTAAAAAGTTGAACTTCAGGGAACTATTTTTATTTAGCTATTCATTTTATTTAAGCTTCTTTTTTTAGTTTTAAATTTGAAGGGAGATTGAATTACGTAATAGATAAAATTGTTAAAAGTGTTTAGAGAAAATTTTTATAAAATATGTGTAAGTATGTAGAGAATTAAATAATTAATGGTTTTTAAAAGAAATCAAATAAAATGTTCCGGTTCAATTTTTATAGTTCTCCGCCTTTAAGTTTTACAAAAAAATAGATAAGAGAGCAAAAATACTTGGACTTGTTCATGAATGCCATCATCGCCTCAATTTGCCAAAATGACAAAAGATTTACTCCTTCTTGTCAAGTAAAATCATTTAATTCCGTCCAATTTTTAAATAAATTTAAAAATCTTTTAGAAAGTGTTGATTAGGAACAACTACAATCTACAAATAGAACAGCGACAAAATTATTTTTAATTTATTTTCTGTAATAAAATAAGCAGACGAATAGTTTTAAATTAATTATTTTGAATGTGATCCGAATTTATAAGAATTAAACCATGTTTTTGACAAGCTTAAGATTAACAAAAACGCCTTAAAATAATTTCTTGACATTAACAAAATTATTGTATTTTGTTTTCCGACATCCTTAAGGCTAATTGTTAAATATCTATCGGAGAAAAGGACTCAAAACCATATGCATAAACAAATAGGTAACTTTTCGAATCACGACCGAAATTCGTATTTCATAAGGCTTCAAATATTGCACATTTCCTGCAGATAAACAGATTAAAAGAAATTTATTGCAATTCTTATTTAAGATAAGAAACAAAATAATAATTTTCAATTTACAAAACAAAAACCCTACAAAATTTAAATTCATTTAAATAAGGCCTGGCCTTTTTCGAAATAGTGTTATGGAAAATGTTTTTGGAATTCTACATTTCAAAAATTCTTAATTAAAGCATATTACGATCACAAATCACATATGATTAATCAGTACGTCTTTTGATTCATTTCATTTTGTATTTAAATGTTGTGTTACTAAATACACTGTATATACTTTTTTTAGGAAATTTTTTTTTGTAGGTAAAATGTAGCTTGACATTTTATAAACTTTACTATAACGCTACACTGAACACAAGCGTTATTTAGGTGTTAATTTAAGCTTACTCACTTAACAATATTCCTTCAAATAATTATTATTTTTACGTACATTTAATCATTAAACAATATTCCTTTTTTACTGATTTCTACGCTACGTACAATAACTTTTGAAATAAAATATTTTTTTGTGAACACAAGGCACGATAAAAGTACTAAGGTCTTTCAGCTACTAAACTTCTACATACGATTATTAAATACAATTGCTTTTTTTTGTGTTGGAATCCAAGAGCTGCCGTTTTATTTAGCGAATTCGACTTATTCTAAACTAAGATACTTTTGATATTTACAAAATCGTTAAGTACAAGCTATTTTAGAATAATTCTTTTTGTCAAACGTGAGATTAGGTTGTGAAGTTATAACTGGAAACAATGATTTAGATTAATTCAAGAACTTTAATAAGCCCTCGACTATTTGCAGCGAGTACCACGTTGCATTGCTTCCGCCAGCACACCGCAGAAACAAATTCGTTAAGGTCATTGGTGCGTTCTAAGTCAGATACTCGTTGATTAACATCAATTTTATAGTTGAGCAGAGGTTTAGATAAACCTTTGTAGTAAATATAGAGAGAATTGTCTTCGCTGCCACAAGCTACGTAATCTCCGTCTGTAGCTAATCCAACGAAATTCTTTTCATTTACATGTCCTGTAAATGATCTTAAGCAATAAGGAGGACTTTTAGTATCCCACAATTTTAGTTGGCTATCTGTGCTAGCGGAAATTATTTCGTGAGTATTTAAAAATTTAACGTATGACACAGCTTTTTTATGACCCTTAAAAACGCATATTGCTTTGCTTGGATTCCGCAAATCGTAGTAATGCACATCGTGATCAGCTGAACCAAATGCGAGGTGGCATGAACTTTTTGGATTAAATTTAACACAGCAAACATTCGCTTTTGCCTCTAGCGTAGCAATTGAATGGTCTTCTCTAAGAGACCATAATTTAACCCTTGCATCATCGGATCCAGATACAATAAGCCTTGTGTCGACCTCATTAAAATCAACGCTCCAGCACCTCTTTTCGTGCTCATGAAAGCACTTAGTTCTCTGG
Source organism: Machimus rusticus (assembly GCA_951509405.1). Lineage (NCBI taxonomy): Eukaryota > Metazoa > Arthropoda > Insecta > Diptera > Asilidae > Machimus > Machimus rusticus. Next base: position 8,955,066 of record OX608049.1, read on the forward strand.
CCGGTGGTCACATCCCAAATGTTAACAGCTCCCTCATAATCACTGGAAGCCAGCATACTTTTATGGTAAGTGTTCCAGGCGATGCAAGATATTTTACTGCCTGAAACCATTTCAACCACTGGATAATGTATGTCTATTGTATCTCTTACTACAGCTAAATAATCATAAATTTTTATGCGTTTAGTAACACCACCAATGGCGAAGTATTCGTTATCTTTATCAAAAACAATTGTAGAAACAATTGTTGAACTATTGTGCAAATCACTGGAATAGTGCATAGTAGCTAAAGGTCGGAAAGTACTATATCTTGAAAATTTAACAAGATTTTCTCTAAATACGTCAAGACCTTTTCTCGAGCTAATTCCTTTCAGCTTGTCGTCAACATCCATTTGTGTTTCATCAGTTCCAACATAAAGTTCTTGACTTCGGGCTGAAAAATATGATGAAACGAATTCTTCAAAATGTGAATACATTCGCCTTTTTCGTGCAACAAAATTAGCTAGTGAGTTTGGATCCATGCTGGTTTCTATTCCACTGTTGAATCCATCAGCTTTCGTTGGAAATGAAGAGCTCGAATCCTGCTGCTTAAATACATCTGCTTGTCCTTCCAGCTGAGTAGACTTTTGGGGCTCTAAATCGACACTAACTTGCTTTAAAGTGTGCTCCACACTTTCCAAGTCTTTCTTAACAAGATTAATCTCCTTCATAACTTGTGTCTGTTGCTCCTCCTTCTGCTTGAGTAAATGTTTAAGAAATTCATAAAGCAAACGATTTTGTGCTGCATTCGATTCAGCCTCAAGTAATTGTTTCCGTTGTTGCAAAATTTCAAGCATAATATTCACATCGGGAAGAGATAAATTTTGTGTTTCTGAAGTTAAAAACTTCTTTAAGGAATCAGCATTTTCACTTCCCGGACTTTTACTTGTGCTTGCCTGGAAAGGGCTTTTTAATTTGTGCTTTGAAACGAGCTCATCCAGAAGATAGTTCGGAAAAACCATTTCCGTGGACATTAGAACGTTACATTTTGGACATCGCTTAAAGCGATTTATGGACTTTGTTATGCATTCATAGCAAAACGTGTGACCGCATCGTGTTACATACGCTTCTCTTATTATATCAAAACAAACTGGACAGAGGAAATCACTGTTCTTATCTTCTACGGTTGAACTGATTCCATTTAGGGCAACTGGTCTTTTTATGTTCTCTCCGGAGGATGAATCAACACCCAAAGGTGATGATGCTCTCGGTCGTCTCGTAGCCATGGCAGTTGGACGATTTTCTTATACTTTTTTTTACAATAATATATATATATATTTTTTGCTTGCAGCTTGCTTTAAAATGCAGTCAATCTGAAACAGAAATGCCAAAATTGAGCTTTTAATTTAGCTTATTATACAAAAAACATCTTTCTACGGAAAAGAAAATGATAGAACAAGAAGCAAAAAACAAAATTGGCCACAATTTGGGCTCCAAAAAATATTTTTTGTTTAATGTTTCCAACATTTTAAATATTTGGGCAATATGTTTCAGGTTAACTACATTTAAATTAAGTTATGCAAGTTTTTCTTACTTTGTGCATTTTGTTTTTGTTGTGTTAAATCTTGTATGTAATTTCTTCAAAACGCTTCATTTGCTATAAATAAATTATAAAAAAAAAGCTAACTTCGAATACTCTAACTCGTTCGCTATAAATTTTATAGAGGCTACATTTGACTCCGATTGGTTTTTCTAAGTAGGTTAAGAATAAATTAAATCTAAAGGAAGTATTGTTTGGAAAATAAGAGCACACAAAACACAATTTCGCGAACGCCTCTTAGAAAAATTAGATCTCCTTCGTCTTAAATTCTTAAACTCCATCAGTACCTGGTTTTCCTTTGAAATGTACTAGTCTATAATAGGTTAGATCTGAAAGAATTTCCATACAAAAAAAAATCTCATTCGCCTTAAATTCACCAGAGGCTCTAATTTAGTCCCCCTTCAGTGTCCCTTTTTATCCAGAGACCTTTAGAACTCAAATAATTAATACCATGTAAAAATTCTAGATAACAATGTGCGGAAATAATAAATTTGTTAACTAATTACTCAACTTTTTTAAAGCGGTTTTCGCAAAAGGTTAAAGTAAATTTTATGCAATTATTATTTTATCAAATATTAGAAATTTTGCACATATACGCTTAATTAAAAAAAGGCATTGTTTTGCCACTAAATTCATTTTTTTTTAGATAAGAATTTACATGTCAATGATTTACGTAATATGCCTATAAAATGTTATTACTCGTTTAAATTGTTGTACTCAAAATATTTCTTCTATTTAGAAAATTGTATTTTATAATAAAAAATAATTCTTCAAGTTTTTGTTCTACAAAGCGTTCGTCAAATGCAGTTTTATTCTTAATGTTTCAAAATGTTTGAAAAGCTCAAAACGAGCTAAGTTTCTTGCTTCCGAAAAATAGAATTTAATCATATTCCAAGGATTTATATTTAAAGTATTTTAGACAGAAAAATATTCTAAAATCCAACATATACTTACAAGTTAATCTTATTCAGCAATTCACCAGAGGTTTCAGCGTTATATTTATCAGCGTATGGTGTAAGTTTAACTGGACCTCCAGCTTCTTCGCTGTAAACTCCGAGAACGAGACCCGTCTGTGAATTTTAATTAAAACATAAAACTCACAGATGATACAAATTTTATCCAAAAATTCACCTTGTTCGACATTGATCTGTATAAAGCAAATACAGCTGACTGCCTCGGAAATCTGCAGAGATAACGAAAAGTGGCCATATGACACTAGAAAATGTTTATTTTTTTTAGCTTCTTCGTTCAAGATAAATAATTCCCTGAAATTATTCAAAATTAAAATGCATGCAATTTACACTCAAAATGAGTGTTGTGTAATTGATTTCCTTTTTTTTATACCTTGAAGAGTTTTAGGACTAAAACAATTATTTGTTGTACATAAATGCATCACATCAAATTTAGCAATAAAATGGAAACATTTTGAACAGAATTATTAAGTGTACAACAAATTCAAAGCAGGGTAATTTATTTATCTTTAACAAGTCCTTATTAGAAATGATTCATTAAAACAAATATATTATGAATGAAATAGGACAGCACAAAACACAAAAAATTCTACTAGAGAAATCAAAAACAAAAAGATCGGTATGTCTCATATTACATTTATTTGTTAAATTATTATACACTTTTCATATAGATATCAGTTGGCCTATTTAGTTAGGAATTTCGTTAACGTATATGTATATCTGTATTTGAGCTTATCTCCTTGATTGTGGCATGCGGATTACTTTTAGAGCTCTTATTATTTTATCTAAATTTTTATTAGATAATGCACACTTTCCGAAGAAAATTTAATAAAAAATATGATAGCACGTTAGCAAAGAATTGAATTTAAGTTTGATCAGAAAATTTCTGCAAGGGTTATGGTTTTAAACTCGATACTTCTCATTTTATAAATTATTGAGAATATTTCCGTGATCCCCTTTCGCGCATCTAATAGAAACTGAGGGTTTTCCTATATCCGCAGGAATATGGTGCAGAACTACTCCTATTTTAAGCATGCATTAATTGATTTTATTGTTCCGTTGATTCCATATTCCTAATTATTTTAGTACATCTTCAAAGCTGAGCCAATGAAAATAATAATATAATTTTTCAATGTAAGCTTTCAAAAACGTTCCATTTTATGAAAAAAAGCTTTAACGTAACTGATTACAAGTGGTCTTTATAAAAATCTTAGGTCTGCAATTAAAATAAATTGGCATGTTTGACCTTAATAAGTAGATATTATGAAGATCCTTCCACTGAAAGAAGTCAATAAAATAGTGAATGAGATCAATTAACTTTTGTAATACATATATTGGATTTAAATTAATTCTTTTCCAAAGAAGCTTTTTCTTTTTTTTATATTTGTTTCTTATATATTAATTTGAAATATCATAAGTATCGTGTTAATTTGATCAAAATAGAGTCGTACGTTCTTAAAGAGATTGTTAATTTGAAATATTTATTGCTCAATCGGCCACTCATTCCGACCCCTGGTTGACTAGACCAAGGTTAAAAAACAAAATTGCGATAAACAAAAATATCACCAATACTAAATATGTGTTCGTTTAATTACGCTGAAAAAAAAAACCTAATATCCAGCTCGAATCAAAATATTAAGTGCTAATTTTAATAGAAAAAACGATTCTCAGTTTCAAAAATTTGAAGAATAAGAGCCCAAAAGTTCAATTACTATTGAATAATATGAATAAATCCCAAAAATTCATATTACCCGTTCCATTTATCTTCCAGGAAACTGCCCCAATTAGGAGTTTCCTGAGCGAACTTTCCGAAGCCGAAATCGGTTCCCAAAAAGGGGCACTTTGCATGTGATTTCCGAGACCGACATCGTCAAATTGAAGCACAAAAGACGAAAGTAGCTCAATCACCTCCGGAGGTCAAGTGGATAACTTTTTTTTTTTTTTTGCTTTTTTCTAGGGGAGCCCTACTTCCCGGCCACCTACCCACAGCCCCGGTGTGTCTCAAGGCCAAATTTCGAGGCGCAATCTTGTCTTAGGCACTCCATTCTTATCGCCTGCAACCCTTGGGTCGGCCGATGGAATTACATTTTTAAGGCCCGAGCGATAAAACAAATTTCACCGCCCGAGATAAAACCCGCAGAAATATGCCAGCAAAAGTCAAGCTGCTGCCACAATGGCTCCTCTTGGGGCTCATTTGCATCCGTGAAATTTTTGGGGAGTTGTGAGGGTTTCCGGGAGATTGCAGTGAATTTATTCAGCCTGAAGGATGAAAAAGGCTTCTAAAACTCAGCTGTAACCTCCACAAACGTGCAAAGGACGGACGAAGATGATCTCGCTAAAATTCGTCACGAGTTTTCTTCGCTTGCGGGGCGCAACTCAAGCTAGGGAATTATTTACCTGATTGAAAATAACGATGATTAGATTCTGATGAAGCACTCGAAAGCGATTTTAAAGCAATCTGAACGTCCCGCGAAAGAACACAACACGAAACGAAGATGTATCACTGGATTCTGGCAGTCCTCGGCCTGGATTGAAATTATCCTCTTCTTCTCGGACGGAGAGAAGTCAGCTGTGAGGCTCCTTAGGTGGAAATTTAGAAATGCATTAGTTATTTTATTTTTAAGTGTTTTTATAAGTGTTTTTGTGATAAATATATTTTATGTATTATTTTATTTCACAAATTAGTGATGTTTTTGTATTAAAAAGGTCAAATGTCATAAAAATATATAAAAAGCAAATATTTAAAAAGGTTCCACTTCAATTTTGTCCCTGGAACGATAACAGGTAACAGGTCTGAACGCTACCTAATAATTGTTTTTTTCCTTTAATAACGTCAAAACGTCTGACATTTGTCAGTTGTTTTCAGAAAATCTGTCTCCTTGGTGTTTTCCATGAAGTGGGTGTTGCTTTCTCCTCGAAAATCCCGAAAATCCACCAGAAATAAATTGTGATTAAATATGTCATAAGGCCTAACTTTCTAAAGGAACAAAGTGCAATAAGCGAACCATTACAGAAATGGACAAAAACATGAAGAACAGGGCACAGGTAAGTCGGCGGAGTCCCCCGCAGGCTCGATTGAATAAATCGATACTCCCGGATTGAATGCTAAAATCGGGATTATCTCGGCACTCAGCCGTTGTCTCCGCTGATAAAATAAATCCGCTGCCTTTAGCTAGCCGTTGTTATCTTCAGGTGCTGTGAAATTTATTTTAAACTCGATTACCTCACCCCAGTGCATCGCTGAAGAGGCTCTCGTTCGGTCAGGGCGTTTAGGGGGATGTCAAGGAGTTTTTCTCCATTATTTATTTATGTCCATCAATATAAACTCTCTAGGGAAACAGGAATATTGAACATCTGCCAGAAAATATCGAGCTGTAATTCAATTTTAATCAGCTTCCGTTTTGAGGCGAAAAACGAGAATATTATTAGTCATCTTCAGCTGCGTGAAATTGACCTCGAACCCAAGTGAAAATGTTTGCTCGTGTGTCGCAACGCTGTATACAATGAGATTTCATTCAAATATTCATCGCTGGGTACACACAGGCGACTTTTACGGGGAGCAGTCTGCGACACTTAAAAAGTCCTTACGCATTTCCTGTAATTTTTTTTCACTCCAACCAACCTAATGGCATAATGCTTCAAGAAAAACAGCGAAAGCGGAGGCTTTTTAACACTACATTAAATCGGTCGGATTTTCCCCATTTCCCAACGAGAATTGTCGGGAAGGAGCTAAAAAATTGAAATATTGCTTCTACAGTTTCAATGTAACTCTTTGCAGGTTTGGGCACAACTTGCGCATTAAGTCGTCTAAAACGGCTTAGGACATTTTTATAAGAGGTTTATCGAACTATTGCGTGCAAATTACAATTTTAGTAATTTGATTATTAAACGCATGTTGAATATTTTCTGCGAATAAAGGGTGGCCTACCTGCGGAAAAAAAATCATTTAGGGGACAATTAATAGTTCTTAGGAATAATTCAGTTAAGTAACGATTTAAGCAGAAATCGTGGAAACCACGAAAACGAGTTCCGAAAAACCCTTATTATAATTTTATTGATCAATCAGATATTAGAACCACCTCCTTTTCTATTAATATAAGAAATTTCACAACCCTATCAGAAAATTAAAGATGTTTTACTAAAAACCATTTTTAAGAAACTTGTCTAGGAAATTTATTAATGAATTTAAATGTTCTAATATCTTCCACAACTATTTTATATAAAAATTTCCATTAAAAAAATTCCGTAAGTCAACAGAGACCTCATTTTTTTAATTGACAAAACTTACAAATTAAAATCTGAGCAATTGAAATTGGGTAGTAAATTGCGAAATTAATATTAAAATTATTTTTTCAAATAATATTTTACACAAAAATATACTCATCATGCAAGTTTTTCTTCGGATTATGAAGAAGTCGACGTTATCGTCACCAATTTTAGTACAGCTTTTGACTAAATCGTCGTTCTTAAATTTATTATCAACCCAGATTTATTTCCTGGATCAAATCCTGCCACAATTATCGAAGGGGTAAAACAAATTGATTTAGATTTCTCATTTTTAAAATTATCTGAATGAATCACACATCTATGAAATAAATAAAACAAATTAATTTGGTATTCATATTAATTTTTTTAATTGTAATATTTTAAATATTTCAGAAACCCCTCAATGAATGCGTACAAGTTGTTGTGAGATGCCGTCCGATTAGTGAAAAGGAAAAACATGAGGGTTCGTCCCAAGTTGTGGGTGTTTACCCAAACCGAGGCGTGATAGAAATCGTCAATCCAAATGATTCCAATAAAGAGAATCGGAAAATGTTCACATATGATGCCGTCTACGACAGAAGGTAAGATACAAACTTCACAAGTTTATAATTTTATTTTAATTAGTGAATAATTAATTTAAAGAATAAGCTAATTTTCGTAAATTCAATTTCTAAAGATACCTTCTCAATTAAGCTTAACAAGAGCATTTGCTGAATAAATATTAATTTCTTATTATAGTTCCACGCAAAAAGATGTTTACGACGAAGTCGTAAGACCTTTAGTATCGAGTGTTTTAGAAGGTTTTAATTGCTGCGTTTTTGCATACGGTCAAACGGGCACTGGTAAAACCCACACAATGGAAGGAGTACGGGGTGATGAGGAAAGGCGAGGCATTATTCCGCGATCTTTTGAACAGATTTGGTCTCATATAAGTCGAGCACAAAATATGAATTTTCTCGTGGCGGTTTCCTATTTGGAAATTTACATGGAGGAACTTCGGGATTTGCTGAAGCCGAACAGTAAAAATTTAGAATTGAGGGAAAAAGAAAAGGTTGGGGTATACGTTCCCAATCTTCATTCAGTATTGGTGAAAAGTGTTGATGAAATGATGCACGTTATGCTTCAGGGGAATAAAAATCGCACAGTTGGATACACCAACATGAATGAGCATAGTTCCAGATCGCATGCAATTTTTATGATTAAAATCGAAATGTGTGAAGTGGAATCGAATACTATAAAAGTGGGAAAGCTGAATTTAATTGATCTTGCTGGAAGTGAAAGGCAATCTAAATCAGGGGCTACAGCGGAAAGATTAAAAGAAGCTAGCAAGATTAATTTGGCTCTTTCATCACTCGGAAATGTTATTTCGGCTTTAGCAGAAAATTCCCCGCATATTCCGTACAGGGACTCAAAATTAACTCGCCTACTGCAGGACTCACTTGGTGGAAATTCAAAGACGATTATGATCGCCAACGTTGGTCCTTCGAGCTCTAACTACAATGAGACGCTCACAACTCTTCGGTACGCGTCTCGAGCTAAGACGATTCAGAATAAACCGATCAAGAACGAAGATCCTCAAGATGCCAAACTCAAGGAATACCAGGAAGAGATTACTCGTTTGCGGCAATTAATTGCAGAACGACAAAAGTCTGAGAAAATTGTGAGTCCGACGACAATTAAATCGCCAAGGAGGATTAAGAATAAGATGTTTGGTCTTGCGGATGATGCCAAAGAGGAGCAGGATGAGGACACTGAGGAGAGCGATAAGGAGGAAGAGCCTCCTCTTGCTGATGATGATGAAGCTAAACAGGCTATTGAGGTATTAAAAATTTAACAACAATGATTTAAACTTTCACTATCTGAAATTTTATTTTTTGATTACAGAGAGAGCGTCAAATTACAACACAATTAGCCGCAAAACTGGGCGAATTAGAAGGACAACTCGTTCGAGGTGGAAAGAGCATTTTGGATACGTACACCGAGAGACAGATGGAACTAGAAAAGAAGCTTTCTGAAATTGCTGAAAGAAAGGTAATTTTCTGAGGCGATAATTAAAACTATAAATTCAAAGTTTAGTTTCCAATCAAAAGATGTTAAGTTACTAAGGGAAAATAACAAAACTGCATTGTCTCGAGAAACATATTTTAAGCTAGAAACCTGGAAGATAAATTTTCATATATAAATTTTTTTTCAGAAACGTGAAGTGGAAATGCAGCAGCAACTCGAACTTCAAGAAGAAACAACCCTAGAAATTCGAGAAACAGTGACTTCACTGGAACAGGAAGTTGAACTAAAAACGAAGAAACTTTCTAAATGTTACGCCAAATATTTGGTGAGCCGATTAATGTTCTCTTTTATACCTAATTACACATATCATAAATAAATACTTTTTAGGCTTTACAGCAAGAACTGAATGACACAAAATACGAGCACAATCGTGACCTTCGAGAACTTGAAATGACGCAAAATGAACTGATCAAGTAATTTTAAATTATTTTAAGTTTTAAGTAATTTTTTAAATCTCTAATTTTTGTTATTTAGAGAACTAAAGAGATTACTTCTTATAATCGACAACTTTGTACCAGTCGAAGTGAAAAATCGACTTTACACTCAGGCGAGGTACGATGAGGAGCAGGAGGAGTGGAAGCTCTGTGCAATGAATATAAAAGATATAGGTTCTATTAGAAGGCCTATTTCGCACACGGGAAGACGCCGTCCTGTCTCTGAGTACGGTCTGCAGGAGGCAAAGAAGAGCGGCTCAAACACAATACGCTACAAGGGTGAAAATATCGTTAATTATGAACTCGACATGCCCTGCCGGACTACCCATGAGTACCGCAGCCCCAAAGTTTCAGCCTCCTTGCAAGCAGTCCTTGCAGAGGCGATGCAGACCGATGATGACATCGATATAATCGATCACAACTCGAGCATCAGAAATCGACTCGATAGAATTATTAATAACCAAAACGCGCAGCCCAACGGAATTGCTGGGACGAGGTAGTTAATTTTTTGTTTAATTTTGCAAGAGTTTTTAAGCACAATTTGATTTTATTTTTTAGAAATGTTAAGTCTTCTAGGGCTGAGTCCCTGAAGCGACCCACCCCAGTGAAAAAGCCATCCTCGGCATACCCAAAAGCCCGGGGATTAGTAAACAAATAAACCTACTACTCACGAGTAAATACACAAAAGTAAAAAAGTAAAAATTTTGTAGATTTCTCCATGAGTGTACGTGTATCCTGCCTATAGGTGTCTATAATATGTTGCGGCGGAAAATGGAAAAAAATTAAGAAAATTCTAATTCTTGCCTAGCATGCTTACTACGCACGATGTACAGCATTTATTGTTACCAGGATTTTATTTATTTCTTTTTAGGGCTTTATTTATTTAATTAAAAATAACGAACAAATCTACTTATGTTCAGCAACGCGCACCCTTTAAGCTTAGTCCATTTCCTAAGCGTTGCTGTCGTCGATTTCGGTTTAAAAAACAAAAAAGTAATATTTATTGCATTTTAGCATTTTATTGTACCGTTAGATCTTATTCATCGTGATTTGCACAAAACAACTTTAGTCTCTAGCATACTCGACTTTTTTAATGTTTTAGAAAGTAAGCAGGAAGTATAAAAAAAAACTGAAATATTGTCGAAACAGTGCTGTTTCAATTAAAGTAACATTTTCAAGCAGTGCAAGTTTAATGTTTTATTCTTAGAATGGTTCTTTTAAAGATATATTTTTGTAAATAATCTATATCATAGTTCTTTCTGAAGAAATTGGAATATTATGGAAGAGATTCATGTCTTTGATCGCCGTGATATCTCGCTTTTTGGGTAAGTACCTTTTATTTATTTTATTTTTTTTCCAACATTAATTACATTGTTTACAGAAATCGAACGTTACTTCAAAAGTTAAATGAATCGATAACTTGATGATGACCCATTTATAGTCTCAAAACGTTTAAATTGCGTAATAAATAGAGTGACTATAAAATTTTCCACTCCGAATTCTAATCCATACGAAGCAGGAAAATTTAACGTAGAAATCGGAAAGTTTTTATTCCAATGAATGGAAAACATAGGATTTACTCTTGAAACAAAATCAGAACGAAGGGTTTTTTTAGTTTTTGCACGAAATTAAAGTAGAATATAGGTTTCAAATTATGGATAAGGCAAGAAAGGACATTAATCGCAAATTCAATGCTACGAAAATAATTGATTGTTATAAAAAAACAACATTCACATTATGATTTTTAAGTATGGAGCCAAACGCTAGTAAAGAACCTGCAAGTTATATCAAGATTATTAAATAGATTCATCAAAGCAATTTAACAGCATGGAAAAGGTTAAGGCCATTTATAAAAGTTTCAAAATCACCTGTCAACCTAATATTGAAAAAGGAAATTCACAGATATAATAAAAACAAGATAATTTACGCAAATTCGATGCACAGAGACTAAATTCTAATGTTCAGGCAGTTCGCAGTTCGGTGAAACTCCCAGCAACATCCTGAGAAGTGTGCAATAAAATAAATAAATAATTTGTGACTTTAAACAAAATGCATTTAAAGTTTTGATGTCCCCCATTTGTATTTAAATACACCCAATTCATAAAATATAAATTTTGCAATAGAATTTATTTATTTATTATTCCATTGTAATAATTCAATTAAGGCTATCATTCCGAATCGTACCTATGTTCGTTTTGCAGCGTACCTGATCGATATAAAAAAATGTGAAAAAGTTCAAACCAAACGTTATAATCCGACCAAATCGTAAAATGTTTACCTCGAAACGTTCCCTACAAATTTTGTTGCGACCACGAACGTTTCATTTCGGTTCTTTCTTCTTTCGGTCTGGCTGGACCGAAAAATAAAAATCTGAATATATCGGTCCGCTTAGAGAAAATGCACTACGCGTTGAACTGCGCTATTTGCTTAGTAGTGCTCGGCTCCGCAAGCTTTAGTAGTAACTTGAATTAATAATATATACATATGTATGTATTTGTGAAATCATTCAATTATTTAATCATTAATTCATTTATGGTCTGAACTTTACCTCAAAAATTCCAATCAGAACGTTTCAATTGAATCGAAATTTTTTCGGTCACAGCGATTTCGGTTCAATGTAACCGAAATAATTTTGGTACGAAAGTGTCGTTCTTTTTTATGGAAAATGAACCGGTATAGTTCTGACCGAAATAATAACGTTATTATAACGTTATGATGGTTCCCTGTCTTTTTGTTTGTTCTTTCCCACTCAAACAGTCAAGAAATAACGATACCAAGAGTTTTAGTGTAGTATCCCCTACTGTTTTCAGCGCCGATTTTGACCCACAGAAAAAATAACCCATTTTCATTTCAGAATAATTCACATTTCGGCTCCTTTGTTGGAATTCGTACTTTGCATTTGTCATTCATTCGACTAAAAAATCCCAGCGAACTTTGAATGACTGTGATTTAAATTAAAAATTTCAATCACAACATCTGATAAATGTCAATTAATACTAGATTGCTGTCTGTCACCATACATAGTATTGATAAAACCATGGTATCTATACTAGCTTTGTGTCACAGGTATTAAGCACTGATTCTGGGTCGGAGAGACGAAGACTCACGTCTTCATCAGTTTTACTTCAATCGACTTCAAATTTTAACACAATAATCTTGAAATGATATATTTTCATCTAACAACGTTTAAAAAAATCGTCAAAAAATGAAAAAAATACCCTCCCTTAAAAAAATTGCTTTTTTAAATTTGTAGTGTTTGCATTCTTTTCACGTAACTTAGGCTGTGTGTCAAACGAGACTTTTCTTTTCAAAGCTGCGTTTTTTTAATGAACTGGATCCATGTTTTAGTACGTTTTCTCCACATGAAAACCCGAAAACCCAGGTTTTATCGGGGTTTCTATCGAGGTTACGGGGAAATTTCAAATATTTCCCACTTAAAATGGGGCAATGCGGATAGAAACCCCGATAAAACCTGGGTTTTAGGGTTTTCATGTGAAGAAAACGTACTAAAACCTGGATCCAGTTCATTAAAAAAACGCAGCTCAAAAGTTCGTTAAAAATGTACTAGATTAATTTGCCTGTGCCAAACAAGGAGTTTTCAAGTGACTTTTGTATCGACATATAAGCACACGAAGTACTTTGATATTATATCGGGAAATGGACGAAGAAGGTATCGAAGTTATAATTTTATTTCTTCAAATACTAATAAACCATATATTTAAAACACATAAAGGGGAAGAGGGGAAACTAAGAATTGCATGCAAAATAGGATAATCAATATGCGATATGCTCACAGCCTTCTATAAGGAAAAAGTACTGATTTGTCTTTTGAAAAGTCTACTCGCCAGCATGCTTTTCGTTGAATAGTCGACTTTTGAAAAGAAAAGTCTGGTTTGGCACACAGCTTTAATATCCGCTGTACCTGAAAAGATTTTAATCAAAATCAATTTTCTATAATAAAATTATTGCTCAGAAATTTTGAAAGAAGTGATAATTTATTTTGTAATTTATGTAATTGCATTTAAAGTGTTTGGGCAGATGAAAACTTCCAACGGCCGTTTGAGCGCAATTCGCTCCACTCATCTAGTACGCAATCCGGCGATTCGATCGCGATAACGTACTAGAGCCGTGCTCTCTGTCACAAAAAAGGCGAATTGTGCAGCCTGCAGAAGAGCCGCAGCTGGAGTTGGGGAAGAGCGAGCGTGTTTTTGTTTATGCCCGGATTCCGGAGAGAGCGGCCCGCTGCAAAGCGACCTGCAAAATCGCGGAAAACTCGCTGCGGAGTGAGCGAGACAGCCAATCGGAGGAGAGCTGGGGAGGGCGCGCGGCGCGGCGCTCGCGGCCAGCGAAGTCTCGAGTCGCAGTGTGGTAAAAAAGCAGGCAACTGGCGGTCGCAGGTCGCAGGGCCTGGCAATTGTCGTCGTTGTCGTCGTCCTCCGTCGGGAGACTTTTCGTTTCGCATAAAATACGGGAAACGTGACAGCGTGCGTGGTTTGTGCGAGCCCGGAAAATTGGGCAGTGGCTGCCGCAGAAGGGAAAAGCGGAAAAACGCTCAGATAAAAAACAGAACGGAAAGCGAGAACAAAAGGAACAGAAAAGTGGTGGAAAACGCCAACAGTTTTTGGGCTGCTGCTGTCAACATGTCGACCACAGGCGCCGAGGGGCTGCTCTTCGCCCTGCGGGGGCTCCACTAACTGTCAAAAACGTGCGGTGCAGTGGTGCGGTGCTCCTCCTCCAGTGGTGCTCCAAATTCTTCTGCCCGGCTGAGCCGCAATGGGTGCAAGCCCCAGTCACGAGGACGGGGTCGTCGATGGCGAATCCGACGACGATGATATCATTAAAATCCAAAACGTTTCGTTCGTGGTAAGTAATTTTTAGGGATCGGGTTCTGCCCGATTTCAGTGCTCCGCTAATTGTGACCCCAGCGGCAGTAGGAGCTCTACTCTACAAAGAATCAGAAATGTCATTAAAACAGGATAAATCGATGAGGAGGAAACTGAAATTGCGGTATCCGCAGAATTTTGTTCGAATTTTGTTAATTTTTAATGATGCGGACTACTGTCTAAAAATAAGCCCCACAAACGGGGCCTCAAAAAGGCAAAAACCGCCGAGCCGCAGTGATTAATTGTCTTCAATTCTCCAGCACGCCCTGGGTCTGGGTGTGTGCGCTTTTGACGGCGCCCCCGGAACTGCACAATGCAGAAGAACAAGAGCGCCATTCGTGCACCTTTAGAATTATTTATGCCCATTGTCCACCACCTTGAGCCATGACCCTGACTCCTTCACTTCTTGACTCTCCAGAAGACTGTCGTAGAGCTCCCAGCAGAGCTCAAACTTTTGTTGCTAAGTCCGTCTCACTGGCATAAACCGGTCAGGCGGCGGTAGAGGCTTCAGTCACCCTTAATCGCTTCTAATTATAAAAGACAATTGAGGCAATCTTCGGGTGTCCACTCCTAAAGTGGTGCGACCGAGACCCGTAGATGATTACCCCGCGTAAATTAACGGAGTCGTTAGCTAACTTTAATTACACCGATCGTTTTCGGTTTCCTCGAATGCCATGCCGTATCATTTAAATTGAGACGATTGTGGGGACTCTGCTGCAGCACTACGAACGGTGGGTGACCGCGTCGCGCAAGAGCCTCTTTTTTGTTCTACTAGTGCAATGGCGCTTTGCTCCAGATCCCCAACCGCCTTCGGGCCAAGTTCACTAGGTTAAGTGGTCTTTTCTATTCACAGGGACAGTAATTGGCGCAAAATTTGATCGAAGAATGAAAGTTGTCTTATTCAAGGGCACAAACCGAACAATTCCCTGCAAAGTACGAAGTGAGGCGACTCCATGATTTAGAACAGACCTCCAAAGGGAAGTACACACGGGTACCTGGATATCCGATCAGACTAGGAGGAGCTTTCATTGCTATTCGTCGACGAACTAAAGCTGCCCTTGGGGCGGTAATAGGAGCTCTTTTAGGGAGCTAGCTGAGCGCTCCAATACCAATTTTTAACACAGACTGAAATCGGCTACAGTCGCAATTTGGTTCAGAATTTAATACAGGGTATTGCGCGAAAAGATATTTATTCTTTTTATTTCCACGAAAAATTTCACTATAATACTGTAGTAAGTGCACGGGAAAAGTAAATTATTAAGTATCGCATCCACCACTTTACGGCACGTTAACATAAAAAAGGGGATTCCCATTGTCAGTCGCAGACCTTTTGTTTTCATTTTAATTGGCTTCGTTTGTTTACACAGTGGGGCTTAGATTCCCTTAGATTTTTTATCTACAACTTTTCTTTAGCTCAACATAATCTGGTAAAATTCATTAATAACATCAACCTTCACCCGTTGGGGATCATAAAAACATACAAGACAAATTTATCTAAAGGAATTTTTAAAGGAGCTGGATATAATCCCACAACATCGAATTAACATTAAATGTAGGTCAACAACTTGAACTACACGAGAAAACTGTTTCCTCCGGGACTTCAGTTCATTGATTTAAGTTTTTAGTAAATAAGAATTTCTTTCCAAATTCTGTGAAAGTGTTAAAAATCCATAGAAAAATGTCTAATAACGAATTCACCCCTAGGTGTTGATGTATAATATCGAATTAAAAGGTATCAATTTCGTTTCGATAATTAAACCTCGATATTTCGATATATCGTTCGATATTGTGATGGATAAATTTAAGAATAAACGAATGTTGCTTAAGTATATTATTTTTTTTTCTTAATTTTTAACGTTTAAAATCCACCAGATCCACTTTTTTAGAATTTGATCCTGTTTTATTATACGAGGAAATATTCAAGGTCCAAAAAAGGTCTGGACTTATTATTTTTTAGTTTAGCATGCGTATTTTATGCTGGAAAACATCCATAGACGTATTTTGATACTTGTGGAACCTCTGGAGCGTTAATTTAATCAATGCGAAATACTTAATGAAAAAAAGAATAGAATTTATATATATGTATATATTTTTTTAAATACAGATCTTCAGAAACAGGAACAAGTTTTAGGCTACTTTTTTACTGCCACCCATAAGAATAAGAGGTAGGTTGGAATCATTCCTTTACGAAATTGCATTTTTTTTTAAATTGTAATTTGTAATAATAAATAGATTTCGCTTTTTAAAGTACGACCTCATTACGAGTACTCTAATATCCTTGAAGGAAATACATATTAACACCAAATATTTATACGATTTATAAACTATAATCATTAATAAAGTGCATTAAAAGTAACATTTTTCATGAATATTGGACAAACTAATTTTCTGCGTTTCAAAGTTTTTGATGAAAATCATTTTACGCGCGAAATTAGGTTTATCAATCACCAATGAGCGCGAAATTTCAAAGTTAATTGAATTTATGTTTCATGATTCGACTGTAATAAAACTGGAATTTAGTCTAAACAAATTTCAGAAAACGAATCAACATCATCTGCAAGATTTTTGAAAATTAAAAACCGTAGCAAATTTTTGGAATCGTAGAGGATCTATTTCAACAAATTGTTTACTCGTTTGGACCCTCTCTAACATCTGTTTAGAGAGACGATTACTGATACCAAAAATAGAAGCAATTGGTGTTTGACTTTTAATGTATAGACCCCAGGAGTCACGACTACCATCGTTATAATTAATTCCAAATATAGAGAATATTTACATATCGAATTAATGAGTTCCACTTGCATTTCAAGCTTCAACTCCTCAAGAAGAAAGGCAGTGCGTCAACATCGTCAGAGGTTCACTTCATTAACGCCAAATGTATTTTACAATTGGAGTTTTCTTAAATGGGGCGCGCGTTATGGTTATAAATTCGGCCTTGGAAGGATGGGAACATGTAATCAAAACAATCAACAAACCTACCGGATAGAAGTATGCACAATACATTAATAAAATCATCGATTCCCTGCAGAATGGTGTGAGAAGTGGTTATATGATGAATATTTGGATAAATTTCAGATTGAATGGGGCGGTATCACGTTTTCGTCGTCAGGTGGCAAAACTTTTCCACTCATCGGAGAATGTTTAATTGAATTTGTCCAGTAATTTGCAAGGAAACGCTTACGCAGCACTATCGACCAGCATCATGGCGAAATTAAATTCATTGCCCCAAATGCGACACTGCAAGTATTTTGTATGGCTGGACGAAAACTTAAGCTGCTGTGAAGATTTGATTTAAAGGGCTCTATTATTTGAGTAATTCAATGCAGGAAAGCTAAAATTAATTGTAATGATGAGTAATTCTAATTGAAATGCATTTTAAAGTTATGGGGTTAAAGTGAGTGCAGTAAATCGAATTACGTAAAAATTCAAAATAATTCAAAACGAATACAACTTTTAAATTCAGGGAAAAAGGTTTTCTATTTCATTTTATTTATATTTAACGATTTCGAAGCTCAGTACCTCATTCAAGTATTTTTATAGATTGGTCAAGGTCTATTTACTCTGTCTGGCCTACTTGCACTCTTACAGATTATTAAGTAATTAGAAAGTTAAAGAATATTAAAATCGTTTTCAAGGCTCGATATATAATTACATATATGCAATTTAGTTAAACATTTTAATTAAAGATTATTCATTCTAAAATTCTAATAATTAGCTGAGTTCTATCAATTTTAAGTCAGCCAAAATCGGACGAATTGTATTTTTAGGAAAATACATACATAGATGTGGATCCACTCTTAAAATGCTCCTAGGTCAAACGCGTCAAAATACGCAGAAATAATGTTAAGGCAGTGTAAAATAAAAGACATTTTTGTTTTGTTTTTTGGATGAATTACAGATAAGGCACCTGTCTAGAGGAAACCTATCCATAATTTTGTTAAATTCTAAAATTATTCTTAACTGATTATTGAAAAAATAATAATTTGAGAAATAAGAATTTTTCGTGGTAATTTAGAGATTATTTTTGAATGATTGGTGAAAAAATTAATTCATTATTGTAATTAAAAAGAGATAGTGCTTAAGTTATATTGCTTTTAATTGAACTAATTAGATTAATTTTGTATACAATTCTAATTTGTATTTTCTGTGAAATATTTGATCACTTCTGTGTTCATGTACGATTGAAAAACTCCGTTTTTTCAGTCAATTTAGGTGAACGATTCTATTTCTGGTTTCCTATTAAACAACACTTCCATTTCAAAATTAATAAAAAAAAGCATTTGACCCTCCTATGCACAAATTTTCTAAAAAAAATTTAAAGGAAAAATATGTTTCAAAGGGTTATGAATTAGATCATAAAAGTGCTTGTTTAAATTAGGTATGCGGATATTTTGGATAATCCGCTGAATGAGTAGATGTTAGAAAGCAAGTGAACTTTTCCAGCTACCCGTAAAATCTATAGAACAAAAATGGCCAATGTTATTCTTAATACAATTTATTATTTCAACTGATTATTTTTAGATTGGTTTAGTGATCGAGAAATACGCACAGGAAATACTAAAATCAATTCAGTTATATTTTAGTTTTACGCATTCACAAATTAAAAGATTGATGATCAATAAATTTTTATTGCCAATGTACTCTTTAAATTGGCGGGAAAAAAGAACTTATATTTAAAGTATTTTATTGATCTCTTAAAAAAATTCCGTCAAAGAACAGGTGAGATCTCAATTAAAATATCTTGGAAGATCAGTGATCTTACCTCATCATCTTATGCTCTCTATTAAAAATAAAAAAAAGGTCAGCGAATGAAATGGAAATTTTTCACTGAACCTATTTTTGTACGGTTTGCATAATTGTTGTTCAAGTTCTAGAGTCTCGCCTACTCTGGCTGTGGACGCAGCTAAAGGTGAGAGTACTTATCATAATGACAGGTAACACTCTGAAAACAAGCGTATAAGTGATTGAGCGGTTATACTACGAACGGAAACATTCAAAAGCTTTGTGCTTTTATCGCCCATACTCATTTAGATGCAATGCTTTTACTACTAGTATAAGTATAGTATCTTAATTTATACTACCGTAGCATATTTCGATATTAAAAGCTCACCACAGCGATGCTTGATGACTCGCTCGCTTCGTTGAGTTTTTCGTAGTTGTGGTTTACCCAGGCGGTCAGTAAGACAAGAACCAAATTTCTTCGCGTAACTATTTACTTGTTTGGAAAAGACGTTTATAAAACTAGTTACTATTAACGCGGATTATTTGGGTGTTTTTTTAGTGCGTTATACTTTGTGATATCCATGCGTTTATAATACAGATCGTGATCATAAGGACTTATAAATTATAAAAATCTTATTTTCATTGTTCCTCCTTCCATTGTTCAATTCGAAACTGATCGTAGACTTTCGGTCTGCTTCCGCGAATGATACTCAAAATAAAGTGACTTTGAAACGGAAGGTTTCGATTTTTTGAGATTGTTAGTTGCTGTTTTTTTCAATTAGTATTTTAAAGCAATTAATCGTTTAAGTGCAAACTAGAATTACCTGGTTCACTCCAATGAGAGAAGAATGCACATTGTCTTCATACCAAAAATAAGGAGAAGTAAAAAATATATCAGTGATTTTTGTGCTCCATTGATCCAATTCCAATTTTATGCGTATAACTGATTGATGTAAACAAATTTTAAGATAGACTTTAAGTGGATTTTATGGTAGTTTTTTGTCAGTTGTTTTCATTGGAAAACATGATGATCGAATCATTACCATCACTTGCACGATCGTTTAGTAAACATGTTAGAATTATCGAAAGTGAGCGGAAGAATTATAATTTTTCTTAGAAATGATGTTCACCTGCAATTTTTCAAGATCATTTTAAACGTTGTGACATTGTCTCGTGAGTTTGTTAAATGATCAACGGCACTGATCGTGTGCGCTTTAACTAATTGTTATTTGTTTTTAAAAGAGTTTCTTTTTCACCTAATTTCCATAGATGCTTTCTTTCAATATTTTCTTTAAAAATATATTAAATTAATTTTACGGCTCTGCTCGCTTATTTTATTTCACAGCTGGTTTTAAGAGCGGGGTATTTTCCGACAATTTTATTTATAGACGCATTACTAAAGCGTCGCTCGTGCTGCTGAAAGCAAAAATAAGTATATACTAAAAAATCTGATAAACTGACCGGTACGGTTTTGAGTACAGATACACAATTACACACATTATTTTAATATTACAGAGGGACAAAGTAAATAAATTTGTTATCTAAAAAAAATGTTTTATCTTAAGAAAAGTGTTTGATACTATTTTTATGAATCAAAATGTGGTAATGTGGGTGATCACATGTTTGTCAAGTGTATCACATATTTTTTTTTCTACAAACTTTAAATGTTTTAACGACATTTGACACCACTTAAACTGCTTTTACTTAGCTGACACAGCTCTGGATTTTTGGTGTCATCGAAGCTTTTCATAAAATAATTTTTCATTCGACAACTGAATGATGTTTATTTTATAGTGACCTTGACAACTGGGTTTGAATGTAATTCAATTCAACTAAAATATATGTATTATTACAAATATCCATTCTCAGTTGTCCGCTTTTATTTTTCCAATGAGATCAGCACATGTCGAGTCACATGCTACAGTAAGTTTTTCATTCAGAAAAGTCAACTTAATTGTTGTTCGCTATTTATTTGCATTTTTAAGAGGAAAATAATTGCAATTGCAGTTGTTAAGTACAGTTTTGTGGTTGAGAATTCAATTTTTCACAATAATCTGAATAAAAACTATCCAAAGGTATCGTAAAACAAAACACATTAGCAGAATGACAATAAATGTTAGCTAAATAATAAAATTGTATTTAGTTATTTTTATTTGACACGTGTGTGAACTTTTGGCGTTATTCTTTTTCAAGTTTTCCTTCTTGTTTTTAGTAAAAGAAGAACAGATATTTCTTAGAAATCGATGTCAACAAATTTAATATACAGACAAGCACGCATTTCTGCTTTCAATTAATTTTGCAATTTTTTACATTACATTTAAAAAGTCTCAACCGCATTAAATACTTAATCAAAATCCATGCATAAAAATGAAAATTTATCGCTTTTAAGCGTTTTCTTCTTTAAAGATATGCTTGTTAACGACTGGTACTATCAGCTAATGTGGATATATTGATAAAATATTTGATAAGGTTTTTCATTACATATAGATATATATTAGTCATTGTTGTTGTTCGTCTAGTTTTCTCACGCTGGAAAAATGCATTAGCCAGTGTTGCTTGACAATGAATAGGTTCTTGCATTCTCAGAAGAACTTCAGAAATATTTGTGGTATCTGAGTAATATCAATTTTTAGTAGCTGTTCTTAAGAAAGTTTTTGTTTTTAATTTTGTATCGTTAGTGATATAAATACTCGGAATTTAGATTAATATGACAACAGTAAGTTATTCTTTTAAAAAAAGATCATCAGCAATTGTTGCAAGTAGTTCGAAGAGTCCTGAACAAATTCCACTTTTGGTGAGTCTAAATAAATGAACATGTGATTCAAAATATTCTTTCTAAACGTGTCTGTTTTTTACGCTTTCTCCAAGGTTTAAATGGTTTTTAACATGAGAAAAATTGTAGCAATTAACAAGTTCTGTGATTTGTGATAGTTAAGCTCAAAAGTTGAGTTAATTTAGGGCTGATTTCATGTTTAGAGCTACTGATTTTTTAATATTTTTTTATAAGAATATTTACAACGCTTTTCAGCCACATACTGTACATAGCTGAATACAAAAACTATTCATATCAAATTCCAGAGCTTAGCTGTATGCAACTCGATAAAAACTCACTAAGTATTTTGTGTTTATTTATATCAATTCCCTTTCTACCCTTTTTATTCGTCCTTCAGAAATCCTTTTTGTGTCGAAGGATTTTTTGCATACCAATCATTTTAGTCTGGAATATTCCCTTGTCGTATACAACTTTGAACCCAGATACATTTCATTGATTCTCATTACAACGCAGTACCTTTTCTGTTATGAGGTAAGACTCCACTCATTATTACGAGAAAAAGTTATCATACGTAAGTTTCTGCAATTATTGGACGGAGTCTCTTTCTTAATTTTAAAGAGTTCTTACTTGGTACTTCGCTACTGTCTGGAGCCTTATTAATTTCTCTTATAATCTCATGTAACTATGTAAATTTCATGAAATTTTTAAAAAGTAATTAGCTACTGCTTAACTTGTCTTTGCTTTCGAAAGCAATTTAAATGAAATGTTCGTTAATGAGTGTTAATAGTTGGACAAAGTTGTGTCGATAGATAAATCTTAATTGTTGGCTGGAAAAACGTAATAATTATAATTAAAATTGTTTAAAAAGTAGCTTAATTCACCACCTGTATTTTGAATTAAAGAGATAACCGAAAATAAATAAGCAGATGGTAAAAAAATTTTTAAATAAATAAAACATAATCATAGAACACTCCTGCTTTCAAAAATTAAATCCTTTGAGGGGCCGAAGCCACTACAATGGCACCCTATTTTTTCAGTTTTCGTTCATGGCGAAGATATTTTAAACCTGAGATAACTCAAATCTTTTTTGATGGGATTTTAGTCTACATATAAGCTATACAACAAATTCGTCAGATCAAACATTAGACAATCAGTTAATATAATTAGTTATAAATAATTAATGTTAACAAAACTCTGATTTTTTAGATTTAATTCGGCTATGGAATCCTTAAAAAAAAAAAAACAAAAATCATCCATCATATTGGATCCATCATCTTGAATTTTGAGAATCTAATACCGAATTTAGCTCTTGGCTTTTAAGTCGGTTAATTTTTTTTTGGGAAAAATTTCTAATCAATCCTTTGTTTTATATTCAGTATACAAATGTTAAAGTCAAATCATAACATCCAGATTTAGTTTGCATAAGTATTAAGAACTCTAGTTATAGTTATAACTTTCTCCAAATTATCTAATTAATTAAAATTAATTAATTAAAATATAAACACTGTCCTTAATTTATTATATTCGCTTCGGAATTAAGCAGAAAATTTTATCTAAATGTTAACTTAATGATCTGCAAGAAATAGTAAAGAAATTGTGAGAAAAGTAAATATGTACATAAAATTAAATTTTATAACAGCACTGTTGTCGTTCGCATCCTGGGCCAGTGACCATAAACATGTTTAAAGTTTATGACTCACTCCTGCGCGATATGAAATTCCGCCAGCATCTTAAAAATTATCTTGAGCATTCTTCTCTCATTGTTCGCTCGTCCCAAGTTCACCCCGTCAATGGGAGTTATCAAATGATTATATATATTTTTTTTATCATTACTTCGCCGCCAGCAGTTGGGTCGGACGTTTAATAATCGTACTTGATTCAAATAGAAAACTAAGAAACAGAAGAGGATTTTTATCAAACATTAAATATGTAAGCCAGTGAGTGAATATTTCACACTGGCAAATAATCAGAAATGTTATTTTATGTGAACTGCAACAAGAACAATAAATCCTTGTAAACGGTCTGTGATATCAAGCAACAAATGTGTTGATAGGTTAAAATTTGTGTTGATAGATTTGTGGTCAGTGTTGCGTTGTTGTCGAAAGGTTCTTCACTTAATTTTACGTGAAGTGAAAAATGTCGAAACCTGTGGCGAAACGAGTGCGAAAAATAAGTCAGGTAAAAGTTATTTTCTTAATTATGTATTTACAATTAATTTTGTTAACTAGTTTATAAGTATTTTCTAATTGAGATAAGAAGTTGAGTATGCCTCTGCCGCAATGCAGCATTACAGTTTTGATGTTTTGAAATTCTTTATCGGAAAAAATAACATTTGGTTTTGAAGTGCTATCAAACTCGCGATTGAATTTTGTTATCTTGATTTGTGTTATATAATTTTATAAGCGCCGCTGGGCGGATTGGAATTCATTGATATGCTGTAAAAAGCCCACATAATAATAATTCCTTATCAATTAGTTAAAAGTGAATATTTCATGAAAAATTTGTTCAATTTCAAAATGCATTAAGTTTTCATTACAGATATAAATTAGGGGGCGAAACAAGAAGTTAAAAAGAGATTAAAACTTCTACGTAAAATAAAGTTGTCAGACAGAAAAAGTTTTGTACCATAAAATATGAGCGAAATAAATCTGAATAAAAAAAGGGTTAAAGAAGTAATAAAGTATAATTACACAGTGAAAAAATCACATTGGAATTTTTAAAGCTAAAACAACAGATGAAAACGATGTGTAAATAGGTGATTTTTAGCAGCACGATTTTGCGTCTTTGTAGTTACTCTTATCGAGCAATTCGATAATTCTACCTATTCAATTTTCATTTTCGACAAATTATACCCACGCGACTTTTAAGATATAATTGAATGTTTGTGCGGATGCTAACTCGAAAATATCATTCTTAATCCAAAACATGAGATAAAAATGCTGTTAAAATTTACTCGTGTGGAACGATCACAACATTTTTGGGAGTTTAATACATATGTATTAGTAAAACGTAAAAATGTAGGTGTCCTAAAAAAGATACTTGCACTTTAACAACTATGGGTATATTTTTATAAATCAACTAATGTTTTTTTTATTTGCTTTATCCACAAAGTGATTTATAAAAACACTCAAACATTTTAAAGTGTAGTTAATTCGAGTCGAATTTTTTTCCAAAATTTATCAAGTCAGTTCATATGGTATAGTCAGAATAATTTGTGCTCTAAATCCTAAAATCAAAATTCACCTCGGTTATTTTATCAACCGAGGTCTTGAACACTATCGATTGAATAAAAAACATATTTAACTGACTACGATGTGCCGACAACTGCCATGAGACGTGTTAATTTATAAAAAAAGGTTGAGTTACCATTTACAGCTGTTAAAAATTCTAAACAGGTACGATGTTTACTAAGTAAAAATTAATTCGTTATTTGTTTTTCTTAAATGATTTTATATTTCTTTTATTGCTTTAAATTTTATCGAGCTAACTTCTTAGGGTGCGTTTCATACAAATAAATATAAAAATTCTGATGAAACCCCACCATAGTAATTAAAATTTTTATTTTTAAAGACACCATAAAGGACTTGATGAAATGTGGCATTTTGTAATCACGAGCGTCATTTATCGATGTTTTCAACATTTCATGTATATAGAGAGATTTTATTTATTATTGCGATTATCATGTCACGAGCTGTGTGCGCAACGATAAGATTAATAATAAAGCGAGGCATTAACTACGATTACTCAAACTATATTGGTGTATATCGGCATTCGGCAAACAACTAAATTTGTGAGCAAACACGTTTTATACTATAAACAAGGTGAACTTATGAAGAGTGCACAATTTATTTATTTTTTTTTTTTTATTACATGCCTGCACAGCTTTGTAGCTGCTGATATCGAAATGATTCACCGATCTCTCCTGCATTTAATTTTAAATCGAGTTCAATGTTATTTAAAATAGAAACAAATGAGGAGATTTATTTTTTCTTTTTGCTTGCAAGGGAAAAGAAAAAGAAATGGGTGAATGATCTTTCCTGGGTCGTAGTCCATTTTATATTTTAGTAATTGTAAGGACAAAGAAATATTGCAGTCATTATTGTATCTATGTCAATTGCAACTGAACGATACCTAAACTAAGTTTACTGAACTCGTAGAATATTTTATCTTTTATTAATTTCATTTCAATTTGTCTTTCAGAATACTGTTTGTATTTCATTTCATTTTAGAATTGTAAAATTATCGGGCATGATATCTCAATGTGTGCCAATTTTCTTAACGCATTTAAAACTTTCGTTCGTTTCGTTGTTCTTTATTATTCCTTATATAATAATATTAAGAAAATTTGAAAATGTTCCTATAATTAGTTCATATGCCATGATTTTCAAAAGGAAAGAAAAGGGTAGCTTTTTTGAAACACCTGATTATATAGTGTATGTAGTTTAAGTCCTGGTTTAAGTTTTTTACAGCGATAGTTAAACTAAATTTAAATTTTACTTTAAGTGAAAAAAGTCGTCAGCTACAACAAATTGAAGTTTCTTTCAGTAAACTAAGTTTAGCTAAGCCACAGGTTGAAATTAAATTAATCATAGTTAAAATTCTCTCCTGCAGTTTTACTTATACTCAAGGTTAAGCTCCTTATATTAAAATACAACAAAATTTAGTCTTTTCTAAATCAAGTTGATTTACTTAAATGAATTTTAATATTAGAGGGGTTTTTGAGGTTGACAATTTTTAAAATCTCAAATGTGGAACTTTAAGACGTTTCGTGTTTTATATAACAGGCTGATTCATTCAACTTTTACATGTTTTCATTTTTTAAAAACAACACAAATATTAAAACAGGGGTCTTGTACATATATGTATATGCGAATATGTAAATCAAAATAAAACAAAATTAGTGCGACATTATCAATTGACTTTTTTTTTTCATCTCGCACCTCAATTCACGTTCCAGAAGAAATAAATAACAATTTACAATACAAATTTCTTTCAGTCACATGGTATCAATACGTCAATAAATCTCTGCAATTTGTTCTTAAGGCCTAAAACCTATTTTTATCAGATCAGCAGCGTGCCTCTCATCTGTGCAAAATAAATTAAGTGTTAGTTGCTAATTAAAGCTTTTAAACCACAATTGCTGGCCAATATTTGAATTATATTATATTAAATTTACTTCCTATCGTCATAGCTTTGCAGAATAATCGATAACTGAACTGCAAATAATAATATGTTGAGGTAGTGTACGAGTATATATAAAATTTTTGTTATGTATAAGAGAAAATATCATCTTTTACCATTATAAATATCAAAAGGGAAGCTATTTTTAGGAAAGAGAGTATATATCACATTTTAAAATTAAATTAGAGCTGCATAAATTTTGACTATAGAAAAAAATGGTAAATATTCGTGTATTGAAATTAATAATGGTAATAGGTGGTAATGGCTGTTTACCCAAATGTTAAACTCCGAATGGGACAAATTGCATCTTGATAATAACACAAACATCCTCTCAAACTCCTTTTGCCGCCTTTTATCTTTCCAAAACTAAGTAAGTAAACGGAATTCGGTCTGTCGAAGTGTTGATACTACTTCAGAGTATCAGTTATGATTAAGTCAATATGCTTCAATTGGTTCTTGACAATCTTGATTATTTTCGCGGTTGAAGAGGCCGCACTGGTTCTCTTAATTCAGTATCTCGCCAGGGAACGTGGTGTACGGATTAAGGTTTTAAACCCAGGTTTTTTCGTCTAAATTATTATTTTACTATAGTATGTAATTAGTGTTTCTTCAAATGGCTGATGAAAAAGTGGTATGTTTTACTATCGCTTATAATTTTTTTCTTAAATTCTTCCTCGAATTTTATTTAAAACTCTTTGAATTATTAAGTGATTTAAAAAAAGTTAAGAATCAATTTTAAGTGAATGATCAATTAAAATGTTGTTATTATGTTTGTCTTAAACAGTGTTACAAAATCATTTAACGATCGTTCTTTTGACATTGAAAATTTTATAAGCCAATATAGCTGTCTTAATTTTCATTTAATGCAATGATACTACACGTATTCAAGTTATGATGTGATATGTGACTTTTGAAAAATATATATCAATTGGAACATCTTACTCAAGAATTTGAAGAGTGCAGATAAACATCGATATCTTGTTATATTGTGCAATATATTTGTCACTATAAAGTTGAAAGTGTGGCAAAATTATAAGAAATAAGAAAATATTAATCGGTTGATAAGATTAAAATCAACCACTTAAATGTGGTGAAGACATGTGCCTTTGCCTGACAACGTCCTTAATACTTGCGGTTTTTTTAAGTGATTGATACATTTTTTTTATTATGATTTATAATGTGGTATTAAATGGTTTTCAAAAAGTAAATCGTTTGAGGAAGTAAGATTGGTTTTTCCAATAAAAATATTATTATTTAGAGAATGATCAAGTCTTTGAACTTTAAGGTATAATGTACTTATGGTTGACTATTATCTTAGATAATAGAAGTAGAGGATATGACATTAGCCGATTTAGCTGACCCATATTTCCTAATGTGTTAGTTTGTTCACTTAAGTAGTTTTAATTTCAGTGCAGGCTGAAATTATCATGTAGGGGAAAAAAGGGGCATACTTAAGGCGCGAAGACGTGAACTATAGCCTCTCCAAAAACATTTTTTAGACTATACAACTGATTGGAGCTCCATAACAGCTGATAGCCGATGACATTTTGTTCCCATTTGCCCCATAGCAGGCTGATAGTCGTTGACATTTGGTTCCCATTTTCTACTGCCTTTTCGCTCTCTCTAATGTGGTAAAAAATTTCCCCTTCGTATTTTCGGGAGGAGAAATCTTGTCGCTCACGTACAGGGCTTTTACACGTTGTGGCGTATCCTGTACTCTATGAGCTGACTATTATAGATCATTGACAACCACTGCAATATTAAAAAGTGTGTGCTTTAGAAATGAATTTTAGAAAATGTTTTGTCTTAAGAGAAAACTTTGCCAAAAGTCAGAGCTCTATATTTATTGAAATTTCATCATTCTATATAAGTTTTTTAGGCTTTGGTAATAAAAATCGTTAAATTTATTTTAGATAAATTTCCTCGTTATATAGAGCATTTGATTTTCGCCAATTGACGCATTGTGCGTAAGACAAGATCACATTAAAGAGTTTTTTTATTGAAATGATCAGAGGAGAACGCCGAAATTTATGGTTTTGTGTTATTGAACCCAATTGTGGCGAATAGTTTTTCTTTTCTTTGATTTTTATTACTATTTAATTATATAAGTTTTTGGGAGACTTCTAAGCCATGACAACAGAATCGTTTGGAACTAAGCACGAGTTTCAAAGAGTGCTCTTATACAAATCATTGCCAGGTCTTTTTTTAAACGCGACAAAGTCGAAAAATTAAATTCCACTTATCAAGTGTATATGATTTTTTTGTCCGCATATTTTTTTATCGTTTTCAACCCAATTTGAACCTATCAAAAACTATTGGTTTTTTTTTCGAATTTGTCCCTGTCATAGACGTGTTTTTCTATCTTTAATAGCACGCTACAAAATTTTAAGTTTCAAACTTTTATTTCAGTCATTTTATAAGCTTTTATATTAATCCAAAAATTATCATTTGATTTTTTTAAAGAACTGATAAGTTTCTACTATGTATCTGTCGATCAGAATCAGTTTTTAATAAGCTTTAACTTTTTCTCTGGAGGTCCAATTATTAGAGACAAAACGAATTGTCTTTATTGCCTATATGAATTTTTACATGCAATTCAGCTATAAGAGAAATAACGCTATATATATGTATGTATTTCAGATGCTTCGATGATAAATTTGAAGTATTTATTAATCATATTGCCCTCCATAAAACCTCTAAATTCGAATACTCCGCAATAGAAACAAGTCGGCACTCTTTTGTTCCTATTGTAATTTCCGGTTTCACATGAATGCCGGTAAAAACTCATCATAATTTAATATCTTAGCCTATACATTAAACCGACCTTCATCATCATGATGCACCGGAATTTTCTTCATTTGTCCCAAATTTGCATATGCGAATTACGTAGATGTATCCATTCAATTATCTTCAAGTCGGGCGCATCCCTGGATATAATAACAAACGTGTGCCGATGCACTGCTCATCTCTTTATAATTCCTTTAAATAGTTTTGTTACGCAACATTTTCATTCGCCGCTAACCAGCAATTTGATACGGAAAGCATCGTCATTTCGAGCATATTGCCCAGTGGTCTCGTGCCGCTTTCGCCGTTTATTATGACAGACGCGATGCTAACGAATTGAGCTTAATTGAATGATAGATGAAAAAGCGCGCGATACAAATTATGCACAAAATAAAGAAAACATTTAACAATAAATAAGAACAAAACAAATATGTGATGCTGTTTATGCGTGTTGACGCTTTTAAAGGAATTATTATTATTATATTTCTTTACGGAGAGATTGATTATCAATTTTTGTCAAGAAGTAGAGTTAAATGACAATAATTTAATTCAGTTTAAATGGTTTTGAATTTCAGTTTATTGACTATAATATTTGAAATTTATTTAGTTTTCTTACTCTTTACATAAAATCATATAAATCTATTCTATAATACTAGAATCTGTTTTAACATAGATATTAAAAAATTCTCAGCACATTGGATCTTGATTTCAAATTTTCTTCTTTTATACATATGTCAAACTCAAATTCAAATACGTATACTTTTTCGATTATAAGAAACATTTGAACTTGGTGCCAGACGTGGGATTTAAAGCCTCAAGTGATGGTGTCAGATGTTGGATTAAATATATTTATTTTTTTTTATTATATTATTTTTATCAGTATCAGTACTGAAAAAAAGCATTTATGCTGCTAGAAAACTCTTAGTTAATAAGACCATTAAATAATAAATTTTTACGTGGGTATTAAAAACATCTGAGCACATTGATTTTCGAATATCTAAATAAATCCATCTTGATTTCAAATTTGCTTCTTTTATATTTCGAATTCAATTTCAAATAAGTATACTTTTCCGACTATGACAAAAATCCGAACTTTGAAAACATGTACATATAAAATATTAACGACGATTTTCATTTGAATCATTCTCTGAATTACGAAATTAGGATTTTTGTAATTTATTCTTTATGAGCAATAAGAAATTCAAATAGGAACTTCATTTTAAATTGAATACTAAATAAAAGTAAAGTGCTTATGAGAGGCCACACCTAAGTCGTTGCAGTTTAATGAATTAATTTCGAATATATAACAATTATTCACAACCGTTGTTTTTTCATGCTAATGTTTTGCTTATTTAAATATGTAATTATTTTTCAACTTCACTTTGAAAGACGACGACATTTTGTCTTTATGGAGATTATATAATTTTGCTTTTATTGTTTTCTATTTCAAGCTGCATTTCTCAGATGATGTTGCTTAGAAGATTTAGAGGGATTGTTCGATTTTAACTTAAAATCTTATTCATCTCTACGCGTGGAAGAAAACTAATGATAAATGCAAATATGTTTAAAGCTTGTTCAATTATTTTTAAATTATTTTAAACATAAATATACAATAAATTTTATATACAATTTTTCAACTTTCCAGTGTACATCGCCTAATTTTTCAAGCCCACCTGGTTACCTACCTGTACTACAAGTAAAGAGTTTCACCTAACAAATATACACGTATTTACAGTTCAGATTTTAGTTTGTTCAAACTGTTTTATATATTTTTTGCATTTTTTGCAATTTTTATTAAATTAGCGCTATTAATTGAAAGAACTATAAAATTATCGTTAAATATTATTCGTTAATTCTAGAAAATCATCTTATATAAATGCTTGTCTTCATTAAAGTTTTTTGAGCTCTCATATGTTCTCTTTAAGCTATTTACTTTATTATTATGCCTTTTTGGGCTATTTAAATTCATTCAATTATATATTTCTCTATCTTTAATAATACCTTATACGATTAAAAATAAAGCTTTATAAATAGTATAACCATTTTAGAACCATTAGATAAGTCGTTGCTTGTTCCGGCCAAGGGTTTTAGTTTTACTTTTGTAATCAAAAATCCTATCCTTAGCAACTTTTCTACAATGGTTCCAGATGTAGGATTTAAAGCCTAAAGTGATGGTGCCAGATGTGGGATTTAAGATATTTATTTAGTATTTTTTTTTTAAATTATTTCTACCGGTACTGAAAAAAAAACATTTATGTTGCTAGGAAACTCTTAGTGAATAAGAGTATAAAAAAACGAATTTTTAACACTTTGACTACGTGGCTGAATAAAATGTGGCAGTCAAAGTGTTAATTTATGTTTATTTTGATTATTATCATTGTTTCGTTGACTGCTATTAAGCTGCTACAAAACATTGCTTGTCTTGCAGCCAAAGTTGAATAAACGTTAATTTTTACGCTAGATTCCAATCCTTACCACCAATTATCAGTTAAATCAGTTGCTATAATAAAATGTTTATTTTTAGACTGATAGTGAAATAGCATGCGAGGAAGCAGCAAGACTGACGGCTGAACTCCAAGAAGGAAGCCAACAAGACGATGACGAAGATCTCTGTGAATATCATGACCTACCTCCGCCACCTGATGGAGGGTTAGAATTTTCTAATCACTTTTAATCGAAAAAATTATTAATTTTTTACTACCCTTATTCAGATATGGGTGGGTCATCGTTTTTGCATCATTCATGTGCAACCTGGTTGTTGACGGCATCGCGTACACCTTTGGGATATTCCTCGGAGAATTTGTCGAATACTTCGGCGAAGGCAAGGGAAGGGTTGCATGGGTTGGTAGTTTACTTAGTGGTGTTTATCTAAGTGCCGGTAATTAATTGGAAGTTTTTACGGTGATAAATGATTCCTAATTTATTTGCGTTTTACAGGTCCTATTGTCTCAGCATTAGCGAATAAATATGGTTGCAGAGCCGTCTGCATAGCTGGGAGTATTATAGCCTGTATTGCTTTCGTTTTGAGCACATTCAGCACTTCTGTTAACATGCTTATGTTGACTTATGGTGTTTTGGGAGGTAAGTAATTTAAAGTTTTGTAATAACATTAGTACTTTTCCGAATTATAATATCCAATAAAACAGACGCTGTAGACTTGTTAAAATTCCACAACAGGCCTCTTAGTTATCTCTTTTTTTAAAAGTCATTGACCTGTTTTCTACTGATAAAAAAATTAATTTCAATAATATATTATAGAAAATAACAAAAAGCAACCTTACGTTTTAAGGTCATTTGAGTAATAATCGTATCTCATATTTTTAATGTAGATTTTTAATCAGATATAATATAAATACGTGAAATAAAAAATATAATTAATTATCTTTTCAAAAAACTTATTCACTTAAAACGTGATAGAGTGTTTGGGGTTTTTATTTAATATACAGTTAATTTTAAGCCTATCCTATTACGCAGCTATCTACAAGACTTTTATAGGTTTTAGATTAAATATAAATAGCTAAGAATTGCAAGAGTTCTCAATGATGTTTACGCAGCGACCAAATTAATTGTTTCTTAAGAAAATGTTTTTTTAATTAATTAGTCGTCTTTTTTTTTAAGAAAATGGCATCAATAACTTTATTGTTTAACTATCGTTTTTGATAATATGTAGTTTCAATTATGAAATACTATGTATACTTAGAATTTAATCCAAAGAAAACTTCAATAACATGCATCTCATATTTTTTCACTAGGCTTTGGATTCGGTATGATTTATTTGCCAGCTGTTGTTGCCGTCGGTTACTATTTTGAAACAAAACGATCTCTTGCTACCGGGATCGCAGTATGTGGATCCGGTTTTGGAACATTTACATTTGCACCATTGGCAACATATTTGCTAGATTTATTCGGTTGGAAAAATTCGCTTTTAATATTTGCTGGATTGATCTTGAACTGTGCCGTATTTGGGGCGATGATGAGACCTTTAACGTAAGAATATTTAAATTTTATATTTTATTTTATTTGCTGAGTTTTGATTTCTTTTTTTTTATATCAGATATCCAAAAGAGAAAAGAGTAAAACCCCTTATGCAACGGATGTATGAAGAAAAGCGCCTACAAATGGAACGTGGATCAATTGGTGGTTCATATTTTATGGTTCAGCTACCTGATGGTACAATGGAGAAACGTATGAAGATGCCAATTAATGCTGATCCTGGTGTCCATTCAAGTCTTAATTTGGATCAACTTGCAGGTAAATTGTGATAATATTTATAAGTGAATAAATTTAAATAAAATTTTAATTTATTTTTAAGCCCAACAACAAAGTGGTACTCTTCATCCAGTATCAACATTGCCAACGATTACTGAAGCTAAAGTTGCTGAAAACCAAAGTCCACCAGATACAAATAGTCAATTAGAAATTAAACGTGGTAGAAGACAACATAGAAACTCCGAGTCTGATAATAGTGAATTTGATTCGAAAAATTTACCACGGAATGCTTCTCAGCCAGCGTTTTCGACTCATCAACAAGGTAAGGATTGATAATTTTTAATTGTTTATATTACTTAATTAATTAGTAGTCAATCTTTTAATAAACTATTTTCTCTTATTTATAGGTCTTCCGAAAAATGGTTCCGTTCCAACTTTTGATAGAATACGTAAAACTTCTACAGGTGAAAGATATAAGCCAACACTGGCAGCAATTCGAGCCACTTCTCGAGGGGACGTTGGTAGCAATGGTGATGTACGTAGAATGGTAATTTTAAGGCAAATCGCGAACTCCGTTGGCAGCAGATTAAATACGCCGGATCCCGTTAGTAGAGAAAAAGAAATTATTTCTCAAATTTATATTTTTACCTTTCTGGGTACTCTAACTTAAATTGATTGGTTTTTTATTTCTATTGGTTTCTCCTAGTAGAAGTTTTACATATGTATTTCGGTGTTTCGCATTTAATTTAACATTCTCTCCAAAGAAATGCTGCTTTTGAGTGAAGAATTATTTCTTAACATTATCCTTATACGTCTGTATACTTACTTTTAACTATTTAATTTAGTTTTAAGCACGAATTGTCTTTACTACTCTACTTCAAATAGATATTGTGGGACTCTATGTATCTATCTTTAGTAGTTTTGAACTACTAATTTTTCGCGACATTTAAACTGTTTTAGTTAATAACACAATATATTTTATTCCACAGGATATGGAAACTGTATATACATCGAAAGTATCGCTGTCGA
Organism: Machimus rusticus; assembly: GCA_951509405.1. Classification (NCBI taxonomy): domain Eukaryota; kingdom Metazoa; phylum Arthropoda; class Insecta; order Diptera; family Asilidae; genus Machimus; species Machimus rusticus. The sequence goes on from OX608049.1 coordinate 8,989,961, forward strand.
ATCGCACCGATAGTGCATCAAAAATGGTTAGGCCTCTCTCCCGAAAAGATATATTTTATTCGGGTTCGGTGACAAATTTGCCATTGTACCAGTCACAAAAATCGTTAACTAATTATAGAAATTCTGTTGTATCTCTCACGAAATACGAAAAAAGCATGCGAGATATTCGGGATCCTTTGGCTGAAATTGAAAAGGGTAGAGAACGTGAGTTTAAATTGTTTAAATTTTATAGGAGGTGATGGTAATATTGAGTATTTATTTTACAGAATACGATTTATGTCCATGTTTTGTTTTGCCCGAATCCTTCAAATCAGCTCTTGGAGCTATGTTGGATGTCAGTCTACTCAAAGATCCTGTGTTCATGTTGATCGGTATCTCTAATGTTTTCGGTATGGCTGGGTTATATGTGCCATTTTTCTATTTGGTTGATGCTGCTGTTTTGGATGTAAGTATTTATTTATTTGTTTTGTTATGTTTGTTTATTTTCGTTTAAATGGTTCACAATTTCAAATAATATAAATAACTTTTTTGCCTTACAGAATATCGATCAAAATTCTGCTTCATTTCTACTCTCAATTATTGGTATAACGAATACAGTTGGAAGGGTTGTTTGCGGATATGTGGCAGATTTTCCACAAGTCGATTCGTTACTTCTTAATAATATTTGCCTTGTGATCTCCACAATTTCTGTAGCCTGTACACCACTTTGTCATACTTACGGAGCATATGTTGCCATGTCTATAGCTTTTGGAATTGCCATATGTAAGTAATTGTTATTATTCTTTTTGTTATTGATTTTTTTTATATGTATGTATATAAATAAACTTATAAACAGGGAGCAACGAAATAAATAAAAAACATGGTTGAGTTTGAAATATTTTCGCGGATCAGTAATAGTTATAAAATTCTTCTGTTTAAATGTTTAAATGTTAATCACAATTAGCTGAATAACCCGATTTCACCAGATTCATCATAAATACTACTTAATTAAATACTTCTATAAGATCCAATTTGGTACTTCACTCAGAAACTGGGTTACAAAATTCTTTGTTAAGTTAAAGGGATGTAGTAATTCCTTAGGGTAACAGATTGTCTTCTCCACTAGTGGAGCCATGGTACAAAAGACCGTCAGATCGCAGTGCCCAACATATGGGTAGCCCCCTTATTTAATAATAATAATAAAGGATGTAGTATTTTCAGATAAAATAAGAAAAATATCCAACCAACCAACCCTCCAGTTTCGGCATGATTGAGTAACAAACAAAACAAAAAAGCTTTTGAGTTGATACTTACCTTTTATAGTGGTTCAAAATCAGTCGCATCTCAATATGAAATTTCACTTAAATTTGCAGCATTTTAAAAATTTAGGGTACCATATTGAGTCCGTCGTTTTTTCTTACATTAATTTACATAAAAATTCTTTCAATTTCCAAAAATTCTTTTGCCATATTGGATCTGCCATTTTGAAATCCGCGAATAAATAGTAGTCTTAGTTAGTACCTTCACTCAAAAAATGAAAATGATCGGACCAAGCGTTTAGGCTCGATTGAGCAACAAACAAACAAACTTTCGATTATATATATATGTACATATATTCTGAATATAATTGAATACTCCCGTTTTCTACAATGCGCATAATTTGGATACATACTTATGAAGCTATATTCAAAAAACAACTTCTCATCAATTGGCCCTAGCAGCTGAATCTTCAGTTCAATACAAGAACTGACCTTTTTGGGACAGTCTATTCGTCTACTTATTCCTTTTGAAACGAAATAAAAATCGAAGATCTTAAAGTTCGTAACATAACCATTTGAAAGCAGTTGCCATAGTGAAATCTAGCCTAGGGTTATTAAAAATTATCGAAGGTTAAGTAAAATATTTTTGTTAATTTATTTCAGCGGGATATATATCCCTTACGTCCATTATTCTAGTTGACTTGCTTGGTCTGGATAAACTCACAAACGCTTTTGGACTGCTAATCCTATTTAGAGGATTTGCTGCTATAATTGGTTCACCTTTAGCCGGTGTCGTTTTTGATGCAACGCAAACGTATGATATACCATTTTATATGGCAGCAGGAATGTTTGCGATATCTACAGTAACCAGTTTTCTAGCACCAACAATGAAACGGTAGTATAAATTCTAATTAGTATTGATAAAAAGAAATTGTAACTAATTTAAAAATAAATTTCAGTTGCACAAAGCCAAATGAAGTACCTGTACACATAGAAACACTAACGCCAATAGATGAGGAACCAGCAGAAGATGCCGATGATGATCAACCCATAACGATATTGCCAAAAATTGTAAAAACTCTGCCAAGTCCGCAAGATGGAACTAAAACACCAGGGATAACATCAGCCATATCCGAAAATGATGATATCAATAGAAACGTTGAAAGCAATAATATGGTGACGATAAAATCATCATCACCAACATCGCCGACGTCAGCAACAAATAATCCAAAGACGAACGGAACCGCAGATAAGGAGATTAGTCAAATTGAGTCAGTGTTGTAAGGAGATTTTAATTTTGTTTTAATTTTTATTTTTATTATTATTTTATTATTTTTTTATCGGCTTTATGCTTTTAGTACTACATATATTATTAATTATTACGATGTATATTTAATCGTCTGTACAAACTGAGGATATATTTTTGAGATTGAGTGTTTTCAACAAAGTGGTTCCTTTATCGGAACATGCACACACTTCTATAAGATTTAAAGTCAACCTGTTTTCGTATTTGCGTTAACATTTACAGTATTAAGCGATTTTATGAACTACAAAATAATGAAGAGCAAGATCGTCTCACTGATCTGTGGCCATTTTGTACAGATTTAAGTTGTTGTGCAATTCAATATTCTGATAGATTTATCAATTTTTTTTTAAACATTTTATTCTATAGTGCTCGCAAATTAAATTCTGAATATTGTTTTTATTTTTTTTAAATTTTGTATCATCGTAATAGAATTGTTATTGGGTAATCAGAAATTGGTTTTACACATTTTTCTTGTATAGTAATCGCAAAGTTTAAAAAATTCGTATCATCTTCCTCTAGATTAGAAAAACTGCCACAGCTTTCGTAGTAGCGCCTTATAATTGTAAATTGTATAGCTTATAAAACGCTTATATGAATTCAGCGGGATTTGAGATTAGGAACTTATTTAATAAATAATACTTAGGAGTAAAATAAGTCTTTCTATGAATTACTGGCTTTATAGCGCGCTGGGATTCATCATTATGAATTTATTCAAACTCTGAATTGCATTAGAATTGCAATTTTTTAATTGAATCAACAATTCAGCACAGTTATTAAACCAACACAGATTTCTCAATTAGCGGCATAAAATCACTCATTTGATCCACTCTATAAAGATAGCAAAGAATTCCATGGAATTAAAAATATAAATAGAAATGTATTTTTAATCGTATTGTATTTCTTCTACAATCTAAAAATTGTAGCTATCTTCACAGAATAAGAACGGACTATACCTTAAATTAAAGTTTTTATAGAATGGGCCTAAATTTCGCCTTAGGGAAGAGCAACATACAAAAATATGTGTAAGTTAAGATTTTTTCTTAAGTTTGTACGGATTTTCTAGGAAAGATAATTGCTAACTACAGCCGTGGAAAATATTTGTTTAACCCTTTGAGTGTCAAAAGTGAGTAGTACACAGCAGATAACGAGGGTCAGTGCTCAGCGCTCAAAGAGTTAAAGATAAACCCAGGCAGTTTCAAATTTTGATAAAATAAGTAGTGTTTGAACATTTCGAAAAATAAATAAATGGGTCGGGTAAGCATATTTTTCAGTGTGTGCATTGGGAGAGATTAAATGGGAAAATGTATTAGAATTATTCAGAATTGCTCTCTGACCATCCTCGGTATCCTTAAACCCATGACTCACATGAAACTAATCGACCAAAATTTGACAAAGAAAAATTCAAGTTAAAGCAAGGCGGATTTATTAAAAATCCTTAAAATAAAAGAAGCCTTTTACAAGTCAATTATCGCAGTGGTTAGGTAAGATTTATAACTTAAAGCAATTGCCAAAACGAAAACATGTTTTCTAGTTCTTAAATTCATATTGCATTAGAACATTAAAAACGAATTTCTTACTGCCAACTTGAAACTAGGAAATTAAATATGGTACAGTTATGCTGCAAAGTAAAAATCGAACTAACTAACCATTCAATTACATAAATTCAAAGATTCATGCTTTTGGTCATAAACTCATATTCTAAAATCAGAATGCCTTAGCAAACTATTAAAAAAATACCACCTCATTAAAAACAAGCATGAGATTTTACAATGATTTACACTTTGCGTTTACTATACAAATTATCAGTCTTTTTAAAATTATTTTTAACTAATATTTAAATAACAAGTATTTTTAAATATTACCTACAACCTTTTCTGAAATTTATACTCTTTATGGGACGTTATTAAATTTCCACCAATTAGTTTTAAAGATAAATTCCTGGAACATATCAATTCCTGAAAAAAGACAAAAACATTATAGGAAACATTTTATTGTGTAGTTTGTAAACATTTGTTGAGAGTTACAATTGTTGGCGATGAATCTCGAAGTTTGGTGAATATAACACGGCTCTACATTTTTTATGGACTTAATTCCGTTTTATGTTATTAATTTTCCTTCCTAATTTTAATGTGATCTTTTTCTTTTTATCTTTCTAAATTGCAGAAAACTTAGAGAGAAGCATTTTGTGCCAGAAAACTCATGAAACTCTTCTTTTTTTATATAAAATTTATAATTTAATAAACCTTCACAGTTAAAAATTAAAAGAATTGGTAATTTTAAGTTCAATTTTGAGAGTGTTCGTGATAACTTAAGCAGACGAATTACTAAAAAATAATTCACCAACTTGAGATATGTTTCAGAAGCAATTATACTCCTTTTATTTTAATAACGTAAAGAGCACAGAATAATGGAATATATTAAAAAGCAGTTAGAAAAATATCAAATTCAAATCAAAAAGTTAGAAAAATAAAGTACTTAAATACTGAAAGCAAATCAGAAACACCGTGCACAGCAACTGAATTATAAAAAACACTAGCTCATAAACGCTTTATAAATTGATAAACTTTGCATCAAAGTTAATTCGTTTTTTGGGACTGGCGTTGTAGTTAACACACGTAGGGCGGGTCCCGATTATTATTTCTTTTATTGTTTTTATTATTTTTCTTTTTTGGTTAAATAAATAAACGTATTGAAGAGAAAATGAATAAATAAATACTTGAAGCTGTCGATAATTTTCAAAGTAAATTTAAAACTTAACTATCGGTAATTTAATATTGCAAATGTTGTAAAAAGAAATTGTAAGATAGGCTGCGAGTTACATCTTAGGAGATAACTGCTGTATATAGGGATTGTGGGTGTGATCTATAAAACGTATAAAGTTGATGATGCTCTTAAAAAAATGAAAAACAAAAACCCTTTTTAGTCTTATAGTGCATGTTATCATATTGTTAACTTATTTTTGATAATTCCATCGACAGCAGGCACTGTGATGGATACTTTTTATTGCCACTTGAAATGCTTCATTCGTAAATAGCTACATGTCAATATTGATAAAAAAAAGAGAAAACAACAACAAAACAAGTATTTTTAAGATATTTAAATTTTTTTTTTGAGTGCGACTGTCTGCCCGCGTGCACTGACGTATTATAATTAATAATATTATGCATTGTGCGACACGAGTTATATCTCGTATGTATCGTGAGAATGAACAAAAAAAATATAAATAAAATTTCAATATGTATTTGCATTATTTAAGTATGACTGCAATTTCATTTGTATAAAAAAGAAAACTATTGTATAGTAGAGTGTAATTTACATAACAATGTTTAGGCGATCAGTTAATTTGTCAAGTAATTTTATTTGTATAAATCAATTCTGATAAATGTGTTGTTAACTAGTGATTTTAAAAAGCGGAATAAAATATATGATATTTAATACGATCTTGTTTTCAAGTTGCCTCTCCTAATGTTTTTTCTTCTTCTTTATTAAATTATATAACAAGACGAAACAGTAGCAGACAAGCACGCATTTGCCGTGTAAACATTTTCTTTTAAGGTATTAATAAATAAGTTGAGTTCTCCTAAGCGAAACATAAACGTAAACTAACTTTGAGATTTAAAAAAAAAAAAAAAACTAAGCAATTATCCTTAAGCAACAACAAAAAAAATAACTTAAATATAAACGAAGCTCAAACCATATCGAAACATAAATTATGTACATTAAACTGAATTTAAATGAAACTTGAAGGGCAATCAAACTAAACTAAACTCAAGTGAAACTTTAGAAATTCTCATTTAAAATAAATTCAAATGTAGTCAACGACATCCGAACTACAACAGAAGAAAGAAAAAAACTCAAATCTAGTAAGTTGTATTCAATAGAATACTGGTAAAAAATACAATTGTTTAGCGAATGTTAACCTCGCGGCTTTAAAATTTGCATTCTGAAGTATTATGCTTTTGTAGTTTTTGTTTGTAAATAATCGCGATTCATCTTTTGTATCAGCAAATATTATGCTTGGAGTAGTTATAATATTAAGTTATTTATCTACTGTAAAATTGCAAAGCTTTTCGAATAGAAAGTAATTTTAGAACTTGTCATCTAGCAATCGAGCACTAGATTTGTTAATTGCAAAATATAAATAAAAACCAACCACAATTTGTGAATAATAATAATGCATCCATTCCGAACTTTTCAGTTTCCATTTTCCACTTTCAGTTCTTGCGTGTTCCTCTCACATTAAAAAATTAAAGTAATTATGTGTTCCTTATCTTTGAACAAATCAGTAGTCAAGAAAAGTTAAAAATTCTAAAACAAACTTCAGTGAAAAGCATATTTTTATACTTTCTCAAATTGAACATTAAAAATGTACAATCTGGACTCTGTGAAAATTGCCGAAATAAAAGAAACAAAGTCGGTGTTGATTAGAACCGAAGTTCTAATTTATATTAGCGATTGAAAAACATATTATTACTTAATTTTATGGCTCTATTAGATGTGATAAAAAGTTATTTCAATGTTTTAAGATCCAATAAAAATAAAAATTTAAAAATTAATTATGTACACTGTTACGTTTGTCTTTTTTGTTAAATTAAATTAAGTTTTATTATTTTGTTGCTATATACGATTTATTCTTTTTTCGGTTCCATTTTCCTCTGCCAAAGTTGGGTTTGCAAATGCAGGAGTTCCCGTGAGTAAAATTATTCGTTTGCCTTTTCTTGTGATCTGATCAGTCGCTTTAGTGTATTCCGATTTATGGCACTTTTTCGAGTAAAATTATGTAGATTCATCCATGATGAGAACTCTGAAATTTCTTTCCTTCAACATTTCTATGTTTTTCATCATTAGATTATAACTGGTGATCAACACCTTCCAGTCTCCAAATCTACATATAGTCCTGTTTTGAAGTTAAAATTGGCACGTCGGACGAAGCAACTTAGGGTAGCAGGTTTTTGCGGTGATTTGCCAAGAGATGTACAAAATAGTAAAAGCCATTCATGTTTGCATAATAGTAATCTGCAATTTTTAAACCTTCAGCATCCGAAATGCCGAAACAATCGTTTTGAACCGACGTCAATTCTATTTTCAATGTCTTCGGTTTAATCGACGAAAAACAGATCTTGTTTAAATCCTAGCACAATTCCAGAACTTTGCTAATGTCAAATGACCACAACTTAGTTTTAGGATGGTTAACTGAAATAAAAAATCCTTTTAACCGCCGAAGATTAAGATGTGCCGAAAAAATTCGTTCTTGAAATCAATCTCCTCACCAAAGTAGCACTAGCGCTCCACTTTCAAAAGACGAACTCATCTCACAATTAACTTTAAATATTCCTCCAATGAAATATTTAATGGACTTATTTTATTTACTTTTGGGTGCCTATATATTTTTCTAGCTTGAACATTCAAAAGAACAACGAGTGAATCAATCCGTTCATCTAGTAAAACTATTCAAATTAAACTAATTTCGGAAACCAACTGATGCGAAAAGAGGGTTTTTTAGCCAGTAATCCAAAAGGGAGCCCGACAAGACAGGGTTAGCGCCGAACCCTAAGTGTAGTAAATCTAAATGCATTTCGTTTTCCTCCTAAAAATTAATGAATTCCAACATTCACAAATTTTTGTTCTACCAGATTAATGTAATTTACACAGATTTTTCTAGAGCTTTCGACAAAATAAACATAACTATTTTAATAAAGAAAATTTACCATAAGAGCGTTCACATAAACCTTCTTAAATGAATTTCCTTCCTTCCTTAAAAAACAGAAAATAAATAGCATTAATTGATAACTTGTATTCTAAAGTAATTGCTGCTGGCATTGTGGCTCAATTTTATATATTTATTTTATAGATGACATCGTCAAAAGTTTCTCGTATTTAAACTGCCTTATGCTATGCAGATGGTTTAAAATTGTTGATTCTAATAATTACTTAAGGTTACAAGTAACCAAATGTTGTGTTAGTAATATGTACAAATTGAGAATTTCTAAATACCAGTTATATTTTACCGCTCAACAACTAAAATAGCATTTAATTAAATCATAAATAGTTAGCTGCTTGAACGTGTTAACCCTTTGAGGGGCCGAAGCCACTACAATGGCACCCTGTTTTTTCACTTTTCGTTAATGGCGAAGATATTTTAAAACTGAGATAACAAATCTTTTTTCATGGGATCGTAGTAGCTTATAGAACAGTCCTCAGATCAAACATTAGACTATCAGTTAATATAATTAGTTATAAATAAAATTAATGATAACAATTTTTTAGATTTCATTTGGCTACGGAGTTATTTTTTTGGAGAAATTCACTGAAATTACGTATATGAAGGTTTTCGAGGTCGCTGATTACGAATTCGGCCTCAATTTTTGGAAATCCAAAATGGCGGATTCAATATAGCGAATGAATCGGATACCGAATTCGTAATCAGCGACCCCAAAACCCTATATTATCATAATATTTCTTGTTGGTCTATCTCAAAAATATGCCCCTAAAAAGGTTAATGTAATTACTGACAGGAATTATAACACATTGACCATGTTTTATTTAGGGCAAATAAATCGCTTGGATTTTGTTAACATAAAAATTAAAGAGTTTATTAAAATTTTTAGTCTGTATTTTATTTCTTCATAATCTGATCGAACAGATCTGTTGTAGAAAAATGGAATTTGGAGTAAGCAAAAAACTTTGTTTATTTGATTAAAATTTATTTACATGATTTGTGTTAACAATTTCTTAAAATAAGGACATTATCAAACAATATGAAAATCTATATCTCTCATTTTTCCTAGCCTTAGTCACCTACGAGGGAGGGGCCAAAATCGAAAACATGTATAGCAATTATTAAGGGCGATTATGCCTATTATTAAAAATTAACTTGTAAAGCATAAATATAGAATTTATATATTTTGAGAAGACATATGTGTATATTGCGCAGGTTTACAAGTATATTTTATTAATAATTATATAATTATACAATTTTTTTTTAAGCTTGAGAAGGCACGGCACGGTTTGCTGCCACCAGTAAATGGAATTGAAAGAATATCAACATCTTACTTAACTTACAATGCTGATATCACAGTGGTACAAGACCAAGGATTTGTTTGTCTAAAACTTTACTTAACAAGTACTACAAGCCTATTTTTTTAATTATAAACATTTAAATATAGGAATAAATGTTTTCTTACACTCAGATTTTGGCACAGTATAAATTCTTTGTGTTCACACACGCGCCTTAAAAATGGCAGGCACTTTCTGAGCACCATGACTTTGTCTTAGAAACGAGCCAATAAGTTTTTTTTTAACGATTTAATTTTTATTCTTAATTTATATTAAATGTTATCATAGTTTTAACAGTAAGCACTTTATAAAAGCGCTGTTATAACTAACATTTATTTTCGTTTCCTGCACGATACGGTAGCAAATATGCAGTTATCGTTGTTATAATTATTTTTTATATGTTTTTTGTTTTTTATAAAATTACCTTTATTTTAATATTTAGCTGAATTTTTAATGCTGGATTTTTATGCTTGCTTATTTAGGCACAACTACAATTTTTTACCGAACTCTAAACCGGGTATATTTGAACAATTTTTGAGCATCATTGATTGATTAGAAACTATTTAAAATTCTGTAGTTTATACTGTCTCAAAATAAAATAAATGGAATCGAATTTAGAGCCTCTTCCTCTTTTATTAAGTCTGTTTAAATACAAACTGCACGCAAACCTTTTAAATTTGTTTTTATTTTTTTATATTGATTTTTGCTTTATTTAATAAAAACATATGTATTTAGGAACTTATTAAAGAGTATCGAAAAACAAATTAAAAATTAGAAAGACAGTTAATAACATTTCATGAAAATTTCGCGGTGTTAAAATCAAAAACAAAAGACTCAAATTTTTGGGCTCATAACAATAAATCAACAAAATAAAGAAAAAAGAGTGCCTATGATTAAAATAAATTATTTAATCTCACTAGAACTAAAAACTAATAATAATCTTATACCTAACGAGTGATAAAGTAGTCCTTCGTTAAAACTAGACGTAGCTCAAAAAAAAGGAATCATCATTATTTACAAGGAAGTTAAAGTCTTTTTTTAGATTTGGTTCCTTACATCATATTGCAGTTAATAAAATATAAAAAATATATAATATGTATATATAAGATCTAAACGTAAGAACGTTACGTGCAAGGTAAATTAGGTACGATTTATATTTTTGGAGTAATTCGCTAGTTTTATACCCGTTCTGAAGCCCTCGAGAATATTTTATGACTTTTTGGACCTCTTTATTGGTTTTATGGCCATATCCATAATCTCATTTATGGCAAAATCGTTGTATTACACGTAGCGAAAGTTACGGGGAGGTCTTACAATAGTTACGCTTTTTAAACTGCATCGTCCTTTTCTCCTGCTCGCCGCTTTTCCCATCGATTTACGTAGTTGAGGGGGTAGCAGAGGATCGCTGAAATTGTGATGAGTATTCCAGCAAACCAAAACGATGCATCGTAGCTGCCAGTGACATCGTAGAAGATACCTAGGAAATAAAGAAAAATTTTAGTTATTAAGTTTTAAACTATTTTTTACGAAATGAAATCTTAAAATATGGTATAATTTTTTTATATTCGTGTAATATGAATTTTGATTATCGCTTTAGCTTTTAGCTTATATTAATCGATTATTAAATCTATTCTAAAATCTGTCGTAGAAGCTCCGAACACTAAAAAATGCATTTAATCATCAGAAAGAAGCTGAATTCGGTATTGCCGTTGAAAATTGTATCACCTCTCTACGGTGGGAGCAAACTCAACTTCACTCGAATTTTTAGATACCATTTTTTCGTTTTCGTAACCTCACTGATGAATTCTGATTCTGAAGTGATTCTGGATCTTAAAACAAATATTATTATTTTAATGTGTTTAGACATTTTTAAACTTCGGTCCATTTTGAAATTTGTAAAAAACATTTTTTGTTTGTAGATTTAGATATAGGTACTTTTTTTCTTTAGTGACGATGAAAGAGATTCGGAATTGAATATGATAGTGAGATAAAAAATTCACGAGGAAGCAAATCCGATTGAACTTCCTGAAAGAAATTAAATATATTGCAATTATTTCTTAGTATCATAATATGCACCGAAACATATTTTGAAATATGTATATTTGTTGGAAGAGTTAGATTTGGATAGTAGGCCAGCATTTCGGTTTTTGCGGAAGGAGGATATAAAAGAGGTAAGAGACAAGATAGCATAGGATTTGCATATTTTGTATGTCCTCTACCTTAAAATATTTGCTCTACTTTATGTTCACAAAAATATGCCCCAAGTGGATAAAAACAATATCAAATCTACTCGCAAAGCAACTAATCCGTTCATGTAATTGTTATCAAATAAATCCTCGAAAGGAGATGATTCTATAATACGGGCCCTGATTGATTCAAGCGATGGTAACATTTTTAAAACTCAGTGGGTTTTTTATATTCAAACTTTGCTCTATAAGTTCCTATAAGAAATTTTATATTTAATTTAGTTATATGAATTTGAGTTCCTAGTGGTTATTGGTTATTTATATGATTTTCCTATTTTATTAATATTTTATATACTTTTAAGATAATAATAAAAGTAACAAACCTGCAATTGGTGCTCCAACAGCGGCCGCAAGTCCCTGGAACAGCATAAGAAAACCAAAAGCGTTCGTTAATTTTTCGAGTCCCATAAGTTCGACAGCGATAATTGATCTAAGCGCTGAAAAGCATGCGATGCATATACCAAAAATAGCCGCATACAAAAATTGAGATGTTTCATTAATAATGTAACCGCTGAATATGGTCGCAATTCCGCCAGCCGTGATAGCAACATTGTTCAGATGAAGAGCGCTGATTCCTTTAAAGGAGCTGAGAAGACCACAAGCAATCCTAGCGACTGTATTTGTTATTCCGATCGCGGATACAATTAAAAGTGAAACTCCTTCCTCCATTCCGGCGTTTTGGGCTCGTCTCGTGATGAAAATGAATGGAACGAAAAATCCCATCATAGTTAAAAATCCACTGGTCGCGAGGAGCATGAATGACGGCGATTTAAGGAGGGATGTGTCCAGCATGGTCGATAAAATTCTTCGTACAGCTTCTGGGCATAGTTTGCATTTTCTTTCACGTTGCTCTCGAACGTCTTGTTTTGTAGGAAGTCGAGTCACAGACATGTGATAACCTAAAGAGGTTTGAGAAGTGTATTGCGGAATTCTAACTAGAGATCCTGTGAAAAAGATATCGTCACGATATAAAGGTCTAGCATCAGCGGCTGAATCTCGACGAAGATTGTTATTGCTCTTGTAGCTAGTCGCATCTTGAGATCGTCGTCCTGAGACAGTGTGTCGTCTTGTGGCAGTTACAACTGGTTTTAATTCAGTTTGATCCAAAAGAGTTTGGTTCTCAGCTTCCTCTTCATTTTCACCAACTGTAGTTAGTTCCTTGTGCAGATTAAAGTTAGTTATGATGGGTGGTTGCTGATTTTCGTTGGGTGTAGTTGGATGAGATTTTCTAGGAGTTTTATAATCTCCACCTTTAGTCTGACTACTGATTGAATGACCTCCAGAAATGTTTGATAGACGACGTTCCAAATTTGCTGTACTACCTTTAAACACCTCAGCAGCGGTTGGATAGTGGTGGTTTGGTGCAACTCCCATATAAGTATTATGGGCACTATTTGGAACTGAGTAGGCTAATCTTCCTTCAGGTAAAGGTTTTGTTGGGGAATTTGAGAATTGGTGCTTCTTTGAAGAAGAATCTTCGTTTTCATCATCTTCATTGATTGCAACTTGAACTGGTAAAAGTGGACGATAGGCAGCTCCATAAATAGCACATGTTAGAATTATGCCAGCTTGGATAACTAAAGCTCCTCTCCAACCAGCTTCTTTAATTAGGTAGTTGGTGAAAGGTGCAAAAATGAATGTTCCTACACCAGAACCACATAGTGCAATTCCTGTAGCTAGTGCCCTCCATCTTTCGAAATAGTATCCTATAGTTATCACAGATGGGATATATATTAGACAAAATCCAATTCCACCAATTAGACCGTAAGTTATGAAAAGATACTCCACACTAGTTGCAAAATAAGAAATTCCAAAAGCAAATGCAGCTACAAACGCTCCAACGATAGTCACTGGTCTAAATCCCCATCTATTTGTTAATGCGCTCACAAATGGTCCAGCAATAAGATAAAATCCACTTAACAAGGAACTGACCAAGGCAACATATCCCTGAGATACTTGAAAATCATCGATAATATGCTTTTGGATTAGTCCAGAATTAAAGACGATTCCATCGACGACAGTGTTGCACAAAAATGATGCAATCATAACAACCCAAGCCCAACCGCCGTCCGGTGGCACAACAATTGCCGCAGTATCGGTGATTTCCTCCTCCGGTTTTGATGTGGTCGTCGTGATTTCAACTTTGCCATTATTCACTTTCTCCACCTTCTGGAGCTCCAATTTCGCAGCAGTAGTCTCCTTCTCGGGGGCTTCCGGTGAGAGATTGTCTGTCGTATTTTGTGGCGGCATGTCTTATCGGTCTATAATAAAAATATAAAGAAAGAAAATTATTAGAACTTTTGTCTTCTAAAATAGGAAATCTATCTTAACTACCATTAGAGAAAGATATAAAAAAAAAAACAAATAAATTCGATTGTGGTAGCGAAAACCGTCCAAATCGAACGATATTATTAGTCAACATTCCGTTGGCATTCATTTTCACCTCGACGGCGCTCCATGAATTCTCAAAAATCTTTCCTACGCATAGCATTTTATGGCTTGGTCGTGGACGTCTTTCCGGTTAAATAAGAATCTGGTGGCTGATAAACCGGTTCGACTGATTTATAATATTGTTAACTTGCATTTTATCGCCTATATGAAACTTGCAGAACTTGTCTAAAAAATTACTGCAAAAGTTCACTGCTACCACTGCTATAAATTTTTAGAAATAGTTCTCTGGGGTAAAATCGTTCTTAATGACCCCAATGGAATGTTGTAGAGATTTCAGTTTGGGTTTTTTTAATTTTATAAAGTTTCGCTTTTACGTAATATTGAAATTCATTCAAATTGAAATGAACGTTCCTTTTATTAAATAGAGATTTGCACATATGTATGTATGTAGGGACTATCAAAGAAAAGCAATTTCAGTAATACGGACAAATTGTAAAAGTTAAAAGTTGAACACCTTTGTTTTTATCCTAATTTAAATTTTTAGGCAATGCTTTCAACATACTACATACTATATGTGTTTATAGAAAATACAGAAAATAAAAATCGCAACTTTTACAAATAGTCCTAATTTTGGTTTAGAAACCGAATTTTTTGTTTAATACACAATAACTTTAATTTTAATTTTAAATTTTTGTTCGAATTGAAGTACTTCCAAAAACGTCTACAGAAGATGTTTAGAGAAATTCATTTGATTTTGTTTCTAATATTTTAAATGTAAAATTCTCTGCGCTTTTATTAAATTTTGTTTTATTTTTCCAAAAATATATGCAATTTTTGATACCCAAAAATTGACGATTTTTTCCAAACACAAATTTCGATTAAGAACTTTTATTTATGATTATTATATGCGCATTTTTAAACCAAAATAATAAATTAACCTTCAAATGGTCCTCTCAAAGCTGTTTTTAATGATTTTGTGCCAGTAATTTATCATATGATTAAGAAGATATTTTAAAAATTATCCTTTAAATAAAAAAATATAATACATAGTTGTTGCATCCGGAAAAAAATGTTGCAAACTCACGGTAATTTTCTGAGTTAAACTGAATTTAATTAAGATTCTACATATTTTTTTAAACTAATGAAAGCAACAAAAACAGCAAAATAAAATAAAAAATCCAACATATTTCTCATAAAAGGTATGTTATTAAAATTTGTATATTTCTTTCTTTTTCTTAATATTTTCAAGTGAGTTGAATATTTCACATATATTTTATTTATGAGGAGATTTTTTTATCATTAATTTTTTTGCCGCTTAAATTAGAATAAGTAAAATATAATAAAATTCAAAAGATAATATCATATATTAAATTTATTGCAAAATTCGTATAATATTCTAGATTTAACATCTAAAAGCAAATATTCTTCTAAAATCAGTAAAAAAATTCTCTTATTAACATTCCAGTAGAATTTGCGCATATTAATTAAAAAGTGAAATCAATCAGTCATGTGACCTGAGGACCTTTAAAATTAAATCGTTAAGTTTTCTTTCAAAATTCTTGTTTGCACAGTTCACGTAATAAAACATGCAGATTATATTCAAAATATTTAAATCGTTTTATAATTCATTAAGTTTTTGGCGATTTTTGTGTTTTTTTTTTTGCCTATCACTACCAGAGCTATTATAATTTATGATATTGCAGATCATGGGAGGAAAAAAAAGTGATTGCCCGAAAAAAATCACAGTAATTATGTGATGATATGCAGGAAAAAAACCAGATTTGGTATGCATTTTTTAGAAAGCAAAAAAGGGAAGTTATAAAGTCACTGACTTTTATTGAGGTCTTCTTTGATCTTCTAACGATCACGTTCGTTACAACGTAAATCGCGCGCGAATATGAATCACGAGGCGGCAGGGGTAAGGTTGATATGAATAGTGTATAAATTTTTGAGGCCTTGATTTTATGTTATTTTTATATTTTTTATTGCAGAGACTAAATCAAAGCAATGCAATTTCCTACATCTGCATAGTTATAGCTATGCAATTCCTTCCTTTCGTGCTGGAAACGAGTTTTTTTAATTGGAAATTGCACTTCTACCCGGTTTTGTCCGTTCGAATGAATTTTTTTATTCCACCGCAAAACGCCCCGTGTGTTCACTTGACATTGAAAAGATCTCCAATTGTGTTTCGGATAAGTTGCAAACTGCAAGTGATCTCTGACTTCATTTGAATCAGCGAAGGTAACTGCCGCAAAACTTTCACTGGTTTACTGGTTTGAAGTTGGAACACGATGCGAAAACAATTCATAAAATGTTTTGACGATGATGCATTTGAAAATTTCCATTCGAAAAATATAATTGTTAAAAATAGAAAGGTCCGAACGTTGCATTCTACTTTTTTGTGGCTAATGCCACAAGTTGAACGCCCTTTATCATCACATGAAAGCGGCCCGCTTTTAAAATCTTGGCTTCGCGCCAACGTCTTCACGATGAATGAGTGCAATAGTCGGACCGAATGCCATCACTAAAAATTGGGAGGAACTGTGACGACGATTTTTCGTCTAAAATACAAAATTAACCAAATTTGATAAAAATTAGTTCACACAATTAGTGACCCATTTCTGTTTTATATATTGCAAACTACAACAATTACAGTCAACAAATAGAAAATAGATCTTCGCTTAAGTTCTATTTACAGATAATTTTGTAAGAAAAACGAAATCCACGTGAATTCTTCGTGTCTAGCCATAGTTACAAACCGACAATATTTTTGTGCTGCACGTCCTCGAATCGAGCGGAAAATCAAGAAATTGGGTCACAATTTTGAAATGTGCGACAATTTTTTGGTTTGCGGGCACCTCTTTTATTTAAATAGTCGTTTAGCGCCAACTGGCTTTTTAGGGCGTATCGACAAAAATTTTATTTTATTTTTTCCTTAACTTCTTTCCCAAAAGACGGCAATTTTTTTTTTCGCATCCTACACATACTTAAAACGTTTATTGATACATATTCATAAAAAAAGTCCATTCTCGTCTATCTTTCAGCTACCTTGACTTTTCGGTGAGTTTATTCTTTTCCATGCAGTAAAATGTTTGAATTTTTAATTTCCATAAACTTCTCGAAAGTAGGCTCCACGAAAGCCAGCTGAAATAGACGAGGGGTATTTGGACAAGTGCAATAAAAGGTTTTTTTATTGGTCATGTGGTGGAAACCATTCATCGCAGAACTCCACTCATACTAGAAAACTTCTATTCTTTAAATACGTCACTGGGCCTGATACCTGCTTACGTCGATTACTGTCGAGACAGTTTTATTTGCACATTTGGTTCTGCACGAGTTTTGTCTACTTCATTCTTAATGAAAGTTAGATAGAGATTTCCAATGACTTCAAAACTTTTCAATTTCCGTCAATTTCTTCTACATTAAATTTACAATTTTACACCTTGATTGTGCTTCAAAGTTCAAATTTTATATACATACATACATATCTACATCTCTAGATAGTATGATTTTTTTAAATTATGAAACAATCCAAAAATTTAATATTCCAAAATATGTTATGTACATACATAAATTAAATCAAACTTAAAATAAGCTAGAGCCAAACGTGAGCTAACTTAAAGCTAATTTTAAGCCAAGCCATAGTTTGTTTGTTCCAGTATAACTTCTAAATCTCCCAACTAATTTAAATTAAATTGAAAATTAGTTTGAATTTTATAAGTATATTTGTTTTTATTTAGTTATAAAAAGTCTCAATAGATATATTTAAAAAATGGCAAAGCAGAAATTTAAAGATCGTCAGTTAATTTGTTATATTCTTTAAAATTGCTATTTTGAAGGCCTTCCTTAAAATTATGTCTGATTTTATTATAAGCTGTTAAACGATAACGACAACAATATAATTTAATTTTTTAATATTTCTTTAAATTAATTACTCTTAAATATTCGCTATCAATTTGACTTAGAATATATGTATATATTACATAGGTATGTATGTATATGTATTGCGAATGAATACCAGAACAATTATTTCCTTTTTTCGCTTGAACGCCAAGCCTTCCTGTGTAAAATAAATTAATTCTTTGCTAAAACTGTTTTCTATTAAAAATTAGCATAATTCATTCTTTTTAACCATTCTATGTAAATGAGAAAATATAAAAAATTGAACACCTGACATACTTTATGATTAGAGCAGAATAGGGGAACTAAATTACACTTATAATACTTATTTTACGTTATAATTAAGAATTTAACTAAAACAACTTTTGATTTACGAGTATGAAAATTGATCGACATTTCAAGAAAATAGAATTTTTTTTTAAGATTTTTGCATATCCTTCACGAGACAAGTTCACTTTTATCATATCTTGATGGTGATCTTGAGTTTTAGTGTACAACTTATAAATCAGCACATATCAAATATCGAATTGCTGATCTTGATCAATTGTTTGTTTCTTAGTGACAGGTGACCAACGGTTGATTTCATTTAAATTGTAAATTGTGTAAAATAAATGGACACGACTGTTGCATCAATTATAAAAAAGTAATGCATGATTGTCTTACTTTGTAAAGCAATATTTTATTTTGCCAATTAAGTCTATAAAAATATAAAGATTGTAACAGTTTTGTTGTATTGTACAATTTCTGAATATTATCTAACAATATTGAAAAATAATAATTTTGAATGAGCATCGCGTCGGGTGAAACTCTATACTTTTGCAGTCATATACAAATTAAAATTATTTGAAGTAAACAATCGATCATTATACCACGAAATACTTAATTAATGCAAACATTTTCTGAATTTGGAATGAAAAATTCGTGCATGGATCAATTTCTAATCTTTTTAGTTTAAAATTCGGTAATATTATCATGAGTGGACAGGTTTGCGTTATTTATAAAAACTACTTCAGTACCATCAATAACGAAAAAATTAGAAAAAAAATTTAAAAGGTAAAAGAATATTTTAATTGAACAAAGTGTGGCAATCATAAAAAAACTGAGTATGCAATTATTATTATTGAATAAGAAATCACTTTCAGGTATCCAAAGATGACTTTACAGATTTTGTAAGGTCAGGTCAGTCATATAAAGGAAAAATTGCGCGTTTTCGCTTTGGCATCGAAAGATTTGGGCCTTAACAAATTTTCATATGTCTTTATTTTAGGTACATAGAATAGAATAAACTAGATAGAATATAGTAAACTAGTAGAAATATTAAAATTTCGCATTAAGAAATACAAAAGTACAAGTCCTAAACTAAATGTTTATAACTAATTTTATTTTTGCATTAGGTACTAATTTTAAAGAACCAACATTTATCACTTAAAGATCTTATAAATTTATATCTTAAGTGCTTTAAATGAAAGGTCTTTATTTATTTGGTGTTCACAAGGTAACTATTTTGGACCTCTTTTGTTTACAATTTTTATAAACGCGCTTGTTGATACCAATAATAATCGTTATACTGATTTTAATTTTATTATTTTTAGGTATCGAGTTTGGAAACATAACATTTTGTTCACTTCGTTTTTTTTTCTGAAACTCACTTTTACTTCCTCTACCGCTTTATCTTAATTCCTCGGCATTTCCAAGAAACCGGAAAAAAATTCCTCAGTAGCTGTGAGAATCGGCGTTTTACTGATAAAAACCTTTCCATACTTTTCCCACAGCTAATCTCAGATCCTTTCGGTTTCGGTTGACGCACCGCACCGTTCAAAGGATATTTTGTTACGTTGTCTTTTGCCTATTTGTCTTCCCATTGAGTGAAAATTCCTGCAAAATACTTAGCTACCAATTACAAGAAAGGTTGTTTTGTTCACGGCAGACAATTTTCCAGGGAACAAAATCATAAATAATACCCGAAGGCTGAGAAAAACTGAATGGCCAGCGTCTGACTGTGAGCCAAATGAGACGCGTTGCGTCCCGGCGAAATGAATGAGACCACCAGTCGAGAAGGGCCCCTGCGAACGTGGCCGCATTTTACGCTGAATATGCTGCATCAGAGCAATTTTGATGGATAACTCGTTGACCAATTGATTCCTTCAATGTCCGCCAATTAATCATATTACAGCTCAATTAAGATAATCGCTTCGTTTGTCGGTGTGCTCCAAACCGTAATTGATTATTATTGATAATTAAACATTTGTCGCCGCACTGCTCGCGACCTGAGAATTTCTTCTCTGGTTTTTTTGAGTGCGTCAGCGAGCGGCGAAAAACCGTCGCTGCCGTGCAGCATCTAATTCAAAAAGAAGCTCCCCCCGAAAAAACGAAGATGAGCTTGAATGAATCTTCGCTTTTTTTGAGGTTCAAGAAACTCATAGTTGTTGCGCGGCTTTTAATTTTTTTACGATCAAAACGATCAACCTCTGTGACGTGATCATGATCGCGGACAATTGCCGGACATGTGCGGGTCTCTCGATCTCTGCACGGTTGGCTATTTCGGGTGACATGCGACGACCTTCTCAATCGCCATACGAAATTAAAAAAATAAAAAGAGTTAATTTACATACATATGTACATATAACGCAATGGCTATTGTTGTTGCTACCTCTTTGATCAGTGAACTGAATGAGGTGCAACTCTTACTTTTATTCATTCTGGAAATTAGTCATACTAACTCGAATTAGTGGGCGAAAATCCCCGGAGTTGGGTTAATTTGATGCCTACGGTGACCGTCTTATTGCGCGTTGCACTTAATCATCATCTTCGAATTGCAGCGACCGTTTCTGTTTTCATTCATACGTAATACCCATTAAATACAATTTTTAAATACTTGATCAGCCGCGTAGGAGTTTTATTTCAAACTGACCGTCATTATTTAGGCGGACTTTTCAGGTAAGATAATAAAAAAAATATTTTCGTTTGCAGTGATTCTATGTCCAGTTCTAGTTTTAACATTGAAAATTTTTTATATACCTGATATCATTTTTGTGACTAATTATATAGATAATAAAAATTCAGTTTCTGTAATAAGCTGCACAATTCAGCAATTACTTTTGTTAAGCTGAATTGAGAAGCTGAAAACAAGGGGTGAATTCAAAAATGCATCAAAACCACATCGATACTCACAGCTGAATTGTGCATTGAGGCGGTTTTGATGCATTTACCCAACTTCGATTTAAATATTTTGTTTGCTGATTTGACTGCTAAATTTTATTGAGCAACATACATAACAAGCTATTGCATGTCAACAACATGTGGGCGTTTTCCTTCTTAAACATTCAAGTTCGTGATATGTGATATTAAAAGTAATAAAAAACTAATCATTATTTCATTGACTTTAATTACAAACTATATAAATTTATTTTTAAATAACGAAAAGAACACAACAACATACATATACAGTGAAGACAGTTCGACTATTAAAATATAAAATCAAATCGCTAATTATATTCCCCGCTAAAAAAATTATTGTTAGCATTAATCAACGGCTCAAAGCGCCAGCAGCAACCAGACGAAGCACGTAATTTTAGTTAATTTGCATAGAGAAGCAGGCACAAGAGGTTCAAACTCCTTTAAAATCTCAAAATATGTACTTCGTATATGTGAATACTTTAGAAAAAAATTCATACAACAATTTTTTTACATTTTTCCAAGTTGTTACTCCTATGGGAGTAGCCGAATAGAATCTGCGATCGACTAGATAGACAGGGTATTAAATCTTTTTTACTAATTACAAATTCAGCTCACAGGTTATCAGCGGCAAGTTAACATAAATTTTTATCTGTTGCAAGTTACTTTAGTTTTAAACGACGACGCAATTCTTGTGAATCACAGTGCGGTTTAAGAGGTTTTGTTGGGTTTTTTTTTGCTGCGTGCATAGAAAACAAGTTCTATTTTCCAAACGCATTTGTATAGAAAATTATTGACATAATGACTGGTATGAGGCCAGTAGCACTTTTAATAACTAGAACTGGTGAAACGTGGTTCCGCTCGTATATGGAAATTCCGTGGAAGACACGAAGTAATTAAATGCAAATATGCACAAATGTGTTATCAATAATTTTAATTTATACACATAATGACCCATTTTGGGAAATATTTTAGAATTTTACAAATTGTTTTGAAATTTTTAATTTTTCTATCGAAATAGTAATTACACCACAAATGCGTGCTTGTCAGCATTAAAATAAAATTAACGTAAAATTGAATTGAATAAAAATACTCTGATTCATGATCACATGATTCAATAAAATTAAAACAAAAAATGATAATTAAGAAGAAAAACAACATAAATTGACAATACACACCGGTGACCCTCGCTCAATCAAATTATGCAGCAATAAAGAGAGCAGGAACCGAAACGTTTCCATTTTTAATTATCCCCCTTTTGCAGTTGATATCGGTCAATTGATCCGATCCATTCTTATCGATACTACACGACCTTATCAGTTTCCGCATTTCTAGTCACAAATATCTTCTCATGGAATCACCCTACATAACTTTCATGCTACGACAATTTTTATACATTATTTTTTTTTCTTCTTATACCAATTTCCGGCATACGCAATTGCGTTTGTTTACTTCATGTTGTTTATTTTTACCGATAGTAAGCTCAGGCTCAATGGTAGAATTTATCAATAATAAGTTGAAAATGCGTACAAAGATTATAGGAAACTGCCTTGCCTCTGACAACAACTGATTCACCAGAAAATGTAGCTACACCAGGCTGCTTTGAATAAATAAAGGGAAAACAAATGAACATAATTTCAAGATTGTTTATGGTCATCAGAACGAGATTAGGTGGCCTTTAAAAATATGTGATCGTAAAATACAATTTATGCACAGTTTGGAAAGAAGAAAACATATTTTTATGTTTTCAAACCGATTGACGTAAATGTTTAACATTTAATCATTATTTTAAGATTCATGAAATGCATTCAACATTTTAAAAGCGAGTAAAAATAACCCTGAGTTCAAAATTCAGCAATTCAGCAATTTCTTTTCTTAAGCTGAATTGAATAATTTATCGACACCTGAATTATAAAATTGAAATGAAAAATCTAAAAAATTAATCTACACATTATACTTATCATTATTCTGCGAAAAGCTATTAAAATTTTAATCTGATAATGTCAGCATCATAAAAATCAGCATAGGCTCTTAAAAATTTTACTCATTTCACGAGTGATTACCGATAACAATTTTAATTACTAATAAGATAATTTGGTGTAATTGGCATAGCAATAATCTGTAATACCCCCAATGAAAATAATTAAATAACGTGAGTACAAACATCATCCCAGATTTATTTCTGCTAAAAACAAGAATATATTTTTCATGGTCTTAAAGAGGTCATCATTGGATGAGGATTTTTATTGAAATTATTAACTATCGTTAAATTTTAATAGCTTTTTCAGATAAATTTCATTTATTCCTTCTGTTAGTTAATTAAAGTTGTAAGATGTGTAGATGTTATAGTTATAGTCATTATAATTTATTGAGAAAAATGTGTATTTAAATTTTAGATAAAGGAAAAATGTACTTAAAAGGTTAATTAAAACCGTGTAACTAAGAGTGTAATAAAAGAAAACAGAAATATTTTAAGTCAGTTTCTCACACTTTTTAGGAATTTCTTAACAAAAGTTCAATGCTTTGAATCGTTTCATTTGAAATTTTTAATTAAAATAAGAAAGGCGATTGATCTCAAGTTGTTCAAAGTACTTGAAGTATGAAGTATTGAGATTAATTTGACCCCATGTGCAAGAAAATTAATTTAAATAATTGAAGATTTAGAAATTTAATTCTAGTTGTTTATTTGTAGTTTTTGATTTATTAAAAGAAAATACGAAATATGTAGTTCGTTTTTTACATATGAGAGCGAATCAAAATTCTTAAAATCTTGAATCCGACTCTGGATTATTTTTTTACATAGAAATGGAAAAAGAGAAAATAGAGGCGGTAGTTTTTAAAAAATAAACGAAAACATTGCAACTTTTCAACATTTTTCAAAAACTACCCTTCAACCCCTATGTAAAATATTCTGGATGTGATTGAACACCCCTAAAATAGTATGGGACATTTTTGCTAATTAATAAATAGCCAGACAGAATAAAAAAAAACTATAATATGTTTTGCGGAATGAGGTTGATTTATTTTATCCTTCTTTATTTTATCAATTGCAATATAAAAAGCCCTGGCAACAATTATGTTGATGTTGAACATTCGCACATTTTGAGCACATGTTCGTTTGATCAGATGAAAATGAAAAGCATAAGAAAAAAAAAAACGAGTAATAATAATAAATTCTTCGATCTTTTGAAGCTGTTTCAATGCGTCTTCATCAGAGGTAATCTGTACTAATGAAACAAAGCCGTTCCTTCAACTGATTGACTATCTGCCTTTTATCAAATCATGTCAACGAGAAAACCAGACCGAGCCACCGAATACCTAATAAACTTTGAAATGATCTCGCGATCATCAGAATTGCGTCAGATCTATCGGTTGTGGCCGGCGGCGCGACGCGTCTTCGTCTTCTTCAAATCCATTCAGTAGAAATGTTGATTTAAAAAAAAAAGAAGTCAATGAATTTTTTAAAAAAGCAAATTAAAACTCCGTCAAGCGACTGAAGTCAGGGTGGGGACAAGAGACCAAAAAGGCCATACATACTTAATTCATCGATACCCAAGGTAATAATTGGCGATCGAAACTGCGCTAACGGCTCCGGCACCTTTTATACACCTTATACCATTTTATGTTTTTCGTTTTTTTTTTTAACTGAATCTCTCAGTCGTATACTCGACTTATACTCGAGTTGCGCGTAGAGCGAACTCGTCGCGCGCTTTTTAATTAAATACCAATGAGAAGGTTCTCATGCATATTCTACGAACGTGGCCAGGGCACATGCACCAATATCACACGTGAACTTATGCTAGTAACGAGTTGATGAAGATAAAAATAACTCCCTGGCGCACCAGCAGCAGCAGCATAGTTGACGAGCCTGACGCTGGGGCTATGCTCGGCTCGGTGGCTTTTAAAAGAAAATTTTTCTGGGCACATAATGTGGTGGCTATGTCTTGCTGCAAGTTGGCGCTTTTGCCCGCGAACTGTGGCGGGTTCGCAATCGTAAATAATATTATAATCGGCCAACAGCGACGGGAGGCTCGTCTGCCAACGTAACAGCGTATTTAATCGACGCTGGCTGGCTGGGCGCGCAATGTCGTCGCGGTCGCGAAAGGAATGTTGCTCGACAGGAACGTTCACGCGTTTTATTTATTTATTTTTTACCACTTTACTTTACTTTTTCCATTATTTTTAACTTTCAGCTAAATTATAAGTGTTTTGGGATAATAAGTTAAAAGCTTTCAAGACGATAGATTAGAACAGGCAGTTTAATAACCCCAAAACACCATAATAACTGATTAGCGGTGTGTTTCGGCGCATTTACTTGATAAAAATACAAAAGATAGTAATTATAAACATTTTCGCATACTAAAAATGTATGTACAATTATCAATATAATTAATACTAATTGGCTACACAACTTTTATCCTGCATATCTGACTGACTATTTTATAGAATTTAATGAAAGCAAATAAGTTTCGTCACACGACTTTTCTGAGAAAAATAATTTTTAAATGTTTGAGTAAATGTACGAACAAATTTGACAAATAATCCAAATAAATGATTAAATCCTTATATCTAAATAATATTTAAATATTTTATAATAAAATGTACTTCATCGACTCATTGAAGGATAAAATAATAATAATGATACAATACAACAGTTATTTTAAAATGATGGGGCAGAAAGACAGACAGATGAGAATGTTAATTTAATACGTGTTCCATTTTTATTTCCCCAATTCTAGCACATAAATCTAAAAACAGTTGTTCTAATAGTAGCAAATAAGTTGAATTATAATTTAGCAGTATGTTTTGACGCACTTACGTTATGAAAATATAAGGAAACAAAGTAAAGGTTGTTTTTGTAAATGTCAATAACTTGTATTATGATTCAGCACAGAGTTTAGACGCATTTCATGATAATTAAAAACAACAAGGAAAAATAATAAATAGAAAAGAAATCAGGAAAAAAATATGGGTGTTTTGATAGCATGCAAATAGGTTGTACTATCACTTGCGGATTGACATGTGTTGCCCCCGGGGGAAATAGGATGCATAAGCAATTTGCAGCGATAACTCCGGGGGCTCTTTGATTTAAGCACAATAAACATCTTATCAATGGTTGACCCACATGACTGTATTTTTTTTAAATTAACAGCAAAAGCAAAGATATCGAAAACTGCTAAAAGGATTAATTACTTATTAGATTCATAAAATACAAACTCTGCACCCAATTAAAACCGATTTTTTATTTTTAAATATCAAACAATAAAACCCAATTCTTAGAGACTCATGAATATGTATTTATAGTGCCAACGAGTCGAACTAAAGCAAAACTAGCTCTAGCTAACCACTTCTAATTTTTGTGAGAGAGCCAAAAAGTGCAAAAAGAAAACGTACACACCTTACTTGATGTATGGTTTTAACTCCAAAAATTGAAATCCTTTGAATCGTTTTAAAAACGATTTTGTCGAACTTATGTTGAAGATGTCACGAAAAAAATTATAAGTTTTAAAAAAATTAATTCTAGCCTACCACTTTCTCACACTTCTTCAGGTCCTTTTTCTCACATATCCGAAATAAAAAAAATTTTACTTTTTCTTCTTATCAGTAAAACCACTCGGAAACGGAAATTCACCTCGCGTTTCGTATTCAGCTAAAATCGCGAGCAAAAATTGAAAAGTTATTTGGAACAAAAACCGTCGCGCGCGCTAGATGCCCAAAGAGTTGAAGTAAAGATATACGAATAAAGAAAATATATATATAAATAAAAAAATAAATAAAAAAAAAACTACTATAAGTCGGAAAGCCCAAGAAGACGAAGTGAACGCACCACCGTGTGGTAAAAAGATTTTCTTATAACTTCTTGAAGAACCGATTCACATGGAAGTCTGAAGATAACTGAGTTTGCCCGAAATCGCTGGTTGCTTGCTTGCTTGCTTGCTTGCTAAAGTTAAGTTGCCTCTGGTGGCTGACTTGACTTGATCACACCAAGCAAAAGTGGTCACTTGGACTCATTTTGATAGAGGCTTTGCTGGCGATAATGTCTCTAGCCGATGATAGGCTGGGAGCGCAAATTAGGCGCGCTATCGCGACGACATAAAACGACGACACCGACAAATATTCAAATATTTTGGGAGTCATAGACATATATCGTGGGAAACGTACGCATATGGCAATATTTGCACCTTATGCTCACCAAAAAGATAATGAGGTAATTTTAATTATACCCCCAAATACTATCAGCGAGAGCGATTTTCGCGATATTATATATTTTTTATTTTTTATTATCCGCCAAAACTCCGCACTCAACTCGCGTGCTCGCGTTTAATTGAGCTATTGAGCCTCTGCGTTCAATTTACGGCGCGAGCAAGTTGTATTTTATTTGCTGGGTAGGCAGTCACCCAGTCCACCTCCACGGATTATGCTCGCAAGATAAATCCATAATATATATGTAACATATATACGTCAAAGCAGTTTTAGAGTTAATACCTCGTCTTAAATAACGTAAAACTCTCAAATCCCCTTTTATTTCTTCGGAATTCTATTCTATCCCTACTAGACAATTTTTAGCCCAAAAATAGAGCAAATGGAAAAATTTAGACACACTATTACCACAAAAAAAATTCCTTCTTAATTTCGGGTCTTATATTCCTCAAGGAATCGTTGAATTGTCCCCGATATCTTCAAGACGAAAATAGCGATTAAGCTAGATCGGCATTTAAAGACAAAATGTTTTGGGGCGCAGACGTGACTCGCTTTGCACATATCGGTCAAATGCAACAAAATAGAAAAAGAAATAAAAATATCTTTCCCAGTGAAGCAAAGTAGAGAGAAAGTCTACTTTTGTATTAACTTAGTGCACCCACGGATTTCTTAACATATCATAAAAATCGTGGGTGCATTTAATCAATTTAAAGTATAATTTAGTTAATTCAAACAACCTTTTGTAATTTATCGTGTAGATTTTTGCTGGCAGATCTTGGTAGTATTTTTGTCCATTTGTATTGTATATCCGTTTGAGTTTTCACCGATAGAAAGATAATTCTAAACCTTTTATTTTCTCCAAGCCAAAAACCACTGAAACAAATAAATAAATAAATTAAAATTTCAATCAATTAATCGGTTAATTAAAAACTAAATTACTATCCGATCTTCTTAAAATTTGAAGTGTATGGAGATAATTGAATAAGCGTATCTATTACATTATAATCTAAAAAAGAAATGATAAGTAATCGATTTATTGTATCTATTATACCACAAATCGAGTTTTTAATTTAATATTAATCTTGATTTTGAAACTATATCTCCGCAACGATAAATTTTTCATAATTTGTTATCTTTAATGTGAAACATTTTCAAAAAATTAATGGAAAGTGTAACGAGTTTATGGTTAACATAATTTTGCTTGTATTTATGTCTCTTAAACATTTAAGGGTTGACTAAATATAGTCTCTTTTTAATAATTAGAACGCTTTTATGGTTTAGTACAGAATTATGAAAAAATAAATTGTTTTATCTAGATTAAGCCCAAAAATACAACCGCTTAGGGGCTTTTTAAAACCAAAGAAATGGAAGCTAGCAAAAAACACAACAATATGAATGAGTAATCACCAAGAAAAAGATCACCTCAAAATGATAATGTTAATTCTCAATATTTGCTAAGATAACAAGGCCGCCTTATTTTACAACCAAGGCAATCGTCAACGTGAGTGCGGCTTAATTTTTTCGTTACAGTCAAAAGCAACTCAATAGAATTTATAACAGGCAGTTAATTGTTTTTTATGACTTCATTCATTTTCCTGACGAAGAAGAAAGTTATAAATTAATTTAAAGAAATTAAAGCGTCTCATTGTTATTATTAAGGTGCATAAAAATTCGTTTAACTTTATGGTAAAATTTTATTTCAAACGATCCTAAACCAATGATCGTTGCAACCCAATTTATAATATCATAATAAAATTACGATCAAATCGTTAATCATAAATTATTTTTAAATCAACTTTGACTGAAATTGATTGATCGTTACTTCAATGTCACACTCAGAAAGCCTTTAATGAATTTGTTACTTTATGGCACTTTTAAGTTTATGAATGTTTGGTGAATGGGACTTGTAAATCCAGGAAGTTGAGAAGTAAACAATGATAAAGTGTGAATAAATTTTTGCTTTAAAAAAAGTAATAACAAAGATTATTATTATTATTAAAAAATAACCGACATTTTTTGACCCATCTATGGATTTATATTTTTTAAATTCATCGTAGATAGATTATAAAATAGTGTTAATTTAATTAATTTAGCAGTTGACTACACAATTCAGCAATAATAGCTCTTGTTTTAAAATTAATAAATTTCAAATCAATCGCGAAATAACTTAATTGACTCGACAGTGAATATCATTGCCAACAATTTGTAAAAAGTTAAAAGATATGGAAAAAATAGCTTCACATTGAAATTTTTGAGAATGATATAATATTATATGAGGTAGTAGAAAATTAAATCGTTATCCTCTGTAACTGGGATTTCCTTTCCTAGTAATCATCCTGTAAACAATAACTAGGCTAAGAAAGAATTTCCTCATGATAAAATTACTTTCCCCTGTTTTTCCTGCATATTATGGTTTAACCAGTGCCCATCGCAACAAGATGAGCAAAAGATAAGACTTTGAAATGTAGTCCTCGCCCCGATAATCACTCTGAAGAGGAGTAGTAAATAATAATTGTTTGTAATCTAGATTATACATTTTGCGATAAAGCGCTCTTACCTCACTTGTTTTTGGATGAACTCACTTGACCCATTTACGTAAAATGAAATTATGATGAAGTCCATATATTCTTTTTTTAAAATGC
This sequence comes from Machimus rusticus, assembly GCA_951509405.1. NCBI lineage: Eukaryota > Metazoa > Arthropoda > Insecta > Diptera > Asilidae > Machimus > Machimus rusticus. The sequence goes on from OX608049.1 coordinate 9,020,115, forward strand.
AAAAAATTGTAAAAGTAATAAATTATTTGATAAAATGAAATATATGTAAGTAAATATTGTTTAGGGAGGAGTTCATTTTTGTAATCTTCAGTTAAATAGATTTATTGAAAAATGAACATAAATTTCAGAGTGAATGCTTTGCTTACTTAGGCAATCTGCTTTCAAGTCTAGACGAACATTGCAAGACCCTTCTGACTTCTGTAATTGATTTTGACACTTTATCTCAAGTATTATTCGATAAGTGCACACTCATGTGTACTTTAGATACAAATTACTTTACAACTGAAGTGTAAACGCTTTACGCACTATGCACAATTATATTATCAACTATGAAACTATAATATTTGAAGTATTTGTAGTTTATTTTCGCACGCGTCGAAGCGTCCCACTTATGTTTGTCTCTATTGTTGTAAATATTGAAATAAACATCTTTAATGGAATTTCTATCTTCCGCAGAGATTCGTGCTTAATTTTAAAATAATAAAAGGGCTGTTTCAACGAATTTTCGTGTTTTGAAAAATGTGATGAAAAAGAATACAGAATCTGAAGCTTCAAAAGTAGCCTCCAGACACTTCAAGCATTTTTTATCATTCAAAAATGATAAGCCACATTTTCAACTTGGGAGCCTCATAAATGTTGTTCTTAAATGAATTATTTTTATCGCAATTTATTTGACGTAATCTCAGAAGTGAATTTACCATTTCTCCTCGAAAAGAAAAAATGAAAAAATGCTATGGCCAGTTGCTAGGCAGTGCTCTGTAATTAATACCGCCCTGATTGCAGTAATGGAGCGATTAAAGAAATTGAAAAAAAAAAACAATAAGAAAAACACAATTGTATTATGCTATGCCTCAAGTGGGCACGACACCGGAACTAATTGTTTTCGAAACTTAAAAGATACACCTCTCAGTACTCAGACTATCGAACCTAATTATATTTTTTTCATTTTTTTTGAAGTGGTGAAGAGGAAAAAAAACTTAATAATTCATAATGAGGAGCTGAATTGAATTTAGTGCGGTGCTGCTGCGCGATATCTTAACCAGAATCAGCAATTAGCAACAAGTTTTACCGGGGGTGTCAAGGTAGTCAATTTTTATACCCTTTACTTTCGTGCAGGTGAACTCAAAAAACTCCTCGGAGATATTGTCCTTGGAATAAAATAATTTCAGTGGAATGCAATTTGCAATCCGTCCACTTATTTTTATACCACTTATACCGTTGACTGACTCCTGGTTTAATTCTTGTCAAGATCATTCTGAGGTATTACTTAATTGCGACAGGTAAATAAACGCCTTTACGTAACGACAAGGCGTTATTACGAAACATAAAACGAAGTTATCTCCACCTGTCTAACGCCAAAATGCGTTTATACATATTTGCTGGAATATTTGCTATCATTTTGCTGAATAACAAGTAAACCAAAAAAATATAAAAAAATAAAATAACGAAGCACTTTCGAAGAGATTAAAACGAGGTCGCTGATTTCAACGCTGTATATTTTCATTTTGAAGGCGATTTATAAATTTATTTTCCATGCACCAAAGTCCGGCAGCAGGTTGATCAATCACCTTCGTAATGATCACAATGATCACACACGCACAAAAGGAATTAAGTCGATTGACGATTCTTAATCTTTGTCAGCTGTGGCGCCAAACAAATCCACCTGATGTTCTGAATGCAATGACCTTGATCCATCATCACCTAGTCACGATTCCAGAGATAATTTGATTTACAACAAAATTTATGCTTTATTAAATTGGCCTTGCTCGTCCACGTGTAAAACTTTACTACCTAGCTATGGACCATTGAGCGATATGCAAAAAGCGTTAATTTTTCTTTTTCATTTCTATCCAATTATAAAATGCAACAGAGGTCACGTTTATTTAGATGCTTATAATTCGAGAACCAACTGTACGATTTTTATGCGGTTTTGTTTTTTATGTAGGTTACATATTCGGATCATATTTACGCTCTACTTGATCGGAATTAGTTGAATATTTCAAAAGTTATAACAATTTCATAATTTCAACACTTTCAATTCTCAAATTTTATTCAGCCATTTATTCAGCTATTTGTATCTTAAATTTCATTTGACTAGTCTAAGGACATCATATAAAAATCATAACTTTTATGATCAATTTTGAGGACCATAAGTGTAAAATTGTTCTTAAAAAACGAGTCAATTTTAAAATTGTTTTATACCTTTTAGTTTTTAAAGCTTTTGAAATTTTCCAGATTTGAAGCCAGTGACGTTAAAAACACTCTCATACAAAATTCTTTTAAAATCTTAGTAGCAAAAATTATGAAACTGAGCCTTAAGAGGTCCCAAGCTAGAAATCTCAAAATTAGTTACCAAATTTCAAGTTAACGATTCCAAAAAGCCGCAATTTAAAAAAAAAATTTAACCCTTTCCTATCTGACAATATTTATATGTAGTACCACTATATTCGTTACTAACATTTTTATTTTAACCATATTTTTGTATGTCGATCTTTAATAAGCCAATCATTACGCGTGATTTAAATAATGACGAAAAACAACCAATCAATATGCAAATCAAATTTTATCTTTGCAATGCAATGAAGACTTATAGTTTGCTACAACTTGAGTAGGTACTATTTAAAAATATAATTAAGTTTGATTTGATTTATTATTATTCGTAAAGTACGAATTTCAATTGTTTGTATTGAATTACAAAGAAGAACCGAAAACTTACTAATATGTCGAGGTTTTGTAAATAGTACCTTAGCCCGTGTGCCAAATGATTTTCGAATATCATTTCAGCATCATTCGAATCATTTGAAATTTAATTGGCTCTTTAATTATGTCAAATCAAGTGTGCCATTTCTTTAAAGTATCATAGGAAATGTTGTAATAAAAGGCATACGTTATAGACATATTAAGACATGAAAGTAAATTCATTTATTATTTTACTAGCATTAGCACACGGTCCTAGAACTTAAATAAAAGTATGAATAAATCTATGTATCGATATTATTTCATGTAATGTATAATAAAATTTTGATTTTTTTTTTACTATAACTAGTAGAAAAGGGTTAAAACGAAAAATTATATTCCTTTCTAAAAGTCTGTTAGAAAGCAAGTTAAAGAAGTCTCAGTCTATGTCTAGTCTAATAAGTGGCAAAAGAAGGCGTGTATTTCTAAAGCAAATTTTGCTTTACTAACAGCAATCACTCGCTTTTCATCGCACATCAATATAAACGCGATCTAACACTTTTTCCAGTTTATAATTGAAAGAAGCAACAAAAAAGATAATTATTGTGCCATAATCCAGGTGTTTGAATCACTAATTCTTCAAATAGGCCTTAATTGCTTTCACCCACAGCCAGTGATTGACCTTACACGTTTAAATTACTCAAATTGAAAGAATCTCGTGAGCCGATACAAAAATGCAAAAATGAAAAGAAAATTGTTAACAACTATGTAGGTAAAGTACTCCCATATTAAAAATTCATTTTTTAAATAAATCTCAAATCACATGATGGACAAAAAAAAATTGTATCCTACTCTCTGACTCTTAACTCTTATTGAAGATAATAGCAGCACTCTTCGGGCATAGTGCAAATGTTTGGTAAAATGATAAAACTTTTGCAAATATTTACGTTAGCAATCGCAAGTCTAATTATTTAGCGAGTCATGAATCGAAAACATGTTAATAAATTCTTTTTTATTGTCCCGTGCTTCTTCAACCATCCCAACCCAAACATCGCTAGCACTGATATCATGCTATCAATTTTTACCACGTGCCATTCAACTGCTGGGTTTAATTTAGTTTATTAAATAAAAATGTAATGATAAGAAAAGAACAAACAATTTAAGCTTCTCTAATTTCATTATTTAAGAAAATCAATCGAAAATGCGTAAATTTGTTAAAAGATCTGGAGATAAATTGCTGATACAAGCACTGATTTGAAAAAATATAATTACATACAATTTAAAAATACATTAAATTTGTAATTGTTGGCATAGAATTTAACCTTAAATTTGCTAAAAGTTTTTTATAATAAATCGCGTGATAATGCCCCAAATACCTCCTGTGTTGAGAGAAATGATAACGAATTTTTATTATATTCCTCCTTGATAACAAAACTCTTAATGGTGCAAGGTCGTAAAAAAAAAGTTATTTCTCTAAGATATTGCAAATTAAAAGAAAATTTTAGAAGGCATATAATTTTAACTGATAACCTTTTTAAAGAAGGAGAGTTAAAATTAAGCACGAGGATGACATTGATACACAGCACGAGATTAATAAGGTTCCTCATTATTAAACTTAATCGGAATTTTTTTTAGAGTATCTTGAAGTCAGCAACCTATTCATTACTGCAATATGTCTTAATTAATCATTTTTATTAGGAATTTTGCATAAAGAGGTTTTGAAGTTGCGAAGAGAAATAAATTTTCTTAAATTTTATTTTTATATAGTTTTCTCATGATTTATTTATTTAGTAACTAAATTGAAAATCGCCAAATTCGTAGAAATCCAAAGACGCACAAACTTAATTCGATAAAGTACTAAATAAAGCCTTTTAGAGCTAGATTAAATAGCAAATTAGATATTTTCTAACTCGCATTTTAATAAACTTTTATTCGATACTATTAAAAAAGAACGCCGAATTAATTCCATAAGTTTTTCCAGTTTTGTACCGCCTTTAAATCTAAAATCGACCTGAATGTGAATATAAATTCAAACTTTTAGCACAATAAATCAATAAAATATTTGAAAATTCAAAGTATGTAGGCACAATTAACGCACCATTGAAATGATGCTTATTCTAGCTACCCTCATAAATACTTTAGGAGAACCTTTTCGTTATAATTACGGTCAAAATATTTCCCTAAAAGAAGAGGGATTTCAGTTTTCCATCCCATTCATATAAAATTTTAAGTATTTTCCATATTTTATAAGGATCCCCTTGCATCTCTAGTTTTGTTTTGAGTTATAAAAACCCCTAAAAGGATATAAATGCGACGTCAACAGAATTTTGTTACAGTAGAGTTTTTGGTGAAGAAGTTAATAGTGAAAAATAAATTCATTTACAAAATAAAGGAAAATCATGTTTCAACCAACATATAAAAATGGTGCTAAAACGAAATTACCCTGGCAGTTACAATTATTAAAATTGCCTGGTTGCTGGCCTTTAAAAAAAGATGCTAATATTCCGATTCGAGTGGCTTACGAAATTATTTTTATTCTAGTAATGGTTGCATATGCTCTCACTATTACTGCAGAGTATTTTTTTATTTTTCAAAATAAATCCGAAATACTTCTATTAACCGAGTGCCTTTGTACTACATTTATTGGAACTGAAGTTTGGATTCGTATAGTAAATCTTAAAGTTCAAAAAAATAAAATGAGGAATACCATTGAAAAATTTTATAGGACAATTTACGTACAGAAGTGCGTAGAATAATAATTATCAGCAAATTTATGTTAATTATTTACATTTTAGATCGGAAAATGAAAAACATAAGAAAGATATTAACAGACAGTTGATCCTCGTTATAATTTTAACGTACAATTACATCATTCCTGCAGCCATTATCGTAGCCAGTCCGCTTGTAATTCTTATGATAAATCAAAATACGGAGGAGAAACCTTTTGGGTACCGTATGGTGTTTCTTTACGATGCCCAAAAACCACTCACGTATCCTATAACTCTATTTTTGACTGTCTGGTGCGGGTTTTCGGCCATTTGTATGATGATTTCCGAGGATATGATTATTTCTTTAATGCTATGTCACACCGCTGCGAGATACAAAATGTTGCAAGAGCGAATTAAATCACTTTATACTGACTGTGTTTTAGTTGCTGATAAAGACAAAAAAAAAATTCCCAGCTTGTTTTGGAATGGACTAAAATATATCATTCAAGAGCACCAAAGAATTGATAGGTAATTACATATAATCATTATGGATAAAGTTTACACTATACTTCTTATGAAAGTGTAATAATAAATAATAATAATAATTCTTTATTTTAAGTTTCGTCACAGAACTTCAGAGCTTCTTTAGTTTACAAATTTTTCTCATAATAACCATAGGTGTCTTCTTACTTTGTGTAATCGCATTTCAAATAGCTACGGTAAGTCGTTACATTAATGTAGTTATTAAAATTTATTTTTTGCAGTCCAGTACTCAATTCAGCTTAAGAAAAACTAGTGTTGAATTCAGCGATCTGCTTGAGCAACTGAGATCTTGAAATCAGTTAAATTAATTCCAGAATAATACTATAAAATCAGCTAACTATTTTTAGTTCGGTCTAAATGCTGGAACCATAAAATATTTAACTTGGCTGGCATCAACTTTAATAGAGATCTATGTCATAGGCAGGAATGGGCAAAGGCTGACGGATGTTGTGAGTATATTTTTATCATTTTTAAAATTCTTTACCTTACACTTTTTAAAACTCATATCCATCATCCATCATTATCTTGGAACTACATTTTAAATTCTTTTCATGAATTTTATTTTATAATTTTAAAGAGTGAAGAATTGGGCTATATGTACTACATGTCCAATTGGGAAGATATTCTTTTCCACGGTGATCAACGAACAAATGTTGCTATTATGAAGGATTTATCTTTTGCTATATTCCGAAGCCAAAAAGCTGTGGAGTTGAATGCTATGAAATTTTTGAATGTATCTTTAATTAGCATCGAGAGGGTTAGTCAGTATTTTAGTTGATTGAATGTTATTAATAATAACACGTATTTTTCAGGCCATCAGTACTTCTATATCTTATTTCATGTTCCTTATCACCATGAGGGACAGATCTTAATTCACGTGAAAAATTTGAAATTCAGAATTTTGAAGCAGAAGTGAAAAAGCTGAAACATACACTGGCACCTTTTTTGTTAATGCTTGCAAATTGATTTTATAATGATTGTTTTTCTCAAGAAATAATAATAACGCATATCTAAAATCTCAGGTACTTTAAAATATAATCGAACATCTTGGACTATCCGGAGTGACTGTGAACCCAGAAACGAGTGTCTTATTCTTTTCTTTGAATTTTCGAAAATTAGGTTAAAAAACTACGAATATATAGGAGAAATAGTAAATAAAAAACGAAATAACTTACTTTGACAGAGAAAAATCCATCCATATTGATTTAAAAAATTTCTTTAATCACAGTTCAACAATACACTGAATTTCGATAAATGAAATACATCAGTGCATTTTATATTTATCACTAATATAAAAGTTACTTGTTTCTTATTAATTAATTTTGCGATGTGCTAGCTTCGGTCAAATATTCAGACAATCGAAACTCATTTTTTTCTGCTTCTGTATTCAAACCACATTCCTTATCAAACGCATCGCTATTGAAACCAAACTCTTTCAAATCATTTTTCTTTGCTTTTACTACTTTTTTAGCTTTAGCCTTCTTTTTTGCAATCTTTACAAGTTTGCGTTGCTTTTTTCGGGCAGTTTGTAGCTTTTCCTTTTGAGCTATTTTACTTTGTTCCTCAGCTGCAAATTTCTTTAAAATCTCTGCTCTGTCGTTATAACCAACCACTCTTCTGGTGCCCCAATGTGGAAAACAGCAAGGAAGTACAGAATGAGTTTTATGCAAAGGAGTAACCACAGTTTCGTCAATAGGAACAAAATCGAATTCAGTGGCTTTTTGCACTCCTGCTGAACACAATTTGTGTATGCTGAGGGCATTTTCAGTTCTATGGAAAAAAATATCAAAATTTATAGTAATCTTCTAAAATTTAGTGTCATATGAAAAAAAAAGTATAAAAAGTTTTAGTAATCTTTTAAAATTTTGTGTCATATACTACGTTTATACGATATCCGAAGTCGGGACTTTAGTCTAGAATAGGCCAGAGTTCGAATTTTCTTAACCGTATATACAGGCAAGTCCGAAATTGAATTGGGCCTGGGCCTGATTTATTTAAATGTGTGTGTTATAAAAAAAAAATGAAGTCTAGTGATTTAGGACTGTCGTATAAACGCAGTAATATTCATCCGTTTAATTCAGCTTAACAATATTAATTACTGAATGCAAAATACGAATTTTTATAGCTGAAACTTACCCGTCCGTCGATGCTAAATACACCATTATTTTGTCTCTGTGCTTTAAATCGAATTTTAGCAAGTATTCGCCTTCTGGAAAATTCTGTAGTGTTCCAATTAATCCGTGGAGAGATAAAAGTAGTTCCTGCGCTTTAACATTATATAACCGAAGAAATTCATCTTCAATATCACTTTTTTGTAGTTTGTGATAAAGTATTGGCTCAAAAGTTTTGGCATCAATTCGTACTGAAATACATTTAAAAATAGTAAAGTTTTTTAAATATACATGAGTCTTTTATTTTCTAGAATTGTTAATTTAAATACCCAATATCCAAAACTTAAATTTCTGCTGCCGACTACTCAATTCAATTTTTCTTAAGATAAATTGAGTAAAATGCATGAACTTCATTTAATGAAAAATCAAAAATCAAGAATAGATAAACTATTTCACTAAAAATATTAGTTTTATAAGATAATTAAAAAAAAATTTCACTTACTTCTTTCGGTGTAGGAACCAGGTGTAAGCGCCTGTCTTACCCACTCCTTCACAAGCTCGCTTTTAGTCATAATTTCCGCTCCATAAGAACTTTTGTACTCGAACTTCAACGATAAATTAGCCATAGACGTTGTTTCCTCTTTTTTCGAATAGAAAGCAATATTCCTTTTTGTGAGTATTGTCACTGGCTTGTTTTCTCTGTTTATTTCCCATTCAGTTAAAACAAAATTCGATTTTGTCTTAAGGGCATCTTTTTCAACTTGATTTTTCCTTTTTAGCCCATTCATATAATCGGTTATTGAAAGTAGTTTGTAGGGATGATCTAGATCCACTGCATAAATTTCTGCCTCATCGTTGGTTTTTAAATTACTCTCAAAATTTCCTGTAGATAAATCGAGCCACTCAGCTTCAGAAGAGAGATTGGAAAGAATTTCAAAAAGATTTTCGTACAAATTTGGGATATCAGTCAATTTAAAACTTCTTCTAGCAAACGGTTTACCAAACTTGAGAATTTTGTTTTCTTCCATGAAATTAGACTTCTGTTCGATATGAACAGGAATTTCCCAAGGGGATGATTCATCTACCACCGAGCTCAGTAGGGCAATTACACTTTCTTCTGGAATTATAGCATCATGTGAGCCTACAAATTCATTGCATTTTTGGTCGTAGTCAAAAAATTCTTCCGGGCGACTGTTTGAAAGAAAGCCTCTTAATAATTCATCCTGGGATCTTTGTAATTTCGTCAAATTACCACTATCGGTATTTAGAAATGCCGTCCAACCACTTTTTTTAATTATTTCTGATTTTAGAATGGGAGGATCTTTCTCAACCCCATAATTTAGCGGTAAGGCAGTTCTTAAGGAGTAGAACTTATCTGGACATTGGAGCTGAAAGCATACCAATTCTTCAGCATATGTGAGAAACAAATTCGACAACTCTTGCCCAACTTCAATTAATGCTTTAATATTTTTCGTAAAGCACCCTTTTAAAAATTCATTGAACTGTTGATTTTCTTTAGTTCGTTTCACAGCTACTGAATTAAAAAGGTTTAAATCAGCTAATTTTATTTGTGTTTTCATTTGCTTAGCTTCTAAAACCCGCAGATTTGCTGCATGGACTCTAGAAGTTAGGGCTGATTTTGTTGGGTATTCTGGAAATTCTTTTTGCTTTCCCAGAGATGAATTTAATTCCTGAAAATCCCTGATGAGATTTGTTACAACTTCACCATTCCGAGGATCAATATAAACAGCTTCATCTTCAGATTCTGATTCGGAATTATCATCGAGGAATTCTGGTTCAATTTCATTTATGTGACAAAAGAAAACGTCTTTAGCTTCGTTGAAGTTTAAGTTGAAATATTTTAAATCCTCTGGAGGAGGACGTATTTTGTGCCAAGACCTGATATTGGGAATAACTTTTTTAATTATATATTTACAAATTCACTTAAAACATTAAAAGAGAACAAAAGCGTCTTGTATATTAAAATAGTTCAGATTTCACCAAGAGCGGGGAACAATGAAACGCAAAAAAATGATTTAAAGGTTAAAGGAAAAATATCAAAAGTAGCCCCAGAAAGCAAATTACAATTACAGATAGTAGTTTTCGAAATTTAGGTTCAATTTTCAGAAAATAAAAATACTCAAGAGAAAAACATTTCCTTGCTGCAAATTTCAAACAATTTCAAAATCGAAGAAATTGGTATAAAAATTGGTGCATGGGAAGTTTTGACGGACGCTGATTACCTACATTACATATGTACATAGGTTAATGTTATTGGCTACAAGTTTAAAAATTTTTCTTTTCTTTTAATACTAATTGGTGCAAAGGTTATTTATTAAAATGAAATACATAAAATAAGTAATGTATGGATTTTTTAATACTTAACAACAAAAATTAGTCAGTGTATACTGCGGTAGAGCATCAGGGTTTTTATAAAAAATAATATCAGCTAAGAAGTCATCGGAAACCAAGAGAATAAGGTCACATATTTTTGGGAAACCTTATTCTAGGGCTTCTTGTCATGTATAGATAAACCTTAATTTGTAGAATATAAATTCAGAAAATCGAAACTTATGTAAATCATTTAAAATGTATTGTAAAATATTAGTTCGTCAATCGTCAGCTAATTTAAAATAAATAAATAAGAAAATAGCAGTTGATCAAAAGAAAATGATGATAATGATAAAGAGATACATGATGATTCTATAGAGAACCTCTCCCAAAGATTTAATGAATAAAACATCAAATAATGAGTAAATATTCCTTGTTATTCTCAAATAAGTAATAAATTTCAAATAAGCAAACTTCAAAAATAAATGACCGATGCGTTTTGATTTAGATTAGACAATTAAATCGGTACCAACAAGGGGAGGAAACAATTAATTTCTACTCACGACTAGAATTGTAATTTTGTAAAAAAAAAAACAGGGACGGTTTTCCGCAAGACCCCTATTTCTGTGCCTGTGGTTTGGGAAAAAGTCTTATATCTCTCGCCCAATGCTTTTGCAAATATATTTAGAAACATTTTACTGCGCTAAATGTTCTAAATATTATCCTTTAATTTTCCCGTTTAAAAACAATTATCTTACTCGACCCGTTTTAGAGATATATTAAAAAATTAGTTATACTTACCAAGTATTAACTGTCTGCAGTAAAACATTCATTTCTGCTCGATTAATCCATATTTTGCAAAAAGAAAACATTTAGTTAATAGACATATTACCACCGTGTGGTGGTTTTCATAAAAGTGAAAGTTTTAGTGCAAATTTTCAGTTTTGCAAAAAATTAACTATTTGTTTAATATTTCGAAAACGGTTCGAGATAGATAATTGTTTTAAACGGGAAAATTAAAGAATAGTATTAAGAAAATTTAGGGCACATAAATGTTTTGGAAGCCATTTGAAACAGTATTGGCTCAGAGAAATAAGATTCTCCCGTGGTTTGGTAAAGACGTACAAAACTCGAGAATATGCGGTGCGCTACAATCCGTGGAAAATGGCAGAACTGAAACTTTGCGAGCACGGGGCACGGAGGCCTTTCTGTACATAGTAATAATTTAATTAAGGAGCTGATTTTAGTTAATTTCAAGAAAGATCGAGCACCACTTTTATTTTTGAAGCTTGTTTATTTTAAGGGCATTTGAGGATAATAAAAGCATTTTAAATAAATAGAAACAAATAATATATTTTTAAAATAGTAACATTAGACTGATCAGTAATTTCGAACAATTTTAACGACTCCAACGATTATTACGTGAAATATTTGCTTCCTTTAGAAGTCTACCTCTTTTGCAGTTATAACTAAAATAATCCTAGAATAATCCGTATTTGGTAAGCAAAAATAGTGAACAGGACTACTTTCTATACGCTCATTTTATCTTAAACTCTTAAACAGTCGTGAAATAAAGCACCTGATAACAAATAATTTGAATTTTTGCATTAACTATTAAAATTACAGAGATATTTACCAATTTAATTTCGAGAAATTCTCCATCGCCGGCAAAAACAAACTCAGCTGGCTTTCTGCGTTTGGTTTGGTTATGAAATGGCAATGGCTGTCAAATTCGCGGTGAAATGTCATTTTATAAATTCACAATATATCATTTAAAATATGTGAATATAGTAATAAAATAATGAAAAAAGATAATTTTCTAAAACTCACAACATTTTATAATTCCAGATTGAGAGGGAGCTAACAAAATGTAATTCAGTTTTACATAATTTCAATTTTTCATAAAAATGCTTTAAAATCGATTTTACTTTTGACTTAGGTAAATGCCACCATTGTGAATTGTAGAGTGGTCAGCTGTCACTGAGACTCGCGGCCAACTTCAAGTAAATATGTGGTAGTCAAAAATCGCGAAACTGAAACATGGCTGATAAAACGGAGGTTCGTATGAATTTAGCAGCAATTAAGCGAGTTGATCCGTATGCAAAAGACATTGTAGACACGTCGGCGCACGTAGCATTTTACACATTCAATTCTGAAGAAAACGAGTGGGAAAAGACGGATGTGGAGGGCGCATTTTTCATCTACAGCCGGAACGCTGAACCGTTTCACAGTATTTTCATAAACAATAGGCTTAACACGAACTCGTTTGTTGAGCCGATAACCAGCCAATTGGAGCTCCAGTCGCAGCCTCCGTTTCTCCTCTATCGTAACGAAAGATCGCGAATTCGGGGCTTTTGGTTTTACAACAGTTCGGAGTGCGAGCGCATCGGGGAGCTGGTCAGCCGCTTGGTCAGGGAGTGCGAGGCGAAGGTGAGCTCGACAAAAAGCCACGAGATGGTGAAACCCACGACGACGGCCCCCAACAACGTGGACATCTTCTCGATGCTGAGCAAGGCCCAGGAGGATTTCAATAAGGCACAGAATCAAGTGAAAACGGGGGAAAATAGAATGCCGCTGCAGCCGCCCCTGCCGCCGCAGCAACAACAGCAGCAGCCGCAGCAGGCGTCCGCGATTCAGCCAGACGTCACCTCGCAGAGTGTGATGAATTTCTTTGCGGCCGCGAAACCGGCCGCAGCCTCCGAAGTGCCGTTGTTCCAGCGACTGTTCTCAAATCCAGTGTCAGTCGATCAAATCGAGAAGCAGCAGAGGGCGACCACTCCCCTGGACGGGAAGACCTCCCCCACACACCCCCTGGGCATTGTGCAGACGAACAACAGTATTGGGGCACTGGAGGGCAGCATGAATTTAATGCGGCTCAACTCCCCGAAGCAGCAGCCGACTCAGGACATGGGCTCCTCATCACTAGCGAAGTTTTTAAATTCGTCAAACTTGGGGCTACCGCTGGGCACGCCGCCGTCTCACCCGGAAATGGCAGACACCAGTCAAAAGTCACTGCAGCAGCTCCTAAAGAAAGAGTCCTCCAACCTTCCGGGACAGTCAAATTCAACAAAACCGGCTCTCATGCCCCCAACCATGTTCCTTTCTTCATCGTCGAAAACATCCAAGGAGCCGCCAACGCAGAGCACCAGCAATTTATTGCGACAGCAATCGGAGCCCTGCGGTGTCCACGTGGCGGCCGGATCCCTTACAAAGCCAGAGCCTCTGACCCAAACACAGTTGCTCCAGGCCATGCTCTATTTAATCCAGAATGATCCCGAATTTATCAAGAAACTGCACGAGGCCTACTTGAAATCATTCACGGACATCGTATCGCTTTAATACACCTGCTGGGAGCACGCGAGTCGCCTGAGCCCCCCATTCCTCCTCACCTGCGTGGGGGGATGTAGTGCAACTACGCTTGGAAGCCACTTCCTTATTGTTAAATAATTTTTAAGCCTCATTAGGGATTCCCAGAATCAAGGATATTTTGTATTTAGGCTTTTAGTTAGAAGTCGCCTCTATAAATTTTGTAAATCTCAATTTGAAATAACCCGGGACCGCACTCTCCCTTAAAGTTGAGCAAATAATTTCATTTTACAAACCTGAAGAAGAGAAAAAAAAATTATATCAATACTGGAAAAATATTCGTGTGGAAATAAAGACAAGTGTTAATTCACCTCTGGCTTTTATACTTCAATCCCCAGATTATTTCTCCAGGGGATAAAACTGAAAAATAATAATTATTCTATTAATTCAGCCGATGCTATCTCATCTTAGGAGCCACGTACTAAAGGTAAAAGTAATTTTAGATATATTTTATTTATTAATCAAATTGAACATGTTATACATACATATTTAATTTTAAAAGGGTTTCTATTTTGTGTCGATTATGCGCTTGAGATTCAAGATTTGCTGAATAGGGCATTTAGCTGCGAGCTGAAGTGGTGTGAATAAGATTTTTGCATTAATTTGATTTGCAATCCAAGAGCCTATTCCCTATTTTAGGTCAATTTAGAATCATGATTGAATGAATTTATTTAGGACTCTAATTAGATTCGTATTGGAATTCAAACATACATCACGCTTCTTTAAACAGATTTTTTTCAGTAATTGTGTCCAACATAACAGGTGGCATTTTAAGCAACAATTATTTTTTTTCGTTTTGAGATAAAAATACACTAAAAATGAACGGGTACATATTAGACCAAGATTCTACTAAGACCACAGGATAACATATTAACGAATAATATGCTACAAGATTTAAGTCGATAGATCAGGAAAAGTCATTTAGAGAAAAAAACGAGTTTGAATTTTGAGAATCGTTTTTTTATATTTGTGTGTAAGTTTTATATATGCATTTAAAATATCTCCCTTTTCGGAACATGCCCTTAATGCAGCAAAATTGTTAGCTCAAACTTGAATTACACATTGATGAATCAATATTAAAATTTCAGTATGAATCTAATTTTAGATTTTGCAGATTCATTTAAGATCTATTCAATTGACTAGGAATTCAGTTTCCGCACTCACTTCATTCAGTTTCATAAAAGCTATGGCGTGCTATGGCTGAATAGTGCAGTCGAATGCTGAAATTGAATTCTTGAGAAAGAAAGATGTAGGTAAAGAGGAGGAGGAAGGAGAAGAAGAAATATTACCTGCCTTCGTTTAATATGAATTTTAAAAAACAGGAGTATTTTTCAGCTAAATCCTAAACATTATTTGTTAGTTCGAATTTTTTGTATTCGAATAACAAGAACTTTTATATTTAAAGACCAAACTCGAATCTATAACTCAGAACCAAAGGACACTAAGTTTTTAATTTATGCACATTGTAAAATATATATTTATGTACATACATATGTAACGTGGCAAAATATTAGCAAGCCAAGTAAAATAATTTTCCCTTTGACGGAAAAGAATACATCTTCAAAATTAAATATACCATTCTTTAAAACAAAACCGATCTACATGTTTTAAAAACGAAAAGATTAGAGTCGTTTTCATGAAGTCAGTTTCGGTATTAGCGCGCGCAATTTGGCTATAACTCTGTTTATTTAACCCTTTGAGTGCTAACTTATACGACGTTAAGCGTTTGCTGTGGGCTGCCCATTCTTAACAAACAACGAGTTGAATATACCCATATACATATAATAATTTCTTACAGTCTTGAAAATTTACATATGTATGTATATTCATACATATATATTCTTATTAATGATATTTATACGAAGAACCAATTTCAGTTTCTCTTGCAGCACTAAATTTGAAGATATTGTCTCTTGAAACTTAGATTTTTAACATACGAATCCTATGCCGAATATTTTCCTGTAAGGAAAATTGTATCAAGTGCTATTAGTTTTTTATAAAATGTTTAAATAAACAGAAGGCGAATTACTTCTTTGCTTAAGCAGTTCAACTAGTTGAATTTTTGGAAACACCTTTATTTTAATATTAACAGTATATCCCCAAAAGTATTTCAAGGAGAAAGGGAGTGAAGTTAATTTTTTCGTAAATATCTCAATTATCATTTTTTGGAGAAAAATAGTTATCAGAAAAATTGTTTTATTTTTTAAATTCTACACAAAAAGGCCTCTAAACTTTCTCCTGTAGAGACAATCGTTGTAGATTAAAAAAAATGCCATATAGAAAAAATATGTACTCTTCCACACCACCGCTGGGGTAGATTTCTAAGTGACGTATGCAATATCTGTTTGGCCATAATTCAGACTAAATCTTTGAAGCGAAAGTGTAAGGCCTTTTTGTTTAGAATTTTATACACCAAAATTATTCTCGAAAAATTTGATAATTTTCGAGATATTTACGATAAATTAAACTCCATTTCAAAAAAAAAGCATCAGTTCAAATTAAGAGTACTTTCGGAGATATGATTAGGACATCAAATTAAAGGTATCCACAAAAATCCAGCTAGGTGGGAATTTTTGTGAAGCAATCTCCTTTTACCATATATCTTTATTTCCTCCCCAATGCGCTCGTGTATCATTTTATAATCTATAGATAAAGTACCTTGGAAACGTTCAACAAAATATATAAATTTCCAAAAGTATGAAATTCTCTTCTTTTTGAGACGTTTTAACTTTTGAATCTCATCACATTACTTTTATGACGATGTTATTATAACTGTCATTTCAATTTTACCCTTTATCAAAATTTGGGGATTTTTAAATTGATCATTTTTAATTTTAAAACTAAATCTACGAGCTCAAAATGTGGTCTTTTAATACTAAATTAAATTTAAGGGGGTCCTCTAGTTTCTCGGCTGTTTTTTTACGGCTTTTTCAATAATTTTTTACGGGGAAACCATCGAACATGGAAATAATCAATCTCATTGTTTTTGCATAATCTTTATTAACATTTGAATAAGCTATACAAATTTTTTGAAGTGAAAATATATAATAGAATAAAAGTTATAGTGGCCGACAGGAAGACATCAAGTAAAAAAGGTGCTTGACGGTGACCAAGATTGCGGTTGTTCTGCTTATCTGAATTCAAAAAAACCAACGGCATTTTAATCTTCATATTTAAGACTAGCGATTGAACTAGAGTGAATTCTAAATTACAAAAATTGACTTTTTTATACACTTTTGAAAATTGCATTCTATTTTTTAATCATTTTTTCTTAAGTTTTTCGCTCGTAGAAAAAAAACTATCGAAGCAATCATGATAATCCTAGTTCAATCGCTGACTTATAACATATTAAAGATGCTGTATAAATTTGAACAAGATCGGTGCGTTAGTTTCTGAAATATCGTGGTCACCGTTTCGAAAAATTACTGTTTCCATGCAGAGTTAACTCAGGATAAACCCGAGTTAAAGTCCCATGGAAACCAGGGTTGAGTTAAGTTTCGTTAAACCCAGCTAAACTCAACGAAAGGGGTCGGATTTAGCTGAGTTATGCAAATGTATTGGTAGATTACTTGCTTTTGTGTTAATAATGGCATTCAGCTTTTATTCAGCATAATTTTCATTGCTAAATCCATTTATAAACACAAATATTTAAATAAATTTAAATGTGATGCAAATACACCAAAGTAATATTAATTAAGCCGCAGGGTTAACCTCAGTGCTTTAAAACTCAACGAAAACTCAATCCAAACTCAAACTTGTTCATGGAAACACAGTACATGTTGTAGATGTGATTTTTGAAAAAAAAAAAATAGATTGTTTCGACCCGAGAAACTAAAGGACCCCCTTAAGTCTACTTTACCGAACCAGAATGGGGATTTATTTGAAAAATATATTTGTTTCCGTTTAAAAATGTTTTAACTTTCACAATTTATTATTTAACCAATTTGCTGCCAAAGACGAGTATACTCATCGTTGGCAATAGCTGAATATGTTCTCGACAGCGAATGGGTTAACATCTTACTAGAATACAACAATTTTGAGAAATTTGAAAATTTGATGCGTTAAACCTAGTTTATTAAATTTTACAAAAAACAGATACGTGGAAATTTTGAGAATCCCTAATAGTATTAAATTCAACAGCAATACAATTAGACTAAAATAAATAAATTAACAAGAATTCAATTTGTTAGTCGCTTGCTTAATTCAGCTTAGTATTAACATAAGGTTTCGGAAATAAAATTCTTGGATAATGTTTCTCGACTAGGATTTATTTTTGGTGATAGAGCAATAAATAATGTAGGAATTTGTTGCAGGAGATGATGTGAAGATATTTGAAAAGAAAGTAAGACGGTGGGTAAGACAAAGGGTTCCGTAGAAGGTGACATGTCAGCGGCAAGAAAACGAAGGTGCCCCATCGTTCCTATTAATTATGGATTCCTTTCGACCTCTATCATTATTCAAACATTCCGCCTGCCCAGTCAGCATCTTTCCCGTCCGGGCCGGACCCTATCATTAATGTCTGGTTTGCGGAGGTAGCCCGAAAAAACAAAAGGTAATTTTTCAGCTCATCATTCTTCTCTCGTTCGCATCCATGACTTTCTGTCGAAAAATTCCCGTGACTTAGGCGGTCCATACTAATCGGGATTGTTGCAGTGCAAGACTTAAAAAAAAAATGAAATGAAAATAAAAAAGCGGACGATTAAACGTGAATCTTTGATTATTTGTTTTATAAAGAAAACTACATCAATGCGTGTCCTCTTGCCGAATTTTTTTGTCGGCTATCTTCCTCGATACCGAAGAAGGAGCATGTCTTCGCCGCTGCGGGACTCTTTTTGTGTACGGTCGAAAAAAGGCAAAAGATCCGCATGTGAAATTTAAAACTATATTCGGATTTTGCCGGCCGTATTATAACATCAAGCGGCTGGGGGACTGCTCCGGGCGCTGAGCAACCGGTGAACATTTCGAAGCCTATCTTGGGAAAAATGATAAAATCGAGAAATTAAATAAAATAAAAAATCAGAGGAGCCCCGTCTCAGCGGCTCACCGGAGGAATTTGAAATCCCACCGCGATACCGCCGAGGCAGCCTGGACAAAGCGGTCGCCCCGCCGGACTTCTTGGCTTCTTCGCCGGGCATTTCGTACAGGTGGTTATGCATATGCCGACGAGTCCGGTAACAAGGATCTTCACGTGATTGCCTGGCCGGGTCCCAATTTTCAGAAATAAATCAAAAGCGTATTAAGCATAAGGGCACTTCGGCATTTAGTCCGCAGTCCTCTGACCGTTCCGAGCTGCCTTAATTTGTGGCTGTTGGTTTTTCAGTGTCTTCTTCCGATCGCGCGGCCGGACCGGCTGGCGGGATGTCTTCTGGTTTCTGTTTGTTTTTGGCTGGAACCACGATGATGCGGCAGATAACTGGCGATGTTAATTAAAAAATCGTAATTACTGCTCGACGGTTTATCGACAAAGGTTTTAACAAATTCATTAACATTTTCAGAATATATATTTTTTTGTTTTTCTTTACCGAACCAATGGGCGAGTCATGAGCAACCTGTGTAACCTTTGTGTAATTAAGCCAAACCAGCAAAAAAAAATTGAAGCCGCCTAATGAAAGACTTCTTCTTTATACTCGTTGCATTTTTCTACCTCTGGACATATTTTAAAATTCGCATTCTAAAAAATAAAACTAATAAAAGTTTGAACCACTTGGAATGGGTTGGCAATGGTTCCATAAAGTCTGCTTATACTTCTGTAGAAAAAGGTAAGACAAGACAGAAACATGGAATCATTAAAATTAATATCTTTTGCTCTAAAGGTGAAACGAATTGCTACCGATACTTAAAATTTATGTTTTTTTAGACATACAGGTCATTTCTACTGTAGACTTATAAAATAGTTAAACAATAATTTTGTTTTCCTTTACATTTCAAAGTTTTAACAACTTCTTAACCATTTCAAATTAATAAATGAAATTTCCTACCGCACCAAACTCGTTTCGAACTTTTTTAAAATGTTTATTTCATTGAAAAAACATACAACAAGAAGTTTCAACGCCCATTCAAAGTTAGGCAATCATTTAAAATATCGAATTAGACTAAGTTTCTAGCTAGTAAAAATTGAATTCAGCTTCATTTCTGCCCACGGGTACATGCCACAAAGCAGCAGCAAATTGGACATTAAATTTTTATTGCAGTGAAGTAACACGCTCTTTTAAATTATTGCTTTTGCTCCTTCTGGTTGGCCATGAACTAATTAAATAAACTGAAGAAATACTAACATATGTAGAGTATACTAGATAATATATAAAATTTTATACCAAAAGGTAAATTAAATGAATCTTAAACTCTTAAAAGCATATGAAGGCATTTTTTAGGTATCCACAAATTCGCGTAGAAAATTGAGCTACAATAGAAACAAAATTTTTATTGATTTTTTGTTCCTTTAAGCTCGAAAACTTATACGTTTAGATTTTTCCAAACTATCTTTGGTTTTCATATAAAAAGCATTAAAATATGACAAATAAGTCTTTCGTCTAGAGCATTGTTGAGCTGCGACAACAAAATATTTTATCATATTTTACTGCCGCAAAGGTCAAATCTCTTGTCACGTCATTTCAGATATCACAATTTTTCATAATGATAACAAAGCTCTCGATGAAAGATTCATTTGTCCTGTAGTGAAAACACGAGGTAAAATATTTTGATATTTTTCATACGAAAATCTGAGAACTTTTGTATCACTATCAACAAAAAAGAGAAATATCATGAAGTCGTTTAAGGACAAGAATTAACTTAACATTAAATTTAAATTTTCAACCAGACATTGACGCTAAGCACATGGCTAAGGATTCAAAATTGGTTTAATGTAAAAAAATATTTACTTTAAAATTTTCTGATTTAGTAAATAAGTGATTCTTATTAAGTGGCGACACAAAAAGAATTGTTGCATAAGCGGGAACTAAAAAAAAATCGGAAGAATCATGAACAAAACCGACCTCTAGATAATTTCATTTTAAATTCAGATTGCGTTATATAAATAAATAAAATAAATAAAATAACAAAAAATGTGTCTTTTACGATTTTATTTAGTTTTATTAAAGAAAGTTCAAAGTATTGTCTTGATAATATAATAATAACGACATAACAAAATGAGTAAGAGGTAATGAGGCAATTGCAAAACCTATTTCTAAAATTAGATTTATATTCAGCGCTAATCTTTTAATTATCAGCAATGATTTGTCTTTTTACAGTAGTAAGTATATATTAAATATTTTGTCTATTAATAAATCCTTCTTAATTAGCACGCAATATTTTGAGTTTTACTTGAAATCAAATTCATTTTCTTCAGCACATCGCTTATAATTTATCTAATAGCTGAATAACTAATAGAGTTTCTTGTGAATAATTTTACATGCAATTCAGCAATAAGTGCGAGATAGGAATGAATCGTACCTAACAAGAAACGCATTTTGCCTTGACCATGAATTTTTCGATTATTTTGATTGCGCCTTGTCCTTGTGCTAGTTTAGTGAAAGGTGACCTTTTACAGGAGGACTGCAATCAGTTTTTATCTGCCTATTCAGGTCGCTTTGAAAACGAGCAAGCAATTCCGGCGATAAGCTCTACTAAGCCGGTCATAAACCATTAAAGGCCTCAATCAGGACGACGTTACACGGAGAGTTCCAACGGAGAGTGCACTTTTGCAGTAGTCTGAGATTATTCCCTACTGCGTGGGTGGACAATTTTTTTTTCTTTTTAGAGTTTCGTCAGCAAAGTTCATCGTGAAGTGAGCTGGAACGCTGAATGAAACAATTTTTCATTTTCTTCCTAATTTAGATCGTATGATCTCGTTTTAAATTCCATTCTTATTTATCATTCATTGTTTGCAGAAATTATTTCAGCGTAAAAGATAGAAGAAGAGGATATTTGGACGACTATCTTGGATTTTTTATGATAATAAATAACCTTGGTTTATGAAAATCAGTGACACACCTTCGCACTACGAAGTAATTAATTATGGTATTGAAAAAATTGTAATCGATTATTTAATAGAAAATTATATATAACAGTATTTCACCGAGGAAAGGTAACTAGTAATGAAATGAAAGAATGAAACTACGGAAATCTAAATTTTTAATAAAAAATAATAACCCAATTTAGTAAAATAAAAAAGTAAAGAACTCAGACAAATAAAAGTGGTACTTTTAATTATTCTTAAAAATAGGTAACAGGTAATTCATTTATTTATACACTGACGAGCAAAAGCGGTGCAATAATAGCGTAATAGAACCATCGATATTCATCTATGTATATTTTATTTAACTCCTATATATACATATATATGTATGTACTTATAAAAATTAAAATATAGAATTCAAGAAAAAACAACAAGTAAAATAAGAGTAAGTAAATTCATTAAAAAGTTGATATCACCAGTTTTGGTATATACTACCTATGCTTTGGATCTCCGCCAAGTTGAAATATGATCTGATTTAAATATAAGTTATGGAACTGATACCATAACTACGAGTTTTTCTGCTGGGCACTCTACATTTATTAGGATCTTTATTTTTCAGCTTAAATAAATACCTTAAGCGCCCTGTTCTAACTTTCGTACGAAACGAATCGAAAAGAGCTTAAGAAGAATTAATAGAAATCAAAGGCAACTAAAATGAATTTCTGAGAATTTAGGAATTTTATTAAGGCATTTTTATACAAAAAGGACTTTTGTAAGCTCTTTTCGCTTCGATTCATACGAAATTTAGAACAGGGCCCTTAAGGCTTCCATTTTCTAGAGAAAAAGGGAGTATATTTTAAAGTACATATCTTATATATTATTTCTACTGTCAACTTCCCTTTTTCTCCACTAATACTAATTCTCCAAACTCAATAAACCAAATACCAAATGATGCGTTTTCGTTTCCGCTTCTGACATCGTATACTCACTTAGCATTGAAATGCGCTATTTGTTTAAAATTTGCGTTTAAATAAAAGAGATAACACCAAATGCTAACGTTTTTAGTGGATACGAACAAAATTATGTTTTTGCGAAAGTGTGAATAAAAATTAGGAAATATGTATGTACATCCATATGTAACTTGATGTATAAAACATAAGATATAGTAAGACAATTCCTGATAAACATTCCTTTTTTATATTACAGAGAGATTCAATAATAAGGTCCTAAATAAGGCAGTTTAAAAAAAAAAAACAGATTCTGAAATCACCTGTTCAATTCAGCTAAAGAAAACCAATAGCTGAATTGCACGGTTGACTGCAAAAACCAGAATTTTTGCAAAATGCACCTAGATTTTGATGAATTTCATAATTAATTGCAATAATAATCGCGGAGAAACCTGATAAAGAGCCGATTAAATCTGGCAACGATATGCCGCTCCTCTGACCACTTTGGCGGGGTTTTTTGCTTTGTTTGGTGCGCCCCATTGCGGCGCACTCGTCGTCGTCGTTGTCGGGTACTCCGCTCCTCTTGCCAAGGCAGGCACAAGGGGCCCTGGCCTCAGCCGCAGGCCGCAGCTCAGCTCAGCCCGAGCTCAGCCAGCCGGTTGTTGAGCAGCTCGTCGGAAAGGGGCCCGGGAGGGTGCCGCATTGTCGGTGCAGAGCGGAGCGCCGGCCGGGGCCCGTCGTCGCTTCGCTGGTGTGGTGCTGCTGCTTTGACTCGGCGGCGCCTGTTGGCTTTTGTTGCATTCCCAAATCCCAAATCTCATGCCCATTTAGCCCGAACCGAGCCATTCCCCATTAGGTTCAGTCGGCGCCAGAGCTGAGTCGCCTCGTCAGTTGTTTTTGATCCGTCGTCGGGGCGGTGGGTTTTTCGTTTCTGTCTTGTCTGGTCTTGTCTTGTCGCGGAGTGTGTCTGCAAATCGGGTCTGGTGCATTGTCTGGACTGTAAAAACGAATAGTTCTTTAAGAGCTCCAAGTGTATGTCTCTAGTCGGCCAGTGTATCTGGAGGTTTAGACGTTATATGGTTTTTGGTTAATTAAAATATTTTAAGAAAAAAGATACCTTTTCTTGTGAAAATCCATATCCCAGATATCGATAGAATGAATGCGTTTGTGAATTTGTGAAGGATTTACTTCATACTTGAGCTTGAGTGCTGAATTTCGTCGAGAGTTCCTTCGCCGACTTGAGGAATGAAGTGCACTGAAGGCTGTGGCAAAGGCGAATCTTTTTTTTAAGTCTCTCTCGTCTCCGAGGAATTTAATTGATTTGTCCCCCGCGCGATTAAAATGTATTATACGGTGGGTCCCGTCTTGTTTTGCTTCATCCTTTCCGGATTACAGAGGTTCGCTGAGGGTTTGAACAATACTACCGGACCTCTCCTCCATCTAGACCAGGATGATAGCTCAAATACCCCAAATCTCGGTAAGTATCTTATGCTACCTATAGTATTAAAATTCAATAGTATGTTAGATCGTCCAAGGATTGTGTATTTACACCTCCGGTGGCGCTAAGGCTCTAATCTAACATAAATTTAGTGTTACCACTGGAATTCGACACTCTCAATTTAGGCACTCTACTGAAAGAATATAGTTAATACTTTCAAATATACGCTAGCAAAAATTTAAACCGAAACTCCTAATATTTACGAAATTATTTGAGGCCAAAGTATTACTAGCACTGCTTCAAAATTTTAAATGCATTTTTCAACTTCTTTTTTTGGAACTGGCGTGAGTATGGGCTAAATATGTTCAGAAACATTTCAAAATTAGGAAATGAGAATAACGAATAAAAATATAATAACTACTTATTTAAAAATGTTTTTTGTTTATACAATCAAAAAGGTTCATGTTTGAATAATGAATTCGTTAATGAAAATGACAAATTTTCTTCCATCTCCGAGAAGAAAATAAGTCAAAAATATAGTTTTTTATACTTTCCGAGTTTATTTTCCCTAAAGATGTGAACTGATTGCGAATTTTAATTATGTATTTATATTATCCGTATAAAATTTCACAACTTATATTCGTTTTTATATGTATAAGCTTTTATTTTTATGATCTACCACTATTTCAAAATAGCTCTTTTTGATATTTTTCGACACGTCTATTATAGTTATATCCGAGGTTTACAATTTGCGAATGGTTCGTTTTTAAAATAAAAATAATATGGTAATTCATTTTTACTTATGTATTATATTTGCTTCTCAGTTAATAGAAATTTTTTGTAAACGAAAAATCTAATTCAAATGGCATTTGAATTGTACGTATGTAGTTGCTGTAAATTGCACACTATTTTTATGAATATCTCGAAAATAAAGGGAATTAGATGTTTCTTAACTATTTCGCTTTTCTTCCCTACTATAAAGTTCTCAAATTGAAAAACCTCGGAAATAATAGAAACCTTTATTTTTCTTGAAACTCTTTCAATACGTAGCATTTTATATTAATGTTATATTTTTTATATAAAATTAAAGACCAAAAATTAAAATATACATACATATATGGTGTATTTGTTAAAAAAGAGGAATGATATTGATACCAATTTTAACTTTAGATAAAATTAAAGCCATTTAAAGATGGAAGTACAAGTACTCCCAAATAATATTCAGCTTTAAAATGTTTGTAGCTGAATAACCATTATTCAGCTATAGGTTATGTATAGCTGAATAGCTGAATTCTATATATAAATATAATTTGAAATAAATGTATAATTTTGGATACACGTTTTCATTGTAATATTGGAAATTGTTTTCAATCATTTTCGAGTGGTAACACTGGAGTCCAGTCACACTTAACGCTCCCCGCGAGTAGCCAGACCGCGGGGTCGGGCGCCAGGTGGGGCCTTAATTTGGCGAGGAACGTGAATTGCACGCATGACATTATCTCGGGGGCCAATTTACCTGTGCCTTGTGTTTGTTCGGGCTCCGCTGGCTGCTACCACCTCTGCGACGGCGACGGCGGGCGCTCCGGTGCGCCTCGCTGGGTGATGTAAAGTTCGAAAAACGAGAAAAATAAATATACAGTGGAAGACCTCGTCTACCTGTCGGCGAAATAAACGAAAATTACCTTTCACTCTGAAATGCGGCGACGAGGGGCATTCTTCTTGTCTTGTTTCTTGTTAATACCCTGGATGGACTGCGGAGGGGCGCACGGGGCCACGGACGAGGCCTAGCGCCGCTCCGGGAGTCAAGTGCTGCGCACTTTCTCGGTTTTGCTCTGGTGGTCTGCAGCTGGAGCCCCCGGAGCCCTGATTGTGATTGCGTTTCTGGTTCGATTGAGTCCTGCTATTTGCCCAGGTAACGATTCTCCGGGCTCCTATTTAAGGCATTTTCGCTTAGCAGGCAGTTCTTCTTTTCAGAATTTTATCGTAACACTTTCCTTAAGGGGCCTCTTGAAGGGTCACGCATTGTCCCAGATCAATAAAATAGCCACGACGGGAAGCAGGTTGCCTCTGAAGGAAGTGACGAGTTTCCGGTGCTCCTCGGGAGGAATTGGCACTCGATGTGAGGAGATTTGGGTCATCAGGGAATCCTTTCAGGAAAAAATTGTATAGTGAGGATTTCGATAGAAGGGGCCTTATATTTGATTTGCACTAAAAATTGATTGATGAAAGTAACAATTAGCTTCAAGTTGCTTTACAGGAAATGGAAGTGGCCTGTTTTGTAATAAAATCTGCACTAAAGTCCTTTATCTAGTCCTAAATCTAGAATAAATGCAATAAGTTATAGAACAATCTACCAGCTAAGCTTATTGTTAGTAAATTTTTTACATGAAGTTTAAAAAAACATCATGTTTTTGTTAGAAAATGATAGTAGTGAGAATGTTTAATATAGTCTATAGTCTAGAAAAGAAAATTCATAAATATTCGCTCATTTATTACCTTAGATCTCAATGAAACCGCCAAACTTTAAGAAGGCCATTTCAAATAAATAAGACACTCCCAAAATTGGACAGACAAACAGAAAGACCATGAAAAAATCAATACTTTCTTTCCCTTTCTAGAGACTAACGATGGACTTGGACAAATTATAATTATAATTCTCTCGTATACGCCAAAAATCCTCCAGAGCCCCAACGAATTTGGGGGCTGAGAACTTTGAAGGCACGGCACGGATTTCAAAGTTGTGCCTTCACAATCCGGCGAGATATTTCATGCAAATGAGGCAGTCAATTGCGACGAGATGAGCTCTGAGCCTACT
The DNA here is from genome assembly GCA_951509405.1 of Machimus rusticus. NCBI lineage: Eukaryota > Metazoa > Arthropoda > Insecta > Diptera > Asilidae > Machimus > Machimus rusticus. The sequence goes on from OX608049.1 coordinate 9,047,004, forward strand.
GGGGCAAAAAGTCGGAAACATCTGCTCAATCTCGAGTAAACGAGATTTCCTAATGACGCCTAATGGCGGGGTCGAGTGATCCGTTGCAGAGCCCCGACGACGCTCCAAAGGTCCCCTGACATCTTAAATAGCTTTCTTAAACTGGGAAATGGACTTGGCCGCATCCGGCAGCCAACTCGATTTTCTGATTTATTGCAAAGAGGAAAGATTTAGGGGCGAATCCAGTCCCAGGCCCGGTTCGGAGGCGCTCCGCTGGATCGCGGATATTTCTCGTAAGCGACTGTAGGTCTCGATTTTTATCTTGATCTATGGAGCGGGGCGCCAGTTGATTATTTGTTTATCGAAGTAGCTGAGGTGCTTTGGGGCCCCGACAGCGGCGCGCGAGCTCCGCGACCCAAAACCGAGCGCAGCAGCGCCCATGCTTAAGGGGGATATTGGAAAATCGCTTTCACAGAAAACTCGCTGGTGCGTCGGTTTTATTTGCTCGGGCATTAATTTCGTCTGGGAAAACATAGCACATGTACATAAGCTGCTGGTAATGTGCCGTAACTCCGAAGTCTTGTTTAACTAAACAAACTATTAAAACTGGAAAAAAAGAGGGCCCCCCGGCTCAGTTCAACGAAGTCCCCGCCAAAGCGCCGTGCGTAATCTTCTTGTGTGAATCAAGAAAAACCCAAGACTCCAAAGATTTACTCGCTTTCGTGTTTACCCGAACGGGGGCAAACCATAAGAAAAAAATAAATAAAAAAATAAAATACTGTCGAAAATTTGATAAGCAAACAGAGCAAGTAGATGCCAATTAGTAGGAGTGATTAAAACGTCTTGGGAGTTGCTAGCTACTGAATGGGTCGAATTCCGCGGCTAAATATAGACGAATGCGATCGTTAAAGATCCGCGCGCTTCTCCGAAGATGGTTCAATGCGCATCAGACAGCCGCGGGACTTGTACAAGCCTCAAATGCGAATTTCGCGAAACTCGCGAATCTCGTTTTTTAATAACCACATTAACAACATCATTAGTAAAACATCTTCCGGTGTATAGTACAAAAAAACTTATAGAGACTTTTACAGTAAGAAAATTTAAAGTTCATGCTCTATGTTATTCAGCAACGTTTTGTTTAATATCACAAACTTAAAACTCTATACCTATCTATTTAAAATACGTATTGAAAAAATCGATTTGATTTAAATTTTTTTGAAGTACGAAATGGTGAAAATATAGAATATATATATATGTATTTCAAAATGCATCAAAACTGCATCGTTGTACAATTCAGCGTTGTGGTCTCTAAAGCTGAATTGTGCATCGAGACGGTTTTAATGCATTTTGGAATTTACCCATATACTCTTAAAGATTTTAAGTTCATTCGATAAAAATTTACCAAAACTTTACCAAATTTACCGTCTCCAATCAAAATCTTCTCAAAAGGCCAGTTTTTGCAGTCGAATGCCCAATTCAGCAATTGCTTTTCTTAAGCTGAATTAAGCTGAATTGAATCAAATTCAAAAATGAATTCCGTACTTTTATTACTCAGTTTGAATTCGATAAATAACTAATATAAAGCGAATTTTTACGGTTTCTGCAAAACATTGTCGTCCTGAGGCAAAACTTTACTTTAGATTATATTTATATTTTGGGATGATATAACGAGAAAATAACTATAAGAGTTAGACTTTAATTTTGATATTCACGAAGTGATGCAGTAGAGATATTACATAATAAAGCATCATACATTCAAATTATTATTACTACTATTATTAGAAATAATTTAATGTAAATGTAATCGTAATTCAAAAAATATAAAATTGATTAATTACCAAGGCATTGTTGCTTGACACGAATAATTTGAACTAGTAACTTGTTCGCAAAAAACGAGTTTAAACAGTTAAAAAAAAACTATATCAGGTTGTTATCAATTCGAATTATCGAGGCAAAATTTTATCTTAAATATCTATAGGAGTTAATTCCTTCAAGTAGGTGCTAAGAAACAGCCTGTCAGCATTATATAAGGTTTCTTTAGAAAATCCAAGTTATCGGCCCGGCGAGTTTCGTAATTAAAATGCGAAAAAGTGCAACAAAGCTGAGCAGCAGTAGCAATCCCATTAAACAGGGTGCAAATAATGGGCTAAGTCCGGGCCCGGGATGGGACAGATAACTTGATTTAATCAGCCGATAAACAATTACGCAAATTACGCCTCTTTCGGAGAATGCGCCGCACCGCTCGACCTGAGGAGGTAATTTTAGCCATTTTTCAGCGACGACGACGGCGCCACGACGCGCCAGCAGTGCAGCGCAACGCAAGAAGCAGGCGATTTGCATTCCTGCGGGGAATAAACTTTTCAATAAGTCCTATTGACATTGCGTTGCCAGAGGCGCCCCGTGTTATTTTTAAAAGAGGCGAAAATCCATTAAAGTCCGCTTACGGCAGCGCCCGATGGGGCCGGGGCTCCGCGCGGCAGGGGCGGCCCCGAGGCGCCAATGAGCCCGACAGGTGAACTCGCGGTGTCTCCTCAGGTTCAGTCTTGGCCCCTTCTTTGGATCGCGTTCCGCGTCCATTAAAACTGCTGATGGCCTCCGCGATTCGCGTGTTCGCAGTCCGCTGCACTTTGTCACTTCTTTAAGGTGAGGCCCGCGACAAATTATGTTGTCTTGGGAGTGCTGCGGTGACCGCGTGTCATGTATCTGAATGCATCTCAAAGTGCCTCATTGTCCCCGACGAGGCGCGCCAGAGCTGCGACTTTCTCAAGACGTGCGCGAGGCATTCGCGGAATTTGCGAAATATACCGCACTTGGATTGGGATAGTCCAGACATCTTTGTAAGTTTTACCTTGTAATATTTGCTAAATCGATTTTTTCAACCGGATTATGTGGGGGTCTGTAAATATTAGATAAGCCTAACGTGAAGTGCTTGTAGTCACTAGTCACAAACCTCCAGGAAAATTCATATTTCTTCTGACAGTATTTTTTTAGCTTAATTTTGTAGGTGAAAATTTTGTATTATACTCAAAATTAACTGCGCCTTTAGTAAATTAGTCAGAGTTATAACACGCGAAAGCAAAAATATACAAATTTTTAAAATTTAAAAAATTCCCATTAAAATATATTGCAAAATTATAAATTTATTTATTATAGCTATAGTTTATAGGTTTCTTTGTATATTAGGTTCAGTAGAAAATTTTACATGAGTTGAATAAAGATTACTAGCTATTACGCCAGCAGAGTAAGGATTTGAAGTTTTTAAAATAGTGCATCAAATTCGCTACATTGTTAGTAGTACTACTTAAAAACACTGTCTCTCTTACTATACTCCTTGATATAAAACTATTATAATTGTTTAATTGTTTATCCATTCAAAATTTCTTATCATGAACTAAACTGTTTTCAAATAAATTTTTGATTGACTCATGGGTAGTTTTATATTGTCATTATTCTATAAACATGTCTCCATCTCCCTAATATCTTGAGATTTTTTGAGATTTCGCAAAATCTATGTGACCAATCTCTTAGTAATTTTGAGATTTCAAAAGAATCTTAATAAAAAATCTCGTAAGTTCATTCCTGCATCTGCATCCTCAAAAAATTAATTCAGCACTATTCAGCAGGCTCTAAAATTAACATTTGAAATGGAACAATTATTATATCTAGTTAAGAAGAGAATGATAGTTAGAACACCAAATAAAATCTCACTACTTGATGGACAAACTTTTAAATCACTCATTCTAAATCCCAAAATTTCGTGCAGGCAAAATTATATAAATGTGCTTTAAGACTTATGTATATAAGTTGAGGAAACATTAATTTATAATTTGTAGTCGATTTTTTTTTGTGTAAAACCAGCAAAATGTAAACATGTCATCTGTAAAAATAATCCATTTCCTGATAGCCCATTGTATTGCAAAGCAAATCAATTTGAAAACACCTATAATTAAATCTTTTCTAAAATTTAAGCTTTTTCAGAATTTGTTGTATTGCATTAAGAAATATTTTTATCAATTCAATATCTCCATAATGTCTGCTTACAACAACGAATTCAAATTCAATAACAGCAGTTGTAATTTAAGAAATGTAAATTCTATAATAAAACGATTATTATGGTTTCTCATAGACGTTTTGAGCCCTATTCCAACCTTTTTAAAAAATCCTCATTTAAACTTATTTGTCGTTGATTTTATTATACCTTAAATTTAAATATTATAGAATTTAATAAATTAGAATAAAGTCTCGAATAGTTTAGTTCAGTTTAATGAGCTATTTTTTCGAAGCCAGCATGAATAAAATAATTTTAAAATTGTTAATTTGGATTATCTGATGCGGCTGATCAGGGAAAACCGGATCCGGCACTGATTCTAGCCCTAAGAAAATGTTAGTGGTTAAAAATTAAACCTATGTCTATTGAACGTAAGACTGTTCCCCACAGTATCTGTCTTTAGATCAGATCAGACAAAAATTAATTAGGTATGCAAATAAATGAGATGTAACCTGTTTTAAAAAATTATAAAATTTTTTTTTTTCGCTACAAAAATTCATCAGATAAAATTATGAGGTCTCATAGTGCCAACAGAATTCACGTGCTCTCATCGTTGATTGTTCGCGTTGACGGCAAGGCAGGCGCGGCGCGCGGCTATTTTCACATAGCGAAATTCGAAACGAAAGACCAAAAGCCAAATTCCTCGCTTTCCCGGTGCATTTCTTAAAGAGGCAGCCGCAGGTAGGAAGAGGCTCCTCACCGCGCTGCGCGGCGCTCTAAGACAGAAAAGGTGACTTTGACATCACAAAAGATACAAAGTCGAGATTTTGAGGTAGCCCAAGATTCAAGAAATGCCGGCCAACCGGGGAACCGGTTTCTTCGTTTCTTCGCAACGTCTTAGAAATAAAAGAGCTAATTTAGAAGAAACTGGGAAAGGACCCAAGAAGTTAAAGATAACGGGAGATACCGGTAAGTGCAAACTATTGTTACTGGGAAACGTCTTAAGATAACACCGAGACTAAGTGAGGTCCCATCGGCGCACATTTCGTTGTTATCTCGTTTGGGTCAAAAATCCCGGCGAGATGCGAACTGCACTTTTTCCGTCTTCAGTTTTTGTCTTCGGTGTGGTTCTCAAGAAAAAGAAACTGGCCACAGTCGGCGGAGGCTCAGAAGATGAAGGCCTTCTTGTTCGGTTTTAAAAGAGGGATCGCCAGGAAAGGTGAATTTCATTGATAAGACGCCCCGAAGGAGACGGACCCGGATTCATTAAGTGCGTCTGGGGCCTGCTGATTGCTTAAAAGGATTCATTTAGCGCTAATTGAAGTTATCATCTGCAGACAGATGGAAAATGAGTGGATTTTTGCCCGCTTTATCTTCACTTAACCATGGAAATTTTCTGTAAATGGACACAAAAAGTGTCGTAGGAAGTGGCAATTACTGCCGGCGTCATTCGCTGGCCAGTCTTTATCTAAAGTGCTAGACAGCCGCGGAGTGTGGTATCAATTTTTAAATTTTTTTTTTTTTAATGTTGCTTAATAGTTTCCAAGTCCGCCGATTGTCGTGGGCTGCGACACCACAGCTAAAACTAAGATCTCAGATCGCTTTCACAAGTGGTCCACGAAATGGGAACAAAATGCAAAATAAATTCGGAACGAACTAGATGACGAAGTGATCTTGGGGCTGGGCTTCAGATTATGAGGCATCCGCGACTCGTGAGCCCCATTTGTTTAATTTGTTTGTTTGTTTGCTTGCTTGCTTCTATTTGTTTAGTCTGAGACTCTGAAACTAAGTCAGCCTCCTCAGAAGGCTCGCTCTTGTCTTGCACCTGCCACTTCAGCAACTTCGCATCTGCGCAGGTTCCCTCGGATATAAACCCTGATTAAGCTGACTAAGCTAATCCAATTAACTCTTCGACAACTTGGCAACAACAAAAAAACTTAAAATAAGTGAGCCAATTTGTTCGTAAAGGGCAACATTTTTTTTTCTTAAATACTTTATTTATATTTGATTGTACTAGAAGTCCAAATTTGGGTTATGTATAAGTAGCTTGTAATAGCTGAATACGTGGCTGAATAAAATCTGGCAATTAACGTGTTGAATAAAAATAAGTCATACGCAGTTTTAAGTTTATTTACACCTCTATACGAATAATTTTAGAATTTAATCCTTGCAAAAATAAGAAAGAACCTATTTATTGATGTTGATTATTGCTCATTTTTAGAATTTATATTTGTGGAACACATTTTTAAAAACTAGTAACCTACCTACTCGAAAAGTGCAAGACTTAAAATCCATTTTTTTTTTATCAATACTTAATCTAATGTATATGTATAACTAGTACAAAAAATATTTTTTTTCACATTATTAAATGTTAAACTGTCTTCGGTCTTTTCTCAATTGAATGAAGTTGTGCTTTTCGGTGTTTATGTTAAAAGTACGAACTTTTATGTAATGTAACAATTTAGAAATCGGTACTTTCAGAACTAGAATAAATTCTTGAGAAATTGCAAGCTAAAAAAAGTTCCATTGCCGAGTATGGAGTATGGACTGCAAAAGACCCAAGTTCGATTAACAAATCTAATGTTTTTGGGGTTCCAGGAAGTGTTATATGTGGTTCTTCTCTCTGTTCGGAAAGTGCAGATTTCAGAAAAGGACCGACTTAGATTTAAAATCTCTTTAAAGAATGTCCTCATACTATCCAAGATCAACAATAAATATAAAAAAAAACAGACTCGCTATCTAATTTCTATATCAATTTGCAATTTGGATAGTACGGGAAAATTGACTATCCAAAATTGATAGTAGAACGTAATACGAGGTTTAAATTCAAGTAAAATATTTAGACCTTAATGGGTTAATACCAAATACTAAAATCTAAGGCCACATAGTCCTGTTAAAAAATGTCTAATTGATAGACTAGTCTATTGTAGAATAAAAACCTATATGGAGGCTACATCCCTAAATCATCTTGAAATTTGGCACGAAGGAAGTACAAATAGATGAAAAAATCTGAAGTTCATTAAATTTGTATATACGAGTAAATCAAAATGATACGCTTATTATGCAATAAACTGATGTTTTTTCTGCTCATAAATTCCTTGTTGTATTTCAAGAAAATATTTCAATATTTGGCTCTTTTTCATTGTAAAATTTGCTTGTTTGAAACAAGATTTTTCAAGCAATGATATTCTCCTTTTATAAATCGCTTTTCTAATATTAAAGTTGATTTCTTTGAGATGATTTTTTTAGAATATATAAAATTCGGTTATAGCAATAACATTTCAAAATTGACAAGAGATTTATGTATGTATATATATATTCAATTTTTTCAAACACAGTGATTTTAAAGTGGAGTTCGAGTTACTTTCCTGAAAATCTTGATTATTTTTATTTTGCATTTACCTTGCCTTGACTTAACGGCCAGTTTTAATGCATGAATACCCAATTTATTCTGTGTGAAAAATAAATTTACATAAAAAACACGAAATGTTGGGTAAACTTTGATACACGCCAGGTGATACGTAATCGCGGCACCACACCTGTTGACAAAGCTGCAAAAAAATAAAAATAAGGGAAAAATAATGGAAAATAATAAAGCAAGAAATAGGCCTATAACAAAAACGAAAAACCCACCCGGCATATGTTCAGCAGCCAAGTGAACTTCCGCTTCATGTGCCCGTCGTCGTCGTCGTCGTCCCGGCGGCACCTTCACCGCGCCGCGCCGCCCGCGCCGCGTCGGGCGCGCCAAGCACCGGAGAACAAACGACACATGGCCGCAATTTCCCTACTTACCAAAAACGCTAATTACGTTCCCACAAAACTACGACGCTTTGTTCCCCCGGAGAAAAAATTCCCGAAAATAAACGTTTATTATAATTTTATAAAATCAGCTGCGTGACGGCACGGCAGCGTCCGGCGCTTCCCCTCTCGCCCAGTATCTGCGTAGGTCAACGCGGCGTCATCCGTGTCAAGTCGAGCGATTGTCGTGCCACCGCCAAGCGACGGGTCACACTCCGGCGGTTTCGTGGACGCCTGGCGCCAGCGACCGGGTTCCGTCGTCTGCGACGAGCGACGGCGGCGGCGCGGCGGCGGCGTCGACCGCAGCCCCGGGTCGACACTCGACACGTCCCCAACTGCCGCCGCTCTGCGGTGCGGTGCGCTGCGCTGCAACACGACGCGACGGAGTGCTTCGCGCGCGGGGACAGACACTTTGAGCAGCCACCGAAAATCGGTGATGTGGTCACCGGCGCCGACGGACGCGGGCCCCATGCGCCTCCTCTGTCGGTCTGTGGGGCGCCCAGCTGATTAGTGTCCAGTGGCAACCGCTCGATATGCAGGCGAATCATTTTCACACCGAACGAGGGGCTCCGGGGCGCCAAAAGGCCTCCGAACCCAACACTTTTTCATGCATGTTCATGTTCGTGTCGCGCCAATTTGTTTTTCCAAATAGCTTAAGAAGTAAATAAAAACAAATCGCACCATATTTGCATAATAGACACATATTTTATTACATATGCTTTTAGATATAAAAAAAAAGCAATGCAATGCCTACCCTCATGGAAAAATACTCTTGAACCCATGAAAACACCGATGAACTCGTCAGTCTCGTTAATGTTTTCGCTGGTTTTCATTAAAGGGTCAAAAATGTTAGGCTGAATGTTAACATTTTTAGTGCTTTATGAGTCGCTTAATGAAAGTTGGGTTGCACCAGTTTCTAATCTTGCTAGATCTGTTTTCTACAGTGTAAAATTAAAGATCATAGTCGTCTCTCATTGGTCACTTAATTTGAAGAGTTGTTTTATTAAGTAAGTTTGAAAAAAATCAGAGTACATGCTAAAAATAACAACATTATTCCCTTCAAAGATTTACGTCTAAGAACTATCACGCACTTTAAATTACAAATGCAAATTTTTACCCTTTTTTAATCGTTCAGTAAAATAATATAACATTTAAGTTACGCTTATTTGTTTAAAATAAATGAAGAAATAATAAAAATACCTACTTGCTTTTACTTCGTATAAGTTATGTTTATTCATAAAGATTAAATACTCCAGCCACATATTCGAAGTAAGTTAAAATTTTAAAGGTTTCTACCTGAAGTTAGTCGTTATTTTCGTCGAGCCCTTATGCCCGTCAAAATTTCAGTCTCTTGGCAAATAATTTAACAATTATGTCTTTATTTTTATTTTTGGGATCTATCTTTTTTTATCAGCTGCCCTGGAAAAAATTTAAATATGAATGAATGTTCTTTTTGTATGAGGCTAATTGGAATTACTGCACCAATTGAGCTCAAATTAACAGGCTCTGTTTAAACATTTTTTGATCGGTAGCGCTGCATATAATTTGTAGGTGGTATTCAAATTTTTTTAAAATCTAATATATTCCATGAGATATGCATTTTGCGATGCTTTGCGTTGCTTTATGTATATTGTTTGTAAATAAATATGCTATTATATCATTTACTTCCAAAAAATTCAATTTTAATTTATTTGATTTATAAAAAAAATACCATAGCAACACACTGTCATTTTCTGGGATAGTATAATTAGAATTAAAAAGCAAAGTATTGAAAAGTAATTATTACTTGGACAAAATTCATTTCGAAACAAAACAAAAGAAAGAAGAAGAAAGAAATTATTATCAATTATTCTTATAATTTAAAATTAATTTCTTTCCCTTTAATGTTTAAACCACAAAATAGTTATTTTGTTTTTAAAATAATTACCTATTATAATTAACAACTAATATAATTTCCCAAATTAAATATATAACAGAAATATTATAAAATTAACAACTCAAAAGCTATTAATAAAAGCTTGGTGATGAAATCTTACATGGCAAGTAAAATATTCATTATTCTTGCGATTTTTAACTTCTTAACTGATTATGTCGCATATATGCGTCAATTTCAAAAGTTCATTTTCTTGTTCAGCATGACATATACATACGATATTAAATAAAAAATGAACTTTTGAAATTGACGCATATATACGACATAATCAGTTAACAGGTTAATGTTATTTCAATTTCAATTAACTCGTTTTAATACGGGTCAAGAAATAAAATAGCGTTGTTGGTGTTGAAATCAAATTAGAAAACAAAATATGGAGTGATATTCACTACATGTATATGTACATATGTATATCCCCTGCCAGCAATAAGTAAATAAATAATTAAAATGTAGGGTAATTCCCAGCAAAATTTGTCACAAACAAGATCGATCTACATGAGATTACATCAAAACCACTTTGAAATAAATTCTTCTAAAGATTAAACACTACTGGATAAAAAAAACCTCAATTCTTGTGTTATTGATTTTGATTTCTTTATATCTGTTAATATTTGAAGTTTACCGATGAGGCGCCTTATAGGCTTTTTCTTTTTTTTTCTTTACAATCGTCTTATCGTAATACATAAATCATAAATCAGTTGAAGTTCACATTCCTTCTTGAGACGTATTCACAAAATTGAAAATACGCCCGCTAACAGGAGCCCTGGTATCAGCTAATTGCACGTTTGATCATGTCTCAGAATCATAATCAACTGGAATTTCGATTTGCTTATCGCGAATTTTTTTTTGATTTGTTATCTCTAGGAAGCTATTTTTGAGATTTTTTTTATTATATTCCACCATGTGAAAATTGAGTGATGTCATATTGTTTTCCATGAGGCGATTTAATAGATTTAAGAAAATAATTATGCACGAAATAATCTATACACGTGTTTCAACCAATCGATTCCAACAAATTGACCTCACTAATTAAAAAATTTGACCAATAGGCCTTCAGTGAATTGTTAGGTACAAATATTAAGAGTAATCGACGATTTAAGTGATAAAAGAAATAAATCGTGACGAATGACGCATTCAGTGAAAGAACTTTAAATGATCGAGATAAGATCTTTATCCAAGGCCGCAGTTTGACTCAGCTTGATCAAATTGGCTTATGCAAAACAATTGACTTTTATTTTGCTATCAAATAATCGCAAATAACTTTGCCTAACGCGTTGCTGAGAAAGTTTAAATTGCGTTTATTTTTATGTGCATTTTTGAAGTGGTGATATTTAAGTATTACAATGTTTTATTATATCTCTTTTGTGCCAAAGAGACTATTATTTTCAAGTACACACGCATTCATAAATCGAAATTAGTATTTATAAAAAAAAAAATAAGATTCTAACATTTCGTTGGAATCAAATAAAATTTTGAATTTTTTTGGTATTTTTCTTTAAGCTACCAATCATTCCAATTTGAGAAATAATTTCCTAAATTTAAAAAGTTTTTTTAAGGTATTCAATTTTAACAGAAAAGTTTATTTTAGCTCTTGATAATATAGTTTTAGCAAATTTTCGAACAACTTCAACTTCTAAAATTCATGTTATCTCTCTCAGTAAAAATTTAATCATTTAGCCAGCTGGCTAATTTCGCACAAAGCGTAAGTTATGAAATTCTTTTATAAAGACGAAAATTTAAAGTTCTCGAGTATCGCGTATTATGAAAGATATTAAATTTAGCTTCTCTGTTTGGTGATTTCTAAATATTGTTTCCCTTATGCAAGAAATATGAATGTGAACTTTTCTGTTTTTGAGTTCATTAGTTAATTTGATGAGTTTTACTTCGGCAATAAGGTGAATATAAAATTCTTCATTTATCATTATCAGAGCCAGAAATGTTTTGGTACATCATCAATATTGTATAAAAAATGTAATAAACATTTATTTTTATAAGTTATGAATTCATTATACAAAAAAGGAAAGGAATAAAAAAGTAATATATAGTAGTAATTATCTTGTCGCATGTACTTAATTGTTAAATTTACAAAATTCCTCAAATTAATGGCTGAATGAAAAATCATTTCTAAAAATAAGCAAGCAGCTATTAAAATTCACAAGTTTTAGAAGTGCTTAAGCGACATTGTCTGTGATTAAAATACCTCCGCCAGCGCCAGGTACAAATTAACAAGTCGTTAAAGAAGTTTGCGCAGTGATAAATAGCGTTTTGCTTAATATCAGTAGATAACTTGCGTCAAGTACCCACTTTTTCTGCATAATTCTCGCCTGAGGAGGTATTTACCTGTCTCCAATTAAATTATTCCAATTTCATTCCTTGACACCGTGTCGGTGGCGAGACGCGCGACGACCAATTTCATAAAAATGAGTCGACGACCACTGAAAAATGATCGGTCAGCAAAACAAGCTATTGGCCTTCGGCGTAGTACCAAGGGAAAAAAATTATGTTTGCAAACAGTTTTTTTGTTTAAATAAAATAAGTAGCGAAGCGACTCAATTGACCCAATCTACGCGCATTTCAAATTACAACTTCGATATACCGCGAAAAATGGTCAAGCGGTGCGCGCGCGTTGAGTCATTTTTTGTATTTGTTTACATGCGAATCTCGTTGATATGCCCGAGTTCTTCGAATTGCGAATTCTTCTTCGGAGTGGATTTCTTTACCAACTCTTTTAAGCTTAAATTGTTTATTATGAGTAGAAATTCGATGATTCATCTATGACGTGTTTTAGCGATCTGATTTCGGTAAAGATTGTTTCTTTTATTCATATTTACAGCTACATTACCTTTTCTTGGTATAGTCATATGGGTATAATCTTAAAAAAAAAAATTTACTACTATTATAGTAGACAACTTTGTACTTTGTAATATGTACATATGTGTAATTTTACACAATTGTGCATTTTTAGTAAGTAAGTAAGGGGAACTGTTTTTGACGAGTATACTCGTCATGAAAAGTACCAAATTTTGTGTTAAGATGAATATACTCCGCCTACAAAATAAACAAATCCTGTATAATGATTTCAAGAAATTCTTCGATATCAAATCACTTGTGCGTCTTTAGGTACTTTACGAAAGACACAACTTCAATGAGAAAATGACACGTATGTATTTTACAACAAGAAGAGTCAAATTTCAAATACAAGATGTAATTTTACATTATTATATTTTATTGACATAAAATTACGACGATAAGTCCTAATTTTCCAACTTAAAAGTTTAATTTTATACATCTTTGTAAAAATACTCCAACATCTCCCACTTTTAAACAGTAATTTTACACAAATTGTTAAAGTGTATAGATTTTCTTAATTTAAAAAATCCTTAGGCGCCAAAATTTTGGATACTATAATTCTTATTTTTAGCATTTTTACCCGAATTTTGAAGTAGGTACATATATATAAAATTCAAGGAAAGTTTTTCATTTTCTTCAAGGTTAAATATCTGCAGGACTGAATAGCTAGTATAATTACAAATAATATATCAGATCAGATCAGATCCAAAAATTAATATTTTCAATGTCATACATAAAAGTTTTAACGTTATTTGTAAAAAGTGGGTAAGTACTCGTATGTAAAATTCTCGATCTTCTCAAACAAAAAAAATGAATGTGAAGATTTAAAACAAAGCATTTCTGGCCCTTATAAATGAAGAATTTTATATTCACCTTATTGTTGTAGTATAGCACTTTCATACACACTGCATTTTATTTTTTAAATTGAAAATCATTTTTTAATATTAAAATAGTATATTTTTATTATGATCTTCTGAAATTTAACTATTCGTTAATAATATAATACATAGTTCAAATTTGAAGTACGAAAAATAGAAAAATTTCGTTTTAATAATTTTAATATCGTTAGGTATATGAAATGATAATGTGATTCAAATAAAATTTCGACTCCTAAACTTTTTCTAAAAAATATAAAATATAAAACATCTTAAATTTTAATGGATTTCCGATCCTAAGCTGCCACATACTAGAAAACCTCTGATGGAAAATTCACTTCAAGAAAATTATGAATCAAGTTTTATGGATTATTTTGCTTTGAAATATTAACTTGTATTGCAAAAACCTGTTGACCAATATTAATCTAAAAAAAAAATAATATAATAAAATAATAATAATACAAAAAACAATCAGAGATTATGAGAGATTTAGGCTTGTTGATTTAACGTGGAAGTGATTACTTAGGTTTTTAACTTTAAACAACTGATGGATAGATGAACTATTAATACTAATAAATCGGGGTATTTAGACTTTAAAATATCCGAGTCATCCTGTTGGAGAACGCTCGAAGTGGTTCAAAATTCAAAAACAAACAAAATTATAGATTCAAATTAGTGAAATTTGCATCGTTGACTGTCCTGTGGCCGCGAACGACGAGATTAGCCGAAGCCGACCGCACAGTGCAACTTTCAAAAAGTTTCGGATATCAGTGCATGTCTATCGTTACTCCTAACAAAATGCAACCGAAACCGCAGCGCTGCGAATGCGAAAAATATGAATATGAATATGAATATGGAATACACAACTTTATGGTAATAAGGCCCCAGAAGGAGTCCGCAGACCGTTCATAATGCCTACGTGGGGCTGTCGCGGAAAGCTATTTAATTATGTGAAACGCGAGAGGCGCACGGACGGACCGCGGTGCGGTGCGGTTCGGCGCAGCACAGCTCAGCGGCAGCAGCAGCAACAGCAGCGCGGCAGCGAACGCGTCTGCGGAAATGCAATTTAATGAAATTCAATAAACGAGTCGCACTCATTGCTGACTGACTGGCGCCGTTCACTTAATATTTCTTTTTTATTACGTTCGCTGGCCGTTGCATTGATCGAGTTCTTTTTACATGTTTATTCATAGTACGCGGACACTCCGGTGCATCTTATTAAATTGCATGGCTCGCGGCACAATGCCGAGACCCGCCGAAGTGAGAAGGAGCTGGTTGGTGCCAGAAGTGGGGTCGGGATGGCGGTGTAAATTTTCTCGTCAGTCTTGAAATAATATTTTTCGCGAAAACAAAATGCTTCAATTTTCGTGATTTAACAACACCGTCACGCTCTTCGCTCTACTCCGCCTTATATTGAATTCGAGAAATGTTAAAATTTTATCTATTTTTTACTTTTTTTTTTTGTTGCTTGCTTTTATCTTGGCGCGAAGGATGAATGCCAAGTTTTAACTTTAATCGGGGCTGAATAAATAAAAAGGAAATAATGCCGCGGTTTGTTGGCGGCGACGGTGGCTGCCAGTTTAATGACGAATTTTCTCGACGGCTTTGTTTCTGCACTGAAAAAGTAAAAACCTTCGCATTGTGCCGGTGCCGTCGTGCGCTTTGAGCGCTGCTGGTGCCGCGATTTGACCACTCTCAGAGGTGTAAATGAATCACCTTCTAAACAAATCGCGAACCGCATTTAAATCACTCACGTCAACCGGTGTCAGGGGGGGTATTAGCCAATGAGCGAGCTCTCAATATGTTTTCGCGGTGCATTTCACTTTATAATTGCTACTACATAGTATAACAATTTTCATTTTATTTTTGGGATGACTTAGATTTAGAGAAAGGCCCATTATACTTAAGGAGATAGAAGAAAATGGCGTCTACTTATTTATTGAGCTTGAAATTAATTAGTCAACCCGTGTAATTTCTTTGTTACACCGCACCTTTTCAGCTATAGGCGTGGGTGGAAGAGAAAATGCAACTTGAGCAGTTTGTTCAGGTATCTACGTACATATATAAACAAGCGATTAATCGAGTCGCATTATAATTAAATCGGTACATAATAATCGATTAATTAATATGGTTTAATTAATATAATTCGAATTTTGGTCAATATGTACTGAACTTAAACAAGCGTTGGCCTTTTTTTTCTTTATTTGCTGCTCCTTTTTGTATTTAGGTACTATCAGACCAAAATCATACTTATTCGTATTATTTTTAGAATTTTATTTTATCCATTTTGAAAAATCAAATGAAGGTGCAAAGTCAGGTTAAACATGGAAATTATTATTTTTATTACGACCATATATTAAGCATTCATTTATTTCTGATAGAGATAATGGTTATAATCTAGAAATAAGGAGGTAAAAGAAGCCTCAACCTCAATTCTTACTATTAGTTAGTCTCCACCAGTTTGTCACGGTTCCTCATATTTCAAATATTATATTTTGTGATCCACAATGTTTGGATGGATGCGTATTTTAACGACATTGTTTTTGTGGGAAGGGGTCCTTTTCATTAATGATATTTGTTAATTTGTTTTCACATATTTTTGAAACATTTTTACCTTTACCTTATTATCTTTCTATCATGATAAGCAAATTTTACAATTACATTTCACCTATTTCTTATTGCCTATCGATTTGTAATTTTGGAAACTTATGCAATTCTGGTAATGATGCTTTATTAGGCTCAATTAAAGAAAAAAAAAAAAAAATTGTTCGTAAAGATGTTTGTAAATATAAAAAGGATTATAGCGATAAGTTGCATTTGATATTCCTAGTTTAGGACTCAGATTTTCATTTTAAACTCAGCTTAAAATGTTTTCTATTTTTATTAAGTGGATTTTGCGAAATTTGTTATTGGTTGGCTAAAGGTGTCCAGTTTCAGAAGTGGGATAGCGACTACTTTACGTTCAAACCATAAATTAATATGTCTCAATTACAGGAAAACATAGTAGACAGTTAGTTTTTAGGATACCGCAAGGTTTTGATTTAATTCAAATGAAATCGATTAATCAAGTGAAACATACCGACCACACTACCAGTCCATAAGATAGGTATAAACTTTTGCTTAAGACTAGAGTACAAAAAGACGGCAAAGGCATGAATCCCAGAACCCAGACAAAATTATTAACGAGCCACTCGGTTTCTTCAGTACGCATAAGTTGGCGCAAGTCATAAGTATCGAACAGCGGGGAATTCTTATGCTTATGCTAAGTCGTCGCATATCACCTTCGCGTGTATATGCATCTTTTTATATCTGGAATTCCAAGAAAATAGCGCTAGAAAAAGGAAAGGCGAATAGATTGTAGTGTACTGACTGAGTATGGGGAGTTATAGTGTCATTTTTGCGTAATCAATGCACGTATGCGATGGTGAGTTATGTTCTTATATCGGCATTTTACCGTTCGATCAATCACACTTGATTGATTTATGTCAACAGCGTTAAACCCCGCCGTATGTCGTGATGACTGTTAAAATACTTTCAACACATCTAACTATGCATATTTTATTCAATTTTCAACTTCACGAATATAAATCAAAAATATATATATAATTTTTCCCCTGCGGGGTCTGGTCTGGTCCGGCACGTTTTTCTGCGCCTTTCCTCGATGGGTTCGTGCTAATGAACTAAGTAAAAATATAGAGCCGCCGGGCTGACAGCGGACCAGCGGCGATTAGGGAGCTCTTTACTTTGATTTATGCAAAATAGTTGACTTAAAAATAAGTACACGTCTGTTTCAATCGAACGCGGTGACATCGTGTGCGCCAATAGTGCTATTAGTTTTTCTGGTTGCTTGTTATCACACCGCCGCGATCTGAAGCCTCGCCAAACAGTTGAGACAATAATTTCGAGACTCTTCGATTGGTTTTCGTTTTTAATGGTCTATTGTTTTCGGCCAGACGGCGACGTCGTGGATTGGTAACTTGGTGCGAATTAAAATCTTTTCGTTTTCGTAGAAAAAAAGGTTTAAATTTAAATGATTAAATTTGACCCGGACATTCAGCGCAGTTAAACTTGACCTCTAATTTTTATGATAGAATGTATATTTTGAAATTCTTCTCACCATTTTCTCAACCTTTCACCAATTTCAGCTCTTTAACTTCAAATTTTAAAAGCAGTTTTGAATTTCGCATCTGCAAAATCGTCGTTACTAATTCTAAGCTTATTGCTTATAAAAAAAAAAAAACGTGTGAGTCGTGGTACAGTTGACAGAAAGGAAACTTCACAGAAAATAAGATTCTTCGTAATTTTTTAATAATTAGCTTAGCAAAAGAAAGTCAGCTTGAATTTTGTTTCATGACGGCCCAGACGATTTTCAGTGTTTTTGGAAGAATTTGCGAAAGGAACGAATGCATTTTGCAAAATGAAATTTTGGTGGAGGAATCTTGATTGTTTTGAGGCCATTTTCGTCCTATATGGAACACTTCCGTTGGTCCTTCCTTTAATCAGAATGAATAGCCTGAATGCATTAGCGTTTTAGAAAACCAACGTCTAGCAGCGTATCATGAAGAAGATAAGACTTTTCAGCAAAACAACGCCGCGGGTCACATAAGTAGGGCCAAAATCGTGGTTTGAGCACCGTTTTGGACTGGCTTTCTTGCTCGTTGGACCGAAATTCTATGGAGAATCTATGGGGCATACCGGTGCCGCGATTTTACGCAAATAGCAATACAATAACGTCTATCCTGTACTAATTAATTAAAAATTCTTTCAGTAGATTGTTAAAAAAAAATTTAAGTATAGCACTAAATCTAAGAAATAATAGTAAAAATTTACACATTTGAGAAATAGTTTAACAAATTCATATTAAAACTCGCAAACACCTGCATAAATTTAAAGAAATATATATAATGCTCCTAATAAAATGTATTATACATAAAACCTGATTAAATCTTTTTACCTTTTGTTCTTATAGTTAACTTTTTTTTTTCTAATTAAATTGTTCAATTATAAAAATAAGTAAAACAGTCCTATTCTAGAATCTTCCGGAATTCAAATCCGTTCAAAACGAAGGAAATTTAAAGCAGACTGGAAATATTAAAAAAATTCAGCAAGTGTTGAACATTTTGATAATTCCAGGTTGCTTATAAATAACCGAATGAATATAAATTTTGTCGGTTTAAATATAGGCTTTTAAATTCTAGAATAAATTTCACGCACTCTTTAAATAACTTTTTTTCCAAAATTACGAGATAATTTAATTCTAGTTGTTAGTTGACAACTAAACTACAACTAAAAAATAAGTTGTTAATTGATGTGCACAACAATTAATATTTGTCCATATCAACTACAACTAATTTAGTTAACAAAATTTAGTTGTGAATTCTATTTACATCTAAGTTGCTAGTTGTGGGGGAGGCAATTAATTTAGTTGTAGTTGCTAATTGCAATTAATTTTTGTCCATAACTCTGTATCATATGCTCAGTTTAATTGATGTTAAATTGTACGGAATATTAATTAATTAATTCGTTTTAAGAGTACATACTATCATTCCTTTGTCGTATTCTAGCCACAATTTATGAGATTTCAGTAGCCTTTGTCTGTTGCATTTCAAAGTGCAAAGTCAAATGTAAGACAACGAAATCTGGAAATACAAACGCACTGTACATACTTAAGTGATTTTGTAAATTTCTTCAACTGAAGATTTGCATTAAGGCCTTAAAGGAAATGGTTATCTATTCAGAGCAGATTCAGAGCAGCCGCGGAATATTTTAGAAAAGTGTGAACAATCCGAGGCTAAGACGAAACGCACTTATCGCTTCGACTGGCAGCAGGGTGGCACAAGTGCACCAGAGTGCGCAATTAAAAAGTAACCAATCGTTAAATATAGAGCGATGCAACGGCTAGCTTCTAGTAAGCAGGCTAGCCCCAGCTAGCAGAGCAGTCTGAGGCAAGTTAGTAAGCAATATAAGCAAAAGTCAGTGCCTCAGAAAGAAGCCGAGAAAAACGCGATGATAAACAGAGATTCATAATTTCAATCAACTCGAGTTTTTCTGGAGGACGGGGGCCCCTCCGGGCATAGCAGCGGCGGCGGCGGCGGCATCTTTCGATTTCTTCCAGTTGCCCCGGCGATGGCAAAAGACCGAACTCCCGACTCCCGAGATAATTCAAGGGAAAAACAGAAAAAAAGGAACGGCCACGTCGCGGCTATCATCGGTTCTATAACTCATTTGTTCTTGCCTTTCGTTCCCGTGGTCGTGAGCCCCTCGAGTTCCGAGAGTCGAAGACGCCGCTTAATTTTAAATGGAGAAAAATTGGAGTCGCAGCCTCCGCAGTACCATCCCGTCTTCTGGTCTTCTTTAAGACGTTCAGAGGCGCTCAGAGGAGAAGACGAACAGGTCCCCGGCCGCACTCAGCAGGTAGACTTAAAGACTAGAAATTTTTGAATTTTTGGCTAGCGAACGCTCTCAGCAGGAGGTAATTATGTCAAAATGATTTGTTGATCTTTGATGGTATCGTCCAAACATTGTCCAATTTAATATTTTGTTTTATGGCGACCCCACAAAATGCCCCTTAATGTATTCGAGAATCTCAATTCAAATCCGGACCTCTAATTTATCGGTTGGCGTTTTACACAAAATTGTTTTATAAGTGCTTTTCAACTTTGGAGATAACATTTTTGTGGCACAACTCAATTTCAGCAGGAAATTCCAATCGAAACCGCATTTTATTGCACCGTCCGATAAAAGTCGCTTTCGGCTTAATTGGAACGGAATTTAAGGTTTCTCAAGATCGGCTCAATCTTATATAGGAGAATGGTAATTAAATAAAATGCAGAAACTCTAATTTAACTTTAATGGTCATTACGTTTTTTACATCCTAAAATGTGGCGATTTGTGCGATTTGCTGATTTGGTAAAATTCTTTAGAATCACTTTTATAAATTCCAATATTGAATAACAATTCTAAAAAATTGTTCAAATTGTCTAAAGTTAACTATACACTTGAATCTTGAAAAATAGATTGTCTAAAAATGTAGACAATTTTACAACAACTTTCATCAATTTATGAATAAAAGTTATTCTGCTAAACCGAGTTTGGCCGTGTTCAACTAAATTAAACCCTTTCTTGCCATAAGCTGAATGGAGCAGCTGCTGCAGAAACTCAATTCTTGAAAAGGGCCTTTATTTTGAAGCAATGTAAATTTAACCTGTCGAATAGAAATAGAACGATTTTGAATTTTTAACCAGTAAACTGTTTATGACGAAGATATTCGTCATGAAAAAGTTAAAATTTTGTGTTATGACGAGTATATTCGTCATAAACAGTTATGGTTAATTTGTACGACGCATGTTGGGGACATATTTTCCAACAAAGTCGAAACAGTTAACTGGTACCGACTTTCAAAAGTGGTTCACACTTTTTATATAAAATTGCTACATACATATGTACATGTATAGGCTTTTTTGTGATCGATAAGTTGATATTAGATTCGGTGTTTTAATCTTCTAATTTACTGAAATCTTACGAAATCAGTATGAATTTGAACTAAGCTAACTCTGTATAAATCGCAAAAATATGTGATTAAAAACAATCTACCATCGTTTTAAGTATTTTTTCGAATTTATGTTGAAACCTATTCATTTTATGAAATTTGTGCTGTATACATAGTACAAACAAGCAATCCAAGATTAATTTCATAAATACATAGTTGAGTCGTTGTTTTGTAAATTGCGCTCTTATTCGCAATTATCCACTGTAGAATTTTATTTACAAAATTTAAAGGCATATCCTCAATTACTTCGACCAGTAATAAGCAAAGCAAACAATCACTTTTCCAGGATTTCCCATGAAATTGCGAAAAATGACCCTAAAATCAGGATTGCGGTCAAGAGAATTGAACTTGCGAAATATTTCGCAATAAAAGTGATCATAGTCGAAGCACCACAAAATCTGGACTCGGAACGGCTCCGGCGATTTACTTTCATGTGCTGCTAATGACTGGCAATTTGTTGCCATTTCATAGTAATTGGATATCAGAGGAGCCCCCGAAGTCTCCTCCGGACGACTTCTTCCAGGAGGAAGGAGATGAAAGTAAAGCGAATTCTTGAGGGAAAACATTTAACCCGAAAATTATCCCTGAAGATATCGTCGCTAAGCCCGGTGCATATCTAATTGGCCTTGGTAAAAGACACTCTTGGGTAATTTTAGAAATTACCGTCGTTATTCTGGCGCATGTTCCTGTTAATAAAAGACAGAGAGACATTCAAAAAATCATTAGTTAGCCGGAGCATGGTAAGGCAATTTTCGACGTGAAGAAACAAAAAGGGAACCGGCATCTCAAAATATAAAAAAAAAAAATTGTATATGAAGACACGAATAAGCCTCAAGATAAAGAAGCAGGAGTTCCTTGCAGGGGAAAAAAAATTGAGGCTCAGAGGCCACGAACCGTCCGATTAAATACAAACAAATAGAAAAATGCACAAGTCGGCTGGCGGCTCAAATTACAGGGTTCCGACCTCTACGTCGTTCGAGAGGTTCCCCGAGGAGGTTCCCTCGGGTTTTTCGAGTTGAGCTGACTCAACGGATGGGGCATAATCAGCGGCCAGAAACGACGAAAACGGTGCGCTCTCATCTGAAATAATTACTTTGAGCCATCGCTAACGACGCCGAGCCTGCGCATTCAGGTTATTAATGAACGCAAAGGTTCTGCGCATCGGCATCTAAAATAAGTTACTCAAAAAAAGTAAATAATTATGTTCCCTTTTAAAAAGTATGTATGGTATAGGAAATTACATGTCTTCTCTGTGAACCGAGGGGCTGCTGCTTCAGGCAGAAAAAGATCCTTTCATACTCAACATAATCGGACCTCGCGAAGAAACAAAAAAAAAGGCCAGTGACACACTTTGCGGACGCGATCACGAATCACGCGCATAAATTGTATGCCGTGAGCTCGTGGTGATGTATGCTCGAAGCAGCATGAGGACACGCCGCACCAAGAAGAAGCAATCCAAGAAAATTGCAACATTCGCCTTCGAGCTTGTCGTGATGTCTTTCGATCTTTTTAAGGCATTTTCGAGCCCCTCTTTTTCCTTCCTGAAACGATCGCAACGATCTTCGCGATTTAACCCGATCCTACAGAAAATCTTCACGGTGCAAAGAAGCATAAAAATTTACAAACAAAAATAAATAAAATAAAACCAATCCGGTCCACCAAGATGCTGATGTTGCAGCGATGATGAAATATCGATAATTACGAAAGTAAAAGCACCCAACAGTTGCCGCCAAGAAGAATCTTCGCGGTGGCAATTTTCGTGATTTATTCAGATTTTAAGTGCTGCTAAGTCAGCGCAGCTCATTTCGCTTTTTATGACCGAGACCGAGGCAATCTGAGGTTTGTAAATATGCCTTCCAGAATTATGAATGTTTACCAATCGGCAAGATTGGGGCCTTCCACAGACGGAATTTCTTTAATTAATGTACTCTGTTTTAAGGCAAAAACATAAACGAGTTCGTTATGGTGAGTGGAAACTACTTGACAAGATATGCATATTTATTTCCTTTTTCTTTATGCCATTTGACGATTTTGCAACTTAAGAAAATTTAGTCCTTCTTGATTGTACCAAGCGTAAAGAAAAACATTTCATTACAAAAAGATAAGCAATGTGGATGTACTGAAAGACCATTTTATCTAAAAATAAGGAAGAAACTACATACAAATTGAACTAAGGTCTTTTGGATTTTAAGTCCAACTTGCTCTTTTCTAGGCCAGGCTAACTTTTTTAATCATTCTAGAATTACAATTATCTCTCGGAAAATGGACACAAAAATATTTTATTATTTTAAAATTGAGTTTTCAAAACGATAATTAGAATTTTCTTAATTTAGACTTATCGAAAAGGGAGTAGGAAGACTGCAAACACGAGCAGCGTAAATTAATAAAAAAATTTCTTCTGAGGGCAAAAAATAAAACAGGAGTGAAGAGCTTATTATGAGAAGAAGGCTTACTGAAGCAATTTTATTAAATAAATGTCCGGGAAAGATACCACTCTTACAACGTTGACACATCAAAATCGTAATAATGTTTGCAAAAAAGCATTTAAATTGGCCTATTAGCAAATAGCGAAAGATATTCTAAAAGGATGAGACAAAAGTCGAAAATAGGACATACTACATACAATATCAGGAGACCAGCCAATGCAGAATATAATCCTCGCTACAAACCTGAAACATAGTGGAAAAAAAGTTCATTATACTGAATAAAAGGCTAAAGCCTCTCAAATGGATATTTCAACAGGATAATGATCCCAAACATGGGCATGTGCAAGTATTTCTTAAGAGAGGTGCAGACGTTTGGTGGATGGTTTTTTTTTTATTTTAATGTATGTTCGTCGTATTGAATTTAAGAACAAAAATAATATTCCTTTCAGAGCCGCACTTACGATCTGTAGATCTCTAAGCTAAATCTAAGCACACCTCATTGACCAAATCTCTCCATTTACGAACTTTAGCCAAGATATTGGCACAATTAATCTGTAAAAGTAAAGTTTAGCCAAAATCTATAAACTTGTTAACCGGAGATGACAAAATATTTCGTCATACCCGGAAAAGTAATTCAATGGGCGTGACGCATTTTTTAACCCGTTAACCGTGTTTGACGTGTATACTCGTCATGGAAAAAGTGAAAAATTTTGTATTGTGACGACTTTATACATATACTCAGAACACAAAATGTTGCACTTTTTGAATTTTTTTTACCTGTTTATGTTTATAGCAAATTTTGCATTGATTTGAATTCTAAAAGCAGTTATCCAAGCATATGAAGATTTTCAAATTTGAGAAAAGTCTATCAAATTGCCATGATACTGAAACTTCAAAACCTTGGAACAGATAAAGTTTTTGGCCCAAACTAGGCATACATATACACGTATCCATATTTTTTCGTGAAATAAAAATTGATATGGGTAACAATTCACAAATTTCAATTCAGGGCAAAATTTCCTGCTAAAACTAGAGCAGGAACTAATTTAAAAAAAAGCTAACTTAGTACGTTTTACAAAAATGAATGAATATTAACCTAATTTATTTTCCGAAATTGTGTCATGAGATAGGCTTCAAAAGGGAATATGTCTATGAAATCTACCTAACAAAAAGGAATGTAGTTAACTAAAAATTGTGCATATCAAATAATATCGAAAAATCTTAGTGATTAATTGATTTGCACCTACAAAATAACTGCTGACATCTTTCAAAATAAAGGTTCTTTTGTAGGTATTTTAGTCTATTCAATATTAAAAATTTTAAACAGTTTTGTGGTGCAGGCCTCTAGGATGCAGCCCGGTCATATTTAGGATTCGTAATTTTGAATTTCTAAACTAAAATCATCCTGTATTAAGATGTAATGAATAACCTATGCAAGAAAAAACAAATCACATTAAAATCTTTAGCATTTTTAGAACAATAGCCAAACAGATTAAAATTAAAACATACGAAACAACTTATTGCTTGATTTAAAGCGCTTATAGCTCTAAAAACCACAAATGGCCAAACATAAAATGGAAAAAGTGGAATTGTTAAAAGCTGATAAAGTAACAAAATATATTTTATTTTAAAAAGTTGAACTAATCGCCCACGATGAATCATCTTATCTACTTTGTCCAGTTCTAATAAAATCTAACGAAGCATAGCAAATTATATGATTCACGACGGGCCAACTGGTATTTTTGTTTTATTTTGCTTAATTAGAGATGCCACAAGGCTCAATTCTCGGGCCTTTATTATTCACATTTTGTGTTAATGGTCTGTTGATGAATCTGCAAATTAAAAGGATGCGGTAGATGGCCCCAATGACTTTTAAGAGTTAATTTATGAATTTCTGGATTTCTAACATGATTTGTTATATGATAATAATAATTTGTCGTATAGCATTAGTGATTTTTGTATGAAATTTACTTACCGGCTTTTCTGTATAAAATTGTGATAAATTTACAAATTTGTATTAATTTGTAATTATTAGTCAATTAAGAAAACTCATCGAGTTTTTCACAGCCATTCCATTTGATTATTGATTCAGTCCACCGCCCACGACTGATCGTTATTTTTTTTTCTCATATTCATGATATATCTAAATCGTGAGGAGTCACGGATGCGTGCGCTTCGTCTTTTCTTTTAAAGAAATTCGCGCATTCTTGTCACCTAAATTAGGCGATTACTCATGGGTAGTGGCGCTTTCATAAAATCGCGAGAGTTCTGTTATAAATTTGAATTTTATGGCGGTATTATGCCAAACAAAAATAGGTTTGGTGAACTTTTATGCCAGTTTTATAAAACTCGAATGCGTTCTTTGAGTTCCAGAAGAGAGGAAACAAAGGACCACTGGAGAAGTACCAGAACCAGTTAAATTGAATGATAAAAATTAGAGATTGAGATTATACCGCAAAATACTTGTTATCTCACAAAAAAAAGTTTCCTTTTACGAGTTCCTCTAGGCGAAGTTGTTAAACGCCAGCAATGAGGATGTATGTTGGAATAAAACTTTCTTTTTTATTATTTTCAAGCGCCTGCATTCAGCGGTTGTTTCAAGATAAAAAAATAAATAAAATAAAATAAAATAAAACTAACAAGAGAAGAAAACACGCCGAATGGGCTTGAAGATCGTGAAGTCGGCTTCGACTCGACTCGGATGAGTTAGAGCTCCAGCAGGCAGTTTTCCTGGAGTGCTTGTTTTATAAAGCCGGAGGAAAAATAAGACAAAGTAAAAAACAAAATTTACAAGAAGGGCTCCCTTCTGGATGCACTCTCGGATGCATTCGTTGTTTAATGGAATCAAACTGGAGAAACCGGCGAACCTGGCCGCAAGAATGAGCGCTAAAACGAGGAATTTATAAATCTTGTCGGTGGCTTTATCTGGGATGCAAATCAGTTAATTAAGCGTAATACGTTGAGCAAATAAACTGCTCCTCGAAAGAGCTGTTCGGCGGGATACAAAAACAAAAAAACGAACGCATAAACCCCACAGCTGGCACCAGTGCGAGGCAGCAAAATATTTCTTAACATGTCCACTATTCAGCGAAATTAATACCACAGTGCATCCCTCCGGTCGTGAATGCCGCAAATTCCGATATCTCTCTTCCTAAAATGGTCTTAAACACTTAATTACTGCATCAATTAGGCGACATAGTCACATTAATTAATTTTTATAATTCTCTTATTTTTACAGAAGACATACGGTGTTTCTGCAACTTGCCACAATGTGTGTCGACCAGTTACATGTGTCGCACGGCTAGGTCTGGAAATGGTTCTGGATGCTTTTCCGAAATCAGGGAGCCCTCCGATTCGGTGCCAACTCGACACGGATGCGTTGAGCTTCTTAATAATCTGTAAGTACCCCCATAATTTACCATATTTTTTATGAAACGGTCCCTGTATTTAAAATTTTAATTATGACCCTTCTTCTGAAGGTGCCCAACTTCAGCATTCATATTCCGCTGAAATTAAACCAATTTAATTTTATGGCTCTTCATAAGTATATACCTTTAAGAAAATTATGGCATTCCACGCAAATTATAGCGAGTGAAAGCAATGGAACGTGCAAATTTTATATTCTCTCTGCGTGAAAAGGTTTTAACTTTTAACCTTCCACGATGCACTCGCTATTCATTTATGTAAATTTAATTATATTTCCGCAATAAACATTCTTTGGTAAAAGTTATCATGGGTTAATTGATTTATTGCATTTTACTGTTTATTTGATTAAAGGTGGCTTTATTGTGAACTTATACAAATTTTTGTTCACAAAAAAAGGGAATGTTAAAAAACAGATTTTATTTTCGAACAATAGAGTTATGAATCCCGTCGGACCGAAATAACAGTAATAAATAATTTTTCCTTCTATTTTCAGCGGTCATCAAGTACAGTGTGATAATACGCCTCGAAAGCACAATATGAGCGCTCTCTCAAAAACTGACACAAGCACAGAAATGCTGTTTCTTTGCTGCCAAAAGGACATGTGCAACCATGTCGACATCCCCAAGAGTGAACTTAACTCGAAAATAGTTGAACTGGCAGGTAAACTATCATTTCAAAATTGTTATTTAATTTCTGCAGATCTCTGAGCAATTCAGCACTTACCCTTAATAAGCTGAATTGAACAGATTGGTGAAGATATGCGATTTATTTATTTTCTGTGGATATCTGTGCAATTCAGCGATTACCGTTCATAAGCTGAATTGAGCAAATTGCTGAATAAATTGGATTTATTTATTTTCTATGAATATCTGTACAATTCAGCAATTACTCTTATTAAGCTGAACTGGGCAGATTGCTGAAGAAATTGGTTTCTTTAAAAAAACCTGTGAATTAGATCCAATTAAATATAGTGTTTTAGGGCCCTAATCTCGTAGTATTCCTTCGAATCGGATCGAAAAGGGCTTACTAAAGCATCCTTTGAATTGAAGTAAAATTGTTAGTAAATTCACTTCAGTTAATTTTGTCATTAAAAGTGGTAAAAATAGTCGGTTAAACAAATTCTGTCGGCTATTTTAACAACGTTTAACGAAGAAATTAAGGGAACTTAGCACCTTTAAATTTTCAAAAAATCAATCTTTGTTTTTTGATAGAATTTGTTAGAATGAACCCTTAAAAACAAAGAAAGTTAGGTATATTGTATGGTCCAGGCATCGCAGATTACATTTCGGTAAGGTTTATTATAAAAAAAAATTGAATTTTAACTTAAAGCGCAATTTTCTCAAAACAATGTGTTTAATGTGCATGATTAAGAAAAAAGTATTTATCCAATTGTTCTGAAATGTTAACACGTTAATCTGCACATTTTACTGCACAGAATGAACTACGGATGAAAAAATTTTTTGAGTTATAACCGATTTTCGGGGAAAAAATAAATCGATTTTCGAAAAAACGCCGCCATTTTGTTATTTTCCAACCAATTTTTTTTTTTTAGTTCATTCCAAGGCCGCTTTGATGCTGATTGAAACCCCGTTTTTTGTTTTTTTTTCGGACTTTTCTGAGGGCAGTTATCATACACGCCCACGCCGTGGTTTTTTGATGTTTTTTAAATAAATTTGTTGCAGACGACAGTGGGCCACAAAAAATATTTAAAAAATAGTTTCGTGTAGTTTGAAAAGAATTAAGTATACATATGTACATAGTTTCATTAAGATATATCTTTTTATTCAAATTAAAATTAACCTTTGAAAAAAACAATTTTTTGAAAATTTGAAGGTGCTAAGTCCCCTTAATTGAAGTCAAAGCTAACTAAAATGAATTTATGAGAACTTTAGCAACTTTTTTAAAGAATTGTTGTCCAAAAAGGCCTTTTTTTAAGCTCTTTTTGATCCGATTGGAACGATTACAAGAATAGGGCCCTTAATTTCCAGAAAAATCCAAAAACTAAGAATTTATTATTTTTCTTAATTTCAGATTTGTCAGTTTCCGGTCATTTACACTCAGGGAAGAGTGAGATAAGCAATCACCCGATCCACCCGATCCTGCCGCCACCAGGTAAAAGTAGCAACGACGATTGGTTTCGCGTTGCAACAATTGCCGTCCCAATTTGTGGAGCTGTGATTTTATTTTCCCTGATTGCGACAGCGGTTAAAATTCTACGATCCGAAAGGATGACATCCTCGTCACTAAAGTTGGATAGCCCGAGCGATTTTAACCGGAAATTCCGTCTAGACAACGAGGCTCAATCCATCAAGCGATCGCCTCACCTCAGCAGGCTTTGCGGTGGCAACAATCAGCCTTCAACGATTTCCTGTGATAAGAAGAATGAGACAAGAGCTAAAATTAACCAGTTAATTAATATAGAATATAGTCTACTACCGCAGAGCTGCACCGATTCACTCGTCAAAACGAACAACATCGAGTCGAGCTCGAATCTGAATAAAAATGTAAATCTAAGCGTTGGTTCGACGCATAAGAATAAAGAAAATTTCAGCAAGATTTACGACAAGGAGGTACTTAGCCCTATATCAGTTAACTGGGGCGGGGAAGACCCCAAGCCGCTGAATATGTGAACTTAATAAATATATGACAAATTGTGTACTTGTATAGAGATATATTATCTGTGTAAATACGAGAACAATGATATGACTGAAACTCTATTGACTGTAGTACTGTAAATATTCTAGGATAATCCAGTGATCTTCATATCATAACAAACATCATTATATTTAGTTAGCCAGTTAAAAACTAAGTTAAACGAGCATTTTAATGTAAAGAGGAAATAAAACGTTGTTATGTTTTTAAATTGGAGTTTCTTTTCTTCTTTTGATACAATTCATATTAATTAACCTTTAATTAATTGGGAAATTAACTTTTGTTCAACTAGTTCAAAAATAGGGACTTTTTCTTCTCACATAAATTAATCGTTTTTCAATTACTTATTATATTTATTTTGAAATGACCTAAAGCATAATTCGTTCCGAAATCTTGAATTCGTAAATTCTGTCGTTTGATTTTAGATCAGCGACACCGATAACCCCCAAGCACCAAGTTTGGAGCAAATCACATATAATGCTTCACAATTTGACAATCCGCCATTTTGAATTCGTAAATTCTGACAGTCCTGTTGAAATCAGCGACCCAGAAAAACCCCTAATGCCAAGTTTGGAGCAAATCGCATATACTTCACAATTTGACAATCCGACATCTTCAATTCTTCTGACAGTCGTGTTTGGTAGATAAAAACACGCATGTATTCGAATGCAAAGTTGTGACTAAAGGGCTTTGCCTGAAATGTATGGGGAACTGGTGCCTTTTTTTTTATGGCACACTAACGCCACCTTGTTAGATGTGTAGAGTACTTCCATACAAACAATAGTTACTATGGCAGCTCATCTCTAAAGTACATCCGTCTCGAGTTATGCGCCCTAATCTATAACACGTATTTAATTAGGAAAATGGAAATATAAGTTACTTTTAATGGTCCTATACTATTTGTTTTATAGTACAAACTCTACTGGACTCAATTTGCATCATATTGACGTAAAAGGCATAGTGTGACATCAAGTTACGCTTCATCGTAACTCATATTTTCAGTTTTCCTAATGAAATACGCGTTATATAATATGTAGATTAGGGCGCATAACTCAAGGCGGATGTACTTTAGAGCTGAGCTGCCATACTAACCATTGTTTGTATGGAAGTACTCTACACGTCTAACAAGGTGGCGTTATTGTGCCATAAAAAAAAGGCACAATTTTTTAGCATATCTCTTTCAAAACAATCGGTGAAGAACTTTCGGAGGTTTAAGATTTTGAACAAACGAACATTTACATTTTTATTTACATACAGAATTAAATCCATTTCATAGTCGAAAACGGGCTGCGGAAAGCATTGCACTGAAGAGAAGCGAAATCCTACAAGAAAAATGTTTTTGGAGGATAAAACGTATAAATTTATTCAAGATACGCTTGGCGTATCCAGTAAAATAATTGCGAAACAACGCAAGTAAAATAATTGCACAAAGAAACGCGTGGGCGGAAAGGAAAAATTAGTCCTTGTGATGTAAGACAAATAGTTTGTTTATCACGGAAATATCTTTTTATCGCATCAACAACAATAAAACAGGAACAGGAAGCTGGCCTGGCTGGTAGAAGTTCGAGAAAAGTTCCACTGCCAGAACCAAGACTTGTACGGGTCAGAATAAAATTCGCACAGGAACATCAAGATTAGCCCTCATCATATGATGGCAATTTGATGTACTTATCTCAAATTTTAAATTCTTCTTGTACCTATATAACAGCAGGAAATGTAATATCTACAGTATGCAAACGGTAATGCAATTTGCTATATAACCAGAAACAGATAAAAAAAATAAGAAAAAACCGGCTGTTACGTTCCATGACGAAAAATTATTCGTCATAGCCGACTAGCAGATTAAATTGTGATATCAATCATTAAAAATCAGAATTCATTTTAAATAGCTGAATTCAATGGGTAGGGGTCTTAAGAAAATTGTATATGTATACAATTCAGATATTTAAGGTCTTAATGCCGTTTTGATTTAATTTCCCTCAGAATCGCACACAGGATCTATTTGGATTGGAAAAAAACTTGTAAAATAATTGAAAATTAAATTCGTCTGCTAACTCACTCAATTAAAAATGTATACGTATGTACAAGGTGGCGCAAAATTAATCATCCAATTTTATTTTTGTATAACTTTTTTACTAAATAAAAAAAAATGATTTTGAGTGATGGAAATCTTTATTAGGACCTTTAGAATTTTTTCTGTTAAGTGGAAAAGATGATATCCGTCAAGTGGCGCAAAATTAATCACACTATCGGAAGATGTTATAATTTTTGCAAATAGCAATATGCAAATATGATTGACGTAATATTTTACATTTGTGAACTAGACAGCTTACAAACAGACAAGCAATGGAGCGCTATCGATTTTTTTGACCAATAATCGAGTAAACTCCCGTTTTGGCGATTTGGCATGGCCAGCAAGATCGCCCGATTTAACCGCCCCAGTCTTCTTTCTTTGGGGCTACTTGAAGTCGCGGGTTTATGCCAACAAGCCTCAGACAATCGCTGCCCTTAAAGAGAATATTCGACAGGGATGCGCAGAGTTATCACCGGAAATCTTGCGGAAAGTCTTGGAAAATGTGATAAAACGGGCACAAATGTGTATCAACACTGCCGGCAGCCACTTGACGGATATCATCTTTTCCACTTAACAGACAAAATTCTAAAGGTCCTAATAAAGATTTCCATCACTCAAAATCATTTCAATTTAGTAAAAAAGTTATACAAAAATAAAATTGGATAATTAATTTTGCGCCACCTTGTATATATTCGAATTCTTCTTAAAATGACTTCTAGTTCTAGTATCGTTTTTCGAGCCCAACAAATAAATAAAAGCAAAAACCGCAGAATAAGCCCACTTATACGCTCAAAACAATCTCCGATGGGCATACTAAATATCAAAGGAGAGATTTACAATAACACCAAAACTACTGAACTATTCTCGTTGATGAAGAATTTATGTAGATAAAGATTACAGAAAATTGAAAATTAATTTTTATTTAAATTTGGTGTCTCTCGTATAAACACAAGAAAAATTAAAGGGACTGAATCCGACCTTTGAAAATTAAGAATTTTATAAAATATTACAGTTTTTGATTCGATAGGTCTACATCAATTTTATTCAGGCAATGCTGAAGCATCATGATGCTCCCAATTTTGCAATGAAACTCAAAATGTAATTGTATCCATTATTATGCGTATTTAATAAAGTAAAGGGTTTTAACTTACGTTTGTATCTTCTGTAATTGAAATTCGATAACTTCTAAAATTCATTCTGAAAATTTTTGTTGTCAATCACCCAAATTGAAATTACGATTTCAATTTTATTTCTCTCTGTTTCAAAATTTAATTTTTGTAGTCAACTGTTCAATTCAGCTGAAGGAAAGCAAGCGCTGAATTAACTGAATAATGTGAATATTGGCTTTATCTGGAAAAAGAAAATAGGTAAATTAAAACACGATTTTGTAAAATTTGTTGTGTTTTATTAAAATTCGTTTTTGAAATTCCAAAAAATATGTTGCTCTTCTACTTGCGTTATTAAGCTGTATGTGATTTACGACTCTCAAGTTTTCAAATCTGTAATTTACGTTACCACGTTAAGTAATATTCTATCGTACCGTTAAAACTAAAACCTTAATATGAAGATTTCTTTCTCAATTTTATTTCAATTTTTTTTTACTATTTTCTGAATCATATGATGTACATTTATAATGTATATTGTTTTGTTGTATTTTTTTTGTTAATGTTTTTTTTTCTCATGTTTCTTTTGCTTATATCACACGTTTCCTTAAATAGTTTGGTCTCACCGTTCTCATATTACAGATAACATTATTAAGAAATTTCTTATATCACAATTGCACAATTTTCTCACTTTCATGATCGCTACGTTGGAAATTAAAAACGAAATCCAATGAAAGACGCTCATTCGAATTGAAAGGAAAGAAAACTGAAGTTATTTTTTCTTGTTTTTAATTACATATTATTAATTTTTTGTTGTTTTTTCGTAATGCGTAATGCGTATAAAAACTAAGACAGTTTTTTTAATAATAATAGTAAAAGCGACAATAAAATACTAGTGAAGTCCACTCATCTTCATCCGTCTGCCAATCACACTACTAATCTAGGAAATAAAATTGCATTGATTTCACAAAAATTTTTTCTCGGCTGCTAATTTAGTCAGACAAACACGTCGATGTCGACAACGCCCTATTATTTATTTATTTTATTTTGTTTTTATTCTTTTTTTAAAATCGGATCAAGGTAAAAATTGTTATATATTTTTTAAAGATAATTTTCTTTTTAGATAAAATCGACCATTTCTTCACTTGAGCAGAATTCAATTGCACTGTCGCTAAACGTACGTTACGGATGTAGCTACAAGCGGCAATTTACGGAAAAATTAGCAGCGTACACCAACGGGTTATCACAACAAAGTATGCGTAATTAAAATACATAATATAAGTCAAAGTTTCTCGAATACACATTTACACTAGCGCGGATTATGTAAACTTAGAGATTATCATATCGTAGTTATAGCCAACTTATCTTAAAAGTAGTATGCAGAGAATATCGCTCCCTGGCTGGTTTCGTAAGTATCGATGCGACGACGGTTTGTTTGCCTCGAATCGGTTTTGCCAAAAGATTCAATAAATGGATTCAGTTTAGCTGCGGCAGCTCCTACCTTTTACTAGAAATACGGCAGTTTTGGTAGTTCAGTATACAGATACCTATCACGAGCGTCTCACTGGGAAGAAGGAGCGTATTCCTTCTGAAAATTGTTATCCGTTTGAATTGAATACTTACATACAAAAAAAATCAGCCAAAAATATCGTAAACTCTAGATTGCTCATTAAAAAAGTCGACTCATATTATTCAGCGATAGAACGTAATTGCTGAATTGTGCATTCGACTGATATTGGTTCAATTCAGTTTAGCACAAGCAATTGCTGAATAAAGCAGTTTATTACAGAAATTCAATTCTCAAAATTCGACAATTGCTTTTTATAACCTGAATTGATAAAAGTTTTTATATTCCCCATAGTTTCTTTCATATAGAGCTGATAAAAGCTTTTAGGTAAACAACTTACGTTTACAATTTTCCCCAAAATAAATATATTTTAAAATAAGCTAAGATTAGCGATATTTTTGCTGATATATTAAAAACGGAAAAATAAGGAACATTTTGGGAGTTATTTTAGAGCTCATTAGATAAAGCTAACAAAAAACCTTATTGCGCCCTATTTATTGGATATATCTAAG
This sequence comes from Machimus rusticus, assembly GCA_951509405.1. Classification (NCBI taxonomy): domain Eukaryota; kingdom Metazoa; phylum Arthropoda; class Insecta; order Diptera; family Asilidae; genus Machimus; species Machimus rusticus. The sequence goes on from OX608049.1 coordinate 9,081,736, forward strand.
GCTTACCATAAGTTCTTACAAAATTGCGCCAAAATAATTATGATCACTTATTAAAAAGAACTTTTCTAATTAAAGTAAAATGTAAAAGTGGTATTAAAATATATTACACTACAACTCAATTCGGTGAAATACTCTGAGGAACTGAATTGCTTTTGAAATTGTTGTTGATTAAAGCTTAAGGACGAATTATTTTTTTCGTGTTTTTCTCCATCTCGAAATTGTGCTATTTAAGACATAAACAACCGTAACCAAGTATATTTGAACAAATTATATATTTCCATATATTAAAGCTAGAACCCATCGCTCTGATTTAGCTAAAAATTTCGCAGAATTTGAAAGTTCTAACAATACGCTTATTGCAGAGGGCCTTAAGGCGCAATTTTAGAATAATTTTAATTAAAATTCAAACCTTTCGCTCAAAATTTTGGGCCTTATTATTCGAATCTCGTCGTTTCGTTTATTATAGCTGAATTCCATGTAATAATTCTTTTAAGAAATTTTTCATGCAATTCAGCATTAACAGACGAAACGAAAAGATTCGTTTCGTTTCTCAGAATAAGGCCCCTTAACTAGTTCGTAAATAATCAAGATCGATTAAGAGGACGACAAAAAGCCTTTAAATTTCGCTTTATTTGCTAGACTATTTTTAAGACTAGGCGGATTTAAAAATTGTATTTAAATTTGATTATATCTTGTACGTTTAAATCAAAATTAAAAGTTAAGAAATTTTAAAGATTTTATTGAAAAGGATCATTTAATTTAATATATCCCTCGATATATCATTTTCATGATAAAATAAAATAAGAATTTCAATAAAACTTCTGGCGAGAAAAAATCAAATGTACATATTTTAAAATGAGCTCATAGGTTTTGGTCATTAAAATTAAGAAATGTTCTAAAAGTACACTTTTCTTCTTGACTCTGAAATTCAGCTTAGTAGATGTAATCGCTGAATTCTGCATTTTACTGCAAAAACTATCGCCGAGTTCAAAAATTCAGTAATTGCATTCAATTACTTAATGCAACAAAAACTGAATTTGTGAAAAACAGATTACCTCTTGAATGTCGACTTTATCACAGATAGTTCGCTTTTTTCAGTATCGCCGAAAATTACAGAAATTCTTTCTCCAGGATATTTTACTTCCATGGATTTATGTTTTATTAAAAACTATACGAAACTTTCTACGCTCATTGGCTAAAATTGAAAGCTGAGACTATTCTGAGAAGAATTAGGAAAATTATATTAAGAAAAAAATTTGATTAAGAAATTTTAAAAATTTATTGTTTTAAAAATATTGAGGCTATTGAGGCCAAATATGTGAACAATTATAAAAATGTATCATTCGCACTAAATGATATCATAATAAAAAAAATATATTTTTTTAAAAATAAGGTTTTTAAAAAAAAACTCTTAAGTGATCATAATTTGCTGGCGTTTGTTTTCTACATCTGCACAATTACGATACGAGATCTATTTTTCTTTTTTTACATTAAAAACAATTGAACAGCTCTTTCTTGAGATGTACATTTTAAATCACAATAAGCCTCGACGGGCTGCGCCTCTCTTGGCAAAAAAAGACCGATTCTATCGCAAACGACGAACGTGGCAACGTTTCACGAAAAATTCATCCGCAGCTAATGTTTCGTGTAAATATTTTTTTTTTCTACAAAATCGCATCGGTACCACCCTTTGACTGAACTATGCTCTCTAATCTTTGCAGCTTTTGCAGGCAATAAAACGTTGTATTCTTGATTTTCTTTGTTTGTTTGTTTCCATTTTTATTATTATTTTTTTTAATGTGAACATTTTTATTTTCAGTGTAAATATTGCAGTTTGGCTGCAAGATCTGCTAAAATTTATGAACACAGCCATACGTCTACCCGCCTGCCGTTCTTCCTGAAACCCCTCCGTTCCGGAAACGTAAAGACCTCGATAAAATGTTTAACTAAGTTTCTAAACATCGTTCCTGGACAAGGTTTTTTTGCATCATCACACGAATTCCTGCCTCTGCTTGAACATGACTGCACACAGAAATTATTGTTCGTATTTTTTTTTCAATTTTTTTAAATATTTTTTTTTTTCATGTTACTTAGATTTATGTTTTTACTTCTTAAACACTAACAATATTATGTTTAATTATTTGGCAGTTTTTCGCTTTTTCATTTATTTTATCTTTCTCTTTAGCCCTCCGTTAAAGCGCGCCCGCGCACCGGGGGCATAGCTGCGCCGATCGTCCGTGCTCTAGCTAACGACTTTTTATTAAATTTCATTTTTTTTTTTGTTTAAAAGTAATTAAGCCACATTTTGGAATCATATTTAACTTGTGTTGTAACCATTATTTTTTTGTTTTATGTAATCCAAGGAAAAACAGTGTGCGCATCTACCGTGAATACGCATTGTCTTAGAAAAATTACCGGTTATTCATTAAAACGAGAAATATTTCTGAAGTTATTTTGAAGTAGTCAAGTAGTCATACGTTTCTATTTAAATCCGATTAGCGATACAAACTACGGTGAATAGCAGTTGATTGCTTCAACACAGGGAGTAGAAAAATAAACGTCTCGGATGAATACAACATTTCTGGATTATTTACGGATATTATTATTATTTTTTTTAAAGATGTGATTCAGTGGTGAGACGAGTGTCATCTAATTCCACTTAGTGTCCGTCGCACGACCGACAACATATCGTGCGTAGTAGGTTTTATTTTATTATTTTAAATTTCTTCCCTCAGAAAAATGCTTTTCAAAATTATGTTTTGTTTCTCTTTAAAACTGTTCCGAAAAATATCCATGTGTTTCCTAGTCATATCTTCGATATTATCGTCGGCCTAATTTTGTTTTGTTTTTTGTGTTTTTTCTCTTTTTTTGTTTTTTGTTTTTATACAATCAAAGCTCGGTACTGATGCTTTTTAGATCAAAGATTTTTTTATCAAGTTCTCGAATTTGATTCCAAATAGAATCGCGTGCCTTATTTATAATAGAGACACTGCTGTCGCAAACAGTTACAAATATCTGGCAATTAGCAATAGATTCAAAGCGGAAAGCTTTCGATAAATGTTTTTTTTGTGTTTTTTGTTTTTTTTTTTCAAATCTTAATTATCTTTGAGTTCGCTTCTTATGTAATCTTAATCGCTAATATGTACGCTTTCCTCGAGTTTGAGGAGAACATTCTTCGGTGCCAAAAAACTGTATTTCTCGATGTCCGCAAATCCAGTCCCTTCTTCGGCTCATTGACATTAACACTAACTTTCTTACAGAGTCAGATCAATCCCAACCATTCTCTTTGATCATGTGAGCTAGTTCGATTATATATTTTCCTTCCTTGTACTTTTGACTCGATTCGAAAGCGTGTTCCTGTAAAAAAAATATCAATAAATGTTACTATAATTCTGATCAACTCTTAGAAAATTCAAAATTTCTTACATATTTCCATCCAAGGGGCGTCTTACAGCATTCACAGTAAATGTCGGCAACTGCATGCAGACCAGTCAATAGAACACGTTCCTCGGCCTGACCACAAGCTACGTTAACTCTGTGAGTAATAGTATGCTTATTGAGCCGTGTCCATCAATTTTTTTTCCAATATTTAATATACTTACACTGAATTAAAAAGATAGGCACGACCTTGGCTACCTTGAAATGACTGAAATTAAAAAATTAAAGAACGTGTTACTAGCTTAATAATAGAAGACTTAACAATAACAATAAATAGAGTACAATTGATCTGTACGTATTCAAAAATACAATTTCTGCAAACGCTTGTTTAATTCAGCTTAACAGAAACAATTGCTGATTTGCATAGTCAATTACTGAATTATGCAATCCATTGCAGAACTGCATTTTCGAACACAACAATAACTTTAATAATCTATAAATCATTAAAAATTCATAATGCTTCATTCAGCATAACAATTTCTAACCTGATATAAACATACACCCATGAAAATTAGTAGATTATTTGCTCATTGCCACAAAACATTAATGCAACAATCGCGACGAGACAAAAATCCAAAGAAATCGTCTCTTTTTACCTCTTATAACAGAAATACGCAGAAAAATTCCTTTAAAAAATATTGAATGTTATTCAGCTATAACTTTAGATATATTTTCCATTATACTCTCTTTACACTTTCAATAAGTAATTTTTTTCTTTTCTACCGTTGCAAAGAGCCGACACAACACTTTTATTCGGCAATATAATTATTCTACTGGATAAATGCGAACTTCAAATTGAATCACCATTTCCCCAAAACATGTTCACAGGATCAATTATTTTTAAAGACTGAGGGAAATTCTGTCCTTATCGATTCTTTAAGAGATGTACATAATAATGTAAACATACTTAAAATTCTTTTTAGAGCCTATTTTCTAGTGGTTTTCTTTTTTGCTGCGTACTTTTCGCATGTAATGCAATTTTCATTGTTATAATAAAAAAAACTCTTTACGATCTGTAATTTTATGGCACAAAGATAGACATGCAGATTATGCCTTATTTACAAAACTAATTAATGGAAATTATTCGTCCTAATTGTGCACTTTTATTTTTAATTTGCATACTCAGTTTCACTGTTGATTTTAGTAACTCGTAAGGTGAATGCGGTTACTAATCACCGGACCAAATAATACGATAGTCACATGCACTTGCAACTTTACTGCTTGACTAACGATAAACCGATGGTGCAATTCATCATGGGGAGCATTTCGTACTGATGCGAGAAAAATTGCTTTCGTCTAAAACCAGAAGAGCAGAGAAATGTACTCAAAGAGTTAATAGTAAGCAAATTACTGGAAAAATTTTTAAAATTGGCATAGAAGGTTTTTGCGAATTTTATGAAAGAACTACATAGAAATGTTAGACGAAGCCGATAAATAAAATTTTAGTCATTTTCATAAAATTTGTTGGTATATTCCCAAAGCATAAAAGTTCAAACGTGTTATTTTGCTATTCTAATTCTATTTCTAAGTTTCCATTATGGAATTTGTCATGAATCGACTTGTTTCGTCCCTAAGCCTTAGCTTAACAACCCACAATTTTTACAGATAGGTTGCTGGTTGCGAAATAGCTCATTAATGGCTATAGCTGATGCGAAATAGCTCATTAATGGCTATAGCTGAATTTTAAGCTGAATATGACTGTTAGAAAAAAGAAATAAAGAATTATTTTTAAAAAAACATTTACGAGAAAGTAATGTAGGTTCCGTTCTCATGAATTTCCTAAAAACGTTAGGACCTAAAGTCTAGACTCTTCTGTGTTTTTCACAATCTTAGGTTTCGTAGTTTCGAAAATAGAAGGAGGAAGGAGTACATATATTGTTCAGCAATATCTGTAGAAAATAGCTTTGGAAAAATAATAACAATTTCTTTTAAATTATATCTCATTCCTCGTCCTCCTTTCCAAAATTAGTATGTATATATTTTTTTATAATATTTTAGCAACTTTTCGCAAATTGTAAGAAAATCAGAATGTTATAGAAATTTGAATTAGAACTCAAATGGACGCATAAACTCTATCTAGCATTTCAGAGAACAGTTTTTCTTGATTGTCCTTGAGTTCGACTATTTTGATTTTAACATTTAAAACTGTTTTCCTGAAAAATATGATGGGATGGATAATTTTTATTCCATAAGTCGCAATTTACAGATTGCTACTACTACAAAATGTTATACAACGAGCTTTTTTCCCTAGCACCTTATAGGACTAGTAACTTATTTACTCAATTTGTGGCTTTTGTGATGAAACATGCGATTCTTATAACTGTAGTATAGCGCTGAATTGAATTAATTCTTTGTGAGCGAAATTGCAACATAAAGCTGCTTGTTATTTAAAAAACAAAAAAGGAAAATGTTCTAATCTGAATCGAATTCCAGTATAGAACCATATAAAACGTTTGGTACTGATTCAATTAAGTTTCTTCAACCTAATTAATTTTTTGGGGCTCTGCAGGAACATTCCGCAACGTAAAACATGAAACTGAATAGCGCAAATGTAGAGCAACAGTCAGTTTCGAAAAGATCCTTTCTTTATATTCCGTAGCAAAAATTCTTTTAAGATTCGTTTTGAATAAAAGTTGAATGCCCCTTAAAATGCATTGAATTCAAAGTGCTGCGTTAAAAAATGAGAAAAACCCTTCTTCATACAAATAATAGGAAATAAATCAAAAGGTTTTGGTTGACTCACCTTAGAAATTAATTCATCGTGGCTAGCCAGATGCGCCCGACAATGGACACAGGAATAAGTTCTGTTCGTTGGCGGCAGATAAGCTTGAAAGGTTTTCACCATTGTGCCGTTCGAAGTTGATCCGTTTGCCTGGCTGTTTGATGTCGATCCGTTTGCGTGGCCGTTGGCCGCGTCCTTTTTGTATCGCAAATAAATTATATTTTCTTTTATATGCAAAATATAAAATATTCCAAATTGAAAAATGAGCGCTCAAACTCAAACAAAAACTAAAATTAAATAAAAAAAAAAAAGAAGAAATTTCACATTAAAAATTTTATTCCGAACAATGGTGACTATGGTGAAAATTATAAAAAAATTAAAATAGTATTTACCTGGTTTTCCCTGTTCGCGTCCAGGCCGATGCCGTTGCTCCCGCTCCTTTTTGAAAAACAGAAACCTATTTTCGCAGATTTTTGTAGAGACTTGTTTTTATAAAAAATACGGATCTTTCAAGCCTATAGCTTGGTTCTATGTACAGAGGATTTTTCGGGAGGTCTGCTTCAAAATTGCGCGACCTCGTTTTATTTTTTCCCGGTGTCCCGCAAATTGGTTCAGTTCCAGTGTCAGGTAAAGAACCAACTAAAAAACTCAACAATTCCTCTCTTCTGTGTGTTGCTGCCGTGCTCGGCTAAAAGTATTTGTCACAGCCGCTTCAGCTGCAAAACAGAAAAGATATAATTTTTTTTAATTTTTTTAAAAAAATAATATAGATAACATGTAAATGCAGCGTTTATTGCGAACGTAGCACGATTATCACTGAACGTTTCGAACTAACTTCGAGACTGGCAGAAGAAATTTCATTCTTGTTGTGTTGTAATTTTAGGGTATCAGGTGTTCAAGGAAGTCGCACACTTCACAAAGATGCTGGTTCTGGGCGATACCCCGAAAACTCAAAACTCTTCGAAGCTAAGAGGGAAATGAGGGAAGAAATGAAAAGACGAATGCAGAGGAAGTAAACAAGATAATGCACCCAGGTATGTTGTGCAAGTTATGCTGACACGTTTCTTCATGTTACGGTGGCTGTGCACCTGAACCATATCTCCATCGGACCGAAACAAAGGAGGAAAGAATTTCGCCCTGTTGTTTTTTCCAAGAAATTTGCTGTATCTGCATCTGTTCAGGTACACAATGATTAAGAGTCGAGTTTTCAGTACTTATCCAAAGAATTCCATGGAAAACAAAAAGATCTAAAGGCACCGCATTCCCAAGTGAAACAATTTTTTAACAAAAATAATTGGATGTATAGATGCATTTCGCTGAATTAATACAAACTGCTTTAAATAACTCAATGTCGTATGAATTACGATACTGTTCGATAAGTTAGTAACTTTGAAATGAAAGAATTTTACAAACTGGCATAAATAATGGCTATTCAGCTATAAGTTATAAGCGTTATATGAACCTTATATTCAGCTATGAGGAATACATAGCTGAATAGCTAAATTTAGCAAAAAGGTTTTCTGTAATCAACTAATTTGATTTGAACCAGAAGTTGGGAAGCAGTTATCATAAAACATTAATCTAAATAAACATAGGGATTTCAATTCAAGAGAATAAGAATCAAGAAATATGAAGATATAGCATAAAATAAACAAAGAAAATTGCTTACCATAAAACATTCTAGTCTTATTCGCCGTGCATAAAAATATATAAAAAAAATTATACTCTATTGGAGTATTTAAATTTACCTATTTTTCGAATTTATTATAAAAATGGTATTTTATATCTGAAAAAATTTTGAAAAGATGTATTTTTCGATTTATTTACCATAAGTCTTCATAATGGACATCAACTAAAGCCAGAGGTGCAATCAATCGCACAGGTTTTCTGTGCATTAAAATTGCTATGCCGCAAAATGTTCATCTTTTGACATCGAATCATTTCAAATTTCCAGCAATATACTGCAAATTGAATATATCTTGGGTGTTCTCGCATGTTCTCAATTAGTATGGAAAAAGTTGATCTAAAAAGAAGAAATAAAATAAATCAATCAGTTGGTTCGTGTGGCAAACGAATTGATTGATTGTCTTTCAGCAATGAATCAAAATTAAGCCCACCCCGAAAAAAAAACAAATATTTATTTTTTCGGTATAAATTAAATTATCAAAGTCTCCTCCTCAGCTCAGAAAGTCTTAATTTTGAAACCTTTTTTTTCGAAATATAAAACACAAAACTCGTCAGAAGCAGCACACTTTATAAATAAAATTCAATCTGGCGTGAGGCAATTATACAACAATTTGAATGTTGTTGAAATCCTTCCGCAACAGCTGGCATGCTTTCAAATTGATTTATAAAACTAATTTTATTTATGCGAGAAAAATACATAATTGAGGAGAGGACTTCAAAGACTCGCTTGCACTGAATTGTTTGCAATTGAGCGCGCCATAAGGAAAACCTTGAGGCATTCTTCAACGCTATTTAAGTGTTATCATCACGCATAAACAGCCCCGGCTTTTTTACGCGGCGCCAGACCCGAACAAAACAATTGGAGCAGAGATTGCCTGCAAACTGTGCTGCGGATTAAGTAATTCTTATATATTTTTTCCACTCTGTTTAAAACACGTAAAAATTACTCTTTTAAAAATTTTAACTCTTAAAAACAGACGTTTGATAAAACTGAAAAACAAATCCATAGAACTTTGGATAAAATGTTTACGAATATTAACAAGATGATTACACAAATTAAAATTACTAAGGGAAATAAAAAATATTATAATTGGATACTATTCACAAAACATTCTAAAACTCTTTTAATAATACCCTGTAAAGTTTACAATGCAGAGTTAAAAAAAGAACGCTTCACTCCTTCTAATGAACCCTCATTCAATTCTCCACCCCTTCTTATTCCTGAGTTTCACATTTCTAAAGTTTAAAAAGGTGGAAACAACATTAATCATTTTTTGAACGAGACTGGAAAATGAAATTTATAAATGACAGAGAATTTTTAAAATATTTTGTATACTTTGGCAGTTTGAAATGGAAAACTTATGGAAAGGTGATTTAAGACTTATTGAAACAGTTGAAGGGTTCTTCATTCAGGAACATCTTAATCAGCTTTATAGAGTATATAAAGAAAGTTACAGGGTATTTTGTGAATAAAGTCTCCAAAATACATAACTTTGTTGATTTTCTCAAAAACCCAATGATAAAGGATTTTATTCCCATTGTAATTTTATTTCACAAATTCATCCATTAACGTTCACAACAGAATAATTTGTAATACCAAAAGAAGTCCATTCCTCTTTCACGAGCCATAATTCCTCAATTAGCACCACCATTTGACTTGGAACAGCACCGAATAAGTTTTATTTACAACTGAAATATTTGTTTAAAATCTTTTTACACTCGACAGATATAGTGTTTATGCTAAAATGCTTAATAAGAATAAAGTTGGGTGAGGCGTAATTGTCACCTTTTGAAAAACCACTCCTCAAAATATAAGCTCCAGCGAAATTGCTTCCAATAATCCCATTAATACGAAATCATTTAAAGTTCTATTAAAAGCAAACAGGTCCTAGGCAACAAGAACTTTGGTAGTAATCAGTAATCCAAAATGTTGATAATGTCGGGACCTTTCAAGTCGCATTTGAGGGAACAGTAACAACGCTAAAAATATTTAATTCAGCTCGAGTTCGTAGGCAGTAAACCGATAAAATCTAAGTCACGTCACGATACCACTCGCCTTATTTTATTTTCAGGTGAGACTATCCAACAATGAAATTCCTCGCTCCCTAGGCGGTGCCTTCCTCCTACGCCTTTGCATGAATTCAAAACTAACCTAATATAAGTTTTATGAGGAACCTTTGTAAGACAATTTCAAGTTTAATATACTTTAACTTAATCTTTTTTATGCTCTATTTAGAGGGAAAATATATCCAAATAATATGCACATATATTCAAAATTAAATTAAAATATTTTAAGAGGTTTTTCTAACTTTCAAGACTGACACCCTTTCGTATAATGTTACTTCGTTTTCTTTCAGAAGTGTAAACTTTATTTTTAGGGTTCCGCGCATCGATAATGTAAAAAGGTACCCTATCTGGTGAAACTAAATGGGGTATAAAATGAAAATTCAATTCAAACTTGATGCATCAACTTAAAACTTGAATACATATTCTCAAATAAACTTTTTACAGCATTCGAAATTGGATAAATTTGTACTTTTCGATTTCTAAAAGCTAAAAGGAAAAAACATGAATTTTGTGTGCAATATTTAAATGAACTCAAGTTTTATGGAATTTAAAGTATTTTAAAAAGTTTAAAAAGTAAGATATTTCATCTGAAAATTGTATGTAACTAAATCGTAATATTAGAAACAAAACCTTTGAGAGTTACTCAACTTTTACTCATTAAGATAAGCAGAATTATAGCGCTTCCACGTTTTTGAAAGGGTTCTGTGAATCACAGGATTCTATAGTAGTGATAGAAAAATTAATCACAAAATCGTTAAGGTATTACCCCATATTAATTGCATTAATCATGGCTAATAAGGGCTATATTAATTTAATGAAAAAGAGTTAACTAAATGTATTGTATTGTATTGTATGTAATTTGCTTAATATAAAACCCAAAATATCAGTAACACAGTGGCTTGTTTATTATTATAATTAAATTTTCTCGTAATTGTTAAATAATGACACAATCGAGAATTTGTTCTTACAATTCTTACAAATTCTGTAATGAAATAAAAACATTTCGTAATATTTTATCATAGAAAAACAAAACAGAATTTTTGTAAGACCACAGTCAGGTATAAAAAAATATTAAATTGTAAATAAGATAGGTACAATCACACAATTTTAATAAATAATTTCTAAAAGAAACTTTTCTAAAGTTTGCACAATGAATATTATTTAAATACAATAGAAGAACATTTAATTTATGTAAAGTTGAACCGTCGAATACAACGGCTCATTTGCTTATCCTAGACTTATAAATTAATTTATGCCAAGAGTACGTGTCAAGTTAAGTGAAATGAATATATTGTGAAACAAAAGGAACGAATTAATTAGCAACATGTTATAATAGTTTATACTAATTTTATTATTTAGCACACAATCGCAAAGTGAATTTAATTATCAACGCAATACGATTTGATTTAAATACTTGTTTCAAATTTATATCTACTATTTAAGATCGATCACACGCTTTTCAGTCTAGGAAAATTAAGAGGTCATAAATTTATAAAAGGTAAAGGTTTTTGGACTTTTTTATTAGTATTACACAGGGTGTCTCCGGGAGGTCAATACTGCAGGGGGTGAAAGGTCAGACCGAGACAAGCAAAAAATCGTATGGGTGGGGGGTGGCATCTCGCACCGTTTAGCAGTTACAGGGTGATTCGTAAATCACGATGTTGCCTTATATGTCTATTTTTATCTTTTTTTCACGCATCGCAGCGACCCGTGAATTTCGGAGAAAAGTGAAAGGTGAAAAATCGCGAAAAAAATTACTTTTTTCAACTTCCAGGGGTGATTGCGGCCAAGGGGTTGGGGGTAGGGGGTAGGGGGGTGATGTTGACCTTTTTGGAAAGGGCTTTAAAATAGTGAGATCGGTTTGGGTTCGCTGCGATGCGTAGAAAAAGAGATAAAAATAGCCATATAAGGCAACATGGCGATTTACGAATCACCCTGTAACTGCCCCCCACCCATACGATTTTTTTTCTTGTCTCGATCTGACTTTTCACCTCCTGCAGTATTGACCTCCCACCCGGATACACCCTGCATATACTTATTTAGCGGACATAAATTTAAAAATTTTTGTACTAGTATGTTTATATTTTTCATTAATACTTTAAAAACTGAGGAACGTTATACTGGCAAAATGTAGCATCAAAGGGTTCAATTTTTAATTGTGTTTTTCTTAATATATCACATTTTGGGACAGGAAATACTATGTACTACGAAAATAGATGTTTTGTTTTGAAATTAGTAGTTTTTATATCATATTTTGACCCGAATATTTTTATCATTTTATTTCTGCCATTAATTTCATGAATGCCATAATCTCGAAACTACAAGAAGTCTATTTGAATAAATTCAAAAAAGACATCATGCTAACTAACTTCGCAAAAGTGAACCAAAGGAGTCCATATCTAAATATACTTAAGGTGCATGTTTCTACAGACAATTATGGATTTATAGATTTATTACCAACAGTTTCTACAACGAAATATCATTTTTAATCGGTTTCTTTTAAAAGAGAACTAACCCTCTTTGAACCATCCCCAACTGCTCACGAAGCACGAATATTTACATATAGTAAACTATGAAAGAAATAGTAAAATAGTAATAAAACGCGTGCCGCAAAATAATAGACCCACTCCATGAGCTATAAAATATGGGCTGAAACAATAAACGGCCAATAAATGCTTTTTGCGTAGTGTTGAACTCAAAATATTGCCTAATTATGTTTTGTTCTGCCAGAATCAGCATTAAGCAACTTTTCCTATATTTTTTTTAGACCAACTGAACCAACAAATCTGAGCCATTTCAAAACATCTCTAGAAAATTAGTCCAGATTTCAATAATTTGTCAACTTTCTCTCCTGTTCGAAGAGAGACGTGTGACGTATTTTTTAAGTAAACCGATTGTCATGTTGCGTTTTATTATAATGGTGTATTTCTGGTAGTTGAATGGCCTACGTTGTTTTCTTTTCAAGGTTGCTGCGTAAAATAAAAATTGATTCACTCATTCTTGAAGCGGTCGCTCTCACAAAAATAGGAAAAAGTTAAGACATTCCGGGCACATTTTTATTTTTATTTTTAGGGATATAATTCACATCCATTGGGATACTTGAACTTTTGTAAATAAATGTGCACTGGTCGCAGAGATGGCACATCAAAGAATTTCGGCTCGGTTTTTAATGGGATCTCATTGAAATCTGAATTTCTTGAGAAGAGACTTAATTTCACAATGTCTTACTAGGGTGAAAGAAGAAATGGGTAATAAATTAAATAAATACTTCAGCTGTTTAATGAGCCATAAACCAAATATTTTGTAATATTTTGAAGAAAGTTCATTAATTTTATAGTCATTAGTTTTTGTTGCCTTGTATGATAAATTGAATTGTATTTATATACTAAAATTACGAAAATCACAGTATAAATTGAAAGCAAATTTAAGTGCGCACTATACTTTTAATAAATAATCAGTGGTTTAGTCGGTCGCATAAAATATTCATTTCGTTCAACGTGACTTGTTTCTTTTGCATAAATTAATTCATAATTAAAGTCAAGAACATACAAATAAACTTCAATTGCGACAGTCACAAAGAAGTTTGCATAGTCTTCATTTCCCGATTGCTATTCTCATTTCGTAAGTTGCTCTTTTTTTCAAAATTTTACATACATATATGAGAATCTTCTTTCTTCTCAAATTTGTGGCGCAACCCCTCTAGCGAAACCTTTTAGAACTAATTAACTGACTTAATTAATAGTAAATTCTGGTTAATTTTGAATAATTTTGTTCTGTTTTAATTATTTTCGTAATTCTTTGTTGTCTTCATTTTAATTTGCATGATGTTTAGTTCTACTTCTGTCATTAAATTACATAGTTTTGATTTTATATTCATTATTCTTAACTAGACCTGAATTTCAAAAAGATAATATCAATGTTTAGCATTTGGCATTTATTTTATGCGCCCCTTTTTTTAACAACAATATTTTTAAATTTTTGCCTTATCATAAATCTCATGAAAATTCATTTCTAAAAGCTGTGTTCATAAGAAACAACACAACAGAAATATAAATTAATTGTAATGAAACATGAGAATATTCTTGTAAATAATAAATAAAATGGAACTTATTTATCAATTTAGAACATAAATATGTATTTTTTTAATTCACATAATAACTATATTTGTATTGAATTAAATACAATTTTAAATATATTTGAGATAATCCAGAGAGGAGAAATTATTGATATACCTCTGTAAAAATTTTTATATAATTAAATTAATTTTTTTATTATCGCCAATTAATAATACGCTTCTGATTTTGGCATCCCAACTCAATGTGCAATTTTAGCTTGATACTTTTTTTTTGTATTGTAGTATTCACTTTCAAGCCCACGTTTTCACAAAAGGCTTTCAGCCAAAATGGGATCATATCACGAGTTGAATATTCTAAAATAAGAAGAAAAGAAGATTTCGTGGCAGCATACACAAATACAAATGTGATGGAACTATTTTTAGATAAAAATAAAAAAATATAAAATAAATAGAAAATAAATTTATCTACGTAACATTTTCAGCACATTTGTTGTGAACGTACTCAAATTGAGAATCTGTGGCATAGGACATCATGTTTTATGCTATTCGATGTAAACTTCCGCAATCGCGAAAGCGTTTCTTTTTTTAAATTTATAGTAGACATAGTAACAAGAATCGAATTCCTGACCTAACCCAACATCAAGAGTCGAACTGCTTCTTTTTGGCATCTTCGTCGCCGAGCCGCAGTTTATAAATAAAACGAAAACATATCGCCTACGACTCTCCACCGATTTTATTTTGCCCAGCACTCTATAAAAGAGACAATCTCACACTTATCAAGGTAAAATTGGCTGTTTGATAAGCATCTCACAGCTCGAAAAATTGGCTCCGTGGGTCTCTACGTCTTCTACGGCACCATCGCCAGCATGCGGATTCAAAGAAACTGCGCAGTATTTGAAGAAAACTTCGAAGACGTTGTGCTTTTGCGCGCGCAGCTTTTTTATCGGGAAACTTTTCTGTTGTGATTCTGCAGTCGAGTACTGTTTATATGACTTAAAACAGCCGGAGAGGGGCGGCCTTTGTCTGGTTGATTGTACTCTAAAATCCACGCATACACTGCAAAACATGCACGACTCATTCTCGCGAGATATCGCAAAAATACAACAAATAATAAACACACAGTCTGCTTGCGATCTATTGTTTATTTTGAAAAATTTTATTGTTTTTTTCCAGATTGCGAAAATCAGCAATATGTACAAACATCTTGTTTTGTAGGTGGATTCTGCGCCTTATCACCGGAAGGGTTTTAACGACCTACACTAAGACGTTACAAATCCACAATTAAGATTGCAAAAATCTAAAATTTCACAAGCTCAGTGCCCCCATAAGAACATTTTTATTTCGCAGAATTGTGACCATATGTTTGCCTGTTATCACACTAGCGCTATCGCTTCTATTTAGAAAAAAAATAAAAATAAATGTAGAGCACTAACTGTAAAAATGATAAACATTGAGGACATTGCTACACTAAAACTTGACAATGTGCTGAAAAAAAAATAAATTCAGCACGATGAAGACTATATAAAGGAAAGACTATAAATATGGATTTAAAAATGTTTAACCACCTATAAACATACCACGATTAGTTTGCAGAAATCAACATCAAACTGAAACGACGCAGCAATTTTCTACTTAATTTAAAATTAAAACGACACTCTATACGTCGTTTTTGCTCGAACGTTGATTTTACCCACATTTTCACAACGTTGACTTATCAACTTATCAGTTTCATGCAAGCCAGAGTCGAACGAAAATCATCAAATCGATTATCGTTATAATTTACAAAATTAGGCTAAAACGACATTTGATGCGTCGTTTTTATTAAATTTTCAACTTGGTCTCAAATAGATTCGAGCAAGTTGTACTTAACAAGCATATCTGGGCCATTTTGCGCAAGTTAAAGTCAAGGGTTGTTTAAATTCATGAAATTGAATGAAAAAGACACTCAACGCAATGTCTTGGTTCGATGTCGACGTATAAAAGCTGATTGAAGAATATACAGCGTAAATATTGAGCATACGTAAATTTGAGTAACAAATCCTTTAAACACAAAATTCTTAGTTTTTCTTATAATTGAAATAAGATTGATTTAATCTTATTTAAACTATTTAAATATGAGACCGCATCAATCTTCCTGTTCAAGAATTTAGTTTTTGCATTGAACTGCTTAATTCAGCTTAAGAAAATCAAAGCGCTGAATTGGAACTGTTCAATTCAGCTGCAAAAAATCGAGTACTGAATTGGACATTTAACTGCGGAAACTGAATTCTTTAACAAGGGGAATAAATTAAACTTCAATAATTCTTTCGTTCATACACAATTTTCACTTCTTGCATTCGACTGTTCAATTCAGCTTAAAAAAATCAAAGCTGAATTGGAAAGTAAACTGCAAAAACTGAATTTTTGAACAGGAGAAGTAAATTAAAGTACAACAAAGTACAATTGAAAATCAAAATTTCCAAATTACTGGATCATAATTTGCTTTTATTTTGTGCGTGTTTTTGAGGAAATTGTTGCCTGACAAGTACGCATTAAGGTAAAAAAATTTATGACTGTTTATGAACTGGACTAGAAAAGTGAGTGTAGATATGCGTGCTTGTCAGTATTTTTTCAGTAAATTTTAGTTCAGGTACCAGAATTTACTGACAAGCACGCTTTTTTAATTTTTATATGATACTGTGCTGGGTAAATTTATAAACAGGTGTAAACTTCACTCTCTTTAAAATAACCGTCAACATAGAACACCTCACACCTTTTGAAAAGAAAAAATCGCCATATCAACATGCTGTCCGGCACAACAAGTAAATTAATCCTACCGAGCAACTGTTTGTCGAATGGAAGATATATCGAGAATGTTATTCCACTCGGGCAAGTGGAGTCAAAGAACTATACCCAAGTAACAACGGCCAGTTAGCCGAAAGCCAATACACCAGCGCAAAACCAACGACTTGCCAATGAGTTCGTTGCTCCTTCGTGGTTGTAGTTGCCGTCGTCGTCGTTTCGTTGGACGAACGGAGGCTAGAGTTCCGAGTGTCTGAGACATGGTATATGTCTGGTCTTGGCTTATTTTTTTTTATAATGGTAGATGCGATTCTTTGTTCTCTCATGTCCACACGGATAAATATATATATGTATGTTAAAATGTCCAAGCTCAAAAATTCAAGAGTAGAAGAAGGAGCTAACCGGCAGTAACTGGCCAGTTGCTCTTAGTACAACACCAGGTATAGTCTACTCCTGGATTAACTATACACTGCGATATAACGATATAAGTTATTGAAAGACGAAGAAACTTTCTTTCTT
Organism: Machimus rusticus; assembly: GCA_951509405.1. NCBI lineage: Eukaryota > Metazoa > Arthropoda > Insecta > Diptera > Asilidae > Machimus > Machimus rusticus. Next base: position 9,099,024 of record OX608049.1, read on the forward strand.
AATTCTAAGCCTCTTAAGAACACTTTTGCGTATTCATTAGCGTCATTACCTCTATCGATTTTCAATTCCAATTAAATACGTATCAATCGCCGGCTCGTGGGGGTACACAACAAATCGGTGGATTTGTTCGTTCGGTCCGGGCCTCAGCTGAGAGGAAAAAAAAAGTGTGTCGCAGTTCGCAACCCGTTCACGCGGCTGTGCTCAAAGCCTTAAGGTTAAATTTAATTAAAGCTAAGTCCCCCCTCCTAACCGTCTGCATATAATAGTAGAAAAAATGCTACGATAGTACAAAAGAGTCTATATTTTGAAACGAAAGATTTTTCAAGCACATGGATGGATTGATGATGGTTCGTTTCGCTACAACATAGAAAAAAAAGAAAAACTAAAGCTCGGTCGGACACTCAATTGATGTCAATAACACTCGGTTTCACTGGCCCTCAAGGTCTTTAGAACGGGACTGTTAGACACCAGGTAGAAACAACATCACTGGTATAGAAGAACAACTTAAAACATAGGTTGCAAATCGAGAACAGCAACCTATCACCGGAGGCGATTCCAAGTTAAGTCGATGTATAAAACCAGCCTCGTATAGCGGTAAAATCCGCGAATCAGCATTTCTAAAAAATGCAATACGTTCGAATGTTCGATCGCTGATTTATTTTTCCTCTCTATATTTTTTTTATGTAATATACTCACTTTGATTCTAAACGTGTGCTGTTGAAAATCCAAGATGGGTTCAAATTATGTTAACTCGTATTATTTTGAGGTAGTTCGTGGTATTTGGTTTGCACGCTCGAACTGCTAAGTCCCGAGTTAGCCACCGCAATAGTACTCTACCCCGGATTTATTTATTTATTTATTTATTTATTTTCTATAATAAAGCACTTGATCGGTGTTAACTCTAGTTCTAGTAGACAGTATATTTTTTTTATTTAAAAAAACATATTTTCATTAAAACTTTTATTTTTATTTTTTACGTCGTAGGAAACCCTAAAAGATTTAATTTTATTTTGATTTTCTTTCTATCTAAAAAGGCTGTCTTTACCCCCCCGGACTCAGTATAAACAAAGCTACTTCTCCGCGATGTAGACGACGACGGTTTCAGAGTAGAACTGAAGTCGAGCCAAGACTTGTACTTTTGTAATATTTCAAAGCGTCAGAGGTCTTGTTTCCATTAGGAAAAAGACTGCGCCGTAACACTATGGCAGTGCTGCCACGGTTTTATATTCGCTCCTATACAAATCGCAGCGCCACAGCTGGTTTTGTGTCTCTTGACTCTTGAGTGAAAATGATACGTATTTTTTCTCCCCTTTATCTTTATTTTCATTTTATTTTTATTTTTTTTCATTTGACTATCAGCCGAGGTGAGTAACTTTCATGAAAGCTGCTGCTCTATGGTGCTCCTCATAAAATACATGCCCAACGAGCCCCAAACAGTTGGTGCTCCGCCACATTTCATTTCAACACTTGTTGGTATCTTCTAAGTGTGTGCAGTGAGCTTTTTACTTTCAGAGTATCTCCGCTCGCCAGGCCCCAAAAACAGCTGTGTTAAGTCGATAATCAGACTGCGAATGAATAATGTACAGTTATGATGAAAAGTTCCGTTAACTATCGGACGTTCCAAATCCATATTATTATTATTTTTTTGTCAAACATTGCTTTCAATCAAATCCCGTTAAATTTGCCCGAATAGTTTTACCAAGGTCTATATTTAACTACCATTTTATAACCTCTCCAAAAAGTTTAAAAGCCATATTACATCCTCTATTTTGAATTCCATAAGCATATAAAATTTAGTGTCCTTTGTCCGCCATATTGAATGCGCCATTTTGAATTCCAAACTCTGTAACCTTGAACGCTTGACATTTCTCACAAAAAATTTCTGACCTTGAAGTTTTTAAGCAAGGTCATTTTACTCAGGTTTTGTTAAATCACATGAACTTTAGAATTTGGACCCTTTCATTTTCGGTGTTAATTTCATAATATATCAGTTCTTTATATTTCAATTATAACACATTTTTCAAATTATTCCACTTTCCTTTTTCTTTTCCAAGAATAAAATTCTTTGTAATATTTTCAATTTTAAATAATAAATTACGAGTACTGTAGCGGCATCTTCAGTGACAATTACCTTGATTTTATTCAGTAGCCATTTTATATTAAGTTTCAGGCTTTTTGGATAAATAGTCGACTCCAAAAAAATCATTTATGTGCTGTTTATAAAATAAGAAAATAAAAATTAATTCTTGATGTAGTTCTTATATACGTAGAACATTTTATGAATTTTTTCAACTAGAAGTCTAAAAATAGAAACAAGAAAATACATAAAATCTAATGAAGCCATATATACTTTTTACATACCTACATACATTTAAACATGTCCCATACGTTCGAGATTGGTGTAATGTATATTAAAACTATTTAAAATTTTGATTCATTACTTCAAATTTTTCTTTGTTATTATTTTCGTTACATTATTTCCCATTTGCTTCTTGAGAAAAATATAATAAGTGTTTCACGACTTGCGTGACATGATCGTGATGATGTCTTGTTGAAAATAGAGCTTATTTCAATTCATTTTATGCAACTTAGGCCATAATTATCTTTATATTTTCCAGTTACGCTTATAATTATTAGAACCATCAATATCTGTCCATACAATGAAAACGTACTCATTCGATGAAGGCCACTTTCATTTAAAAATTTGTCTAAAATACACTTATATCGGTATTTATAGCATTTCAGGACTTCGACAGCATTACCATAAATTTGTGAAGGTCGAACTTGTGCTCTTTTATGCTTCCTTCACCCTCAATGACCTTAGCCTTTTTTTTAAATGCCATAGAGGCTTATTAGAAAGCTTCTAGTTTAAGGTTTTAATTGAGTCTTTTCATTCAAGAGCCATCAGTTCCTAAAAGTAAAAGATGTTTTATTTTTTATGAAAAATGCTATTTACAATGTCTTTTGTATCAAATCTTCAATAATATAGAGGATAAAATGTTGTGAAAACAATTAACTTTGATTAAAATCTATTTTCAAAAGGATAAATATGAAATCTTTGTGATTTCATAAAGTTTGTATCAATATTGTTTAACGGAAAGTGAACGATGACGAGAGTAACGAAGTCTAGAAATACAATAAATTGAATTGAATGGTTTCTGTAGAAAAATTGTTAATCGTTTCCATCAAATACCAAAAAAAATCCCGAGGAGCCAACGTTAAATTGTAAATTTCATCTGTCGCGAAGCTTCTTTCTCTCAAGGCAAAAAGAAAATCATCTTGTCTAGACAGTGCGACTTTCAACTTTGTGTATATAGTTTAAGTTTGGGTCGGGGGTCAAACACACCCGCACAAATAGTGTTTGAATTACATTCAGCCCTCGTCCAGACTTTTGCTAGGTACTGTACAGAGTGAAGGTACCCACCCTCGCATCAGGATTCGGGAGAGAGGCAGGAAATTCCACGAAAACCAGGATAAATAAAAGAGGAACATCGCGTGCTTGCCAGCAATTCTGGTGAATGGAATCATATGACGATGGCCGGTGGTGCGTCTGCGCCGGCCAGCTACGTATTAGGCCTCATTTTTTTTCAACATAACATTGCACGCAAACAAAAATAAACAACATTAAAGTTAAGATGGTACTAAGATATTGGGAAGAAGTTGCAAAGATACAAATCATCCCCCAAGACGTTGCCGCTTTAATGCTAGTCGTTGTCTTCATCTTGGTCTTCGTCTTGGTTTTGGTCTTTACAGTCGTCGTCGTCGTCGACGCACAAAGGAGACGCAATTCCGTCCAATAAATATTTTTGTAAGCGCGAGAGCGTTTAATAGCGCATCACTTTGAGGTCGCCCAGAGTAAACAGATACTTTGATACAGCTTTCTTCGATCCGGGAGTACTCGGGATAAATAATTCATCACCGTCTTGAGCGGGGCTGGTTAGTCACTAATTCCGTCTAGTTAGCATGTCCCCTTTTTTTCAACTTGAGGCAATTCCCACGGACAAAGGTGAACAAAGAAGTCTACGTTTCTGGGTCCCAATTATGAATTTCACGTGGCAAATATTTATGCGTCTTCAATCTATGGGATGAATGATAATTCTAGATGGACAAATACAAAATTCAAGTATAGTATATAATATTATTAGCTTTTTCCGCGTGAATCTCAGAAAAAAACAGAATAGGGATAAAATAAGCTATAAACCTTTGTATGGAAGTCCGTCATTTCAAAAGATATACAGACGTGTAATTTGGTACATATTTATCACTGAAAAACGTCATTTGTAATTTCTATCCAAAAGGCTAAATACTCAAAAAAAAAATAACGATATTTCCATACAAACCCTCATCCCATATTTTACCCTTTTAACACATTACGGACGGATGACGAGATATCTCGCCTTTCATATTGCGTCAATACGAGCCGTTAACGAGATATCCCGTCTTTCATATTGCGTCGATAGAGGCCGTTGACGAGATATCTCGTCTTTCATACAGTATCGTCAAGGGCCGTTGTAATGAGATCACGGAGTTGTTAATTGTGCTTTGTGATGTTCCACTTCACTTAATTACATGTGTTGCTATGTAAATATCATTCTTTAAAAAAATTTTAGTTTGTACAATTTTTTAATTAATATGTATGTATGTATATTGAAAAATCATTCATTTGTGAAGTTTTTGTTGAAAATAAATATTTTACGTTACAATGATTTTTAACTACTAACAAATTATAACTAATAATTGAAAAGATTTGACGCAAAGAAATATCTGGCCACTGAGTACGGTAAGCAATAAAATGTCTGGTCCGCAATGTGTTAAGAAATAAATTTCCAAGAATCTTGATATATGTTTTTCTTAATTTCTAACTTAAAGGTCAAATACCAAATTTCATGGATTTATTTTCATAAATAAAAGATTTTCATGCAATTTTATCCCCTTATCCCCCTTTATCCCTAACGACACAAAAAAAAACCTTCTGTTCAAATTTTATGTAATTAGCTTCAGCAGTTTCGGTGCGATCATCGCATGCATTGTAATAAGCTCATCGCAGTGTGACTTTACATTATTTAAGATATTTATTTATGCAAATTATTTAATATCGCTTGGTTTTTTTAATAATTGGTATTCAATTTCTTTTTTCATAACAATTTATAGATAATAATAATAATAATAATAATTGAATTGATTATCGCAATAACAGAAATTATGTTCATATGTCATATTGTGTAAATATAAAATAACTTGACTACAGTGCTACTTATCGGATTCTAGCAGGAAATTTACCTCAATCGGTCATGTCGTTTACAGACATCAATTTACACGATCACTAATAGACGTACCAACGATTATATATGTATATAAAGAAGATAACCAAACTGACTAGTAGCTACATTACATGCTAAATTTGCTGCCACCAAATCGATTAGTGATGGTTGCTTAATGATAATAGCAATTTTATTATCATTAAGCAACCAATGCTAAGCTACATTAAGTAAGACTAATTAGTGATAGACAATTTTGTATAAACGATACTGGAGTTGAAGTTTAAAAAAAAAATAACAACAGCGACAGACTGGAAATGGCATTGCTAGTTTTTTTCTTATTTTATTTAATTTAATTTAATAAAAATGAATTTGGCATGCATTATGTATCACTAGTCAGTTTTAGTAAGACTGATTTGATTATGTCACGTTTTTTCGCAACCATAATCAAAAATTTCTTCATGCTGATTTTTTAGAACACTTTTTCTATCAATAAAATATTAACAGAACAATTAACTGAGAGAAAATGCAAATTTAATTATGTAATTAAAAGTAGCAAAACCTAAATATTTCCTCAGCGTGTGCCATACGCCATACATGTTTCTTAAAATAACAAAACCTTTATATGGAAAAATCGGTTTTTAACAATAAGACAATATGTCACTTTATAAATGGCTAGAATTAACTTGTTCAACCTACTGATTAACTAATTTTCGGATTTGCTGAAAAACTTCCATGCAGCTTATTTTTGTATTTATGATTCATCTTCCAAATTGGGTTGGTGACTACATTTTTCAGTTAAGACAATGAACCGCTTTTTATATTATACCAAATACAGAAAGATTAAATACAAAGTAAAGAAAATCGTCAAAACAGGAATATTTAATTTGTTTATTTATTAATTACTCCTCGGAGTTTGAAAAGAAAATTTTTCGTGAAAGTCATTAATAATTAATTCAATCAATCCAAAACACACTTTATAGTGACATTCAATAGCTGAATACGTGGCTGAATAAAATTCAAATGTCAAAGTGTTCAAAAAAGAAATACACTTAAGAAATTTCACCAATTTGATAGTAACTCTAAAGGGCTTAAGAGGAATTGTTAGTCAATAGACGCCTTTAACGAATGGTTTGGTTTGTAATCTGAAAGTGAAATTTTTGGTTAAAACCCAGACCAGAAAAATACTTTTATGTCTATATAAATATTCTTCGCTGATAGTTTGAGGGCTCATTAAATACGTTGCAGAGCAAAGATCCACTCACCGCATCTTGGTAAATACCCATCTCCTGGACATGCCGAGATGGTGGCCACCCCAATCCAAAATCGCACAAAATTACTTTGCCTAACTAACAAAGTGAGTAAACCTCGAAGGGGGCCCCGTGGGGCAAAACAAAAGAGTGATCAGGAAAGCATGGGAGATTTTCCGGGAATTCGTTTTTCAGGCAGAATTAAATCATTCCCCAGGGAAAGGGGGAGGAAAATCAAATCTACGTCCTTAACTCCTTCCCGATCCCTTCAGTGTCCAGCATTTAATTTGCATAGTAATTTGCTCCTGGCATTTTATGTGCCTCCTTTGAGCATATTCATTAAAGTTGTGGGCCTTCCCTAACCAGGCCTAGAGTGTGCCGAGAATTTTTTTTTCTGTTTGACGACTTTCGGAATGTAATTCATTTAGTAAAATTGGGGGGCAGATTTTAGGCATGTTTGTTGAAGTCGTTTGTGTTTTCTTGTGGCGCACTATGGGAAGAATCGAGAAACTAACTGAAAAAGCTTACAAATCGATTATACATATGTATGTACATATATTGAGACATAATAAGAAACTACGCACTATTCAACTAGATTAAAAACCAAATGGCACGATTTAAAATCTCCGATCCCTAAATTTAGTACTGCAAACATGGATTATTAACTGCCCGAATATTTAAAAAAAAAAAAAACGCTTAAATATTTACTTCACAATAACAATTATTTTAAATTTATACATTTCTACTCTGCTTCAGACACGCTTTTTTATCCAAAGAAATTGAAGATAATCAGAAATCTTAACATAGTTTCGTAAACTTTTACTTGCATGAAATGTACATAGATTTGAATCGGCCTTCAAGTTCTTTTAACACATTCACTGCCAATTACGAGTATATTCGTGATTAGCAATAGCTGAATATTTGGCTGAATATGCTCTCGGCAGCGAATGGGTTAAAATAGATTTATGTTTGTTGTTGAAAGAATTGACAATTAATTAGTTAGACAAAATTAAAATCAGTCTTCTCTACTGAAACAGAAAAAAAAACTAAAGAACCCCAAAATGATCTGTCTGAATATGTTTAAATACGTATTTCGTAGACACAATTATTCGATTTCCATGCAATTATATATTTAATTTATGTATGATTTAAAGAATTATTCCCAGGGCTTTGACTCTTGAGACTTGTGATTCTCTCTCTCTTGCGTGTTTCAAAATAGGCCTGCTAATCCGGCGGCTTGCGAGACGTCAAGTGCGTGATCAATTTGATTTACATATTTGATCGTAAAGCTTTTCGCGGATGCTGTGATTTGTCTCGCTTTGAGCTCTTTGAAATACAAAAACCATGATTATTTTTTTTTCCGAAAATTACCTTTCACCACTTCAAAAGACCTCCGAAAATTGTTGCTTCAAATTTCCGTGAACTGCGGAGAGTGTACTTTATTTACTCATTACTCACCGCGGCATTCCACCCCCGCGCGGAATTTCTAGATGGCAGAAAACCAAAAATTTGGACTTGTTTACATGTCCGGGAACGGTAAAATTATCTGAGTAAGAAACGGTACCGTCGCGGAATGTATTTAAGAGAATTTAATCGGACAAAGTATCTTTTTATAGATCCCTGACGAATTGTGAAATTCTCTTGGGGCGAAGATTTTTCACTTTTTTTGCCATTTCGCGGCGGAAAACCCACAAAATTGACGAAATTCCACAGCAATTACGTTTTTCTCCCCATCGAAGGTCCCCCACGCGAGTCGTGACCCACGTCATGACCTTTGATGAAAAACATGACCAACCTTAATTTTTCGCGACGCAAAAATAAACAAAATGAATATCGTCGCAATTTAGAGGGAGGTGTTATGCCACTCAGAAAAAATTATTCATAATATCAAAGTACAATCGCATAAATCATCAGAACAATTAGGAATGATTTTGGGACAGGAGAAATTTAATTATATGGTGTAAGATAATTTTGTCATAAATATGATGTAATAAATTATATAGTTCAGGAGTAATGACACTTTTAATTAGAATAATAGATTTTCTATATTTTTAGATCTAGACATGTAAATCCAAACTGATTTGTTTAAACTTCACTTAAGTTCCATGATTTCATTCGACCTGTTTTGTTTTTTAATTTTAAATTATTAATTAAAAAAATTTGAAAAACAATTAAAATCTGTTAAAGAACTACTCATTAGAGACTATATATGTCGACAATAAAAACAAAAAAATTAAAGTAGCTATAGATCCTGAAGAGGTTAGTAAAGCTAGCCTCTAAGATTTACTATCTAGCTAGACTATGTAGATATTAAATGAAACCAATAAAAGAGTTTATATTTTATAAAATATGTCTCAGTAAGTTTGTTTAGGTAAAAATGACTCTTCAAGGGTCCGCGTGATTTCCTTGGGGAGGTTGAAATACTGCGCTTCAGAGGAGTTATTTAAACAAAATGAAGATGATCTCGTTTTCTAAAATTTCAGTATTTATTCATTTTATACCCACCTAAAGTCCACCAATAAACAAACAGCAAAAGGCGGCGAGTTGCCAGCCAAACAAACAAACAAACAGACAAAATCGGCGAACAAAGGTGAGCCCCAGATTGGCGCAGGCGCTGGGGCACCCGCTGAATAGACAAAGAGCGCGACCAAGACTCGAGTCAGCCCCGAGCCCCCAAAGTCAATAACCACGGCGACGGACGGAGCCCCTTTAGCGCTCCATCGCCGTCGTCGTCTCCAGCTCAAATAAAACGTTTCTCGCTTGTTAGTGTTGGAGCTTTGGGGATTCTTGGGGCACAGAGCGGTCGACTCTCGGCGGCGCTTCCGAGACGTGTAAACAAAAAGCACAAATAGCCCGAACAAAGAACTCGCATGTGGATGATGTCGCCACATGAATTAAACTTAATTCTCTTTGTGAGCAGCCTCCGAAGTCACCACCGACTCCTCCCGGGGCCCCACCAGCGAAAGTACAGTTCGCCAGAATCAAGTTTTCCAAAAAAAAAAAATAAAAAATAATTGTCAACATATAAAATTCTGGTTACTTTGCATACGCGAGACTCCCGCAACGTCTTCGTCTTCAGTCTCAGTCTCCTGGTCGATTGTAAGATGATAAGAAGGGTTTCGTCGTATTCTTCTATTTGGGGCACAAATTGCTTTCTTCGAAAGCTCTGATGGGGCCCACCACCGCCGAGGAGACTGAACTTGTTTTTATGAAAAATAAATAAAAAAAATATACGAAGACGAAACCCAGTCTGGTCGGGGGCTTGGCTATATTCGAAGACTCTAAGACTCCGCAAAACACTTGCGTCTTCTGTCGCGGAGCACGCGATCAGGTGAGATTCAAGATTTATCCAGGTCTACTCGTCAGTTATCACGTCCTCACCCACTCGCGAAGTACCGCGATTACAGTTGCTAATTACATTTGCAATCAGTCATCTGGGAAATTCTAGAGACAAAGCAATTTTACGAAATTCCCCAAAGAAAGGGAACTGAATCGTCACAGTGTCACGAAACGAAACAGAATTACACAGTACTCTTTCAGCACACCTCAGAAAAAAATTTTCAGAATTTATTTTATTCTACCCGCAAAACAAAATGCCTTAGGGAAATTCTGGTTGCAATTTTTTTACCTTAGAAACTATATAATTACATTACCACCGCGAGTCATTCGTCTGTCTGAATGTTCGCATCTGTTCAAGAATTGAGTTTCTACAGTCGGCTGATCAATTCAGCGCTTGCTTTCCATAAGCTGAAATGAGCAGCCGGCTGCAAAACCTCAATTCTTGAACAGGGCCTTTATCTATCTAATATACTAGATAACACGTTGACGCTCACGACGTTTATTCAGCTATCAGCTCTATAAATAAAATAATCAACTGAATCGGTGCAGCAAAGAGACAAAACTCAATTCCGCTTAACAAAAGCAATTGCTGAATTGCGCAGTACTGCAGAAATTGAATTCTTGAAAACAACTTTTGTTTTCCGATGTTATTCGAACTTGCTTTAGAGTAGCTACGCTAATATTTCATATTATTGCAAATTAAAAATGAAAAATGTTTCTACATAAGTTAAAGAGTTTATAACACGTCTATTTTTTTTTCAGCCATGTATTCAGCTATTGCATGTCAACCATAACTATTTTATTATTCTATTATTTGCGCGAAAATGTGTTAATACAAAAAACAAACTTTAACGTGTACGATAGAAAAATAATAAAAACAAGTCAAAAAATACATAACGTAAGAAAATAACTTGTTTATATGGAAAACGAAAACTGGCTAATTAGGAAATAAAATAAAAGTTAACAATGTAACAAGATATCTATTTTTGTTTTAATTTAATTTATATAATCGCTCTGATTTAAAGCGTAACCCTTTCAGACCAAGCATACTTATTTTAATCTTATTTTTTATGAGCTTAAAAGCTATTTTAGTTTTCCCAAAATGTTATAGGTCGTTACTAGCAGACCGAAATTGTTGGCATCCCAAGGATTTTGGAACCCATTCCATAAATGTAAAAAATGTAACTTAATTGATGTAATTTCCGGTTAATATACTTTGGATAACCCAAAAACAATTCCGAAAGTTATAAATTTTTAGTTCTTTAAAAGAAGCCACCCCTTTCTTTACGGTTCACTATCTTTACAACCGCGAGATAATTGATTTAAAAGGAAATAATTTTCATTAATTATATCCCACTCCTTTTATAAAGCGTTCGTCGATTAAAAAGTTTACTCGAGTTGCGAGAAATTGAGCAATTAGCGTCACACACTGAATGCGGCGTATATTGGGCCTGATAAGGAATCTCCTGATATAGCACGACTTCGACTTTCTTTTTATTCAATTTCCATAATAATAAAAAGCACATTTTCTCTGCGTGGCCCTGGGCAATGCGCACTGAAGCACTATCCTCGTGAATTTCAAACAGCATTTCGCTGCGAAGTAATCAACACGCCCGAGAGATATGCTTTATATTTTCATATTCATGTTTTATGTCCCCCAGTCTAGGTCGGTGAATTATTTATTGAATATCTATGACTATCTGCTGGCTGGCTAGAAAAAAAAAACGTTACGACGCTTATCTGTCCCGGCGCCACTGGCTCTGGTCTAGTGGACTGTAAACAATAAGCCTGTTCAGGGCTCAGCTGAACTGGCAGTGGCGAAACCCTTTTTCATTTTGGTCGGATCGGGGGTGGGCATTAAACCCGAGATAAGACCGAGTTGCTAGAGAAGAATGGAAAGTTTTCCGGCGATTAAATTAAGTGAACGCTCCATAATATCGATCTTTGTATGTTATAAAATTTTTAAAAAATAATTCTTTTATACAAAATACAATGCAACGGTCCTGGAATTATCTGGGTAATTGCAACGGATTTGTACTTTCTTGGAAAATTTTAATCTAAATTTTAAATAAAATTTGTTTGCATATGTATGTATGTATGCAAGCGAAATTTTGTTTTAAAAATGTTAATTAACAAATGCTTAACTCTTTAATGATGCAAAAAGAAAAGCATTTTCAAAAATTTTTTAAAAATAAATCAAATTTCCAACAATCTAAAAAGACATTTCAAACTATGTTTGGATATTTTTAACTTATTAGACATTCTTCATATTTATATCAGAACAAAAAACCAAACACAATCCCGAACAAAACTTCTTAATTGACTTTCAGACAAGGGAGTGTTCAAAGCTTACATACGTGAAATCGGAACACTCTCCAAAGGGTCGTTTTGAGGGAAATTGACCCACATCCCAGAAGACTTTATTCAATTTGAATGTTAATGTCCATTATGAATAACTTTCACCTTTAGTGATTAAGTCATTGGTCTTTGCGACAAAATTTTAATTTAATTATCCTCTTAAATTTAATAATTCATTATTCAGGACAAAGTTAAGGAGCGCGTGGCAACTTCTCATTAATTTAATGTGAAACTAGCAACCGCATTTGTTAACTACAACTAATGATGCAGGGTAACATGTATAATTTTTAATCTAAACACTAAAAGGTGCCTCGTGTTTCTTTATCGAATCAAAAGAAAATAACTGGTTCGAAGTTTAACCTTCTTTAATTACATAAATTTAAGCTTAAACTGTAGGTACGTAAACGTTTTGATTTATTTTTCTTGTACATGTACGTATTTTGCGGGATCCCCATCAGGTAATTAATTTATAATGAGTTTGATTGATTTAGAAATTATTCAAACAATTTTCCCGAAATTTTCCCATTCAATATGACACGTTTCCACTTATTTTGCGTGCCAGCTTTCAATGAATTCCTGAAGAATGTATGAGCGAGTTTATTATTTCAAATTGACTAAGAATTTCATGTGGTTTTCGAATTTGTGCATATTTTTAATAGCTTTTCTAATTAAGTTGTGGATTTGAATTTAATGAATACGAAATGCCAATTTAATTTTTTCATATTTCTTGTGGTTGCAAATTTTGTTAATTTTATCTTTATTATATTCATTTATATTAACTATAAAAATATTTTTCGCTGCTCAACTTTGTCGTATTTTATAATAAAATACGAAACAAATTAAACATTTAAAATGAAATTAACTCACCTCTATTATACAACCAAGAAGATCTTGATTATCTATAATCTGAAAAAAAAATTTAAAAATTAATACCAGCTGCGCTCACTAAATAATCATAATATGAAATAAGGTCAAAAGTACATTATTTTGCATTATGAAATAATAACATAATGAAATCACAAACAACATAAAGGAGATGATGACCCCTGATTATAATTTGAACTAGTGAATTTATTAATTCGTATCAATCTTTAAAAAAAAACTGCAATGCGCACAAACATTTTAAAAAATAATATAATAAATTGTAATTTATTATTATTTACTAATTCTCTACACTTACTATTCAAATTTCACAGGAGAAAGTTAAAAATTATTGCAATTTCTTTACCAAGATAATACGCAAAATTTTTACAAATTAAAACATAATTAATTATCAAATTTTTGTTATCAGTAGTGGAAACTTCTCTTGGAGCTGAAGCAAACAATTTCAGCATTCGACTACTGATAATAATGAAAAAATACTACCTACAAATTTATGTTATGATTTTTATTTTAAGTATTTTATAAGCAAACTACACTAGTTTTCTACTTTTACTATTTCTATGTTTTTAAAAAACAAACTAACGACCGAAAACTTAAAATCAGTAAATTTAAAGATACATTATTTTAAATTTTGGTATAATCCTATAGGACAGATGTACATAATACGACCAACGCAAATATATGTGATACTTTATTTTCTTTTTAAAATAAATGCGACTTTGTCAGTATCATCGATGATATTACGTTTTCCATTTAATATAATGACATTTATTCTTTTATCTTTGAATACTTTTCAATAAGCTGGATCTTTTTCAGATCCATTAAAGGTATTATGATAAAATTAAAATCCTTTTAACCGCACCAAGGCCCTGTGCGGTCCTCTGCGCATAAAGCGCTCGCTTTCGATGCCTTTGTGGTGGAATTAAAGCGTACTCAGAACAGTCGCCAACCCCGGGTACCCTTTTTAATTAATTTATTCACTTCCTACTTGCCCCTTCGGGAGAGCTCAATAAACCGGCAAACTAATTATGAGCTCCCCATTTTCAGGCATTATCAAGTGCGTCGATACATAAAAAGCAACTTTCATAAATTCACTCGAGAATCACTGGGATGAAACTGGTAACTAAAATTGATGCACTTAATGAAAAATCTATATAAATATATATATAAAAAAAAAATGCTTTAACAGAGAGCATATTCAGCCACATATTCAGCTATTGCCAACAACGATTATACTCATGCTTGGCAGTGAACGTGTTAAAAAGTAAATTTTAAATGATAAAGTGTTTACTTGAAACTAGAGATTAGTAAAAGACATCTAAATTATTTTTTTAATATCAATATTTTCAGATGATCAAAAAATGTGATAGCAAATTAATCGATTATTTAATCATAATTAATTGAGCGATTAATCGATTTTTAAACAAACATTTTTTCCCATTTTTCTGCTTATTATTATCTATCTGTAATTTAATCCCTTGAAACTTATTAACTTGATGTAAAGTAACAGCCCTGATTTTAAATACTCATTAAATAACTTGGGTGTTTAACTTTCTGGCATTAAAACCAGATGGTACTGACTTAAATATATAGTATGTATATATGTATAGAAAATTTACATATCGTTCTTATTTATATGATCTGTTATACTATTACAAAAAATATTTTAATGTTTTTCCTAATTGAACAAACGATATACATAATTGGTAGTGGCCGATGTGCAGATGTGAACGGCCAGAGCGAAACAATTAATGAAAATCAATTGAGCAGGTGGGGCCGTGGTCGGGGCTAATTTTAATATCACCCAGAGGGGAGGCCAGGGGCTTTTGTTATTGTTTTATGGGGCCCCAAGAACCCAGCCATGTCCACTTTAGGGGCCGTTCGCCTCTCCTTGCCCACATGAGGCAATACCGTGACTTGGGTCAATTTTGTACTTACTCCGTCCCGCGTGATGGACGTAGGTGCAATTAAATTTCTATGAGAATAAAAGTTTGTTGGCCTGTTTGTTTATTACAATTAGAAGCTGGTAATGGGCCCGCAAGAACACCTTTTTTGTTCCCGCATACGAACGTCCGTCCATAGGTGTGATTCTTAGCGGTTTCTTTTATTCCATTCCGCGGCCAATCATCTTCGCTGAATTTTTCGCGGCCGCGGTTCCGCGGTTGAGAGGACACGATTGAACTTGCTGAAACTTGTACATTCAGAGGCAATACCCTGGCCCCAGCAACTCCCCGAGACTTGTGCAGATGCCAACGAAATGAGCAACCAAATTTCCAAATAATTTCATTTCAATGCCGAACCGAGGTCTCAATTTTTCTGGAGCGGTTTCGATGCGGATTTTGACCGCAATTAAGCGAGGGCGTTTGATAGTGGAGTGACCCCATTCGAACTGATTTTTTTTATATTGCCTCACTGATTTATTTTCGATTTTTGATTAATCGTACAAATAAGTCATATTTTCTTTCATTTATTTATCAGCACAATGTCGAATCGATATGCAATAAATTAAAATTTACAGAATTTAAAATGATAAATATTATCGACTTATTGTGAAATCTCTAAACACCAAATTTTATGGAAATATAAGGGGTATTCACTCTTTGTTGTATTTGGTCTTGTAGCAAATTCCTATACAAGGTTGTACTAAAATACAAGGTTTAACAACAAAATGCGATCGTGATGCATGTTGTACCTATTACATATTAGATGTAAAATTTAACTCTTTATACGTAGTCCCATGTGACAAATCATTTCAGTGCTCACAAAATTCAAAACAAACGCTCTGCAACTTTATTACACATTTTCTCAAAAACTTGTGATTTTGACTGCTAGTTGATTTTGATTTGAATTTTATTCACCATGAAACTTCTAAGGAGTCTTTGTAAAAATGTTTTGAATAAAATCTTTTTAGTTTCGCAAAATATTTAGTAGTTTTCGCATAGAGAGTAAATTATTATTATAATTATCATAATACCTTTTTTGTACTTTTTTTTTTATTTTATTACTAAGATTTTGAAAATTTAAGAAATACATGTTTTTTTATTTTTGCAAGCCTATCAAAGCACCTGATATTTTGTCATTTTTAAGGAGTTGATTTATAAAGGGTTTACAATAGGGGATGTCTATATATGAAGCTTTTAAATATTATACTCTTGACAAATTTTTTAACTTCGGCTACTGATTAATTACAATTTACTCATATTTATTTGTCTTTCAATTCAAACTCAAAATCTATCAAGTACTCAACTAACTCGAGATTTTACAAGGGTATAGTAATTGCTACATAGTAGAGTGAGTACTGTGAGTGTAAGCAAATACTGCAAATTTGTTATTTGAACAAAAATACACCAAAGAGTGAATACCCCTATAGTAAATTATCAAGGAATAGTGCACTAAAATATCATTGCTACTAGACTGCAAACTAAATACTCACTACTTTGTCATAGCAATATTGCAATGAATATTTTTTTTATCATTTCATAATAGTAAAACTTGACAACGTGGTAATGGAGAGAGATTTTGGTTTACTACGACCTAACAATAAACAAGTGATAGTGAACTGAACTGTAGGTTAACTACTACTATACAATTGAGCGATTGAGTTCATAATTAATACATATAATCTGGAAATTATTATAAAAAGTTCGGCGCAATCATTTTAACTCAAGAGATTACTATAAAATTGAACAGTGGATATTTAGCTGTAGACAATTCAAGAACAATAAAAAATACTTAAGATTTTCAAAGAAATAGCTTACTAATCAAAATGTGGTTTCTCGCAGAAAAGGTCTACGTCGTCTAGAGGACGTAGGGGGCACCTCGATATGTTAATGCTGAACTCATTAAGATCATTGGACGGGTGGTTAGCATCGTCGATTACCTGGCTCCCTGCTCCGAGTCGGCTTTAATTAAAAGCTCCAAGTGATTTGTGATAACATCCCCCGGATACAGAGCCTTAGCCTTAGCCTCAGTCTCAGCCTTAGCCTTAGCCTCCTTGGCTTGGGGTAATAAGGAAAGTTCAGCTACCCCCCGGAACGGTCAAAGTAATTGAAGCACGTTTCTTGCGACGAGGTAAACACAAAAAGGTTTCAATAGAAGACAGGTTCTCTCTGTGCCAATCACTTCGTTTGCACGAAACTTTTCGAGGGGCTGAAAAAAATTTTGTTTAATTCGTAATTTGCCTGTTGCTGAGCAATATGGTGACTTGTTGGCTGAAGCAAAACAGAGCAAAATCCGCTGGACGCCTGGGGCGGTATCACTGCCAAGATTGAGTGCCAATTTGTTTTTCTTCAGAAATTTTCTCCTTTCTACCTTCGAGTCTTCATCTAGGTAACCAACTCCTTCTAATGGTTTAAATTAGACTTTTTCATGATGTTATTTTTGTATTATAGGGAACCTATAAAGGAATTTATGGCAAATTATTTATATAGCTAATATTTAGCTCAATTATTTAGATCATCAAAGTCCAAAAATTTAAAGTCATAAACACGATTCTCGCTTAGCTGAGTAAGAACTTAGGCATTTTGCTCGTTTATGTAGGACACTGTATTATTTTCATAAGAGGCCCTATCATGAAAACATTTACAGCAAATCGAAAGAAGCTTACAAGCCTTTTTTGGATAATATTTCCTAAATAATATTCCTAAAATGTTGATAAAATCCATTGAGTTATCTTTGACTTAAATTAATTTTTGCGGTCAAAGTATTAAAATAATTTAATTAGAAAAATCCAATCCAATTATATTGACGTTATGTGCGGAAAAATTTATTAAAATCAAAGATGAAACCGAGAAATGATTAAACGGGAGCTTAAGTGACTATCAAAACTGAAGCTCGCACTGTGAAATTGGGAATAACTGAGTTTCATTTAAAATTTCATTGAAATCTAGAAGAAATAAAATTTCCGCTAGATCTAACAAAAAAAAGCTAGAAATCTATGCTCTTCTGTGCAAATTCATTGGAATTCTAGTTCTTTGATTCTGAAACACATTCGAAGCAAAAAGCAACTCTCTCAGTACAAAACTTGTCATTGTTCTTCTGCTTTTCGTTTTCATATTGAGTGGAGTACGTTCCCTGTTGTGCCTCCAGAAGAGTTTTAAAAAGTAAAGCTTCTTTTCTTATTTTTTCGTATAAATAACAACTTAAAATCTTAAATTTTTTCTATAATTTTATTCCTCAATTATAAATACATATGTTGTATACTTGTTTTTATTTACTAAACCTTTTGAAATGTCTATTAGAGATATTTACTTTTACTACTTCGGAAATGAAGTGAATTCTGCTGGTTACGTTTACAAATCCATTATAGAATTCTATTTAAAATATGCCAATACATTTGTAGTATTATTATTTTCACTAGGTTACTTACTGGAATTCCTAGGAAGCCAACTTTAATTGCATCCTAGTTGGAAAAAGGTTTTGTGTGTAGGTACTACGTCTACGTAGGATTTTAAAATATTTTGGAACCAAATTGTATTTGAAATCTTTTAATAAATTTTAATTTAGTTTTGTTGCAACAGCATTCACTAGGCATTCGCGATGTTTAAAATTAAATAAAATTGTTTTACGCTCAGTAAAACTTAATTTTAAATTTTTAAATAATGGTTTAATGTTTAAAATGAATATACATATATTAAGTGCATGTTTAAGTTAAACCGTTAAATTTAAGCGCTTGAACTAAGTTTAGGAAATAAACAAATGAGTTATAAATAAAGTAATTGTTGTATGTATTTATAATGTTCCTTTTTATAGTTCGTGTTCTGACAATGAGAATTATGAAGTCGGATGTTATAAGTTTATTTTAGTGCAAACAACATAAAACCAGTCCAATCTAAATCGTGAAATGGGTGAAAATTTTATACTTTGTTGATGATCTAAAAACAACTCTCATGCATTACCCAATATACCCAGCAATGATTGAATTTTTCATTTCGATCTTTTTTTTTCAAAAATATCCGAGCAAAACAGAAGGGGCAGAACTCATATTAGATGCTGAGTGATGCTGTGGGGCATCATTGCACAATAGAAGAATTCTAAATCTGGCGTTGCCCCCAGAAAGAGCCGCACTCGCTGTATGTTCAGCGTTGACGCTTGTGGCCGCATCTATGCATTTATGTGGCAATTCTTCAATGGGCCAACACGACGAATGTGTCCCAGAATATCTCCAACATCTGCAAATTCACAGATGTGACCTGCGGGCGACTTACGACTTGGGCTTGGGTAGGGTTCCGAAGACGTCAGTCGTTCCAAAATGTAATTTGTACGCAAAGGAGTTGAAAATGTCTAAATCCAGAACGGCTCAATGAGCTGGGGTATCGCATTAGGAAATTAAATGTTCCTCCTAATCAGTTAAGGCTCAATCAACACGGGTGGTGTTCTCGAAATTGAGAAGGAATTGCTTTTTAAGTACATCGTACATAAGAGGGATTTATACTTAAAAGGCGTAGAGTAGGTCATGTGAAAACAATTTCCCAAGAAACCAAGGAACTTAACAACCAAAGGAAATAAACAGCAAGCATATTTACCTAAAAAGATATTTAAACTAACGACTCGACTTCTAATAAGATATAGGATGCGAAATTCATGTCCTTATACATTTAAATATTTTCGGTATAAGTATATGTAAATCAAGGAAACGTTTAAGGGGTCTTTCTACTTTGAGAATGGAAAACAACATTTTTAAATATTTTTTTCTACAGAAGGAATCAAGATATTTTTTTGAAATTTTGCAAGTATATTTATTCACACTTTAAGAGTACAAAAATATTTGTCTTGCATTTTAACATTGGTTTTTATGGTCAAACGAATTGTTTAAAAACATCCAAAAATGACGGTATAGACATGGTTTTTCGGCCGTCTGGAACGTCAAAAAAAGGCAAATTATTAAGTGTTAAAGTCGAGATAGGCCGGACCAAAAGAAACTTTTTTCTCCGAAAACTAACAAATTGGCGGCCGTTTTTAAAAAACCAAATAAAGAAAACCATTTTTGAGATCGGAAAATCTAATAATAATAATAAAATAATAATTAGTTACCTATCTTTTTAATTTTGGTCCGGGCTATAGCTATAAATGTGTACAATAACATATTACAGAGTAATCGGTTGAGTAGTTTTCTTGTAAATCATGTCAACCAGGTCAAAAAATCAGGTTTAAAGTTTTTAGAAGGTTATTTAAAATATGTGCAATCTGCCATGTTTGATCCTTTTTTTAAGTCGGTAATTACAAATCTGAAGTCAGATTTTCAAAATTCAAAACGACGAACCTTAAATTGTAAACGAATAATTTGAAATTTGATTTCAATAATCTGAAATCGAATTTGTAAGCAGGAACTCCAAAAATTCCCAGATGTTAAATTTCAAGAAACAATATTGTGTGAAATCAATCACTATGAATTTAAAGAAAATTATTTAGTAAGTATACTAACCAACATTAGACACTGAAAGGCGATAAAACCTAGCAAGCATCGAATTCTTACTCATAATCACTTCGGGCTGTTGTACTCGGCACATAGTTTTGCTGTGACAACATTTTTAATCTATCAGTCACGTTTACTTTTTCGCTGATTCACGTGGGAATGACTTAACCATGAACCCGCAGCACCATCGCTGTTAGTAAACAAATATAATCTTTTTCTGTAATCAAATAATTGCTCATTGTAGATTTTGACTTCTTGTTTAAATATTAAGAAAATTACAGTACGAAGGGCAATTTGTACTTATTTTCCAGTGTTATTGGTAATAAATTGTCGTTGGACAAGTTCCTAATTTAGATAACACTTTTCAAGGTAATTTTAAAAGTGGAATTACTCAAAACAAAAAATAGCTTCCGGCAGATTGTTTTAATTCTAATAATAAATATACAGGTGTTTATTCAGTTCTAGCTAGAAATAACTAGAAAATCCTATCTTTTTAAGAAATGCGTACTTAATGCGTTGAAGGTTTTTGTTTTCACTTTATTTAAGAATACTTTTCAGTAAGTCTTAAGTAAGAGCTTCAATCAAATATTCTAAATAAAGTGGATTCTACAACATGCTTATTTAAAGTGGAAGGCATAAAGAAAGAAAGTTTTGATAAGCTGAATATTGATGTATTTTTGAATGTTTTAATATTATTTGAAAATGATGATTTAAAAAAACTCGAAAAAATTCGAAACAAACAATATATCAATAGCTCACTGAAATTCTGTAAAAAGTAGAATAAATTTATTTAAAGTACATAGTTTCAATGCTGAAATAAGAAGAAATCCAGAAAATTATTCTCCCATGAAATTATTACTGACGGAAAGAAAATAAATATACCATTTTATAAAACACTTTTTAGTAAGGAACAAGAATATTGTAATTTCATTATTTTAAGGAGGAGGCTTCTACATTTCATTAAAATCAGAATTTATCCATAGAATGTTTAAAATATCTCAAGATGGATCAATGTCTTTAGTATAAGAGTGCTGTACTCTCTGTTTCGGTATATACAAATCTGATAAAACTCGATCCCTTAAATCTCGATATATACATGAAAATATCAAGTATTTAAATAGATGTTAGTATTTATTAAGGCAAAACATCTTAGAAAAATTATGTCGTTAATTTAAAAAGTGAAGAGGATAAGACAATTTTTAAAAAATTTATTTCATGAACTTATATGAGCAAAATAAAAAAACTTCAAAATATACCTTAGTTAGAAAAAGCATTTAGTTTTTGAATTCGACGATAAGGCCTTGGGTTGTTTACTATTACGGACACGGACATTAATTCACAACATGTTAGCTAAACATTTATAAATCACTATTAATGATAATCTCCCCTATTAATGATAATCTCCCCTGTTCAGACCGATCACAAGTCACAAGATTTTCCATTGGTCGCCGCACTCTTGTGATTCGATTGTGACTTGTGACCAGTCACTGAGAATTACTAGAATAGGGCCCAATAACATAATTTATATATCATATTAAAAAAAATATTATAAAAATAATAAGATCTGTAATTATGTAGTAGGGGATTGATAATTAAACTGAATATTCTATAATAATGAATTTGTCAAAGACGGTTTTTTACCTTTCTGCTCTGTAGTGTTCATTATTATTGAAGCAACTATATGTGTAATACCTTTGGATTCATTTCTGAGCAAATAAAATTAAAAAACCGGCCAAGTGCGAGTCGAACTCGCGCATCGAGGGTTCCGTAAAAAATTATTTGTCTTGTGATATAACTACAAATTTGCGGTTTTCGAATTTTTCCCTTACTTGTGCTATAAAACATTGCTTCTTGCCAAATTTCATGATTCTAGGTCAACTATAGAAGCACCCTATAGATTTTGATTCCCTCGCGAGTGCTAAAATAATATGCGGCATAAACGGCTGTATTTTTTGATTGCGCTCTGATTTAAAAGTTTGATTTTTTCACAGCTCCAAGGGATTGCAGACCTGAGTATTTGATATTAATTTCAACTTGATACCTCCACGCATTCCTGAAAAAAAGGGTCTTAACAGACAGACAGACGGACAACGAAGTAATTCTATAAAGGATATTTTCTTTTTGAGGTACGGAACCCTAAAAACGGAGCAAAATTTATTAAGAATCTTGAAGGTATGCAGTAAAAACTTCACAAAATTCATAATTCGTTCTATGATCAAGAGTATACAACAAATTTCTTATACGTAGCATAAATATTGATTAAAGCTTATAGTTTCACTAGTCACTATATCTCTTATGAACAAGATGAATATCTATTTCTATATGGCCGGTTATATACCTTTATAAAGAGCTATTTTCGGACGTTTTTCTGAAAAATTGCGTAAGCAAGAAATGCGTCTACACCGCAAATCGTGGATTGACCTGAAAAGGGTTTTAAAAAGGTGTCCAGGTTCTAGCGTCGAGGTCTTTCCTCTCAAATGCGCGATTAGCGTGCTCGGCATGTTCCAATTTCCTCCCAAAACTAGTTTCCAGCATCTGTCTGGGATTTGGCGATGAATATTTGATTACCTGGGGCCGAGCCGCCCCAGAAAGCCCCGGAAACGCCAACCTTTCCTCGCTGACTAACTTTTTATCTGGGGAACCAGAAAAACAAGAAAGACCACCCTTTCGCCGAGCTCGCCACTGAGACTCCGCACTCCTCCGCAAAAAGAACTCGGCCGACGACGAATCGGGAGCTTTTGGGCATTTTCAGCAATCGGTCGGTTTTCGTGCAACCGGCCCATGAGCTAACTGTACAGAGGCGATTTGACACAGAAAACCGCCCTCCCTGCCCCCCAATCGAGCTGGAGGCTTCTTACGGGGGGCGCTCCACTCAGCTGGAGCCCCGCGCGGACGAGAGATAAAAAAGATGCACACAGGCCCAATGTCAACAAGTTTTTAATGTGTACAATCTTAAGAATTATAAGAACATGTAGACGAGCCGATTCTTTTGTGGGGCGCGCACGGAGCGGAGCGCCCGAACAGCTGGGGCCCCCGAGCGAGCCGAGACAGCTGCGATGGGCTGGCGCGGCAGCATGGCACAATTTCAACACTGCCGCGGGGCAAGGTCAACCAGATTCAGGCTGTGGAGCTCTAGCGAACCGAATCTGGGCGGCCGGGCGGACCTGCAATTTTTTATTCATTCACTTTTTTTTTTTTTTGCTCGAGCGCCCTACTAATTAAAATCAAAATTTCAGAAAAACATCATCAAAGGAATTTGCAAACTTCGAAATTCTGTGGCTGTAGTCTGAAAGTAAATAAATTCAAATTATTTTTATACGAAAGAAATTTTCATAACTTTGAAATTACAATTTTTACAATTTTCAAACCATTCCGATTTCTAGGGAGTAGATAATCCTAGTATTTTAATTATTGCGATTAATCACAATTATAGCTTTTAACTATTATTTTTTTTATTTTAGCTTTTAACTATTCATTAAAAAATAAACACTGAAATCAAAACTTGAGCACGGGAAAGTGGAGCCAACTTCCATTGAAAAGACAACTATAAAATTCCTTTTTTTTATAGTTTATGGATTTTTCGGAATAAGTTTTCAAAGGGATCAACGACTATTCTGTGGTGGAAATGTAATGAAATGTTTGGGTTAAAGTTAATTCTCTATAGTTTTTCATATAATGAAGGTTTAAACCACATCAAATAGTTCTAACGGAAAAAATAAGGAAAAGAATGGATTGCGCTGTTAAGTCTTTCTCGTCTATACATATATCTCAAAAACAATTGTTCCTAGTAAAATTTGTATATTTTATGGCGAATTTTCTAATGAGCAATGTTTGAAATAACTAAAATTTGCATACAACCTGTAGAAACCCTGATATTCACAAAGAATTACGCCAAAAAAATCGTCGTTAACGTTTAGTTAGAAATAAAAGTTTTAACTGCCTTTAATAACAAGCTTGGTGAACGCTTTTATAGTGATACCCAAATTTTTTTCTAAATTTGCCATTGAAGATTCTTCGATCCCACTTCATTTTGAGAACGGTTGCGAAAGCACTTCTTAGTAGGGAAGGAAAGAAAAATAATGAAAGGAAAATCCACTTTCCTTTGTTTTTGAATACAACCACGCACAAACCAAATCCATTTGAGTTAAGATTTTCCTTTCACAAAATATTTCTGTTGACCAAGAATTTTCCTTTTATACAAAATTCAGTTAATATGTAGTAATAAGTAATTTCAATACGTTTCCATATTATTTTTGTTTTAAAAACGAAGTCTTATAATGTGAATAATAGCTTCGTTGTTTTCATTTCCCTATCTGGTTCAGATTAGATAGCAAATTTTGCATGCATTGAATTGAATTTAAAAAGAACTTAAAAGTTGTGAAAAATGCGTCGAATTGCCATGAATATTAAATCCAGGCAATTGGATTCACGAAAATAAAAAATGTTTGATATTTGTTCATAAATTTTAATTAAGTGCAACATTTTCTGCTAAACGTCGAATCGGAACCGAATTGAAAATAACAAGCCAGCTAATGTGCTAGAAGCACAAAATAAAAGTGTTATTACTTATTAGTTATATTGTCGCAAATCTATATATTAATACGTGTAGAGAAAACTTTGTACCCCTTTTTAAGCATATTGAACGGACGGAGGAGTGTGAGATTTTGCATAGTTAAGGTTTATATAGAGAAGAAGTGCAGAAAGCTAATATTTATTTATAATATGAGTTACAAATACATTAAATTAAATTAAATTAAATTAAATACATTCATTATTTACGTTCATACTATCAATTTTAAACACATAGTAGTCTGTAGTCAAACTGTCGTAATTTTATTATTGACAGTGCCAATTTCAAACACATAAGCTGTGTTCTTTTCGTCCATCCAGAACAACAGGATATTTTACATTGATTTGAACTTTATCATATGAATTTCCTAAAGCAAAGATTTAAAATCCTAAAAAATGCATCAAATTGCACTGATTTGTTTCCACTTTGAAGTAAAAAATTACTCTGTAAAATGTTCAGTTCAAATTTTGAAGCTTTGCATTACTAAAATCATCAGCAATTTGATGCAATGCTGATGCAAATTCCAAATACTTATTCAGAGAAACTGTTAGTAAGTTTCCGTTCAATATAAAATCGCCTTTTGTTCTCAAAAGAGAAAAGAACGCGGCTATAATAGGCTGTGTATAGTCGTATTTTTCGTAGTAACCCCAGTAGGTCGAATTTCGACCAGAGGGCGATCACTAGTTTCTATAAAATGATGAAATGGAATTAAATTATTTTGCCATGAGATTCCTGCAGCTCCTTCTGTTTCAAGGCAAATGCAAAATTTTATCGATATCATTGACTTTTCCAAAACTTTTAATTGTAGAGTTTAAAATTAAAATAAATTTTTCGAATCGAATGAGTCCTTGTGCACATTTTCCTTTCAAGAGAAAGTTTCGCATTCGCATTTCGTTTTAAATTTTGACAGCGGACGGCAGTCAGCTGTGCTCGAAGCGGAGACCCGAGACGAAAACATCGAACCGCGCGTCGAACAAGTTCCGTTTGGTCGGTCGAGGGTTGCCACTGGTGTGACGGCGGTGCCCCCGTCGTATCGATTAAACAGCTGACTGCCGAAAACAAAGAGCGCGACGAGTGCGCAGGGGCCGGGCGCACGACGGCCGCGAGAGCGGGACAAAACAATAATAAAAACAACTGGAGCATTGCAGTGAGAGGGCCTTTTTTTTGCTATTTTTTTTTTCCTTCGACTGTTCACGCCGCCGTTCTTCCCGCTGCAATTGATTTTCCGTTACCTTCAAGCGGATTTTTTTCCGCAAAACAAACGTTTTCGGGTCACCCGAGGGCCGCAACGCAAGCGGGCGGTCGGGGGAGGATGCAAAATGACGCAGTTTCGTTGCTGCTTGAAGGGCACCGCACCAAAAGATTGGATGAAAGAAAAAAAATGATCAGCCTCCTTTCAGTGGAGCTGCTGGTGGCAGTTTTTTGGTCGGTTATTCAGAAAAACCTTTCTGTACTTACCTCCATATGCAATCAGATTGTGCCACTTAGCACCATGCTGGAAAAACACTCATCCGAAAAGCATAAATTATCAAGAGAGGAGTCGGGCCCCCTTGCGTTTTTATATATATATATATGTTTTTTTTTTCCTTTTAAATCGGTGCTGCGAACTTGCGACGACCGCCGCGCTGACCTATTCGCCTGTCTGTCAATTAATCGATACGACAACGTATGGTTCCCACTTCGCACTCTCCGCGTCCCAACAAAACTGATATAAAATTAATTTAAGAAATCTTCCTCAGCGGGACAAATTCACCGTTTCTTCGGATAAACAAAAAATAAGACTAAAAGCGACGAGGACGAGTTGCGGTGCTGTAACCACCTCTCGCGCTTCTTCAATTCACTCGCATCGCTGCCCGCCTTTCTTTCTTCGAAGCCAAAGTCAAAAAATTTTCTCCGCGACGGAACAGCGACGGACGAACTTTAAAAACACCAAAAACTTCAAACAAGGCGACAACGACGACGATTGCGTTTCTTTTCCGTTTTATTTCTTTTCTACAGAAGACACGAAATTAACTCCTTTTCCTCTGCATAATTTTTGCACAACGAGACGACGAGCAGCAAAATCTCGACGCAGCAACAAGAACAACACGCACACAGGCGCACACAACAGCAGGTCCGTTTTGTTTGGTGTGGTGCGGTGGAGGAGCCCGTGATTTTTCGGCGGGGGCGGTGTGGGGGGAGGTTTTTGCAAACAAACACAGGTGTAGTTCTCTCGCTGTTTTCGTCGCCCTGACGTTTTCTTCCATCTTCGGCTTTGCTTCCAGCTTCGCGCTCGTAGCCGAGGTTCTTGTCTTCGATGGAAAGTGGTTTGAACTATAAAAAGGAAATAACGCCAATTACATTTTTCTTCATAAAAATTTAATTCTTGTGATTGCAGAGTGCACACCTCCTTCGCTTTATTTCTTTTACAACAAATAATAATAATAAAACTTTGGGTACAGCATTTTTCAAATTTGGTACGAGAAGAACCAAAAATGGGGGACAGTCTTTATTTCTCTGGCTCCAATGCTTTTCGAAATGGGTTTCAAAACATTTTACTGCGTTAGATTTTCTTAATATTATTCTTTAATTTTACCGTTTAAAAACATTTATCTATCCCGGTTTGAGATATAATAAAAATAGCTAATACTTCGCAATACTGAAAATTTGCGCTAAAACTTTTACTTTTATGAAAACCACATTTTGCAAAATGCTTATTGACTAAATATTTTCCTTTTGCAAAGTGTGGATTAATCGAGCAGAAATTAATGTTTTACTGCAGGCAATTAATACTTTGCTCCCTAAGTGTCCGTGACCCGTAAGCATTTGAATCAGGTAATAATCAACCGCACCATGCTGACGGTTCACCCGAGCTGTCCGCCAGCCCGGCAACTCCCCATCCCACCTTTCCTGTCAGGATTCTAAGGTCCTGGCCCGGGCCACCCTTGCGGTCTAACCCCCCAGGACAAACTTCTCCCGTTGGACGAACTGTCTCCTTGGCTAAAAGGTAAATTGGAATGACCCCCGTGATCACCGGTTTCGAGACCGTACGGTAAAAGCACGCAATATAGAGTGCCGCACGGCGTTGTACTGCAAGTATGCGCTCGCGGCACTTTTCGCATCGCATCGAGTCGGCCCAGACTTCCGCTCCGTAAAGCATAATGGACTCGGCGGTGCGAAGAAGCAGACGCCCTTTGCAGGGCCTGGGTCCGCCAATAGCCCGAACCTTAAGATTTTATTCGATTGTATGAAGTATAATACTAGCAACTATATTGGCCTTCTGCTATCTTTTTCAAATCTTTCGTCATATTTCAAGCGTACGGCCCCAACGTACAAATCTTAAAGAAACTAAATTTGTATTGTCTTATAATACAACTGTGATTTTAGTTGAGCTTAATTTTTTTTAAGACTTGACAGCAACTTACGCAATCTTTAGGAAAATCAACGAATAGTCTTAAGGCGCCTTAAGGCTATTATATGTAGTTAAAGCTATTGTTAGCCATGATCCTACTCAGCGCCGCCGCAGTCGCCTTATCGGCGACTAGTAGTAGTAGTTACTTACCTTCTAACAATTTATAGAAACACAATTTTTGAGTTGAATTCTAGTTTTTAATTACTTCTTTTGAATAATCTTCCGCTAGTAAGGCAGCCTTTCATCACTTCTTTTTATGTAATGATGTTTAGCGAAATTATATAAAACACAGCAACTTCACTTCTCATTTCTCACTTCTAATTGTAACAATTAAATTAGCATTTTTAATGTTATAAGTTACCTTTTATAGTTTCTAGTCATAAATCCTGTTTAATAACAATGAAATAATTGCAGAGTCATAATACGCTATGAATTCCAAAGATTGTTACAACTTTCCGCCCATTCCGCTCGTTGAATATTTATACGTTAGTATCACCTTAAGATAAATGAATCAAATAAGAGTAGATATTGAAACTTCAAAACTTTAATGCAATTTTTCATACATCGAAGGTGTTGGATTTCTGCAATTAAATTGCATTTGCGATTTTAGTAGCTACCTCTAGTTGGTATGAAATAAAATTAACTTGTGTGATGGTAAAAAGTAATGCGTCGCTGCGCTTTTGAACCTATATTTACAAAAAATGCACTTCGTATTGTGTCACTGAAATATTCGTTAAATACAAAGTTACAACTACTCTACTTATCGATTCTTCAAAGTTAAAATCGTGGTTAAAGTTACTTTTGTTTTCATCTACATATAAAAATACATTCGTCATTAACTTAATCTTTTATTAAACTTATTCCTCTTAAACGTTTAATACAATGAAGATGTTGTTTTTTTTATACAAGCGGTAAATAATTGTTTGATTACTATTTCTTTTATACGTTACATCTACGGCTACCCCCTACGCGTGTTAAAATCCATATTTACACTGAAGAATACGTTGAAAAAAAAACATAAGTTCCTTTTTTATCCGAGTTGAAGCGGCAGAACATGTCCCTAAGTCTGAACTTAACGCTTAGACAAGTTTTGCATCTTCTTTAATTAATTATTTATTTTTTTTAAGTATAATATACTTTCAACACTTAAGCCTACTGGGGTTAAAGGTTAAAATATCGCCTGTTTTCATGTTCGTGAGCGGCATGGATTTTAATTTTTCGCTTATTTGTTTCTTTTTTAAATATATTTTATTTTAAAAACACAAAATTGTTGAATTTTCGGTGATTAACTGAATACAGCAAAACGATGCGGCAGTTTGACCGGAAGATACTTTGGCACTGGCTACGTACGCCAAAGTGGAATTTAATAGCGTCTAAAGTGTGTATATTGTGTTTTGTTGCTTGGGGTTGCGTTTTTTTTTTTTTTCTTTTTTAATTTTTTTCTTGGACCACTCCCAGGGAGCAGTACCGATAAAAAATAATGCTTCAACTTAAGATAAAGTAAACCTACTTTGTGATATATTGTTTAACAATTATTTACAAATTAAGAGATAGATAAAATCAATTTTTTTCGTACTTCAATAGTCCACCGTCAGGCGGGCGGTTTGGAACCACTCCTTACTTTAGAATGAGAACCTTTTTAATGTCCTCGGTGCCATCAGCGTTCTTTATGCGAAGGGTAGCCTCCTGGCCTCACTCTATGGTTTGTCCTTCCTGGGGTATGTTGATCTCGTACTTAATCACTTGGGTCGTGTTCGATCCCTGGAGCACTTGCACGTGCACCGGCTGGTTCCCTATGAGAACCTCTCGGGATATGGTGTGCTGTTGCTGCGCCTGATTTTGTTGATTTTGTTGCGCCAACTGTTGGTTCTGTTGCTGTTGCTGCTGTTGTTGCTGCTGTTGCTGTTGCTGCTGTTGTTGCTGCTGCTGTTGCTGCTGCTGTTGTTGTTGCTGCTGCTGTTGCTGTTGTGCTAAAGCTTCCTGTTGATGATTTTCATTTTTTAGTATTATTATCAATTTTGATTCAATCTAACCCTAGATCACTAAATTAGATCAGTGTTACTATGTCACTAATCATTCCACTCATAGACTACGAAGTAAAAACAAGAATGTTTTTATATTTCCTTTATTTACTTCAAATAAATTTGCGTAACTTAAGAGAAGTACATATTATAATATTTCAATTTAAAAGTAAAAAATAAAAAATAGAACCGATTCCAAAAAATCTCAAGCCCTAAAAAGTATAAAATAATTATGTATATTAAAAGTCCTCGGCTACTACCTTCAACATTAAATACAAAGACTTTCCTAGATTTATGTAGTCGATGTGAAAACTTGACTGATATTAATCCAATACTAGGTAATTAAAACAAACTGATTGTCTTAATTATTTAGTATTGGATTAACATAAGTCAGGTTTTCACACCAACTTAAAAAATCCAAAAATTTCTGGTATTTAATGTTGAAAGTAGTAGCAGAGGAGTTTTAATATAATTATCATCATAATCATACTTTTCAGAGTCCGGGAATTTTGGAATCGGTTCTATTTTACTTTTTTATTTAATTCTTTTAAGTGCCATAATTTCATTACAATTACAACGATATTTAGTAACATAACAAAAAACCGCATTTTTGGTTCGCCATTTTGAATCTTCGCAATTTAGCACCGAATGTACAACCAATAATTACTAAATCACGCACTTACTCATTTTGTTTATGAGTCCTATTTATCATTTTTCTTGTGATTTACCTCTCTGTTGTGGCGTCCCATAGTCCTCAGGGTTTTCATACACTGCCTTTTTAGTCGTATTATGCATGTTTCATAAATAATTTCAAAATTTTAACAAATATGTATTTTCTTTTTATTCATAAACCTATCAGATTCCACGAAAAATATGTAATTTGAGTTATAGCGCGTTAAAAGTGTGCGGGAACATCCCTAATCCGCAAACCTGACAGAGTCCGGTAGTCTTTTAGACGAATGTTTAGTGATCTATGGTTAAAATAAAGGGGATAATTCGAAGGTTTTTTCAATCGAAATGTGATTTACTAGTCCTTATTTCGATCGATTCCTCAAACAAAATTGATGATTGTCAAAAATTACAAGAAACCTTTAAACTGTTTTTTATACGTGAACTTTTAAACTTATCGAATCAAAATCGAATACATTTTAAGTGAATAGAATCGAATATCAATTGTCTCCATCGATCGAAATTAAGAAGGGTGTTTGTTCTATTTTAGCCAATATTAAGGAGATCGATATTTAATTTTAAATCAAAACAAAAAATTTTATTAATAAATTTGAATATCAAACCTGCTGCTGCTGGGAAACATTAGGTTTCGTTTCCAGATGCTGCCGCTGATGCAGCATGAGATGATTCTTTTGGAAGAACGCTTTGCCGCATTCGCAAACGTGCGTGCGCAGGGTGCAGCCGCCGTTCGGGTGCCTTCGATTGTGCTGAAGAAGGCCATGCTTTGCGGCAAATCCTTTTCCGCAGCTGCCGCAGAAGTGGGTTTTTGGTTTCGGTGCGTGATGGGAGGCCTGCACGGTCGTAACGACGCTCTGCTGCTGCGGAGGACTCTGGACCATCGCCTGGCTGACCACTTGGCCCGTCGATGAAATTATTTGTACAGGGACTGCGTTCTGAGATACAACGGTTTGATTCGCTGCAGCCACAACTGTTGCCGTTCCTGGAAAGTCAAGTAATCAGTTCAAATTTAAACCGACGGAGGGACTCTACGGTAAGGATTTGCGAGAAATTAATTCAAATTCTATGAATAAACAAAAAATTGTTTGCTAACGAATGTGGTTGAACCTCAAATCACATAGCAGTCATTGACGACTATTCAACTATAAGTTATACACTGACGAGGAAAGGTGGTGCAATATGAACAGACAGCACGCAGATCCTTGAAAACCAAAGCATCTCCATGCTGCTGAAAAAAATCAAAGCCTGCTCTGCTGCTAAAAATATTTCAACAAGAAAAGAGTTTGCACGAAGACGTGAGGACTGGTCAGTAAATGATTGGAAGCAAGCAATTTAGACGAAATGTAAAAAAAAAACCACGGTATTGCAATAAAAATTATACAGGATGAGTCGAAATTTTGTGGGTTTGAATCTGCAAACCGATCTTGGTTTTGGAACAAAACTAGAAAACCCACAAAACCTATCCATGTCAAGCAAACATTCAAACACCCCCACCGGTCATGGTTTGGGGCTTTTCCACGCAGAACGGTGTTGCACCCTTAGTCAAAATAGGTGACATCATGACAAAAGAAATATATTTGAGTATGTATTTTACAAAAACATCTGCCAGATGCTTTCCAGAAAAGTGAAATACCAACTGATCAAAATATGTTTCAACATGAAGGGGATCCAAACAACAGCGGAAGTTATTCGAAATTGGTTACATGACCAAAAATTAGATGTTCTTCAGTGGCCAGCTCGAAGCCCTGACATTAACCCCATCGAAAATCTGTAGAGTGTCATATAAAAAGTAAATTATCCAACTATGCCGAGCCACCTGGTGGAATTAATGAACTTGGCGAAGGGTAGAAGAGCAGTGGAATAGTATTCCAAAAAATATTTTTACTAACTAATTTGAAAGTATGCCACATAGAATCCAGGAGCTAAAGAAAAAGAAAGCATTGAGGATTGATCACTGAGTGCAAAAGTGGTGTAATGTATTTTTAACACTATCGTCTGAGATTATTTGGTGTACCGTTTGAACTTGAATGGTTTTGTTGATTTTTCGATTTAAATACAATAATAAATAATTGGATTTTATTTATTTTTAAAAATTTGTTTTTAATACTTTTCTAGATGCAGTGTAACAAAAAGGTGCAAAACTTTGGACCACTTTTTCTCGTCACTATAGTTTTCGAATAGTGTTTTGAAATTTGTGTAGCATGCTTAAAAATATTCCATTATCATTCAAATTACAGATAATTTTATATGTTTTAAAATTATCTTATTGTATCAAAATCTGGTATTTTTTTATTAAAATTGGAATCTTTGGCTTTTAATGGCTATTTTCTCTAAAAAAAGAATCGTTGTACCGTGATCCCTCCGAATTTTTTAATTATAGTAAAAAACTTTATCAAACACTAAAAAAGAAAAATTCTCCTGGAACCGAAGCAAAATTTTCTTTATCAACAATTTTGGAAAGTTCGGTATCAAGTGTTTCGAAAATGGTTCACAAATAAAAACATTTCTCTCTCATCAAATGCATTTTCATATGTAATTCTTTCGCAAAAGGATTCTAAAGTAACGAAATTCGAAACAGTCTTAAACCAAAATTGAGTTATTGTGCAAAAAAACTTAAAATAACTAAAACAGCGTTATGGCAAATTTTTAGCTAGATTTCATAAAATATTATTAAAGTATGTGTGTTGTTTAAAAAGCCGAGTATTTCACATAGTAATAATTAAAGAACTACCCCTACCTTGATTCAAGTTAGTCGTATTCAAGAAATGTCCAGGCAGTGCCGCTGTTAGGGCACACAAATCCGTCATAAGACTTTTATCTCCCGTATGAAGTCGCAGATGCAGTGCCAGAGCTTCTCTGCTATTAAAGGCACTGCCACATTCCCTGTGAAAGAAAGAAAAAAGTAATCATCATTAGAGTCACATTCATACGAGGCAAACTTATGGCATCTGCCTTCGTCCAATTAATCTTTAGAAAATATGCGTTTTGGAACAAAACTCTTACCGACAGGCATATTGCGGTCTTGGTGAGGTGTTTTCGGCGGCCGCAATCGTAGTCACTAAGGCATTGTTGGGATTGCTGACAACAGTAACAGTTTGCGGTTGCTGTTGCTGCTGCTGTTGTTGTTGTTGCTGCTGCTGCTGTTGTTGCTGTTGCTGCTGCTGCTGTTGCGTCTGTTGCTGAATCTGTAAAAATTTCAAAAATTTAATACCCTAATTACAGAATAATATAAAATGATTGCATTACATGAATTTGGGTGGTTTGCTGCTGTTGCTGAGTCGTCGTCACAATAGCGTTTGCAGCAACGATAGTTGTATTCGCTGAATTAGGATTTACACCCCCATGTACGATGCGAATGTGCTGATTTAGTTCCGCTTTTGTTGGGAACCCGTCACCACAACCAGTGCAGGGGTAGGGTTGATCGCCGGTATGAATCCTATTTTAAGTAATGTAAAAAAGGACAGCTTTAGTGTACCCCTTTAGAAATCCTTTTAAAAAGTAACTTACCTCATGTGAGACACAAGTGTCCTTTTTTGCAGGAATTCCTTCCCACAAACCGTGCAAGAGTGGGGTACTTTCCCGTGGATTCTA
The DNA here is from genome assembly GCA_951509405.1 of Machimus rusticus. NCBI lineage: Eukaryota > Metazoa > Arthropoda > Insecta > Diptera > Asilidae > Machimus > Machimus rusticus. Next base: position 9,133,785 of record OX608049.1, read on the forward strand.
CCATGATTAACAAGTTGGAATTTTCTGGGAAATGTGGCTCCACAATCTTGGCAAACGAAAGGATTTATGGAACCATGGAATCTGCACACAAAAAAATTAATCAACCAATTAGATACCTTCGTGTGGTATAGGTATAGAACCTCTTCCTTACCTTGAGTGCATTATAAGATGATTTTCCTGTGCGAAACTTTCGCCACATTCTTCACAGACGTATGGACGTTCGCCGGCATGAAATTTGCTGTGTGTCACAAGGTGTCTTTTCAATGGGAATGCCCTGCCACATTCTTGGCAAACGAAGGGCCTCTCCCGGCTGTGAACCCTCGAATGAGTCAGCAAATGATGTTTAAGGGTAAAACTTTTTTTGCATTCATTGCACTGGTAGGGTCGGTCTGTTGAGTGCAGCAACAAGTGGGTATTTAAGCAATGCTTGTGGGCAAAACTTTTGCCGCAATGCACGCAAACGTGCGGCCTTTCCCCTGTAATAAAACATATTTTAATAAAATTTGAATTACATCATTTTTTCGACCTAATAACCATTGGCGTAACTGGCACCTAACTTTCATGTTATTTGAAATCTGCCCATAATCCACGTAAAAATATATTGAACAAGCGCTTAAATCGTTTCATAGGAAAATTACTTCAAACATTAACAATCGAAAATTTGAAAGAACCGCATTTTAAAATCTAAACGCTAAAAGGGTTTTTTACCTGACTAAACCTTAATACCAACTTCCATTATTATTCCAAAACTAACCTGATTAGTTGCAAAAAAATATGTATGTAATACAAATTCAGAAAGTTACAAAATATTGTAAACATTTTAATAATTTTCGTACATTTTCAAGATTTCTTTACTATTTTTATAATGCCGGTTTATATTTAATAATTAGCTAATTGACACAACCAAAACACTTTTTAGTTATGGATTTGTAACAAGAAAAGTCTGTGGAATATAAATTCATTTGGATTCGCTTTTTATTACGGGCTCAGAGTTTTAAGACTTCTATTGAATTACGTTCATACAAATTAAACATGAATTTAATCTTTTCTTGACCCTTACCGGTGTGAACTCTGGCATGAGTGGTTAGATGATGTTTCAATAAAAATGATTTTCCGCATTCGTCACACGAATAAGGTCTCTCTTTGACTACTGTTTGGTTCTGCGGCTGTTCACTTTGCTGAAAATTTTCCTAACATTAACTAACATAAAGTAAGAAATAAAATTCAAAATGTTATTACATCAGTAATTTCTGCTTTTGGTGATATCTCAAGGACTGGCTCCAATTTACAGTGCGTTGATGATGTTGCTTGCGAATCTTCTGTGTCCTCCAATCCCTGGATAACCTTTTGCACTTGCACTGCTATACCTGGCAGAATATCATCTTTAAATAACAGTGAGAATAATGCATTCTCTGTTATATGGAAAAAAGTGTTGTGACATGAATAAACCCAGACAAATCAATCAGAATATGGAAAAATGGAAAGAACAAAAATAAGTATAACAATAAAATTTTCATTTTAAACAAAAAATAATAACGCAAACCAAAAAAATATATAACATAACTTTTATTCATATCACATTTGGTTTCAAATTGGCAACAAAAATCTTTTACCAACCTGCATGCCCTCCATCTGCTGTTGTTATGGTCGTGTGATTTTGTGCCGATGCAGCGATGGCACGTTTCATTAAAATCTCATTGCACTCCTCGGCAGTCAGGTGTAGAGGCCCGATCGGACTAAAATGTGTTTTTCCACCCGCTGTTGTTAATATTGTTTGTGTTTTTGTGTCCAGAATTCCATTTGCTATAGAATGAGATTGATCTGATTGGTCTATCAGAGCATCACACACAAAGGTGATAGAAGAGAAAAGAGGGATTTAGAATTTAGAAGATTTTCCTGTATTTTCTTGTTTGATTTTTTTTTTATATTTGTTTGTTTTTGTTTTCGTTTTGTTTTTTGTTTTACAAAAGTACAACAGCAACCTTTACAAAACATTACAAATTCAAAAATGCCAATAAGCAAACAGAACAAAATATATAACGCTATTTATCGATGAAGATTTCTTTGGTGCACTCTAATTTAATGCTACAATTATTTGTGACTACACTACCTTACAAGTATCTACTTATTATAAACTTTAAAAAGGAAATAACTTCCATTAATTGCCGGTGGCACCACATTGGTGCCATTTGCGAACCGACATTAATTTATTGGTGGTAAGACGGTGGTAAGAACTTGGTGTCATATAAAAGTCGACAGTCAGCTACTACGACAGATTAAACATAATTTTAGTGCAAAATACCGGCGATAGAGAAGAGAACTCATGTGAAACGTGCAAACGTGAAAGCGCTAAAGAGGTCACGCATTAGAAGTAATAAGCTCAAGAAAAACAAATTGCAAATCATTTTCTAACGATTCCTATTCATAAACATATGTAGTTTCAGCTTCTAATGTTTATGAATTTAGAAGGAGATTGACAAAAATGTTTAATAAAAGTAGATCAGTAACTTTTGGTTTTTTTCTTTCGATTTCTGCATTTATGTTTTTTTATGTCCATGAGAATGAGAATCTTAAAAAGACTTTTTTCTAATTTTCGTTTACCAAATTTTACTCCCATTCTTTATTTTAATTCGTTTATAGCTGAATTTCGTATAAAAGCTTTCATAAATAGCTCTATTGAGAATTCAGCTATAAGAAAATTAATACAATTGCAATATCCCCAATAATTGTCTGAAAACTACTTAATTTTGGTCCTGCGATATTTTTACTAATTTTTTATTATAGTATGAACATCTTTTCTTCAAATAAAATTTTCGAAATATTTTTGTTAGAGCAAAATCTTTTCCATAAAACGCAAAAAAGTTAATTTTGTTTTTAAATACATGCGATTTTATCGATTAAAAGGATAAAACTTTCGCATACCTAAAAAAATGTCGATAAGATTACAATATCATAAGATTACATTTTACAATAGTTCACCATGCCCGTAATCAATAACTTGGACTTTTAAAACCAAGCAAACATTTCATTCCAGAATAGAGCATTAAGAATTAATCCTAATAAAAAGCCGCAGCTTATGTTTTCTGTTTGCGAACATCCCTAAAATTGTGAACCATCACAGATACAAAAACTCCACCTGCTATCGAACTAAATCTGCTCCTATTTTTGTCATAAATCATTCATAAGAGCTCGACGGGGCTGCTTTAAATCGATTGCCTCAATTTTATATGAATGGCCAAGGACGTTCGAAGGCGAACGATAACAATTGGGCGTTTTGCAGTGAACTAATAAAGGAATTACATAATATTTGTGGGTGGTCCCTTAAAAATATAAAAAAATATATACATATATACTATGTTATCCCTATTCCTGAACAAATTTTCATAAATGCGATATATTAAATGGGCATGACGCTATTAAATCATACTAAAATAAGAATTTGTTCAAGTAATTCAAGTAATTTGATTGAACACGACTTGTGTAGATAATGAAAAGGAAACGTTTCGATATGTTGAAGGCTACACACGTGTTCTTTCGAAAAGCATACATCTGGTTTCTTGACGATACGCATTTTGAACAAGAAAGTCATAATTAGAATTAAAATTGTTTAAACTTTAATTCACCGCTCTCAGATCTCTGAGTTCAGTCCCGCCAGTAATTCATTATAATTTTTAATCCTACAGCTTAAAAGGTTATAACAAATGTTATTTCTCAATAATTGATTTTTAATTAAATTTCCGTAATTGATTTAATTAAAATCTGCTCAGTTCGATAAAGTGCGAATACCAAAATGAAGCTTTCTATTTTTATAAATTGAAATAAACCTAAAGAGCCCACGCAATTCCACATTCATTCGATTCCCGGCATTGTCCCTAAAAGAAAAAAAAAGCTGATGGATTTTCATAAAATATTTCAATTTCACGCAAATTTTTAATGGGGGAGGTATTACGCATTTCATGAATAAAAAAATAATAAACCATTCAAATTGTATATTTAATTAACGTAGATTGTTTCTGCCGTATCATAGATTTTATCACAACAGCACCTCTGGTAGATTAAATAGATTAAAAGTTGCTTAATAGATAAAGAAAACTTTATGCAAAAGTATAGATTAAATAAGTAAATAATTTTCTATTTTTCATTTTCTTCCCAATTTGTCTATTGAGCTATTTTTATGCTATTTTTTCTAAAATTATCTGCATCCACACTTTACATTCTCACTACGCTCATGAAAACGATCTTCCTCGAACGTTGTTTCAGTTAATTCGAAAATGAACAGACGATAAAAATTACCTAATTCTGCCACAAACTCTGCCATAATAAAATCATCAAAGAAGCAAGTTCTACATACATCGTGGGTATCGGTAATCTTAAAAGTGGTGTAAACTTAAGAGAAACTAAGTGGGATTTTTTTTTTTAAATTAGACTTCTAGCTAAAATGTTTACACAATGATCACGTAATTTTTACTTTCGGGTGCTTCATTAAGTGAAAAACGGTTGGCGACGTGCAACAAAGAGGAAATCATTTGTGGAATGTGGGAAAAATGTAATGATTCATTGTGCTTTAGGATTAACATAATTTGGTTCATGTTTCATGTTTGTTCTTCTAGCGGGAATAGGTTCAACACAACAATAAAACAATAAAGCATATTTTAAGCATTATAATAAATTAAAAAATTAAGTATGCACTTAAAAAATTCTTTGGTTTTAATATGCAGAGTAACAAAATATCTACAGTTCTTCAAAATTATTGCTGCATTTTTTCACACTAAACATGACAAGATCATTTCGATCAATTTTATTATAAGAATCTGCCTAAATTGATTCAGATTTTAGTTGTTTTATTTTATTTCGAATCTTAGAAATGCAATAAATAGTATTACCTTTTACTCCAAGAAAGCTTAACACGTTCGTCGCTCCTCACCCATATTTGGGTTACACCCAATAGCTGAATACATGGCTGAATAAAACTGGGCGACGAACATGTTAATCGAATTTGATTAGCAGTTATTTCATAACAAAACGAAACTAAACTATGTAATTGCCTAATCAAGAATTTTTAAGCTAAGAAAAATAATGCAATAACCTCAATTCGAAAATAATCATGACAAAGAATATTTTTTTTAAATTGTTACCTAAATTAAGTCAAATCCAATTTAAATTTTGATCGTGTGAAATTACGCATTCTATTTCTCTATTTGGTCTGTTAATGTTTCAATGTTTTAATTTATTTCTGACTTTATTTCTCAGTTTTGTATTTCTTGTAAACAAAAATTGTTTAATGGAAACCAAAAATGTAGACACTGAAAAGAATTTACTTTTCCATTAACGACCGTTAGTCATAACGACAATTTCTCTTGTTTGTTGTTCTCAAATGTAAAATATAAATAATAGTGTGTTAAAATTATGTGCACAAATTACATAAAATTCGATCTTTAAGTTCTTGTAGTTTTCCTCATTGGACCATCGCTGTTTATTGAAGATTTAAGCGCTGAAAGGCTTAGAAAAAAAATCGAATAAAAATTTTATTTAATTATATTTTAGATTTTATTCATTTGAAAGATCAACTAGATTTCGATTATTTAATTTGTACATAAATCAAGGAGTATTCTTTGTAATAGATGTTCGTGGCAGAACTAAGCAATTTTGTAAAAATATAATATCGTATCATTCGGTTAATATGTTGCAATAATTGCAATTCTTAAGGGCAGTTAACATTTTAACTAATAGAACTAGAATACCTACTTAATATATTATAAGAAAGCATGTCTTACAGGGATTTTTACTGGAATTTAAAAATTTATAAATATCTAATTTAAGAGCAACAATTAATATCAAACACCACAAAATGTTACAAAGGACCTTAATATGTAAATGTTATTAAAATTATACTGGGTGAAAAAGAAAATTGACCTCTCATATAATATACAACAGTAAAAATTCATATGCAGAATATACAATTCATTCTAAATACGTAAAACGATGGAAATTGACCAGCCGCAAAACATTGAATGAAAAATAAATTTCCGCTGTCTGCCTTTAACATCACATAGACAGAAATGTTAAACTGTGTAATCTTTTATTTCGAATGAGCCCGCAACCTGAATATGGATAAAATTACTTTAGTAATTTGCTGACTTGTTTTACTCACAAAAGTAAACAGCATACCACTTCGACGTGGGCGTGGATTTTTGTTTCGATTTTTTGTAACCGCTTTAAAAAGGTGAAGAAACACGCACAAAGTGTAGTTTGAATCGGATATTTTTTGAAGGAGATCTTATTAGAAATGTTAAGATAGAAAGTTGAAATGTTGATTTAAGACCTCGTGCTAAAAGGTTAATAAGCAGGGTTCATTGTGTTACGTAATTTCCTCTTTAGTTAGCTAAAGCCACTTTTACCACTTCAGCGATGAGGAAAATGAGCAACTTAAAGGAATTTAGAGTTTGTAAATTCAATTTTCATATATGTTTTTCTATCCTTTGCTAATTCTTGGATCATACATACATGTTTAACACGTTAATGCCGGCGTGTACCACCGGTGGCTCACACAAGATTGAATCTGGGCAGCGCCACCCTCAACGTGTTAAATATATTACTTTACTAGAGCTACATCTGCTTTGCATTCATCTAACAAAACCAATCGCTAAATTGAGTGACTTGAATTAAGCAGTCTGCTGAAATTGAATTCTCAACTATTTCAATTTATCTATCACAACTTCAAATAATAAAAAAGAAAAACCTTCCAGTCCATTTCATCAAAATGAAAAATATAACATAACCAAATATGTATTTATTACACTTTGAAAAGTTAATTAAATTATCATAAAGCCAGACACCGTCCTGTCAACAAATCATTGTACCATTTGATCAACTTCAGGATAGTATCAATTGCAAATTAGATTCAGCTTGCAAGTTAATTAATGCAGAACTTTTGATTTAATTAAATGAACGCACTTTGTGGGCAATTAATGAACCCTATTTCTGGATGAATTAATTTTACACACAGGTGCGTGTCTATATTAACTACATATTGAACAACGATCGAATTTATCATATTATGTTCGGTTGTAAATGCTAAATTCATTAGGGAAATGGAATTTTCATTTATATTTCTTTTATTCAATATGAAACCTATTCATTTAATAGATTTTTTTTTTATTGTAGACAAGTCTAGGCAAACTGTCGTTTTTTATAGAATTTATCGATATTTTTATATCTGTCTTGGAGAATGGCCCCTCTTTCTGAGAGTATTACTAAAAGATTTATTTTTTTCATTACCGTAAAATATGAGATTCTATTGGGGTTTACCAATAAAAAATTATGATAATAATAAAAAGAATCTAGCAGTTGAAAAACAACAAAGTTATACTTTTATTGACTTTTAATTAAACTGAATCGTTAACTTTGAAAGTGAAAAAATTCCATTTTTCTCTCTAAATTTTGCTGTCAATATCTTCATGCACAATTCTTTAAAGAATTGTAAAATACAAATAGTTATATATAAAATAAAAAATACCATTACCATATCAACTAACATGATGCATTTTCTTAATAATAAGCGTATTAAGAGGAAATCGGACGATGATATGAAAAGGGTTTAATTTTCAATGTTATTATTTCAGTAATTATTTAACCAGTTAACTGCGTTTAACGAGTATACTCGTCATGACAAAAAGTAAACATTTTGTGTTATGACGAGTATATACTCACATAAAACACAAAATTTTGCACTTTTTTCATGACGAGTATACTCGTCAAACGCAGTTAACTGCTTTATTTATAAATTCACTATTTGGTAAAGTTGATAAATTCATTTCCCAAAATGTGAATAAAGTTAAGCAGGCATAAAAACAGAAGCAATCTTAACCAACGTGTCTTTTTTCGAACAGCTTGTGCTAAATTATTTTCTTATTGAAATAGCAAGACATGCTTTCATATAAATATAACAATGCTATAGAAATCTTCACCGAAACAAAAAAAAAATCAAAATACTAATTTTACTAAAGGTACTAGAATAAAGATCGAGACAAAGAAAGATTAGAAGTAGTAAAAGATAAGTAAAAAAGAAAAACAATATACAATTCAGTATCAGCAAATAATTACAGTTCTTATCACATCCTATACTCAGCACGTCCTGCTTTTTATGGGCTACAGCTGTGGTTCCTCCCGTTGTAATTACACTGAATATTTGATACAAAAATAAAAAGAGGAGAGAGAAAAATATAAGAATAAAATCGATTCACAATTAATTTAAAAAGAATGCACAAATTTAATGAGCATCGATTTCAACATATATTCTTTTTATTAAATTACTTACCGCTGTGTTGTTGCGGGTGGGAATGGTTCATTGACCACAAACATACGTCGAACCACACCACCTTTGTTGGTATGGGTTATTGTCCCCTTGACATCCTTCTGTACGGCTATACCATCAGTTAACTGCAAGTAGGGCATCTGTGAATTTGGCGCAACCAAAATTAATTAATCGCGCGCAAAGAACAGAAAAAGCAGCATGTACAGTAATGTTTTATAATGTGAAATTTTGTTATATGTAAAAAAATCATGCAATTTAACATAATATAAGGTTGTCTTAATTATCTAAAATAAATATAATGTCCTCGTATGAAAGGATGAATGATGAATTCAGCTTATTTAGTATGATACAAATAATTCAGCTTATTTAAGTATGATACAAATAAATTGCATTCATATCTATTTATATGTAGAATACATTTTTGGAGCGCTTGAAACATATTTCAAGATATTAATCAATTTTTATTCAGCCCCGTATTCAGCTATACTTAATCAAAAAATTAAGTCAACAGCGTATTTATATTTTTTCTTATTTATAAAAACTGTAATTCAGCAATTACTTTTATTTAGCTGAATTGAACAAAAAAACTGTGACAACTGATTTGGTGAACATAGCATTAATATATTCACTAAGGCTTCTCAATAATCCAGTTTATGGAACCAACTGCTACAATTCAGCAATTGAAATTTAATTGACTGTGAAAGCTGAATTCATGAAAGTGGACTAAAGTATAGTTTAGGACAAGTTAAACCAGTACATTTCTGTTTAATAATTTTGTTTTCGGAATGTGAATAATTGCTCAAAATGTTCATTTAGACTTTATAGAGATATCAACTATTACCGCAGTGTAGTCGTAATTAATTTTCAGACTTCATACATAATTCAGAAAATGCAAGTACTCCACTTCCAATTTGCTTTCAGTTAAGCCATGATAAGTCCACCTATCTTCGAAACAGACTGCTTTGCCCTAAATTCCTGGAAAATCATTAAACAGTGAATAGTAGCTACATCACCTAAACCATCATTGTAATGCAATATCCTAGTTCACCCCAGCTCAGCAACAGTTCCTTTAGGGAATAAATTGCATTTTGTAGAATTTCAGCACACCTCTCTGAGCTGCAGCCACAAATTTTCTATTGAATTCAGCTCCAATGCACACCAATACCTTAGCAGCTAATCCTAAATATCAATTCTGCCTAAGCAGTGCCATCAGGCAAACTTAATTGCTCTCAACATTGAATGGGTACTTCCGTACCCCACCGATCCTTAATCATATGCAAGGAACATATAGTTTGCATATTTTATTTTACTATTTACGAAAAATAAGATTTTGGTCTTTTACTATCCTTCAGGTTACAAAACTCGCGTAATGTGTCTACTTTTGTGTTCATATTTAGGTGACTCTATAGCTTTTGTATCAATTCCAATTAACGATTGTAGATGTTCCGACGGCCTCGAGACCTACAAAACTCAGATTGGGAGGTTTTACATTCGAATTCATTCATCTTTTCAGTAAAAGAGTATGTCCTGCGTGGGGTAGGTACACGTGAAATTTTCCACTATATGCACAGCTAGTTATCTAATGTGTAATAACATAAAATACACAATAGTACAAGTTTGAGGGTGGAAATTGTCAACCTCCCGCATACAGATACTTTTTCTCCCCCAAATCGTAGGCAATACCAAACAACCAACACACGTGATACTACGCATACTTTGCCGTACCCTTGTAAATTCAGCTTTTCCTCAAACTCAGAAAAAATAAAATATTATCGACAAATACTACCCCCTTTTTCTTCGTTATCATTTCTACACTCACCCTCAGGGATATTAATATTGAATAAGAAAAATTCTTATAGACAAAGATATGCAAAATTCAACCCCCGACCCTCACAATATTCGATCAAGACGAATCGAATCATCTATAGACTTTTATAAAGCGGAGAAACTTCTTTAAGTAGAAACGCGAACTTCTTCAATAAGACGGGCACAGACATTTTTGAATATCAAATATTTAACCAACTAACTTGAGAAATACGCTGTAGTGGGAGGAAAGGAAAATTTTACTGATTTTCCGCCAATAAAATTTCTATATAAAGTATGTACTATATACATATATTATATAATCCCAATTTCAATCTCAATCCCAATGAATCGAAACCGTAGAGAAGTATGGTTTCGGTTCAACACCATTTTTCTTGAAAGTACTGATTGATATCTCGATTGGGCGGGAATGATAAATTACCTTTCAATACAGAAGAGGGAGGTTTACAAAATTACACCCAATATAGTAGAAGCCCAAATGAAGTGGCACATCCTCGATTATTGCTTTTCTTTTGATAAATCTTCACGGGAATTTTTGTTGATAAAAATCTTTCAAGAGTTTTCTTCTATGGAGTGATAGAGAGAACATTATAAGAAGACGCGCATCTACTTAAATTTGAAAACCCTTTTCTTTTTTAAGCTTAAAAGTTTTAGGGATAGAGCCGTTGAAAGGTTCTGTGGAAACATGTAATAAAGCACTTTGCCTTTGAAAGTTTCCTATAACTTTATAATGACATGGATCACCTCGAGCAGTAATGTTTTGTTTAGATGATGCCAAACAAAGGACCAGTGGAAGTCGTCAAGGAAATTACCAACTTAAATGTTTGGCTAAATTTAATTTAAGAGGTTTTTTCAGTGTTTGTATCTTATGTAAATATTATTAAAAAATAGTTATATGAAAAATGTTTACTAATATACTGCTAATTAATTATTCCTTCTGGACCTTATAACCATTTCTTAGAATATATATTTTTAATTTCATTATTTTGAATCTAGTGACAAGAATTATGAATAAAATTAACTAGCGACTACCCGGCTTGCGTTGCTACGCCTCGACAAAGGTTTGCTTTTAATTGATTGATTTTTTAAACATTTAAGTAGAAATAAATTTCATAGATGTTTGATTTCGGGTTGAAATCGGCGACCCCGAAAACCTCCAAGTACCAAATTTTGTTCAAAATTTCGTAAACTTCAAAATTTGAAAGTCCACCATCTTGAATTCGTAACTTCTAACAACCAAATTGAAATCAGCGACCCCGAAAACCCCCCAAATACCAAGTTTGGTGGATATAGTACAAATTTCAAAATTTCAAATTCCGCCATCTTAAATTTGTAAATTCTGACAGTCGGGTTAAAATCAGTAAACCCGTAAACCTCCATGTACTAAGTTTGGTGAACATCGCATAAACTTGAAAGTTTCACAGTCCGCCATCTTAAAATCGTAGCTTCTGACAGTTAAAAAAAGTAGCCTACTGCACTCCGTGTAATTTCAATAACACGTCGTAAAACTTTCAAGATGATCGGTTGAACGGTGTAAGAGTCCATTCGTACCAAACACACAAATAAACTTTCGCTTTTATATACGTATATAAATTACTATTCTCACTAAGTCTACTACTAAAAAGGACTGTAGAAAAGAGGCGCATTTAATTCTTAATTTTAAATAATGAAATTGGAATGAGAACGGATAATAAAAATATCGCTGTATTCGATTCAAAAAGTTTCGTCTCTTATAGCTAAATTACTTTTAAAATAAACTACGTTATAGCTGAACTGATTTTGAAATATTAGTATTTTAACTGAATTGTCTGTAAAAGCAATTTTATAGCTGAATTGCCTTTAAAAACTTACTTTTACACATAAATTACCTTCAAAAGCTTATGTTAAATAATTAAAACGGAGCTATATGAATTTCATAAATTGAGGATGCGCTATCTTTCAAAATTCTTATTGAACTAAATAACAGGTATCATCTCAACCAAAGTAAATTAAGACGCGTATCAAAGTACACCAACATTAAAATATTAATGTACATCGGTATCAATTGTTACCGTGACTTGAAGATTGTGGTTTTTCACATTATACCTTAAATGTCATTTGAGCGTTACGAAAATTGCCTTCTGTAAATGCAGGCTTATGTTGTCAAGTCAATATTTCCAATTTAACGCTCATCGCAGCAAAATTTACGACACACGCAAGGAAATTTAATAGACGCGCCGTAAAATTTAACGCGTGTGCGAATTCAATGAAAAAGTGGACATCGATGAATACAAAATTACTGTGGGATTAGGATAAAAGGAATTGCATATAATATATGTATGAATATGTAGATATATAAAATGATTATTTGTTTGGCTGATGAGACACTCCGATGGTACGAAACTGATTTAGAGACTATATCGTAACACCTGTGTGTATTAACCTGTGGACATCGGACGGCTTGAAACATTTGTGGTCATTATAAAATTGGAAAAGGGAAATCCAAAATGAATATGGAATTCCTTTGTGGTCAACGGCTGTTACATCTTGTTTCCAGTAAAGACGAAATTATTTTACCACTTGATTCTGGTTATTATCATGGCTTCAAAAGCGTGACAGCTTTTGGCTGAATTAGTTACTTCAATTCTTCCATAATTCAGCTATAAGCTTCGTATTGACTTTAATCGATTAATGAATTTTATTATGTCATCTTTTGATATTTATTAAACTTTTTCTAATTATGTAGAAAGATCTACTCTTGAAAAAAAGGATTAAGGACATATTGATTAAAATATTCAAAATTTTATACTTAGCTCTAATAACAATTGCTCAATTCAGCTTAAGAAAAGGAATTGCTGAATTAACAAGTAAATCTTTCAGAAACTAAAAAAAGGATCGAAACATTTTTTCTATTTGTTATAGAAGTCACGGTATACATTTCTAAATTTAAAAAAGTTAAAGGTTTTTATAGGAAAGTAAAAAACGGATAAAAGTAATATAAACTCGAGAACATACTCCTTATTTTTCCCATTAGTAAAACTTGAAAAATATATAAATAATTTGAAAAAACCTCTCATCCTTAACTTTCTAACCTAATACTGTACTGGTGCTGGCAATAAACTTTTCGAAGCAGTATAGTTATACCTACGTACCTACCCAAATAGCAAATTGAAAACTCGTGTGACCCCGTCAGTAAAACTTCTCGCTATCCATGGCACAGCGAGTGTAGCATGTTAATTACTTTCCCACAGACTGTCCCCAAAAGAGCAAAAAAAACCTAAAATGCTATAATAAAATACCGCATACAAAATTCCAAAACATTTAATCTGCGCTGATTAATTTGCCGGGTTTTGGCCCAACGATCATCATCATCCTTTCACCGAGCTGAAAACGAGGGGGCAGCACGCAGTAAAACCGAGGAGAAGAGCGCCCCCACTCGGACTAATTAAAGAGCACTTGGGGCTAATCTTTCTGAAATGAATCAGAGCTCAGCGCACGAGAGCCGCTTTCCGTTCTTAAATTAATGTCTTTTATGTTTTGTTATTTTCGAACAAAAAACGTTTAAACGACGCCCCTATTACATGACAATGCGAAATTCGGAAGTAACGCACTCTATCCGTCAGAACAGGTCTAATCGTCCTCCTGCCAGGTCAATACGCCCGCCCTCTATCGGAGGGCTACAGCATAGACTTCTTTAGAGCATATGTTATGTTGATGCTCAGCTGCCCACAAAGATGCAGGATTTCACGCCGATAAAGATACCAACCTCCACGACAGTCAAGACGACCCCATCTACCGCGGGGGGAGGGAGTTGTTGTTTGTAAACATTGAAACAGCAGAAACTAGCGTGCAATCAGAGGTGCGTATCGTCGATTCGGTACAGACAGAGCCCCACAGTCAGCACCGGAGCGCACCATGATCCGAGCTCAGAAGAGCCCCGACACCGCACCGATGATGATAACAGGTACATTTTCAGTACAGTGTGAAGTTATCTGAGAGTATATTATACATATTATAAATGTAACTTGTTGTTGGGTGCAAAAACATTTTCAAGCATGTTTACAAGCAGGAAAACAAATGGAAAAGAATTTTAATACATTTAATACACACACTTATCAGATTTTGATATAGCATAAACTTCCCCTTCTTCTCTCTAAGCCGAGGAAAGATTTGTTTTCTATACCACCAAAACTTACGCAAACATACGTGACGCAAGCGAGCGAATTCAAAACAAACAACACATCATCAAACAAACCGAAACGAATACTTTAAAGGCAAAACCACGTGCGAGGAGGGCACACAGGCTTTTGTTACTGTGTGATATTCCAAAATAGGGAAAATGTAAGTGATGTACACCAATTTAGCGTACAAGGAGATATATTTTACGCCACGCGCGCGGCGTGTAACCCATCAACGGTCCATTCGTCCACCAGCTCAAACAGACCTAAGAATAAGTCCTCCATCTATCAGAATCTTTAAATAAAAGCCAACTAGTTGATTTTAGGACTAAAAACTAATTTAAAGCAACCCACAACATGTTTCCTTATCCAAAGAATACAATCCCTTTTATTAATTAATTTATATAAATAATAATCTATTCAAAGTAATTTCAGGCAGTCGCATTGAGAGCAGACTCAAAATATCTGTGACTGTGAAGCATTTTTACAGTTACTGACTTTACGTCCTGAAAGTATCCTTAAATGTATTTATTTCTACCTATTCTAAAAAAACTTGCTCTAAGCCATACGACCCCTCATAGCTAAGAAACCTCCAAAGAAACCGGGTAGCCACGAGCCGCCGGCTAACAACAAATCATTAAGCACCGTTATCAGACGCTTTTACAAATTTGACACATATTTCTGTCTTACATATATTATATTTATGTGGATTACTGACCACTATACTACCGAGAATTATTATTGAGAGCATAACATTTATGTGTTACGCTAAATTTGACTTTGACATTTTAAAATCACATGTTTTGGCACGATTGTGGTGAACATAAACAAAGCAACACATCAAAAAGAAAGAGAATATATATTGTGCTGATTGTGCATTTTCCACAATTCGTCGTATTCGAGGCCAGGGTATCGCAGCAACACCTCCCTGGTACTAGTTTTCATATCTAAATGAATAAAGTTACACACATAGCGCAGTTATAAATTCAGACAAAAAAAAAATGAAAATAAATATATAGGTATCTCTTCTGAATTGAATACCACCGGTGGCGACGATATGTCATATTTACATATATATGTAGGCAAAGGCACCACCGACCAAAAGCGTGTGCACTAATTTATACTATTTTATCCTTAAAAAAGTGGTTGTGCAAATGCCGCCACAAAAGAGTAGAGCACGCGGCGGTGGTGCACGGAGCGGAGCGGCGACAACGGCGAGACACATGAGACATGAACACGAACCGGACCGCCCTCCCGCCCGCGTCGGTGTTAATAGTCCACATCATCATCGCCGTCGTCGTCGCATGACGTATTATCGTGTAATTGTAATGTTAATTTCGAGAATTTTAGTTACATTCATGAAAAAGGGGGTGCACTAGCATACAAAGTGCCTTGGCCTGAATGAAAAAAATTATATGTATATATATATATATATCTTATTATATCTTACAGCCTACAACGTCACATCGTTCGAATTCCCATCCATGGAATATCGTGCCGATGTGAAGTTTACGGCAATTTTCCCAGAAAATATCCCCGCCATCATCCTCAGCTCTCCTCAATCGAGAAACTCGCAAGCAAAAGCCGCATATTATACATGTACATATTTATATAATGCGCTAGTTTGAGATCCACTGGTATGGTTGGTTATACATTCCCATCTTTTCTCCGCACCTATTTAACATCAGTAAGCCTGGCAACAGTGTATGACTTTGCCGTTCGTCCGTAGAAAAACGATTTCTTCGAAGTATGATGAAATGATGAAACCGACCCGACCAACACACGAACTTTAACGAGTGTTCGTTTTTAGGTTGAATTCGTCGTCGTTGCGCGTTTTCAATTTTCTCACTCATCATTTCGGTGGTGTTTCTGAGCGCTTCTTCGTCTCTCGCGTCTCACACCGTCCCTTTTCATCGCATACATTTCTCATGTGTAAGAATAAGAGAGAATTATAATACTAAAAATTTCCTTTGCTCGTTTTAGCATTTGGCGCCTGAACTGAATGCTGATGTGTAAATTCTTTACTGTATGGCCGCCATTGCAAAAATGTTTGATGTGCCTTTCGAAAAATTTTATTCGACGTACATTTCATTTTATAGCGTACGTACGCACACACATTTCCTTGCGTTCTTCAAATAATATCTTTTCATGTTATTATACCTTCTATTTCTTTGCTTGTTGAAGCTTACCGACGACATTCCGTCTTTGGCGCTTCTTTTTCCTTCATCCACCTGGTCAAGCAGAAGAGGTCTGAGTTTTTAACAAGAATCAAGTAGCAGGCAAACAGCAAGCATATTATTTTATTTTATTTTTCATTCTCATTCCATCATACTTTTGTGGACCCAAG
This sequence comes from Machimus rusticus, assembly GCA_951509405.1. Taxonomy (NCBI): domain Eukaryota; kingdom Metazoa; phylum Arthropoda; class Insecta; order Diptera; family Asilidae; genus Machimus; species Machimus rusticus. The sequence continues at coordinate 9,150,427 of OX608049.1, forward strand.
CTTTTATATTCCGACGCGGCATCCGGCTTCGAGCGCGCAAATAATGCACCATTGTGTCGCTTCGTTTGCTGCTGTTGCGCTGGGGACATTTTTCGTCGGTCAGTCGTTCATTCGTCCGCCATTTTGAAATCTCACACGGCACGACGGCGGCACCATCGACAAAATCAAGCACACAATGGGGGCGCTCCAATGGTAAAAGATAAGCAAACTCGGGCTGTGGAAAAGTGTACAAAGCTAGCCAGCTAGCAAGCAACCAACCAATTTGAGCCCCAACTGAGGCGGAACGCTGGGAGCTTTGCCCCTTTAACCTCATGTTATCATTTGCATTCGCCTCTTTCGTTTGCCAAGCTAAGTCTCGGAAATCTTAAAATGCATATGCAGTAAACAGCAGCGCCCCAGAAAATGGGTGTGTTGATTGAAATTTCTTTTTTTGGGACAGACGATTAGAATAGTCGAGTTCGTGCGAATTGATTTCATTTAATTTAATTGCGCTTCTTCAAACATAAAATAAGCGATGGACAAGTAGAAGTGTTATGCTTTAATTACCTTTATCATACCATACCAATTAAAGAATGTATAGAAAAGAATAATACCGCATAAATCTAAAGCTGTACGCTGTTCCCGGTTAAAAACAGGATAATCTCTTTTTACAAGCCGGGAGCCGGCTCACATTTTTATTGGACGCTTTTCGATTTTGACACATTTCCCTGGCAAATTGTGATACTGACCACTATACTACCGAAGAATTTTATTAGAAAAAAAAAAGCAAAATATTGAAGTTGTTTTAGGTATTTTAGCTTTGCCGCTCAGCTGTAGCACACAACCTCTTGGACGTCGCATCGGTTTCGTTCGAAAATCCCATTCATATTCGCTTTACTAAAAGATTATGATGATGATTGCTGGTGCTGTGATTAAGTGAAGGCGCCTGGATTTGTGTGGGCTTCTACAAAGCGGAGCACCGCAGTAGATGAGTTTTATAACGTCGACAACGTCGGTGATATAAAAGCTGCGAGATGCACTTACATCATCACCGCTGCCGCGCACCACCTCTATAATATCCATTCCATAGGAATTGGCCGGAGCTACCACCAGAGACCAGCAGCAGCGTGTATTTTTGTTCCCCTAGCCCCTCTATACTCATCATAGAGCATAAAAGCCGGAGCTACAGTACAGAAAACAGCACAAGTTTTGTCCTCATGTGTGTAAGAACAGATATAGGAACAACAAAATTATTATGTGGTGTCGGAGCTCACCGGGGCGCTTTGACTGAATTTCTGTTTTCAGCGAGGCTGTCGAGACAAGATTTTCAAATACAACATTAGGAGAAAGGGGAGGACCGGGGTTTTTATACCACATATGTATGAACAGGGGGCCTCATAGATACATGATCTTTCCAATCCTAATGAGACATATGCATAGGGAAAAACCATACTCAACAAGCGCGCCAAAAATTTTTCGTGAGAAACTCTGACATTCGAAGTATCAATCTTTATTGGGCTTTACGACTACGAGGGGCTCTGATACTGATTTACCGGGAATTTTAAGTTTTTTAACTAAATTGGAGTCAGATATTTGGGAAGTAAAGGACATTAAAGTGACTGGTAGAAGAGATTTTAAAAAAAGGACTGGACTGGAGGAACAGTACCGGAACCCATCGGATAGTGTGATTTCTCTTAAAAACTAAATCGATAAATTGAAAATTTTTATATCTTACCGCTTCGCTGACTGTATAGTTGATGTTTGGCGATATTTCAACGACCGATTCGGCCCGGGAATTGTCCGCGAAGCCCCATGTATACCCGAAGCTCGCTGGCGGATTGCTCTGCGCCGCACACATTTTGATTTCAATGATTTTTCTCTGTCTGGCTCCGTTGGCCCCCGATGATGATCTATATTCCTCTGGTGCTGTTCTCCCGACTCAGAAACGCGGGCACTGCTGTTTCTAAAAGGGACGTATTTGTCTGAAGATTTCTTTAGCCTCGTCTGGATGAGATCCAGATCTCCCCAAAAAAATTTCAAAAAAAAAAAAAAGAAAGATATTCGTCGTTGACTTGAGGCACCACACACGCTTTCAGAAAAATATTTTTAAAAAAATAGGGCTCTCCTATAAAATTGGTATTTGGTGAGCTCGGGGCCTCATCCACAGTTCCCTACATCTGCCACCAAATTCATTTTAATTCAACGTCAAGGAACACTTCCGGCTTTTAAATAATTTTCTTTTTTTAATTTATTTATCTTATTATTTTAATAGTTTGAAACGCAACTCGAAAAAGTCCCCTTTCAGTCACACCGCCGCCCCGAACACTTGCATAAAAAAAAAAATAAATAATAATTTCTCTTCTAAATATTTTTCCTTCACACGAAAACCGCACTACACTGTGATTATGTTGAATTTTCTTTGAATTTTAGTTAAAACAGTATTTTTCTTTATAAAACAAAATTTGTCAAAATTTGAGAAACAAGCATTTTACCCGTGAGGATGTAAAGAATCTTCTCTTATTATATTTATTCCTTTTTTTGTGTTGTTTGTTTTAACAAGCAAAAAAAAATTCTTACATTCTCAAGTAATATAATATATTTATTATATTGTAATCACCGCCACAAGTAAAAAATTGGGAAAAATTTTTGTGTTCTCTTCACAAACTAGCACTTTGACGCCATTTTAACTTTACTTGATAGAAGTTGCTGAAGTGATGATAGTGCGGATGTGTGCGGCTGTGTGGGGCCGAGTGCTCGCTGAAGACGAGGTCCGCGGAGCCGCCGTGTCGTGTCGTGACGTGAACTTACACCTCCACACTTCGAATGAGCCGACGACGACGACGACGACGTCCCGTGGCCTCAATCGCGCGTCGTCGTCGCGGCGCGCCTGTGTGCGAGCGGCGGTCGCGGACGCGCGTCATTCGGTGTATGTGAATGCGGCGCGTCGGTGTGCGCGCTCGAAATTCCCATATTAAAACGCGCTGATTGGGCGGCTGTGTGTGTGCGGCGATTTCAGGGAGGCCAGATGCGAGAATTCCTTCGTGGAAAAGCTTAAAATTTCCCCTCTCGACAGAATTTCATCTAGCTCTTTCTCGCTTTTTTCAATAAGGAAATCATTAAAAATTAACCAATCTTCATCGGAAAATCAGCGCCGACTCTCAATTCATTCAAAATTCAATAGATTATTTGAATTAAGAACATTTCTGGGAAATTCTTTCTACTGCGCAGAAGTGCCTTTTTCCTCTGCATATTAAAAGCGGTGTAAGTTTTTGACAACTAGATGGCGCTGCACAGCTGTAGGGTTGAGCAAATCTTAAAAAAAAATTTCAGAAGACATTTTTTCTGCGGCAGCCAGAAGAAAGAGGTAGATTTCAACGTTTGCCATGGAGAAATTTTAGCCAAGTTTGGTTTTAAAATCTCCCTCCCCTTCTCCAAACCCCGCAAGGTCTTAACATAACAAAGTTGGATCAAAATCCATTTCAAAATACGGCAGCTATCGCGGTAACAAAATCACTTTTAGAAACTAATGTAGTCCCTCACCCGTTTTACCGATAATCACAATTTTGTAACATGACCTAGAACGACATGTTGTCAATGTGTATGTTAAGTTAATATAAAAGATTTGGGGTCTAAACCCATTTTATATAACTTACGTAGCCCTTATATCCCCACCCCCTCGACCGATTCCTCCCATTTACGATAACCGAGATATTTGATAAACGTATAGGCGAAATTTGGTCAAAATCTATTACAAAATACGGCCTCTACCGTGTCCACAAGTTTCGTTATATCCCATTAGATATATTGTCCAAATAAATTTTATTTTTGAAGTCTACGACCTCTAAAACGAGTTTTGGCATCATTTATTTTTCAAAATCTTGTCATCAAATACACTGCAATAGGTAGTATTTCATATGAAATTTTAAAAAATGTGCTTGATTTTTTTTGTTTCACAATACACAATAAGAGTTTTCCAAAAATACTTGGCTAAGTGGACAATCTTATTTGAAAATTTGAAACAATTGAATTTCAAGAAAGGATTTTCCCTACAAGCAAATATAAATATATTCATTTGCTTATGCAAATCTACCAATAATATAGTTGAATGATTTTTTTTTTAAATAATAATAATGATTTCCTACAAATACGAATTAGTTAGGAATTTTAATATAAAATAAAGTATTACTTTTAAGAATCCAATTTATTATCGGAGCCATTGAGCAAATCGAAAGCATGACGATATTTTCCATCAAGGAGAAACACAATTGCCGGTTTTTTAAAATTTGTTCATGTTACTGGTTATATAGTTGGATTTAATTCTAAAGATTGTTATATAGGCATATAAAGCTTTTCAAATTTGAGAAAAGTGCATCAAATTGCTATGATATGTAGTCATACAAACTTCAAATCTTGAGCCATCAGCCATATTAAGTTTTTGACCCGAAGTGGGCCAAAAGGCAATGTGATTTTATTTTCGCAAAATAAAAATTGATATGTGTAACAATTCATAAATTTAAATTCAGCGCAAAATTTCCTGCTAAACCTAGAACCCAAAACCGATTAGAAAAAAAAAGCTAAGGCCTTACATTTTGGATCGTTCTTATTAATTTAAATCTTAGCTTGGTCATATGATAATATATTGTTGTTGAAATAAATATAATCAATAATTGAAAAACAATTTCTTTAAGTGCGAAGAAAACGTCCCCAATTTCTAACGAGTTGAACAGAAGTTAATTCCCTGGAGCCTTATTATGAGAAACGAAACGAATCATTTCGTTTCGTCTATAACTGCTGCATTGCATGCAAATTCTCTTATAAGAATTCAACTTCCTCCCTAAGAAAAGAAAAAAACCATACGAATACAACGTCGCGTTCTGAAGTTATTCGTTGACTACTTAGACTCATCAAATTACACCTTATTTACTAAAATATGATAAGTTATGAGGGTACAGGGAACGAAACACAAAGTATAAAACGTAACGATTTCAAAGCCACGCAATTCAATTTCGTAGCCTCTATTATACAATACAAATTTAAAAATCATGCTTAAGTGAAAAATACCTTTATCTCCAAAATTATTTTTCATATAAAATGTATGTAAGTATATATCACAAATATCTGCATAATGTTTTGAAACAAAATTCAAAGTATAGTTTTGATTTTACAGCAAAATATTTAGATTGTAGTTCCTAGGTTTAAAAAATATTTAAATTGGAACAAAAAGCAGAGACATTTCATAGCTAATCTTGGAATATACTATGTATTCTAAAAATTATACGCACTTTTAATTTTAATCGAAGAGCTACCCAATCCGAGATTCCGCGAACATCATGGGAGATGCATCGTCAGCACCGGAGCCGCGAATGGGAGAGCAGTGAAAATGTTGTGCTGTTTCCTGCCATCGATACAATTTTAATCGCAAATAATTAAACTAAAGATAACGAAACGAATGCCTTTAAGCTAAAAAATTTAAAACTGCAGGTCCAGACAAGATCAATAAAATTTATTGGTGCTATTGTCCTAAAAAAACATTTATTGATTGAAATGATAATCTCATTGATTAGTTGTGATTATTAAAATTATTCAGGTGTGCCTATTAAAATTGTTCAGGTGTGAGGTTTTATAGATGAATGAATGAATTTTCAAACAGTTAAATCCAATAGAAGTTGGCATAGATAATTTCGAACAATTTAACCTTTTCTGGCGACCCAAATTCTTCAAATTCTTTACATCCTCTAAAGAAGGTTGAATAAAAAATTCTATTATATTTTTTCTGAATAATTTTTATTTCACAAATATGTTGCTCATACCTAACGTTTTATTTTTATTCTTTTTTTTTACATCAAATCTAGAAACGAAATTACAAAATAAATTTACTTCTTTTACCCTCTATGACATGAAAATCGGCTAAGAGTCCATTTTTTTTGTTTTACATAAACAGTAAGAGTGCATTTGCTACCGTACTTATTGAGTATGTGGACAAACCTTACGCTGAGTGTATAAATTACGAGTGTCACTTTATTGCACAGGGACAGTTTAAATAAATAATAATAACGCTTTTCTTTGTCACGTATGTTACAATAAGTAATACTAGTGAGTTTCTTTTCTGCTGTCGAATGCTACTGTTACGCGGTTTTATCATCTACTACGAGAACTAACAATTTTCTGTTTTATTTCGATTTTTAACGAGTTTATTTGTTGTTTTGTGTTCTATTCACTTTTAAAGCATCAAGGCATTGGTGGATTTTTTACGTTTATTTCTTATTTATTTTTTATTTATTTTTATTTTATTTCACTGGGGGCATTCATTCGCGCTCGGCGGTGAGAGTGGAATTCGCCGGCCGGGAACTGGGAGGGGGCGACAGTCTTGTTAATTCATATTTAATGTGCTTGAGAGCTATTTTTTTTTATTTATTTTCCTCTGGCAGCGTAACAGAGCAAATTTATATATTTTTTCATATTTTTATAAAAATTTACCTCTTTTCTATTTATCTGCAGTGCAGGCTAAGTAGTAGGTGCAATTATTGCTAGTGGGAAGAGCTGAGCTCCTATCGTTGGCATGCTTGAGAGTAAGAATATCTTCTAAAAAGTTTCTGCAACTGCCTGGGATTTCGGCAACCTACTGTTTCAAGTAAATTATTGTTGCAGTTCACAGACAGTTTTGTAAAATTTTTTGTAACTATTTTCGAGCTCTTTAATCGCTGCTGTATTTTCTCTTTTTTTTTATTATTATTGTTTTAACTATTTTTCTGTACGCTTATTTAAATTCTTTTAGAGTTGTTATATCTTATAGAAATAATAATAATAAAATAAACAATTTTTAATAAATTTCATAAGAGAGCAGATATCGAGATCAGCAACGTTAGTTTTTAGAGAGATTCAGTAATGTGTTCTACTACATCTTGGGCCTGATTCTTTTCAGCAATGTGAAAACTTATAGCTGAATTACGATGTAAATTTCTTATGTAATTCAGCTATAGCTGATATCCTGAATAGGACCACATATTTTGGATTTCTAGACACTGAGATAAATTTAGTTTATGAAATTTTTATCAGTTTGCTTTAACCCTTTTCCAGATACTCAATTTTTTTATTCATATTATTTTGTTTTAACCATAACCGTGAGGATCGGCTTTCAAGATTTTGATGAAACTTGGTCCCATTTGTAAATTTTCAAAATCATTTATTGAGAGAAAAGGTCTTTATCGAGTAAGATTTATGCAACGTTTATTAGATCTAGACAGATTTTCAAAAAACAACCGTCAGTTGAATTTTTCAAACTGCCTTTTTTTTACCTTTTTCCTTTTAAATTAAAAACAACATAATTTGTACGATTATATGCGGTGTTTTGGCACGTTTGAGTAGGTACAATCAGAAAAAAATTCTGCTTTCGAGGTACTACCACTTTTTATAATTCTGTCTTTCATATTACCGAAGTCGACTATGCTGGAAAACAAATTTCACTGAAGCAGTAGTATAACAATTCAACTGAACTTCAAACGATTCTAAGTACAAAATAATCTTCATGCTGAATAATGTAAAATTCATTTGAATTCACATTAAAGGATATAATTATTAAAAGTTGTAGAGGCTGAAAATAAACTGTTTTTTCTTTTTATCTATTTGATGAGAGTTCAATTTTAGTTCTAATTATTCGTCAAGATTATTTTGTAATAGTTTTCATTGAAATATTTCACTTGCAAATATGAATTTTGGTTAAGTTATTTGTACGTTTTCTATTTAATTACGTTTATTATTTAATTGTAACGTTTTCTATTTAATTAAAATTAAGTAAATTTATCTCAGTGTACGCTAAAATCCATAAAACAACACACCGCACAGCTTCTCATTTGAGCAGTATAGACAAAAGCAAGCATTGTACAAAAAACTAAACATATTACTTGGACGATCATTCTTAAAACAAAATAAGAAACACAAATAAATGAGATGTATATTAAACTAGTAAGTGTAACCTAGTTTTTCTATTCAGACTTTTATAATTGCATCGCTTACACTGGTCATGATGTTCGCTCATTTCGAAAATTTCCTAAGTCTAGGTCATACTTAAAAAAGACATGTTTCCAGAGCGCGGAAATTTCACTCTCACCGGGAAGTAGCAGAGTTCTTAAAAATTATTAAAAGCAAAACCGATACGAAATTACGAACGGTTGCGGATATTTTTTCTTCGAGAATTAAGGAGCACTTACAAGAAAAAAATTAATAAATATCAACAGAAGGGAACGGAATTCTCAACAACCTCAGGCGAGCGGCGACCCTGCGGCACGCACGCTTTTTGATAAGATGCTCTGCTGCTGCAAGAAAGTTAACTAACTAACCTATGGCTAGAGGACAGTTCCTTATTAATTCTTTTTTCTAACATTTACTACTACAAAGCGGTACATCGCCTATCTGGTGCAGCGGTGAGGATTTCTTTCCCGGCAAATTGCAACTCTGCGCCGAGGGCATTGTAAAAAGCATCGGATGCTGAAGGTTGTTGCCTTTGCCGTTGTTCTGATTTATGTCGCCGTCACTGCTCCCTAGAAATCTGGCACCTAAGCAGTTCCGCAGGATTTTACCTTTTTCTGTAAATAATACTGAGTGCCTGGTGTTCTGAGTGCTGCTGTTGCTATGTACATTCGGATTGATCTTGTCCCGCACTATTGATCCGCAGGATTGCGCTTTATACAGGCGCCCCCGCTGAAAGAGCCCTGGTAACGGAATGCAGATCTTTTTGTGAACCTGTAACGTATGAAAAAACATAAAATATTATAAGTAAAATTAAAATTATTCAAATATTGGGCGAGATGCAGGTTGCGATGTTTTTTTATATTTTTGTTGAACATTATGAACAAATGCATTCAGGCTGGAGGCGATTAACACATTGACCTCAGTGCCGGCTATTCAGCTATAAGCTGTATATAGCTGAATAGTCGTCATTTCAGTCAATATGTTGAGGAGTTAGACCACATTAAATGCTATTATAAAAAAGTTTTTTTTTATCCGATTTTCGTTTTTACGCCACTTTGAGATTGCAATCAAAAGCTGAATTATAAGGAATTTTTTTTATAAGACTGAAAGCATGCAATTCAGCCGTAAGCCTAATGAAATTTCTATGGGTCCAAGGTGGTCTAACCCCTTAATTAAAGGTATCATGTAGCTGAAGGAAAAATGATAGTAAACAAAAATCTAGTGGGGAAGATACGATAAAATATTTTAACTCAGCATAAGATCACTTCACTTTATTACTTTATTTTAAATCGAATGCAGTTGCGAAATTTAAAGGTATTCTAGATCAGTTTTTACTTATTTAAAATTTAAAAATCAATCAGGTGTTATATATGTATGTATAAATATTGAATTAAAATTAAATTTTATTGAAGTGGCTATTGCTGAGTTAACTGATTTACTCAAATTGTTAGGATTTTTATATACATAAACTATTAAAATGAAAGATATGATTACACAATTTGTGAAGGAAGAGGACAGCCGATATTAAAATTAGCAAAAAAGAATAATAACAGATATCTAATAGACTATTTTTATAATAGAGTGTAAGTTCGTTCGGTTTGTTTGGATACGTTTGTTTTGCTGCTTAAAAAATATTTGATTATTTTCGAATGGGTGCATCTTTCAGACGAACTGGTAAAAAAGTATATCAGTTTAATTTTTACATAAATTAATATTATTTATTATTCATTTTGCAGTAATAACAAAAAGATGTAATATTTATAAGTATTAATTATGGCAGCTCGTGAATTTATTTTAATAGTTAACCACAGAAAAAAGTTAAAACACTTAAGTTGAATTATAAATTCTTTTTATTAGAGGTCATAAAAATTGTAAATAATTTTTACCACAGCGCATGACTTTTGTTGTTTTTTTTTATCTTTACTAAGAATGTTTTTTCTTTTCTTTCAATAATTGAAAATGTAAAATTCACTTTGCTGATAATAAATTTAATTTGTAATGCAAAATGTTTACAAAAAATTTAGCTCAAAAAAAGATTAGAGCTAATTTTAAACGTTTACAACAATTCTATTATTAAAGACAGGCTAAAGGTAAGTAATTTATTTAAATTTGCTTAAAAATTTGTATAAATCTTCTTTGGCTTGGGGTTTGGTAATAAACTGATTTAATGAAAAAAAGGAAGGGCATATTCCCATAGTAATTAAAAAAAAAGAGCCTGAAATCATAGCTGAATTAAGAATAAAAGTGCTGATTGGAATTTAATTTACAATGTAATTTAGCTATAAGAAATATGCCCAAAAAAAATGGACGACTGAATTAAGATAAACGACTGGAAAAACGACATCGAATGAATGAGATGAAATCGATGCGTGATTTAAGGTGGAAGGGTACAATTGTTTTATGATAAAACGATGTAAGTAAAATGGAATTTACCTCTGGTAGACTTGGGTTGGTTTATTCTTCGGGTTTGCTAGCAAAACAACGCCAAATGTTACCAAAGAAACAAAGATAATAAATTTAAAACCTATTGTTGTGAAAAGCACAAACCACCTAAAGCGATAAAAAAAAACAAAGAGACGTGTGTTCAGCAGCCTCTAGCGCTAGTTAAGTGAATCGTTTGGGATTACCTGAAAATATCTGCCGAGCATTTTCAGCTTTTTCGTTGCTGATGAGCTCTTCGATTCCGTAACGCGTATCGCTTTTGTGAACTCCCCTAGGACCATGTCGACATCCTCAGTCGACTGGGGATCCGATGAAACGGTCATCTTATCGACAACTGGTGCCTGCTGAATAACCTCGCTTTTTCTGATAAATCCCTGAAATAGTCTGGCACTAAGACCCTTTGGTTTGCTCACCGGTGGAGCGGGATTCGGGATATTTTGGGTGGTGATCGTATTGCTATGACTGGAATTGATCACTGGTATTTCGGATTCCTGGACCTCGGTTATCCGGTTCAGGGACTGGCTCTCCCGGAGCCTCGTTTCTCCGGCTCTTCTGCGACCAGCGCGATGACGCCTGAAGGTAATTGGTTGATCAGTCTTTTGACGCCCGTGTGACCCACTGGAGCTTTGTGTGGTCGAATCCCCTTCCCTGGCCTGCCGGGAGGTGTTCTTTTGATCTTGTGCTGAATTATTGCTTGTCCCAACATTTGTTGAGCAAATTAAGAAATTTGTATTATTCCCAGATGCTGGAGCGGGTCCTTGATCTTGTGAATCACTCGAATCATCATGAGAATCTCGTCGCTGGGCCTGCAACGGCTTTGAGACATCCGTAATTTTGTGCGCTCGCTTTTTCCGGGATTCAGAATCATCATCGGATGCATCTGAGCTGCTACAAGACGGCGTTCGAGTTTTGTGAAATTTCGAACGTCTCTGAGCTGGAACCGGATTGTTGCTCATACGATTCGTAATAAAATGGGCGTTCCGCACCAAAGGTCGAGGAGTTGTTGTCGCACTATCTGAGGATCCAATATCAGTGCCCTCCTCGAAAATTTCGTTTAGGGCTCGTGGTCCTGAGAGGATGATCGAGGGTCTTGTAGGAGATGGCATTGTTTTATACTTTAAAATCGCGCTGTTTTGCACTTCGTTTTGTGTCGAATTAATCGGAATTGTGATCGTCGATGAGTCAACCAGGACTTTTGTATGAGTCACATCTAAGCTGAGAGGTTTATTAAAACTCTGATCAACAGAGTTAGACCGCTCTGCGGTATCACCTCTATTTGATTTATCTGTAGAATTTTTTCCTTCGCACTGAAATCGGGAATTGCCCGCAATTCCCAATCGAAGTCTTACATTATTTGTGTCCTTATTAATTCGTTTAATACCACAAATGTCTTCTAGCCCTTTAGACTGTCCGCCAACCGTTCCTATAACATCTTTTTTCAATCGTTCACTTTCAGCTACTCGGTCTTGAACTGCAATATTTATCCGCCCCTCCGACCTTGACCCTCTGCGGTTTAAAGGTGTCGTCAGCTCATCCCGACTGTTACACCCCGCAATCTCATCTTCATCATCCTCCTCTTGAACTATGCTGCATTTTCTACTTCGACCACCCTGTAAATACAATTTTAAGTAATTTTAAGAATTTTACTTATTATTCGGTTTTTACTGTCTCCGCCCCAGGCGTTCGTGGTGTGCAAAGTTGACTGCTGGTGGGCACGAGCAAAGTGTTTATATCTTTTGATGAGTTCGGATCTCTGTTCATTCCTTGCATCCTTGATCGTGGTGAAGATCTAAAAAAACAAATATAATAAAAATTAACATTTCTAAGAAATTTTATTAAAAAGCGAGATATGGAGCATAGTGATTAAAAATTACAAGTTTTAATATTGCTTCATTATTGGACTACTTACTTGCTTTTTCTATTATTTTATTTCTTGCTCTAATAGAAATTATGTGAAGACATCACTATTTCAAAGAATGTGATTTTTTTTTCACTAAAGCAAACATTAACTTCTTCAACCAAGCACCAGTACTACACCAACAAATTAAGTTGTAAGGGACAGTTGTGCAACAATTAGTGTAAAAGAAGAAAATTGAGCTGAGATTTAAATAAAATTTTCTAGAATATTGTCTCAAGGGATTGAAAGAAGACCGCTGAGCCGATTAAATACATTTTTCTTTCCTTAGGTCTAAAGTTAGAAAATTATGACCTAATGAGAACAGCTCTCTTATTTTTACCTTAATATAAAACGCTACAACTCTGAGACTATTGTATAGGAATATTTTTTGCTATATACGAGTATTTTATAAACCGATAAAAAAATGTTTTGAAGATTATAAAATGTCCCGCCACTGTTTAAGTGGAAAAATTGATTTTGTATATAAGAAGTTTTATTTTTCAATTTTTTTACTATGGTTTGTTCTTTCTTAAAGCAAAACTCGAAAAATTTAAGAACAAAATTCTGTGCAATGCAATTATTCTAAAATTGTATCTATGATGATGAATTTTATATCAGACAAATTTGCAGAAAAAATCTTTTATACATTTAGGTTGTGGTTATATAAATAAACAGGCGAAGAGTAAGAAAAAAAGTTGGATAAAGTAAAAAGGTGGGAGTAACTAAAGCAAGACTCTACAAACAAAGTATACAATCATCAAAAGGAGATTAGTTATTTGTTTCCAACATTGTTCATCAGAAAACAAATATTTTTGAGTTTCTATCGGTGCTATTTGCTTTAAAAACTATTTTTCCAGGGAAAACGATTTTTGCTCTATTAAGTACGTACTTAATTGTTTATAAAGGATTTTGAAAAGCTGTTTTATATAATGTTTATACATATTTTATTCACAAAAATGTTGTTTTATCTGCCATTATCTCATATCGAATGAAAATTGTTCTAAGTTTTCAAATTTACAAGGCAAATAAGTAGCCCCAAAAATGCCTGAAAGTATCATGAAATTTGTTGTTTTTCGCTTACTTCCATAGGAAAAACTCGATATGCAGACTTTTGATCAAACAAGTCTTTATTTGCGAATCATAGTCTACAAATTTAATAAGAAAAAATCTATTAGGACTTTAATAACCCAACACCAAAATGATTCCTCCACCACAATTCCAATAAACAAGTTTCATACTTACCTTTCTAAAGTCTAAGGGGTTAAAATAAATAAAAAATAAAAATTACAAAAATGAACTGAAGCAAAAAATTTATTGGATATGGCAATTGTCATTTGTCTAGATACACTACGGACTACATAAAAAACATCCTGACGACTATAATTCTTTTCAAAATAAAAGAATACATAAATTAGAAAATAAGCTAATAAAATTAGGGGGACTTTTGCAGGATACTGGTCTAATTGGTGAGAGAGAGTTGGTTCTTGAGTGTGTCACTTGCACAACAGTCCCAAAAGTTTAAGCTTCCTGAAAGATAAATCATGCAATACCATGCGAAAAGGGGTGCTATAACAGGTTAAGGGTGAGAATTAATAGAGTTATTCACAGTGCCATTAGATTTTAGGGCTACTATTTCGGTCTAACTCACCTAGCGGACGACGAGACGGGCAGGGTGAGTTCAGGACGACGTTTCTGGAGCTGCTCCTGTCTTTGTTGGCGCAGTTTCCTTTCAGCTAGCAGAAAATATGTCGCTGTTATGTGATTGTACTCATTACGGTCTAAGGCGCTGAAAATTAAAAACACATTTTATTGTTACCTTTGATCGGCCTACTTCAACTTAATTATTCGTTAATATACTCACTCGAGAATTTCTTCTTTAGTCGCAATGTTTCCATTGACCATCTTTTGAATAATAAGCGTATGATCGTCGTCACTGACTTGTTGTCTACTAACTAAGGGCAAGTATTCTGGCACAATTTCCTGTTGAGCACCCTGCACCAGCCAGGTGTCTTGAGCAATTTGATCGAGTGTCGCACGTTTCTCGGGCTCTCGAACAAGCATTGAGGCTATCAATTTCCGGCAACCTGTCGACACGTGCGCTGGCATCGTGTATTTGCAATCCATAATCATAGTAAGCGTTTCAGAATCATTTGCTTTTTCAAACGGTGGCTGACCACACACAAGCATGTATAATATTACACCAAGTGACCAAATATCTTTAAAAAAAAATTCTATTAGATTTAGTTGAAAATTATAACTTTTTTAAATTATTTAATTACCTACGGCTGGTGCATCATATGAATCACCTAAAAGTATTTCTGGTGCAGAATAAGCTAAACTACCACAAGATGTTTCCAGTTTTTGGCCAGGACAAAATTTGTTACTAAATCCAAAATCAGTCAATTTTACTACGCCTAATTTTTCGAAAAACACGACATTTTCAGGTTTGAGATCCCTGGAAAGATAAAAGGTAATTATTTTAATAATATTAAGATCGAAGTAATTATTTCATACACAATCTTACTAATTCTAGTTTCTTATAAAATCTAGTTTCCAACGGTTTAGTTTTAGCGAATCATTAGAGAAAATGAATATTATGTTTAGACTCACGTGTCATTTCCATTTGTATTGAGTATTAATAGGATTTTTTTACATAACTGAATAATAGTTGAAACACTTTTTACTTTAGCAGGTAATAAAATGACAGCTTAAATGCTTTTATGATCATTTATTTTAGAAAAATAAATAGTAAAAATAACCCTCCTTCTGGCAGTCGGGTAATAAAAGGTAGAACAAATTTAAAATATGTACATTTTCATTCGTAAAAACCCGATTTAAATTTCTTATAGCTTTATCGTAAGAAAAAAAACCATAAATATATTTTTTTTTTGCCTTTCTTACAAAGGTATAAGGCAAATTAATATTCTTGAATTGATTGATTGATCAATTTATTTATAAAATACGTCTTTTACACACGTTTTAAATTTGTAAATGAAATTGACATGTGCAGTTTTTACTTTTACGAGCAGAACGAAATAAAAATTTACTTCAAAGGAAAATTAACATGTGAACGAAATTTTTAATGTGTTCAACACACTTTGCAATTTAATTCCTAATTTTAACAATTTTCAGTTATGAATTTTAAATTCCATCGTGAAAATTCCTTCGTGAAGCACCATTGGCTTTTTGTAATATAGTTTTATAGTAGAAAGGAAATTTTAGCAATTAGAATCAATTTTAAGTTCCTAGACAACATCAAAGGTATTCACAATTTATTTAAATTCATCCTCAACGCCAATTGAGATTCGTAAAAAAACTCTTGCAGACAATCTACTTAATTTGATCAGTAGCTGCAACTTTGCATTTGAATCTTGAATCACTTATCAAACTTCGCATACTAAGATTCTTAATGAATTCAACTATTTAGAGGTGCTGTGACGTAAATGGCATAGAATTATTTGATCCCATGATAAAATCTTTTCGTCAGTGAAAGATCGGTCAAATTTAATTATTTGTTTCTTTGTTGGCCTGCATCATTTCCTCTTAGAATTTTAATACCAAAAGAGAATCACATCACGTTGTTTGGAATTGTAAAACCCGATCGTTTCTGTTCACCGTTTATTGTTTAAAGGTAGTTATTACGAATATAACAATAATAGTTACTAGCATTATGCAGATCAGGCATGAAATTGAATTACATCATGAATGGGAGTAACGTGAGGTTTGCTAGACTCCATGAGATGTTTAACAATTGAAAATATTTAAAGCAATATTGTCAGAATAGATTTTGCAAATAAAAGTACAAATACACGTGTCAGCAAATTTGCATGCGGAAAAGCGCGCATTTGAATGTTTCTTGCTGAAACTACTAAAGGTAATAATTAAGGCTTTACTTACTGAAGAACTTTAATTTCAAAATGACATTGTTAAGGATGATAAAATATGAAAGACTTTCAAAATACAATTTTTCTGAAAAAATGTTTGAGTAAGCTTTAAAATTTAATACTTTGCTAACACAAAATTCTATGCATTCAAGGATTTATCACAAACACCTAATGCCAAGTGTCCGACCTCGTCTCTTAATGCGATAATTTTCAAGGCAGTCAATAGATAAAATATATTTTGTAATACTGCGACGAGCCCGGAATTAGATACCGATTAATGCAATGCATTTTGTGCTGACCTCGACATTGAGTGCACCGATGTGATAAAAATTTATTTGATTGTTGCTCATTATTTGCATTTTATAATTACTCATTTTTTATTTGCTAATTGACTGAGTATGAAGATCTGTATATTTTATAATCAATTGGTATTTAAAAAAGCAACATAATTATATCTTACCTGTGAACAACATGTAATTGATGACAATATGATATCGCTCGTACAATTTGTCTAAAATATTCCCTAGCTAAATTTTCTGAGAGTCCACCTTCATGTTTCATTATGTAATCATACAGATCGCCACCATCTCCAAGTTCCAGTATTAAATAAAGTTTTGTTTGTGTGTCTATAACTTCGTACAGTCTTACTACATTTGGATGTTGAACTAATTTCATACACCTAATGAAAAAAAATATTTAAAATATTTATATAGGTAGCTTATGGAGTTAATTTTCATATTATTACCATTCCTTAGACTTAGAATTAATAATATAAAATTGAAATTCATGATATGTATAAACTTTTATTTTTAACATTTCAATAACTTTCCAAATTCAATGATTTAGAATAGCAGTCTCAATTTAATAGTGAGAAATAATAGATCTAAAACATTTTAATCCCAGGAATGGAATAGGAATGATTAATAACATTTAAGGACTCGTAGAATTCATCATATTATTACCTAACTTCTTGAAAAAGATGTGCTCTTGATACTTCGTCTAATTTGGTTTTGTCGATCACTTTGACTGCTACCTTTTCACCGGTGAAAACATGTCTGGCAAGTTTAACAACGGCAAAATGGCCTGATCCTAATGTTTCTTCTAAATCATAAAGACCAGCTATTTTACCATCGTATACAACGGCCCGATTGCCGTTCCCCACACTATGCATGATGCTCTTCCGCTGAAAATATACAAAAATACATGGTTTTAAAGAAATTTCATTTAGGTTTTTAATATAAATATTATTAAGTTAAATGATGGTTATTCAGCTAAACACAGTTTATAGCTGAATATAGGTTATTTGCATGGTTGAGTATTTTATGTAAATTGATTGCATTGGACAATATTTCGACATGGGAATTCGTTTCAAAACTAACAAAAAACGCATACCAAGCAGAGTGCCAAAAAACGGATAAAGAAATGCTGTTAAATACTCTTCAAGGTCGTCTACTTCAAGGAATGGGTAAACATTTCAAAATCTAATGAGGGGTATTTAATAAATTCACGCCTGGCGAGATATTTCTTTTTTTTTTAATTTCGTTCACAGTTGGACGAAAGTCAACTAACTCACTGTAGAAAAATGTCGCTGTTAAGCTCGTTTTCATCGCTCAACATTTCCTGAGGATCACTCACACTCCTCCTGTTGGAATATCAGCGTCGCCGCCGGGACGCTCAAAGTGATCTGATTTTTTAAAAATTTTTAATTGAAAAAAAAGAAGAACTGTGCACGCTTTTTCATCTTTTGAGTTGATATTTCAAAGACGTTCGAGGACGTAAACACATGCCATTCGTCTTTCTAATAAAAGCTCGTGTATATATATATATATAAAAATCATCTCCAAAATAACGTCACTCCGATCTACGTCAGTACGACAAAAAGAAAAAGCGGTCCCAAAGGAGTTTGAGACGCGACACCTGCGGATAATTAATGATAGAAGAGCTGGTCTAAAATTTTATGAATGCGAAATAACATTTTAGGATAGTCATCCAGATATTTATATCCTTCCGCAAAAGCTGAATTGCGGCTATTTTTACAACTTTTACTACAACCATTCGTGGCGGGGCCCAGCAAAATATCTTAAGGAGATCCGATCAAAATCTTGAATCACTTTCGGTACAAGTGCCCGTTGCTGCTATCCCGCCGACGCCGACGCCGCCGCCGCCGCCAGCAAATAAATAACAATTTTCATTGAGGTCATGGAAGACTTCTGAAATGTGTTCGCAATTAGAGCGGGATCTCACTCACAATGGTCGCCCGCCAAAGTGGTCGGATTCCATGTAGCTCTTTATGGCTAAGATGCGCAGCAGAAAGATTGCGAGCCTCGCTGAATAAATTTAAAGTAAGACTCGCCACCGTCAAGAGTGTCGGATGTTTTGGAATGCTGTTTTGGTTAAGTCCATCCGGGAACACACGATTTCAGTGTCTCCCAGTTTGGAAATTATACGCTAATTTTGGATCAAAACATCATTCGTGTCAAAATATTTACATCCCCTGGGTGAATAGTGGCGATGCATTTTGCACCACATAACATTTTGCAATAAACAATATTACATTCAATTTCTTGTGATGAGGCATGTTTTCAACTATATGAATTATTAACAATGTTTTCAGATTGTTTACATCCGTCGATCACCAAATATTTTTAGAGCTTGCTTCCAATTGAGATCGAGTAGGAAGAGTACATTTTCAGGGTTAAAAATATACAAACATATCAACGAAAAGATAGTGAAGTAATTAAAAATGAAATATTTATAATTTTAATTGAATTGAAGTGAGTTGAATTAAACTGAGCTGAATTAAACTTAACTGAATTGAACTGAGCTAAACTCTACTGATTTGAATTTAACTGATTGAGCTGAATTGAATTAAACGAAGCTGAATTACATTCAGCCGAACCTGGGCTTAAGAGGATCCGGTGGTCTAGCACTCGTGAATTTAAGGCATTTTGACGATTTTTTTTAAGGTGAAAAAAGTGAACAACAATATTTAAACTTTTTCAGTGTATTGTTAGCTTAAAACAGTATACAAAAACATTATAATAATAATAAAAAAAAAGTATTCATTTAAAAAATGGCGCTGAAAATTATCCTTTCAAAAAATGTACCTGTTCGGTGGTTGAATTTTTGGTCCTTCTACTTATCGGAAGAATAAAAAATAAGAAAATTTTCAATCTATAAGAGTGTAGCTATGGCCCGTAAAGAAAAATAAATTATTTTGAAAAAATAGCGCACTCTTGAAATTTTGAGTACCGAAAACAGCCTATTTTTCATTAGGTTTTTTACGTAAAAAATAAGTTTTTAAAATAAAAATTTGATTGAGGTACGGGCCATAGCTACTGGTGTACTGAATCACATATGTATTAAAATTTGAGATAATTTGGATGAATAGTTTGTCTTATTTTCATCCCGCCGTGTAGAAAAAAGTAGTCTTGAGATAAATGAGTTTAGTTTTCAGTTTCGAAGGACTACTTTCGAAATATTAAAGAAAAAAAAAAATCGATTTTTCGAAAATCTTAGATCACCGGGTCCCCTTAACTGAACTGAAATGAAATAAATATTTAGAATCAATCACAAAAAATATCATATCTATGTATTTACTTTTTATAAGTTAAAGAATCCCTCTATAGTCTATACCAATCATAAAAATCAAAATAATTTGATGTTATAAAATGTAAGTAGAATATGTACTCTAATTAAAAGTAAATTAAATTCATAATTTTCTTATTCATAACTCCAAAAAAAACAATGTTAGAAAATCCTCTTTAAATTACAAAACAAAAGGACGAGATTTAATTGAGTAAAAAATTGGAAGCACACTGAACAAACAACAAATAGAAGCCCATGTGTTTTTGAATGAACACAATTCTCCAATTGTTAAAAATTAATAAAATAAACACATATGTTTACATTTGTTTACTTAGTGTGTACGTACGTTAATGCTTGGAAGTTTGACTTTATGAAAACCACGCCTCGATATGCTTTTTGAATAAAATTTTTAAGAACAAATTAGACTACTGCGGACACAGGATAATTTTTAGTTATAACTTTAACTTTGGTTGATGATCCTTTCACAAAAGATTTCGTAATCTTAGAAATTATACGAAAATAGTGAATAACATCAATTCAATTCTTGAATTATTATAAATTACAAAATCATGCCTCAAATTAAAAAACGACCTTAAAAAACGAAATTCCCTTTCAATTATTGCACCTGCATAAGTACTGTTTTACGCAAACTTCTTATCAGTGAAGATTTAAAATCGTGAATTTATTGCTCAAAACATTGCGCACTCATTCATAAAAAAAAAATTAAGTTAAGCTATCATGTAAAAAATTAAAAACACATAGTTCTTCGATAACCGATGCTTGCTGATAGTGAATCATGTCATTGACTAAGTCACGTACGTAAAACTTTTCAGAAATGTTAAGTACTCTAGCTTTACCTCTTGGCTAGTGAGTAATTTTATGAATAATTATAAATGCACTAAGTACGCGTGCAAAATTCTATTAAGTAAAGCTGGAAAAAAATTTCTTTTTATTTTAAATCGAAATTTAGAAATTGTTTGAAAACTATTTCATTTCATTTTTCCAATCTAAACTTACAGGCAGTTAATTAATTAGTATAGTTTGGAACCAGTCTGATTTTAAGAATGTGGGCGAGTTCGAACTTGAACTAGTCCTGACCTTTAATTAATACCTTGATCAGTTTCACAAACATCATGCCCTCTAGTCAAACTCTGGATTAAATGAAGAGCTCGGATTATATAAGATTTAAGTGACATAATTCAACCGGGTTGAAGACTGCCGAAGACGATTTTTGGACTTTGAGCCGTGATTAATTAAAGCTCTTGGCGGCACCGTTGATAACTCTTTTTTTTTAAATAATCTTTACTTTTTGGGGCTTCTAATAAAGTTTGAGATGATAATTTTGATATAGATAATACCTCGTGGCCTTGTGCATCTTACATAAATATTCGGCACCGAAAACAGAAAGAGTGACGCCTAAACAGGGTGGTGCATAAGTTCAATTTTAAGGTTCATCATTAGCAAGAGAAAGCCCCAGTTTGGCAGACTTCCGCACCGGTTCGAGCGGCTGCAGTGGGCGGCTGTAGACATTCGGGCAGTATTTATGCAATCCCTAACATTAAAATGTTTTCCTCCTTAAATCGATTACTGATCGATGACAACCCTCGCAGGGATTTCTGGTGCTAACTGGGCTGAGGTCTGGCCTGGTGATAGTCGCATCCATCGCGATAGGGCATCGTCGCGGTCGTCGTCAGTCCCAACATATTTATTTTCTATTTATTTATACTTGACCACAGTGCTCAGACGCTGCACAACATGAACTTTATATTCCCCGCTGCTGGATCACTGCCAGTAGCTATTTAATAGGCTGCTCGCTCTTTGACTGAAATCCCAGACATATGTTTTATCTGCATGAGGTAAGCTTATATTATTTTGTTGAAATGAGAAAAAAAAGATGTATAAAAAAAAATATATACGTTTTTGCCACATGTGTCTACAAAATATTCGGGTGCAGATTCCACCTTCTTTATCGGAAAAAAGACCTTGTCTGGCGGCTTTGTCGTCATTTTCTGTAATTGTTAGGCTAGTACTGTTCCCAGTTCATTTTATGTTTTGCATTTATTTAGGAGAGGGAAATGACTGCAGACAATTATTTTGAACAATCCCGCATCTTTTTTTTCTGTGTCTTCTGTAGCCCAAAATACGGCTGTAGAAGAAGAGCTCACTTTGTAGTAAAGCCAAGAAAGAATTTCGCAGACGGAAGTCATCAGTGCTTTTCTTATATTTTTCTTTTTCTTATTTTCATTTTCTTTTTTGATGAAATGTAGCCAGCTGAAAAGACGAATTGCTGCTTAAGCCAAAGTTGTATATAAAAAAAAGTTACGAGAACAACTGCAATAAATGCACCTTACGGAGAGAACCAGGCGTATTATATGAAATTTCATACCGCAACATCTTCACAATGTTGAAAATTTTACAATGTAATGCTGAAATTGCTTCAGTCGCATAACAAAAGAAATAATGAGAGGTCATAAAATATTCGTAGAGGATGCTCCCGAGGTCGAGGGCCAATTATTTCATGAGTGATTTTTTGGGGGAACATTTTCAAATTGAAGTATTACTTTAACTATTTTTTATTTTTATTAATTCCAGGCTCTTCTTGAAACGCAAATTATTATTCCTGAATTACGAAAAAGATTATTGTTAGAGTCTGGAGTTGAAGGTTTATTTATTATTTGCATTGATTTTTTGCCATTATAAGTAGGTAGGCTTTATTTTAACACGTTGACGCTCACGACGTTTATTCAGCTATAAGCTATATATAAGATGTCGTGAGCGTCAACGTGTTAGAAACTGAAGCCAGTTCAGCAAATCTTTTTATTCATATTTAGCAGACTAAAATTCACCTAGTAGATTTTTAAACCCCCCGTCGTAAAATCACTGTTCCCTAATGCTACATCATTTAGGACTATACTACTTTGACTATCAGATTTTATTCAGCCATGTATTCAGCTATTTCATGTTACAGATATGGTAGTCAAAGTCTTAAAATACAACTGAAATAGTTGTTTAAAATTTTTTCTAATTTAATACTAAAATGACAAATTTGAATTACATATGTATGTATTATGTAAGTGATATATGTATATGTATATAGCTGAATACACTACTGAATAAAATCTTGCAGTTAAGGTATTAATTTAATTTTTTGCTTTCTAAACTCTAAAAGTATTAATCGAGCCATGTCAGCAGCATTAAAAGCATGGTAAATAATATTCAAATCTAGTTAATCCACATTCAAATGTACAATATTACCAAATCAAATAATTTTTGGCGTTTTTTTTTCAAATCAAAACTACAACGTTCATTGAAACCGTATCCACAGAATCTAAATAAGGTTTTTCCGTTGTTGTCCTGTCGTGCTAACATAAATCCCCAATGACATTTGACACGATTGAGGACATTCGGACCGAATTATACAAAGGAACTTAACATGCTTTTATTCGTGGACATCCAATGATACTTTATATCGTGTTCAAAGGCCCTGAAACCATGACGGTGGAAATTAGAGCAACTTTTTAAAATTAAAATCAGGTTAAGAGAGTGGAACTTGTAATCCGCCGTCTGCAACTTAAATGCTATTAATTAAAATATTTAATTAGGTTTACCTACTTCCAACATTATTATACATTTTATGATGGTAATTGTGCATTTTTTAATTTCTTAATTTCATTTTTCTTACCTACTAACAACATTATACATTTTATGACTGTAATTATGCATTTTTTAATATTTTATAATATCTTTTAAAAAGTTCTTATTGTAAATAAATTTATATCAAAAAGCTCCGTTACTTTTACCTTACACTGCACAAGTTCAGGTGCAATTTAGTCAGCCTACTTGCAAAATAGTTAAACTAACTTGGAAAACCAGTTAAAAAGAAACTTTCAGTCCATTTACTTAAAAAGTTACGGCATGTTAAGCAAAACACACTCAGTTTCCACTTGAGGACATTTCATTAATTCAACGTGGGAAATATGAAACGACTCTCGGCTGCATAGAAATTATCGAAAGTTGAAAAACGATATCGTGAGTAATTTAACTACTCTTGTATCGAATTTTTGCTGTAGTAGAAACATGGCGCATTATTTGGAAAACGTTGCTTCACAGCTATAAATTTTCTTTATTAAATATTTTGAGAATGTAGGAAGAATTGAAAACTGGGGCACTTGGGTCTGACTCTTTCTTATTTCTTTTCTCAAGAAAAGGGCATAAATAATAAATATACAAATACATACTACACATAACACAGGCTACCGTTGCGACGTCTGACGTTCAAAAAGCAAATTACGTTAGGCAAAGTGAAAATTGATTTAATTAGCGTTTTTGGCAGGGAGCTGAAGAAGGGAGGCTCAACTCTGTTTTGACAAGGGGACGTGTTTATAGAACTCTAATTAGTCTTAATTGCTCACAGATTTCATTTGTTAATTTTCGTATTCAATAAGGCTAACAGATTATCTTATCTCCAATGTGCTTTCGCTCGGCGCAGCTATTAATCGCCGCTTAGATAGATATAGTTCCTTTCTATCTCACCGTCACAGAGACTAACGATTTTCGGTCGATAAAATTCAGATTGCGTTCGTAGCACACGTGTGTGCTTAATAAATAATTGCTAAAATTAAATAAATAGTAACAGGGCTTAAACGTGACCAGAACAAATTTTACTATGTAACTTATCACCACATACCTACTTTTATAAACGAGTGAAAGGTAAAAATATACTCCAACAACAAATAATTTTTAAAATTAAACACAAAATTTAATGTAAAATTAAAAAAAAAATCGTACGTGAATTCCTTCAAAATATCACTTCTAAGTAATAAAGAAAAAACAAGCATTTTATTGTTAACCACGCACTCGTGCTGCGATAACCAATTTACACTCGAATTTTAACACGGAATTCAATGTAGTTATTAGCACCTTATAAATTTCATAAAAGAGAACAAGAGGTGATATAACACGTTTTTCAAATATTTAATATAAATCTAAAAATATTCTTCAGGAATTTACAAACAAGCTTCCGGGTAAAGTAATATGCACTCAAATAAATGTAATATTATTAATTTTTATAAAATGCGTTATAAGAATTGATTTATTATAAAAAAATATTTCATTTTCAAACATTCTTAAAAAATACCAAGTTACCTTTGTCTATACTCAACACTTTGACTGCCAGACTTTATTTAGCAAGATATTCAGCCATTGTATGTTACCCATATGTGGGTGATATGGAAATCAAAATCTTAAAATTATAATTTCGGAACATATGAGAAAGCTTAAGTTTTTATAATATAGGCAATATTATAGAAAAAAGTATGTTAAGGAAAATTTCATATTGGCTTTAAAGAAAAAGGGAGGTCTATTTTCTATGTCAACAGTGGTAAGTTTGATAGCACTGTCAATTTATCGTTTGAATCAAGGAAATTAAAATCAGAGTCGGGCGTAGTGCATTAATTTTTTAGTGCATTAATTTTTTTAGTGCATTAATTATTTCAATATTACTACGGGGCCCAGTGTTAGTTAATATAAAGTTTGCACTATCACTAAACGATTAGTGGTAGTGCAAACCTTATTTCATTATCACTAAACGATTAGTGGTAGTGCAAACCTTATTTCATTATCACTAAACGATTAGTGGTAGTGCAAACCTTATTTCATTATCACTAAACGATTAGTGGTAGTGCAAACCTTATTTGATTATCACTAAATGATTAATGGTAGTGTAAACCTAGCTTCATTAACACTAAAGGATTAGTGGTAGTGAAACCCTTATTTCATTACCACTAAACGATTAGTCGAAGTGCAAATACTTTTCACTATCAATGATGTTATAATGTATTGGTGTATTGGTATAGTGCAAACATACATATATCATTCCCTATCACTGAACGATAAGGTAATGGTGTGCATATGCACAATGCATAGCTCATACGATCAAAATTACTGTTAAGGAATCAGGAGCCTCCTACAATATTATAATATAAATATTTATTTTCATTGAATTTATTTTATTTCGTTTAAAAAAAATCTGGAATTCGCTTTTCTTAAAACTAATATTTCAAAATTCTTATGCGACAAGTTTTGCCGTCTGGAACTGTTAACTATTCCTGCAAAAGAAAACATTCTTTCGACAGGAGCAGATGATGGAATGGAATAATATTGTAGGAGGATCCTGATTCCTTCACAGTAATTTTGATCGTATGAGCTATGCATTGTGCATATGCACACCATTACCTTATCTTTCAGTGATAGGGAAACATATATGTATTTATGTTTGCACTACCAATACAACAATACATATAACTCATTGATAATGAAAAGTATTTGCACTTCGACTAATCGTTTAGTGGTAATGAAATAAGGGTTACACTACCACTAATCCTTTAGTGTTAATGAAGTTAGGTTTACACTACCATTAATCATTTAGTTATAATGAAATAAGGTTTGCACTACCACTAATCGTTTAGTGATAATGAAATAAGGTTTGCACTACCACTAATCGTTTAGTGATAATGAAGTTAGGTTTGCACTACCACTAATCGTTTAGTGATAGTGCAACTGTATTTTAACTGACAATAAAATTTTAGTGCTAATGCAAATTTAGTCGTAATGAAAAAACGCCCATCTATGATTAAAATCCATCACTTTAATTGGGTTATATCACGCAATTGGTGTTATGCTTAGCTAAAAGCATAAAAAAATACTTTTGTAATTAAAATGATATTTTAATTTATATACATACATACATGCAGCAGTTGTACGGAAGTGACTTTTAATAAAAAAAAATGAACAATTAGTCTGCAATTCTCCTTGGAAATAACTGACAAAAAAGTTTTTTAGTAAAAACTTATTAGCATCCAATAAGTGTGGAATTTTTATTTAAATCAATATTTTCGATAGCCAAATTATTAAGAATTTGAGTATATTTTATTTCTTTTTCTATTATTTTGATATAACCATGTTCTTTTGTATTCAAACACAACAAATAAAAACGTTATAATAAAAGGGGATCGATTTGAGAAATTTATCTTAAATCGAAAAATGAATTCAGTAAAAGGTACAGGATATTCGATTGTAATAATTTGAAATTTGAATTTTTTTTAAAATTTCAAAACTACATATATTTTTATATTTATTGCATTTTTCCCTTTTGGAAAACCTTTATGCATATTTCTCACAGCATCTGAACCGCAATGTAAATTTCAGTCGAAAACTTGTGAAAACCAACCCCTCGTCATCTCGCAAAGGGGCACAATTATTTTTCTTTCAAAAGTTGCAACAACTCTTCCCTGCAGGTACACTTACTTTTTTTCCCTTTTTGTTATACTTCAGTTCATAAAATAGCAACATTTACATCAGAATTACAAAGGATTTCGCTGCAAGGCTACTGCTGAAAGAATTAAGTCTCCTGGTCCAAAGCGCTGCAATTTAAAGTAGTCGAGCGCTCACATGCGAGCATTGTGGCCCTAGAGCTTCGCCTTCAGGTACCCCCTTGCAGTAGCTTCCAACCTTTCTTCCTTTGAATCAGGAAAACTAAACTATGTATATTTATTTATTTTTTTTTTTTGTTGAAACGACAGCATTGCACCCACATCGCGGCCTTGTAGTCGTCGTCGTCAGCACCCATTAAAATTTAATTCGCTTTGCCCACTTTTGCATAGTGCCAGTTTTATCCCTATGGATTTTCATAGGGTGCTGACAATATCAAAACTCTTGCTGAATACTGCCTGTAACCGATTAAGTGCAGGGAAATATTATGTTTTATGAGAAAACGTGCGCGCTTTATATGTAGGGTCCTAAAATAGACATTAAAGTGCTATGTGGCCATTTGCTCTGCGAGGCGATGAGGCGCGACTCTTTGCATAAGTGCATATGGCCCTATGTGCCCCACATGCATTCTAAATCCAGGGCACCCAGCAGCATCGTCATCGTCATCGTCGTCAGGTTGAAAATATTAAATCGCTGGGGCCTTTAACTCTCTCCCTCTTATTCCCCGAGGCTGTAATGGGGCTATTTTTGGACTTTCCTTATGGTTAATAAAACCGGCGCACATGTCAAGCCTCATAATTGCAGCGGGGGTTATGCACGTTGTATGCATGTACCTTGCAGAAAAGCATTTTGTGACGATGCAGTTCGCTTCCGACACCCAGCAATATTCAGAGGCTCCGGACACAATGGCTGAGCTCAGCATGGGGAACTCCGGTTCGTGACCTAAATGGCATAAATCTCAATAAACAAACCAAACGAAGTGGCTAATGACACTCGCCTATTGTTTCGCAAGGTTTCTCTGTCTTCGACTTCGATTCGACGGCAAGGAGATTCCGATTTAACTAATGCGGGCAGGTCACATACTAAAATCCAGTGATAAGGGCTTCGAGTGTGGCGCCCTCTTTTAACACGTTCGTCGCCCAGTTTTTTTCAGTCATGTATTCAGCTATTGGGTGTCACCTAAATATGGGTGATGTGGCGACGAACGTGTTAAGGGGTTATATACCCTAAATGAAACATATAATATGGGGCAAATTCAAGTTTAAATATAATAAGATTATAATTAAAACAACTTACTTATAGTTGAGGAGTATCTGTTTAAAATAATCTATTTACACTATAAGCAAACTTTACAACGGCTGATAAAAAAGTTTAAGAGGTCACTATTTATATGTGCAGGCGTTTTTTTTCCCCAATAACATTACATATTTAGGAAGGCGATACTAATATTTACAGCAATTTTTGCAAATAGCATCTTTTGATCAGACATATTGTAGTTTCCATGTAAACAGCACCCGTTTGATCAGTATTTATACCATATTATACGCTTAGAATATGTAAGTAAATAAAATTTAAATTTAATAACAGTTGGCACTAAAACTTTCAGAACTCAAATCTTATTTTTCGATATGAACGTTTTCTAAATCTCCCAATTTTAATTTCCAAATGGTGTAAAAACAATGCCCTTTTTCACTAAATATTTTTAAAGGTAAAGTTATGTCTTTTTATCGAAAGGTATCTTTTATAAATTTTGATTATAAAACAGATAGTGTTTGGTTAGGTCTATTTTGGAATATTTGTTTATTGTGTGGTGTCCTGCGTATATTGAAAAAGTAGAAACACCATTTAAAGGATTTGCTCTTATCAGAAATTCATTTTTTCGATAAGGTTTCGACCATTTTTTAAGGTGTCGTCACACCGAAATAACTACGGTTATCATGAGCCTGTCACGAACTGCATTATTAAATTTAATAAGTTTTCTCCATTTGCTTATATAGTTAGGAATTTTTTATAAGTGCAATAAATTAAATACAATATTTATTCTGGGAATAATTACTTTAAGACGTGACATATTTCTTGCTCTTCTAGTGTTTAAGAATTTAATGTCTGTAGACTTATACAATAAATAAATATATATCAGTCCCTGAAATTTCTATGATTCAATAACAGACTCGATATCAGCAATGTAAAGATTCTTATTTCATTATTGTCATGTACCTCTACTATTCTTTTAGCCCTGGATGATGATGCAAAACTTCTGTTGTAATAATTATTTTGTTTTGTTAAAGAAAAAACGTGGCTGAATTAGCTAGTTCAATTCTATCATGTAGGTATATTATAAGTTGTTCAGAATGAAGCTATCAAGTAATTTTGGGAAAAAAACATTGTTTTTAATTTTCTCATATACGTATGTAATATTATCGTAATGAGGAACAGAATTAAAGCTGGTGTCTATTTCCAACAAGACAATGCCATATGAAACACAAATAGAAAAATGAAGTCATATATGTAATTGTGAGAAATGTAAAACATTAAGGAGCGCTTTTTTGACAATCCTTTACTTTTTTAGGCTCTGGGAGTTTAGCTCAGGACTTAAAAACCCACTTCGAAGGGTTTTTCTAAGCGGTGATAGCCGCTTCCGATGTTCTGACGACAAAAGGCGACTTCATATGCCTGTGGTAATCAATAATTTCGGCAGGAAGGACGGAAATAGATCGCCTGAAACTGAAGATGACATGCGGGAAAAATGGAAAGTTTCAAGCAAAAGATAGACCTACACCACTTTCCCGTGGCAAGCAAACGGCCGCCGCCGGGTAGAGCGAAATTTATAGAAAATCGTTCTGCGCCCGTCAAAGTTACGTCCTCAATCGCACTCACGTCTTTATTTAGCTGTTTAATTTTATAATCGCGTAACGCGACCACTCAATGATGCACCAAAATGATCATTGGGCAGGATTGGCAAAAGGGGGGCTTAAATAAAATGCCTTTTGTTTTTGTCAAAATGGTCGCGGTAGCTCTTTTTCCAGCCGCGCGCGTGCATTTTTTTATAACCGTGTCGACACATCGTCATTGCCGGCGAATGTCTTCCCGCCAGTCAATAAATTTCTCAGAAGAAGATCTTGAGAATGATCAATGTTGGAATGACTCAAAACGAAAATAGATTTTCAGTTTTCACTATTATTCAAAATCTCCTTGGCGCAGGAAGTTGTGACGTTGGTGGGGGACTTTATTTTAAGATCCGTCTTCCTGGGTCAATGTTACGTCTCGTGGGAAACGCGCCGCTGAGTGTTATACAATTTCGCTTTATGAGCTAGAAACCTTTATGATGTTCACTTAATTGCTGCGAGCACGAAAATTCTTTAAATAAAAAAAGGTATTTCTGGCTGAAGTAGGTACATATGTATGTATGTCATGTGGTTGAGATTCTCTAAAAAATGATTGATTGATAATTTGAATGAATTATAACTGATTTTTGAGAGAAAAATAATTTTTCTTTTCTGATGCTGATCATTTTTCTTTTACTGATGCAAAACATTTCGAAACATATCTCAAATTTTTGAAGTTTTTTTTAAACGTGCTTTTAAAAGTTTCCAATTAGTCTGGAACACTTCAAAAGAACTTACTAAATTTAAAATAAAAGCGAAAGATCCGTCCTTTTCTTATAAATTGTTATGCGATGATAAAAAAAAAACTGGCCAAGTGTGAGTCGGACTCGCGAACTGAGGGTTCCATAAAAATAATTTTTTTTGTGATGTAACTACAAATTTACGGTTTTCGGATTTTTCCCTTTACTTGTGCTATAAGATATTGCTTTTGCAAGGTTTTGATTTCCTTGCGAGTGTCAAAATATGCGGAATAAACGGCCGTAACTTTTGATTGCGTTGAATTAGAAGTTTAATTTTTTGATCCAAGGGATTGCAGACCTGAGTCTTTGATATTAATTTCAACTTGATACCTTCACGCGTTCCTGAGAAAAAGGGTCTTGACAGACAGACAACAAAGTAATCCTATAAGGGTTCCTTTTTTCATTTTGAGGTACCGAACCCTAAAAATGCAAAAAATTAATTGTTATGCAATGATAAAAAAAAAAGACAATAGGTAATAAATAATAATATAAAAGCCCAAAAACATGTAGAACTTTAAACCATTCCAGTTTCGGTTCTTTTATACTAAATTTAGACAAAATAAATTACATCAAATCATTTTAAGCTAAATAATCGGACGGCTGAATAAACGTATCAGTACCAAAAGCAACATTAACAAGGTTTTCAAGTATTTCCATAATTTCTTTTTCTAACACCTACCTGATTTGTCAATGTTCGCTAATCGGAAACTTAAACACGATCAATTAAAGTATTAGTTATACCAATCAAGGAAATATTCTCCGTCTCTAGTGGCATTTATTCAACTGGTCGATCAGGAATTACTGTTGCCGTATGAATCCCATAAACTAAGCTATCCTTGCCGAGCGATGAATTACTGACAAAAAGCTAAAAAGTAAAAATAAAAAACCAAACTGAATAAACAAGCTACAAGACCTTGTCATAAATTTATATGCATCACGTCTTATGCGCTGGTGAATTAAAATTCAGGCCCCTGATGCATTCAATTCTGCTCCACATTTTCTGCACTCCGAAAACTGTTGGGGCTGCTTCTATTTGCCGACAGGCAGAGCCCCAATGTGATGCAGTGGCCCACCAAACAGCAGCTAACATGGTGTGTGATATTTGCACAAATACCGTGGGATTTGCAAGGTGTCATTAATAATAAAGATAAAAAAAAATAAAATATTGCACTTAGAAGAGGCGGAGAACGCTCTACTGGTTATAATCCACATCCAGAATCTGATGCGAGTACATGAATTTTTATCTGTTTCACGGTTGCTGCCACCACAACCGCACCACCATTCAGCTGCCAGTTTTTCAATATAATTTGCATGTGCTCGCTCCAGGTAACGGATCGTGAAAAATGCGGTCACCAAAGCCATTTGACGGAATGGGTGCAACTTAATTAAATCAGGTCATATTACCTGCCCGATAATTAATTTAAGCTATATAGCGAAGAGCAGTAATTGCAACATTACTTTATGTTCATAGACTCTCCTGTTGGGTTTCATGCACCACAGAGCTATATTTATGTAACACCCGTATTAGTGCCAGAAGTGGGATTCCACCAACTTCCTGGTTTACAGCCGCGCGCTGGTTTGTACATTTGGGCTGATAAAACAATTTAGGCTGATTTATCGACGT
Organism: Machimus rusticus; assembly: GCA_951509405.1. NCBI lineage: Eukaryota > Metazoa > Arthropoda > Insecta > Diptera > Asilidae > Machimus > Machimus rusticus. Next base: position 9,182,703 of record OX608049.1, read on the forward strand.
GTTCCTCTCGGATTATGGAGTAACAACAATACGAATAGTGAAGACACACGAATATACATACATTCCTACTAAGCCTGTCAATTTTAATGGCAACATTCGAACGGCTCTGGGGGACTGACTTACGCTCAGTCACACACCGATTACACAATTTATCACTTAAAATAAATGAATTTATGCAAATCTCCTGGCATTGTTCTAGGCCACTGGTCCAGCCAGATAAGGGAGTCTGTCGTGGCCAGGCACATCTCTTCTCAGCCTCTACCCGACCACTTTTAAGAATTGTTGTAGTGACATCGGCGCCAGTTGTATCGTTTCATGTCTAATTGAAAATGAGGGAAAATTAAAAAGATACAACTCCTTATCAGTCCTTTTGACATTCACTCTAGTTGCTTGGGGATCGTTAAAATCAATTTTTTTTATTGCCCGATTTTCGCAGAGCATCAATACGGGTCGTTAAATTCGCAAACCGAAAATTTTAAAAACAAACAACTATTTTCTGCCCCACTTTTCTGGGGTTGTTTTTCTTTTAAAGTCCTGAGAGAATATTTCCAAGAAAATTTCTATTCATTTACTCAATGCATTTTACGTTGAATCGACCAGGGTTTTTGCAAGGTAGGATAGGATGGTATACAATACATTGTCTGAAATTTATTGTTTTGGATGCATCGAGTGCACCATTAAAATAATCAATTTCTTTCATTTTTATAAAAATCATTCATAAAATAAAGTGTTCTCTTCTTGGTTCGATCTGCGTTAATGAATTATTTTATGAAGGAAAAATGTATTTCTTGGTACTTCTGGAATAAAAAATGTATTAATTTTTTATTCAATATACGTTAAATTAAAATAAATGTTAAGTAATCTGAAAATATAAATCGAAAACCACTTGTTTTGATTTAAAAAAAATCAAGAATGTATTCTTGTTATGATGTAACAAAACCAACATATCGATAGAATAAACTCGGGATTAAAATAAAACCTAGAATGCTTTAAACTTTGACTGCCATATGCCAACATATACGGCATGCAATAGCTGAATACGTGGCTGAATTACATCTGACAGTCACAGTGTTAAATAAAATAATTTTTTAATTATTTTCAGTACAACAACAATACAATACACAACAACAACACTATACAAATTATTTTAAGTGTAGGTATGTATATTTGCCGCTATGGTTTAAAATTAAATTGAAATCATTGAAACTATCATTTATGTAAATAGGTAGATGATATACATATTATATACATATTTGAACTGATTTTTTTCCATAAAATTTTACACATTTATCCGCAGAGTTCAAATAACATGATAAAATTCTCAAGGTAATTTAATCTCCACGTGCTTATAATAATTCTTTTCATTTTGTCCCTGATTCAAATAAATAAATAAATAAATAAATAAATCAGTTAATCTTGAATTTTTGTAGATGAAAAATACAAGCACAAAAAAAACAAAAACAAGTCCCCTGGAGCAACTTTTGTTTGATTTTTATTATTCATCTATTACTGCTAAAAACTTATTCAGATTATAAACGCAAGGAACACTTATCTTTAGAGCCGTAAATAACATGACATGGGACATGACAGGACATGGTACTAATTATTGGATACAAGTCATATGTTCGATTCCTTTTTTGGTTAACTACCGCAGGCTATAAATTCGATTACCACTCGTATTTTGTTTTCGTACATTTCATATTTAAGGTTCTTTTAACAATTCCCAAAAAATTCAAGTTATTGATCCCGAATCACTAGCCAGCACAAATACACTAATTAAAAATCGAAAGCTCATTGATCTCTTAATATACAGCCAGAAAAACATTTTAATATGCGTTTAATATGCAATATCCGTTTAATGCTAGCCGGTTTCATTTAAGCCTGTCGAAACCAGACTTATCGTTTCTGTTATCAATTGAATTTTTACGGACAGCGCAATTAGCGCTTAATCATTTATTAACGTAAATTGCTCCAAAAATGTTTTTGGTGCGGTTCTCCGCCAGCTGATGTGATAAGAAATCGATTAACCCATTAGCATATACACGGCGTTTCGAATCATTAATTTTTGCTCTGTTTTACCTTTGTATGGGAGGATAAATGCTTAAGATATTAATAAAAAGAAATTAAAATCTTAAAATTATATTGAGTTATGTAACGCAATTACTTGGAGTTTTTGAGGCAATTAATGTCTTATATTCAAGTATAAATATTTTAGAATTACAGTAGGGCCTCGATAGTCCTAACCCCAGTTAATCCGAACACCTCTATAATCCGAACGCACCCTTCTTTTGGAAAAAATCCGTTGGAAAGTCTGCTATTTATGATATTAAGCGCAAAGGCGAAAAAATACGATTGTTTGTAATAAAAACAGATAAAAGTGAAGGTGCCAAAATATCTTTGAAAACTCCTGAAAATCCTCAGCTTGAAGATGCTTCTTTACATATTTACATGATTTTTACAAAAGTGAAGAAAGAAGGGCCCTTTCACAGGTGATAAATTTAATTAAACCTTAAATACTACATAAAATATATGTATACAATTTTTGCATGCTTAAAATTCAATTAGAAAACATTTTGTTTTATGTCTAAAAATTCCTTTTAAAATATTCGCATACTATAATCCGAACACTTTGTACATCCGAACAGGGTATAAATTTTGTACGTTTGGCTTCGGATGACGAGGCCCTACTGTATACAATAATAAGTACATTTTAAAATTTTTGTTATAAGTATAATAATAAGTAATATAAATTCGGGAATTCAAAAGACGAAAAGGATCATTAAACAATTTCAGAGTAATTTTTAATAATATTTCTTTGTGAAAAATCATTGAAATATGAGTATTTGAGGAATTTAAGGATCACAGTTTTCAAATTTTATAATTAAGGAATTTGACTCAAATATATTTTTTACTTTATACTTTCTTTAATAAAATTAAACTGACTCACTTAAATGCTGTATAATAAATCGACCATTGCGATTGCAATTTGAAAATAAAAACATAAAAAATGTCAATAAACTTCATGTAACCGCTTGTGTCGTAAAAAGAGAAGTCGTTGCAAAAGCATCAGACCATTTAAAAACAATTAGTCAAGTCAACTCGGTTCGCTACTTCTCCACAGATAGTCATTTTATACGCTAGAAAGTCCAAGTGAAAGAAAGTGTGAACCTATTTAAGGCAGTTTGGCGTCAATTTTTTTTAATGAACCAATTCATTGAAGCCTAATATGAAGCATCGTCGCTTCGTATCAGACCTTATATTCTTCTCAAAAATGATATTACGGTTGCGTCAATAAAATTTGTGACGTCTGCAAGAAATTTATATTCCCAATTAATTGATTTAACTCTTCGTCTTTCCCGTCGAGCACTATTCCAATTGAGGATTGGACTATTAGCGCAAGCCCGCGCAGACTAAACTGAGACGAAATGATGTCACATTTCACTTAGGATAAATTATAGCCTCTATAAATGTAACAAGTCTACAAGACGTTTTTCTTTTTAGGTGAACACCAGTGAAAATGGGCTTTCTTCACTTTTGCCTTGCTCTGCCGTTTTTTTTTTTTTCAACTATCTAACGTGCTTTGGTGGCTAAGTGATTTGGCGCGGAATTTAGACGAAGAAAATGCAGTTGCTGGAGGTAATTAGACTGTAAGAACTGGTGGAAGGCAGGTACCAGAAATAAGAAACATGATAGGGAAATTTACCAGATAGTACTAGTTGTAATAACCGCAATGAATGTACCAACCATTTTTTTTTATATCGCAAAATGGTTCACGGATACGACAAAGACGTTACGATAATCTAAGAAAAGTTGGATCCAACCAGATATAACTATGAGAAAATGTTTATCTTCCCTGCTCGAGATAGGGAGGTATTAAATTTTTGTTGATTTTGTCGGAGCTCCTGTGTTTATTAATTAAATCACCATTACGACTTACCTCTGATGTTTTTTAGATTCTTCTATTCCATACAATCAGTTTTTTGGTAGACTTAATCTGCAAAAAGATATAAGGAAATTATAATTAATCTTTTTTTTTTTGTGTTTGCTTTCATGTTTTTAAAATTTTAAATTGTTTATCTGTAACTGTCCACAAAAGGACAGCCGTTTTACTGTGTGTACATTAACAGATCATCCACGTGATATACTGGAAGTCACGAATTTGAAAGCCGCTTATCACTGTTTAGTTTGGTACTTTTTGTAATTTTTGTTAATAATGTCTAATTTGCGGAAATTCCTTACGAGTAAGGTCATACCATGTGATGGGGTGATCGTGATGGGAAGTTTATCTGATAGAGGGTTAGTTGAAATTTATTAAGTTCAAATCTGGTTCTATTTGCTATTCAGCAAACTGCTGATTTTAGCAGTCAACTGAAAAAAATCTTAGATTTTATACATGGCCTTGTTTTACATATGATGTTTAATCGAATCTATAACAATTACATATACAAAGTGATTCCACACTCTGACATTGCAAAAGCTGAATATGTTGCTGAATAAAATGTTGAGTGACTGTGGTAATTATTATATTAAGGGAGTTTTCCTTTTTCTTTTAACAATTTAAAAATAAATCTATGAATCCTTACTTACATACATATATTATAAATGCGAAAGTAACTCTGTGTGTCGCGCAATCACGCCTAAACTACTGAAGCGATTTAAATGAAATTTGGTACAGAGATAGTCTAGAGCCTGAGAAAGGACATAGGCTACTTTTTATTCGCAGATTTCAAAATGGCGAATCCAAGATGGCGGCCAAAAATTGTAAATATCATGAGATTGCCGAATTTTGTTGAAAATTGGTACTATAGGAAACTTGAGGCAACTAATCTACTAACAAAACTTGGAAATTCAAAATGGCGGGCCCACTATGTTTGTTACTCAATCACGCCTTAACGCTTGGTCCAATCATTTTCATTTTTGAAGTGAAGGCACTACATCGACCTAAGACATAGGCAACTTTTTATTCACGGGATTCAAAATGGCGGGCCCAAGATGGCGGCCAAAAATTGTAAATTTAAAGGAATTGCGATGAAAATTGGTATCTGGGGATTTTTGAAGGTCCTGATTGCGAATATAGATACCTACTTTCGAAATGTAAAAATTCAAGATGGCGGATCAAATATGGCAACCAAAGATTTCCATATTCAAGGAGTTTGAGTGAAAATTTGTACCAATGGTACTGGCCACCAAATTCGAATCTATTATCAGAATTTAGAAGTTCAAAATGACGGACTCCATATGGCGACTGATTTTTTGGGAATTAAAAGAATTTTCATGTCAATTAGTGAAAATCGGTGGCACTAATTTCGAACCTGCTAACAAAATTTGGAAATTCAAAATGGCCGAGCTAATATGTTTGTTGCTCAATTACGCATGAACGTTTGGTCCTATCATTTTCATTTTTTTAGTGAAGACATTACACATTCCTACCTAAGACATAGACTACATTTTATTCACGGGACCCATAATGGCGTGCATAGGATGGCGGACGAAAATTGTCTATAAAATCTTATAGGATTGTTGAGCGATAATATGCTTATGGTGCGTCATGTAAAAAGTATTTCTGCGATTAAGAAGAAATTCTATGGGCATGTTGCGCTTAACCTTCTGAGTAACATTTGATCAATTTGAAATCAACAACATTGTGATTTTATTAAAGTTTACTTTTATTTTAGGGATAGTTGTGCCCGGGCAATGCCGGCTGCGGGCCAGCTAGTATATAATAAAGTCACAAACTTCCGAGAAATGTTGTCGGTCAATGCGATACTTAGAAAAATATACTACAAACAAAATACCTTTTGTTATGCTTTGCTTACCCAGTAGTATACCTTTAAAGAGTTAGTAAGCATTTGCATATTATTTCTACTTCTTTTCCTATGTGGGGAGAAAATGTAGGAAGTAGGTACCTACATAAAAGCATTTTCAAAAGATAAATAATTGGAGGTAAGAACATTTTCCCCTCTTGAACAATCGTGCACTTTTTAAACATGAATAGCATGAGTGGGGCGAAGCACATCAACGGAATTAAAGCCAGACGCTGCTATTAACATAATCAAGCATTTCAAGTACTGAAGCTTATTTTTCTTGAGATAAAAAATAAAAAAATAAAGAAGGGAGAGTAAAATGAAAAAAATACGAGGCTTTTTCCGCAGTTTCATAATTTTCTCTAAAAACATCCCCTTTACGTGCAGAGGAAAGCGTGCTCGTAATTGAAGGTCTTAAATGTAAACTTTCTATATAATGCAGAAGCAATTCATCTTCTTATTATTCAGCGAAAATAAGTAGAGTGGAGGGGTAAAAAGGTAAAATTCATGAAAGTTTTACAACTTTAACGAGATAAAGACAACACAAAGCCATCCAAAAAACGAAGTAATCCCCTGTAAACGCGCCCGATTAATGCTTGTAAAGTAAATAATCTGCATATGAAAACAAATTAACAAACATTGAATGTTGCGTGCTGCTTTATATTCCGTGTACGCTGTTTTCACTGCTTTAATTATCTCAAACTCAAACTTGAATGCATTTTTTCGTGCTTTTGCACGCTGTCGGAATTAAACAAAAAGTCTTTTTCCGCTAAGGTCGGGGTGACTTTTTCCCAGGTACTGGCAGTTTTCCAATAGTTAAACGTTTTGTTTTTAAAAGAGTTCTGTAGTGCGCCTCAGGCCATTATCCTCAATAATGGTGAGAAAAATGTTGTTGCTAACATTGAACAAAGTATTTGAAAAATGCATCATAAGGACAGAGTTATAGTAGAATATAAACTCTAAAACTTTGCACCTTTTAATTAAACTTCTTTGAAATAATTAAATGAAAAATTATTTCATCAAGGTGAAAGCAGTGGCGCCACTAATTTAACGTAATAAAATAAACTATATAAGATTGCTCCATTCTCGCTACCATGGCTAAGGTCATTGAAAATATTATAAACGGCCCGTTGCCTCTGATTAAACTCTGTTTGGCGTACTTGACCTTTACGGGGCTGTTTGATAAACGTTATCGAATCGACGACGGACCAAAGAATATTCATTACGAAAACTGGTGCAAAGTTAATCTAGGTTTTATTATCTAGAAAGTAAAAGTCGATTATCAGGTGACCCCAATACGACATGTATGCTTTTTACTTAGAGAGTTTTGTGCATTTTCAATTAGGGAGAAGATTTAAATCGAAGAGGAAATGTATACCGTATTTTTATATTCAATAATGACTTCACTAACCTTCAAAACCGGAAGTAATTAGAACTTCCAGCAAAAGAAATTGATGTTTTTTTTACCTCAGACTGATTCTTTTAATAAATGAAACTTATTCATTAAAATTGTTTCTGTACCCAAAGCATATTTGATTTTCTTTCCTTGTTCACCAGACTCTGCGTTGTTCTTACAATTTATTGAGAGCAGTGTTCCAAAAATTTACTAGCTACAAGTACATAGTATTTTATCTTATAGGTGTAACTACATATGTGGTGTTAAATGAGTAAGTTGATATTTGATCCCTTGACACGTTCGTCGTCCCGTCATACATATTTGAGTGACAGCCAATAGCTGAATAAAATTGGGCGACAAACGTGGCTTAAGGTCAACTCCGCACATTTCCCAGCTTAACCTCTCGGCTGCTAATTTAACACGGTGACTGCCACATTTTATTCAGCCATGTACTAAGCTAATGGGTTCACCCATATGTGGCTGAAATGGCAGTCAACGTGTCAATAATATTTGAATTTTTTTTTTTTTCTTTAATATGTATTTTTTAAGACCGCTAAACTATTTTATTGGAAAGAAAATGTTTATGATTTACATAGAAAACCGGCCAAGTGCGAGTCGGACTCGCGCACCGAGGGTTCCGTACAAACCTGTAGGTATATAAGTAAAAGTTCACTCATCACGACAATCGAGTCATAGTTATGGTATTTTTATTGCAAATATATATATATATATAACAAATTGCTGTTTCTTTTGATTGCGTTGACATAGAAGTTTGATTTTGTTACAGCTTATAAGGGTATTATAGACCTGAGTATTTGATATGAATTTCAATTTAATACCTCTACGCGTTCATGAGAAAAAGGGGTAGTAAGTTTAAAATTATTAAAATTATTATATGATGTAACTAAAAACTTATCTGTGCTATAAGACATTGCTTCGTACCAAATTTCAAGATTCTGAGTTCACGGGAAGTACCCTGTAGGTTTTGATTCATAAACGGCATAAACGGCTGTATCTTTTGATTGCGTTGGCTTAGAAGTTTGATTTTTTCATAGCTCCAAGGGACAGTAGACCTGAGTATTTGATATAAATTCCAGCTTGATACCTCCACGCGTTCCTGAGAAAAAGGGTCTAGACAGACAGACAGACAGACAGACGGACGGACGGACAACAGAGTGATCCTATAAGGGCTCCGTTTTTTCCTTCCGAGGTACGGAACGCTAAAAATAACTTCTTTGATGATATAATCTAAGTACGAAATACCATTGATAGAGAAGGAAGCTTGAGTAGAACGTGCGAGCATGAAAGTGTTAAAAACTATTATAAATTGATCAGAAAGATAGAAAAGAAAAATATAAAAATTTCACGAGTAACTAAGGTACCTACAAAACTTTGATAAAAGACCCAAACTAACAAAACACAAGCGTTGCTGACATCGCATAAGGGCGATGATAGGTTCGTGCAGTTGCAATAATTAAGAAAATTTTCATATGGCTTCAAACAAGAACGCTCAGTTTTCTCAACTTTTCCTTTCCCTACCTCAAGTTCAAGATTTGTTCCTGCTTTAATTTAAACCTTAATTGGACTTAACCTGAATTAAAATTCTTGGAGCAATAACTATCGAATTTTCTGAGAATGCCCTCAAAACGTCCTGTAACAAGAAGTGAATTTCTTCCACCAGAAATCCTCTTTCACAGGTGAACAGGAAACGATTTAGGTTTCCTAAACCTCTCACGGTAAACATTTCAAGAGAAGGACCCCACTTGACCCCGTGCCGGCCGGAATTAAGTATATTACTTGCATGGAAAAAATCCGGGGTAGAACAATCCATTGCAATTCATTGTAGCCAATAGCTGTGCGGTGGGGCTCCAGAGAATATGGGGCTCACACTTTCCTCAGTCAAGCTCTTAAGTGCCCAACAAATGGCATCGATTTTTGCCAGTTTCCTCGCAAGGAGCTCGGCTTGCTTTATTTTCATAGGGCTCATCGTGCTTTTTCGTTGATGTCTTTTTAAATTTCCGCAATCGATTCCCACTGCGATGACTATCAACGGCCAGAAGAGGAACAGGAAAATTGTACTAAATCCAGCAAGTGCCGGCGGGGCTCCTCTGTGCATTTTCAAGTGCTTTCTCATTTTGTATGACAGCAGAAAAACTTGAAAAGTGCAAATTACAAAAGGGAAAATCGGAGTGAAAATGAAATTGTTAGTTTTTCTAGGTGCATGCGATACAAATAAATTTACCACAATTTTTCATTTCAGAGGAGCTCCTCCTCCGTTGACTCGTTTGAGCTCAGCTGGAAGCAATTGCCGGGGGTTACTTAAGGTGCCAGTCCTCATTAAATTTCCTCTTTTTTTCGTTATTTTCCCCCAAAATAGACAGCCCTAGAGCGGAGGAAGTGTTAAGCCGTCATTGTTGCGTGCCTCCTCAAAAACAATGGGAGCTCCTTTGTTTTTTCTGGTTAATGGGTGGGTCCGACCATTTGGTCGATCATCGCGAGATATTTTGTGTAAGGTCAGGGGAATCATTAAGGCCGAATTACGTCCCAGTTGACATTTAGAAGAGTTCTCAGGGTTTTATTATCTAGGACGTGCAGAGCTATAAAAAGCATATGTGTTCCGTTCTTTGCATATTAACGAATGTGTAGTTCCCTTTTGTTTTCGGAACAGACCCTGGTTTTCTATTACGCCCACATAAAGGGAAAGAAAGTAAATAAATAATCAGATGAATAGAGCACAACTCAGTAAAAACTAAGTGATCTTTTATTGGATGGAGTTCCAATGACTTTATCGCACTGTAATGAATATGAAGATTTTGGGAAATCGTAAGTTGTTTTGTAAATAGCTCAACACTTATACTTTCGTTATTTATTAATAAATATTCACCCCATTTTGTCACTTACCTATAGTCAGCCCTGAGATGTGATGGAAATAGACTCTCTTGACTAATAATTATCCGTTTTATACAGTAATGAAGTTTGAAAGCAAAAGAAAACTATAAAGTAATATAAACAGGACATCATATTATTTAGTGGGGAAAAAGTAAAATGTAATAAAACACTGATTGTAAAAATGTATTATTTATGGCATTTTGAAATTTTAGTTGTATAAAAAATATAAATTATTTCAATTATTTTTTATAATATGTAACTATCTGTTGTATTGGTATATATTATATTATATATATTAATATATTATATTCAGTTTTGTGTGAAAATCCTGCATGGATCGTTGCTTAGATGTTCTGGCTCTTATAAGTGATGTTTCCTATATAATAACAAATATTTACATATGTAAAGATTACTAAAGCAACATTTTACGTAAATGAATATTAAACGTTTGAAAAAGAATAAGAATTATTTTCTCTTCTTTTTTATCACCCTATTTTATCTAACCTTTAAATCAAGAATGTGCTACATTTTGTTAATCAAACGACTACATTATGGTTAAAGATTAGAATCAGAAAAAATTCTTATACAAGAATATTAACATCTGATACTGATCTTTATGAGAATCTTGATAAGAAGTACTAAACAAAAAAGCATAACTTACTCAATCTTGAGATTTTTCTGTTTCTGAGCACAGGTATTATGCTATTTGTATCTTTCTTTATGCCCTTTGATCATAACTTTTTTAATGCTATTTATTCTTAGCAATGCTGAACTTCATTAGAAATTGATTATAACATCTTTCGCACGGCTTCTTGAAAAATACTTGGGAAAGAGAGTTGTTCGAGTGTCGATATTTTATTATTTTTGATATACTGTTATTTTATCATTGCCTGTAAAAATAATTGAGACATTATTATGCAGTAAGCTAAAATCACCTCCAGGAATTATCATGCTAATTACAATATATTTATCTCCGATAAAGAGAACATAAATAAGGTAAATGCATTTTGTAAAACTATTTTCGTCGATTTCTACATTTGCTTATTTCATTCAATATAGAGTTATGTAAATAAATTTTTTTATTAAGTATTCAGCATGAAGATTATTTTTAGATAACGGATAAACGAATTTTATTTTTCTCTTAGCCGCCTAGAATTTTGTTCTGCTTGCAGCCATTCAGCGTTTCGCTTGATAGAATATAAGTATATTTTTATATGATTTTGACAATGAATGAAGATTTTATTGCCATTGCGAGTTAAAATTCTGAAGGCAATGTCCCATAATTTAATACATATTCCCAAATGCCGAAATAGAGCTAATTGTGTGTATTTATGCATTTTATTTATTTCATTTAATTGACAAAATATGTTTTATAGCGAACTACAATATCTACAAGCATATCTTCAAATTAAATTAAGGATCAAAAACACTAAATCGTGACTGATAATGCCACGTATATGCAAAAAACCTACTTTGGAGTTAAACAAACAAGAACAAGAAACGAAATAGAGTTTAATTTAATATTTAAGAGAATCTAAATATTTAAAATTGATATTTCTCTGTAAACTATGAACCTATAACTTTACTTTAATCCCAAAATATAATTGAATATTTCAAGTTTATTTTTTTCCAGTCAAGGGTCATATCACCTTCCGTGGAATTACTCAACAACTATACGATAAATTATGTAATTTTAAATTGTTTATGCGTTTATGAACTCAGTTAAACGTTTCGATGAATTAGTCCCTGCATTTCCCTTTCGATTAACATTTAAATATCGTGAAATCATTAAGTTCAATTATATGTATAAACACCTTTGAAAATATCCCTTGATTATATCGCTGAGTGAATATTTGACCCAATTAGGCTTCTATCGTTGTATTTCATCAAAGCTCCATAATTTCATGTAAATGTCACAGTTCACCAGGATTTCTACGTCGACTCAATGGAAAAACCTTTTAAAATCTTGACGCCTTGCTGTCTGATAGTGCGAACGACACATTTCAGAACCGTATCACTGAAGAAATTGCACCACCATTCCACACTAAAAGAAAGCAATAATTCTAAATTGATACTATAAAGCACTTCCGTTTTCATATCTACAAGAGCGCAATACCAGCGGAGGGGACAGTTCCCTTGGGTTTTCCTCTCCACAGCATTGCTTACGAGAACTGATAAAGTCTGGAAAAATTGTAAACATTCCCAGATTATGGGCACTGATATTGAGCAGAAAGTGCCCACCCAAGAGATTTTCTTTCACTGTGCGAATAGCGCTAGTTGGAAACTAGCTAAATTGCAAACGTTGTACTGGTGATCCAGCCAATTCCCGACGCCTGCAGAGTCACTAAAAGTACAAAACAAAGCCTATTTGCATTTGGGAAATAGCAAAGAGAAAGGTCCGAGTGCAATGTAAACAGAGTACTGTGTACATTCGCAGCAAGTCGGCCCCAATAAAGCTCCCGGCTGTCCACAGTGAGGAGGCAAGCGCCTTCGGTAGCTATGCAGGGAACTGGGCAAAGTCCTTTTAAAGCAGCGCCCCACGACACAATACGACTGGCGTAGCACATATCATCCAAGCGGCAATTTGTCGCTTATAAATTCATTAAGCAGTGCCGAGGAAATTTTGATCAATCAACGCAGCCCGAGGCGAGCCATCACCTGAAGCGCTTGTGTGTGGGGCCGTTTAATCGTACTGGTCGAATAATTTTCACTGAATATTTGCGGTCGAACGAAGCACTTCGCTCGGTTGTGGCAATATTTATTCTTTCCTTCTTTGCGTACGGACGCCAATTGTAGCCGCTAAACACAGCCCCAGGGGCCAAAAGTAAGCGGAGGAGCGCCCGACAGCCCCGAGCAAAAAAAAATTTTTTTTTCTGTTTTGGTAAATCGATAAACACAACGCGGCCGATTTGCCTCCTATAAATAAAAACAAAAAGAATAGAAGCAAATCGCACGTGTGTTGAAAGTGCAGCATGCAAATTATTTCATACGCACCTTTCACTAATTTCTGTAGCAGCGGACGGAGCAATCTTTTCCACTTCCTTGCACCTTGCAGCATCAAACAGAATATCTTCTTTTTTTCCCTTGATTCAGTACACCTGTCAACTTGCAAACCACTCCCCGCAGGGAAACAGAAATCTTGTTGCACACAGAATTTTTTCTTTACGCGAAAGGAAAAATGCTTCAGAGATTTTTGCGACTTTTTTTTTCTACTTCTGCACTTTATCGCTTTTTTAGATTTTCCATGAGAAATTCACTTTTTTTTATTTTTGTTGGGCGAACAGATATCTTTGGTTGTTTATGCTCTCGACTCCCGTTTTCAAAATAATTGGGCTATTGGGGCTGCTTGCTGTTGGCTTTGCGGGACGCAGCAGCGTTTCTTGTACACGAATTTTTATTTCCACAAACACGGAATCCCGTTTCGGCTCTCCAGCGGACACGGGAGCTTATTAACGAGGGTAAAAACACTTTAAACGGCGAGACTACATAAAAATGTGGCAAATGTATACAAACTTGAGAATTTTTTATTGATAAAACGCACAATAAACAGCGCAGAAAACGTCCCGAAAATCACTAGCTTCTAATTGCCATTTTGCTATAAAATAACCTGTGCTTCTTCTTCCCAAGCGAAGGTAGACGCCCGAGAGTCGTTTAAATTTCGGATGATTTTCGTAAAGCTTCGTTCACTTTACACGGCAGGAAAATGTTGGTCGAGATTTGAAGGTCGAAAGTCGTTACAGTTTAAATTTAAAATGAAAAAAATAATTGTAGATTTTAGGAATGACCTGACTTCTACGGTAGCTTAGTTTGAAAATATTTTCTACTGCATTTTGTAAAAAAAAGCCGATCGAAGCAGATGTTTTTCTGAAATTTTCCAAGGCAAAATGCTTCGGGAAACGAAATTCCAAATTGTGACCGTTTTTAATACCAACCAATTCAACTTATGATTTGTTTACGAAACGAATGAATTCAGGCGACTAAATAAATTTTATTATAATAATTCCCCCTACAAACTTCACATCTATTCGGCAAACAAATTTAGTATATTTTTAGCATCTTTAACAAATGCAATCCAAAGTTTTTAAATCGATACATACAAAATAACGTTTTACATGTAAAATTGTGATATTCATTTTCCATTCTCACCACGAAGACTGAAATTCTTATTTAAAATTTTAACTTTCTCCCTCCGTCACATACCTACGTTCAAAAATTCGGTTCTTCAATCAACTACTCAATTCACCCTAATAAAAGCAAGTCCTGAATTCTTAAATTTTATCCATTGCAAAAAATTACCAAGGTTTTTTAAGATTAAAAATTTTATTAACTAAAATTAACAAATATCAATCAAAAAACGGTTCCGGTGCTCCATGTTCCCAAACAGCATTATCGAGTTCAACAATTTCATTAAAATCAGTTACATCTCCCTCCGATAAATTTCGCTGGTGATCTAAGATCGATGTAAGAACGCAGGGAGCATCCGCGATTTCCTTACAATGCAACGAATATCCCTTCACGTTCGGCAATCCTTGCAGCACGCATGCACTTTGGGCAGATCTGTTCACGTTCATTTGTGTTGCAGCCTGCCTGCAAATTAATTTTGGTTAACAACTGTAAGAAAGGATATAATTAACAAGTTTGTCGTCCAATTTTATTCAGCCATGTATTTAGCTATTGGATGTCACCCAAATATGGATGACGGGGCGACGAACGTGTAGATTTAATGCTTTACCAGGAGTCATTTTTCACGTCATATCTTTCGACGAAACTAATTGTATTGGTCCCATTAAATCCACCAATAGCATAAATAGCGTCTCCAATTACCACTGAAGCGAAATTGCTTCTCGGGCACATCATTTCAGTAACGTAAATCCAAGTGGAAGTTTTTGGGCTGTATTTTTCCACCGAATTTAGTCGGTGGTGTCCACTAAAGCCGCCTAGAGCATACAGGCAGTCATTGTAAGCGACCAGAGCAACTCCTGATCGTGGACTTAGCATCAATGAGATGAGGGTCCAACTGTTCGTTACTGGACTGTACATTTCGCAGCTGTTTAAAACTTCGTTGCCATTAAATCCTCCAACAACGTATATCTGTATAAAGGGAATATATTTCTTTTGGAAAATATAATACAGGATTAATTAAAATTAAATAGACGCACATGATCGCCCAGAGCTGCTGCTCCTGCGTCAGATCGCAGCCGTCTCATTGGTGCTACGATCTCCCACTGGTTTCTATCTGGATCGTACCTCTCGACGGAATCAAGTCGGGTGTGTCCGTTGTAGCCTCCGAGTGCATATATTTTTCTGTCTGGACATCAGTTATAGCGTTAAAAATGTAAGGAAAATTCAGATTACTTTAGTGGAGAAATAACCAGAGTTTTTTTTTAGGTCTAAGTGAAAGTAAAATTAAACTTTGTGAGAGCATTTGTGTTTTTGAGAGCAAAAAAGAATGAAAAATCGATTCTTCTAAACCCTAAAAACGACTCCTTAAATCCTTCCAAGCCATTTTATATAAAAACACATAGTAGAACAATTATAATTTTACCTATTTTGTGTTTTAAATTATCCAAATCGATTGGAATACAGACCAAATTATTAACTACTCTTCTTCGAATCAGAAAATCCAAACAAAAACCTTAAATATTTAGCAGACTTCAATGAAATTTAGTATTTTATATACGCCGTTTGAATATTCAAAATTGGGTAAAATGATTTTGTGTTCTAATTTAAATTTGGATAGGTGGGAAAATCTATTAGTTCTTCGCATTTATCTTTATTTTCTTATTATTTTTTAGGCTAAAAGCATAGACGGACAAATTGGGACAATAAATTTTAAATCCTACTGTTGTTTTAAATTAAAATCAAACATATTCCAAATTTGGCCAACATTTTCTACAGTTCTGCTTCAACTAAAACTAAATTTTAACATGGATTCACACATAGAACAATAAACTATAAAATTTGTTTTATTAGTTATAAGGGACTAATTGAAGTGATGTTCATTATTAAACTCAAAATCATATACATAATTTTAAAATTTTCTATCCTGTCTATTATATTATATTATTATTACAAATACTCTTTTTATGCTTAAATGAACTTACCCAGGACGACAACGCTTACATAACATCTCGGCTGGTACATACACGCTTTTTCCTCCCATTTATATTTCACGGGGTCATAGCACCGCATCGAATTAAAATGGGTTACTCCATCGAAACCTCCCAGAACATACACCTTGTGGTCAATAGTGCAGATTCCATGATAAGCTCTTTTGCTATCAGTAAATCGCATTCTCAGCCAAATATCCGCCCTAAATAACAATAAAGATATTAATAATCAAAGGGGTCATCTAAATAAAACCGCTTAAGCTTTGAATTCAGTTTCTGCAGTCGCTTGCTCAAATCAGCTTAACAATTATATAGCTGAATTGATCATTCGGTTGCATTTACTTACTCAGTTCAGCTTAGCAAAAGCAATTGCTGAATTGTGCGGTAGAAACTGAATTTTCCCACAATTCAGAGTTGTTTTTGTGAAGCTGAATTATACGTGAAGGCAGTTTGAATAGATTTTTGGATTATTTCAATATTATTCACAGTACCTTGAGTCGTAGCACTCGATAATATCTGTTGGAGAACCATTTGTCCATCCACCGACGACCATAATTAGCTCATATGGAACTCGTGTCCGAGACGACAGCGGCAAGATAACTCTTTGGCATTCCTTAAAATTAATAACGGACAATTTAAATAATTGGATGCGTATTACAAAATGCTCACGGGATTATCTTTGACTGGTGGCCAGGACATGAATCTTTCCCTAAACGACTGATACCCTATGAGGCCGAAACGGACGGCAGTTAGGAGCTTTGGAAGATGTACTGACCTTTCAGGGAATTTGTACTCAACCCACTTCCGGATGACCTCAAAGACAACCTCCTCCATGGGTACATTAAGGTGCTCATCACTCAGGATGTCGTAGAGGTCATCAGCGTTAATCTTGTCCAACTCCTGGCTAACGTCTGCAATGCTACAAAAGGAGCTCATGATGTAGTTACGTGCAAACTTTTGCAATTCGTGGCAGAAATAGTGCTTAGCGTATAAATAAATTCCAAGACAATTGTCCGCTTTAAGTTCGCTGCGGAGGAATTGGCAACAGAGGCGAATTACGCCGACAACATCGTATCGATCCGCCCCCGCCAAAAGTTCCTCGACATTGCTCCAATTAACATTGCAATTTCCGGTGTAGGCGTAGTCGAGAATCGCGTGCATTATGTGGTCCGGGACGTCAACATTAATTACAGTTTCGTCCAACCGTTCCGCAGAATTGTTGTAGGTGAAGCTGGCCTTAAAATAGGAACTCGATGCGGAAAGGATGGCCCTGTGGACCTTAACCTGGGACCCGGACGGAAGCTGAATTACCCCGTCGCACAGTTCCTGGCGCTGTCTCAACTCGTTCCACACCGAGGGGAACTTCACTCTCTCGCAGCACAGACACAAACTATTCCGAGTGCACTCGCTGTGGTGGCGGGCAAAGGGTGCCTCGTCCTGGACGACGATTTGATTACATTTTAATTTATTATTTTCGGATTCCATGGAAGTGATAAAAATTAGGACCTTTTCTCATAATAACTGTTAGTTACTTGAGCGACAAATGACGTTTGAATCACAAATTCAGTATAAAAAACATTCGAAACATTTCAGTTAAATTCGCCAGATGTCTCTGATCCGTTTCCGGCCAAGTTGATTTGAGTTGCGCAATGAAACGAATTTTTATTTGAATTTCTCAATTTCTTTTGTATTTTCGCTATAATGTTTAAGCTAAACCTCAATAACGTGCTTTTAGTTATAGAGCCCATCGAATTTTATTTTAAATACGCTACACAAACATCCTCCGTTGGAAAATGGGAAGCAAAAAAATTTTTGTATTCATGGATTTTGGGAACGGTTTTAATAGTAAAAGATGCTTTCATTGTGAAGACGATAAATATATTTTATTTAACAAACTGTAGGGCTCCTTATTTTATTTATAGCTTCAATCACTAATTGCATTTTGAATTACGGTTATGGAAATATCGGATTGAATTAAAAGTAAAAAGATTAATTAACCATACATTTTAAAGATTTAAATAAAAATTTTTGGACCATCAACCGGAAAATAAATTCGAATAATATTATGTAGTACATAAAGTTCTATTTCTGTTACCTATTGAATTTACATACATATGTATCATCATGGAGAATTAGGCATAATCGCTAATTTATGAAAATGTTATATTTACCGTAAAGGATTCTTTAATACAACTTCTATTTAATAAATAATTGCTAAGCTCTACATACGTGCATACTAGTCAAATTTGTTGAATAAATGTTACCTGAACACGTACCTCCACAGAATTTTATTGAATGCAACTTTGTTCCTAACTAAAAATAATATTTTAAATAAATATTATTTTCATATGATGTGCTGTTTGGATTTCTTACGTTTGAGTTTTTTTCAGAACATTGTTTAAGTTCAATCTCTATATATATGTTCATATATGTATATAAAAAGAAAAGTCCTGACCCACTCCTTGACTCATCAAGGCCCAACCCAAAACCTTGAACCTAGAAAGCTGAAATGAACAGAGGTCCTTTTTATGGTGTATACAAAGGATTAGGAAGGATATTTGGAAATTTAACCCCTAAGGGGTAAAATGCGGGTTCAAATTTTGTATTGTATAGAGAAGCAATTTTAAATATGTAGAAATTTCGACTCGAAATTTCATAGGAGTAGGTACTCCTAAAAAAAAAAACGTATTTCGCGATTTTTCGAAAATCAACCCCTAAAGGGGTAAAATGAGGTAAATATACATAAAAATCGATATGGGTGTCATTATTGAGGTTTTTTGGGACGTTGATTACGAAAATGGCATCATTTTGAAATCTAAGATGGTGATATGAAATGAAATTAAAACTCTATGGGAGTGAATCGGGGATTCAAAAATTTTATGGAGAAACGATATTAATTCCCGAGGTAATTAGAAAGGTTCCTGCGCGAGCGAAGCCACGTGCAAAAGATAGTCTATAACAAACAAACAAAAATTATAATTGTTCTTAAGGTTGATTCTCTAAATCTGAAAAAAATAGGAGTTTTTAAAATATATAATGTTTGCAAATTTAAAACCAAAACGATGCTAATTATCAAATTCAACGTCTCTAAAGCTGAATTGTTAATTCTGACGCTGATAACTGAACTGAACTCTTTCCTACTTTCTTACGGCGGTATAATTAAACTCCGCTTTAGAACTTTACGAGTAGTTTCCTTACAGAATATTTACCGGGCTTATTAAAGTAACGAAAAAATCTACATTTTTTCATATATGTATAATGCTAAAATAAAACTGCCTGTTCCAATCAAGACACCCTCATCAGGGTTGGAAAACTGCCGGAAAAGCCCAGAGTCCAGAGCGTTTCAATCGATAAAACATTCGTTCATTCTGTCCCTTTTAATTATTTAAATTGACTCTGCTCACGTGTAATTTACGAGACACGGACAGGGATAATAAATTCAGCCAGAAAAAGAAGTATCCCGCCAAACGAGGAAATATTCAGGCACACCCTCTAAAAGTGAACTCCACCACGCATGAATCTTCCCGGTCCTGTCTCCTGCGGGAAAAAAGGAGCCTCCGAGTTTCGGACTGTCGTCGTCGTACACTGGGTACTTGTAGCCTTGAACTTATCGCTTTGGGCGTGGGATTAAAGTCGTTTGTTTTGCCGAAAGGACTCCTTGGAAATCGGAAATCGGAAAGAAGACGTTTTTGGCAACTAAATGTAAGTCATCCATCCATTGTTCCTCCATTTCTCGGCTAGATAGGTAAAGGTACTATAAGTTCGAAGAAACGAATTCTTTTCGTGTCGTTCGCCAAAAGGACACCCAGGGGATGTGTTTGCTCAGTGAAAGTACACGCCAGTGAAAGAAAAAAATTTTCCCTTTTTTCAAGGAGTGGAAGTGCCCCGCAGCCTGGCGGTGTTTTATTTGATAAGATATTCTGGAAGAAGGGAACAACCTGTTATGAGTAATTGTCTAATCAAAGTGGAGT
The DNA here is from genome assembly GCA_951509405.1 of Machimus rusticus. NCBI lineage: Eukaryota > Metazoa > Arthropoda > Insecta > Diptera > Asilidae > Machimus > Machimus rusticus. The sequence continues at coordinate 9,202,873 of OX608049.1, forward strand.
TTGCGGCTCACCCCGAATTGTACTCTGGTGCTGCGGTGACTAATAATATTTGTAATTGTAAAAACCGGGGAGGACTCATGGCCGGGGCACCATATGCACATTTCTAGAGCTCTGTGGTATAGTGGCACTTTGGAAAATTAAAAATAAATATACATGTTTATTGCAACGTCTTCTTATCCGACTACCTGAGTGTGTGATAAAATTTGTGATGCTCTGGGAAACCCTTTTATTTGGAGTTAAATAAATTATATTAATATAAAAAAAGAGCATATACCTGTGTACTAATGTTGGTGTAGTTATCTCTGATTTATTAATGTGACCTTTTATGTTTTTCATTTCGCAGTTAGAAGAAATGGTGTACTTATCTAACCGAATTATATATTATTGTATGTTAACCTATATCAATACGTCTGGATATTTTCTGTATTTCATATAGAAGAATCGTCACTATATCGGTTTTAATAAATTTTAACAAGAAAAATCTATATATGTAGGTATTTCTTTTTGCATATTATTTACTTTCGTCTTCAGTTGTTTTAAGATTATTGTTTATTTATTTTCTTTCAATGCCAGAAAGTCTTTCAAATCATATACCGCAAAAAATACCTACAAACACATGAAATAAATATCATCAAAAAACCATACCAAGAAGCTGTTTGCTGAATAAATGATTTGATATTGCTTTAATCCAACACTAAAAAAGGTTTTATTTTATTTTTATTTATTTAAAAAAGAACTTTAGTTGTCATGGATATGTACGGGAAAAGAGTTAGCTAGAGTTTATGAAGTACAAGGATAACTGAATTTTTATTTTATGACTATCAATTTAAGAGCTCGTCAAAATTGTTAGTGTGGTTTCTGTACCAAAACTGGAAAAAAGGAAGAGAAACGAGTCTTTGTTGTCTGTCCGTTTTCATAGAAACTAACAGGCCAACGAAAAAACACTTCTTCACTAGTTTAAGAAAGGTTGTGTACATATTCCAAAACTTAAATATTTTTGCGTTTATTTTAAATATTGTAGTTTCTATAAAAGGATAAAGTGAATACAAGTTAAACGGAAGCGATTTTAATAGATATTAACGGAAAAACAGCAATTCGACCTAATATTAAATATTTTGAGAAAAATCGAATTTATTAAAAATGCCAAAAAAACATTTTCGGTTTCAAATTTGCAATTAAGTGAAACAATCTTTTCAAAATTTTAAAAATATTAGAGATTTACACTATCCAGAAGCTTTTAATAATTACACAGGCCTGCGATGGTTTCCCCCCAAACAAACTGACTAGTAGTTTCGGTAGGTATTGAGTACTTAGCTATGAAAAAAATATTTAAAAAATTCCATCACGTAAGTTTTCTGAGAAAATGATTTTTTTAAATTTTCTTAGTATTCCTAGAGTTAACTTCTAATTTCTTTGGTAATACACTGTATACATACATTTGGAAAACATTTTTTTTAAGTTTAACTCTGCTTTAGTTTTTTTAGATATAAAACAAATAGATCTTCGAATAGCATTCATGTTTTTCGGACATAAAACAGAAAATTAGCCGAAAACGGTTTCTTCACAAATTAAGTTTGAGCATAAACTAAACGGAAAAAGGATGAAAGCTTTTAGATCCGTATTATGGACGAAGAACAAATATGTATATTTAATGGTCAGAAAACATAAATTTAGTTAGATGGCTATTAATATAATAAAGAGTCTTTGACACTACTAACGGGTGTACATGTTACGATTTTACGAGTTAACGGGGAACATAGTTGGATATGTTTTAAAGAAATATGATCTGCTCTACAGATGCGTGCTTGTCTGCGCACGAAAAACGGTATACTTTGTGAAGAAAAAGCTATTTTCCTAAATATATTTTGTTATCAAAAAAATATTATATTATCCAGTTTTGAAGAAAGTAGACAAAGATATCATGAGTCTTTTTGATTTATCTAGTCTCTTAAGCCTTCCTTAAAACTAATACTATTCGTTTTATCCCTAAACATTCAATTTTATATGCGTTAAATCTCAGTTTTTCATAAAAATTTTTCAAAAATCTGTCAATATGCATTCATCGATAAAAAAAAATCTGGATGTGCTGTGAAAAAAACAGCGATGTATTTTAATTTCACACACCTAAACAACTAAAAAAATAACAAAATTATTTAAAGGGGGAAAAAAAAGTTCAATTTCGCAGGCCTGTGTTATTATAAAGAGTAGAGTATTGTGAATTTCAAGAGACAAATAAATTCAAAATAATACATAGGTTTATTTAAAAGTTTAATGAAGTTTATTTATACCTTTTTAGGTAATATGGACCTAAAAGGATATGTCGCACTTGTAACTGGTGCTGCTACTGGCTTGGGGCGTGCAATATGTGAGGAGCTGCTTAGTCGAGGAGCATGTGTAATGCGATAATATTATTACAACTTTCGAAAATCCATTATTAATCTATGTAAATCTATAATTTTAAAAATAGGTATCTATTTGCGACCTTGACTCAGACGCCGGTGAAAATGCCTGCGATGAGCTGGGAAAGGAATTCGGAAAAGAAAAGGTCCTATTCTGCCATTGCGATGTTACAGATTATGTTCAGTATGAGGACGCCTTTCAGACGACTATGGCGGAATTCGACAACATTGACATAGTCATCAACAACGCTGAGATTATGAATGATAAGTTTTGGGAACTTGAAGTTGACGTGAATTTGAATGGAACTATCCGAGGAACTCTTCTTGCTCTCCAATTTCTTGGCAAGGATAAGGGCGGAAAGGGCGGAATTGTTATAAACATTGGCTCAGCGGCTAGTGTAAGACCACAAATCTCAACGCCAATCTACACCGCAACCAAACATGCTATACTTGGATTGTCGAAATCATGTGGAGTAAGTATATAAAAACAAATTTAGTTGTTAGTTGGGAGAGGATTATTGAGTTTCAAAATTTAGGACAGCTATCATTACAATCACACTGGAGTCAAGGTACTCGCTGTTTGCGTTGGTCCTCTAGACACAGGAGCAACATCGCACAGTAATCGATTCAAATCACCTGTACACGAGAAGGCTTGGCAGCTGGATATGAAAGGTTTTGTCCCACAAAAGTAAGTTGTTTAGTGAATATAACAATTTAACTTAAAGGAATTTAATAAAACAAATTTATTTTGAAAACAAAGGACTGATCACGCTGCAAAGGGCATAATTTCAGTCATCCGGGAAGCAAACAGTGGCACTATTTGGCTACTGGCGAATGGTAAACCACCGAAGGAGATACCATACTCCGTCGCTAACATATAAGAAACAAAAATAAAAAAACAAAGAAAAGAAAAAGAAAGCTAATAACAAAGTACATGAAGCAATCTCATCTACTGCCATTTTTTTTTAATTTTTATACAATTTCAGGCATATTTCAATCCATTTCACGCATTATCAAAAAAAGAAACAAAAAGCAAAATATTTTTAGTAAATGGTATAATTTTGTATTGAGCAAGGTATTTACATTTATAACTGGCAAAGCATTACTGAATTAGATAAGGAATGAACTTAGAAAGTAATATAATTACTTACTTAAGACACAAACTTTAAATATACACTATTACTAGTGAAAATTTTGGATTTTAAATCCAAAACTGGCATAAGGCCGCTGAATATTCTGTCGATCCTATTCGAGATGTCTCATAATTCAGTTTAACATACTCTGGCTGAATACTATTTTATCATATATTCAGCTATAAGAATTTGAATTTAATTAAGTTATTAAGTTTATTGATTTCCGGGAAAAAGAATTGCGGAACAGATGACAAAAAAATTTTTTTTCTAAACTCTAGTATTTTCTACAGTTTAAATATTAATTTTAGCAATATTTTATTCAGTGCTAAACACTGAATTCTTGATGGCATCCGGTAGGATTAAGATTCAAAAGGCTAGCATATTTTGCAGTAAGGAATTAACTTAAATATTTTACTTAGGTATTGTTAATATGAAATATATATTGTGCTGGCCTCTATGTATAAATGAATTAAAAGTGACAAAAAAATGGTGTTTTTTTAAAAAGTTACAAAAACATACATAACAATAATAGAGGTACTACTCCGAGTCATCTAACTACCAAAAAAAACTTTCTACTTTTGTATTTCGTACGTATTTACATATATGTATTTTTGTTGAAAACTTTATGACTACAATAAATTTTATGTTTTCTACATGAAATATTTATTAAATTTGTAACGCACAATTATTATCAAACTTAATAAACGAAATGCTTCTGCTAGAATTATGTGTTTGTTTTTTCATCCATTTCATCTAAAATAATAACAATTTTCAGGTCAAGGTATCGTTGCGTAAAATTTTTTGTCTGGACTAATATTTTAAGTAATGTTTAATTGAAGAATAAATGCTATTCTTATATTGTTTACTTAATTTAAAATTGGTTTGGAGTCTTAAGCCTTTTTCCTACTAAGGTGAGTGAGTGTTTTAGCTAATTAAATTCAACAATTACATTTGTATCGTTTAAAAGCCAAAATAAATTTGTTAGTGCTTTGTCTAATTTAGGATATAAAACTAGAAACTCTCATGCAATATTCTCATGTTTATGGTAGTCTGCCGGCCTTCAACGTTTATCTCAAATACTAACTCTTACTGACCCCATATTTTACTATGGTTCAAAATTTTTTTACAATTTTTTAAAATATGTAAACATTTTTAAAATGTGATCCCATATGAAAAGAATACCAAAGCCCATCTTTACCTAAGAAACTTCTAAAGCTATGTTAATTTATAGAAAAAAACATTGTTACTAGAATTTGTTCTAAACCTTACAGGAAAACTATAACTAAGATTTTATATTTTAATGTTTTTCAAAAATTCTCAATATTCTATTAAGTGTCCGTTTTACTACCAGGTTTGAAGCCCTGTAACTCTAAACAGTATTACATTATGATTGTTTATCCACTGGGCTGCGAAAAAGACGAAAGGGCCTTTTAAAAACCACTAACAAAATGACTCCAAATAAACCTCTATTTTCAGGAAATCAAAAAGTGCAAATTTGATAGAATTTAGGTTTTTAAAATGGCGGGAAAAGTAATTTTAGGATATATTTTAAGGGACCAGATTAATTAAATTGCTTGAGCATGAAAATTATAGCCCAAATTTGTTGTAATTTAATTAAAGTGAAATATGAATTTTACAAAAATTAAAAGTTAAATTTAAACAATCCCAACCATTCAGTACTTAGGTACTTTTGTAATGTGTTAATATTTATAACAATCCAATAAATCTGCTCGTTTTCCATCAAAAATAAAAGATTCTCAAATGAAAAACGCACTTTACTTTCTACATTTTAAGAAATTTTCTCCTCCTAATTAATAACACACAAAGGTATTTGCTAAGAGTACCCAAAAAATATTCTCAAGTTTTCACCATTGATTGCAAAAGAAAATTTTGGCAAATGAACTTCAGCCAACTTAACACAGTACGCTGCAAGAAGCCGCCATTCAGTGAGGAAGTGACAAAAAGTGAATTGTACCGACGATTTTAAGCCATTTATTGAGATTTACCTGAGGAGTAAATGCTTGTGGTGTGGCGAGTTTAAGGGACAGATTTTAAAATGGACGAAAAATCAGATGGAGTACTTACAAAAGCTCTGTCCAAGGACGAGCTGGAAAAAATTCCAGATGATATTAGGCAGAAAGTCGAAAACTACTTTGAGGAGCGATTTCAAGAGCTAATAACAGCAAAAGCACTAGGAGAAGCTGCAAGAAATAGTTTAGGTGAGTTAAACAAATGGAATTAATACATTTTACAGAAGCTTGTACGTTATTTTGGGTGGAAAACGGGGTCTTCAGCGAAGAGGAGCGGCGAGCCCACTTCCTCACCCGGTCGGTTTATAGCCTGCCTTTTAGTGAATTTTGGTATAACCTTAAATAAGCGATTAATTTGCTGGCTGCTTACGGGGAATTCGTTCCAGTTTTTACCAGGTTTTAACGTTTGCACTGCACCCACAATTGCCGCAGTGTCATAATTGCTCAACGGGGTCTCAACCAATTTTATTGACCCAAACAAAGAATAAACTTCGGTAGAAGATGGAAATTTCTTGGTTAACAAAGTTAGGAAAGTACCCATTAAGGATATCCGTAGAGATCAAATTTTTGTCTTTTTCATTCAAAAGGTTAATCGATAGTAAGTGTAGCTTTTGCTCGTATTGTTTTGCAATTTATTATTAACTTTAGGCATGAGAACAAAACACTCTCTGTTGTCCTCTAGATATTAAGTTTTCTTTTGAATCAAATTTGCATCCCTCGCTTTGTTTGAGCGTCTAGTCTTCAGTGTGTTTCACCATTTAGTGAGCTTTTTAGCTGCGCTGCTGACTGAAAGAAAGTTTACCTAACCTCTTAAATTTTTTGCGTTCATCACAATACAAATTACAAATTTTAGATTAGACTACAGAGGGAACTTCTGAAAAGTTCTTTTTTGTATTGTAATTGGTAAACTCATTTAGGTGTTAAAATGTTAGGCCTAAGATTTTATTCTGCATTTAATTTAGGGTTTCATCGTGGTTGGCACCTAATATCTTACACTACACAGATAGCGATCAAAAATCCAAAATTCCATTCGTTCTTTTAACCCTTTCGCTACGGCAGGCCTCGCTGCAAAGTGTTTCGCATGGAACGGAGCTCCGTACAACAGTATTTACGATATTTACAAAATGAGAAAAGCGAATTTATTGCATTTTACTTGACCTTTTAGCCACAATTTTGTAGATGTTACCCATACACGACAGCATCTTCTGGCCGGTGACTATAGTCACACATCGTGTACAAACGGCGTTTTTTAGCCGGTGACTATAGTTACCGATCGTGTACAGGCGGCGTTTGGTGGCGGGTGACTATAGTCACCACTAGTAGCGAAAGGGTTAAGGATTAAGATTTAAGTTTTGAAACTAAAAGATATAATATTCTTAATTTTTACAAGACAAAATTAATAGTCAATGCAATTTTAGTTCCATAATATCAAAGAAAACAAAAATTGTTAATAGATTTGCTACTTTTTTTTTGTCGCCAATCTATTTATTTAAAGACTCTTAAGAGAGTATTGAATGGTTATTGATTTTAAATTAATTTCTGCAAAACAAATACGTTAAAAGGGTCTGTCCACATAAACATGAAAAAAAGGTCCCAAATGAACATTCTTCTGGAAATTTGCCGTCAATTTGTGTGGATATCCTGTATTCATGAATTCCACTTGCAGTGGGTGGATAACAAAACTTTCAATATTGTGGTTGGAATAAGACACCACCACACATTTTCCCGGAACCAGCGTCAGTGCGCATCGTCGAAGTTGCAACAAATCATTAACTTCGGATGCGAACATATGCATTTCAGTGCAGTTGAATTCTAGGTGTAGAGAAGAAAATATTTACTGCACTAAAGTGCTCATTCGGTTCGTTGTTTTTGTGCGAAAAAAAATCAGACCGATATTAAAGAAATTTCCTCCGAGTTGTCTGTATAATAAAAAGTATAGCCACAAGTGCATAACTAATGTATGTTGCAATGAAGGCGGTGGAAAAATAAGTTCGTAAGTATTTAAACTTGTCCTTTTTTCAAATATTCTAAAATTAGTTTATGCAATAAAAAAGCTTAATGATTTATAAATATGTTTGTTTTTGTCTATCTATATATTTCAAACTAACATATAAGTTCTAAATATATATAGTTTTCAAATCTTAATATATGTATGTAATATGTATTGAAAACATTGATTTGGGCCTTTTAAAATATTGTATTGGCGGGAAAAGTTGCTTATCTTTTTATAATATTTGTAAGCAAGTGAGCTAAAACATCGAAATAAGTAAATGATAACATTTGAAAACCATTTTAAAAGTTGAATTTTATCATTAAAAAATTGTTTTCTTTTCGACATATTTTTAGTTTACCTCCGCGGGTAGTACAGATGTGATGAAAATATGTACAATGGAGTTAATTGATCTTACAGTTTACTTTTTATTTGACCTACCAATGTGAAAAAAAAATGATTCTGAGAAAAATCCCTTTAAATGTGCGCTCGAATACGTATTACAAGCTGATATTGAAATTCAAGAAAAATTTGTACCTGATTCATTTTGCCTAACTCTTGTTCACTTTCTACATAATTTAATTTTCAGACGAAATCCGTTCAAAATATGAGAAGCAAGTCGCTGAACTCACATATAAAATTCAGGATTATGAGGCGAAGTTAGAGACATCCCAACAAAATGTGAATGAGCTCCGTAAACAGCTAGATGCCTCAAAGGAAGAAGTAAAACGTCTTTTGGATGTAACCAATCGCTTCGAAGCTGAGACGATGGAATATCGTAGAGAAAAGAATGATGCAATTGACGAAAGGGATTCTCTTCTAAAAGTTGTTGAACGGCGAAACGCAGAAGTTCAACGATTACAGGAGGACGTTAAAACCTGCGAAGCTCAATTACAGGCTGCGATTAATGCTAAATGTGAGGCACTGGCTAAAGTTGATGAAATAGAGAGCAAAGAAATTGCATTAGATTTTAAGGAAAAGCGTATGGATCAGGAAAAAAATATTATGACTAATCAAATACAAAACTTGACCGAAGAATTAAATCGAAATATTGCGGAACTTCAAACAATTCGTCGGGACCATACTATGAGAAGTTTGGAACTCGAAACTAAACTTAATGAAAAGACTGAAGAATTGAAAATTGTTAATAGCACTGTATCTCATTTAAATGAAACAGTGAATGCTTTAACTGCGAAAGCTGAAGATCTGGCAGCAAAATTATTAGCTCAGAGTGAGGAATCCGCAAAAATGATGGAATACTACAAGAAAGAGTTGCAGGCTAAAGCTAAACTGGCTGATTTGTACAAGGGAAGCAACGAGGAGAATGTTACGCAAACCAATGAGCTTACAAACGCTGTTACGGAGCTTAAGAAACTCCTGAGTGAAACGTCTGATCAGTACGGCGAGCTAGAAACAAAATTGAAACAGGTCCAAATGAAGCATGAACAAGATATGGAGGAAAAGAATAATATCATACAATCGCTGAAAGATGAACTAAAACATGCTAATGACTTGCTCAAAGAGGCCCAAGAGGAGAACTTAGATAATGCTATTGAGAAATTAGCTCCATCTGCTGCAGTAAGCACGCGACTTATTAAATCCGACATGTCTTTGACTGAGCTATACTCGAATTATGTTAGGGCTACTGAAGAGGTTCATCTTCAGAAGAAAGAGAATGCCCGACTCAATTTACAGATGAAATCAATTCTCCATGAGCTCGAAGAAAAGGCACCTATTTTCAAAAAACAATCTCTTGATTACCAAAAATTGCTTGAAGCAAATAGTGAGCTTACACAACAACTGGAGAATATGATTACAGAACGAGTTGAACATAGAGAAGAATTGCAAGATGCTCAAGCGAAGGTTGGACATTTGGAACGGGAGAACAAGAAACTCAAGATTGGACAAAATGACTTGGCACGGCAAGTGTGCTATCTTCTCAAGGAGGTCGAACAGGTATGTTGATTTCTTTTGAGTTACTTACATACATATATCATTTTTTGCATGTAAATTGTTAAGATGACGACATCTAATAAATTAATACCTTTAGCTGCAGTGGTGTTTCTAGTTCATTATGATTTTTTTAATAATCATATCAAACATTACAATAACGAACAGGTCTAAAAAAAATATAACCTAAAAATGATTAATTTTTTTTGTTTTTAAAAATATCGCGAAAATTCATTTTATTTTTAGAACAAAAATATAATACTTTTGACAATAAAATAAAAGTCGGAAAATTATAAGAAGCAATCTATGTAATTAATTTCTTTTAAAAATAAAATTTACTTTTTGTTTTAATAATAGCACATAACCAAAAAATAACATTTTAATCAACTTTTAAAAACAGTTTAATCTTCTTTGAAAATAGAGAAAAATCATGCAGATTGATCTATGAAATTGTAATGTCATCTTCATAAGACACTTTATATTTCTTGTTTCTCACTACTACTTGAAAAACATATTTATCGATTTAAATCGAAAAAAATAAAAAATTTCCTTCATAATCAGATGCGCGGAGGATTCGTCTCAGAAAATGAACAGTCAATTTCGTCTGACATGTCCGCGAACGAAGTGATTTCAAAGAAACTCGTTACATTCCACGATATCACAGAGCTTCAGGAAAATAATCAAAAATTGATCCTACTTGTACGCGATTTGAGCTCAAAACTTGAAGAGATGGAAGAGATTCAAAACAACATGGATTCAGCAACATACGAGGCGAAAATTGCAAACTACTCAAAACGTTTGCAAGAAATGCAAGAAGCCCAAGAGTATCAGACACAAATGCTCAATGTCTGCATGCAAAAAAGAGATGCTTACAGGAAGCTATACTATGACCTTCTCAAAAATTCAAGCTCGAAAAGTATTCAAAATATTGTAGATCCACTGAGTGAACCAATGGATGGCGTTGATGAGGATAATACGCCGATTGCTTCTAACAGTAGCGTTATTTCGGGAGATGCTGCTGGAAAAGATAAGCGTATTGGTGAACTTGAGGATAAAATTAAGGAATTAAATGAGCAGATCAAGTCACTGAAGGAGGATCATGCTGAATATCGCAAAGATAAGCTAACTAATGAGAAAATGATGAATGAGCAGTTTGACTCAATGCGCACAGAACTTCGAGAACTAACGTCTACTAATTGTAAGCTTATGTCCACGGTTGAGTACAATAACGAGCAAATTAAGATCCAACAGAAGAACGTTGCCACGTATAAGAAGCAAATCTCAACTTTGGAGGAAAGAAATAAAAACTATGAAAGCACGATCGTTAAACACGAGCAAACGATCATGTACTTGAAAGACGAGGCAATGAATGCTCAGAAGAAATTGGCTTGTGCTGAGGTACAGCTCGAAAATTTAAAGCAGGAATGCCGGATTTTGAGGGATAGCGAATCCCGACTGCAGGCTGAGAAAGAAACTCTTCACCGCGAGCGGCAAACAAGGAATCTTCTGTTAAACAATCTTGAAATGATTAAGACTAGTTTTGAGCGGTCTGAGACAGAAGGCCGACTACGGATGGAGTCGCGGCTGGATGAAGCTACAAGGGAATGTGCTGCTCTAAGACGTAGGCTTCAAGAGGAGCAGGACAATTTCCGTGAGTTAGCCGCTGATTTAAAACGGCAGGCTGATACAGCTAAAGAACGGATGGATGAAGAAAAAGCTGTTGCAGATAAATTGCGAGTCGAATTGTCTACGTTGAGGGAAGAATTGGTTACTAAGTCAAAACAAATTGATGATTTAAGTAAGAAACTGCAAGAAAGTCTCACACCAACTAAAAATGATAATCCAATCGCGCAGGCAAACAAAAGGGCTAGAGAATTTGAGCTGAAGTATCAAGAAGCTCATCTAGAAATTCAATCACTTAATAAAGAGCTGGATATGGCTCGCCAAAACGCTCAACAATATTGTAAAATATCGCAAAGCTCTGAGAAGGAGCTCAAGGACTTGCATGAAATCTACATGGAATATAAGACCAAAACTGAGGAGGAACTTACGCGGCTTCGAAACGCTGAAATCAACTTAAAATCACATGTAGAAGAGCTAGAAACGGAAATTCAGCTTCAAGTTACTGGAGCACAGCTTAATAGTGGAAATGCCACTACACAAGTGAGTAAAGTGCAAGCTGAACTTAAAGATGCTCTGCAGAAATTGAGTGAAAATAATCGCGAGCTAAGGGACTTGCGTGCTGAATGTAATAATTTAACTTCATCACTTCAATCCGTTGAGCAGAAATATGCAAACGAAATGATGTTGCATTCAGCAGATATTCAGCAATTAGCTAAACTCAAGGAAGAACTTAATCGGGTGCGGGAACACATCACAGAGCTGAAAGTTGCACGCGATCAAGCCGTAAATGTCCTTGAAGAGTCGAAAAAAGGATGGGTGGAAACTGAAGCGAAATATAAGATAGAAAAAGAAGAACTTGAGAAGCGAATTGTTGACCTGGATGCTCAGAATTCGAATTTGCACGATCAAATTCAGGCATTAAGCAACAAAATGACCTTGAACGTGAAGATGAACCAATCGGGTACCGAGGATGCAAGTATGAACGACTCTGCCGCTGAGGTTTCCTTCGGAAATCGTTCACTTACTGAGGATGAGGTACAAAACGATGATCGCCTCTTAAAAATAATTAAGTATCTCCGCAAGGAGAAGGACATTGCTGCCGCTAAGGTAGACATCTTAAAAGCTGAAAACATTCGTCTACAATCCGAGCAGCATATGCTGCAAAAGAAATTGGATGAACTGAATTCTTCTCTTAAAGATGAGCGCACCAAATCAGAATCAGTGGTTGTAACCGCTAGCAGACATGAGGACATTTTGCGGAAAGTTGAGACTTTGAACGCAATAACTGACAGCAATCGCATACTGCGCGAAGAACGTGATAATCTTTCTAAGCGCGTTAAGGAGATGACGGAACGAGTGGCTAATATCGAGAATGAGCTCTTCCCTTTGCAGGAGAAAAATCGCGAATTGCAAGCAAAGATTGAGGAGTACACCGCCGAAAATACTTCGTTACGGAGTGAAGCGGTCAGATGGAGGCAAAGGGCTAATTTGCTCGTTGAGCGCAGCAATAAAAATCCTGAGGATATTAAGCGCCTTCAGAATGAACGTGAAAATCTTGCTAAGATGCTGGGCGCTGAAAGGGAGATATTAAAGAAGTGCCAGGAGGAGCTGAGTGCTGTAACAAATGAGAAGACAAGGTTGGAAAACGAACTATCCAACGTTGGTAAGCAACTGCAAACTGTTACAGATGAAAAGAAGAAACTCACTGATGAGTTCAACGTCTTAAAACAGCACAACGCTCGTATGACTCACGAAATCATGGAACTAAAGAATCAACTGCTTCAAAAGGAGGATGATCTGAAGAAGGCATCCGATGAGTTGACTACGAAGGAAGCTCAACTGGTCGACTCAAAGAATAAAGAGATACAGATCCGTAAGATTGCTAAAAGATACAAAGACTCCTTCTTTGAGCTTAAGAATAAGGAAGAAGGCTTGAAAGACTCTGAAAATCCTGCAGAAGGTGGTGAATCTCAATCTGCATCAGATGCAGCTGGAGCTCTAGCCGCTAAACAAGATAGTGAGAAGGAGCTTAAAGAGAAGATCAATGACCTTAGTACACAGATCAAATCTCTTCAAGATGAATGCGATAAGCTACGCAAGGACAATGATAGTATGAAGGTCGTCATTGAGCGGGAGGAAAGGAGCAAAACTTTACTGGTTGAGGCAAAAACGAGGATCATGAGTCTTACGGATGCGAAGAATGCGGTAGCCAGAGAATTGACTGCTACGAAAGCGCAATTGCAAAATATGGAGCAGAATCGGGAGGAGCAAGATATGATTGTGAGCAACATCAAGACCCAATACGAGGGCAGGATTAATCGAATGGAGAAGGAGCATAGTGAACAGGATAAGGAAACTAAGGAGACAATTGCGCGCCTCACTCGGGAGAACGAGACGCTTCAGCTGCGTATAAATGAACTTCTACGTCGTCTTGGAATGCAACAGTCGTCGAAACCTTCGACTAGCTCGAGTTCAGGTACCGACAAGAGTTCCGCTGAAGCCCCGAGGACGGCAAATGTAAAGCCCATGTCTGGACCAAGTGGTCAACAGTCGGCGACGGTTACTCCTTGGCGCGGAGGTGAAACGCCTTTAGCAAGTATACGCCCAATGTCAGTTCAGAACAGTCGCACTGCAGCCGTTTTGCCCACTAGCCAGACGAGCAATGTGACTGCTATTCAGAGCACTGGGAGCGTTACAGCTCTCGTTCCTCCGCAACAGCAGGTCCACACGACTGGAAATAATTCGGGTGAAGCTATGTCCTCGTCCCCCACAAGTTCGCATACTGATTATATGCCAGCGACTAGCTCAGCCGCTGTTGTAGTCGCAGCTATCCCACCAATGGGAGCTTCTGCAGAGAGTTCTCAGGAAGCTGAAAGTGTCCAGGCTCAAACAAATGAATCGACCTCTTCATCCCAGATCATTGTGAGCGGTGGGCAGCAGCAGCAAGCCGTCGCTTTAGTATCACCCCGTGTTGAGGGGACCCAAAATATCATTCCACCGCAATCGGCTCAGAATCAGGACACAAATCAACCGAGCACATCGAGGACAGCGGGCTCTTCAAATGTGTCGGTTAGTAGCCACCATCAGGCTTCTTCGAGCAACACTGTAACTACAACTCAGGCTGGAAGTCACAAGCGGCCCCGTGATGTTGAGGGGGACAGCTCCACAAGCACAGAGGAGCCCGGGGATAAGACTCAGCCGCAAAATAAGAGGACTAGAATTCAAACTGGTGAAGCCGCCTGCAAGGATGTGTCTGAATCTGGTCTCGACGTTGAGTACCAAGTTCCAACATCCTCGCAGAGAGATCAAGAGGATGATATCATAATCGTGGATTCTGAGGAGGATGATGGAATGGCTGATGAAGGAAATGCAGAAGTAGACGATGGACCTATGGAAGATGATGCTGATAATGGGGATGGATATGAAATGGAAGAGGCATACGAACAGGAGCAAGATATCGATGAAGGCGAGGGTCCTGATATCGATGAAGACAATGTCCCATCAGACAACAATGAGGTGGAGGTCGACGATAGCAGCGAGGTACCAAATCAATCGGGAACTAATTCCAGCATTCAAGTAGCACCAGACGCAGGCACCAGCCAAGTTGTGGACCAGAGCAGTGGAGATCAAACAGTCGATGCACAGAACCAAGAGAGCCAACAAATTCAAACTATCAGTAGTGGCAGTGATCCTGGATCATCGTCACAACCTCAGACATCGATCTGGCGCCAAAATACCCCACTGTCCAGGCAACAACAGGCCACTCTACTTATGCTGCAGCAGGGCTACGAGGAGACTGGAGACGACAGCATTGTCCCAAGTACACCGACACTTTACGTTCCACGTCGAGCTGATGGGTATGTCCATTGGTAGCTAGTATTATTTTAATGAATTTATTTCAACGCTTAGTTTTAGCGAAGCCGTCAGCTCGCCACATCCTCAAGTTCCTCATGCCGCCCGATTTACATTTTCTGAATCGTCCCGACCCGGAATAGCAACCGGTGAAGGTATGGATGATACTCGAGTTGATTTATCTGAGGAAGCTGGTGGTAGAAGTGTCCCAAGCACACCACAGCAGACTTCGCCCCACAGGGAATCTGCGGCAACTGTTGGAGAGGGAAGCTCATCGACTGAAAAAACCGAGCAATCCGCCGGCGAAGTTCAGGACCCTGTTGCAGGTCCAAGTAACATTGAGGGAACTGTACCAGAAATTACGGTTACAACAGCTGTTGAAGGTAAATTTTCGTAAATTTTAATATGTAAAAAAAGTAATATTTATCAACATTTTAGATCCTGATGCAACTGGAGAAAGTGCTACGCAATCAGAAGTGCAAGAGGGCGAACAGAGTCAAATGGAAGAGGGAGATATCGAGGAAGAGGGTCTGGATGGAGTCACTTCAGAGGGTGAAAAGCCTGGAGCTGGAGATGAATCAGTAGAAGTACGTACAAGTCTTGTGTAGCAATAACACTGATCCACAAATGTCTTGTTTTTTTCTGGTTCTCGGAAGGATAATAGATGTTTTTGATAATCCGAAAATAAAAATGTTCCAGCACGTCAGGTTTTAGAGTAATAATAGTATGAGAAATAAAATGGAAAATTCTTATTTTGGCCATTTTTGAAAATTTATTAAAAAATAATGGATTGACGTAAAAGCTCGAAAAATATCTCCAAAAAGAACTTAAATGTTTAATTGCACTTATAAAATATCAGTTATTTGAAAGGTCTATCAAGATTTATTCAGAAGATAAATTTTTCTACGGGAATCCTCCTATGTCCCCAGTTCATTTATTTCATAGCTGTAAGCGATTTTTATAAATAACTGATTTTATATATAGTTAAGGATCTAATATTTTTATTACAGGTATGTTTCACAATCATGCGATAACCCGTTATTTTTGAAAAAGTTTTCAAATATGTCCAATATATAACTTTTTTCACTTTTCAACCCCATATTTTTCGAAAACGTGATGTGCTGTAAAATTTTCATTTTCAGATATAGGTTTAGGACGTTGAAACCTTCATATCAATGATATTTTTATTTGAAGAAGGATTTCGTTGTAAACCAGTGTAATTATAAGGCATGATAAGTGATCTCTTTAACTGAAACAAAAAATCCAAAGAGATATTTGCATAATTTGTTGATTGCTCTCCAAAAAATTTTGAAAAAAAAATAAATAAATATTAAATATATTTAAAATACCAATTAATAGATGGAAGAAGGTCGTGAGGCTGAAGCATCCACATCGCCATCCATAAACACCAGATCAAGATCTATTCGGGGCACACCTACAGCGAGGCGAACATCAAATAGACAACGCGGTGGACGACCTACACCTATTATCTGGCAGCCGGATCATGGTCGAGGGGGTGAGTCTTACCCGAAAATTTCTTTGTAAAAAAAACGCGCAGCTATGTAACTGAGAATTCGTAGGAGCATCAAACAGGGGTACGGGGCAGAGGGCGCCAAATGATTCCAGTACACCATCACGAGGACAATTCCAATCTCAGCGCGGTCAGCGGGCTAGGCGCATGCGTCGCCCATCTGGTGCAAACTTTGGAGGAAATATGCGCTACTAAAGTTTACTTTGCGTCTTAGCCATTAATCGTAAATGTATCTTTGGCCTCTAATAGCCAAGTTAATGTTAATTATGCTGTTCTTTTTCTATTATTTTCTCCTTTTTTTCTTTTGTGATTGGATGAATAAAAGATGATTCCTTTAGTTTAAAAAAGCTTGTATTTTTAAAGATATTTACATCATGTGGTCAAAACTTGATTCTGGAATCAATATAGGAGAGAACACTATCGGCTAATTTCACCCTTGTTTTTAGCAAATCCATCTGTTCCTTTGGGATACTTTCTTTACCGCTGTTCTTTAACAGGAAATGATGCATGAAAAGACGGATACTGTCCTTGAAAGTATTTAATTTTGCGCTGGGTGCGATTCTCCCGAAAACCTTTAAGAAAAAGTGGATTTAAAAATATGTTTTCTAAAATCACAATGGTTAGTACCTCTTTACAGTCCTCTTCTTTCCCCAGAAGAAGTCCCAGCATTATTTGACGAACTAATCTCAAAGTTGTTTTGTCCAATTCAGCAAATTCGACCACCTAAAAAAATAGGGATAAATGAGTAATACCGGTTCAAGGAATTAAAAATTGTTTCTAAGATTTCACCTTCAGCACAGAAATAGGAAGACTGCCACTAATAATCAAATGAAGCAAGAATTTTGCTAAATTTATGATTTGGAGCTTAGTTGCTGAATGTATGTCCTTTATTCTGTCCCATGTAGCAAATTGTACAGCGAGCTGGAAATAGAAGTTAATAATTTACGTACTTTATTATGATTTAAAATTCGCTTTCAGAATTCAGTGCAAAATATAATTTCCACCTAACGCATTCTGTGAAACTGATTTTAGGAAAGTAATCTCAACAAACAAACCTGATACTTTCGATCATATTCACAAAACTTCTGACCCAAAACAGCATAGTACGGGTTATAAATCTTCTCAGAAAGACAGCAATGAATTATAATTGATGCAATAACTCTGTGATCCTTAATCGCTAAATGCAGTAATCTTTCGAACGCATCCACATAGTCCTCAGCACTCATGATAATGCAAAATACATTTTTCCTATCCTCCGTATTCATCCTTTGTTGGCGAGCAAGACTTAAAAGTTGTTCGCTAAATTTTTCAGTGCCGTCTTTATTTTTCTCGGACTTATTAGCCCCTCCAATGTCTTTAATATTTCCTGTCCAAGCGGAACCAACCACCCACCACTTTCCCTTTTCATCGGCTGAAAAAAATAGTGAATGCGTAAAGATTAAATTATAAGTTCTACAGCGAATCTAAAGACTACAACTGCTTTTACCTCGTAGCAAATCATCCATAGTAATATTAAGTGTCGCAATATACTTTCCATTGGTGAGCATTGCCTTTAAAATCTTCTTAAGATGTTCTGCTAGTGATGGATCGAAGTTGGGAATTTTTGTCATATTGTTATTTTTGATAGCGTTCAAAACATCTAGCATAAATTTCAACCGGGGGCTTAAAAATATAGATTAGATTATATTTTACAAAACAGAAAATATTCACTTCTCTTTAATCTCCAGAGTCGATTCACTGGCCTTTTTTTGAACAGACAGAATTAAATCCTTCAAAGCGCCAGGATCATCCTTGCGAAGTTGAAATCCAACGGATCGTAAAACAAGTAAAATACATTCAACCGTTTTCTCACATAATTTTCCAACTAGCGTGTTAATTATTTCAAAGATGAGTGAGTGTTGCATTATCTATTGAAATAGGAAATAGTTATTTAAAACCCGATTTAGGGGATTTTTGGTTTCTACAGCAATAAGGGTGTTGAATTAAAAAAAAAAAACCTACCTTAAACGTGTAAAAGTGACTAATTAAGAAAACCACGTTATCTAGCTCCTTGCTTTCAACCTCCAGCGCCTCAACATTCTTCATGAGCTCGTTGAATCTAGTCACTAAAGTTTGAAGAAAATGAGCCCCAATTTCACTTCCCACATTCCCGTGAAGAAGGGCAACCAGCATGGCGTGCTCCAGAACTAGTCTCTCTTTGGATAGGACGTTCATGACCAGCGCCTCCAGGATGAGTTTGCTGAGCGTGCTGTTGACGTCGAACCGCGGATTGTTCATGTAGACCCCTTCAATCTCAGACGCGATCTTGTGCATGTTCGCTTCCGACAGCCTGTTGAGATACCCCTTGCACTGCTTTCTCAGTCTTTCGAGTTTCTCCTTGCGTTTTGCGTCGGTGGGAGTTTCTGCTTCTAGACGGGCACGAACGTGCGGCGGAATGTACTTTTGGGATGATTCCTTTAGTTTTTTTTTACAGAAATTACAAGGTCAGTTTGCTTACTTGTGAGTAGTTTATAAGAGTATAAAACGGTTACAAAATTACCTTTAAAACATTGCCCTCCTTGTCCCTCTGGCAACCGTAGATATCCTCCCAAGTCTGCTTTTTGAGTAGATCGTCTTCTAGCTCTGATTCTGCCGAGGAATCTTCGTCGAAATCTTTACTCCCATCCATCGACTCCTTCTCAGCATCCTCGCTTCCTTTGAAATCTTCTGAGTCTTCTTCTAAATTTCCCTCAGAGTTATCAGATCCTTCGCTACCCAAGTCTTCATCATCAAGCTCGTCCGATTCATCGTCAGATTCGCTATTAAATTTGTTTGATATTGCATTGGACCGCTTATTTTGGGGTCTTTTATGAACTTCCTCGGGCTCACTGTCGGAGTTTCCCATCTCAGAATCGGGCCCACTTAAATCTGAGTCTAGATCATCCTTGAAATACTTTCTTTCGGCTTTTTTTAGTTTAGCAATTTTCGAATGATTCTTTTTAGTACTTTTTACATTTTTCGACTTTTTCTTATTATCTGGCTCCTTCGCGGGGTCCTTAATTTGACCTTTGGGCTTCTCCCCGAGGACAGCGGCTAAGTCTTCTTCAAATTCATCCTCGCTGTCTTCCATTGCAGCGGCTTCCTTTGCGGCAGCGTACATTTTCTCGATGCTTTTGGGCAGGCAGAGCTCGAGGGCGTAGTCCAGTCCATCGTTGAACATTTTATGAACAGAATTCTCGTTTTTGTGCTTCTCAATTTTAAGCTTCTTCTCGAGTTTTCGAATTGCTTTCTCGTCCTCTTCATTGGCCGCCTTCAGTTGCTCGACCCTCCGCTTCCGCATCTTTTTCTGGAGCTCATTTTGCTTCCTCTTTTCCCGTTGCTGCGCCTCTTGGAACCGGTCTAATTTCGGAGGATTCTCCGCCTTTTTAGGTTTTGAGGACACCTTGCTCAGTTGAGCCTTCACTTCCTCATCGCTTAACTCAAAATCGGACTCAATTTCTTCACCGTCGTCGAGGATTGCGTCCTCCGTGGGATCATCATCGAAATGTTTTTCTTCCTGAGTTTCATTGGGAAGTTTTACGAATTTACCTGGCTTTTTGGATTGTGAGAAAAACTGACGCTTGTTATCCTTCTTCTGAAGTCGCTTCTCCTTCCTCAACTCTTTTCGGGTTTTTGGAGGAGCTGCTTTCTTCTTTTTACTGCGGCGGTGCTTTGCCATTTCTACTTGCACAAAATCAAAATACTCAAACTGTCAAAAATTGACAACCGGAAGCACGTGCTATTTGGCAAATTTCTCTTTAAGAGAGCTTTTTAGATAAGAGAAATAAATTAAAAGAAAGAGAAATGACGTTGTTTTGCCCGCGAAATTTGAATATAATTTAATTTAAGGTAAATTCTCGTTTATTTTATAGAATACTGAATTCCTTTTGAATAATAATAAAACTAGCATACGTCTTAATATATTAAAATATTTCCGGAAGCCCTAATTTGTATTTAACACCTTGATTAAAATATCAGATTCATATCCAACTTAATTCCATGGTTGCCGGCTTTTGATCCGTCAAAAACAAAGTACTTTTTGACATTTCCCAGAATCCAAGCTGCTGAGCTAAGCGGAAATTCGATTTTTTGATAAATTGTGCGGTTTTTAAGAGGTTTATGGACTAAAGATATTACTCTGAATTTAGGTAATCAAGTAAGACAAATTTACATAACATAAAAACGTAAAAAACACGATAATTTAACAACTTTTCGGTTCACTTTTACCATGTCGAACTGATAGTTACTTTGTGGTCTTGGGGTTTATTTATAGAAACCTACGAATTTATCTTTTATTTTGGGGTTTTTTATATTTAAAGCAATAACTCACACAACAGACTATCAAGTAAAATTGCAGTAAAGCATTTTGGCGGAAGAATTTTTATAAACATTTTACTGTAATTTTAGCGATTGTTGTAAAAGTAGTACCTATTTCAAAACAAAATCAAGACTTACATTTTAGAACTAACAATAAGAAATCTTTTATAGGTATTAAACGACTTATTTCACTTTTGCATTTAGGTTGTAGAACGCAATTGAGAGCCTCTTGTCTTTTGATCAGGTTGCCCCTAGATTCAAAGTTTTTTAGTCATTTTATAATTTTTTCCTGGAATTCAAACCTCAGTCGTCATTATTTAAAATGCTTCATGAATAATATCAATATTGCATTGTAATTGTTGCACAACTCTTATAATAATGTTTGGTTAAGGATTTATAAAAATGTAGAAAAAAGATGTGTTCAAGATTTAGAACGAAAGACGAATTACTTAAACTAATATAAAAAATAATTTAGGCAACGTATATAATTTATTTTTCAGAAATGGATGTATACGACGTAAACGAGGACTTAATTAAAACGTTGGTTAAGAATAATTTAATTACAATATGCTCGAAACAATTCAAAGCTCTTGACTCAAATCATAAAAAGGTGAACTATGTATTAAACTTACTCGAAAAATTTGAGCAATTTTCAAAACTAGAGCTAAAGTTTGAGATGCGAATTGCGAAAAGCAATGAGAAATCAATTCAATTCCGAAAGGATGGAAATCAGTATTTTTCCCTCAAAAATAAGGATTACTTTAAAGCGCTCAACTTGTACAATAAAAGCATTTGCTTTGCTGAGGTCGGGTCTGAGAATTTAAGTATTGGCTATGCTAATCGATCAGCAATACTTTTCGAATGGAAGCTTTATAAGGAGTGTCTTGATAATATAAAACTTGCCAAGGAAAATAATTATCCGGAGCGTTTGATGCCAAAGCTCGAGAAGCGCGAAAAAGAATGTCTTGAATTGCTACATACCCAAAAAATTCCTGAGGACTATCCTTTTTCGCTCAGTTACGAAAGACATCCCAAGGTTCCAACTATTTCAAATTGTGTAGAAATGAAATACACGAAAGAATTAGGTCGGCACATATGTGCGAAAAGGGATCTTAAACCAGGTGATATTGTGGCGATCGAAGAGCCCTTTTGCTCGGTTCTGCTACCTCATACGAAATATATTCGATGCGCGAATTGCAAAAGGGAAAATTATCTAACTCTGATCCCCTGTCCAAACTGCACTTCAATTATGTTTTGCAGCACAAAGTGCTTGGAGGAAGGGCAGGAAAAATTTCATAAAATTGAATGTCCTATTATAGATTTTTTGTTAAACCTATTTAACAAGATTCATCACATCGCTCTTCGTGTGTGTCTTGAGGCAATGAGTTTGTTTAATACCACAGAGGAATTTATGGTGTTCTGCAATGAGCCTAAAAACGAAAACCAGAATGCCTTTACATTAGATTATGAAAATTTCTCTAGAAAGGAGAACTACAGAGCTATTCATGGTTTGGTTACTAACCAAGAACAACGGGCAGTAGACGATCTTTTTCAGAGAGCTGTGATATGCTCGGTTTTAGTAAAGTATTTGTTCGGTAAGACGCCACTTGCAGACATTTTCACTGACGACGGGCAACGTAATTTCTTCATAGACCTCCTTTTTCGTCATTTACAAACATCCCCATCGAATATGCATAGCGTAGATTTAATAGAGCAACCCCAAGAGGAAAAAGAAGATACTTGCTATGCATCAGCTGCATATGCATTTTGTAGTCTACTGAACCACTCCTGCATCCCAAATTCGGTTAGATTCTATAAAGGAACAACAGCCCATTTAATCATCCTCACACCAATTCCTGAAAATGGTCAATTATTCGACAACTACGGGTATTTTAATTTGAACATACTATACATATAACACTTTATAACGATTAAAATATATTTTTCAGGTACCACTTTGCAACAGCACCTAAGAAAATTCGACAGCAAAAGTTGAAACTACAATATCTTTTTGATTGTCAATGCAATGCCTGCATCTATGATTATCCAACGTTCTTTGAGCTTCCGTGTCCTCAAAGTGTTCCAAATGTAGTTGAGGAAATAGATATTCAACATCTTAGAGCATTTTCGAGAAAATTTGCTTTGGATAACTACGAAAAATATCCTGAATTTCTGCAAGAATATGCAAAATTTAATCCTTGTTACCAAATTAGCGCTGCAGAAGAGAGCTTTAAAATGGTCTTAAATATTCTCGCAAATAACGTGCCTTTAAAGGCGATCTATAAAACATTTTAGATAATTAAGCTGAAGTTCGATGTTTTGTGTTAAGTTTTATTAAAAGTCTAACTTCTTTTGCCTTTTACATTAATTCAGTCTACTGATTCGATTTTCGGGAAATATGTTTTTAAAAAGGAATGAACAATATTTTAAGCTGTTGTCAGAGTATTCAAATTTTGCAACCGTTGATCGTTTTAAATTATTTATTGAAAAAGTTCAATAAATTAAGTACATGAATTTGTTTTATCTACAAACAAACCTTGAAATTCACGAAAGCTCTGTATTTAGCAAACTGAATAAATCCTTATTCCCTACAGAGTTTCTCTTCACAATCATATCCTCCCACGAGTTACTGGGGTTCCGAGACGTTCTTATTTCCACGAATTCTGGAGGTTGTTCTTCCTCACTGGGTGGCTCAACATTCAAAAGAAGATCATCGAACAGTAGACTCAATCCTTGTCCAACATTCTCATCAATTGGCGTTCTAATCTGCTCAGCAAAATCATCAATTGCACCACATACCCCAGCATTTAGTCGTTCTCCTCTTTTTCCATCCACCAAATCGGCACTTTTTATGTAAATATTTTCGCCTGTTGTTTCTACAAATTCCTGAAAATACGGTTCATCTGATGTTTTAACGAAGGACGCATTCACAAGCTGAAATCCCAGCCGAATTAAAATCGATATTTTCACACTAAAATCACTGAACCAGGTTTTTGTCGTTTTAAAAATATCCTCCTGTGCCAAACTGTCCTTAGAGTTCCACAAATCCAAAATATTATTTTTCGTATAATCAACTAAAATTGATTTTTTAACTTCGGGAAACAATTGTCCAACTCCGTCCAAGTGTCGAAATGTGATGTCGAGCAAATGTTGGGGGTATTTGGACACAAATAACTGCCATTTAAAAATCATCGTCATTAAATCCCATAATTTTCCCATTGAGGCTTCGTCGAGCCGCATAAGGGAGCAACAGGCGATGTCGTTTAGCATGAACTTGCAATGCTCTGGTGTGATGAGGACTTTGTTGTGACTACCCAAAATTAATCGCTCCATGAATTTTGGATCTAGCAGGACGGAAGTAATGTCTCTCATCACTGGAATTAGTAGAGATTTTTTAAAATGGTCGTTAAATTATATCTACTACCTTGCGTGGACTTGTCCAGTGAAATTTCCTGTGCTTTTAGTCGCTGGTCAATCACGTAGAGCATTTCGCAGCCCAAATTAACGATGATGAAGACGTTCGCCTCGAACATTTTGTCTTAGCCACTTACCCTGCACAATGTGTTTTGTTGTGGCCAAAATCGATTGCCGTATCCTTAGATAAGTCGATTGATTTTTTTGGCCCCCACCAACCAGGTTCTTTGGACACAGGTGAACTTCTCGCATGTTGCGTGATATATTGCTGGATAGGGGGACTGGTACTCTAATTCTGAGACAGGCAATTTTAATAACTAGCAATTGTAAGTGGTGCGGTCTTGTACGGATGTGTACAAAAATAGTAAAAGTGTAGTGTATTTTAAATTTATTACTGATTTTTCCAAGGTTCATTGTATTTTCTATCAACCATTATGTTTCGATTTTTTTCTAGCTGCGGGTTTTTTTGTAAATTTAACTCAAATCTCATAAAAGTTGGTATGGAAAGATTTTTGATTGATGATTTTAGATTATTAGAGCAAAGACCTTAAAAAACAAAAATGGTTTTTTAGAATAAAATAAAAAAACATGTAACAAGAAAACACAAATGTAAACAAGTACAAAATACTTTATTCCTATCTAGAACGCTGATTATATCTGGCACATATGTAGGTATTTAAAAATTTAAAGAAAAATAAATGCATAATTTTCGAATAAAAAAATCTTAATTGCACTCTAACAACTCTTTATTGATTTTATTCGCTTGTGAACTTGGCTGGGCGCTTCTCAACAAAAGCAGTCATGCCCTCCTGGCGATCTTTCTGTAATTGGAAATAAATAAAAAATGAAATAAGGAAATCTGCATTTTAAAAAGTAATATTTTAACTTACCGTAGAGAATGTTGCGTGGAAGGTCCTCCTTTCATAGAGTAGTCCTTGCTGCAATGTGGTTTCGTAAGCAACATTAACAGCCTCCTTGCAGAGCTGCACAATTAATGGAGACTGGCTAGCGATTTTATCGCCGAGTTTAACAGCCTCAGCAACGAGCTGATCGGCAGGAACAACTTTGCTGACCAGTCCCATTTTTTCGGCCTCATTAGCAGAGATCATGTTCCCTGTTAAGCAAATTTCCATGGCCTTCGACTTGCCGACAGCGCGAGTAAGACGCTGGGTGCCTCCAGCGCCGGGAATTGTTCCTAGGGCAATTTCGGGCTGACCGAATTTAGCCTTATCTCCGGCATAAATGATGTCGCACATCATAGCCAATTCGCACCCTCCGCCCAGAGCGTACCCATTTACGGCGGCGATGATGGGCTTCTGGCAATTAGCCACCTTGGTCCAGTCGTTCAGGAAGTTTCCAGTGATGCATTTCGCGTAGGTGTTGTGTTGCATTTCTTTGATATCAGCACCTGCTGCGAAGGCTTTCTCACTTCCTGTGATGACAACAACTGAAATTTTCTCATCTTTTTCATATTCGTTAAGAGCGTCGCTGAGCTCCTTCATGAGTCCATTGCAAAGCGCATTTAAGGCTTTTGGTCTGTTAAGGGTGATTAGGGCCACATTCTTATTCGTGCCAGTCAGTTCGGTTTTAATGTACTCTAGGCTTTTTCCTAAGATAATAAAAGGCGAAATTTATTACTAAAAACCTTCCCAAGTTTTAAATGATCGAAGGATCATGATAAAGTTTTCTTAAATTTTTTTATCAAACATTATTGGCTTTTTAACACGCTTTTATTAGCTATGCCTTTATATCGTTAATATTTTCGTAATTATGTAGATATGATCAAAGTGGTTTTACACATTTTTGTTATTTTCGGGAATTTAAAATAAAATTACACTTTTATGTAGATTTTGAGAAAAAGTTATGTTAATATTATGCAAAATTACAGGTGAGAAAATGGTGGTTTTACTACTTATGGGAATTATTTTTACGAAACTGAACTGTTAAACTAAAAACGTATTTGAATTTTACCTACTTAATTTCCAAATTAAGGATTCTCCTATTCTCGTTCGAATGTATTTTTTCTGCAAGTCTGATATTTCTAATAATGTTTACTATGTACTTGACTTCAAGCCTTATAAAATATTGACTTCATTTGTACCAAAAGTAATTCTCTTCTGGGCTTTATTAGATGTTGATCCAGAGAATTTGCCTTGAAATTTTTGTATGTTTGGAATATGTAAGAGTTTCAGTATTATTTTGAAAGTTCCAAAGCTATATTTAATCAATTACAGTGCTCAAATATATATTGTCGTAAATCATTGTCAATTAACATAAAATCTAATCGTCTCCGAAATTAATACTTCTTACATAATCTTACGGAACTAATTAAGGGTTGCATGATCCTTTTAAACCTGTTGTAATTCCGTACAATTAATTTTCCCAATTTTTTGATTTTAATTTTAGTATTCGAAATATAGGTACATAAAAATTTTTACTTCTATAAGTCTTGCTTTATCTAGTTTACTGAACCTTTTTATGTCTTATTATGTATTTCATATTTAATATTTTTTTTTATAAATACAATATCGGTTCTGAAGTATACTTTAACTCCGCTGCTGCAAAATCTTAAAATTGTTTACACGTCAGCAAAATTGTGTTTATATTCTTGCACAGGCGACTTGGGGGCATTTTAATTCCATTTAATTTCTGCTTATCAGTTGACTGCTTGTTTTGTGTCTGCTTCCCATGAATCAAGTGAACTTGGGGGGGCTTGGCGAAATCACAAATATGTAATACGAAAAAGAGAACTATCACAACCAAATTAAAAATAGTCAGCCCACGTAAAACGGCGCCGGCTTTGAGTGGTAACGTGACCACTTACGTGAAAAAATTTGATAACGCCACAAGTCGCCGGGGCAGATCATTTCGCAGGGAGGATCAAAATGGGGCCCTTCTCATCGCAATCTCTGAAATTATACCCCACTTGGTAACAACAACGGCTGCTAAAGTCTAAGATCAGATTCCCGGAGGGCGATATTTTGTTTTTTTGTTTTTAAAGAAAGCTAAAGTCGGACTTCTAGAACTAGACCTACCTGAGCTGTAAAATCTGGGAAGGCTCTTTCCAGCGGCACTGAGGTGAGCCAGGTTCTGGACACGTCCGACTAGGATTCGGGCAACGTTCGCCATTTCTTCTAAGAAGCTGATGAAAATTAATTAATCAAAAAGTGCACCGGCGAAGATCTGTTGGTTCTCCCTCGGACGACAATCGACGACGAGACTGAGCAGCGGGGCGAACCGGCTCGAGGAGCTTCTCTAGCAAGGTCACTTTCCCGGCTGTCAGTCAGTGAGTTACAATTGCCCTGAATGTTAGACTATTGTGAACGAAACTATTTTAAAACAACTTGTTTCGCTTAATTTCATTAAAATATTTAAGTTAATGGGTCAATAGAACAATTTATAGAACCCAAAAATCAAGTTTTAAGTTATTTAAAATCTCCCATTTCCGGTGAAATCGATAGAAGAAACACGGACGACACATTCAAATCACAACCGTCACTTCAAATGTCATAACATCAGCTGTAATCCGACACATTGTATGGACAACCCTACAACAACCCTATAATTCCGGTGGATGTCGTAAAAGAAGTTGCAACTTACTGCTACAAGCTGTAGAAGTAAAATTTAATTTATCGCACCGTTGACGGAGTAGTAAACCTTGTGGAAATGCTGCGAAGAATTCTTCAGAGCCGAAGAGGACAATCGCTCGCTGGCATGCGAACGGTGGCAACTGCAACGAGCCTGAAATACGACAAATTCGGGGAGCCCACCGAGGTGCTCTACCTCTGCGAGGAGGAAATTGAGGCCCCCCAGCAGGGGGAGGTGTTGGTCAAAATTCTGGCGGCTTCAATAAACCCAGCAGATATTAACACAATCCAGGGTAAGTGTGCTCCCAGTTCCTGAAACAGGATTTTTTAAATTGTTCCAATTTCACAGGAAAATATCCAGTGAAGCCCCAATTTCCAGCGATTGGGGGCAATGAGGGTGTTGCTGAGGTTGTAACTGTTGGCACCGGAGTAAATAAAGTGAAACCCGGAGACAGGGTTGTTCCATTCGCAACTGGCTTAGGTATGTTTAAATAAAACAAATTCTTAAAATTCAGCGTTAAAATATATTTAAATAATTATCTTCTATGGTTATCTCCTGCTAGGAAAGATAGGAAAATATAAAATTAGGAAATGCTCGTATTTTTCTTGGAATTAAAAAGATTGAAACTTACATAGAAGGGAATAATAAGTATGTAGTTATATTATTTATACCAAATACTATTTGTTGGACTATCCAAGGAGTTTAAATTCTATTGCTAAGGCTCATTTAAAAGCCGGTATAGAATAAGGAGAATGTTTTCAGCCTCAAAAGTCGGCTTTACACATTTTTAATTCACTACATCCAGGTAAGAATTAAATCATAAAAGTGATTACAAATTTATTTTCAAAACTAGCTGGAGTGCTTTATTTCAGATTTACAGAAATGTTTTCACCCAATTCAGATTTAATGCGTGTAATGATAATAAAATTTATTCTGGTAAAATTTGAAGCTCTAAAACCCTCATATTCTGGATTTCATGGGAAATCTGTGAATTTCGATCTACATTTTTGCTCATCATCCTAAAATTTTACCCGAATAAAAGGTATTTTATATGTTGAATTAAAATATTTTTAGGTGTGATTTAACTAACAAACTTTCGATTTAGTGTTAGGGCTGAAATCTAGGATACCCTTTATTACAGATTGATTCAAAGTACTTTCCTAAAAATTTTCAAATTTGTTTAAATTCAAACAGGGACTTGGACAAGTCACGCCAAATTCTGTGAAAAGGATCTCATGAAAATTTCGGACAAGATAGGCATTGCTGAGTCAGCCACTATCACTGTAAATCCCCCGACTGCTTATAGGATGCTCAAAGACTTCGTTGCCTTGAAACCCGGGGACACGATCATTCAGAACGGCGCCAACAGTGCTGCAGGTCAAGCGGTACACCAACTATGCAAATCGTGGGGTATCAACTCAGTTGGGGTCGTCCGAAATCGCCCGGAGATCAAGGACCTTCGCAACTATTTAAAATGCCTTGGAGCTACCGAAGTACTCACCGAGGAGGAGTTACGCACGACCAAAATCTTCGAATCACAACTGAAGAAACCCATTTTGGGGCTCAATTGTATCGGGGGCAAGAATGCGATGGAGGTGTCGCGTCATCTTGCAAATAAGGGGGTTCTGGTTACATACGGCGGTATGTCGCGGGAGCCCCTCACAGTCGCAACGGCCGCCTTGATATTCAAGGACATCTCATTCCGAGGGTACTGGATGACACGATGGACTAAAGAGAATTTTGATAATCCCGAGAGATCGAAAATGTTTGAGGAAATCTGCAACTTGATTGAGTCTGGGCAGTTAAAAGGGCCTATTCATGAACTGGTGCCCGCTAAGGAGTTTAAGGTAGCAATGGAGCAGGCAATTAATTTTAAGGGCTTCACTGGGAAGAAATTTATTCTAGATTTTACCACAGTTTTGTAGAGGTGGTTTCGAAGTTGCTGTGTTACTAAAAGTTGACTTTTATGTTTTGTATAATTATCATATTTTCAGAATAAAATAGATAACTCGAAAAAGTTTTTTAGGAGTTTAGGTGGGGCTCTTCCAGTATAATTTTATTAGGTGCGGTACTACTTTGGTTTAGGTGCAATCCAGGAATAAGAGCGGCTAAGTTGGGTTCCTTTAAAATTAAAATGGGCCCCAGATAGATTTGGGGATTCTCTTTAAAGGTTTTAAGTCACTAAATAGCTTAGGAATTTTTCATTCAAATTAATATTCTTAATTTCAGGAAATAAATTAGTCGTAAATTAATTTATTCGTTCAATTCATCAATTCGTCAATTGGGAATTTAAAAAGTACAGAATGGCGGTTTCTTTAATTTTTAAGTAGATTGAAGTTTTCACTTCAAAGTGTTACGGTTGTGAAAATTTGCAGTTTTTAAGGAGGGAATTAATTAATTAACAAAACTAATGAAATTATTAAATTAATTTTATTTTTGACGTGATAACGTCTTATAAATCGGTCGACCCGAGAGTCATTTACGAAAACTGAAGTAGCGTAACGTAACGACGAGCCGGTAACGTGAGCAGAATTATGAGGAAATCTTATTAGAAATTAAAAAGACAACGTTTCATTTCAATATGAAAATTCATTATAAATTCTAAGGAGTGGGAACTAGAAGAATTTCCTCTTACATCAACGAAACAATTAGCCTATCCAATAAATTAGAAATTTAATAAGAAACCTATTTGAAATTAAAAATTTAAACTTCGTTAAATCCTTTATTTTAATAAACTTACACAACAAATACGACGTTGTCACGTAAACATCGATCGTAAACCGACTTTACAGACAATCAAATTTTTTTTATTCGTGTATTAAAATTGTTTTACCCTACTTGATTGAATAATCTTAAAACTTAAATTCATCGTCGAAGTTAGCTCTAAGAACAGGCAATTAAAAAAAAAGTTATTTTTCACTTTGGACATTCCTGCAGTTACTTCCGCCTTTCCTGCTCCTGACAGATAAAACCCCTTCGATGTGGCAATGTCGGCGATAGTTCATCGTAATCACGAATTACAATAGAGTTCATTTGTGTTGTAGCTTTTTGTCACTCGCTTTTTTACGGGCAGTTGGCGACGAACAAGTGCGATCGCAGCGGGGGAGAAAAGGCAGAGCTCTCGAATCGCGGCCGTAAATCAGTTGACGGGTATTTTGTGCTAAAATTTAACCGTGGAAAGCAAATCGCATTGGTTAAGGATTAAGTGAAAAATAAGCGTGTGCTCGCAAGCGGAGCAGGAAGGAAAAAATAAAAGGAAGTGTGAAGTTCTTCGCTTTTTCTTTTGTATAGTTGTTTCTTGTGAGGGCGAGGAGACCTTGAAAATCGCAGGTGCAGCGATGGAGGGTGGTGCGTACGGCGGAGGCAAGGCTGGGGGCACATTCGATCCCCTGGCGTTCGTGATGAGGCCCCAGGTCATCTTTCGGGCGCTCTGTTGGGTAGGTAAAAAAAATTTTTGAGGAGTACGCCGATCACCAGCACAGTCCCCTTTGGCGAGGGAGGGCTCTGGCGGAGTCGAATCTAAGGGTTTATCGATTTTCATTTTAAATTCGCCCCTAACACACAACCAGGACGAATTACGACACATCGGCGACAATAACACGCTCAGACGCAGGCCAGAGATATCGAGCAGCGCTGGTCTTACGCTTGGAGATGGCCGTGTGTGGGTGGGTGGAATCCTCCAGCTCTGGAGGCTCCCCTGGTCCTCTCTCGAAAAGAAGAAAACCCCAAAAAGCTCCCTGTCCGCTTTTCTTTTTCGGAGCTTCTTAACTTAATAAGGGCGCGAGGAGCTCCCCCGAGAATGAGAGGAGTACCTCAAATATTTACCCAGTGGCATTCAAAACATCCACTCATTTCATTTTATTTATTTCGTTTATTTTTTTCGGCCGCGTAAAGCTCTCCCACAGTAACACCTCACGCCCGCGCCCTCCACTGGGGCTGCACGAGCACGACTGCGACTCCGCTGAATGATATGGGGGAGAGGTCACGGTGCCCCCCAATCGATTATGTCAGCTTTCAGCGGAGAGAGAGCGATGATAATTGTTTTGGGGCCCTCATGGATGCGATGATGCTGCTGCTGCTCTTCTGCGATGCTGCCTAATGTTCCCTGAAAAGGGGGCTGCATATTCGTAGAAGGCCGCCGGAGCGTATCCTGACTTGGTGGTTCGGAGTGACACACTTTCTGCTTCCTGGAATTTCAAACATGAATTTATTGGAATGGGTGGAGCCCGACCAGAGCATCCTCCCTTTAACCCGGCCTTGAGGTCAGACACTCAGAAAAACGGGCGCCCCCTTCAACTATCATTCCAAGCACGCACTTTAACCAGCGTTTAAAATATTTCCGGGATGGGTCTGGACATCCCAAATCCATCCACGCCTGGCGCCTCTAAGTGGTGCAAATGGGGCTGAAGTGCTTCTGATGACATAAGTCTCAAAGGTGAAGGGAAACGGTACGTAATTAACCCGCTGTATCCCAGCCGATTGTCTAGCTAGAGAAAAGATTGTTTTTTGAGTGTCTGATGGACGGATGGATGGGTGCTCGATGGGGACTATTTTCGGAACAAGAGGCCTCACAATCTTCACATATGGGGTCATTCAACATTTTTCAGGCCCAGCCAGTGGAGGCCTCCTTTGAATGCGTCGAACCCCAGGGTCGTTTCTGCTGTCTGCGGAATAAGAGATAAGGGCTAAAGTTTTTTCTAAAAGCAAGTAACCCCCTGGGTGTATTCAGCACAGATTCTGACTAATCTTCACTCCGCCTGTCCTTGCGAACGACAACATCTTGAGCACCTACTTTTCCTATCTTTAATGAGATATCTCCTAAACGGGGCAATCCCGTGATAATAGGAAAAAAGGAAACGATTATTGATGCTTACAACATCTGACTAATTAACATTTAGCTAGGAAAATTAGCCCTCTTCAACATAGAGAAGGATTCAAAACTCCCTACTTTCAGCTTAATATATAAATAATTGAATGATTGAGGTCCCGCTCCGAGGTAAACTGAGAAAGGTAAGCATAAACACATAATATGCTAAATGAGCAATTTCCTTCTTCCTATAAAATTCTTAGAATTCTATTTATAAGCCGATTTTGCTCCCTGAGATTGTATTTCATTTTACACGATAATCTCCGAGTTCTGAAAAAAGGGCTAAAATTACACTGACCAGAGATCTTTTTAATGTTTTGTTTGTTTTATTTATTTTATTTTATTATTATTCTTTTTTTTTTGCAAAAGAACGTGTAATTTATGTATTATTTCAGCGGCACTCTGTAGAGTCGAGGATCAATATAGAAGCATTGTTTTTAAACTTTTTTGGTTTTTGATAAGACTATATGGAGTCGTGAATTTACTAAAATAAGTTTTTTCAAGTTTCCATTTTTTTCAGAATGAAATTTTATTGTTGGTCAAAGAGAAAATTATATAACATTTGCGAAGATTTCTATTTTGCATGTTTTCATTTAGGTTGGACTTCTCGAGTCTGAAAGCTTGATAAGTTCAATAAACGTGTCGTAGGAACTCGTAACATTTTCCAAACAAGTCGTTTAACCTTGCACTAAATACCCTAAAACTCAAAGAATCTTAAAGCTCAGCTCAATTCAGCTAAACAAATGCAATAGCTGAATTGTATAGTTTGCCGAAGAAACTAAATTATTGAAAAAAGTCACACTAGATCGATTTATTGAGCTAAGTTCAATCCAAAGAGGGCTGTGGATGTATTAAATTGCGACCATGTTTTAGATCGATTGCATCCCTTCATGCGTGAAATATGTCAGGTCCTATCAAAGCGTGCCGACGCAGAAATTCAGAGAGCTACGCATATTTCACCAGGAATAGTGCCTTCTAATTTATGATGTTTATCCTGTGTTAATCAAACAAAAGGGTAATTTTCGGATGCAAAACAAGAACTTAATTAGAATGATTACGGATTAAATATTAAACGAATTTCACTGGAACACAGGTATTGAGTATGAAAAGTTTAAAGGAATTTATAATATCCTTTTTCTTAGAGTAATATTAAAAGCAAAATATCAACATCAAGGCTTTTGAATTTTTTTTAAATGTAACTAATGAGTTCCTTCGTGTTTTATAACAGAAGAAAAATGAGAATAATTTGGCATCGTTTGTATTTTTTTAATTTGTGCGCTGTTGTGAAACAGCTGTGGAAAATAATAAGAGGGAAAAATTCTAAAGAAAGTACACTTGGCAGCTGATGATTTTTATCGATTTTGCTTTGTAGAACCACAGTTTTTGCTACTATGAAGTTCTTGGTCGCTGGGTTGCGTACATATATTTAAAATAAAATAGATCGATTTCTCATTTCGCACATTTTTACAGAGTATTTATTTAAAAGGTCTTAAACCAAAAAGTTTACTAAAACCAGGCTATTATTTTTGACTGAAATTTAAAATAAAGCCAAAATTTCATGAAATGTATGAGAAATTTTTGCTTAGAATACAAATTGCCCACAATATTACCATTTTAGGGCATAATAAAAGACATTAAGATAATCTTCAGACAGCATATGAATCATCATCATTACCATCTTCACGATAGCATGAGTAATTAGTTCATCTATCACAAGAACATGACATACAAATCTTTCTTGATTCCAAGAATATCACTTCCACATTTCTTATTTTGATTGTCAGACTCGTTTTCATTATCTTCTCACTGTCTGTTACACATTTCGTTACCTTTAATCCGATTATGTTTAAAAACGTTACATAACACTGAGCACAAATATTCAAAAATGTTTTGTTCTCTTCGGGAAAATGTAATGAGAACTTATGCAACTCGATCGAAACTAAGACATTGTTTGATTTTGGTTAGTTCCGTAGTTTTTATCACCTCCTGTTCAAGAATTCAGTTTTTGCAATCAACTGCTCATTTCAGCCCTTGCTTTTCTTAAGCAGTTAGTTCAGAAGTTGAATTCTTGAACATTGAGTTTAAAAACTGAAAGAAATTTACTTTTACAAATATTGTTCTTTAATGTTCATTAATTGGATATACAAAGCTCGTTACAGAAGAAGAGTTCGAAAAGTCAACAAAGAGATTAAGAAGATGATGGATCGCTTGCTTTGTAAAGTTAAAATTATCAAAAAGCTATCTAAACAAATCGTCTGCTTTCATAATTAGCAATTCAGCCCTAACAAGTAATTAGCAGTTCCGTTGCTGTAATTATTTAATTACATCCAGAGCTGATGTCTAATTAGCATTATTTTGTCTACATGGTCATTAAAGGAATCGATTTGGTTACTGACAATTTTTCAAATATTGATTCATATTCTTGTTTTACGTCTCGAAAAAAAAATAATAAAAAAGGCTGAGAGTGTCGAGTGTTCCCATTATCAGCTTTCGTCTAATAAAAATTTCATTGCTTTTGTCCAGGCCAGCAGTATTCAGCATGCCTTTTATTATGCTTGCCTTTTCAGCTCTTTTCCATTGTCGTTTTTGGATGCATATCTTCACAAGGGTGGCGGATAAAAGATGACAAAGATTATTGCTTATATAATGGCGATGGAATGGCTTGCAAATTTGGCACAACGATAGGCGTGTTTGGATTCCTAGCATCCATGGGATTCATTGTCGGCGACTACTTGTTTGATCAAATGTCTTCAGTAAAGAGCAGAAAACACTACGTCTTAGGAGATTTAGCATTTTCAGGTTATTGCCTTGAATTAGAATTAGTTGCATGTTTCCTTAATAAATCGTTCATATCCGGAAAACTTCGATTTTACTGAAGCTTTGCAGTAAAGCATTATGAGGAAACAAAATAATAATTATATGAAATGAAATAGTCCTTAACTTTAATTAATTTTCTCCTTCTCACTTATTTCTGATTTGTTATGAACATTTTTAAAATGATGGAATTTCATCCATGCAAATGTCAGCTATTCAGCTATAAGCTATATGAGCTGAATAGCTGCAATTTTAATCGTTTGTTATATTGGACTCGCTTTAATAAATTACAGTATTAAATTAAAAATTAGCGACTGTAAGTACTTACTAATTTTCATAGAAATATTTTTCAAAAGTAATCTGATTTGGAAGATTATTACTTTTGCAAGTACAAGACTTACATTAAAATCTTCATAATGCTTTATTTGTTTGCAAAGCTTAAAAGAATCGGTGATGGTCAATTCCCAACTTTGGGCGATTTTTTACGGTATATCCCAGTATAATTTAATTTAAACAAATTATTTCATTTTAGGAGTGTGGGCTTTTATGTACTTCATCACATTTGTCTACCTATTGACACAGTGGAGCTCTGCGGAGGACCCACCATCGGGATATGGAGTGCATAACGTTGAGGCTGCCATCGATTTTGCTTTTATATCAATTTTTACATGGGTGCGTTAAAATGATTCGAAATATGAAATGAAGTAATCAACATAATTCTTTAACACATAACTGATTTTTTTTTTCAGGCTGGGTGCGCATATTTTGCCTACAAACGTTATATGATTGGGGCTGATGCGGCGTTTGCATCGTCTTATGAGTCAGACCCATCCGCGAACGCTTATTCAAGTTATCCAGTGGGAAATGAAACAGACCAGTACAATCAAGCGCCTTTTACTGGACAACAGCAAGGTGAGTGTAGAATTTTATATCTTTTTTTCTATTTTATATTTTTTGTTGCTCTAGTTAAATGTTTTGGAGTGATTTTTATCAAAGTCTGTTATCAAAGAACAGAACTTTCGGTTGTTATCGCTCACAACTTTTTCGCAGGATTTGTGGGCGCATTTGATTTATATTATTTATTTTGTTTTTATGTAACATGAGCTAATAAAGTTATTTAAAGCAATGCTGCGATATCATTTGCAAAATATCTTACTTAAGTTTTTCTGCAGTTTGTACTGTGAAGAAACGATTAGAGCAGAGGAAAATTACGTTGAATTTTCAATCTACAATCATAGTAGTTTTGGAAACGTTATGTTCTAATAGTGTGCTAAAATAACTTAAAAGAAATTGATTAGATAAATACATAGGTAATCAATAAAGAGTATTAAAATTCTGACCCTTTCTTTCAGTTCTGGCGTAAGCTTTTTATTAAAGAAATAAATTATTTCCGTTTGTAGCTTCGTCAAAATAAAAATTACAACTTTAGGGATGTATTTGTCTGAGAAAATTAGTAAACATACAT
Organism: Machimus rusticus; assembly: GCA_951509405.1. Taxonomy (NCBI): domain Eukaryota; kingdom Metazoa; phylum Arthropoda; class Insecta; order Diptera; family Asilidae; genus Machimus; species Machimus rusticus. The sequence continues at coordinate 9,239,864 of OX608049.1, forward strand.
AAATGGAATATAGTTTTCTTGCCTTGTGGTTTTTAAAAATTAATCTGTTTACAGTGAACGAAATTAATTTAAAGCCACCGCCTTATCTTCATTCCGAATTAAAATATTTTGAAAACGAAAAATGAGAAAACGTATTAACACCCTGTGGCAGCTGCAGACCTTTGTTTTACTCTTGTTTGTAAGTATTTCCATATTCATTTGGTTATTGATACTGAGATAAGTAACATTAGTTGTAAAAAGTCACTCACGGCGTACTATTTATCGCGAAATTAATTTAAAGCCGGTAAGTTGTTTTAGTATTTTGAAGAAGAATTTCCGAAAAATAATTAATATTTTTATCATAAAATAATCACGTGAGAGTTTTTTTTTCTAAAAGTGTGCATTTCCTGTAATGGGTATAATTCTTTTAGTAATAGTTCGAAAACAATGTTTAAGTGAAGCTGAGAGAGCTCCTGTTTCAGTTTATAAGGACTCAGGACTTTCTAACAGGCAAATTGCTCTAAGAATAGGCAGATCCTGTACTGTTATAAACAACTACGTTAACTTGGGCAAAGCATGCGGAACTAAAAAGGAAAAAGGCGAACCGAAAAAAATAACGAACAGACAAAAATCACAAATTTTTAACGATGCCAGAAAACAAAATCTGTATGCATCGAAAATAAGAGCAAAATTAGAGTTGCCAGTGAGCACACGAAGAGTTCAGCAAATACTACAGTCAAGCTCGACTATAGTTTACACCAAAAGGCTGAAGAAACCTCCTCTGACCACCGAGCATTAAGGCCGCCAGGTTTGGTTTTGCGAAAAACTTCATGTCCTGGTCTCAAAAGTGGCAGACAATTCCTTTCAGCGATGAAAGGAAGTTTAACTTGGACGGCCCGGATGGTTGCCAATAGTATTATTAAGTTTCTTTTCTTCTTGCCACTTTTCAGACCAGGACATGAAGTTTTTCGCAAAATCCAACCTGGCGGCCTTAATGCTCGGTGGTCAGAGGAGGTTTCTTCAGCCTTTTGGTGTAAACTATAGTCGAGCTTGACTGTAGTATTTGCTGAACTCTTCGTGTGCTCACTGGCAACTCTAATTTTGCTCTTATTTTCGATGCATACAGATTTTGTTTTCTGGCATCGTTAAAAATTTGTGATTTTTGTCTGTTCGTTATTTTTTTCGGTTCGCCTTTTTCCTTTTTAGTTCCGCATGCTTTGCCCAAGTTAACGTAGTTGTTTATAACAGTACAGGATCTGCCTATTCTTAGAGCAATTTGCCTGTTAGAAAGTCCTGAGTCCTTATAAACTGAAACAGGAGCTCTCTCAGCTTCACTTAAACATTGTTTTCGAACTATTACTAAAAGAATTATACCCATTACAGGAAATGCACACTTTTAGAAAAAAAAACTCTCACGTGATTATTTTATGATAAAAATATTAATTATTTTCCGGAAATTCTTCTTCAAAATACTAAAACAACTTACCGGCTTTAAATTAATTTCGCGATAAATAGTACGCCGTGAGTGACTTTTTACAACTAATGTTACTTATCTCAGTATCAATAACCAAATGAATATGGAAATACTTACAAACAAGAGTAAAACAAAGGTCTGCAGCTGCCACAGGGTGTTAATACGTTTTCTCATTTTTCGTTTTCAAAATATTTTAATTCGGAATGAAGATAAGGCAGTGGCTTTAAATTAATTTCGCTCACTGTAGCTGAAATATCGAATTTTTAAATGTGTGGATATTTAAATTCCCCATGATTTTTAAATTTATTTTCTATCGTTATTATTCTCAAAAATTTGAGCTTAACTTACACAATATAAGCACTTAAATGTATTTTTTGTTCTTCTTTCCAGCGCCAACGGATTATCAAGCACCCACCTATTAAGAGAAAAGTAATTCTCAGTGGAATTAGCAAAAAGGGATATTAGTCACAAGACGGATATTTTTTGAGAATAAAATGGACTTTTTATGATGCTTAAGCTGGAGTCTGTCCTCCAAGTTTCATTCAGCAAGGGCCTCTTGTGCATTCGAACAAAATTAAAATAGTAAAAATAAAAAAAACATTAAAGTTATGTTGTCGAACCATCCAGCTCGCTTTATTTCATATATGTATTTTGTTTTTCGGTTTATTTACTTACATGTATTTATTTATTTTATAGAAGCTTAAAGTTATGGATTTTGTTGGGATTGTTCCTATTTATATAAAAATAATAAAATAAAAAGAATGATAATTGTATTAACAGTAATGGCACCACCAATATTATAGTAGAGCAATTGTTTATTTTGCTATAAAATGTAGAATGTTTTCGTTGTTGAATGTTTCTGTTAATGCCAATTATTTGTAAAATGATAATTGATGACTTTGAATTATAAATGAAGAAGAAAAAAAAAACGGCAATTCGAATGTTTAGTAATTATCCATGTTAAAGTAGATTAAAAATAACAAACAAAAGATATACTAAAAGACAAGAAAATGTAGGAAATATAAAAACAGCAGACAAAAAGACACACACGCATATATACATACGTGAGAGTATACTTTTACAATAACAATACTGCATAGAGTACAAAAAACCACCTTGTTCTTCTATCATATTATTTTAAAAAGAAACAAAACAAAAATGAAACAACTGAAGCATACACATCTAGTTAAGCAAACGAATTTTACATGTGGCTTGTTTTTTGTATACAAAATATTATTATTAATTTTTGGCGACACGGACACCATGGTTCTATTATTGTTTATACTCACAGAATACAGTCAGACAGACAGACATAATCCCCTCATTTCAGACACGCTTTTCACCGAACAGACTAGAACAATACAATATTAATATGTGATGTTGATGTAATTTAAGGATAACTACCAAAGATATCATGTAAGTTGGCATATGATTCGTCGTTGAATTTGAGGCAAATCAGATAAAAAAATAAAATAGTTTTTTCGAAAAAAAAAGAATTAAATGTAAAATATTCATAGCATGTGCTAGTAGTTGAGAAGTGTGTTGAATGCTATTCATAAATAATTTTCGTTTTTTGTTCTGTTCATTCATCGTAGATGTAATAACTGGATATTTGTGAATAACAGCACAACAGCGGTGTTCTGTGTTAATAGATGGTACTTAAGTCAGATGCGTATTTTTATTCTATGCGGCTGGTTCCCTCAAAATCCCAGAGGAACCAATTTTCTAATTTTTCTACTCGGAATTAATTGATTCGAGGTGTTTATCAAATCCCACCTTTAGATGGCTTTTTAGACGAATCGGAAGAAAAGGTGTTATTTATAAATAGCGTTCATCAATTTCATAAGATTTGGTAAAATTATTCCATTAAACTCATGTTGGTAGAATTAGGAATCGATTTTTCAGGTGTAATCGTTTAATTTGTGTAACCGCGCTAAATCATATTGCGCTGAATATGGAAATGAGCATTAAAACAAAGCTTTAAAATTTTAACGAATTGGTTTTATTAGTAAATTAATGCCCGAAAGTTTTTATGTTTTTTTTTTCAGGTAGGTTGAGCTATTTTTTCGTTTGGAATGATCCATTATTGATAAGTTTTATTTTTCTTCTGGTCGAATGAAAGCAATTTTCGTATATCCAAAATTTATTTCATCAAATTTGGGAATGATTTCCAGCGCTTTCGATTCATATTGTTTTTTATATAAACGCAAACTAAAGTTTTTCAGTGAACTAATTTTAAGGCGGTAACCTTCTTCTGCAATATGAGCACTTTCGAGAAAATTACAAGTTGATTATAAAAATATCAAATTACGTTTAAAAAAATTGTTCTTGCAGAAGAATGGACTGGACATCTTAGCAATGTTTTACAAGTTAAATCGAACTGAATAATACAAAAGCCCTCCCAGTGCTTCTTACCTTTTAAGTAAAGGCGTTCATGGCCAAATCAAATTATTAAACTGCCCTTAAATGACGAGAAACATTAGATAATAAGTTTTTTTTTTGTATAACTCAGTTCTGTTTTTGCATAATACGAAATTCAATTGTGTTTTTTTTTTCAAATACATTAAATTGAATAATGAATTAATTGAAAATTTTAGCAGCTCTATTTTCTGTTCGAAAAAATATAAAGAATCGAAAATTTGCTACTTTAAACTTAAAATAAGTTTTATGAGGAATTGATAAAGGAATTTTTAATAGCTTAATTACGATCAGTGTTTTTCTAAAAATATTAAAACAGCTACTTTAGCTGCTTTAGCAAAGAAAAATGTTTTAATCGGACAAAGTCATCTGATATCTACAACAAGGAAAATTTGATGAAATGTTCTAAAGCAGAGTTCAGCATTATAAGAAAATTTAGTTATATATGTACGTATTCTAAAGGTGCTGAATTAAGTGTTTGTACAACTACCTTCTCGCTCGAACCACTGCATATAATTTAATAAAATAACATTTACATAAGCAAACTACCTTAAGTATTAATTAAAAACGGCCCATAAGTCTAGGCAGGAAGTTCAAATGTTAAATAAGATGAAAAATTATTCAAGCGAATATAATTTATCTATTTTGTAAACGATATTTGTTAAATACCACAAAACGACGACTCATGAAACGATGTATTTTATATTTTAGTCTTTCATACACATTCAAAATTACCAAAAATAAAAATATTTTTAGGATTTGCGCTATCCTTGTTGCTGAGGTAGAGCTGAATGATATAGATAAATGGATATTAAAATTGTATTGTAAAGTTAATAAAATTAATAAAAAAATTGAGGAAAATATATCTTTTTGTTGCTTATAATAGTTGATTTGAGGAAAGGACACCGATTTTTTTCTTCATCGAATGCTTTAAATACAAAAAAAATCAATAGGCAACACTTGTTTTAAAGGTCAATGTGCGGAATTTAGCGGATTTAGCGATTAGAAAATATTCTCAATTTTTTTAAGGAACTAGAGGATTCAACGGATTGAAAGCAAACATTAATTTTATAGTTGCTTATACATTTATTTAATGTACATAAATGTAATTTGCTTATGAATAGACAAATATTTACAGATATTATTTAAATGATTTAAAAAAGAGAAAATTTATTCGCGATTTTATACCCAGATTTCGTTCAAATGTTCTTCTCAAATATGTTTTAACTAATTAAAAAAAAAAAGGATCATGCATTTTATTACCAATTTTAATTATTTCATTCATTTAAACTAAAAGTTCTCAATATATTTAATGTAATTATTCTGAAATTATAATGTCTTTACTGTTTCACTACCATAACTGTCCCAGAATTAAATTATATTCTAATTTCTTTTTTTTTTCTAACCTTACGATACGATTATCGCTATTATAACGGCGATATGAACTTTCATTAAAAAGTAATGAAAGGTAATGAATAGTAATTAGATGGACATATGTGTATTTATTTACAACACTAGTTGAGATCGATTTGTACATTTAAAATTCGGTTGATTTATGCCAGATCTGTTACAGATATTCCAAATGCTTGGAGCATTTTTTCAGAATATTGATCTGGTTTGCAGCTCCTGATCGCAGATATTATTTGAGTTTTGCTAGACGGTTGCATTAGACTGGTTTTAACAGCAATTTGCTCTTGAGCAGTTAATTCATTATAGTGAATTTCGTTATTTTTTGAATCAGTCAACTTTATTTGAACCTCATTCTTAATTTTCACTAGAGTGATTCGAATAGGCAATTTTCTTGTATCTGGGCTTCCATCAGCTGCCCTGTTATTGAGCTCATTAACCGATAAGACCTTGACTCGGGTGTCTATTAACGAGTCACCAACAGCTGAGTTTTGAGATATTCCAGGTGTAATAATTGGAGGTGGAAGTCTCGGACTTTCGATCGGCTGTAATTTTGGCGGCTGAGTCATATTTTGCCTCTGGACCTGTTGAACCGATATTAGTTGAACAGGGAACACTCCCATTGAAGAAGATGATGCTGCTGCTGTATTTGGAACTGATGTTACTTGGGTTCCTGAAACTGCCGACAGTGTATTCCCAGCAATTGGCACTGTTGTGGCGCTACCTGGAACCGGTGCAATCCGTTTATCGAGAATCACAGTTTGCCATTTTTGAGCCTCGCTCTGACTTACTTTAAATGTTAACGTATTTCCGTTTGCTTGGGCTAGTGTTTGAATATGTTTTAAACTATTTCCAACTGCGCCTAAGCAACCGCCCTGATCGTTAAATACTTTGCCGTCGTGAATGAAAAATTTTGAAATCTTACCTTGTTCGGCACTTTTGGGGATTGTTAGGGGCGGAACACTGCATACATGTGGAATAATTGGAATTGGAGGCACGGGGACAGTGGTCGGAACGGGGACAGTTGCCGAAACGGGAAGAGTGATCGGAACGGGTACAGTCGCCGGTACGATCCCTTTGGGTGGTGATTCTACAGATCGGCCGGCTGGAGTTTGCTGAATATTTACTTTCGTAATTGTTGGCGGAATCTGTTGTGTAGCATTTACGTTGGTATAGTAAACTCCACTTGCTGTTGTTGTTTTTGCAGTAGGCTTATTATTTGGTTGGTTGATAACTTTCATTTGATTTCTAGGTTTTGGTAGATTTGGCGGTTTCGGTTGATTTGCAGGTTTTGGAAGATTTTGTAATTTCGGTTGATTTACAGGTTTTGAAAGATTTGGCGGTTTCGGTTGATTTGGAGGTTTCGGTTGATTTGCAGATTTCGGTAAATTTGTAGGTTTCGGTTGATTTACCACACATTTCGGTTGATTTAAATTTCCCGGTGTAATATTGAGGATGCCACGTTTTGGGATCTTTTCCATAAGTGGGGTTGAAGTCTTCTGCTTGCTAAATGTATTTTTTGCTGCATATTGTTTTAGATTTGATTTACCAGTAACCTTATCACCTGGTTCTAAAGTTGTTTGTGAAATTTTTAATGAGCTCGCATTAGCCACAGTTTGTGGAGTAGATATTCCGCTTGTACTACTCATGCTTACGTTCGCAGTTTCAGAAGATTTTGCAGGATTTTTATTATACTTATCAAAATAGTCTTTTATAGTCATGATAGTCCCATCATCGTTATCATCATCTTCAGAGTCGCTTGCAATATGTGATATTAAATTTTTAGTAGCAAGTGACGTTGTAGGTTCGCAACTCTTTTCTTCTATTTCCTTTAATCGAACAGATTTTTTAACTGGTTCAACTTTTTTTTCACTCAATTTTAAAATTTTTTTATCAATTTCTCTGAGTCTAAACTGTGACACATCTTTTGCGTTAATGGGCTGGCATACAATTTTTAATTTTTTTAATTTAATGTTTTTGGGTACTGGACTGTTCACAATTTTTACTTTTCTTAATTTTATTGTTTTGGGTACTGGACTCTCCGTGGGTTCAGGACTCAAAGATCTCTTTACACCTAATGTTTTTGGTTTCTCTTCTATTTCAACAGGTTTGGAATTTTTAATATTTTCTTCTTGCCGATCACACATTATGCTATCAGTTATGCTACTGTTAGGTGCATCGTATTTAACGAGAATAACATCGTCATCATCTGAATGCGAATAAAATGAACAGACCATGGAGCAATTATTTTTTTATTTTATAGGCAGTGGAGTCTTACCTTCTGGCTTCACTTCGGATGGGCTTAGTTGCAGTGATTCTTGTAGAATTCGGTATTCTTCCAGAGATGTCTGATTGTTTTGCACCGTATTTTTGAAAAGTTTTATATCTAGTACTTTATATATGCATTCCCTGCATATTTTTGTGGACAGCGGTCCATTGACGACGAACTGTAAAAAAATTAGGAGCAATGAATTGATATAAAAAATACGGATGTTGTGCTACGATTTTTATTTTATTTACGCAAGACTCGTAAACGGCAGATGTCCTAAAATGTTTTTTGTATGTGAAGCAAAATATTTTTTTGCCGTTGTGGATATTTGTCGAAAAAAAATTCTTTTTCTAGATCCCTTCAACCCGCTTATCTACATATATTAATATTATAAGGCTAAAGAGTTTGTTTGTTTGTTTGGTTGAACGCGCTAATCTCAAAAACTACTGGTTCGAATTGAAAATTTTTTTTTATGATTGATAGTCCATTTATCGAGAAAGGTTATAGGCTATATAATATCACGCTACGACCAATAGGAGCGGAGCATTAATGAAAAATGTTGCAAACCGAGTAGTCCATATCTACATATACATTATGTATGTATGTCAGTGATAGGCAGTTTGAAAAAGGAAAATCTTCAGTTGGTAGACAGTTTTTAAGGATTGTCGTCAACTTCACTTTGGTTGGCGTACTGTCAGTGACAGATTCTACGAGTTGAGGCAAATAATTACCTTTGAAGATAAAGCCCACTGACATATAGAACTGGACCGCTGATCCAAAGCAAAATCACTCCTCAAAATTTCGACGACTTTTTGACATAAGACTCCTATCTCTTTCCCCATGCGGCCCCCAGGCGAAATGCATATGTAAGACAAAACAGAATATGTTTTTATATATCTGACTTTTGTGTTCTTCCGGCCCCAACCTGGTTGGTGTCGTAATGTTTTTTAACAATTACTCAAAATGTAGAGCAAAATTAAATCAGCTGTTATGGGGCTCAAATCAGTTGTGTAGTCTAAAAAATGTTTTTGGAGGGGCTGTAGCTCACGTTTTCGCGTCTTTATATATGCCCCTACTTTCCACTACATAAATATTTCAGCCTGCAAATTACAACTACTTAAGTGAATGCACTAACACATCAGGAAATTTGGGTCAGCTAAATCGGCTAATGTCGTATCCTGTACTCTATAATCTTAGGCTGAAACATGAACTGGGTTCCCTTTCTCATAAACGGCGTTAAAAAGCAATTTTCGGAGGGGCTTGTGCATGAAAGATTGCAATTTTTCAATTATTGAATAAAGTGCTATTCCAATAGAAAAAAATGTCAATAATGAAGAAGTTCATTAAATATTAAATTTCCAATAACAATTGTATAATTTAATTTATTTTGTTGCCTCCCTTAGAGAATGTTTTTTTTTTCTCGCCGTCACTACTTAACTAATACAAAAATTGCCTTTACTAACACTAGTCAGATTTTACTACGCTCCGAGAATGATATCGCGATTCCTTAGGCTTTATCAAAGACTATAGAGCCTACAAAGACTGTTCACTCCGGCAATTATCTCCTTATCTTTTTGTGACCTTGGTACCGTTATTCCACCCAACCCCACAATTTTGGCAGAAGTCGATAGCATGCTTAAGCACTGCGGTGGAAGAGAGATGAAAAATGTGGAGGCGGAGCTTGGAACTTGGAGGAATTGATACAGTCTTACAGGGTGCCGAGAAAATATGAACGAAAAACTGTTTTATAATTGATCGTGATCCTTTATGCCACAATTTATTGTTAATTTAATATATGTTTGAGCATAATTTTTTTAGATATCTAAAAAAACAATTGGCCCAATATGCCACAATTTATCATACATTAACTAAAAACTCAATATAAAAGAACCACCCTGTCCTGTAAAGCGAATCGCGCTCTAGCTCGCCTCACCATACAATGGCATTTGCTTCCCGTGCAAAACAAGCCCGCATAAGAAAACCTATGGTGAAAAAACATAAACAAAACTTATCTGTGTACGCCTTCAATGTGTGAGTCAGCCATTCGATTTCTGACAGATCCTATATGGAAAGCACGGCCGGGCCGGCACCAACACAGTGCCAGAAAAAGCAATGCTAAACCTTTGAATATATATATACATATGTATATATATATATTCAAAGTGCTAAACAAAACCGCACCATGTGAACTCTGGTTTCATTGTGTGTGCGGCGATTTTGATTGTTGCCGTCCTTATTCTTTACTAGGCAATTTAAATGGGAATTTGGACTTGGAACAAACAGGGAAAGATTCTCTTTCTTACTAATGGGAAAATTTTTTGTTTTATTTTTCCCAAAATGGGCTGTGGTGGGGATAACTGCGCCGCAAAAATAGAGTGAACATTCTTTGTAAGGTAGTTCCATATTCTTTGGCTTTATCTTCAAAGGAGTGAAATATATATTTTTGGACCTCTAATTTACTGCAATTTTTTTAAACTGTTATTTTTTCGATTAAAATTTTGTACAGCACTGTCCACAGAGAGAGTTAAGAGATGCATTTAATTTCTCTTCCTAGTAATTTTGAGTTGGTGCTGAATATGCTAACATGCGAGTGAGAAAGAGATAGCACATTTTTCGAAAAGCTTGTAACCGATTCGAATTCGTAAAACAACAAAAGAAAATATTTCTCCTCGACCCCAGATGGAGCTCTTTTCCAAAGAAAAGCTGTGCTCTTTCTGGACTCCGGCTAGCTGTCAAACTAATTTCAACTTCTTCAGGGGAGACAAAAACAAGCCAAACGGATTCAGTTATTACAAAATTACTCCAGTTTATCTGCTGCGAGAACTCCTCTCTTTGCTTACCTCAATTCCAAAAATGTCTTGAATTGTTATAGCGAGCGGGTCGTCGGCGTAGTCCTTCATCGACTGCTGTTTTGGCTTGATGCAAAGTCGGCAGCATTCCTTGATGTCGAGCATCGCGGGTCCTTTTCCGTGATTCGCGCACTTGAATTAATTAGGCCTTCATAAACAGCTTCGTTTACCGCGGTTTTACTTCACTTACTTTCTACAAAAAGCTCTAGCACTGATGCAGAGGAAGCGAGCACGAACGACAGTGACAAAATGTAAACTGTCTAAATTCACGGCTCTCAATAAACGTCACATATTTCCGACTTTCGAAGTTCGAATTTCAGTGACTTTAGACAAGAAACAGATGGTTCGAATTTCGAAATATTTGAATATTTTTTCGACGATTGCTGTTTATAGTAAAGGAGAAATTTTTAATTAAACATTATATTTTGACCACCTATATTCTATGTTCAAGAATTCAGCTTATGCAGTCGAATATTGAACTCAGCCAGTGACTGCTAACACACGTCTGAAAAACGATACCATTTTAGCATAGCAATTAAAGTGATCAAAAACTCCGCACAATTTTGTTTAAATGCAGATTAATAAATAATTAAATTGTCACGAATCGATTTCTGTTGAATCTCGCTCCATTTTTAGTATTTTCATAAAAATGTCGCTGAAAATAATCAACGAGGTATCAGCGAACAACATAACATAAAAATTGTTTTTATTTCTAGTGCCGTAGCCATCTGTTGGTCATTATTAAACTATTGCAACAGCCATTTTTAATTTCGTTTTTATGCTATTACTTTTCTCTAATTTGCTTCTTTTTTCTTCAAAATAAATAATTTAAATTAAATTTTCTAAAGAAGAAAGTGTTATAAAAAAGTGGACTGTATTTATTGGGGATGCATTTGTTTTTATTCGAATACCAGAATAAAGTGTTATTAAGTTGTCTGCCTGGGGTATTAACGGGGGAGCGAGATAGTTAGATTTCGGCCAAAATTTGATCTCGTTTTTGAAGTGAGTTTTCTGCCAGAACCAGCAGTCTAGGTTCTATATGTCAATGAACTCAGACCTTGCTTTTATTAATCAGTCGACTGTAGAGGCTGAATCTTGAATGGATGCTGACTTGCGCCTGCGCACCTAAAACCAGAAGCAGTGAAACGTGAGTAAGTTCATATGTTCCTTGACTAATTCCAACAAATAAAGTTTAATTTTACTCGCTTTAATTGTTCGCGTGTCATAAACTATCAAATATATTGTTAAATACAGTATAAGACGCGATTTTGTTAAGGCTATGTATGAAACATGTTTCCATCTTGCGCGCGCATTGCACAAAAACTGGACAGTTTTAAATGAAACTTTTGCACTCGCTAAGTGTCAATGAATTGATTGCTTTGAAATACATCATTTCGCTACCTAACTACCTTGCTTTAGAAACAAAATGAATGAAATAATGGCATTTCATTAGAATTTAGTTTAGTTATAGAATAGCTCATGCTCTTGGTTTTACAAAATTTTCCGATTTTTTCCGCAGTTTCATTTCATTCAATTTTTGCATATTCGTTCGTTTTGAGCCAGTTTTAATGTTTCTGCAAACTTTTATAGAAGTCCGTGAGGTTATCAGCAGGTAAATTTGTTCCAACATTTGGATGAAAAGTCGTTACGGCGAAATATGGATGATATTGCCAAACTATCTTGAGGTAGGCGAGCAAGAGGTGAAATCATACCAAACTTTTCGCTCATTTTGAATACGACAGGAAAGAATGTGGTGTATTTTTCACTTCGATGATGAATTACCAGGAAAAAATGGCGGCAAGTTGCTCTAACGTATCTTCCTCGTATCGCAAGGAAGACACGCATTCGTTTCGTCAAGATGTATCGCCTTCGGGGTAACAATCTCTCCGGGCGGAATATAGTAATGCGATATCACCCGTGAAAAATTTTATCATCCAGGTTATTAGGAAGCGAACATTTTTCGTTTCGCCATGTTTGCAGGGTATGGGAACATGAAAATGCAAGATAACGGACTGAAATCACACCTCATTGGAATCCCAACTTAACTAAACTTTAGATAAATTATCATCATCATCTTAGCGATCATAGTACGACATACAGTCTGTTTGGTAAGAGCGTTTATTTATTTAAGATTCATCAACAACTGATTACTACAGTAATAACGTTAAATTAAAAAAAACCTTAACGAAGCTGATTCTTCAAATTCCGTTTAGTTTGGTTAAAATCAATAACGTCATATTTACTATTGAAGAGTCGAGACATCGAGGAGGCAGGCATGTGCATCCCATAGTTAGTTCTATGTCGAGAAACATGGAAAAAGCTATAGCCCCTCAGAGAGCGAGAAGGAGCAGAAATGTTGAAATCTGACAGCAATTCAGCAGAATTAATACTGCCCTGCATGCAGTCAAAAGCGAAAGCAATTCTGGCATACTTACGTCTATCCTCCAGAGAGGACAGAGGAAACAATCTAAGCCTACATTCGTAAGGTGGAAGCATCATAGGATTAGTCCAGTGTAAACCACGGAGAGCGAACTGTACAAAGCTACGCTGGACAGCCTCGATACGGTGTATATGAACCGCATGAAAAGGCGACCAAACCGGACTTGCGTATTCCAACACAGGACGAACAAAAGTACAAAAAAGGAGTTTGGTTATTGTAGGATCATCAAATTGTCAACCTCTTGACAAAACCCAAAGCAGAGTTACCCTTGGCAATAATTGCGTCATAGTGATCATTAAAAGATAGACGGGAATTAAATAGTACACCCAAGTCATTGGTTTTATCAAGTCGGGATAAGGATAAATTGTCGAGAGAGTAACAGAAGTTAATACGTGTCCGTTTGCGAGAGAAAGACATAACAGTACATTTACTTATGTTTAAGGGTAAATAGTTGATAGAGCACCAGTTATAAAAAGCATCTAAGGCAGAATTTAAAAGATTGCACTCACTCGTGTTTGATACAGTACGGAATATTTTGGCGTCGTCTGCGTAGCACAGAATGCGTGAATTATTCAAGAGTAAAAGACATCGTTAATGTAGACGATAAAGAGCAATGGACCGAGATGACTGCCCTGAGGGACACCAGACGTATTATATATTTCGTCGGAAAGAGCATTACGATAACGAACTCGTTGAGTACGGCCTGATAGGTAGGAAGTAATCCAATCAATAAAAGAGGAAGGAAACCCTAAGAGATGAAGCTGAATGAATAAGGATTTTATGGTTAATCCTGTCGAAGGCTTTACTAAAGTCAGTATAAATGCAATCTACCTTCTTGTTCACTTTCTAAAGCAGAGGTGCAAAAATTTGTAAATTCTAACAAGTTGGTCGTGGTAGATTTTCCCTTAATAAAGCCATGCTGGAAGGAACCTAGGAAAGGTTTGCAATGAAAACATAAAACATTACAAATTAAAGCTTCAAAAATTTTAGCTAAGCAACACAATTTAGCAATAGGCCGATAGTTACTTATGTTGCATTTATTACCTTTTTTATGTAGTGTATCGATGGTAATTCAGAAAGGGAGAGAAAGAGATAACAAAATTTAAAGTGATGGATGTTACCTGCAGTTATGCGCGCCATGATTAGTCTCATTCTGAATTGGACTTTCAACGAGGAAAAGCGATTTTAAACATGAGTGCCTTGTACCATAGACAATCTAGATACATACATAGATGTTTAGTCGCATGTAAAATTTTGTGCCACAGAAAATCAAAATCACACGTCTGAAGTAAAACTCTACATGGCAGAAGTAAAGCTCTTTTGCGAGCGAGGCGAGTTTGAGAGGATATGACCATTTTGAAGCTTTTTAAGAAGAATTCACAGTTGACATTGAGGCGCAGGCGAGCCAGAAGCCAATTATTTTTTTATCATCTGTCAAGATGAATTGCTTCGACATTAGATTGTGGAGTCGCGATTTCGTTCTTTAAATTTGTTATATCGGTTTAGGAATGGAAACCATCGCCATTTGTGGGCAAAATGGCCTACAAACAAAGTTTGTCATAAAGATTGTCACAAGTTTGTACGCCGAAAACCATCCCGTGTGTGGCCGGCTTATCGGAAAGACACATTGAAAATCGTTTAAAATGGGCAAATTAAAATCTAAACAGTGATTGGAGCAACGTCGTCTTTACAGATGAGTCATCATTTTGGGCATACCTTAGGTCCTTGGTATTGGCGAGTATGGTTAAAAAAGGACAGCAATACATCGTACGGACAGTAAAACACCCAATAAAAATTCCAATATGTGGGGATGCATCTGTTCATCAGGATTCGGCAAATTGATTATTTTTACTGGGATTCTGAATGCAGAAAGGATGCTGAAAATTTATAAATACGGCTTAATCAAGTCTACAGATAGTTGGTTTAGAACAGGAAATTAATCGTGGGTATTGCAAGAAGACAATAATCCAAAACAAAAAAGTCGTCTTTGTACCGAATGGAAAGAGAAGGAAGACATCAATGTAATGGAGTTGCCCTCACAAAGTCCTGACGTCAATACAATTGAAAAAGGCTCTTATGCATAAAAACTGAGCAAATGCTCAATCTTAATTTTTATACAGGGTGGTCCAAAAGTATGAAAACCCCTGAATAACTCCCCAGGAATGCATTTTGGAGGAAAATGTTTCGTACAAAAGTTTTTTGATTTTTCCTCGACTAACCGATAATGACCTTGAATTTGACCTTGACCGTGGCTCTGAAGGTCAAATCAAGGTCAACTTCATTTTTTCAAATGGTAACCCCTATTTTTTTATTCCGGATTCGGAAAGGGCAGACAATTTTACGCCAACAACGACCTTGACCTTGATCATCCGGAATAAAAAATAGGGGTTACCATTTGAAGAAATGAAGTTGACCTTGATTTGACCTTCAAAGCCACGGTCAAGGTCAAATTCAAGGTCATTATCGGTTAGTCGAGGGAAAATCAAAAAACTTTTGTACGAAACATTTTCCTTCAAAATGCATTCCTGAGGAGTTATTCAGGGGTTTCCATACTTTTGGACCACCCTGTATAGAAAACTGGAGCTCAATCTCAACTTAGGTGAGATAAAACTCAGGTTTTCTATATAAAAATTGGGATTGAGCATTTGCTCAGTTTTTATGCATAAGGGCCAATGTCTGGGCTCTTATGAAGGCAAGGCTTCAGGGGAAAAACGCATGTACTTTAGGACAACTTAAATCATCGATTAAAAAGGCGGCGAATTATGCCGAGAAATTAGTTTAAAATATGGACAACAGATGTAAAGCTATTATAGAAAATACTGGTGACCACCAAGTATTAAACATATTGCGTAAGAGAGAATAAATAAAATAACTAGAAAAAGGTTGTTTTATTTATTTGGTATCACGCCATATAATTCTGACCGATACGCTCTTACCAAACAGATTGTACCATATTGTGTAGTTTCGTTCTTTTTATATATTTTTTCCATCATCCAACAATATCGTAAAACAAACTCACTTTAATATTCCGTTTTCACAACTGCCCTATTTCGTATATTTTTACATGTATTGCAGCCGTGATGTTCGATGCAAGCTTGTGGTATTATTTTTGGCTAGCCAAAGTACCCTGTTAAATCAGAGAGAACTAAAATTGTCCGAGTTACAATCGACAAGCTGCCAAGTAGAACAACAGCCTGGCTGGATTTTCTGGAGGAGCCCATGGAGGAATGAGATCATTTTCGGACACATCTTTGCGTTTGTCATTGTGGGAGACTGGAGTTTGCTGGCACCTGTTTTGTTTGGCGCAAGCGTGAGATTTCGAGAGAGACAACAAATACGAATCTCTCTTGTGAAGAATGGAGATAGCAAACAGTGTGAAGTTCTACCAAAGAATATGGAACTACCTTACAAAGAATGTTCACCCTATTTTTGCGGCGCAGTTATCCCCACCACAGCCCATTTTGGGAAAAATAAAACAAAAAATTTTCCCATTAGTAAGAAAGAGAATCTTTCCCTATTTGTTCCAAGTCCAAATTCCCATTTAAATTGCCTAGTAAAGAATAAGGACGGCAACAATCAAAATCGCCGCACACACAATGAAACCAGAGTTCACCTATTATGGTGCGGGCTTGTTTAGCATTGCTTTTTCTGGCATTGTGTTGGTGCCGGCCCCGCCGTGCGTTTCATATAGGAACTGTCAGAAAACGAATGGCTGACTCAAACATTGAAGGCGTACACAGATTAGTTTTGTTTACGTTTTTTCACCATAGGTTTTCTTATGCGGGCTTGTTTTGCACGGGAAGCAAATGCCATTGTATGGTGAGGCGAGCTAGAGCGCGATTCGCTTTACAGGACAGGGTGGTTCTTTTATATTGAGTTTTTAGTTAATGTATGATAAATTGTGCCATATTCGGCCAATTGTTTTTTTAGATATCTAAAAAAATTATGCTCAAACATATATTGAATTAACAATAAATTGTGGCATAAAGGATCACGATCAATTATAAAACAGTTTTTCGTTCATATTTTCTCGGCACCCTGTAAGACTGTATCAATTCCTCCAAGTTCCAAGCTCCGCCTTCACATTTTTCATCTCTTTTCCACCGCAGTGCTTAAGCATGCTATCGACTTCTGCCAAAATTTTGGGGTTGGGTGGAATAACGGTACCAAGGTCACAAAAAGATAAGGAGATAATTGCCGGAGTGAACAGTCTTTGTAGGCTCTATAGTCTTTGGTTCTACGCTACGCTGCATTGGAAATGCCACTTAAAAGCAAAATCCAAAGCTTTCGTGAGAGAGTTGCATGCAAAATTATATTCAATTAGAGAGATCTTTCATTTATGGGTTTTTTAAAACTTATAAATAATTTCTGTAGCATCATTTTTTGTCCTTGCTATATAATTCCAAGAGATCGCTACTAAGAAATATAAATAATCCGAAACAAGTAGGAAACAAAATTTGAGTTTTTTCTTCAAACACATTTTTATAAGTCTCTCACGAAAGCTCTCCTTTTGACTTTGCTTCTTGAGCTTTCAGTAAGTTCCACGTCAGAATTCGTGAGTTTTCATCGAGAATTTATAAATAAAATTGTAAGATAATATTGTGTACCATTTTTGGTACATGCGGTGCGGAAGTTTTAATAGAATTCTCTTACTTCTTCTTTTAGTTTTATTTTATTATACATATAAGATCTTTATTTTTCATATATAACTTTCATATTATTTGTAGATCCATATGCGCCGATAAAATAATTTATTATTTGAAAAACTACTCATCTCACTGTGTACAATTTTAAATATTAGTAATAAATAATAACTCTTTGTTTAAAAAGAAAAATTATTTATTTTTTCAAACATTCATTATAATCACGTTCGATTTTTGAGTTCATGTACAATACTTACATTTAAAAATTAAACAAGTCCATTACATCAATATTAATTCATCATATGTTTTATGATAACATTTTGTTGTTAAAAGTTAGTGTTAGAGGCTAGTTATGATTACCTATGTATTTATATGTACATAAAAAATACTATCTAAGAGAAACAAACTATATATATTTAATGAAAAATTACTTTTTACCATATTTGAAAGTGGAAAAATCTTGTTGTATGAAATGTTATACTTAATATAATAAATCTATTTACGTATGTAAATTTATACATAGGTATTCACAAAAAAATTCTAACAGGTGACGTAGGGTATTAGGTGTACAAAGAAGGTTATGTGAGATGATCGGTTAACAAACACAGATAACAATTCTTGCAGAAACTGGCATCTTATTATTTCATATAAATGACTGGCATTCATCTAACCTGGCATGTTTTCTGATGTTGCATAATATGGTAATAAATAAAAGCTGGAATGTTTATAGAATTGGCTTACGACCAACGAAAACCTTGTCCAAATATAGTCTTCAGCTGTGCTATAGTTTCATCATCTGGTCTTGATGTCTTGAACACCTCTGTTAAGTTTTGCCAAATATTTGGACTCATTAAACTACTGCGGATATCAAAAAGTTCGTCGGAAGTAACCGATTCAAAATCGATAATGTTTTTGTACTGGTCACAGTATCGAAAGTTAACATTGTCTCTGGATCTTAGCAAGGTAATTGTTATAATTCGTTTAGAATTCCTTTCGCTAAGGGACCGCCTTCGACCATACCCCAAAAAAGGAGATGATGATGACGTCGAAGCATTAGAGGTAGCAGGTGATGATGCGCGCTTTCTAGCCAACATTTGCTGACTTAAAGCGAGTTGTGCTATCGCACTTTGAAGATCAGCTGAAGTTTTTCTTGGTGACGTAGTGGTGTATGTCCTACGTCTACGTTGCTTTTTCTCAGGAATGACTAAATTTTGATGCGCTTGAGACTGCGCAATGCGAGCACTCCTTCTAATTGTGGTAGAATCAGGCTCTGAGTGTCTTTTTCTACTGCCTCTTTTGTTTGTTCGTACTGTCTCAGTATCTTCTGTATGTTCTTTAATGTGGCAGTCGAGATCTTCTTGAGATTTAAATTTTCTAGAACAGTCTGGACAAATAAAATTATTACTACTTACAATGGATTTACTTATATTATTTGATTTATTAGATGATGAGGTCGAAGGCTGAGGATTTTCAACATTTTTTGAATTTTTTTTGTTCAGAATATTTATTTTTTTCATTTTTACAACCAGTCGAGTGGATTTGGGTGATTCTACGTACGTAGCATCCTCTGACTGTTCGTGATTTAATTCATCATTTTTGTTTGAAATATTATAAGCCGGGTTTTTTTCAGCAGATTCTGATGAACTATCCTTTTGTAATGTTTGTTGTGTTGTTGAAGTGCTGGGTACGGGTTCACTTTCTGGTTTCCTTTGATTTCTATCGGGACTTCGGACTGATGAGGAAACGGCATCGATAGCTAAAGCTAAAGGTACATAAGAAGTTGTAATTGTTGGTTCATATTCAGTTTTTACGACATCTTCTAATGTTTCTGGAATTTCGGACGATGATATACAATTATTCGGAGTTAATCTATTTTCTTGTTCATTTTCTAAGTTTGTAGGATCACTTTCATTCGATGATGTTCCAGAACTTGGTTCTTGTATGCAAGTTCCTGCACTTGCGTTCCCACTATCTGGACTTTGTGCAGGATCTGGAAAAGTTTTCTCTGTTTTTATTCTTGAAATTTTAGAAGGACTGTTTTGAGACTGTTTATTCCTCTTTTTTCGGGTCTTATTAGAATCGCTTTTTTTATGGACTATATTTAAAATGTCATTAATTTCGGAATCTGTCGGAGCCTTACGTTTTGTTTTGTTGTTGTTCGTGGTGGGATTTTCAGTTTCAGATTCACTTAAGTCAATTATTTCGTCTTTTATTTCTGTTTTCTTCTGAGCAATTTTTTTCTTAATTGTTTCATATTCTGTAATTATACATTGACACTCGTAGACAGTCTTTTTAAATGCCTTAAAACTCATAGTTTTTTCAAAACATTTGTTACATATAGATGAAGTAGTATCTGTTTGTGTTATCTAAAATAAAAGGGATTGTTTAAATTTGTGCTCAATTTTCCTCGAAGGGAAGGGAAAAAGTTCGTTTACTTATAACAATACTTACAATAGTCAAATAACAATAACATATACATATGTATGTAAGTCGATAACTTTCCTGACAAAAATTTGGATACTAGGAGCATAGAAGTTTTAGCAAATTAGAACCGGGATAGGGACTTCTCCATATAGGCCAAAAATATTAATGAATATCTGGCGAAGATACAGTAACTTTTTGGTTCGGAGCCAAATATTTCTCCCGCCTTAGTTTGTAAGTGGTCGAGCGATTGTGTTTTCTGTTGAGTTTGATTTGGAAATTTTATATTTTTGACGTGATAACGTCTTATAAATCTGTCGACCCGAGAGTCATTTACGAAAACTGAAGTAACGTAACGTAACGTAAGGATGAGCCGCTAACATGAGCAGGTGCGCGCGCAGCACTTGAGAGACTCGCTCGACCGGTGTCTGCCTTGTGTCTCTCTTTCACTCGAGTATTTCTGACTCGCTCGACCGGTGTCTGCCTTGAGTCTTTCTTTCACTCGAGCGTTTCTGGCGTCAGAGCGAAAGAGAAAAAGCGGCATAATACAAGTTCATACGCGTGGTAAAGTTTTCGTCATAAGACGTTGTCACGTAAACTTCGATCGTAAACCGACTTTACAGACAACCAATTTATTTTATTTTAAAAGGTGGTAAAAAGTCTTGTAAGTCAAAGGGAGAACTTAGGGTAATCGTGACTGGAAATCATTTTTGGATATGATCCTGTTTTCCATTTTTACGACGTTTGTTATAAGCTAATTTGAATTTATTTAGGAATTCAAACCACTTTGCCTTATAGATGTGTGCATACGCCGGACCATTTTACGATTTTTAAAAAACTATTGGTTGAATTTTTAATAATAATAAAAATAATGAAAAATCAGGTAACCTAAACTACATACTATTCTTTTTAAAGATTTTTTAATTACATCCCGAATTAACAGCTTTCGTTAGAAACTGGGAGGCATAAACCTATGCTTGCAGTCGCAGCAGACACGACCGTTTAAAAATACTCCCATTTTGTAGACACAAACGCGCCCGTAATAGGTATGGACCTTTTAAAACACGCCCTCTTCGCAGGCATATACCGCCGTTCATGAGATCACTGCACGAAGGTTGCTTTAAAACTAACGAAATAGCTACGCAAAGTGTTTTTTAACCGTCGAATGGATTTTCCGATACATTTTTGGGGTATTCTTTAATGATGGCAATAAAGGGACGTGAGCGAAATGTGCCTATTTGGGCTGTTTTGGGTGCATTAGGGCTACATTTTAACAAATTGAATTTTTGTTCCGGCGCACCGTGCCTCATTCGGGTACAGAATGGGCATGCCCTGCCTGTTTTGGGCTAAAGTTGTGACGGGAATTGCAAGCTGGTTTTGCATTGAATAATGAATTATATAATGTAATGACTAAAACTACAATAGCGGTTTTTTATTTTACATCGGACCCAGTTTCAGGTTTTGCAGGATATTTTGCATTGAATAGAAATTTTAAAAATCGTCACGTAAGTATATAAAGATTTTAAAATTTGCGAGAAGCACATTAAATTGCCTTGATAATTTAAACTTAAACTAGATAAGTTTTTGACGCAAAGTGGAATAAATTCAGGCAATTTGATTTTATTTTCATTAAATAAAAATTGTTAGTAGAACAGGTGGAATATAATCTTATATATAAGCTACCAGTATGCACCATATGGGCTGTGCTCCCGAGAGTGCGTACTTAAATCAAGGATTACAATTTATAGTTGTAGGCTCTACTTTATAATAATAATAAAAATCGTTTGATATGGGTAACTGTTCATAAATTTCAATTCAGTGAAAAATATCCAGGAAAACGTAGAACGGGATCCAATGTGAAGGAAAAAACACCTTTATGGTACATCCTTCCCGTAAAAAAATTCAGCTTTAGCAGTCGTGCTAAATTCAGCGCAATTTTCTTAAGCGGAATTTTGAGCGCTCTGAAGCAAGCCGATCTTTCACTGCAACTACATTCTAGCAAAATGACACCAAAAGGCAGAGAATTTAAAGATAAATCAACTCCTAGATTTCGTTATCACATTTAAAGCGACCATCTTCTTACACAAACCTTTTTCTGGGAATTTAATTTAATTTTATACCTGATGTTTGATTTTTTTAGTTATTCGCATTTTTGAAACCAGTTTTGGTCCGAGAGACCATGAAATCGAGAAAAATCATTTAGCTTCACGTTTAGAGGCAAAGGCGACTTAGTTTCAGCAGTTGGCCGGTAAGGTTTTTCTGAAATATGAAATTACGAGGCATACTCACTTCAATCCCAAAAAGCAACCGGAGCGACTCTCGCATTTCGTCTATTGCCAAGCAGTCGATTCCTCGTCCCTGGAGGTCCTTGAGGCAGAGTCGACACGCCGTTCTGTAGGACATCATTTTTTTAGTTCGTCGTTTTATCTTAAAAGTGTCTTATTTTCCACACTAATTACAAAACTTTATTATCAAACAAAACTCTGACGTCCGCCCTCTTCAATGCATTTCTACACAGCTGAGTTTTTCAGTACTTATGCAGGCATGTTGGGGAAAAACTTAACTTCACACAAACAAATGCTGTCAATGTCACTTGTTTCTGCTTCTATTTAAAGCCACTTACAGTCAGAAAGAAAACACGTTTTTGGAAAATTCATGTTTCCATACCTTTTTAGACTTTAACTCACTCAAAGTGCAAGTCTTCTTAAATTATCTGACGAAGGAAGGAATTTGCTTAGAGTTAAATCTGTTGTTACAAAATGATTTTCTTTATTTGGCTAGCTGAAAATTTCGCCCCAAAGTTAGAGCGCTTCACAGAGCAATTTCGGAATGTACTGTACTCTTAATAAGAGAGGATTGAATGAAAAGCTGGTTTGCGATAGCAGAGCCACAAGCGGAGAGTAGATAAATCCGTACGAATGCACATCTTCACATTTTCGAAAATCAATGAGCTTCAAGAGGGGAAAGTTACCGATTGGTCTCCAGTTTTATTAACGATATTCAGGCAAAAGCTTTTCATTTTAGAATTTTTTGCGGTAAAATAATGAATTTTTTAAAAATATTGTAGCAGTAATTACATAATTGTTTCGTTACGCGTGAAAAATTTACAAAAATTATAACAAACTATTAAAAGGGCAGAAGAGAAACAAAATAAAACAACTAAAATGAAAAATTAATGCGCTAATGTTAAAAATTTAAGAATTCAGTTTTGTGCAAAGCAAGGACCTTTTTCAGACGAAATTAGTAAGGTTCAGAACCTTTTATCCTTAGCCCTGCGCTCAGTTTCGTAAAATGGTTCTGAAAATCGAGTACAGTTTTGTTTTTGAATTCAAATTAACTTAAAAATAAAAACACCTTTTGAAATTTATAACCTTTATAAATTCTTAATTTAAGAAATATTTTGTTATTGCATAAGAACAAATATGAAACGATATAATAAAAACAAAATATTAAGCTGTATGTTCTGTTGGTTTTTTCATTAATTTTGTTATTGTTATTGTTAGCCCCACTTTTCAATTTGGTAATATTTTAGCGAAGTAGAATTGATTGATGAATTTTACGCAGCATTTACATATTTAGCTCAGTCAATGATAAATATGTATGTAGTAATAAGTTAAACTCTTTTGTAAATCAGAATTCAGCAAAGCATAAAATAATTTTTTTTAAATTCCTAGTTTAAACGGATTGATAGATATAACGTGAATTAGATCTAGATGCCTTAAGGGGTTAGGTCACTCTAGAAGTCGAAAAAATAGCCCTCTTTTGGATTTTTTTCCAGAAATACTACAAAATAAATCGAGATTCCAATAGAGGGTATTTATTATATATATTAGTGACTTAGGTGTACATAGAAGCGATTAATTTCAAAATGGCGGCTGTGCAACGTTTTTCCGATGACGTCTCCGTTTTGTAAGGGTTCACGGCCGGACAAACAACGGCTGTAATTTTTGAATTATAATAAGCAAATATTGTTTTTTTGATTGTATACTATAACGGCTAGAGAAGTACGTAGGATTTTTTCAATATATTAATTTTTGGCCAAATGGCACACTTCCAAAGTGAAAAATGAAAAATTTGCCAAAAAATCATCACATAATTGTTAATAACAAATGAACTATGCAATATAAAAAAAAACCTACGTACTTCTCTAGACAATGCATTTTTCGAGATATATTCAAAATTTCAAGTAAATCGGTTGAAAATTGCTTGAGTTATGTTTCCAACTTACAAAATGCAGATTTGAGATAAATGGGCTTAAAGTTACAAGTTATAGGGCGGTTATATAGGCGGCCTTGTGGTATACTTTAAAAAACAAGTACTTAGAGATATTTCCGGGCCATAACCTTTTGGGATATCATAGTTGAGGTCCTAAGAGACCATTCAAAGCAATAAAAAAAAAATCGATTTTTTTAAAATTCTACAGTGGCCTAACCCCTTAATGCGCAATCTAGCTACTGGGATATATGCCCTTTTAATTAACAACACAATTATTAGTTTCATATTTTAATTTCATTATATCTTATTACCTGAAGTAAAATAAACCTACAGTTACTTTTCTGGTTTCACTCTGAGAAAAACGTCTTCGAAGTGTTCTGAATGAGAAGATACTTACAGCATGTAAAAAAAAGTTCTGGAACGGTGGAGGATCTCCTAACATACACATAGGATCAAAAAAAAAAAAAAGAAAAAAATACATGTTAAATATTTTTTTAAAAAGCTATGAAATGACATCAAACTTGTTAGCTTAAAATTTTAAATGGAAACCCCCATTTTTAATTGCAGATTCGGATTCTACAGAAAAAAATACGAATCTTTTGTCTGAAAAAATGTTTTTTTCAATTCGTTACAGGGAGTGAGTTCTAAGACGAAAAGATATGCCAAAGGATTTTTGCCCCTAAGGGCGAATATATTCCCCAAAAACAGAGAAACTTCCCTTTTCGTATAGGATAGATGTCTATTTGATTAAAAAACTAATCAAGCTTTATTTTCGTCTAAAATTCTTTTTAACATGCACTTTACATTTAAATCTGATATACAAAACTAAAACTGAAATTGCTTATTTAACATAGAAAACGATTCTTTAGATCAGTGATTCTCAACCTTTTTTTTGTCGCGGCACACTTTTAACGATTTCAAAATTTGACGGCACACAAAGAAAAAGATAAGTTTAAAAGTTGTTTACTTACCTATAATACACTGTGCAAAATAGTTTATGATAATAATTTTGAATGTAAAATAAAATAATATGTAAATGTCCCTATTCGGACGAAGAAAATTTGAATAAAAACGCTTCCAAATGACGGGCAGCCTATGACACGTGTGAGCCGACTTGAGGCATAAAAATCAAATTATTAAGAAAGAACGCGTTACAAAACAAGTAATTAAAATTTTTTGTATGGATTTAAATACTTATTCCTGTTAAAACAATTTGTATAAATTTTCTTTTTAAATTATAGTATTTAATATTTGAACATATTGTTACAAAATTTTCCTTCGCTGTAATTTACATTTGGTATATCCCCACCAAGAGGATATAAGGATCGGCTTTCGATCCACAAGATCTGGCGTCCGTGGCTATGGGCACTGGTAATCAGCCACACTGATGAGATCTGACCAATGCCCCGGATCGAAAGGCCGACCTTTTTTTTTGGTTCGTCCGCCTCGGCGGACGACCTTTTCTATTCTCAAAAATGTAAGTTATAGCGAGGAAAAATTGTGCAATTTTGTCCGCCAGCCGCTCGGCGGGCAACATTGTAACAATATGCATACGTACATATATGTACATATATGTATATGTAAATACTTTTCTTTAATTTAAACTTTACTCATAATAAAAAAAAAAATTATAAT
The DNA here is from genome assembly GCA_951509405.1 of Machimus rusticus. Lineage (NCBI taxonomy): Eukaryota > Metazoa > Arthropoda > Insecta > Diptera > Asilidae > Machimus > Machimus rusticus. The sequence goes on from OX608049.1 coordinate 9,265,614, forward strand.
TTTTACTATATACAAGGTGGCGCAAAATTAATCCAATTTTATTTTTGTATAACTTTTTTACTAAATAAAAAAAAATGATTTTGAGTGATGGAAATCTTTATTACGACCTTTAGAATTTTGTCTGTTAAGTGGAAAAGATGATATCCGTCAAGTGGCTGCCGGCAGTGTTGATACACATTTGTGCCCGTTTTATCGCATTTTCCATGACTTTCCGCAAGATTTCCGGTGATAACTCTGGGCATTCCTGTCGAATATTCTCTTTAAGGGCTGTGATTGTCTGAGGCTTGTTGGCATAAATCCGCGACTTCAAGTAGACCCAAAGAAAGAAGTCTGGGGCGGTTAAATCGGGCGATCTTGCTGGCCATGCCAAATCGCCAAATCGGGAGATTACGCGACCAGGAAACGCTTCCTTCGATACAACTATTCTACGCTCTCGCGGGGTATAGCGCTCCATTGTTTGTCTGTTTGTAAGCTGTATAGTTCACAAATGTAAAATATGATTGACGTACGACGCTATTTGCAAAATTTATAACATCTTCCTATAGTGTGATTAATTTTGCGCCACTTGACGGATATCATCTTTTCCACTTAACAGAAAAAATTCTAAAGGTCCTAATAAAGATTTCCATCACTCAAAATAATTTTTTTTTATTTAGTAAAAAAGTTATACAAAAATAAAATTGGATGATTAATTTTGCGCCACCTTGTACATTTCTATAATTTGGCGGCACACTTTAAGAATTTGGCGGCACACAAAAGTGCCGCGGCACACTGGTTGAGAATCACTGCTTTAGATGTTTGTGACGGCAAAATATAATACAGAAATTTTTGCGTCACTAAATGATTTACTTTACACACTATACCAATCTGTTTGAGAGTTAAGGCGTCACATGAGTGTTTACCAGATTTGTTTTTTGAAATATTAGTTTTGATACTTTACCTTACGTACATATAATATGCTTAAAGTTTAGTATCATATATTATTATTATAGTATATTATTTTATTAATTATGCCAGAAAGAAGCAATAATTTATTGTTTTATTACAAAGGACCCCGCACAGATTGTATGGAAATCCGGTTTCCGTCAAATTGGCTGATTTTTCAGTATGTTGTGTATTTTAGCTCCCTAATCAAAAGTCTCTATGGCCGCTAAGTCCTAGAAGCCCAGGATTTTGAGATACAGGGTGTAACAAAAGTTCCGAAACGATCGAATATTTCGGAAAGAACACATCGCAACGAAAAACAAAAAAATAGGGGTACAATATCTTTAAAAGAAGTATTCAATTCTACCAATCCTTACCACCACCCCCACCCCTGAGGGCGGGGGTGGGGGTAAATTTTTTTCAACACATTTTTTTTGCAGATTCGGATTCTTTATGAAAAAATACGTAATTTTTGTCTGAAACACTTTTTTTGTAGGTGGCGCTGTATATTCGTAAAAAAGAAGAAAATCCTGATATGCACGAATATTTCGAATGGGAAATGTCGCACCAAAAAACGAAAAAATAGGGGTCGAATATTTTTCAAAGAAGTATTCAACTGTATCAAGACTCACCCCCTCACCCCCTCCACTCGCTGTGAGCGGAAGGAGAAGTGAATGTAACTTTTTTCTTGAAATAAGACAACCCATATGTTTTGCCTGAATTCTAATTTTTTCGCAAACAACGCCATGTGTAGCAAATGCGGAAAAATGTTTTGGACAAAAATTACCAATTTTTTAATGTAGAAGCCAAATCTGCAGAAAAAAAGGGTTGAAAAAAAGTTACCCCCTCTTCCGCCCTCAGGGGTAGGGGTGGGGGTAAGGCTTAGTAGAATTGAATAAGTACTTCTTTTAAAAATATTGTACCCCTATTTTTTGTTTTCCGTTGCGATGTGATCTTTCCGAAATATTCGACCGTTTCGGAACTTTTGTTACACCCTGTATCTCAAAATCCTGGGCTTCTAGGACTTAGCGGCCATAGAGACTTTTGATTAGGGAGCTAAAATACACAACATACTGAAAAATCAGCCAATTTGACGGAAACCGGATTTCCATACAATCTGTGCGGGGTCCTTTCTATTCATTCAAAAACGAGTGGGTGAATTATTTTGCATCGTCGTACAATATTATTAGATCTTTATCGTTAACGTTCTTAATCCTTTTATATTATTCTATGATTTTGTATGTATGCTACTGAAATCTATGTATGCGTATGTATATGTACATATATGTATATGTACATAAAACACAAAAGCAAGAAAATACAAGTGTTATCACAAATACATCAAATCCTACAATTGACTTGAATCACAAAGTTTATCATATATGTATGTATGTATATACAAGTAGTAAAAATATGATTAACGAAATGTAAAATTATATTTAATAATATAATATATTCATCACATATTTGTATCATAGCTGGGTGCATAGAGGATTAATATTTTCCCAACAAATTGTAAAAGTTAAATCTTTAAAAAAAGTTCCTTTTGTTGCAAATTTTTAATAAATGAAAATAGAACCTACTTAGCTTTAGTGTTTGGCCACAACGGCGCACCGCACCAAGCACTGCACATCGCAGCGCACTAGGCTTGGTGTGCGATTATAAAATTCAAAATTGACTCACTATCTCAAATAGGAATGTCCACAACAACGCACCGCACCTTGCATCGCCCTTCGCACCAACCATCGCACTGAGCCTAGCACCGCACATAGGAAATGAGTTCTTATTTCTAACAGCTAATGGACGGAAATAACCAATTTTCTAGCGTAAACTCCCCGTATAATAGACATTATCGCAAGAATTTAAGTCATTTCATGAAATTTGGTCGGTTATAGATTCGCCATTTTGAATTTTGAAAATCTAACCTCAAATTCGTAATCAGTGACCTCAAAAACCTCTTGTATATATTTATATTTTTGGGACAATTATACCGTTAGAGAAATGAATTTTATTAATAATATTCATAATTTATCAAATAACGTTCATTTTTTTACATACATATTGATACCTTGAAGAGGTTAGGTTGATTCAAAGCAAAAAAAAGTATTCCTAGTTATAGTTTAGATATTGTGTGCACTTTTGGTTTGGCTTTGGCATTGATTCAGTAACTTTATTCATGCGAAAAAGACTCACAAAAAACAAAACATAAAAAATTTTGTTACTTTTTTATTCAAAATGCGCCATATTGGTTTTTAAAGTCATTATTATGCAAATCTGTCTGCACCAATCGAAAGAGCGACCTCAAAACTAGTAGAATAGGTATGTTTGGAATTTATTATTTTGCTCTTCCCGGATTTAATGGGTTAATGGGTTAAATATGTACATGTATGAACTGCGGTGCTCGCTATAATACGCTACAGAATCTTTATTGCTAGTGGGACCAAACCAAGCATTTTTTAAGGAGTTTTTGATTTTTTGAAAATAATTACCGCAAACGTCGTCCTCTTTAATTAACGTCAAGTAAAATTTCATCCTCGATGGAGGAATTTCAATTAGAATTCGTCATTCTATTTACACAGTTTAAACTACTTAAACTACTAAATTGTTGTCAAATTTTAAATAATTTTGTTGTGGCCTTATACTTAGAAAATCTCTTTTTTCAGCTTTCTACTAGGCGAAGAATGAGTACCTTTATCTTTTGTACTTCTTTCATTTTTAAAAGAAATTTTTCTGTTTTTAAGTTATCTGTTTTATATGTATATTCAAAATAAATTGTCGAAATATTCAATTTTAAAGAAAAACATCATACAATTAAAATATGCATGTCGTTGATTTTTTTAAGTAGCATTTGTTACTACAAAAGGTACTCATATTAATTTTAATTTAAAAAAACCGTAAAAATTGAAATAATAGTAGTATCAAAATTTATGGGCTTCTTAAACTTTAGAAAAAAAAATCTTTAATGAAATTCACTAGTGATTTCTGTTCCCGTACCTTATAACCCACTTAAACTTTATGGGTGTGGTCTATGAAACTCCTGAAACCAGTATAAGTGCACAACTTTTCCCATGCGGCATGTTCTGGGTTAGTTAGTTATTAAATGCAGTTGCATAAGCACTAAATATTTATCTTCCAGCCGGTCCGGAAGATGCTGCCGAAGCTCATGGTAGCTGCATTAAGTATATACATACATAATTGGGAATTTATGTTTGTAAATTAGACAGGGGAAATGGCCTAATAGTGAAATACGAGACCCAATTGCCTGGGAGTCGTGAATAATGAGTTTAATTATTATAACTTTCTTTAAAAATGGATCTCAGGGACTCTTAGGTATAAGTAGAGCAAGTGATGTAAACTTGGGAAAATATAGTCGTGGATGGCAGAGATCCATTGTATTTACCTGAATTTTATATGGAGCTGTCTAAAGCAGTACATAATTAGGAAATGTCTAAAAATGTTTGTATAAATAAATATTCCTACCCCCTGGAGATTCAATTAACTTGCTTCCTCCCGATAAAAATGTTCAAAATAAGTCGACTATTAAATTTCACCTCTGCTAAAAAAAAGTAATTCAAGATGAAAAGAGAAGCACACGCCTGCTTTTTTTTCAAAAAATTGTTTTTTAGCAAACAAAATCCCGGGATTTTTAGTGAAATATCCGAAAATATCTGATGACCTCGGAGTTATCCGGGTGGAATTAATGAGATATTTGCTATGCTAATTTTTTGGGAACAAATTAAGCCTAATTAAAGGCGCTCCCCAAGACGGCGACGATGGTAGCGCGGCAGCAACTGGTTAATAATAAAAATCAGCAAATTAATTTTCTGGCTATAGACTGGGGACAAGAAATTTATCCACGAAATGAGGGTAATAAGCAGCTTGCTCGGATTGGTCAAGGAGCCTGAAGGGACCCTAAGTCCTTTACGAATATATTTCTTATCGCGCATTTTGAGAACTGAGAAATCTGCAATAAAAACCAAAGACGTTCCCATTTATATGCAAATTTGGTCTCCTTCCGACGAGACCATTGTGCAGGATAATATAAGTTAATTTCAAGGAGGATTTACTTCGGAGGGAAAAAATTAAAATGATTACGCGTGGGAGAAACGGGAAGGGGCTGAGATTTGAGGATGCTGGAACTTTTTATCAAGGTTAGTTAGAGAGGACCATCAAGACTTATTCCTGGACCAGTAAATTGTTTGCGTTTTTATTGCCCGATTCATCGTAGCACCACTCCCAGGACTGTCGGGGAGGTAATCTGATTTAATAAGTCAGGAAAAAAAAAATTTGGCTACTTTCCCGAAATAAAGATTGTAAAAGATAGTTTTTAAACTTTATTTTTCGGTGGCTTCCTTGGATTTCAAAAATCTATGAAAACGATTTTGAATTGAATGAAATTAATATGAGAAATATAAATATTTAATTTTCATAAGTATTGGCGGAAGTAGGTGTGCTTGTACATAGGTTTTTAAATAGACTTTTTAAGATTAGGAAAGTGGGAAATTGTTTGTTGAAATTTTATTCAAGAAATGACTTTACAATTTGATGTACCCAGTCTCAAATTTATGCTATTATTAGCTCAACAAAGTTTTTTCTTTAAATTCTTATCCCACGAAGTCGAATACCTACCAAAAGTTTTAATTTGGTGATGGAAAAAAAAAATGGGGATAATATTCTAAGTTCTGTTCTGAATTAAAATTAATTTTGATATATTTCGGTATTAAATTTTCCTCCTTTTAAAAGATTACACCAATTTTAATAAAAAATAGAATTAATATTTAATGCGTATACAGACGTAAATGCATTATTTAATGCTTTTAAGGAGTAAAAAATACTCCACTTAAGTATTAAGATTGTGCTTTACTCTCGCCTGTTATTAATATGTAATCCTAGGGAGGATTAATTTTACAATTCGCTTACAATTAGATTAAAATCTATTCCAAATAAGAGGTAAATTGGTTGGCAAATGCGCATTTTCGTTATTTCGTCATTCTGCGTAGAGGTGTATTAGCGAAACGACGCATTCTTAAACTGGTTAGAAATTGTTGTGTATTAAAAGTGTATTAATAAAAGTAAAAAACGTTTTAAACTTACACATTTTATATGACATCATATTTTGCTAGAATTTCTGCAAAAACTGAAAAGAAATATGTACATCCTTGTAGAAACTGTTCAAGCTGGATTGACTTACTATGTATTAATTTATGTCGTCTAAAAATTAAGAATAATTTTGAAAAAAAGAAAATTATCAAGAAAAACCGGTAAACTATATGTATATAATAAGAGATAAATGGTTTTCTGAATTTTAAATATGTATATGATAGTATATGGTAAATAAACCGTTTACGCACTTATCTTGTTTTTAATTTCTTGCACGTACAATTTATTTTCAGCTGTATTTTTTCACCCATCCGGGTGAGGATCAGGATCAGAAAGATTTTTTATTGATTTTAAATTCTAAAGTGACTACTTATAGTTATAATTTAAGGTTTCTCAAAAATAAATCAAATTCCCATGAGCCATATCATCAACAAATCGTCAAAACTTAAACCGAAAATGCGGTTTAATTTTAGCATCTATGTATGCAACTCATGGCAATTTGATAGATTTTTGAGACACCTAAAATCATAACTATAGCTGCGTTTTTTTCACAACGGGTCTGGTTCTGGGTTTACTAGGAAATTTTGCATTGAATTGAAATTTATGAATAGTTACACATACCGAACTTTATTTTATTTCGGTAACATATAATCGAATTGCCTGAATTTATACCTACTTTGCGTAAAAAATGTAATCCAAAAATTTATCTGGTTCAGGGTTTGAAGTTTGAACAGGCAAATATTAAGGCAATTTGATGCGTTTTTCGCAAAACTTAAAATCTTTACATAATTGATTGTCTTTTTAATTCAATTCAATGCAAAATTTCCTAGTAACCAGAACCAGATCCGTTGTGAAAAAAACGTAGCTTATATGTATGCACATACTATATCACTTTTAAATTCCAACCCAATACAAAATCTTTCTGATCCGGATGGGTGAAAAAAATACAGCTAAATATGTATATCTAGAGATCACATTTAAGTAATACTTATATTAAATTTTACACTGAGAATACATAGTATGACAACTTCTTAAGCTTATGTTAGAATATACTTCCAAATTTTTATTAAAACGCAATTATTTTAAAATATTAAATTCTAATTCTTCGGATGCTTAAACTGCAAATCTAATCTTTGGGCAAACTTAAAATTTATTATAATAAAAAAAGATTGGTCCATATGTGCAGGTAAGCCCATTTTTATTAAAAATTAATTCAATATTTTTCTGTGGGTAGTTGTTCTAAAAGTTACAGCGCACCATAGTAGGTACTTATGTATTTTAAGAAATTTTGGAAATGTTTGCAAAATTTATATTGGAGTTTGTTACTTGTCAACACTAGAACGACGGACATATGTATGTCACCCTCCTAGAACGACGGCAGCGGTCAAATGACTAAAAAGCTAAAAGCTTTCATACAATTACAGGTGTCGATGGCAAAATAATCAATTTACCAAGGTTGTAAAAAGGTTATATTTATATAGAGTCATTCGGGGTAACCGAGCGCAGTGGGTAAGTGTGCGCACGGCTTATATCTCCAGAACGGGGTGCGGAGGGAAGGTAGTTTGTTTAGGTCGTTTGGAGGCGCCGGAGATGCGAACAATTTGCGACATGACCGTGAGCCGCACCATGCGTCGTTATTTATTTATTTGCTAAAATCTATTTTTTAAGTTGTAATCGTTACTTTTTTGGGTTTTGGAAAACACTGTTACTTGCAAGATTTTGATCTGAAAACGGCAAGTCTATTTTTTATTAATTATTTGCATATTTATATTGAAACGTGACAAAGTAATTTGAGTTTATATTCGGTTTCTCGGACTCAGTGATTATTCTTTTAAATTTTGGCTTTTCGGGGAAAGTGTGCGCGGGTAAGTGTGCGCATGCGCACACTTGCCCCTTGTGTCATAATGTATTGGAAATATGTAGACGTGTGATATTTTAGTTCCTAAATCTTGATTTATTTAAAATTTTTTGTTTTAGTGTTTATCGTCATGCCTCGAAAATATATAGGAAAAAACCCTGAACTTGCACCAGTTCAAGCTCAAGTTAAAACTCGAGTTGAGAGGGGAAAAATCAAGAGAGCAGCCGCAAATGCCATTGGTAGTAGCGAGTCGTATCTTCGAAAAAGACTCAAATTAAACAAAGTTGCATCTTTAATGGGTCGGTATAAGCCAACATTCAATGAAAGTCAAGGGGCAGAATTTGCAGTCCATTGCAAGAAAATTTCGGCTTCTAGCTCGAGCTATTGGATTCAATAAAGTTCAAGCCGACCGATTTTGCAAGAACCTGAAGGACTTATACGAAAAGCATAAATTTCAATCCAGTCGCATTTATAATGTAGATGAGACTGGAATTAGCACAGTACCAAACAAAACGTCAAAAGTCGTCACAACAAAAGGAAAAAAAGTAGTATCTAAAGTAGTATCTGCAGAAAGAGGCAGCACAGTAACAGCTATTTGCTGTATGTTACTTAAAGTTTTAATTTTAGTTTTCTATGTTAAGGCTACCATGAGAAATTTCATTGATCTCAAGTCGAAATGTCTGAATTTTGTTATATTTTCATTCATTTCCAAAGAAATATTAATTGCCATTAAATATCTTAGTAACAGAAGGTTTAATGTTGTAAAACTAAAGAATGCGTTCACTTACCCCAACTGCGCCTACTTACCCCACAGGGGTACGCACACTTACCCGCAATACGGGTCAAGTGTACGCATTCCGACTTGCCGTCATTTTTCTTTTTTTGTAAAAAATTAGGACACTTTTTCGTTTTCGTTCCTTTTTTAATTTATAGCCTAATAAATGCTCTATTCGAAACAATATTTTTTTTTTCGTAATTCTTATATTTTAATGCACGGTGAGGCTTCAAAGGGAAAAGTGCGCACACTTGACCCGAACGACCCTAATATATTGTTACAATAAAACTTTTGTCTTACATTTAGAGTACTAAATAGATACAACAAAAGCAATTTTCAACTGGTCCAGGCTAAATTTCCCTCACCGGTCAAAATGACCACCACCGCTGTTTTATGAATAACTTGGGCATAAATAAAAGTAAAAACACAGTGTTTGTGTAAATGTTCTCTACTGATATTTGGGAAAAGTCAGAAATATTGCAACTTTCTGTGAAAGCATTTTTCTAGATAGTACGATAGTTCAAAACTCATTAGCGGTCAAATTGACCGCTTTCGTCGTTCTAGGTGTAACATATGAATAACTTTGGAATAAATAAAAATAAAAACACAGTATTTTCTCTAAATGTTCTTTAGTGATATTTAGGAAAAGTCAGAAATTTGCAACCGCCTAAAATAGTTTTGGTAGAAACTACAATAGTTCAAAATTCGCTACCGGTCAAATTGACCGCTCCCGTCGTTCTAGTGTTAAAGAAACCTGAAAAATTTATCTATTTGCATATCTAAATAATATATTTTACCATCCTAGTATAACTGATGTTAATTAGTTTGATTCGCAATGATTGTGTCAACTACCATAAATAATAGGCCAATAGTTGAAACCGATAACTAATACATTAATTAGGAGATATATCGCAAGATCCGGTTTCCTCTGCTACTCATCCAATTCCAGAAACCGAATACGATGGATTTTAAGGTAAATTCGACAATTTCCTTAACGACTAAGTTCTCGAAAGTTTGGCTAACTGGAAGCTTGTCAGGTGTGGGATCCGGGGATAGTCGGGATGGCCGGGATGGCCGGGATCGTCGGGACGAGATGAGCCACCCGCACCCACGGGGCCAGGGACCAGACTTCCATAAATGAGAAATGCTAAAAACCATTTGAGTGATTACGGAACGTAACTAAAAGCTCTTTTGTTTAACTTCGCCGTCGGGGAAAATATAATCTTAAAAGAGGAAGCACGTCTGACTCTGCGCTAACCCCAATGTTTGCCAAACTAATGCCTGCCTCCGGTTTCAATTCGGGGGCTACGTTCGTTCTGTTGTGGCTTCATCATCATCAGGTTTTGGGGCACCTTTTTTTTCTTTTAAATTCACAACTTGATTAGAGAAATGGTAGAAAATTAAGGCGAACGGGTAAATAGAACTTATATTTGGGCTCTGAGTGGCCTGGCGGCAGAAATAGCAATAGTTGGACAAAGTGGTTGGACCCTACCTGGCCACATCGACTTAACAGGTTTCAATGGAGTCGGGTTTTATAGGTCAAGTATTTGGAAAATTGTCAATTGCAGTTATGCCAGCAGTTAGGATCCACTTTATACTTAGCTAAACATTATTGAGATTTGATCTTTAAGTCGTAGAGGTATAAATAATTAAACATCTATTATTAATTTTAATTGAATACAATCATAGAAATCCCATTTTAACATGCTAGACAACACAAATGGCGACTACTCAGCTATAAACTACTTGTAGCTAAACAAGCATTCATTTACTTCAATAGATCCCAACAAGAGTACAAATTATTGGACTTGGTAGGAAGTAATCTTGAAATACTTCAGGACCGGACCGTTAAGGGTTAAATTGTATTTGAAAAAAATAATGCCTGCCTATTATAGACTATTTACAGACACAACAAACCTTGTTGAACAAGGTAATTCCTTAGATTTTTTCAATTTTTATGAGCTATATTAAAAACTAGGAATTATGAAAGCACAATTTATTGACAATAATTTTATACGTTTGGAAGAAAATCTCTAACAATGGATGTGGATCTAAAGTAGCACTTTACACATAATGGTTATTTACATCAATTCTTTACCCAATTCTTTCATATTTCCTCAATTTTCTTCATTTTATTTCAAATTCAGAAATGTGAAAAATCTTTTCATTTTCCCCAACCTCGCCAACAATAAGTTTTCTTATAAATGATGTACTATGGAATCTCTTGTTGTACCCTTCCGAATCCGAAAGCCATCAACCAGAACGTCGTTTATTAATGCGCCGAAACGCATGAAAACCCTTTTGTTCGGTGTTATATGAAATTCTTCGGGTGGAGTTGCGCTAAACCACTCTTATTAATAATATCCGCGCTTCAGCGCAAACAATTTCAAGCAGGATGTACTGCATTGAGTGAGAGGCCTCTTTAGCCCAGTTATTGCGAAAATCCGAGCGTTCATTTTATTTCCAACTGAAAAATTTTCCTCCACCATCATCCCCAACAACAGCCCCAAAAAGCCCCTCTAACGTTCCCGGAATAATAAAACCAGATTAGGTTTGAAATGCTCTCCTGTGCCCGTTTTTGTGCAATTCACTTTTATGCGATCCAAAACACAAGACTAATGTGTCTGACCTGAAATATTAACTTTGTGTGTTTTCATTCATTCGCGGGATGTGTTGCGCACGTGAGGCGATTAGAGCACTCTGTACTTTGCTCCCAACAATTTTATTCATATGAATGGATTTTAATAAAGCCCGCGAATATATTCTTCAAATTATGCAAAATTTGCAAACAGAATATTGTGCATGTTTTGCATGTTTATAAGTAACTTAAACGGCAACATTAAGTCTTAACAAAAAAAATTATATTAAATTATATCTTAGAAGTTTGTTTATTGTTTTTTATTTTGTATATTTTATTATAAAATTGATGTTAAATTTAATTTCGATAGGATTTTTCATGACTTTCAAATCAAACATAAAAAGTATAAGTATAAAAAGCAGGTACTTACATAATATATATTTTACTTCCTTCTAATTAATTCTCTATATTATATTCTTTTAAACCCTTACTGCATGATTTTTTATTTATTCATGAAATATATATGTGGTAGGTAGGTAGGTATGATATTTTGGAAGAACAAAAATTGCCGTATCTTTAAAACCATTGAAGGCACAGGACTGTGGTTGGTCTTAAATTGTTGCAAATTTAATGTACTTTAAATATGGTAATAACATCTAATATCAACAAATGCACAGTTTATGAGTTATAAGGCAGCTGAAAAAAAAGCTGCACATTTTCACGTATTACGCAGGAAGCACAGGTTTTTCGAAGCTGCAAATTTGGGTTTACACTACTCTAACTAACAATACGTATATCAAAAAATTAGAACTACATCACGCTTTGCAATTTTAATGTCTAATTTGACTGGGCTATAAGAATATAGTTTTTAGCTGAATTTGTTGGGTTTTCATAAGTTAACTACATACAAATTTTTATGTTAGTAAAACTAACATTAAAAATTACGGGTAAGAGTATAGTTTTTAACGTTTCCATATACGTCTATATATGTAAAATTTTGACGATACAATTTTTTTGAAAACTTACCTTATCGCAAAGTTATATAGAATGTAGATAGGTATTTTATATTGTTTCTCATACTCCCAAAAGTACTTTTAGTGCATATTATGGTAGTTTCTAAATTTTTTCAAAACGAATTCTATACAATAGCAAATTAGTTAGTCTAGAAAAAAGGCAACAGATGGGGGGTTGGGCTGATGCAGTCGGATGCTAACTAACGACATAAATCATTCACTAAGCTTTGGTCTATTGCAGTGGTCATACCCGAAATAATAAATGGCCCACAACGGCAGGTTAAACTCTCTCAGTTAGGAAATTACATTTTGATATATGCACTTGTGCCCCGGACTTTAGGTCCAGGTGCTGCAAAAGATTTAGATTCCATTACATTGTTGCGCCATTTCTGTTTTATTAGGGCCATTCACTTACTGCGGCTGCCAGTCCATAAAAACCGATGGTGCTCAAAAGAAGGATAATTAGAGCGTGAAATTGCACTCTACTCATTTCATATAAAAACAAAACACCTGAGAGATATACTGCGAATATTTTTGGCAATTTTAGCTGGCTAGATGTTGCTTTGTATTTACTGTATGATTGGATTTTATCGGAGGTTAGAGAGTTTAGTTTTAGAATATCTGGCACAAAATCGTGAAGGTAGCGAATTTTCAGTTTGAGTTTTTTCTGAGAATAATGTCATATTACGATTTGAAAAAATTGATAAGATCTTTGCAAAACTGATTTATTTATCATTTTGCAAAAGGAGCAAGCTAAGAATTATTAATTGTTAAAATAAGAGTTATATTAGAAGAAAAAGTCACTATGTACTTATTATCACCAAAAGGAAACCTGTTTTAAAACATGTATTTCTTACATATATGGTATGTATGTGTACATACATATGTATAAGGTACGGTGTTAAAAATGCTGAATTAAAAGTTAGTTACCACTAATATCGTCATAATTTTTGGAAAAAAAAACGCATTGACAGACAATAAATAATACTTTAGTATCTCACATGATTGCTTTATAGTGCCGTCTAGAACCACTCGTAATAAGCTTTTTCGTAAGTTTGGTTTTGTTTCCTGGTATGACTCGTTAATTAGCGAACAACATTTTTAATTTTGCAATTGAAATTAATTGTCACTAAGTGTAAAAATATTTTTTTCTTTACGTACGAGTTGCATTTGTTTTCGGATTAAGTAGTAGTTCATCAGCAAATTCCGTTAATGACTTTTGCTGCTTATTTTAACTTTTAATGTGTTAAATTATTGAATTTCGGAGTAAATTAATTTAGGTGGCATTAAAACTAAGACAAATTTGAGACACTTCTTTTTATCAATAAAAAATGTTTTTATCGTTTTATGTGTTGTCTAAACAAGGTCTTAACAAATTTCTCACGTTGGTGATTTTGTGCCATCTATTTATTTTTTAGTTACAGTGTGTTCAACTCGTTTAGTAGATTCTGTGACTAGAAATTCTATTACTGAATTACCACAAGTGTAATTTTGTTTTAATAAATCTGTTTGTTGAAAAATTTAGCAAAGAAACAAGGATTTCTTTTACATATTAGTCTGTTTACTTCATAAAATCGAAAAACATATGTATAATGTACATATGTGTAAATAAAAATTAACATATACTTTCTGTCAGCTAAGTATTCACATATCTAAGTTCGACAGGAGCTGAATAAGGGCTAATTTAATTAACGCATCGCAGCAAACTTGCTCGTCTTCCTTTTGAATGAATAAATCATTAAATCCCCAACAAAATCGTGTCGCCATCCGAATTATGTGATTACATCTCTATTCGAATAAAACCTTCACCTAATAAGGAAAGTAAATTGAAATAAGACCGAAGAAAGGGACCCGGGAATCACTGAATTCCCTCAGAACTCGGAACTTATGGATGTGAGGAAGTTCCGAAGCGTTACGTGAAACGTGACATACCATACCCAATCATGTAGAAGTAGCTCGTTAAACTTTTCGAACAGTCGTAGAGATGTGAATCGCGAATGGTAAAAATATTATATATTCCGGGAACAATGGCGGCAGAATCAATTCCACTCGGAGGGATATTTCGGATTATTTGCATTCGATATCGGCTCTATTCATACGGATTGAATGACAACGTTTGCGATAAGACGTCATTTGGAAAATTGTGCATTCCTTCGTTCATTCGGGAAGAGCCCCGTAAGAAATATTCGATGATATTTGAAGAAATTTTTATCGTCCGCTATCCTATTGTTATGCAGAAACCAACTCTGTGAGATTTTGCTTTCGTTATCAAAAGTGTTGTAAGACTTTTTGCATTAATCATCAATATTTATATCCGATGTGGTATTCATTTTTTCTTACATTCAAAATGCTCCTCGTTTTTATTTGGGTATTTATCATACGTATGTATGTAGCATCAAAGCCAAATTAAAAAAAAAACAAATTTTCCATACATGCATATGTAATTAACTATTTCTTTCAACAGCAAAGAACATTTTAAAATTATAATTAATGAAAAGAAATACAGTAGTCTTGATTTGAGTTCTGTTATGTATTATGTACTAGTGCCAAATATTATATAAAACTTCTTTATAGCATAGTACAAGTAGTACATATGTACATGTATGTATATAAGTCATAAGTATAATGCTATATATATAGTCTTTATTTCTGCTTTTTTCATAGCTAAATATAAACAGAAACACAGGGTTTGTTGCAGGCGTAATTTATAAAAATTTGGGCCAGTTGCAGGCGTAGTTTATAAAACTACTAAAAAACTCTTATAAAAAGTTGAACCTCTTACGTGACGTGTTTCATAATAATTCGAGCCTGTTGTGGGCGTATTTTATGGAAATGAGGACCTGTTGCAAGCACGATGCAGGTGCGTTACGGGAGTACAAAAAGAATTTAAATATTTTTACTCGGGAAAACATTACAAGAAATTTTACTGTCTGAACTTACGAATTCAATATAGCGGACTGTCAACTTTTTTTTATACTTAGTTTATGCAAGTTATACACCAAATTTGGTACTTTGTGGTCTTTGGGGTAGCTAATTTCAAACCAACTGTTAGAGTTTATGAACTCAACTTGGTGGAATTGTAAATTTTAAAGTTAATGCGATTTGCAGCAAACTTGGTACTTGAGGGTTTTCGGGTTTCCTACTCCGTTAACCAATTATACTTATCTTTTTACCACGTATTATTGAAATTAACACAAAGGCTCTTTTTTTGTGTCTGTTTGTCTGTCCAGGCTAATCATCGAAACGGCTGAACCATTTCCATGAAACTTCACAAAAATGTAGAGGGGGTTCTCAGGAGTTTCATTAGGTTCCTTTTTTTAATTGTGTACTATTGTTAAAATGTGTGAAATTCTGAACAATTCTCAACATTTCCATTTGAGCAGTGATATGTTTATGGTGAGTAATGCAAAAAGTATTTATGCGATTGAGAAGATATTCTATGGGCATGTTGCGCTTAATTTCCTGAATGACATTGGAAAAGAAATCGGCAACGTCATATTTGTATTAAAGATTAAATTTCTTACAGGGATAGTTGTGCCCGGACAAGGCCGGGTACGAGTCAGCTACTATAAGTGTAAAGCATAAGTATCGTACAAAACCTGTTAATTTATTATTGACGCACCGATAAGAATATTGATTTAAAAAACTGTGTCAGAAGTGGGATTAAAATGAAAATTAAGTACTAAAGAAATTTGATATAACTCCAGATACATTTTATGACAAATAGCCCTTACCATCCCTTCTTGTTTCATTACTTTACAACATTTTTTTTTTATTAAACATAACATACAAATTCGATCTTCTTTCTAGGGCATTGTTAGAGGCATTATCGCTAATATAATTTTTTTTTATTAACACGACCATTTACTTGCGTTGTGTAGGGTGGCTCGTTTCATTACTTCTTCATGATATTGCGTGAATTGATTTGAACTTCCTTCCTGCCAGTAACTTAATAAGGGTACGGGCGTATTGTGTTCGGGGCAATGTACATAAAAGTTCTTCTTTTAGAAAGGACGCAGGGCTTAGGGATGGCAAGCGGAAGGGCGAAGGTTTGGAAACGAGAGGGAACTTTAATTAGGTCATCAATGCACGGAAAGAGGAGTTTAGAAAGCCCCACAGGCACTGTCTGCTTCCGATTGGAAAAGGCGGTGTACGTGCCACACGACTTTTCTATTTTTAAATTTTTTTCCTTTTTACATAAGTATGTATCTAAGTATAAGCTAACGCTCCACTAAGTTTATGCTTATGTTTGTAATAAAAATGGTTTTCATGGAAAGAATGAAGAAAACTCAAATGTAGGTATGGATTTAATATAAAAGTTTTAGAATAAAAAAGAAAAAAGGTTCTAGAACTCATTCATAACGCTGTTCACTTGGCGCAGTGTCTGTATGAATTAAATTTCAGACAGGATAAGCAAGTTCCTTCCGGGTGTAATGGCTTCCGCGGGATGGGACCTAGCTTACCCCATTGAAAGTGCTCTCACATAATCAAACTTTTACGACATAAATCTTCTTTGGGGCTCTTAGTATAAGTCTTCGGGTATTGAAATAAATTCCACTTCGAGAAGGAATTTTTTATGTCCATACATATGCTAGAAATCACCTAATGTAAGAGGGGGGTCCAGGAGGAAAGACGGGTGCTATTACACTTATCCAGCTTCCTTGCATGCCACCAGAGTGAGCTCAATTCCAAGTCAATAAATCAATTCTTTTCTCTAGGTTTCCTCTGGTCGTGTTGATTTCATTCAACGATCCCACAAAAGGACCAATATAAGGGTCACCCTTTGAAAGAACGAGGAGAGTAATTATTTTTATGACTCCAGAAACTTTAGTCAGCCAGGAATGAGATTATTTATAACACCGACCCAGTGGCTATTGTCAGCGAAAATATTCTAAAAGTTCCCTCAAGTCCTATGAGGAGTTATCCTCCACCAAGGGCTCTCTGGGGCCCTTCAGTCCTGCTCCTGTCCTAGTCCTGGGCTATAAAGCGCCAACGGGGGCTTCTCCTAATCTTTTCGCTGGGAAAAAACTACTTTTTTAATTTTAACGGGCATCTTAAAACTTTTCAACAAATTCGTCTCCCTTGCAACAAATTTTGTAACCGAATAAAGTTTTATTAACTCAAGTTGTAAAACTTTCGAGGAAAAGATATATCAACTGATGCTTAGAGGAAAGATTATTTTCAACAATATTGCAACTTAACATCGAGGTTACTATTACAATATCAAATGAAACTATTTAATTAAAAATAACAAAAAGTAAAAGTTTTACGTTAAGAGGAAATATCTAAAAATGTTGTATGTTGTATTTTCTTTTTCAAGAAGTAGGGTACCTAACCTAATTGATTTGGATAGATTTGAGATTTTCGAAAAAAAATTATGAAATATCATACGTCATCTAATTTCATTATTATTATTAAAAATTAAATTATTTCGATACTCTGAAATATAGAGGGAATAACAATTATATATTATTTAAGCTATTTTTCCACTATAAACTCATATTGTACCACATATCTGTAATTGTATATTTTCGGTGGTTTTTGTGAAATATTTGGAAAACTGCAGAACACAAAATTCTGAAAAAAGTAGCTCTTTTAAGTGATACCCATATGTGTCCTAATATATCTATAAAAATAAGAATTTTTTGGTAGATAAGAAAACTTGACCTTTTAATATAAAATTGAGTTATGACTGGTTAAATGTATGGAGTTTATTTTGTTAATTTTACAGCCATATAGCCATTTTTTATAGTTATACCCACGTTTTAAATTCGAAAGTTTAAGATCGTGTTGAGAATATTGCTAATTTATGTTATAGTTGTTACATTGGACAAGGAAAACTTACTTTTTGTTTCATTACGACCATATTATTTCGAAAGTTTAGTACATATTACAAAATTGAACACTTTAAAAAAACGCTGCCATCTAAAATACTAATTTCAATGAAATATTCTACAGGTATTATAAAAGATACAAAAGTTGATCTACATATGTAAATATAGAAGAACGCATTTAATACTAATTTTTATTTGTACCGTGAGGCCAGAATATATCTTTTCAAAAACTTAAACGCGATTTTCTCGAAACTAGGTTTTTTTTTGTCGGCTCTGATTTTTTAATATGTTGTTGTACACATTTATGACTATTACATGAACCAAAATAAAACAGATCGATAATTAATTCTCCAATTTTCAATCGATTTCAATTTCAAACATAGATTTTTTCGAAAAATGTCCGAGATTTTATTAATTTTTGGTACCTACAAAAAGTTCCTTCTGGTTCGTGCTACAGCAACTCCAACACCAAATATTTTTTTTAGATGATTCAGTCGCCCGAAAACATGGCGATCGTCATTTTTTGATGTTTTCTTTTTTAATTGTATTGGCCATAAAAACCTACATTATGTAGGTATATAAAAATTTCACGAACATCTTTTTTATTCTCTTCAAAAGTCAATAAATATATCCGCAAAATTTTAAAATAATAGGAATTGTTTGTGGTTTATTCACATAGACCTGAGATTTAAAAAAACTCCAAAGAAAGAAATCGCACGGCGTTAAATCGCACGATATGGGCGGCCAATTGACATCGGAATTTCAGGAGATGATTCGGTCTGGAAATCGTTGCTCCAATAAATCGATTGTTTCGTGAGCGGTGTGACAGATGGCGCCGTCCTGCTGAAACTACATACATGTCGTTAAGATCCATACCAACCAGTTGAGACCACAAGTAGGTAGGTACTCCGTAATCATCCAACGCGTCATCGGTGAGATCTTTTTCAAAATGTCATCGAAAATTTCATGAAAAGAGCAAGAGTCTGTATTCCAACCCGCTGGGGCCATTTCCTTCACATTTTATTCCATAGATACATAATCGGAATATGTCTACTTTACAATGCAATAAACATAACATCACTCACTCAAAAAGAAATGCGTTTTATTTTTAAATTAAATCGTGCACTCTTATTGGGACACCCTTCATTTGTTCTTTCTATACAAAAAAAGTGTTTTAAAAAAATATATGTTTTTCACAATTTGAATAAGGTAGAATACCCCTTAATGAAACTAAACATTGGCTATATTCTGTAGACTGAATAAGTAAATAATTGAGTAAAATATGACTTCATAAAACAAATAAAGGGATCGAAAAGTCAATACTGTCTCAATTTCACCACAACATTTTCCCCAGTTGTTGGTTAATCGAAGCAGCTAATCCAATATGTGGGGCTTTTAATGCTCCCCGGCAGCCGAAGAACCAATTACGAGGCTTAGCAGGTGCCGTGTGGCAGAGCTAAAATTAATATCACTGGAATTTTGCTGTTGCCTTCGGCTTCCTTATTATGCCGCGGCTAATGAATCCTAATTAAGAGATAAATGCCGTGGGCAGTTTGCTGATCAATGAATTCTGAATTCCCTCGGTTTGGGAATATATCGCAAAATTGAGCCGCAACACTTTGCCATCAGGTAACTTAATTATATAAAAAAACAAAGCCGAAAAAAATGGAAAATTCCTTTTTTACGGCTGTCGAATAAAATAAAAGGTAAGCGAGTAAGGATTTTACTTAAGCAATAAAGAAGGGCTCTTTGGGCCCTGAAATGAAAATTCCACAATGTGGTATGGGGTGAATTCAGTTAATGCAGCATTTATTGTTCTCCCACAAAGCATTTCGTTTTTAAGGTTACGAGCCCTTACCTAAACTTAGTGGAGGAAATCATGAGGAAGTTCCGGAAAAAAGGGAGTTTATGAGGAAATCAAAGTGAAAGTAAATGAAGCCCTTGTCTACCCCACAGCAATAGGCTTTTAATCTTGCTCTTTCAATGGGCTCGTTTTATTACCAGATTTAATGCTATCGTAATGGGTTCATGCCAAGATAATATTTAATTCTGTAGAGAAGGTTTTATTTACGAGTTGTGACAGTTGTTCAACAAGTTAAGAAATACCACAAAGTTACAATAAATTACTTTTTAATATCAGAAAAAAAATGAGCAAAACTTTAACTCCGTCGGTCCAAATTATTTTGCTTTAATGAAATGATTGCATGCTCTTAGGTAAAACACCAGCACCATTATTAGAATCTATAGTAATTAATATTTTGACGTAAAACTACGTCTTTCTCGGCGGTGTAGATGGTTAAATAGTGCAACGAAAATTTGACTCATTTGAAAGCTTATATTTCCTAAAATAATAGTTGTAAAATAATGAATAAAACGCTGATGGAAAGCTCGTATAGTACGATTTATTATAAAACTATATGAAGACCAAACAACCAACATATGACTTGCTTAAAATTCATAAAAGAATCATTTCAGCGAGCATTTCAATCCTTTACAATAGTTGCAAAACAGTCTAAAGTAATTCATTCGGGCTTCCATCTCGTCACTTTCTTACGAGTCATTTTAGGCGATTTAGAAAAGTATTATAAAAGAGTCTTAGAAATGAGTAAATGTGTGTGTGTGAGCATTGGTAAGATTCATTTCTGAGCATAGAGATGAGTAATTTTTGGCAGATATTCACCCATGTTCTGTATTCCGAGTGAAATGAAATCGAAAAGAGTTATTAAAGAACTCTTAAGATTCTTAAAATTGTAACAAATTCATTTCATTGACCTTTGATTTCAATTAGTGTTTCCACAAAAAAAAAGAAATATTTCGATTTGAACTTTCTAATTGAATTATTTTAACATTTTGAACAAACAAATTAATTGAAGTCGAAGGCTAGTTAAATGATTTTATGATTTAGAAATTTCAATTCAAAAGCTATTCGTGCACAGAACAGACTGAACTAATAATTATTACTTGTATAGAGGATGCACGTCTCGATACCCGATATCCATTTATGAATGATTTCTTATTTAGTAATAATAAAGGCAAAAACCTTCTCTATTTTCACAGTTTCCATCTTTATCGCATACTCGTATTTCGTTTACTTTTTACGAACGCTCGTAGAATGGTTTGCTGGAAATTAGGTGGAATTTTTCTTGATTCCGTCTGGAAGAATAAATGTCGTAAACAGTTAAAATTAAAACCATTTATCTGTATCATTCTAAACTTTCTAAGCTTATGGTATTTCCACCAATATTGGTACTTGGGGGTTTTCAGGATTTTTAATTTAAAATCTACTGTTAGCATTTACGAATTCAATAAAGTGGACCGTAAAATATTAAAATTTATGCGATTTTCCCAAAAATTAGTACTTGAAGCTTTTCAGGGTCGCTGATTTTAAATTTATAAATTCAAGGCACTTAATGCAATACCGAAGTAAGTACAATTCGGTTCTGGGTATAATTTTGCCAATTATTCAAATTTTTTTAATATATTTTCGGATGATATATGTATGTTGTATAGTATATATAAAAAAAGGCAATACCTACAGAAGGTAAATGTCTCATCCCTTAATGATGAAAACAATTCGTCGAAGGGAAGATGATTGATCTTTAAAGAAAAGGAAAAGTCTGCAAACAATTTTCCTTCTAAATGGTGATAGTCACCATTTGTTCTTGTCACACACAAAAAGGTTTTCTTTTGGCAATTCCTGAAACCCAGTGATCCAAAAATAACGCGATATCTTAAAAACGAAAACGTTTATATATGTATATGTATATAAAAAAAAAGGAAGCAATATTCGCTGGGACAGGGGATTGCCGCTTGGTCCTCACTCACCCCCGGGACCATTAATGAAACGCAGACAACTGATATCCATGTACCTTGGCGCCCTTAACAAATGATGTTTACACAACCTTGAAAAGCCATTGTCAGCATCCCCAAATTAAGAAAATTGGCAATCTGAGGGCTGTCAACGCCAGTGATTAATGATGAGATAAGTTTGGACGAGGAGAACATCTACCTTTTAAATAAAAAAAAAAAGAAATCTTCCAAGGTACAGGTAACCTTTTTTGATAGATTCACCCGTCAGCGAACCCAAATGCCACTCGTAACTCCCACCAAAATATTTATTTTTAAAGTAAAGGGGGAACAATCCCCTTTTTTCTTTGTAAAAATGTCCTTAATTTAGACCGACACTTTCATGTCCTTGAATTTTTATAAAGTGAATTGACAAATTTGTTTAAGTACATCTACCTTTCTTAACTTTTCTTAAACAAGTTTTCAAACGGTTGAAACGGCTGATTAATACCTGAGCAAAGAGTCGGATAACAAATTTTATATGCATTGTATTTACTTTATTTATTTATAAATAAATAAATAAATAAAGTAAAATAGTACAACTACTAGTAAACAAATTCACCGATCTTCAATTTCAGCATTAGAACTGTAGCGTTTGAAAGAGGCTTTAAAGTTCCAAGAATCGATTTGGGAGTATATTTGTAGAAAAGGGCAAATCTTGCTTTCAATTTGTGTGTTATTTCTTAAAAGTTTTTGGAATGAAATTCAAATAATTTATTTTATGGTGTATTTAAACCAAAGTTATTATCTAAAAACTACTTTCAAAACTATTACATAACGAATGAAAAATTTTTGTGTATTTTCTTTAAATTTTATTCATGATTTAATCATAAAGAGCCATCTTTTTCTGATGTTCTTAAATGGATTCTTCATCCAAGTCAGCAATTTGCATAGAGCATAATGAGATTTATAGTTTTTCTACGGCTACATTAACTTTCATATTATTACCATCCATTCTCCGTAGAGAGGAGCACTCAATTTCATTTCTGTCAGTGTAATTAATTCATTCTATCTCTAAAAATTTCCAACACAAATGAGCGAACAACTGTTCTACCAGCATTAATTAAAATGCAAAAATTTTCAGAGAAAGTGCAGGACCTCGATGTCCACACTCGTTATACTCGACAGCATAAATTATTCATTTTTGTAGAAAAAAAAAAGCCAATATTTTGCTAATGCAGTGAGCTAAACTTTTCTTAGTGGTACAAACTCACGTGCACACATCTGTCGCTTCTTGGCCGTATCATCAAGGGTTGGCCGTTCGGGACTGGGAGTTTAAAAAAGTTTTCTCTCATTTTCGAACAGCTCGTAAGCGACAACTTTTGCCCAATGTTGTCAAAGAATTTTTTAAAATTCAACTATATTAGAAAATAACTTTGGGTTTCACGGAACGTGAAGTGAATATTTGTTTACTTTTTTGGTAGAGACAAATTAATTGACAACAACGAACTTCTCCTACCCGAATGATTGTTAATGCATGTAAAAGTTGTTAAAAGGTAATTTATTGAAGTTATTGAAGAAAAATTTGCGTAAAACAATCGTCGTATATAAAAATACGTTCATCTGTCTAAGCGTAAAAGATTAAATTAAAATTTGGGAAAATATTATATAAGATTTCGAAAATATCCTGAAAGAAAGATCAATTTAATATAGAAGTGGAAGATTATAAAAATCATATTTTTATTTACAATTTTCATTTTCTTAGAATATGTATATTAAATAAAAGATAAGGAAAATTTAATAACAGTTGACACACACAGATATGAAACTTTCTTATTCCATTATGGACATTTTTTAAATCTCCGAATGTTTACGTCCCTTTTGATGAGGACAAAAAGTAAGGTCAATTTTAGTAAGAAATTAGAAACTTTCCCTCAAAAGTATAATACCAGCAACATACCAACCGAAATTTAGAATTTCGAGTACTTTCAATTTCAAAAATATATCATATATCACCTTTGAATTACTTAAAAAATTAGATGAATATTCTATTACAATAAGTTGAGATTTAGACATGATCGTAAATTTGACTTTAATTGTGAAATTGCATACGCTCGAAATTCTAGATTCCGGCTGGTTTGTCGTTGGTATAATGACAATTTTATATAGGATCTTAGATTAGGAGTATGTAGAATTAGTAAATCAATTTTAGAATAATATCTTGTGTAAGTTTGGAGGTATATACAGGTGGCCGGAGTGAAATGTTTGTGTTACCAATTGTCCCGAGAACTGTCCCGAACTTTTGTTTTCACTAAATATTAGTACACCCGCAAAGAAATTCAGGAATTTCGATTTTCTACAAATTGAAAACCATCGAACATGGTATGCGACGTATGGTCCGCTTGATTCACTGAAGGCTTCTTACAACAGTGTAGATTTTTACCTAAATAAGAGAGATATTAAGTATATACTAAGGAACATTGTATGTAGTTTAAATAAATTTAGATTTAAGTTAATTTATTGTATTGTTTTGGGTTTCTTTGTACAGTCAGGGCAATTGTCTGTTGACTAAATAAATAAATATATAAATTTTTGAAACATAAGTTTATTATTTGATACATCCTCCTTTTGCGTGTATAATTATGTATAAAAAACGAAAAAAAGGTTCGCACGCTGCACGAATGCGAGTTGGAGGAATTTTGTTCCATTTATGAATCAAAGTGTTTCTTTGAAAGCGTTATAACTCATATTTTTTGGTATTAAAACAAAATGTTTTTTTTATACATTTCTGAGTGAAGATCGCTTTGTGTGATGGTGCCTAGTCTCGTTGGAATGTCCAAGGTCTAGACTGAAATAATCAGTTGCCTAGGGTTTCAAAGCAACTTCCATGACAATTTCGGGGTACTTGGTAGCACGTATTTTGACGCCGGAATCCAAAAATAAGATAAGTAACACTTCATTCCAGCCATCCTGTACATATTATGCAAAATTGGCGGTTCATTCAGAAACATATTGGACTATTTCAAGCTGTTGTAATTTACAGGATTTTTGTCCCCAATTTGTGTTTGGTGTTATTTAAAATATGTATTTGATAGTGAATATAGTTTTCTTAGCTCTGAATATCTCAAAGTTCCCACTGAATGTGACGGTGTGACACTGGTGGCTTGCAGTAATGAATTAAAATTAATTAAAACGTCTCTGCGGTGCTTAGCCGGATAAAAATGTGTGTCGCGATGTGTGCAAAAGGAGGGACTCAGTCTCAGGCATATCGGAATTAATTAAAACTAAGCAATCCTTAAGGCGCTAATGCGACGTGAAGCACTCCCCAACTATGTAAACAGGCACGCCAATGAAGGAGCCGAACACACAAGTAATTTAATCCCTCGACTGATGCATGTTTGAAACCCACTTCGTCGAGATTTCGCAAAACATAACAAAACACTCGCCCCACTCAATCCGGCGGGAGGTTGGCCCCATCCGGGATCCGGGTGCAGGGTATGCTCCAACGATAGGCTTATGCTCGTCTATTTCGAAATAATCGCACATTCTCATAAACACATGTATCCTGTACCCTGGATATGTTCGCAGGTGGGGGCCGAGGAAGATTGCGAATCCAACCACCCCTGCGCTCAGACATGGGCGCTAAGCTTTAAAGCAAATACCGAAAAGTACCTTTCTGGAAAACAACTAAACTTGCAGAGGATTCGTATAATCCTTGTTTACTGTCGGGGGGCGTGAAACCAGTGCAAGCAACGCACTAAATACGTGTGTGGAGGCGCGCTAACTAGAGGAAATTTCCCAATATTTTCCTAGGCACCAGGCACGAGGAACCTTGAGAGCCGTGCCACTTTTAGAGACACGTGCGTCCGTATCCTGCACGAATATCATCCATTCGATTCGGGATCGGAAACGTGCACAGGACTTTTTGGTTGGCGAGAAAATTCATTTATGTTGGTTTAGTAAATATTCAAAATTTATTCGAGTCCCGGACCAGGGACTATGGTCAGGATATGTTTGCTTTGCGAATCGTTTTACAAAGAGTTCACATGTTTGGAACAGTGAAGTTAGTGGGGGAAAAGGGATGAGTTTCTAAATTTAGATATACATAGCTATCATCCAAAACCGTTTCTGTCTGTGACAAATTGCTCTTAATTAATACTTGTTCGTAAAAGAGGAGTTGAAACAATAAAGGACTATAGGTACCTATGTACATATATAAAATGTATGCAGGGTTTCATTTACCTCTTTAACAATTTATATTTAACTAGCTTTGATCGCGTGAATTTCGAATTGAATAGCAGTAAAAAAATAAATAGGGTCCGCCTGTTCAAAAGTTACAAACGTATAATTTGTTATTTATACTATTGTTTTGAAATTAAGTAGGCTATGTTTTAGGGTTATAAAAATTCACTCTTAGTCATACATAATTTTTTATACATACATATGGTACATATACGGGGTGACTCAATTTAATCGACGGATCAAAATATTTCTTAAAATACGTCAACTGCAGAAAAGTTGTTCAGATAAAAATTGTCAAGGAAATGGGGGTCATTAAGTAAGGTTCAAGGTCATTTGTAAGTCACAAAATTAAAAGTAAAAAGCACTCAGTATCAAATTTAATCATATTCAAGGAATGAAAGGTACATACAATAATAAACGCATTATGTAGCTTCAATTGCATGCCAAAGTATCAATAATCTTCAAGGTTATATCAATGTCAAGGTGATTTTTTAAACTGAATGCAGTTGACATGAGACTTATTATGTAAACGACTAAAAAGTACGCAGATTCTGTTGATTCAGATTGATAAAATTTGCATGTGTGGGGTGCTTGTTTAGCGTGAGTCTTCTTGCCTCTCTCACCACTCACTCACTTATTATTTTAATCAAATTCTTTTTTTCTAATAAGCAACAACTCGTTTCTTTTTTATCAGCATGTCTTTAAAGTTCTAGAAAATTAGATAATATTATAAAACAAAGTTAAATAATATAGACAAATTGTTAACGTATAAATCTTTTAAATAAATTAGCGAAATTCAAAATGACAAATGATTTTCAAACGGAATATTTATAAAATATAATAATAAATGTAAAAAGACGGATAAATGTATTTGGCAAAAAGTACAATAAATTCTATAAGCACTTAGCCAAAGAAAGACACTTTTTTGAAATTTTTTCATATCCCATAGGAGCATTTTATACATAAATACAAAATTTCTTTAAAGATTTTCGCGATTACATCTCATGAATACGAATATATGTTAGGATAAAATATATATTTTTTAAATTGTGCGCATAGACTGAAGAAAATACGGTAGGACAGGAGCTGAGAGCAGCTTCTTGAAACTCTTTACCGGAAGGGTTGACTTTGCAAGTTCTACAATTTTTTTTTTTTTTTCTATCGATCGATTCCCTTCGAATAGATTCGTTCGTGTGGAATTGATCGAATAAAATTCGCATCGGAATTATCTAAACAGACATAAATAACTCCGGAATGAAGGGAAACTTTTCTAAATGCAATAAGATGCCTGAAGGAATTTATCTTAATAAAAGCGGGACTCCTGGGGAGGATTTGTCGGAGTGGTTCTTCTTTTCCAGAAAAATGTTTCTGTTGATATGTGTATGGCAGGGAGAAGAGCATATACACAATCATCAAAATGTGATTCCTTGGGAAAATCTCAGAATCTCAGAAAGCGCAAAACTCACCCCGGGCGTTATCTAAAGTGTCATTCTACTTTAAAAATACTTCGTCGTGAAGATATTTATTGCTCTCAAAAGTGAAGTAAAAAGAAGCTTTCAAACAATATTGCAGTGGCGGTGAAAGACCCATCCCTTCGCCGTTCCTTTTACAACCCCTGGAACGGTGTGGCGAACGCCGCCCCCGCCCCCGCCCCCGCCCCCGCCCCCGCCCCTTTCACATAATAGCAAACATATTGCTGATGGGTGCGGGGGCGGGCCGGCGGCGAGCCAGGGATGTATGTTTGTTATCATGTCTGGCATTTGCCGGGTGCCACTAAAAGCGCTGTATTTTCGGCACAAGAGCTGCTTTTTCACAATTATGGCGACGTAAAGAGCGACCATCTTGTACCGAGCAATATTCATAACTTCTACTTTCCTCAGGAGTTCGATGGGGCGCTCCAAAGGCTCCCCCCACGAATTTTGTGGTCAAAATGTGTGTTTGGGTGTCTGCTGTGCACGGCCCCAGTGGAGCTGGTTGCCCTTTTGTGGCAGCCATCTGCTCATTCAAAAAGCTTTACCAATAATATTGTATTTTGGGTTCCAAACAGGTAAATTTGATTAATCATCTTAATCAAATTATCAGTTTTCTTTTATACTATGCAAAAATCAATTTTCTTAATGGACCATTCAATACATAATGAACATAATGAAGTAAAACCTTTTTAGTGAGATTCTCTTGACCTATCTGCCTGTTCGATTATCTGTCTATTTGGTTCGGTAGTAGATTTTAAACTAATAAATAACAATAACTAAACATTTTTATAACGTTCCCTTAAAATCTAAAATTCTAGATCGACGTTGGTAACTAGAGTGACAAAATATAGTATGTAGCCTGGTTAGGTTCACATACTTATACTACCATAAAAATAAAATCTCCACAAAACTAGTTGAGTCCTATGCTGTATGTATGTATGGACAAAAAAATAAATACATTGATGATTATTTAGAAGTAGTAGTCTTTCCTGCAAAAACTCTACTAAAATAATTCCAAAACTCACACTGATGATAATTACTGAACCGGTGTACGCACTGATGTTATCTAGATACAAAACATTCCAGTTTTAATATGGAAATTTAAACAAAATTCTACAAATGGTGCAATTTTCAATGAAAAAAAAAACAGTAGAGTCTAAAGTATCTCAAATTATTTATTGAAATTAATTTTTTTCTGGAGGTGTTTTTCGGCGAGCAGTGTGAGTCCTTTTTCTAAAATGAAGGAAATAATGGACCATTTCATTTACAAACATATTTTGGAGACACAAATATTGTCATATGCCGAATGGGAAACGCCGCTCCTTCGATAGGTGTTTCAGCATGAGAATGACCCTAAACACACATCGAAGTTGGCAAATGAGAATAGGCTTCAAGTTGTTGGCTCAATCACTAAATTTGAATCCTATTGAAAATCTTTTGGGGATCTTTAAACAACGAGTCTTATTTCAGCGTTTCCGGAATAAAATAGGACTAATAGAAATACTGAAAAAGAAGAATGCTAACGCATATCTCAATCTAATATACTATTATTAATTTAATAGCGTCTATGTCACAAAGATATGCTGAGGTTATTCAAAATAAAGACTACCATATGCAGTTCTAGAGGGGCAACTAAGAAGTTGTTTTAGTTTTGCTTTGCACACTAACATGTACAAAATTTCGTTAATTTTTTAAATTATTGTAATTAAATTGAGCTAAGAATTTGTTGCGAAGCCAACTATTTGTAATGTTTTATTAAAGAGAGAAAAATATGATTTAGCTTTTTATTCTACACTAAATAATATGAGGAAAAAACTACATTAAGTTTTTGTATTGGATTGGATTGGTTTCTATTGTTCTGCACAACGCTGTATAATTATTTTTGTGCATAAGTGTATATTTTACCCGTTCGGTGGGAAAACTTTAGGGTTTGAATTTCGAAAAATTCTTCCTTAATTGATGTTTATATTATAAAATAAATATATGTACTGCCCAAATTTATAGTTTATATGGTAGTTGTATCCGTTTGAATATTTTATAATAATAATATAGGTATAAAGTTATATTTGTGCGTTTGTATTTAGTAGGTAATAGGGAATATTCAAATCATAGATGAAAAATATATGTTATGTTATTTTTTTATAATTATGGATCGGTATAATCGAGATGAACACTGAAGGACAGCATTATGCAAACGAAGTACATAAAAGTATGTTAACTGGCTCTTCTGAAAAAAAAATCTGTACTAAGTTACCTAAATAAATGCACTTGTATGTTTCAAAAACATTACCTTACCAATTAATGCTTTTGGTTTTACCAATTTTTATGATATTGCGTCCTTTAAACATTATTTTCATACTAAAGCTAAATAGGGTAATAAAAAGCCTGATTCTATTCCTAATTCGTCATAATTTTCTCAATCCATTCAGAAGGTTGATCTTGATATTAAGAATTAAATTGACTCCTTTTTTAACCGTCTGATCTAAAATAGAAGAAAAATGCAGTAATTTACGTCTTACGTGGAAGATTATATAAACTTAATTGATTGGCTATAGTCATACAAAATTTGATAATAATACAGTTTTCGATCAATCAATTTCATTCATCCATCAATATCAAAAGTAATCTTTCTTTTAAAAGTTGTCTGGGAAATTGACGAACATTTCTAAAGTTTACTTTCGCGAACAGAATAAGTCCGCAGAAAAAACTAGTTTTATTTACCTTGATGGAATATAAAGTTCCTTCATTCAAAGTTTATAAGATTAAAATCAAAATGAACTCTGATTTACTTTTGTGTCCCCCTGTTAAAGAATTCAGTTTTTTCAGTCGACTGCTCAATTCAGCGTTTACCTTTCTAAAGCTGAATTGAGCAGTGGAATAAACTGAATTCTTTGGATGTTTGGATGTTCACCTAACGAGATTTTCTTCGATTTTTTTTATAAATCGCTTATGAATTTATGATAAAGAAAAACCACTTTTGATTTCAACTCACAAAATATTTCATATTTCTTTCAGTCGGTTGTTTACTGTCGCTATGCAACTTTGGATATCTTTGGTAAAAAAGATGAAAATAGAAGCTCAAGTAGTCCTCGTAAGACCCATCTACTTTAGAAAGATGGGTGAAAACTTAAAACTTTGTTCATTTTCCATATTTTTGTGAAGAAGTTCTCGGTACATGCGGCTGACACAAAAGATGATGCATCAAAAATCTGAAGACGTTGAGCGCTCAATGCAATTTCATTATGTTGCAAGTTTAAGGAGCTACGGAAGAAATTCTGGGCGATGTCATCTGCAGTAATTGCGCGTGAAATTTTTCGGTGCAGTGATTGCTGCAGTGGAACTATCTTGAACTTTTTGGAGATGAGATAGAAAAACCCAAGTGGGGTTAGAGTCACCACCGACACTATTTCATAAAATATTTTAATATGCCTGTCAGGAGATAAATTTCACAAGATGCATAATCAGATTTCCCACTTACTTAAGATATTCTCAGCAGCACACCTCTTGAGAAATATTAGCAGACAAGTGAGACTGTCAGAACTTGGATAAAACTAGAAACTTTCTTTGCTGGGGCTAAGTGAAACTTTAGACGTTACCTTTCAGCTTGTGCCTTTCGTTGGGAAGCCCGAGGATGGGGCCTGGTTATTCGTTCTGGTTCTATTTAGCACAGTTCTCGAGGAGTTCAGAGTCTTGGTGTTAATTCCCCGGGATTTAATTTAACCGAGAAAATACGGTCATTGAGAATTCTGATGTGCGAAGATAAATAAATGGGGAAGTTCGCCGGCAGCTAGGAAAATTAAATTAATTAAGACGACCACAATACCAAGGGATCTTCGCAGTCATGGCAAACCGCACTAATAATCCCCGGGAGTTGAAACTGACTCAGCTGGGTAAAATTTTACCCAGAGTTTGCTCCTATAGTTTTGAAGCTATTCTACCATATCGGGGGTTAAGTTGACTACGTGATTTTCGGGCAAAAGGTACCATTCCTCTAGTCTATATAAAGTACATGCTGAACTTGCTCTTTTGGGGCGGATCCATCGACAAAACCCTCGCAGTTAACCCTGGCCCACAGAAATCTTAAATTACCCACAAAACCTCGAACGGCTCATCGGAACGCGCCCTTCTGGCCCTTTTAATCGCTTCCTGGTTTTTTCAAATTATTTCAAAGGCGAACAAATCGCGGCCTGTCTGCACTTCTGCATAATTCCTTCCCTGATTGCGCTTTTCCTACACACTCAGCGAGCGTTCCGAACGTCCTTTTGTTTAAATGTGATTCCCGACAGAAGTCTAAAAGGGTTCCGGGAGCATTCCTCCTCGGGCTCGGGCTGCACACAGTGCACACGGGGTCTGGAGAAAAGCTTTCATTTTAATTTTAACTGCATTGCAACGGATGCACTGTTGCAAGGTGCTCCTTAGCCTTAAACATCGTCGAGGAGGACACGCCGCAGCCCTTCTTTCCGCAATTTCTCTAGGTCGTCGTTGTCGTCGTCGTCGTCTTCAGTCGACATTAAAAGAAGGTAGGACCACAGCACTGTCGCAAAGGGCCCATTAAAACCACTTTGATCACCGACGTTAGCCGGGGATTCCCCCCGCAAATGATAATGGCCGTGCATTATGCTCCTGTTAACCTCAATACTGATTGCACTCTTTCTGAGCAAATTCCCAACGAAGGCAATCCTTGTAGACCTCACGTGAAAAGGACCAAGACTAACACTTGTGGCGCCTTGGACAAAAATGCTAACTACCTTTGGATTTCTGGAAGGAAACAGACACTTAAGAAAGTTCATGAAATGATATTTTTATAATCAAAAAATATTTTATTAAACAAATTGAAAAATGCGGATATAGAGATTTAAATAAAACCAATAAAATGTATTGGCACTCATTTCAAAAAGGAAAATCCAATTTTATTATAATGATTATGTACAGTGACCGGCAATTTATGCATTTAAAATAGGCGAAATATTCATATAAATAGTACCTACATAAAAGTCGCCAAATATGCGCATAAATGTGACCAAACATGAAAATGAGGTCTGAAGTTAGTTTTTAAAACGACAAATAAAAAATTCAAAATTTTATTTTACAACAAAAAACTAAAATTCAATAACAGAAACTTGACAAAACAATCTTCCAAAAATTTTCTGATTTATAAATTATTGAAAAATATAAAGTTAATTTTTAATAACATTGCATTGAAAGGTTAGGTTTATGCTGATGCTAATTTCATTACTATTTTTCAGTTTTCGTAGGGCGAATTAGAAATGAATTGCTCAATTCCCATAGCACTATAAAAGTTTTGAAAACATACAAAAAAAAGGTGCGCAAATATGCCTTATTAAAAAAATATATATACATATTTTTTTTTGTTTATATCTTACAAATATGAATATATGCAAAAATATGCATTTTGTATAAAGTTCCACTCTCTGGTTATGTATAGTTTGACTTTTACTTATCATAGAAAATTGAAATCGTCTGTGCGATAAAGGTACTTTAAAGATTTTAAAGTACTTTAAAACCGAGGCTTCTATACAAGTTAAATCGCAACATTAGTGTTTAGATATCGTGAATATCAGTTATAAAGAACTTAAATTTTTGGAATTCTTGAAAAATGTTCTCACTCACTTCATTCGGAAATTCACAAAATTGAAAACTTTGAATTACAGTTGATTGAACTTCATTAATTTTTAATTTAAAGGCACAAATATTTCCAGAATTTAAAAATTTATTCGAAAATATAGGAAATTTATACTATTTTATATTTACCTAATTAGACCGTTAGTAATTTATGTCTATCTAACAAGTAACACTACCCAAGTGTCACTCACCGATTGGAACCAAAATTTGCACATCGGTAAAACACAAAAAAATATTGAACCCGTGTTTTTTTATTTTGGCAGAATACGCTTTCTAGGGGTAGAAAGCACCCCCGATAAGGGTAAAAATCGATGGATATGAAGTTTCCAGCGTGGACAGCTTATGAAATTCAACAGTATTTACTATTATAAGAATTCTTGTTTTTTTGCATGAACACTGATTTACGAATTCCAATAAATTATTACAACCTTTTTTGAACAATACGAGAATTTAATAGTTAAAAAGTGATTTTTAGATATTTATGCGAGTTTTGTCCCTGTAAACAAGAGTTAGGGTAGATTCTGGGCTCTGGAACTTCGTAACTGTCTTCGTAAATTAGTGTTCATGTAAAAAAAACAAAGTTTTTATAATTGTAAATACTGTTGAATTTCATAAGCCGTCCACGTTGGATCCAATCCATCGATTTTTACCCTTATCGGGGGTGCTTTTTACCCCTAGAAAGCATATTCTGCCAAAATAAAAAAACACGGGTTCAATATTTTTTTGTGTTTTACCGATGTGCAAATTTTGGTTCCAATCGGTGAGTGACACTTGGGTAGTGTTACTTGTAAGTAGTTCCTTAGTTTTTAAAAATTGTTAATTAAAAGTACTTTTCATTCCAAATTACCATAAATGCAAAAGAGTAAAATATTAAAAAGAAACTACAGGCAATAATTCTCAACCATTTGTATTTTGCCTCAAAATAATTATTGTAAATTTCTAAAAGCGCATCCACCAAAATTTAAATAAATACTTAATATCCCATAAAATTCAATAAGTGTCTAATTAATTAATTAAAATTCAAATTTGAAGCTTTCGCATTCGAAGCTGTTTCCATTCGAATGGTTAGGTATACACACTCCATTCATTTTCCAGAATTTGGTTTTAAAATGCAAAACTATTTTCATTTATGATATCAAACGTAAATATTCAGTTTTTATTATAATTGCGCATTTTAATTGAATGATGAATAATGAATATACTTGTGGAACAGGAATTTATGAAGCAAGTTTTCATTTAATTAAATGTGTAATTCAAAGCAATAGTAATATAAAATGAATAATAATTTTTAGTTAGGAAGATAAAGGTTAAATGAATCCAGTAAATTATTTAAAACACTCTCAGTTGTATGTATATGTACACTTTGCGGTTTAAAAAGTATAATTTAGTTTGATAGGATGTAATTTTGTATTTGTGTAGTAATATTATTATTTATATCGTGCCAAACTTTAGTAGCAACAAATAATGCAAGAAATGCTCACAATTCAAACAATATTTTGAAAATTGGCAATTCCAAAAACCTCTAGATACAAAATTTTATGAAAGTTTTAAATTTCTATCTTATCATTACTACATATGTACATATGGACTTAGGCGATTTTTAATATTTTGGAAACAGTGTAGCCTGAAAAAGGCGGGGAATTTAAATTTAAATTAAATTCGACCGCATATTTTTTTGGTGTGTATGTAATGCGATTTCTTTGTCGATTGTGAACCAATTTTTGTTATTCTTTTTGCAATGAATAGACTATATCTCGATGGTCTCTCTGGCAGAGAGACGGCCGTGTGTTTCTCCTGCACGGACGATGCAGCGAGCCGAGGGGGGGGTGCATCTGGAGGTTGAGGTGAACGTCTGCCTGCGGGATTCGGGATCCAACACGCCTCTTTGGTGCACTCGTAACCTCGGGGAGCTGTGGCCCTAGGGAGTAGCACACTCTAGGTCTAGGGAGAAAACCCCGCTCTGATCCTTAGGTCAGACGGGGGGTGCAGGGGGGTGCTCCTCGGAAAGCCTACGGAACCTTCGGAGGCAGGTCGCTGGTGATTCGGGGCCTGTTCGAAGAGGGGAAAGGACGGTGGGAAGAGGAGTGCCTTCCTATAAGTACGGGGGCTGCGGGAGGCGTAATGCTGGCGGTTGCCTCGGCTGTGGTCCGAGAACGCGAACCCGTACTCGAATAATTTTAAATTAGCGTTTTATGGATACTAATTTAAAATCGCGTGGGGAATTAGGGGGGGTTAATGAGGGGAGCGGCAGTACTCCTGCCAATCCCTTCGCGAGGAGGTCGCGAGTGCTCCGCTCACCGGTGCGACAAACACCGGAAGAGCGGACGCGCCCGCGTGATTCGTCTGCGGGATTGGCAGCGGCTGATAGCGCATCGCTTGCGCTGGCCTCTGAACCAGTCCCGGATGCGCGGGCGGTCCCTAGCGACCGCTCGCGAGAGTCTTCGGTGGACTCGTTGGCGGCTGGTATACCGGCCGCCGAGACGGCTCGAGCGGCACGGTCCACACCAAACCTCGAAGGCAGACTGGCGGCGATGGAGGCCCGTATGGAGAAGGGGTTCTCCAAGATGAGGGGGCTCATCAGGGATATGTTGGCTGCTCTTAAGAAGCAGCCCAACATATCCAAGGTCGTCAAGGACGGCCTCCCGGCGTTAGAGGAGGCCCTTGACGACCTGGAAGAATCCAGGAGAGCTTGTGCAGGAGTCCGCTGCAGCCTCCCCAAGGGGAAACCTGCGACGAGGTCCTTTGCCACGCAGACTGCCCCGGCGTTGGCAGAGAATGGGGGGGTCGCGTCGCGGGTGGATAAGTGCATCCCTGCGAAGATACCGCCGGCGAAGTCCTGCGGTACGCAAACTGCCTCGGTTGTGGCAGCGAGCGCGCAGGCTTCGCCGGCGGTGGGGAAGAGGGGGGCCTCTAGCCCTCCCCTCCGTCCGGAAGAGGATCTCATGAAGAGGCGGAAGGAGGAGTCTACCCTCCCCTGGACTGAGGTGGTCAGGAAGGGTAAGGGGGCCAAGAAGGAGGTCGATAAAGAGAAGACGGAGAAGACACTGGACAAGGAGGGGAGGAAGAAGAAAGGGAAGAGGAAGAAGAAAAAGGGAGCAACGAACGTTGCGGCCCCGGCTCCGAACCCGACCCCGACTCCAGCCCCCAGCCGACCAGCGGGTCCCACCGGGAAGGCCAAGCCGGAGGCCATCTTGCTCAAGCCCGCAGCGGGGAAGACCTTTGCGGAGGTGCTTAGCACTGTCCGCAAGGCGGTCAACCCCGAAAGCTGCGGGGTACAGGTCAGGTCTGTCCGGCAGACCCGGGCTGGCGAGGTGCTGCTCGAACTCGGGCAGTGCACCGCGCAGACCCGGTCGGCCTTCTCGGAGGCTTTAAGGAACGCAGCCGGGTCAGCGGGCAGCGTCAAGCAGCTGGTCCCCAGGACTACCCTGGAGATCAGGGAGCTGGACGTCTGTACGGCCAAGGAGGAGGTCCTCGATGCCCTCAGGCAGGTTCTGAGGGATTATGAGGGCCACCTCCAGGTCGTGCTGACCCGGCCTAACGATCGTGGCCAACGCTTGGCCATTGTCGAAGTGGAGGAGAAGGCCGCGGCGAAACTCCTCCAGACGGCCCGCGTAAAGGTCGGCTGGGTCGTTTGCAGGATCCGCAAGAGGGTGGTCGTGTCCAGGTGCTTCAAGTGCCTGGGCTACGGCCATCTTAGCCACGCCTGCAAAGGCCCGGACCGCAGCAAGTGCTGCTTTAAGTGTGGGGGGCTAGGGCACAAGTCGGCGGCGTGCCCCGGGTCCTCGGTATGTTTCCTCTGCCCGGAGGTGGCGGGGAATGCCGGGGCCCGGCGTCACGCCGCGGGGTCGGGCGAGTGCGGGGCCTTCCGGAAAGCCCTCGCTGAGCGTAAAAGTGTTGTACTGTGATTGTCCTTCAGTGTAATGTTAATAGGAGCAGGACGGCTCATGACCTGTTGGCTCAGATCCGTCTCGAGAAAAACGCTGACATCGTTTTAGTCAGTGAACAGTACCGAGACGGGTCTGAGCCGACATGGTATCGTGATACCCTTGGCACGGCGGCAATCTGGGTCCCTGACCTACGGCGTTTCGACGTCGTGGACCATGGCGCGGGCGCTGGCTTCGTTTGGGTGAAGAGCAGAGGCGTTATATACGTCAGCTGCTACTTCACTCCAAACGAGCCAATCGCGGACTTCCAGGCCAAGTTGGATGGTCTGGAGGACGCGGTCCGCGGCATGGATGGGGAGCTGGTGGTGGCTGGAGACTTCAACGCGAAAGCCTTAGAGTGGGGGGAGCCAACACCCGACTCTCGGGGTGGACGTGTCCTGGACTTTGCGTCCAGGACTGGGCTGGTCGTTTTAAACACCGGCTCGACGTCCACCTTCCGGCGTCCTGGCTATAGGGAGACAATCATTGATGTCTCCCTTGCGACGGAAAATCTGGCTGCACGTGTGCAGGACTGGCGGGTGATCGAGGACTTTACAGCCAGCGATCACCAATACATCACGTTCCGCGTGCGTGATGTAGCGCCAGTGCGGGTCCGGCGTTCGCAGGGCCCGCCCAGATGGGATGTCGCCAGGATGGACGTCGAGAGGCTGTCTCTAGCCATCGAACGCGGCCGGCGAACCATTGATGGGATACCAGAGGGTTTGCCACCTCTCGAGCAGGCTGTACGGGCGGTGGACTCTACGATGAGTCTCATCCACCGGGCCTGCCGGGAGGCCGTGCCAAGGAGGAAGAGTTACGGGGGGGGGGCGCCGTCCTGCGTACTGGTGGACGGACGAAATCGCGGAACTGAGGCGGATATGTCTCCGTCTCAGGCGGTTGGCTCAAAGAGCTGACCGACGCGATGCCGACGCAGCCCGTAGATCTGCCGACTATTTGGAAGCGAAAAAGAACCTTCGGAGGGCCATCCAAAGGAGTAAGCGCCGATGCTGGCAGCGGCTGGGCGAGGACCTTAATAAAGATCCCTGGGGATTAGGGTACAGGATTGTTCTCCGCAAGTTGGGGGCGTTCACGCAGAGCGCTCCCCTCGATGCGGAGACGGTCCGATCCATTGTGGATGCCCTCTTCCCCACCCATCCGCTGGTGCCAAATTTCGCGGCCCGCGAGGCACTTGATCCTCCACCATTCACAATGGAGGAGTTAATCAGTGCCTCGCAAAGCCTTCAAAATAAGAAGGCACCAGGGCCCGACGGACTACCAGCAGAGGTGCTGAAGGCGTTGACGGCGAGCCATCCAGAGCTCTTGCTTGATATGTACAATGCCTGTCTGAAGGCGGGAGTGTTTCCCTCCCGCTGGAAGACGGCTAGGCTTGTGCTTATCAGCAAGGGCAAGGGGCCAGCAGGGTCCCCCGGGTCGTATAGACCGCTGTGTATGCTCGACACGGCCGGCAAGCTCCTGGAGAAGCTCCTGAAGCCTCGCCTCCAAGCAGCCGTTGAGGCTGCTGGAGACCTTTCCGAGAGGCAGTGTGGCTTTCGGAAAGGGAGGTCGACGGTACATGCTATCCAGGAGGTAGTCGACGCGGCCCGGGCCACCGAACGCGGGAATCATTATTCTCGCCCGGTGTGCCTGCTGGTCACCCTGGATGTGCGCAACGCCTTCAACTCGGTGAGGTGGGGGGACGCGCTTAATGCGCTAGAGCGCGACTTCAGGGTCCCTCAATATCTACTGCAGATGATGAGGGATTACCTGAAGGACCGCACCCTCACCTTCGAAACGGAGAATGGCCCGGAGACGAGGGTTCTCTCGGCAGGGGCGGCTCAAGGCTCCATACTGGGACCCGACATATGGAATTACACATATGACGGGATCCTTCGTATGGAGCTGCCTGAAGGGTCTTTCCTGGTTGGGTATGCCGACGACATCGCGGCGGTTATCACCGCCAGAGATGTCGCCAAGGCTCAAATGAGGCTCAACCAGGTGATGCGTCGGGTTGGTTCCTGGCTACGCGACCACGGGTTGGAGCTGGCGTTGGCCAAGACCGAGATCGTCCTTCTTACCAAGAAGCGCATCCCCTTGTTGTTGGAGATGCGGGTAGGAGACATGTCGGTTCAGACGCGGCCCGCGATCAAATACCTGGGGGTGAGTCTCGACTGCAGGCTCACCTTCTGGGAGGAGATCAAGGGCCGGGCCGATAAGGCGGCTGCGGTGACGGCGGCGCTGAGCAGGGTCATGGCCAACACTGTTGGACCCAGGCCCTGCAAAAGGCGTCTGCTGCTCCGCACCGCTGAGGCCATAATGCTCTACGGAGCAGAAGTCTGGGCCGACTCGATGCGGTGGGAGAAGTATCGGAAGCGCATCCTTGCGGTGCAACGCCGTGCTGCCCTCCGCATCGCGTGCTCCTATCGTACGGTCTCGGAGCCGGCGGTTTTGGTGGTCGCGGGGGTCATCCCAATTGACCTCTTAGCCAGGGAACGACAGTTCGTCCACCAGGAGAAATCTGTGTTGGGGAGGGAAACGGCGAGGGTGGCCCGGGCCAGGACCATTGAGTCCTGGCAAGCGCGCTGGGATGGGGAGGCGCGAGGCAGGTGGACAGCCCGGTTGATTCCGCGGCTGGACACCTGGCTCGACCGTCAGCATGGTGAGGTAGATTATTACCTCACACAAATGCTGACGGGGCACGGGCACTTCCGGTCCTTCCTCTATAACATGGGGAAGGTACCGAGTCCGTGCTGCGCCTATTGCGATTCCCCATCCGACTCCGCTCTCCACACATTCTTTGAATGTGATCGGTGGGGGGCGGAGAGGGCCGTGCTGGTAAATGTGGTAGGCAGCATAACCCCAGACAACTTAGTCGGGGTTATGCTGCAGTGTGACGATTTCTGGCGGAGGGTTTCCTCGTTTGTGAGAGGGATCCTCCGCCAGAAGGAAAGAGACAACAACAGGGGTCCCTAAGGGGTCTCTGTTGGCTCTGTTATTGTTGTGTGTTATTTATTTAACTTATTGGTGTGTCTGTTTTCTTTTGGCGTCGGCCTGACAAAAACAGGTGTCCCCTTGGGGAAGCCTGTTGGCTCTTTGTGTTAATTTATTTGGTGTGTGGTCATAATAAATATTTATTTATTTATTTACATTACTGACAGGGACGTGCGTGCCGACAAAAACGGGGGCTCTTCAGGGAGCCCCTGTTGGCTGCGTGAGTGGAGACGGATGTCTGCGTGGTGTGTGTGTCGGCTGACGGGACATCGCCTCCCTTGGGAGGGAATGTCCCGCCAGCGGTGTGCAGGGGGGCTGACAACAGCGGGTGCTCCCTTCTGGGGCACCTGCTGGCTGCCTTAATTAGGGGTGCCGACAAAGGCAGGGGTCCTTGATGGGCCCCTGCTGGCTGTACGAATGAGATGTGTGAGCATGAGCTGGAGTGTGCCTGCGTTGCGGGCGGGTTTACAGGGCTCCACCCCGAAGTAATATCTAATAAGATGGTTCCGGGGTGGGGTTCCTGGAGGGGGGAGCGGGGTTTTAGCCGGTAGGCCTGGCCTTTGGCCAGGGAGTCCGGCACAGGGGCGGCTTCGGCCTCCCTAGTGCGTAACGGCATTTCCCCGCTTCCCTACAAAAAAAAAAAAAAAAAAAAAAAAAAAAATATCTCGATGGTGGTCCCATTTAAATTTGAAGAAAATATTCCACCAATTCCAATAATATTTTTTATTCAAGGAAAGAAAAAGCAAAGAAATAACCTTTACAGGCTTTGGTTAGAAATGACTCTAAATATAGCTGATTAGATAATTAATAATAATTTAAGTAACAACTATTTTGTATATTATTCTTTAATGTTCTTTTCTTTAAAGTCATAAAGAGATCAATTTTAACTGTTTAGGTTTATACATATAAGCAAAGTTTTCAAGTCGGTTTTTATTTTTCTGCAAAATTTATTATCTGTATTGTTCTTACGTGATATCCATACACTGATGTATAGAACGATATTAAGGTCAGGGATGGAATGGAATTCAAGTCTAAACTATCATACAAGACTAAAGCACGTACGTTATACGAAAAGTGTACGAAGCAAAGTCCATCTGAAATATCTTCACATAACCGAATTCCAAAACGTATGCACTGCTTTCATAAGCCGATAGCACGTACTAATTGAATTTTTACGGGTGTGCTTTTACGTAATCTTCATTTCAATAACGCTGGCCCTGTGCGGCTTTTAAGCATCTTTACCAGAATTTATTCCATTTTGTGAGAGCGTCATATAAAAAAAAAAT
Organism: Machimus rusticus; assembly: GCA_951509405.1. Lineage (NCBI taxonomy): Eukaryota > Metazoa > Arthropoda > Insecta > Diptera > Asilidae > Machimus > Machimus rusticus. Next base: position 9,307,036 of record OX608049.1, read on the forward strand.
GTTTATAGCCGAGCCATGTTCCAGGACCCTCGTCGGAATTTATTACCTTTTTAGGCGTTGCTATTTCCCATAAACAAATTTCTTCGTGACCTAGGGCTATTAAGCGACCGTTTATTGTGGCAGAGCCCCCGAGAAGCTCAAAGGGCGGCTCTAAGGATCCTTGGTGAAAAGGGCTCGAGTGGCTAGGTGCATTGCGAAGTGCTCCAATGGGCCATTCTTATATCGAATGTCTGCCATAAGGAGCGTGGTTAGTATCTTCTTTAAGAGATTGAATAGCTTTTGATTTGAAACGATGTGAGATGAGATGATGTAGGAGCCAGAAGGCCCTATTCCAGCTTCTTCTGGTCGAAAGTAAAGTGCTTTTTTATCCGTCTTTGAATGGCGAGAAAAAAAAAAAGTGAACACATTTTTTTCTCCGACAGGATGGAACAAAATATATACTTTAGTATATATCTTCTAGAAATATTGCGAATCTTTTTTTATTATAATTTTAATTCGCTGAAAGAGCGCCGGTAGGTCGGTAATAATTCAGCTGAAAGTACTCTGTCACGTTCACCTCCAAAATAGCCTTATTATGGGAATATATCTGCTCTGCATGGGTTCAGCAGTTTTAATAAATTTCACGGCAATAATTCACGTGAAAGGATTGTGCCAAGGGCAGACAGAAGTGGGATCCTCGATTCTCCGTTTAATTTAATCTAAGTAGTTACCGTCCTCAAAGGCAAATTCTTTCGTAAAGGTTGAAAATTTATCTTCTGGATATTCAGCCATTAAATACTATAAATGTCCGCGCTTTTATTCCTCCGGCACTTACTTTTTTCAAGTGTGTAGGAAATGTGGCTTTAATTAGAATTTACATATATACCTATGTATCACTTTGATATATAAGTAGGTATCTAAGTTACTTTTTGTTCTAAAAAACACTTTTTCGAACCGGATGGATGTCTTCATTTCGATGCAGCTTAAAATTTTTTCATCTACATACATATATCAAAAATTGCATATGTAGACAACTGGTGCCTTATTCATGAACTCAATTCGAACAAAAAGTGATTCGGTTTTTAATTTTGATCGAACATCGAGCGAAATTTCGAAGAATATTGAATTCATGAATACAATGAAATCGGATTCGATTAAAATTTTTAACTAATCAAAGTCGAAATAGGGCAATAGGAGTAATGCAATTTTTTTTTATCGAAGACAGTTATTTTTGTTCAATTTGGGGGAGAGCAGAGACAATAGACTTATGAACCGCCATCTTGAACTTGAATTCATAAATTCTGTAGGTAGATTTGAAATAAGCGACTCCGAAAACCCCCAAGTTCCAAGTTTGGTGCAAATCGCATTAACTTTAAAATTTGACACTCCGCCATCTTGAATTCGTAAATTCTGACAAATAATTTTTAGTGTAATTACTTAATAGAATTAGGCAATTAAAACAGACTAATGCTCCACCAATTCTTATACATATATTAGAGTAAAATTGATGAAGCTACACGAATTTAAAGAATTTTTGGATAATAAAAGAAATAGTTTACCTGAAGTTTTAAAGCGTGTTGTACCTTTTAAATTTTGAATACATAAATTAAAATTTGCTTTTGGTTTTGCATGAACTAGGATAAAAAAGACCGATATAATAAATTTTCCGATTTTCTAACCTCGAAAAACGTTTTTTTTTCGCAATATGTGCGCTATTTTGTTATTTTTTGATGAGAAAGGTTCCTTCTCGTTTATACCATAGTACTTCAATATTAAATAATTTGCCTTTTCTTTGTTTTCTTTTTATATGGTCTAGTTCGCCGAAATCATTGCTTCCGTCATTTTTTGATGTTTTTTTTTCTTTTTTTTTTAAATTGTAATGGCCATAAAAACCAATATATAAATTCAAAAAAATGTTTTGTAGGTACATATACTCTTGAAAGGTCAATAAATATACCTGCAAAATTTTAAAATGATATATTTGTTCTCTTTCTATAAAGAAAAAAGGTTTTTTTTTCAAAATTTGAAAGATAGAAGATCCCTTAAACGCCTTTTATGTCAAAGTTATATTTATTTTAAAGCATCCCAATTGATCAATCAGAAATTAGGTAGATTTTTTTTTAACGAAGGAATTTGGTTTGATAAATCAAAAAATAAAATTATGTATTATATCACATACTGAATATTTTAAATCTAGTTTTATGAAAAGGGATAAGAAGGCTAAAAAGTTTTTACTTATACATATCTTATTAAATGAGGGATAGACTGTTTAAAAGATTTTAAATTCTACTACTTTTTATGGTTATGTTTAAGAAAGGCCTCATCAAAAATGATTAATGGGTTTTCAAAGAAATTTTTTTTTTTTTAAAAGTTTGTTAAATTTTCATTTCTTGTCAAATCGTTGATATTTTCGAGGTGCGTTGCGGCATATCGTTTCAGTTTTTCTTCATTACATCGCTTAATAGGAAGACCAAGATCCGAGTAAAGCTGCGAATAAATTGCTTAATCCGGCGAATGATGAGCCAAGGATCTTTCTGCTGCTTTGTATTAAAGTTTAATACTCCGGGTAATTGCCCTTTTGTGAACTCCACGACACCAGTGGCACCCCCGCAAAAGGGAAGAAAGTGCGGGGGGGCAGGCTCCAGTTGTGCATTTACATTTTAATCTTTGGATATGAGTGAACTCTGGGGGTACGTAGAAAAACCGCCCCCGAGGGACCCGTTCCGGATTTACTCGGCTCCTTATTATAATCAGGGTGCTCCCTCTGGAAGGACATTCGGTAGGGATTTTCTCGCATTTTGCGGAATAAGTAGCTCCTCAAAAGTTCTTCTTGGGTGATGATGACGAAAACGACGAAACGACGACGCCTCCCTTCCCTCTGAATTATGCTTTTAGGGACGGATGAGATGCTCCTCAGTGGCTTAATGCCATTTTTATGGTAACGAGACACCGCTGACTTTGATCTATTGGTCTATTTAAGGTCCAATCGAAGGGTCCTTTCGATGTAATGGGTGGATTTCGTTTCTTTTTTAAAAGAGTTCCCTCCGGAGTAGATGAATCGACAGAAATGTGTCATCTTTAAATGAAGACAAAAACTGAAATGTCGACGATTTGGACAGTAGGTGATAGGGGTTCTCTTTTAAAGCGATATCGCAACTTAAATCTATCAAAGACTATTTATAAATGAAATTGAGAAGGTATTCTGCTTCGAAGAATTAGGTATTGGAGAAATTAATTTGAAAATCCCTTTTCAGAATTTGCTCTAATTTATAACTCCAAATACAGGCAATTTTTAGACATTTATTTTGGAGACAACTTTATAAGAAAATATACATACCTATGTGTATTAATTTTAATAGGTGTTTCAGGGGTTTTGAGGACGCTGATGTAAATAAAGAACAGAATATTTAAAAGTCAAGGTATATGTATTGATGAAAATGAGTAGGTATACAGAAAGGATACCAGTGATTCTGATTCTAAATTTGGTTACAAATTGTTTAAAATTATATCAATTTTTGTTTTTTTATATTTTAAGGCATTCGATGCTTTCACAATTTCGAAGAATCGAACCTCAACTCTGTCTTACGCGCTAGATTCTGACGTCAGAACTTCTCTCAACAAACTTGACCGAAAAATCAAATTAGGTATTATTTCTTTTGCCAACTAATTATATTCAAAAAATACGAAGTATCTTGATTTCTATGAAGATTAACTTCTCTCGAGGGTCCCGAGGTCGAGAGGTATGCGTTTTTTAATTTCAAAATCTATTATTAATTAAACATTTTTTGGATTGTTATTAAAATAAGTTTTCGAAAAGTAATCCATACTGCCATGGCGACTGTTTTAAACGTTTTTTTGCAACATATCTAAACTTCCCAAAATAAAATGTAGTTTATATTTTATTTTTAACAATATTAATAAAATATTCTAAAAAACATAAACACCTAATTGGAAGAAAATTAAAATTAAATTAATCAATTATAATTCAGGACAAAGAGATATCTTTTCGGCTTTTTATTATAACAAAAGAAATGCGTACCTAGGTAATAAACAAATCTTGTTATATGTATGTAATTAAAAATCAGAAAACTTTTGTAACGTCTATTTAACACCATTTTACTATGTAATTAAATAAATTATTAAGAGACCCATTAAAATGTTTTCAGAAGAAATGAATGTTAAGGTTCTATTTACTTGCATTCTTTACTTTCGTGACGTTAATAATAAAAATTTCACGCGAGCGAAATAGCTCGTTTCGAATTTTTATGTATGTCACCTCATATTAATCAACGCTAAGTGGGAGCACAGAAAATGCAGTGGTATGAAGGTTGAGGTGTATCTTTTCAGGTATAATAAAAGCGGAACGGAAAATTATAAATAAAGCAAATTATCCTGCACATCTTTGCGACATGATTGATGAGCAAAATGTTTGTAATGAATGTAAGCGGAGAAGGGTGTGACGGGCGAGTGCTGTTCCCTTTTTATTGATCACCCTTCCGTCGTACACCAACACCCGTGCAAGTGCTGTTGAATTAGTGCTCAATTTATGACAAGAAATGGCCACATACTGCCTAACACGCAAAAACCAGCAGCTACACTGGATACAATGCCCCGGCTCTGCAGATTACGTTTCGCATCAGGTGTTCGCAAAGTTTAATTGTAATAAATTACAGCAATTCTTGTATGATGTTAAATTAACTCCTATTTTTAGAGCGAGCAACACACACACACACACACACAAACATGCTCGCGTTTGAGGTTATGTGTACCACCATAATTCTGAAGGGTATAAGGACCTAAATGTTGCGGAAAAACCTGGCGAGCCCGCACCCTTTTTCAGGTGCCAAATCCTCAACTTTAACTCCAACTACCGTCAAGTGAGTCATATTGCCTTGAGAAATTGTTCTTTGTCGTACTTTTCTGGAAAATCTCCAGAATTACATATTTCCTGGAAGGAATGTGAGTGACACATGACTCCAATTACTACAAACCAGCAGAAATCCACACGTATCGGATTACAATGTCGTTTCGTTTCGTTTCGTTGCCAGGTAGTTTTGAATGGTAATTGCGGTCAAATTGGGCAATGTCGAAGTTTGAATCAGAAATAGTTGGCATAAAATTACGAAGGTTGAAAATTTTGTTTAGGAAGCTCATAAAACAATAAAAGCATTTTTTAATATTGATTAAATGAAATACTTCAAATTTATCTTATTGTTCAGTTTTAACAAAGTACATAGAAAAAAATATGTTTAATGTTTACAATTTTAACGTTCTTGTGTGCTTTATTAATTGTTGAAGAACACTATACATTTAACTAACACTAAAAACACAATTTCAATTGCAAAATTAAAATGTTTATCCGTTAATTAACAGATTCTACCAAGGAACATAACCAAACTAAATGAAAAAGCTTATTACGATTGGTTCTATGTAGATGGCGTTAACAAGTATAACAAGCACAAGCACATTTCTTTCTTTTCATCCGTTTTCTTCGACACAATTTTTACAATTTAAATGATAACTACCTGCTTATTCAATATTTTTAACACTCATTAAGGAAAGGCATTTATTTCTTTTAAAATGGTGAATAAAATAATATTGGTGTTTCTAAAGCTATTATAATCCTCTATTACTTGGCCTTAGGAAGCCTCGTCTTTAACGGCGGATGCTACCAGTGCGTTTATTTAAAAATGTCATCAAAAGAATTTTCATTCAGAGAACCTTCTTCTATATGACGCGGATTCCCTTAATGATTTTTACGTTTCCAGAATGATGTTTGTTATGGATAATTGTAATTTAAAGAGTAATTAAAGCTTATTTTACGCATTTAAATAAATTGAAATGTCTGTATGTAAGTCCCATACTATTTTTAACTCATTATATGCGTTCTTCTTAAATTTTGTCACCGTTATTGTTTACCTGGCCTAATGTTGATTTGTTTTGAAAAAACTAAGTGTTTATTTAATAAATAATTAATAATTAGCTAATTTATTCGTTCACGTTAGTCATTGACTAAACATTACGTCATTAAGAGAACGCCGCAAAAAGATAGATAAAACAAACATTTAACACTTTTTCTTGGCAAGAAAGTTTAAAAAGTTAAATACATATGTAACTATCTCATTGTATCTAAACGCAATTCAATGAGGATTAACCATCGATATTTTTCCTGTGTTTATAATATGCAATTATACTTCATAAATGACTACTTTTTGGTGTAAAGCTTAATAAACCTAAAAAATTACATGCTTTTAATTATTTATGATTTAGCTTATGCCTATAAAGATTGTATTCATTCAAATTTAAAACAGTTTTGCTGATTAATAATGCTTTTATTAAATTGTAAAAATCGTTTCCTTAATGACGATAACAAGTGACTTCTTATTTTAATATAGCTCTTATTTTAACAATTTATAAATTTTACAGCTTGTTCGTTTTCAATAATGGTTAATAACTAGTTTTGCAATGATCTTAGCTATTTTTAAAGTCGTAATATAGATTATTTTCTCGAAATATTCAAATCGCAAATTCGCTATATTCGTCATTTTGTGTAAGTAATATTTTTGGAAATTTAAATTAATGGCATTAATAAATCATACAGGTATTTTCCATATTTGATAGTTTTTTGAAATAAAAATAAGTTTAGATTCTAAGGTAGGTCAGAATCATTTCCTAAAGTAATTAAGATATATAGGTACATTGAAATTTGTAATTAAAATATTGAATTCCTTTGCATATAATGATATCGTAATTTCGAATTTTACGAGAAATTTTACGAGAAATTTGTAAAATAATCATTATCTCTGAGAAATTGAATTCCAACTTTTGAAAACTGCTTCTAAAAAAAAATTTTGAATTCTTTATAATTTTTCCAAGGATTTTTATTACAGCATTGTTAATTAATTTTAATATTTGTAGTGTTTATTTTAAATGCTGTTTAGCAAATTAAATTTTTGAAAAGCTTATAAAGCTATTTTATTGAGAAAATTTAAATAGATTTAAGAAGAGAATTTTTAAATGATCTAATCATCCCTGCATTTGGAAAGTTTTCTAAGCATGTTAAAAATTCTTAATTTTTATAGTAGGTAAGTACAAAAGTTCAAGGAACACTTTAATCTAGAAATAAAAATGTTAAACATTTTACTATAATGACCCAAAACCGCAAATCTACTCTTTATTTTATAAATTTGGGTACTCATATCCATTATCCTTTATCCGATTGAATCTTCATCCTTTTTATAAAAAAAAACATAAAAAAGTAAAATCAATAGCCATAATTGTCACATTTTAATCGCATTTTTTTTACAATCCACTAAAATGATAGCAATTAATTATTTATGAAAAGTATTTTCGTTGAAAACTGGGCCGTATACCAGGAAAATTCATCCAAATTTGCCAAAAAAATGACCCTTATCATCCTTTTAATTAGCGATCTCTCTGGGCACGTTTCATTATTCCAGACTAATGCGGAATTTATTATGCAAATTAGTTATGAATTTCGTGACTTAATTATGCTGTCGAGAATGCTTAATTTAAACGGACAGTTGATAGCGGTCGATTATAAATTTCATCGTGTCAACTTTGCAGTCAGAGGGATAGTGTCGAAAATAAAAATAAAAATAATATAAACATAATAAAACTGGAAGCTGGCAAATCATTGAGGCGTTTATAGAAGGAAATTCAAAATTTATAAGTAGATTTGAGTAGAAAAATTATGGAAATATACTGACTTCAAATAGTTTTGTTAAAATGATTTTTATATACATAATATGATATAATTTTATATTATTACTTGATTGAGATTTGAAGGGTACAGGAAAAGAACAAGGTAAGTCTTACTTGAAAATGATATAATCATAATTTTCAGTCGCAAAGGATAACCCAAGTGAATTTTTAGCAGATTTTCGACAAACAGAAACATTCAAACAAATATCTTTGATTAAATAACAAAATAATGTATTCAAAATAAGTGAGTCCAAAAAAGCGGAATAATAAAAGTTGAAATCTTTTATAATGCGGTGAGAAGTTTCATTTTTATCTCTGATATTTGAAGAATGAGGTAATTGTTTGAAAAAGTTCTGGGCAATATTTGGGCAATCGATTTTTAAAGCCTATAAATCGTAAACTTCATATGTTTTATTAAGTTTTTTAGATAAGAGGTTACAGGGGTTTCGAAGGATAAAAAGAAGCATGAATTCTCTATTTTTTTTCCAATACATATAATGAATGAAATATTTTATTCAAACTTTATTACATGTCATCATCATCATCATTTGAGCTATATACATATATAATATCTACTAACAGATATAATTTGATTATTAAATTTCAGATGAATCTATCATTAGTTATTGTGATAACGCTGAAGGAACTTTAATCTGACGCGTCACTGGAAATGAGGTCCCAATGGCTGAATTTTCAAAATTTCTAAATGAAAATTTCACATAATATTTTCCAAATATTTATCTTTGATATGTAAAACAATTTAAATAAAATATTTCATTGTTTATATTAGAAAAAAAATTAGAGAAGTTATGCTTTTTTTAGCTTTCGAAAACCCTGTAACCCCTTAAAGGGACAAAAAATTCAATATCCGAAGAAATGCAATTTTTAGGGTTCCGTACCTCGAAAGGAAAAAACGGAACCCTTATAGGATCGCTTTATTTTCCGTCCATCCGTCCGTCCGTCCGTCCGTCCGTCCTTCCGTCTGTCCGTCCGTCTGTCTGTCCGTCCGTCTGTCTGTCAAGACCCTTTTTCTCAGGAACGCGTGGAGGTATCAAGCTGGAATTTATATCAAATACTCAGGTCTACTGTCCCTTGGAGCTGTGAAAAAATTAAACTTCTAAGTTCCGCAAATTTTCGGCACTCGCAAGGGAATCAAAACCTACAGGGTACCTCCCGTGAACTCAGAATTTTGAAATTTGGTACGAAGCAACGTCTTATAGCACCGATAAAGGAAAAATTGCGAAAACCGTAAATTTTTAGTTACATCATATAATAAAAATATTTTTAATAATTTTAAACTTACTACCCCTTTCCTCATGAACGCGTAGAGGTATTAAATTGAAATTCATATCAAATACTCAGGTCTATAATACCTTTAAGCTGTAACAAAATCACACTTCTATGTCAACGCAATCAAAAGAAACAGCAATTTGGTATATATATATATATAGATATATTTGCAATAAAAATACCATAACTATGTCTCGATTGTCGTGAGGGGTGAACTTTTACTTATATACCTACAGGTTTGTACGGAACCCTCAGTGCGCGAGTCCGACTCGCACTTGGCCGGTTTTTTTTTTCTGTGGGTTCCGTATTTGGAGTTCTGGTGAAATGTTCCAAGAAAAAGTGTCTTCGAATTATCCCATAGCTTCCATCAATTTATTGCTTTTATAGGGGTAAGCATTTTGGCCAGCTAGTTAGAAAAATAAAACTGGATGGCTTTTCGATTTTTATCGTCGCAAGTGCAAGTAATTTTTCCTGCTGTAAAATTTAATGGGGACCAGTTTTCGGATGATTTTTCGTCAACAGTTGGAACAAAATGACTCCAGTCGCATTTAACTTGCAATATATGTCGAAGGAGCTCATTTTCACACTCCATTTTCTGTTCCCCGGTGTTCGATTTCATTTCGATTCGAAAGGCCCTAGGTCGCTCTCGGGAAGGAGTTTGAGTGGGAGTATGTTTTATTGAAAGGGTCCTTGACAGCCTTTTCATTTTCCTCAAGGAGCACCAGAATTCTTATCATCTTAAGACTCTTAGCGAGCGCAGCGGGAGCGCCCCGTTCCACGGGACGACATTTATAAATTGAATAACCGGAAATGTGAGGAAATTCGAGTTTCGTCGGCAAAGTTTGTAATTTTTTCCTCCGGCAATCGTTCATCATCTGCATGAGGAAACTTGTGTAATTTCGCCTAATGCAGACAGTACCTGCCTTCACTGGCAATATAAAATCAAATTGCGAAATCTTCGCGTCGCGTCGCGCCGCCCGCCGCCGCCATAGACGACGACGTTGTCGAAATTTTCGGTAAGAAGATATAAGGCAACTTAAAAAAAAAAAGGAAAAGTTGATCACGTCCACCACATAAATTCAAGTCGTAAAACTTTTTAATGTCAATATTATCGAATTCCTGGGGAATGTCCTCGGAACGTGAATCGTAAAAGTTTTTGTATCAGAATTAGATTACGTTTCCCAGCCATGGAAGGATTCGATGCTATTGAACTCGATCAAAAACATGACTTTCATTTTGAAAGTTTTCAAAAGAGAAAAACTTTTTCGATTGTTAACATCTCGGGAGTTCGGCCGACAAGAATTAGCAATTGTTTTACATCCCCGGGTTATGCGCTTTCTACTTCGGTTAGAGTTAGCAATTCATGTCAAAATTCATAAATATTTGATATTTTTTATCTGCTTTTCATATTGTTTGCATAGTTGTACTAATAATTCAAATTTACTTACAGTTATACAATTTTATTAATTCTAAGTTATGTCCATATTTTATAGTAAGACATTTGTACGATTATCTTTTCAATAATAATTCCTATAATTTTTCCAACTCTTCTCATACCATTTTGATATTTGGTACAAAGAAGCGGAGCAGGTACTATAAGAATTTGATTCGAAAATTAGAAAGTAATAGGTTTCGATTGAGCTCTTATTCACTTAAATACAGTTCTCACAAATTTTAAAGTTGTATTTGATTATTCCTTTAATATTTTTACAAAGCGAACTCATACAAAATAAGAATGAATTAAATTTAATTTATTTGTATGATATATTTTTAGTGTTCCGTGCCAAAATGAGAAAAACTATTTAATGTAAAAATTTGAAAATGTGAAGTATATACAAAATTTGAATTTAGATTCTGGGGGTAAATTGGGAAATGGTAAACACAATATTTTTTTTTTTCAAGAGCATCGTGTAGGATGTCAAATGAAAGCTTATTAAAGCATTTATGCAAAAAGGTTTAAAATTTTCTGTTTCTCTTTCTTATAACCAAAAGGATCGCTCAGAAAAATCTGAAAATAATCATATACATTATTGAGCATTAGTTGTAGATTGAGCCAAAATTACATATTATAATAACATTGATCAATTTTTGTAAACTTTATAACTGCTGAATCATTGGTTTTAGAGGAATTGTTTTAAGCGCACTCATATTATTTAAGACTTACATGGATAGTACCCGGCAAACCAAATGACTCGCTAGAAATTCATGAAAGAATCATTTTAACGAGCATTGTAATCGTTTACGATAGTTGCAAAAGCAGCTTTAGTATGATTTATTTCTAAGCATTGAAGTGATTTATTTATTTTCACAATTCTTTCTGTTTGCAGAGAACACCGAGTGAAAAATAATTGTATTTTCAATTAAAATCGAATTAGTTTATAATTTGGAGAAGATGGATGTGATGAAGTAACGATTTTATACCTTGACTTTTCTGACAGTTTAAAATTCCAATCAGAATGTCAGGCCGACAACATTTGCGAGATTAGAAAATTTTGTAGTTCTTTGATCAAGAACTGGATAAATATGTAGGTAAGGAGTTGTTCTTTTGTATTTGTATGTAAAGAACTCGATGAAAAGAATGTAGCTTATGACGGCGGCAACATTCTATATTTTCATAAAATTTGTTATCTTCCATATCCCTACCTATAAAATACAAATCAGAGAATTTTTAAGAAAATTTAGAAATATTTACTCATTAATTGTGCAAGTTATCCGCATTGTACACATGTAGATATGTATATATTGAATGGGTTTTACCAAACACAATTAATAAACTGCAAAATTATTATCACTTTTCTGATTTAAATAAATAATGCTGCAGAAATGGTAAAATTTACATCTGCTTTTTCATTTGAGTTTCTTAAATCGGACGTTGACACAAATGAAATGATTCTGAAATAAAATCACTATAGAAAGAGATCCTTGTTTTTCGCTCCTATCGAAGCCCCTTGTCTTCTATGTACAATTGAGGAAAACAATTGCTTTTAATAAAGAAATGACGATTTTAAAACGCTTTATCTCCCGTAACAATTGATTATCGATTCAGTTGAGAGAAGTGTTTATCGCTTTTAAAATTACCAGGAAATAGTTAACCTTTGATCCGCATATGAATTTCTATATTCATCCTCTCCTTTGTAGAGGACTTCTAAAAAAATATATATTTATATAGATAGATATATGCAACAAGAGTTTCTGTGTCGACTCTGGACAAATGTCGAACTATCTGACGATTCAGTTTCACTCTACGGCAAAAAGGAGCCTTTAATAATTTTTTGCCACCAACACCCGCATCCACAAAACCAGAAACTAACAGCAGAAATTCTATGAAAAATTCCATCGAAAAATCTAATTGGAAATAGGTCAATCGAGTGGCGGCGCGCCGTAGAGCCGTAGAAGAGGGCTCCCGGAAAATTTCACGCCGGGGAAAACCAATTCGGTTTGCGGATGGATCGAACTAACATCCTCGAACCTTTGCAATTTTCAAAATAAAAAAAATAAAAAAATAGAAAAGTTTTCCCTTCGATTATTACTGGCCTCTCGGGGTATTTCAAAAAGAAGTCTTCCGCCCGAGTTGCGTTGCGATGCGTTGTCAAAGTGTCGCATACTTCTCATATGTCCAGTGGACCGATTACGAAATCGCCTGTCCTGGCGATTCCGGTGAAGGGCTCCCGATTACGCTTTAATTGAAGGAGTCATCTATATGCTAATTAATTGTGAATTGATTAATTGAAACTGCAGCCGTCGGCCAACGAATGACGGTGACGACAAACGCTATTAGCAAATGAGTTCGGCTAACTCCCCGAGCAATTAAAGGGAAAGATATGCGATAATATTTACTAAACACATTTTAACGATATTTATTTTCAGTTTGGATTTAAAATTTCTCAAAATTCTAATGTTGCATTGCAAAATTCATTGGTAGTATAGAAAATAATTGAAAAAAAGCAAAACGTGCAATTTTTTCTTATACCTACTTGGAAAAGAGGCAAATTGTTTTCTGATGGAAATTAAATCTAAATACTCATCCCATACTATACCACTTTCAAAAATCAAGTGTTATTTTTAATTTGTTCTTGTGAATTTTCGAAGCACGTGGAAACATTAAGTGAACTCTTTTTAGTCGAAATAGGCAGAGTCCAGATTTCGTACGTGTTATTGAATAGAAAGGGGCTAATTGGAAACATTTTCCAACATAGCCAATTTGCATTCAATGCACGTTTTTTTTAATTCCTTTATTTACCGAGCAATTAAAACGCAATTTTTTAATATTTCAACGTAAAACCTATAAAAATATTTGCTTATTTATGGGTGCCTAAGTATCTGAATATATTTTAATACCTTCATATGGTCCATTTCCAGTTTCAAAGGATTACGAGATTTGTATGAAAATGGGCACCTATAGAATATTTGGAGTAGTTGATTGAAAATTGAAAGACTGAAATTTAACAAAATATTTTATTTAAAAAAATCAAGACAAAAATGAGTAGTTTAATGGGGTCCGAATATATAAATCATTTTAATTGATTTTTGGTAATACAGTGAAAGTCCCGTCGTTCCCGTTCCCGTCGTTATAAGCGGACATCTTTATATAGGTATAGCCGAGTTTTTAAAAATATTAAGATAAAATACAACTCTGTGTATATGCATTGTATTATATAAAAAATAAGTAATTCAAGTAGTTAAGAAAAACGAAAGTTAAATACAAAGGTAGCTTATTATATATATACCTATATATAAATGTCTCGATTATAGCTCACCTATGCCAATGCAAACATAAGATCACCTATGTGTCGATTTTGCAAAAAATGCGATCTTTAAATTAAATCTACCCCACTGTACAATTATTTTTCAGAGAAAATTGCTGTTTTCGTTCTTCTCAAAATTAATTTTTTTGTACATAAGAGATGTTGATTTGTCTATGTTATTATATTAAGAGAATCTCAATTTCTTTTCACTTTGGACATTACTTTTGAAGGCATCTTTAAATTTTTTTCAACATTTTTAAATTATAGACACAGTGAAATGCGATGGACCGAGACTTCTTGCAAGATCCACGTTAGCTTGACCATTTTTTATGCGTGAAATTATTGCAAATTTATCATTTATAGACAAAATAATTTCTTTTTAAAGATGTTGTTATTGTAAATATTTGTATTTAGCTATATTAAAATTAATTGAGATCAAAGACAACTATAATAAATTTGTGAGAATTTAAGCTATGTATGTATGTTATTAAGGAACCACTCACCAGATGTCGCTACAATTTTAGTAAACTAAATTGTTAACTTTTATGGCCACCATATATGGCTTACGACTATATGTTTGTTGTTTTCCTTATATTGGTACATTTGGGGGAAATGCATATGTCAGACAATATAGAATATGAATTTATATGCATACATATCTAACTCCTGTGTTCTTCCGGCACCGAGCTAGTTGGTGTCGAAATGTTTTTAACGATTACTCAAAATTAAGGCAAAATTAAAGGAGCTGTTTTATGATAACTTCTATTTACTTATTTTCTTAATTTTAACATATACATTGCAAATAATTTAATGTGTTTTTTCGCATGTGTTTCCCATCTCAACTAAAAATGGCCTCACTTTTCGACCGGTAATTGGCAGTCCAATTCTATATGTCAGTGTACCCGAATGTAACATTGTCGCGCGGATATAAGAATCAAACCAAAACCCATAGGAATTGGGCCTTATAGCAATACTAACTAATCTTTTGTTGATTATCAGCCAATTAATTGAATTAGTTGTTATAGCATTTTTAAGTAGTGAAATCAACTAAAATAGTTGAGAAACTAACTAATTTTGTAAATGTTTTTCTCACTGTTTTAGATCTATCAACTAATTTAATTAGTTGGCTGAAAAAATAGTTAATTTTGCTGCTCTTTTTCTTTCAGTGTAGTATAATGATAGTATGTATAGTATATGAACATAGTATGTAATTTCGGCACTGAAAATAAATAAAATTCCAAACGCCACTAGCGAGTCTACCTTTTTAAATTGGAACTTATGAATACTTTTTTCAACCATTAATAGCTTAAAAACGGTTGAATGATGGGCATTAAATACGGTTTTGATGATGACAGACGATGGAATCAAAACTTAATTGGTATCGTAATCTGATCATAATGTTGATAGATAAAAACAGCGTAAATAAATAAATAAAATTATATTTAAAAAATATGCTTTGCCTAGGGCTACATGCCTTAATTCGGCTCTGCTCTATAGTTTTAGTAAAAAAGAATTCGTATTTCAAATGGAATGATAAAAAATTCCCTTAAAAGAATCGCTTCATTTAAAAATAAAAGCTCCATCGTTTCCATAAAATCGCACTAAAATGCGTCGCAATCATTTTTGATTACAATCAGCTAGAAAAAGAGGGAAAAAGTGGATTTCAAAAACCTGGAGCAATATAGGGAACATGGAGTTTTAGTACTTTGTTCGGAGAGTTCATTACTCCGGGCAATTTCTAATGAAAGTTGGGTAGTTTTCCACCCCAGGAAAAAAAAAGCCCTCAGTTTACGGCTCTTATTGCTTTTGCTTTCGCTTTAACGTATTTTTTTTTTATAGACTTTCCTTTGTAATTGATGGAAACATGAACGGCTTCGTTCGCGCAACGTTGCACCGCGCTGTTCCTGTTCTGTTCTGCTCTATTCTGTTCTGTTCGGGGTGGAATAGGGCGCCCCGGTGCTGCGCATAATAAATTCTGTAACTTCCGACTTGAGGCAAATTTCATTTCGCGTAATTGTGTAGGTTTTCTCCGAAGTGGAACTTTCCGATGCATTTTGCATTATTCAAGATGCAAATGGCCTGTCTACTTGCCCGCTCACGAGAAGCAAATTATTGAGAAAAGATTTTCTTAAGACGGTAAAGTAAAGTAAATGCAAAACTTATCAATTTATTTTCGATGACTAGTAGAAAATATTTTGCATGTTTTATGTTGTCAGCACATTTTAGCCATATTTCATGTAATTTAATTTCTAAAAAGCTTGCAATTTTCTACACAGTAGTTGTGCATAAATTTAGCAGTGCTTTCTTGTTTAAAACATTAAAGAAACGAAATTTGTTCTTATCTCTAATTAAGAAGAATTAAAAATAAGTACATAGGGGTTTTCAGAATAGTTAATTTAAAGAAAAATGTTGATCAAGACCAAGTTCAGGCTGTAGATTGATTCAAACTCTAAACTTAAAGTCAATATGATTTGATTTTATAACCCTAAAATGTTTGGTTAAGATGGTATAACACGTGAAATACTTTCCTATTTTTTTGGTTTTTAATCCAAACTAAAATGCATCAGGATTCAATTTCCAGAACAGCAATATCATCTCAAAAAAATAAATTACATACATATTTAAAAACATTTGATCAAATTATGTTAATGTTATTAAAAATAAAATAATAAATCGTAAATCTGCCAACGAATTTTTTAAATGGTTTCGAGCCCTATTAACGGGCTTTTGTTTAAATATATTTATATTCAGGCATCATTTTTATTCGCAGGTTATATTGATTTATTAAGGTATTTTATAGTCATAAATGGAATTTTATATGCGAATGTGCATTATATGATTTTCTACGGAAATATGCAACAATTATTTTGTGGACATTATGAAAGCGAATAAAAAAATAGGTAAATTTATATAGTACAAAAAAAAAATAGAAATATCGCATTAAGGCGGATTATATTATGATGGCACACAATTTCTGCAGAAAATTAGAGCGAGACGGACTACATTTTACCGAAGATTATTAATGAGTAACACGACCAGCAAATGTTTTCCGCATTTTTTGCAGGTTCTGCATTTATGATTGTGTGCGTGCCTGGAAAATGTTCATCCATAAAAATTACTTGCCCGAAGTATATATTATAGGTACACAAACTATTTCATTGCAATTGGCACTATCAATTTGATATTTTTAAATAATCTGGTAGTACTATACCCCATAATTTTATGAAAAATTATCGTTGCATTGTCATTTTCCATTTTCTTTCAAATGTAAAACGCTTTCTTCCATTTCAGACTTTGTCTCTGTGCTACTAAATACTAAATCTAATAGAACGAGATCCTCCTCATCCATTTCAAGTAATAATTAATACAAAAATTCCATATATTGAAATTTTCTGACAAAATGAAGTGTCAAAGTTTGAAACAATGCTATAAAAATTAGTGGGGACTGTACATGCTTGACAAATTTAATAAACTATCCTTTTCATATTTTTTGCAGATTTTGTGTGCCATCATAATGTAAATCCACCTTTATCATTGATTTTAGGGTAAGTTGAATTAGAATTGATTTGGTTCTAAAAAGCAACTTTTCCTCAAAAAATATATTTTATTAAATGTAATATAGCTTAATTTTATTTTGTACTATGATGAGCCTATGATGTAAATTGTAAAATGATTATTGAAAAGCCTATGCAACAACTTGATGAAAAATCATGATAAATTGAAATTTATCTTTTTTATTAGCAAAGTATCTCCCTGGGCAGAATATCTTTCAGATATGAAATAATGCTCTAGACTCTAGACTAATCAATTCAGTTATCCTAGTTTATAAACATAAAATAAGAAGACATTAGTCAAAGATTCAATGGAAAATTGTGAGAACAAAAGAACGCGTTAAAAATTAAATTTAAAGTCAACTCTCATAAAACGTCTATACAAAAGGAAAACGCTTAAAACTTTTTAAACATTTTGCAAATGACAATGCATTAACGCGTCGCAATCCTGACGAAAGAGATCAATTAGCGCAACCGAGTTGATTAATGGGGACGACCAATAGAGCCATATTTTCATGTCAGTGCTCCATTGAGCCAAACATTTTTAGGGAGCTCCTCGCGGGCCCCCGGTATAAATTGCTCGTTGAGCTGAGTAATTAAATTAAGCGATTTATCATAACCTCCGGGGATTCCGAGCGAGCACTAGAAAATGGACGCTCAATTTATATTGTAGGGTTGAAAACAACCCTCTGATTTATGGATTTCTAACGAATTTTTCGCTCACTCAGGCATCAGCGGTGAGTGGGCTCTTTTCGAACATTTTATCTTCGAACTTTGTAAAATTTTTAATTCATTTAAAAAGTGTTAAGTTTGCGGTTCCGTGGCAATCTTCATCACTGTCGAAGTCATTTAAGAAAACAAATTGATGATCGTTGATTCTAAACTACATTGTTTCCAATTTTGAAACCTGATGCTTTCTGTTATTGTATTGATTCCTTGTATTGTATTTAACAAACAATTTATTTTTGTGATATGTATGTATAATCGAAAAGTTATGGTTTTCCGCCTATACCAAAACATTGGTCCTAAAAATAAGCAAACTTAGAGGAAATTTTATAATACTTTAATTTATCATTTTACAAAGATAAATGCGTGCTTGTTATGTTATGTTATTTACTTTTTAGATAATCTGCAAAATCACGACACATTTTGGAAAAATTTAAAAGGCAAGTATTTTAAATAAACGATTGCAAAAAAAAAATGTTGGTGAAAATTGGTATATGGGGGTTTTCACTTTCTATGATGGAAAATTGGTAGGTTTTCTTTAAACGTTTTTATAAACTCCTTGGTAAGCTAGGGCAAATGAAAAAGCTAGGTTTTACTCTTTTCACGGAAAAAAATTTGGATAGCAAAAATCCCCAACCATTTTACGAACGTTTTCGCCATAAAATCCACAACATATATTGAAAAAGCAGCAGTTCTCTTTAAAAGTTACAGGAAATAATGTCAACATTTTACGCTGATCCTTAAATTTTAGTTAGAATCCCTGTCTTTTTCACAAATATTACCAAAATAATGCACTATCGCAAAATCCATCGGAAAATACAGGGATATTGCCAGAAACGACGCGATATTCCCGACAAATTTTTTTCCGTGTTTAGTAGGTAATATTGAACAAAAATATGCAGGTGGCTCGTCGAATTTCGTGTTGGAAAAATTATTAACAAGTAAGTAATTTCAGAATATAATATGATTTAATTATTTTGTTGGTTTATGTTTATATTCGCGATATTATACCATTTATTTAAACATAATTAAATGGTAGAAAATGTTAAGGTTATTTCAGCAGTTTCGGTTTGAAACTTTGAAGGTCATATTGCTTTAGTCGTGCACATGCATTTGAAACAAAACACCATAAAATATTTTGAGGGTAGTTTTCAAACATCGTATTATCTTAATGTAACGCATTTTTAACGTTTAATGATAATTACACTCTTTTTGCATTTTGTTTTCTATTGTATACTGTATACATGATCGAAATATTTTACAAATAAAACATATATCATATCTTTAAGCACCTAATAAAAACACACTTACGTATGACAAAGAAATGTTGAAGAAAATAATATAGAAAAAAGTGCGTAAAATTTACAAGGACGAAGTGAAAATTTGTTTCTTAAATTTTATTAATTTACGATGTTTTTATACAATATTCATATATACATATAAAATTAAACATTTTTCAATGTAAAACACTTCACTATATTAAACAGTTAAAGAGTTTGCTAATAAAACATTTAATGTTTTTGATTTTTAAGCCCCCTGTAATGTTTAAAACTAGACTACAAGAAACAAACTGCTAAAAATGTTTTAAAATAACACGTTTTTAATTTTAACATTTTGCATCCCATGTGTAATTTAAATACATATAATTTGAACAGTTTGCAATATTAAATTTTGTAGATTTATGATATTATCGTTAATGCCTCATTCTAAGTACGACTTAGAGTATAATAGGTGGTACGAACTATAGGCAACCAGGTGACTTAAATGTACCAAAAGTAATTTTGTGAAAATCGTTTAAATTCCTATTTTGATAACATATTTTTGTATTTTGATAAAGACTTTTAATAGCTTAATAAGCAAAGTTTCAGTGGACGCAAATTATGTTGTTTAATTTAAATTGTCCTTAATTTTATATAGTAATTTTCCCTTAGGGGGTACGACTTAATCAACCTTACTCCACCTCAAAACAATTTGTTTTTCTAAAATACAAGCGAATTATGCACTTAAAGCTAAAGACGAAAGATCTCTTTGAGGACGATCAGCTCGCAATTTACGTAATAACCAAGGGAATTTCGAATGAGTTAAGACGCTCCAAATTTCTTACCTGTCGTTTCTAATTGAGACGACATGGGAACTTGTTTCATCGTCTCCGAAGCGATAAGACTCATTCAGGAAATAATTGTCGCATCCGTCTGCCGTCTTGCACGGTTATCTGAGCATCTGTTTTGGGGCACCGGATCCCGGGTTCCCGGATTCCCGGATTCCCGGATCGGGACTCGCTGCTCAATATACATGAGCACATTCATTACATTTTGTAACAAGGAGTAATTCCTGCAATTAGTTCATCGCTGAGGATAGACAGTCTCGATGTCGGGAGTTCATTAAGAAAAACAGCTTCTGCAACGAGCAATGGGATCCCTTGATATATCTTTCCCGGGGAATTGCTCTTCTGCTTGAGTTGGATCTGGATGGGATTTAACAGGGCGTTGTGATTGCGCATTGTTCTAGGTCAGCACACAAATTACTTTTACCATTCTGATTTGGATTTCTCTAGTGTGCTCAAAAAAAAAAGAAGCAAAATTCGCTTTGGGGCGTTTTTGCGGAGCACCCTATGCGTTCAGAATATGACCCAGTTAGGGCAAGAACCCTATATGCTCCGACGGCATCCGCTGCATAGAGGATTTTTATTGCAACTATGTGGAATGCAACTTTCTTGCTGTTTCAAGTACCATTGCTCGGAAATAATTCGTTTCTTCTCAAATGTGCAACAACTGAAAAACAGGCACAATAACGAACTTCAACTGGATTTTCTTTGACTTTGGCCAATTAGTGGATCTTCTTTTTATTTCAAAAAATTGTTTTATCTATTTAATTTATAGTATTATTTCTGTCTCAGTGCTGTGCACGTTGAACTTTATTATTTTTGATTCATTGTGTTTTGGGTATTTGACCAGGTTTTGTTTTAATCTGTGCTGCACCGAAAATTTAGAATTGAAGTTTTTTAAAAAATTAAGCAAATCTACTTTTATTTGTTTAGTTTAGATTCATTTATTTTTTCAATTCATATTTGTTTGTTGTACATCAGCTTTGTTCAAATATTTCAATATGGATAATATATTCTTACCAGTCAGCCTAAAAATGATGAGATCCTTAAGAAAATTAGGTAAATCATAAAAATAAATAATAAATAAAAAATACAAAACAATAAAATAGAAAATTAAAAAATGATGAATTAAAATATATACGTAGTATATATGCGTACACTTATGAACATAAAAATAAATACAGTGTTGTGCAAAACAGTATAAAAACTTAATTTATTTGTTTAAACATTTTGTTTAGTGAAATAAAAAACTAAATCCTATTTTTTCCTTGACTTCGCAGCAAATTCACAACTCAATAAAATTAAAATACTTTAAGAAATAACGATCTTCGGTACATGTCCGTATCAAAATTAAAGTAGATTGAGGTTTGCTTTCTATTCTTTTTCTTTTTCAGTGTTTCCATAAGTTCTGTTTTATTTCGGAAACGCTGAACTGAATTGAGATCCCCAAGTGATTTTAAACGAAATTCAAATCTGGTAATTGAGCCAGCAAATCAAGAACTTGAAATCCATTCTCATTTTTCAACTTCGATGTGTTTTTCGGGTCATTATCATGCTGAAACACCCATCGAAGCGGCGTTTCCCATTCGCGATATATTAGCATTTGCGTCCATTGTTTCCTTTATTTCAAAAATGACTCACACTGTTCACCGAAAAACAGGTCTAGAAAAAAATTAATTTTAATAAATATATTTATCCACTCAAAAACGCACCATTTGTAGAATTTTGTTTAAATTTCTATATTAATACAGGGGTGTTTTGTATCCGGATACCGACAGTGTGTATGCCCTTTCAGTAGATACCACAGTGTAAGTTGTAAGTAGAATTTTTGCAAGAAAAAGTGGATTTATTTTCTTGCCCATAAGTACATATTGCAATAATTTCTAAAATAGTATCTATAAGTATAAAAGAATTTTTGGTATAATTAATGAAATAAGAATTAATTCAAAATTAATTTATTTATTTTTCTTTAATAGAATACACTTTTGCTAAACTAAAAACTACCTTAAAAGTATATTTTAAAGTACCCTGAGAGAAGATAAATTCTTCTTTCCTAAATGCAATATTATTGTATACAAATGGAGCTATGAACTCAAAGCCTCACTATAGTTAGTTCTATGAAACTCTTCATATACGAGATTTCTCAGAGTTCAAAAGCCCTGGTAAGACGATATCAAAGCACAAAATATCTCTAATGAACATGAGTTGATGCATTTGTCTTCATAGACTTAAGACATTCCAGATATGCAAAGACATAATTGGGAGAAAGGAAATTGTCATAGAAAACAAAACTGGTACCTAAGCCTCTTCTGAATGCATTCTATGAGGTTAATATGAATTCTCTGGTTAGGCTTTCAAAAACCCGATGCGAGTTTGAGTTCCACATAACCAGAGCAGCAAACAATGATTGAAGAGTGTATGAGTCGTTAAATGACTTTGGATTTACATCTATCTGATGGCCACACTCGGTAGAATTTAGAAACATATTTTGTAAAGCAGTGTAAGGTTTGACTCCATAAATTTACCAGTGCCAAAACCAATGTTGATAAGGCAAAGTAAATTCTTTAACGTGTTTAAAGATTTTAT
Source organism: Machimus rusticus (assembly GCA_951509405.1). NCBI lineage: Eukaryota > Metazoa > Arthropoda > Insecta > Diptera > Asilidae > Machimus > Machimus rusticus. The sequence continues at coordinate 9,329,742 of OX608049.1, forward strand.
TTTTTATAATAGAATCCGATAATTTTGGCACTGATGCCAAATAAGTTATACCTCTGCAGTATGTATTTCACATTAAACTTTTTATTTAAGAATAAGTATAATTACTTATAGAAATCTTAAAGATATCCAAAAACTGATAACATAAGACAAATCCGGACCATTAATAGCCTCAATCTTTAGCTTTGACACCTTCCAACATCATAACTTCGGGAAGACTATGTGATTTCTTCAAGATATTTATGTATGTCCAACCAAAATGCACGGCTATCCGTTTTTCTATTAAATTCTACATATACATACAATAGACAGGAAATAATTACTAAAAAGAAAGCGATTTAGGATTACCTACGTGTCTTTGTTTTTTGTAATTACATTCATTATGTAGTTACAAAATATTCTGATCTCTTCTATTTATAAGGTTCATATGCTTTATTTTTAAATAAAATAGAACTTTTGTAAAGCATCTAAGCTGAGAGAAATTTTTGGATTAAGTTTTTGACGCAAAGTTGGTACAAATTCAAGACATTTTATTTTATTTTTTCGAAATAAAAAGTGTTTGATACCGGTAAATTTTTTAAGGCAAAATTTCCTGCTAAACCTGAACCGGAACCGATTTGACAAAAGTGGAGCGCAACGTCACCTTTGGTTCTATACCTTTCAATTAACAAAATTTTAGTTGTAATTTTACCCCAAAAAGTGTACAATTTATGTGAAATATAATTCAACTATACAGGGAAGCACACATACTTCCCGCAAAATTGAGCATTTGAGCAAACCCCTACTAATGGTGGAAATTGTGTCACCCTGTACAGGCGGGTTTGAAACATGGGGAATGAGGGCGTTATGGTGATTTAAATTTAGTAATATTTACTTACCGTAATTTCATGACAGGCTTTTGTTCGGGAACGAGCACACCGACCACACTGGCACCCGTCGCACCGCTCCTTTCCGCAATGCTTTAATTATTCTCGTTTTTGCAGCGTCGCGACGCCTTGTTCTTGTAATCCAAGGCAACGCGAGGCGGCGAACACGAGTGCGAGTAAATTTAATTAGGACTTCACCGCATCTGTGCTCATCACTGTAACTAGCCGTAAGCTAGCTAATTAGGGGAAAATTTTCTAGAATCTTTTAGGACCCCCCCGGATAATGCAGAAGCCCGTCCGAAAACCGTCCTCCAGGAGGGATGTAGTTAAAAAATATTTTATGTCCGACAAGCGAGACCGCCTGTAGTTTTTGGTTTAATTACATCCCCAAATAAAAATTTCTCTCAAAACAAATGTCGCCAAAATAAAAAAACAGGGGCGGTTTACCCGCAGGGCGATGTCTGAAAAAGTTTTTAGTGTAAATGTTTACCCCTTTTCGTCCTTCTAGCGCAGGGAATTTGCCTGCTGGTGTCTTTGAGCAATTAATGTTAAGGCAATTTATAAACTAATTAATTAGCTTGTTAGGGACCATGTTATGCATAGAACGTCTACGTGCAGCTTGAAGTAAGAAGTCTGAAAGTTAAAGTGTTGTTTCTTAAGTTTTACCAAAAGCAAACATAGACGCAAAAACTTAAAACTTAAACCTTTTAGCATTAAAACTTATTTTCTATTTGATTTATATAGAATTAAGTAATGGATTGATACAAATCAATTCAAATTTTGTAATTAATTAAACTTTTATATCACAAATCTTCTGAAAAAATTAAAATTCTCAATATGTATTGTTATAGAAAATTTGATTATGAGCAAAATTCCACAAGATTTGCGAAAATCGGTAAAGAATTTGATTTGATTACCGAACTTTTATTTTACGCAGTACTTTTGAAGCATTATAATAACACAGTTTATGTATAAAACCAATTTTGATTTTTTTTTTTTTAATTTTGAATCTTTTGAAAAGCCATTTATTTTTAATTTTGGTAAGTCCATAAAGTTCTAAGTCATATTCATTTCACCTTGGAATAACCTTGAAATTGTTGGCGCAGAAACATGAAGAATTATTTTCTGAAACAATTTTTAGGAACAGATTGAGTTTGAAGTCTCCTAACGAATTGTGATAATACTCTGTAGGAGTGTTTATATGGAGTCAAACGTGACCAATATTTTACCACCATTTTTCATATTATGATACAACAAAGTTTCGTTGCGAATTGTATAAATACCCTAAATTAAGGATATTTCAACCCTTTAAACCGTTTGAGTGCTCCTCTTTTCTTGTGAATTCAAGCTGGTTGCACTAGCGAATTATAATTTTCTCACTATTTTCAAAAATATTAATCGATGTTGTTAATAAATTTGATAGACCCTACTTTTTATATGTTTTTTTTTTCTTTAACACAGTTTTTGTGATCTAATTAGTTACCTACGTTTATTAATTTTTTTTAGATATACGCAAACTCATTCGCATTTTTGGCACATGCTCACAAGATTTGTTCCGCACTCAAACGGTTAATCTAAAAAATTTGTCAAGAATCTTTGAAATTAACGAATTAAAGGTAAATATGTTTTTCCACTTTCTACGGTGATGAGCTCGTATTTGTCTTACAAAATGAAAAACCGAATAAAAGTAAAATTTTTCTTATTTCTTTTTCTTTAAAGTTGAAATGTTTAAGTTTAAGATAAATTTGAAATAAAAATCTGTTGTTGAATGAAATATTTTGTGACTATAAATGAAATATATTAAATTTAAAATAAAATGTTTATCTATGATTTTTACCCTTACATATCTTAATTTATTATTGATTTAGTTAAGCAGAAATTTATGTCTCAAATACAAAATTCTCTTATCCTACAACAAAATCCCAGAGTATGTACATATATTTGTCAGCGTAACTTTTGATTTGATTGGGATCATTTTCGGGAGGGTTTAATATCCTTTTTGAAATGAGATTAAACTTCTAACTCTGATTAATTTAAGTATCCCAGAAAAGTCAAGTCTTCCGAATATCCCAAAAAAAGAAGGGAAATAAATTGAAAAACGAAAGACTTCTTTTTTCCGCTTTATTAGATCACACAGCTGTTGGGTCTTAAAGTAGCTTTAAAAGGGATTATTTCTGGAACGATAGCAGCATATTACATTACTCTTGGAGTGGCCATTCACCCGACCATTAGTAATTTAATTGCTCGTCGAGGGAATCATCGGTATCCAAACCCAGAAAATCGGGCACTATACTGCTCTAAAATCGTCGGCTACGTGCCGAGCAATTTATTTACTAAAATGGAAAGCATTAACACACTTTAGACTTTAGTTAGAGTAATTCACCTGCCTTAAAATTTAAACGGATTAGGTCCTGAAAACCAGCAAGGGTTCAAAGCGCGCTAAATCATTTACCCAGTTCGAAGGTTTTTCTTTTGAAGGGATGGTCTCGGTCTGGTCTCGGGGAATCCCCCAAACTTAAAAATGTATTTTCCCTTATTTAAAAATTCCCCAAAGAGGTGTGGACGCCTTTTCTTAACCTTTCATCAGGAAATGGAGGTGCTTACATCCTTCGAGGGTCAATTGTCAGAACCTCTAATGGAGGTTATTTTCCACGGGTGTTCCGAAGGGATGGCACAGGACCCTCCACTTGAACGGCTCCTTTCCTATCTCAGCCCTCACCCGGAATGGTTATCTACTGCTCAAAGAAAACTTCTTCCTTCGAATGAATCACTTTTATTGATGTGATTTAGTTGAAACTTTTCAGATATTATCTTTCATATCACGTCTCAGTTGAAAAAGTTTCCACCTTAAGAGAAAATTGTTGCTGCTTCTGAATTGAACGGAGCGGGGGAATTATAAGGACGAAATGAAAAACGAAAATCTACAATATAAGAAATTTTCACGATTTGGTAAATAAACTGGAGGTGCGACCGGTATGGCGGATACAAATGGCATTGCATCGAGATACACCCTGTAGTTTGCATTTTCTACACTCCGTAGAAATTATATTTTTAAATGAAAAACTACAGAAACCTTTAAATCCTTACGTAAGATCCGTGAAGAAAAATTTTCCTTTCTTAAGAATAGAAATCGACATAGCAATGCATGTCTTTGAAATCTTTTTTATATAAGAAAAGAAAATTGCATTACAAAGACGTTTTCTGAAAAAAATCGTCCATCTTACTGAAAACTCTTTTTGTTCATTTACTTAATTAGCACAAAAGGGTAAAGTATACTCGTTTAAAATTAAATTCTGTCTTCAAATTTTAAAAAAAGCGTCTAAATCATAATAGAAGAAGAAACAGTACGGCAAGTCGTAATACACATATAGCCGACATAACCCAAAATCCCAGAAAATTTTTGATACATATTCATAACATAATTAATAAATAAAAGTGAATTGAGATAACTTCCGTGAAGTAGATGTATTCGAAGTAAGTATCATTAAAAGTTGTTCAGTTTTGTAAAAACCATTTCACGATGACCTTTGATCAAGCTCATAAGGTTGTTTAATTGTGAAATTTGTATTTGTTTATTAAATTATATTTTAGGACATGTACTCTCTTTAGATTAGATATTTAATTTATAAAAGTCTAATCAAAAATTAACGGGGGAAGACTAGTCGATGGTTATAAAAAAAAATCCTGATTTAATATTTTTGAATCTTTGAATATTGTTTATTTATTCTTTTCTTTTTTTCAATATTAATATTATTTAATTATAGTAATGTTTTGCGAAAAGGTTACGATGAGAGTTATGAAATGACGTAAGCTCTAGATTTTGCTGTACTGATCTAAAATAAACGGGACAATTTTTGTATTATTTTTAACATTATCTATATATGAATTATTATTATATGAAACTAGAAAATTTAAGAAATTGGACACTGCAAAAATTATGTGCTTCAAAAATTGATTTACTTAAATGAATTTTAAAACCTTTAGTTTAAAATGTACAATTGATGTTAAGATGTTTGTAAAATTTTAGTGCGATTGATAAAGAGATTTTTGAATTATCGCTTACGCTAACTTTAAAAACATAGTTTAAGAAAAACACTTTTAAAGTTAGAGTTCAGCCTAAGAAGAGTAAGTACCTAAGCTATTTGATGTTATAAAAAGTAATTTAAATTTAGTTTCCAAACTATATTAATATAAAGAACATATGAATCAAGGCTGATTCGTATTTTTTAAACATTTTTAATTTACAAGTATGCAAGGTATAAACCTGAGTAAAATGGCCATGTGGATTTTGGAGTTTTGACGAATTCTAATTGTTTGATCAAAAATTCTCACGAAGGTATTTTTAAACTTACTTGTTATATATAAATCATTGTATTTTTGAGAATAATTATAGTAGAAGAATGAAAAAAGGATTTGTAAGCTGAAAGTTTTTGGTAAGAATTAAAAATGCAACTAAAATAAATTCTTGATTGTGTTTTGATGAAACATTGAAGTTTTATTTTACTTACATTTAATGAAGTACATATTAGTATAATATTATATTTAATATTAAGACTTTATTATGTTTAAGCGGAAAACTTCAATTTATTTTTTATAGCGAACGTTTATATGAAAAGTTAAATATTTCAAATCTCTAGAAATTGTTTTTTGTAGTAAAGAAAGACAAAAGTAAAGTTAAAATGCAAACATAATAAATTCAGCAAAATCCCAGAGAGAGTCGTTTCGAATGTAACTCTGCTTGGTGTAGAGATGGAAAAGCATTAAACTGGGAGACTATTACTAGAATATTTGCAGCTTTACTTAAATAGTCCAGAGGACATAAACCGAAGAGATCCACTCAGGCACTGGAGCTGAAATTGAAATTGTTCAAACTAAACAAAATTTTGAGGAAGTGTATTTGAAGTAGAGCTCGAGGATATTTATTTGACGGCCTCCTTCCATGCAAAAGGATGGAGATTTGAAAACACAGCGGAGTCAACTGAGATTTTATGTCCTCAAAAAGGGAACAGGGGACTCGATGGGGCCCGGAAGGTTGTCGTACCTTCTTCGGAACTGGGGCTTCATAAATGCCCCCAGAGTCCTTAAAAATTTAAAGCGATCCACCCCACCGTGGACATGGGTTTGTATTAAAAGGCCGTAAAAAGTCCTTTTTGCCACAGTAGCAAAGTGCATTTTACACCCGTTTCATATACCCTGCAAAATTTCAGCTAGTTTCCCTCTTTTCACACAACCCGTCAGCAGAGTGTAAAAAATTCCATGAAACTTTCAGCGTCGCCTTTTGTTTTCGGGCTAAGGACTTTTTAATTATTTACTCTTTTTCTTGATTTATATTTCATGAAATTGAGGCTTATCCCTTCCCGAGCGCCCGGGTCCTCGTCCGGCTCGTGGTACATAGCCGCAAGTTTTAATGGTTCCAGGATTTTTTCTCGAATTATTTTCTTGCTTCCCTTTTTTTTTTATCCCAGGATAGAAAGTGGAAACAGGACCAGGACCAGGACCAGGACCCGGACCCACAGGAGAAATATGACAACAGCGACCGACTCGAAAGCACACTCAACAATACCAAAAAAAAAAAAGTTTTTTGATTCAAATTCAGGGAAATGGATGAGCAAAGTTCAGGAGAAAGTTTCGTCTACCCGGTCCCGGCTTAATGAAAGTTGTTTTCACTTTCTTTTGTTTTCTTGCCTTTTGCATTTTTCGCTCGCATCCCGAAATTTTTATGCTACTTAAACCCTGACGCCGCGCCGCTATGCTCTTCAGCATTAAAGCAATATTTTTGCACGAATTCCCTTTTTCTTGTATAATTGAGTTTCTTCGGGGATGGTGCCCCGGCGGAATGAAGATTTTACAAGTGGTGTGCTTTATGTTTATAAATAGAAAATTAGTAATGTAAATTTATCGAATTTTATGTCGAGATGTTCTAAGTTTATTTATTTTTTCGTATTCGATTACACGAAATTCAAATATTTTCCACAGAAAAAAAAAACTATTCCCACTTCTCACCAAGTAAATTACAAAGTTGTAAAGTAATCATTCTTTTTGAAACTTAATTCTCTTCTCTCTCTCTCATTCTCGTCTTGTCTTATATTAGGTACTATTCTTTGAGAGTAAAATTTGTCTCAGTTAGTAATGGGAAGTACCAAAATATTATTCAAATTCTGACTTAAAGAATAGTAAAGTAATTGAGAAGTAATTAAAAAAGAATATTATGATTAAAAGTATAAAACCCAAAAAAGTTTGTTAGAAGTAAAAATAAATAAACATAATAAAGTAATAATACCAATGGTCTTAAATCAACTCATAATTCATGAATAATTCTTTTCAATTATATTATTTTTATTCCCTTCGTTAGTCCTGTAATATAATGGATTGCAAGGTACTAGTAATGCCTAAAATTTAGTCTTTATTACGAGAGTGGTTAATTCCTTAGTTTCTTGATTTCTGTTTAATTTGAGGATGTGGAATTTGTTTTAAACAGTACCACGTCAAAATAATATGTGTATTTTTTAATCAAACCAAAGTTTTCTATAATTAACATGACTAGTAAAATATTTTTAACTTGAAAACGTTGTTAAATCGTTCGTCCTATTTTGTTTTCGATATGAATGGAAATCTTGTTGCAGTTCAATTATAATAACAAGAAAATTTAGTTGTCTTCTTTTCCATTATTTAACTTAACCAGAAGACGTATGTAGCTGCTTTAAAAATACTTCTTAACCTAGAGTTTCCTGGTGAATGTTACTAGAAATCATGTTAGGTCAAAACAAACAAAGCTTTCTGTTTTTTTTCGGTGTGCCAATTTCCATTCAAAATCAAAGCAAGGATAAAAATATTTATTTTGAATATAGTACACTAATTTAATTCGGGAGAATAAATGTAAATAAACATCCATCCAATCATCTGAGTTTATTGAATAAATTCTTACAGAAAGATCGTATCATGCAGTAGACGAATTCAATACGAGTTTTAAGTGTAAAGTTGTTTATTTATGTCTTCATGAATATCAAGGAAACCAATTTGACTATCAAGATGCAAAGTTTCTTGCCTGAGAGGCTATTTTCATATGGTAATGCATTTTGTGAAGAGAACAAGAAAGTGTTAAGAAATGCCTTCAGAGTAAATGATTACACAAAACGTGAAATTTTCTTAGGTTCTTTTAGAAAATTTAATGCATAAATTTTTTTTTATATAATTCAACTTTTTTTTTTAAATCGAAATTAATGATTTCAATTTTCCGCCATATGAAACCTGTACCTATGTTTGAAATGAAAAACGTTCTTTTGATTTATTTATTTATCAGAAAGGCTGCATTGCATCATCGTACCGCAGTTTTATTAAAATTTTGCTTAAATGCAGTCGTGGTGGAGCTTTAACCACTGACATATAGAAATGGACTATTCGTCCCATACAAAATGCCTATATCGAGATGGTGCACTTTCTCGTTCCCTCTTGCTCACACCATTAACGAATTTTGAGCAGTCAGCTGTGGGTTTGAATTGTTTTCAAATGCATTTTTGGGGCATTAGTCCGTTTTAATTGAATAAATCCATCAAGTAATTACACCAAAAATTATTAAATAATTCCTTTTGTATTTTAAATCCCTTTAAAGTAATACAAACATGAAATTACCCCTTTTTAAGATACAACTGAATTTTACACAATTTCTAAGTTTTCAGCAGAAATTATGTAATTAAATTATGAAAATCAGTCTTTTATTTTATGTCTGATTTACCGACAAAAATTTCACAAAAACCACAAAAAATCTAGGTGGAGTCTTGCGGCGAATTATTTCGGAATTAATTGCATTTATGTCCTTTTAATGTAACTAAATTAAGTGAGGATTACATCGAAAACGCAAAAGTGCTCTAATTGCTGCTTTTGAGTTCTTAAAACAGTTGTTTAGCGATATAAATAGCATATTTAGAAGAGAGCACTTCGACGTTTTGCTGAGAGTTTTTCAATGAAAAATGTCTTATTCCACAAACTTTTCGCCGCGAAATTATTTAAGATTTGATGCTACTTTTAGGGGAATCAGATTTAAGCGTGCAGGCTACAAGTAAAAATACATATAATTTTTAAATTTGCCGCCTTTTGAAGCCCCCTATCTCGCCTAATGCGAAAGAAATAGGCAGATATATGCCTTCTATATCTGAACTCTCCTTAGGTGAGAACTGTCAAAAGGGTGCACCATTTGAGACAGCAAATCGAGTAGTCCATTTCTATATGTCAGTGGCTTTAACCCTTAAGCGGGCGCGTCTTTTGAAACGGCAGCGGTCGCGCGTAGTCCTTTCGACCTTTATTGTTTTAAGATATTTTAAAATACGAACTATTAAAAAAATATATAATTTATATTTCATAATTTTAGTCTTTGTCTTTTGATCTTGACCACTTCTTCGATAATTTCATCCGGTTGATGGACGGTCGATTTGGCGCCACAAACCCGCTTGAAGATTAATAGCTTTTGAATGTTAGAACATAAGGTAAAAAAGATTTGGTACTTATCGTAGCGAAAAATAATTTTGTTTTAAATTTCTTATTCATCATCTAAAAGCTGTGTGCTAATAAGGCTTAATTTTATTTCCAAACTGAACGAAGTCTTCCTAATTATCGCATATAAATTACCTGCTGCGTTCCCGACCAGATTCTTTCAAAGGCTCGTTAATTAGCTTTGATAAAATTGCGAAAACCATGGAAACGATGAAAATACAAGGACTTCATAACTCCTAGTTAAAAGGACGCAGCAGGATACGAAATTTGGTATGCGGGGCATGAATCATCTCACCTAATTAATAATTCAATTAAAATATAATTTCTTCCCTTTTTTCCCACTCATATTTTTGATGAGTATGTTTTCAGGAACATCAACAGCAAAATTTTGTTTTGATCTAATTCGCACGAGCGTTGATTGCTTCAAAAGGATAGAACAAATATATAAATAATAAATGAATAAAGTATTCACAATTAAAGATCCAAGGCCCTGGTAAGAATGTCTTAATTTGTCTGGTCCTCGTTGACACTCTTAACTTTTCCGGTTGAAGGCAAGGAGACGGAAATCACTTCGTTACTAAAGCGACAAGACTCATTTAGATAATAATTGTTGTGTCGCCTTTCCTTTATTTCCCTGTCCCGGGCCCGAAACCCCGTCGAAGGCTCTAACTCTTGAAAATTGATTGAGATTTGCCTCGAAGTCCTGAGTCTTGGTCTACTCATTACTAAGAGAAATTCCAGCAATTAGTCCCTGGGAAATGGACAGACAATCCTAAGATATCGGGAGTTCATTAAGAAAAACAGTTTTCACATCGAGGAATGGCTTAAATTTATCTTTTCGGAGATTTCTGCCATCTTTCCTACTCTGGACTGAAGAAGGCTGAGGCTAGGGCTTCAATGTTTAACACACCGAATAATTGGGGCCGACTTGCTTTTAGGTCAATATTTGCACGGGTTTATTTTTGTTACTATAAATCCTTCGTTGTTTGATTTCTTGGGGAGTAAGTTATATATGTTCAATAACTTACCGGATAAAGAGGTGTTTTAAGGGGATTTTAAAAGGTGGAGTATTTTTGGGTGTTTAGTGGAATACGAGAAAATAAATTACCTCCATGTATGCTTGTATGCTTGTGCGCGCGCGTGTTTATGTGTGTGTGCCTGTCTGTATGTGAACAAGCATACATGCACTAATCCATGCATGTGCAAGTGTATTGTATTTAAGTGCGCATACTTGTATGTATGTATGTATTATGAGTGAGTGAGTCCTTATGACAAATATGACTCCTTACATAGAATATATTCAAAACGCATTTATAAAGGCATCTGTATGTTACCAAATATAACAATTTTCACCTCCACCCCCGCGCCTCCACTTTTCGACCCCCAATTTTTACCTCTGGGGATGAAGTCCTTGGACCTTCTCTTAGCCCCTCCATCCTCCACCACCGCCCTCCGACCGACGGTCCAATCATTTAGACATTTACCCTTTTTTTGTTTCATGGTAGCTATTTAGGTGGTTCCAAACGTAATTCATTCAGTAATTTAGCACAACACCCATCAGTTTCACGTCGACACAACCATTTCCGAACCCAAACATAACGACGACGACGATGACGAATGGATTTTTCACTTTCAATAACATGGAATGCAGCCGCGCCAAGACAAAGAATCAATAAATTATCTTCAATATCTTTATTCATTTTAAATTTTAAAAAACATCTTCATTTTGCGAGAACCAGAACTCAACTGACAATTTCAGTAAATAAATTTCCATTTGCCCCGAACTTGGCAAATAAAATTTGGTGATAATGTTTGACTCAAATGTGAACGGGTGTCAAACATTTGGCAATGGGTCCCAATCAAAATTGTTTGCCAGCAGTTTGCTAGCAAATAAAATGGTCAAATATTTGACCCAATGTCCCTGGCAGAATTTTCAAAAAAACTTTTGTGAGAGACTTACACGTAAAAATGCATTTGCTGAGAGACATTTATTTTTTATATCCTAAAATTTTTAAGAATTCTGTAATACACATACCTTTTCTTTGAAGTCTGGTTTCATTAATTCTTCTGTCGTCAAACAATAAGCAATATTTGTTTAAGATTAATTCATACAGGTTGGTGAAATACAACGAATAAATAACATAATATAATTATAGTCACTTACCATTTAGGATAACATTTTTAATTTTTATCATTTAACTGAAAATGTAAAAATTTCGAAAAATACCGCCTTTTGAGTATTTTTTAAATTTTAGTTCGTAATAGTTTTGATGTTTTTCATACTTAAAAAGTATTGGTGTTGGTAGTTTTAAAACTAAGCGACTTCAAAATTTTTATGACTTTATATAGGTAGTACATATGTATATGTAAGTATGTGTGAAAAATGTTACTATAAAAATTATCCATTAATTAGGGACACTGTAAAAAATTCAATTCTTAACTGATTTTGTTCATATTTAAATTTCAATTGTTATTCGTACTCAAATTTTTATGAAAGTTATAAAAGCTTGGTGAATTTTTTCTTTTAAGAAAATCTCAATCATCAAATATATATTTAAAAAAAAAATGTCGGATGTCTTCTTTCAGATCGTGAAAATTACGAGCTAATTGAATCAGCCTTTTCGCGAAATCCTTTTAAATCCCCTCTGAACCCTATAAACTGGTCGGGGGTGAAAACTTTTTGCTTAGCTAATTGTATTTTAAAAATGTAGCGGTAAGGAGCAGCTAAATCGAAATACAGCGCCTGATTTGATTTCCATGCGCTCATCATTCGAATCACGTACCCCGAAAAAAAAGAGGAATTTCTTTAGAGTTATGCCTGAGTCCCACCGAACTTTACTTGATGAGATTAGGCTTTTACCCCCTAAAATGGAAGAAGGGCAGAAGTTTTACCCGCCCTTTTCTTCTTAGAGGAAATATATCTATATATATAAAAAGAAAACTGGAGGATTTCTTTTTATTCAATAAAGGAAAGATGATAAGACGTTAAAAGTTCTTCAACCCGGCTGAAGGGACCAAAAATCTTTTCGAGGGGAATTAATCTTTCGTTTTAATTAAACAAAAGCCCACCCGTTTCAGAATAGCGTGAACAAGATGATCCCGGAAGGAGTTCATCAGTAATCCTAAAGGGTATTAATCAGATTTAACATGAAATTTAGGAGCCAGTTTGGAGCTTCCTGGCGGACTCCTTCTAGGGGGCTCTATTCGATGGCATTGCTATGCCATGTCACGTCGCAACCGGCACGAGGACGAAACGAAAAACCAAAGCTGGGAAAATGTCCTCGACAAGCTTGCAAGAGCTGTAAGTCGAAACCACTCGCCTCCTTGGAGAGTCCCCATCCCGAAAAATAAACAGGATATACATGGGATCCTTGGGATCGGTCTTTTCCCATAAAAGATAAAATGGCGTGATTCTGATTAATTCCCTGCCCCTGTTCCTTTAGCGAAACTTTATGGCACTGTGCCACATAATTTTCCACTCAATAAAATTACCGAGCAGCCGCTGAAAAATGCCTCAAAGGACTCCGAATTAATAGTTGTTGCGATATTAAGTCCTGGTTAACGTCGATTAATTGCCAAACGCTTAGCGATTCTGTTGGCACTGATGTAATTTTTGTAGTTGAAAATGCTGCGGACCTAGAACCGAACCGTCTGGGATCCCGTCCAAAAATATTTCAAGACATCCCCAAAAAATCCCTGACCTACTTGGACGATAGAAACGTACTTTGGATGCAGTTTTTCCTGGCACATTAAGACTCTCGTGCTGCATTAAGTTATTAATTATGACCCAATTCTGGTGCACAGATACTCTCAGGTTTCCATGGGAATGATAAGGAGCTGCTTTTCGAATTGAAAGTTGAGGAAATGGAACTCCTTAATCACTTAACCATAAAAAGATTTATTGCCTCTGCAAACATTCCTTTCGAGGATGATTTTTGCGACATACTTGTAACCTTTAAAAAAAAAAAGAAAACACGAAGTCATGATGACATCGTTGCATATTAAGCAGATTTTTATGTCCGTAAAATAGACACGAAAAAAAGGGACACAAGTCCTTTCGCCGCCTTCTACTTTTTCCCCCAGGGCTGGATAATAAAGTCGACCTTTTTTGTCACAGCTTTTTAATTTTTAACAAATCATCATTGACCTGATGAGATTTTCATGAAAAGGTTCCAACAACAGATAAAAATGTCCTTCTTTTTTTTCGAGTATAAATATATTTTCATGTAAAATTTACGCGAGGGAAACCAATGCAATCCTCGCCTAGGAAAATGCCTTAAAAAATGAAACAGGCTGGGACTCAGTGGAATTTCACCACAAATGATACAAGGATTTTCGGGATTTTCCACCCTGAAAATGTTGGCGGTGTCCCTTTTCCATGAAAGGTAAGCGAGGCTCAAATTATAATATCAAATATTAAATTCGAAGCAATTTACGTGAAAAGGCAGCGATGTTTAACCCTCGCTTTTATTCATAAGAAGTAAGAAGCATTCCACTTCTGATTGCTGCAGAATCTTGAGAATTTGTGGAATTTAATAGAATTTCTTGAAGTCCCCACTCAAGGAGGAGGTCTACTAAAATATTTATTATATGTATATAAGTTCTCCTCTTAAAAGCGCACGGAGACGGTTTATTGTGCTTTGAAGGGTGAGAATTTTTAAAAAGTATATTTATTATTAAATATATTTTAAATCAGTAACCCTGGAAACCTCTTTTACACTAATTTGATTTTTTCTTACAAATTTTTTACTCGAGTTATTTCAGTATCTGAGCTTTAGAGTTTCAGATTTTAAAACACCTACATATATAAAATATAAATATATATTTTTACCTATAAACTTATTTATTAATTAATATCCATTTTAACATGACCCTACCATTATATGTACTACACTATTAAAGAATGCTTTCCAAAATTTCAAATTTTAATTAAGTAAGGATAACAATCGCTAACACTTTAATATAAATTAATCCTCCAAAAAACGTAGAATTTATTAATTTTAAATAATGACATCTATTTCTATCCAACAGATCAGAGGCAATTTTGAAATCTTTTGAAACTAGTTAATTTCAGGTCGAATAAAATGCTATGCTATGCTATATAGTTAGATATAAAGAAATATGTATTTTAGGATTTTTCAAAATCTATTCTGAGCATAAAATATAGGGAATGAAGATTTACGTGGAAATTTTGTTATTTTTGTAGTTAAAATCATGAAAAATTAATATTAATCCTGTTGGTTTAAGAATGACGTGTTTCGGTGATTTTGGAAAATAATTCTCTAAAATAAATTACTAAATCAAGTACTTACCTAGAAAATAGATGTGTTTCGTCAATTTCTATAAAATCGACACTATATAACACAATTTCAATACCATATGCACTCAATTTATTCATATTATACTCGGAGGAAATTAAATATAAGCATTGAAAAGTAATAATTAAATTATTTACTGAAGTTGTTCTATCTTAACTTTACAACAAACTCACTGTACCGAAAATCTGAAAATGTGAAAATTGAATTGTAAATTGGAGTGAATTCGAAAATCATTTATAATTAATAAATAAACTGAAAATTTCAAAAATTTACTCGTTTTTACAAAGTGTTCTTTTAGTTCCGACAATAATTTAAAAAGTTAAATCACAAAGGCACAGTTTCAGTTTTCCAGACAATTAGCCGAGACAGGAATCAAAATCCGACTAAGGAAATCGATGCAGAAATTTCGACCAAATAATCCGGGACTCACACCAAATTTATGCTTTTCTTCAAATTGGCCGTTATTGGGATTTTTGGGGGACATGTTTTCTTAATACGATTGAAATTAATTCGCAAAATTGTTAAATATTATTGAAGAAAAATCGATTAATACTCAGTTGAATATTTTGTTTTATATTTCGACTCGACTCAATAATTTGAAATAAAGTTTGGCTGAATTAAATTCTTATTGGACTCACATGCGTGATATTCAGCTATTGAAATTTTTCCAGCTGAAAGATGTAAACAAGGCCATAAAAACTTCAACTTCGGTTCGGATTCTGCGTTTCCTTTCAGGCGCTGGGAGAATGCAGTTTGTTTTTATTAAATTATTTAGAAATAGTTAAAAAGTAGTTTTTGCAAACAAGATAAAGGCAGAGATAACTAACTCTGGTAAAAGTGAGAAAATCCTACGCTGAAAATGCTGCGATGGAGCCAGATGTCTGAAATCCGCTGATTATGCCTGCCCTGCTAAGAAAATTCAGGATTAATTTATTATCGTGTTTTGAGATCCATCTTAGAAAGCAGTTGCAAGGAGATAATTTAATTCTTTCCCAGGTATTTATAAATTAAACCTAGCGAAATTAATTAATTAAAGTAGGTATAATTTTAGAATAAGCCGAGAAAGTAATAATTCATTTTTGGGCTTCAGTGTTTAGACCACAAAAAATTTATTTGTATCCAAAGTATTGGCTGTTTTAGTTTTAAGTGCGTCGAAGAAATGTTTTATATTTATTATAGGAGAAGTCAGAAAATTTATTTATTGTATATAATTGGAATTTTACGTTATTTCGAAGATTCTATTATATTCGAGGTTTTTCAATTTGAGAATGGTGAATATGAGTTATTTTGTTACGACAGGAAGGATTTGGCAAAAGGTGGAGTAACACAATTATTGATAATGACAATACGTTTATTAAACCGAGCAAGTATTATATAATGGCAAACTAAGGAAATGGCGTTCAGAGCCAATAAAAGGTACGTGCGCACAGGGATATGAATCACAGAAGTGTGCGCACGGAGAAAGACGGACTGTGTGAAGTTGGCGGCACGTCATGATGACGGCTCGTAGACTAAAGGCTCAAAAGGAGAGGCTTTACATTAAAGCACTTCAACACTTCCCCTCGAGCCGCGCATCGTTCAAGCGTTTAATCTCGATCGCTGATCATCTGGAGCCCCGCTGCCTCGATGCACCAAGCATGTTTCTGCTTAGCAAGTCCCTTCGTCAGGAAATCTGCTACCTGCTGCTCCGTTGAAATATGTTCGAGAGTAATGTGCCTGTCCTTAATTACGTCTCGAACAAAATGATGTCGCACATCGATATGTTTACTCCTGGAGTGAAAAATCGGGTTTTCGGCAAGACGCAATGCGCTCCGATTATCGCAGTAGATCGTCAGGTCAGCTAGATCTTCGAACCCCAGTTCTCGCACAAACTTCTGTAGGTAAACGGCCTCCTTAGCACACTCGGTCATGGCCATATACTCGGCCTCCGTGGTTGATAAAGCCACTGTCCGCTGCTTCCTGGTGTCCCATGACACTGGGCTTCCATTCAGCAGGAAAATGAATCCTGTGAATGATCTGCGGTCCTCCGTACAATTACCCCAATCGGCGTCCACGTATGCACGAATAGGTTCAGGCGTCGCCTTGTATGAAAGCCCCAAGTGCATACTGCCCTTCAAGTACCGCAACACTCGTTTTGCTGCCTTCCAATGCTCCTCCCCGTAGCAATTGTTAAATTGGCCCAACTGGCTCACGACGAACGCAATGTCAGGTCGTGTTGTCGTCGCAAGGTAAGTAAGAGCTCCCATAAGCTCGCGGTAAGGAAACTTCCCGTTCTCAGCTTGTTCCTCCGTCTTCAGCAATCTCGTACTCGGTTCTGCTGGGGTCGCCACCGGCTTACAATCAGCCATACCAAATCTGGAGAGAATCTCGGTTATGTATCCTCGCTGGTGCATGGTTATTTCACCGGCTCGCTGGTCGAACTCCACTCCTAGACAATTCTTCACGTCTCCCAAGCTCTTCAGCTCGAATCTGTGAGACAAAAATCTCTCCACTTTAGAAATCATCTTTTGATTGCGAGAAGCAACCAACAAATCGTCCACGTAGACAGCGATGAATGTCGTGTCTTCCCCTGAACCAAAATGAAAGAAACATGGGTCCGACACTGTAGGAACTGCTCCCATCTCCTTCAGGGTTGAATTCAGCTTTTCATACCAACTTCTCCCGGCTTGTTTCAAACCGTATAATGACTTCTTTAGTCGGCATACTTTGTCCCCACTTCGCATCTCTCGCAGCATGCGTTCGGCCCTCGTTCTGATAGAACTGCTACTCTCCCGTCGAATGATCTGTTTTAGAAATTGCTCGAAGTCCTTCGGTGGTTCCATTAAAATTTCCTCCTCAATTTCTCCGTTGAGATATGCAGTTGTGATATCAAACTGCTGGATCTTCATTTCATTTCGAGCAGCAATTGAAGCCATCAAACGTATCGAGCCAAAACGAGTCACTGGTGCAAACGTTTCGGTAAAATGAATACCGGGTTTTTGGCTAAAACCCTGAGCGACCAATCTGGCCTTTCTTCGCTCCAAATTCCCGTCAGGCTTAAATTTATTTCGCAGTACGACTCGGCTTCCAATCACCTTGCCTTGATCCGGGCGATCAACGAGATCGAAGGTGTCGTTCTTTAGGATTGAAGTAAGCTCGATCGCTATTGCCTGTCGCCAGTCGCCTGCATCTGCACTTGCCATTGCTTCGCACATCGGGATTTCTGACAAAAATGCATGCTCGACATTTCTGACATCTTCATGTCTTTCAGCACATTCCTGAATCGCATCAAGACTTCGCATTCGGAACAATTTTCTCGGTCGGCCTCTACGTCCAGTTCTCTCAATTCTAGGACGACCCGGTGCAGCCCTCTCGTAGATCGGTGATCCATCGTCATCTCGTACAACATTTCTATGTGTGTTCGAAGGACCCCTTTCAGCATCGTCAAAACCATGAAAATCCTCTTCTTCCTCACTTTCATTGCTTGGAGACACGGCAACGTCGTCGGCGACAAAATGATCCTCATCGACTTCTCGCTCAATCGGCTTCGGCAGATCCTTGCCCCGCAATAAGGACAGATCCACGTCGACGAACCGCTGACCCAACGATGAATCCTCAACATTCCGGCGAGTCGGAAAAACCTCATCATTATTAACATCGCCTTCAAGAAATCTTACGTCTCGAGTTATTAAGACTTTCCGCCTTTCCGGGCACCAAACGCGAAATGCTTTCGAGCTAGTGGGATATCCAAGAAAAATCCCCTCACATCCGCGTTTGTCGAACTTTCCCCTTCCAGGTTCTCTATTCTTGTAGAATACTCGGGCCCCAAACACTCTACAATGAGATAAATTGGGTGGTTTTCCCATCCATGCCTCGTATGGAGTACAGCCATTCAGGCTACTTGTCGGCAGACGATTTCGTATATAATTTGCTGTGTTGACAGCCTCGGCCCAAAATGAATCTGGCAATTTTGATTCCAAAAGAAGGCATCGTGCAGCATCCAAGAGAGTTCGGTTTTTTCTCTCCGAAATGCCATTCTGCTGAGGATTATACGGAGCGGTCAATCTCCTCGTAATGCCCTTTTTTCTCAAATGTTCTTCGAGTTCTCTATTTGTGAACTCAGTTCCGTTATCGGACTGGAGGCATTTAACGGACTTTCCCTTTTGCCTCTCAACAAGAGCAATGAATTCTATCGTAGCTTTTGCTACATCAGCCTTACTCTTGAGAAACCTGACCTCGCACCACCTTGTGGAATCGTCGATGAATTCCACGTAGTATCTGGCACCGCCCAAAGATTCCGCCCTCATCGGGCCACACACATCGGTGTGAATTATATCCAGGATGCCAGACTTTCGGCTCGACTGCTTCGGGAATGGTGTTCTTGTCATTTTTCCCTGAAAACAAATACGGCAGTCCACCTTACCTGCTGGGTATTCAGCTCCAATACCTGTGATCCGCCCGCTGCGCACAGCGCTGATGATGTCACGTACATTCGCGTGTCCTAATCTACGATGCAGCAACTCGATGGGAACTTCATGATTCTTCTGCGCTGGGCAAACTGCTCGTGCCTCGTTGTCAGACCCTCGAATATAATAGAGGTCGCCAACTCGAACAGCACACAAAAGCACGTTTCCATTCTTGTCTTTTACGATCGCTTCGTTTCGTTTGAAGCAAACCTCGTTACCGCGGTCGGTAATCCTGCTCACGGACAGCAGATTTGTCCTTAAATCCGGAACCTCCAATGTGTTCTCTATCGAAACGTCAGTCTTTTTACCGTACACGTCCGCGACGAACCGAACAGTACCTTCGCCCGTGGTTTCTGTCGACGAATTATTAGCGAGATTCAAAGTACCTGATTTCGCAAATTTGTTCCCGTGGTATTGCCCTAATTCTCTACACATGTGCATTGTAGCACCACTGTCCAAACACCAGTCGCCAGGTCGACTTTTAATTTCGTTTGACATTTTAAGGCACACACCGTTCGCGAATTTTTCGCCATCGTATTTAATTTTACTTCGGCATTCCGACACTTTATGTCCGACCCGTTTGCATCTAAAACACCGCAACTCTGAGTCCTTCCCGCCGCGTTTCTCGTAATTCATTTTACTGTTTGTTTGTTTCTTTTTAAACTCGCGCGGTCCGTTCCTACTTGCAATCATTGCACCCGACGATCCCTCACTCAAATTTCCCTTTCGCGCATCGCTTTCCTCGATAATTTTTATACGAAGCGCTTCTGGCGTCGGCAATTCGTCCCGCGACTCTATTGCGCACCGAAAGTTATCGAAATTTGTGGGCAGACTGTACAGCATGAGAATCGCGAGCAAGTCAGGGTTGACGTCTACATCCATTTCCCCCAACCTGTCAACGGAGGCAAAAAAATTGTTCAAATGTTCACGCACGTCACCACCGTCGGCCATCTTGCACAGGATGAGACTTTTCAGCAATGTTGCCTTTCTTGCAGGCCCCTTCGACTGATATATATCTTCAAGCCTGACCCACATTTCCCTTGAAGTTTCGCAAGCCTTTACTTGCCTCAGTTCTGCTGAACTGATTGATAAAATTATTTCGGACTTAGCTTTTTGGTCATTCCTGACCCACTCGCTCACGGCATTTTCATTTTCAGCTGCCGCTTCGGGTCTTACCCTGCCACCATTCGTGTAATCCCACAAATCACACTTTGTTAAAACAGCCTGCATCTGCAGCTTCCATGTGTCGAAATTGTCTTTATTTAAAAGTTCAATTCTCGATGCACTCAAGCCGCCCAACATGGCGTCGGCTTGAATTCGAGTTCGTGCACTCCCGGGAAAAGAAAAAAAAATGTTCACGATTCTTGTTCCTCACGGGGTCCTGGGCCCATAACCTGTTACGACAGGAAGGATTTGGCAAAAGGTGGAGTAACACAATTATTGATAATGACAATACGTTTATTAAACCGAGCAAGTATTATATAATGGCAAACTAAGGAAATGGCGTTCAGAGCCAATAAAAGGTACGTGCGCACAGGGATATGAATCACAGAAGTGTGCGCACGGAGAAAGACGGACTGTGTGAAGTTGGCGGCACGTCATGATGACGGCTCGTAGACTAAAGGCTCAAAAGGAGAGGCTTTACATTAAAGCACTTCAACATATTTTCGAGATATTTATAAAAATAGTGTCCAATTTACAACGAAAACCATAT
Organism: Machimus rusticus; assembly: GCA_951509405.1. Lineage (NCBI taxonomy): Eukaryota > Metazoa > Arthropoda > Insecta > Diptera > Asilidae > Machimus > Machimus rusticus. The sequence goes on from OX608049.1 coordinate 9,350,569, forward strand.
ACAAATCAAATGCCATTTGAAAATATTTCGATTGACTGAGAATTTTCCTTAGACAAAAGGCAGTAAAAATATAGCAATATAATTTGTGTAAATTCATATTATTTTTGTTTTAATTTCACATTTTTAGGGTTTTATGTTTAATAGCCGGTTCACGTTCACAGAAATATTTAGGTAATTATTTTCATTGCCAGAACCAAAATTGGCTCAAGGAGTACTATCAAACAAAGTGCTTAAATCATTAAAAGAAAAACAAAAAACAAAAATTAACATAAGGTACACAATTTCTTTAAAATATAAATTAACTTTTCAAAAATATAAAACATTTCTTATAAAAGGTAATTGTTTATTTATTGTAACACTTCGAATTTTAAATTATATTTTTATTTTATAATTCACTCGTACTGAATTGTATCTTAAGTTTAAACTATGTATTTCTTTTTTTCACCATACCTGAAGAAACATTAAACTGAAGATCCTCTCACTTATTGCGTTGGGCTGCGTCAGTTTTATTACTTTTTCAAAATTAAGAACGTTACTTTCCATTCTTCAGTATTAAGTAGTTTGTTTAAATCTTTCTTTTCTTTAAAGCGCTATATGCAATAAGGAAATGTCTTTTGTTAATTCGGTTAATTTAACAGCGTTGTTTAAATAGCTTTTATTATGAAAGAGAAAATAATTCTAAAAAGGGTAATTGTAATGCAATGTACCCCTTGGAATTTTCTCAAAATAATCTCACTTTTATGTGCTAAGTACTGAAATTGGGTACTGTAACCTGGCGACACTAAGTCTTACACGTTTTTGTAAGCAACTTTTAAATCTGAATCAAATCGAAAATGCTCCACAGTTTATTTAACTTCACGGAGTAACCAACCTTCGAACAGTTATGAAAATTGTTATACAAGGTCTTTTGAAGTTGCTGACTTACTAATTCAAAATGTAATGGTTATAAACATTTTTGTCCGCTATATTGAATGAGCCATTTTGAATTTTGAAAAATCTAACAGTAGATTGGAAATCAGTGATCCCGAAAACCCTTACATACAAGTTTCTAGATGAATTTGTTCTAAAACGGTTTTTGCTTTTTTTTCACTTATTTATTATTTACGATATTTATTTCAACATTTCATAAATAATTATAGTGACTTTATAATTATTAGGATGCTTTTATAAAATATTTGTATTTTTGTTCAGCACAGGAAAGATTTGTTCACCAATGAATAAGGGTTTTAAATTACAATTATTTTTTGTCTGAAGATTAATTGAACTGATGCTGCATAATTTTAGAATTACATAATATTTCCGCAGAAAGATAACGATCTATGTTTACGCTCAGCCAATTCAAATTGACGCAAATTTAATTTATACTTTGAAAACATTTTTAAATTAGAATTCAAGGGAGAAAATTCCCACACAGAGGCGTTAAACTTGAAAGGCGAACTTTTTTCTTCTTCATTTTATATATAAAAAAAATAAAATGAGCCAAGGCAACAGTTTGTTGCCCTGTTGAAAGATGAAGACGCCTCTTAATTTTATTTTTTTTCGTATAAATTTCTAGCGAACGTCATTTTGTTAAATAATTACGTTTTCTTTACACTCAAAAGCTTCCTCGTTTGTGTTTTATTTTTGTTAGGATAAAACATCGTAAGTACTGCCGCTAAAGTACGAGCTTTACATTTTAATTTTAATTGCGTCGCAAATGAATTACAATTACTTCTAGGGCGGTAGACATTCATGTCGTACTTCGCTGGCGACATTTCACCTGCTTTGAATATCAAAAGGGCATAGTTCTTTAAGTAAGATGAGGAATTTAATTCGCGTGTATGGGGGAAACTGTGTCACAGTGCACACAAAATGCGAAATGCTTTTAGATTTTCGGCAAACATTTATTTATGTTTGAGTTCAGGTAAGAGAAATGTAATTTTAGAAGTTCTAGCAAGAATTGCATAGTATTAAGTACTTAGAAGTCCTTAACTCTCGTAAATTATAATATGAATTGAAACAAAGCATAATTACTGCAATATAACAATAATAATAACTTGTTGCCTGTTTAAGACTCAAAACTTATTATTATCTAACACATTAAAAAAACTTTTTAAAAATATAGTTGCTTTTAAATCGAGAATTTTATTTTCAAAATGAACTAACTTTATGTTTTTCTAACAGAACCAAATATGTATATAAAACGAAACAAAAATGAAATTTCGAGAAATTAAATATTCAGCCCTATTCTTGAATACGTTTGAATTGAATTGAAAAAAGCTTACAAAAGTCCTTTTTGGAAAAAAATTCTTAAAATTCTCACAAAGTAATTTTAATTATCTTTGATTTAAATTAATTGTTCAGCACATAACACCAAAATAATTCGATTGGATTTTTCGATCGGATTATTTTAAGCATTTTGTTTGTATGAAATTAATTGAAATCAAAGGTAATTGAGAAGAATTTGATTAAAAAATTTTAATTGAAGTTGATTAAGGAATTTTAATTTAAAAAATGCTCCTCTCTTTTCGATTTGATCTGAACGGAAATAAGAATAGGGTCGGCCTCTTATAATATTTATTAATTTACTTGAATAAATGAGGTACAGTATTGATTGCAGAAAATACTAAGTCTTACAATGATTTATGTTATGTGAGTTAAGAAGTTTATGGATACATTTCTCAAAAACCTCAAAGTATTACTCAAAAACACAATTTTATAATATTATTTCTTAATAAAAATTAAATTACGCAATTTTTCCTCCTTAAATAATCTGTTTTTGAAGAAATTAAATAGTGGTACGAAAAATTAAATTGACGAAATGTGTTCTTTTAAACGTTACTCTTTCTCAACAGAGTAAACAAAATAAAATGTTCTTTTTTCGATCACGGTTTGTCCTTTTGGGAACTACACAGAAAAATATTTTTTCAATTTTGATAAGGAATATATGCAAATAAATATGCAAGTTTTATAAATAACTATGCCAAAATTCAGTTTTCGTATTGAAGCCTACTTAATAAATTGGTTATTTAGAATTTGGAAACTTTCTTAAAAAATGTTTTTTTGCGATATTTTGTTCCGAACGATAAAAATTTAAGACATATTTTATTGAAGACATTACCGAAAATTATAGAAATTTGTCTTATCATTTTTTTCAATTTTGACTATAACATTCAATTCTCAGAGACATACATATGTATTTCGGTATTTTTTTTAAAGAATGGGATCAATAAGTTTTGGTTAAAATTTAACGAAACATCAATTAAAATTTAAAGTGTAGAGTTCACATCTTACTTGTAACGATTTCAATTTTCTATCAAATTCAAAAGTATCTTTCGCTGCCGCATGTACCGAAAACGGTACACAAATAAAAACTCGCTTTCAGTAAATGGATTTTTACGTGTAAATGTGAAAGCCTTCTTGAAAATTCTGGCAGGGAAGGTGTTTAGGGACATAATACTCCTACAAAAGTAAAAAAGGTATTTTTGTATTGTCCAACTGTCTCTTGTAATCTAGATTTGAGATGATTCTACAAAATAACCCTAGAAATAAAAATATTGATCATGGTCGTAGGATCAGCCTATGTAATGTACACTAATTAAAGCTTCTTATGCAATTAATTTTAAAGAGAACACCAAATGTAATTTGATATTCCTGAGATTTAGCTTTAATTTGCAGTCTAAACACGATACCATAATTTATGCCTTAGTGAAAACATTTTGATTTAAGGCAATTTATCGATGGAGGCAAAATTTCAAAATCAGTCAACATTAAAGCAGATATTCTCAGAATTTTGCTGAAATAAACAAACCCCTTAGCGACATTTTGCTCAGGGAAGCGCAAAACATATTTCATTGCCACTTTTCATCAAGGTAAGGGCTTTAAATATTAAAATCGAAGAGATTTAAACTCTCGGGAATTGTCATCGTACACTTGTTAAATAACACTCTGGATTCAGCTCATATGTGCACTGTAGCACACATGTATATTCTATGAAAAAAGACATTTTTGCCGATTTTTGCAAGTGACATGGAGGCTCTGAATTTAAAAAAAATATATCATCATTTCGCTGACGGAAATCTGTGAATTATACGCTTCGTTGATATTTTAGGTAACTGAAATGACAATTTTCTGTCATCCTTAACTAGAAATTGGCGTCACGATGAAGCGTTGTCATTCGTTCACCTGTATGAAAGGTTTGTTAGAACAAAGTTTAATAAAATCTAAAAATATCTATCATCCAACCAGATTTGGCTCTTAATTAACACCTGTATTTATATATTTTTTATATTTTTTTAATAGTTCAAAGTTTTCGAATTATGATGGTGTATGCTCTTTTATTACGTTAAAATTTCTCAAATTTAACTGCTGTTTTGAATACAGAACTATTTCTGTTTTATTTTATGAACGTAGAAAAGACCATGTGAGTTGTAGTAAAAAAAATGTTAAATGGTCCAATTTATCTTTGCTGAGGTAAAAACCATCCTAAATTTTACTAGATAAAACCCTCTTCACTAGAAAGATCTACGTTCGTTAGATAATTTTCGAGATAAATTCGTAAAAGAGAGAAAAAGGGTGGAGTTTTTGCAATCATTTAACTTTACTCGCCAAACGTTTTGTCTGTCTTTTCAGAGAAGTACCAGACGTGAATTTTTCATCAGATAAAATTCATTTCATTTGTGAGGTAAAAATAAAAGTGTTATTTTCCAAACATTAATTTACATTCTCTTTTCTGTGTAAAAAAAAGGAAAATTAATATATGCACTTTGTGTAAATTGCGTAATTTCCTGGCAAACACAGTGTAAATTTTATTTTTCATTTATACCCCCAAAACGCCTCTCAAATGGAGGGAAGAGTTCACTTAATTTTCAGGAAAACTTTTATTTACAGCCACTCAGCCCTGCAGACGTTTTATGCTCTAGACACTAGAGTTTAAAGAGAGGACGGGGCTGAAGGGGCTCCATACGGCAGTGCCATATTTCTACCATGTAATCTCCTAAAATCCATTCTAAACGAAGATACGTCCAGGAAATACAGTCGCCGAAATATACAACTTCTCGAAAATCTTGTGTTATGTGGACAACATTCCTGGGAAGAGGGATGACAATCCCCTGGGTCTCGTCCCCCCGTGCGGTAATCCTTTGGGGTCCGAATTTAACGACGTTGTCTTACAACTTGCCCAGACGGGTCATACGCCCGCCCTGCACATCCCCGGGATTAAATGGCTTAATTTCCGCTTTGTTTCAACTGCTCAGCTCGACCCCGCCCCAAGGTACTTTCCATAGACGACGAAACGTTCTGGACACAACGACTTCAAGATCTCGCTATTTTGCATATTTAACATTTATGGGATACTCAAGATTTGCATTTAGGGGACAATTTTATCCTGTACCCTTCTGCAAGTGATGTTCTAATAGTCCAGAACGGGTTACGATTGTCCATCGAATCGCTTTCCACTGCAAATAATTGCGTTTTACACTGCTCCATCTCCAGCCCTTTTTTTTTTAAATTCTTCTTAATGACTATTAACTTTATTATTGAATTTCCTTAGAGAAAATTGGTTAAATTTTCTTGTTCTATTATAGTTGCCACATATTTGTAGAGCTTTGTTTGAAGGGATTATATACAGATCAACCTAATGAAATCGATCTGATTTTTGATTTGTTTTAGAAACTTAGATGAAAAAAACCGACCAAGTGCGAGTCGAACTCGCGCACCGAGTGTTCCGTAAAAAATTATATTTTTGATGTAACTACAAATTTACTTGTACTATAAGACATTGCTTCTTGCCAAATTTCTTTTATATTTTTATCTTTTGACTACGTTGACTTAAAAGTTTAATCTTTTCACAGCTCCAAGGGATTGCAATCCTGAGTATTTGATAGTAATTTCAATTTCATACCTCCACTCGTTTCTGAGAAAAAGGATCTTGACATTTAGACAGACAGACAGACAGATGGACAACGCAGTGATCCTAAAAGGGTTCGTTTTTCCTTTTGAGGTACGGAAGTATAAAAATTGATAAAAATCCAATAATGGTTTTCGTCTTGAAAATGTTAAGGTATTTGTAGAAATTTATGTACTAAAAAATATTTAAAGATTCGCCACAATGCAATCTCCGGCGACGTTTGTTTTCGGCGATCGAAAATAATTAAAAACAGCTCATCTGAAATCAAAACCCAAAGCTGTCTTAAGACCTTATTTTAGTATGTAGTATTATGTAAACTAAGTAAATGTAAATTGGGTTTGCTTACCTACATTTTGTTTAAAGATCTTCACGTTTACGATAGCACACATGTTTTTGAGTAATTTTGAAATGGATATCGACTGCAATTTGGTCAATATCGTGTTACCAAATAGTCCAACAAATAAAGGGTCTCAATTCGAAAAAGAATACAGAAATTATTGGTTGTTGGGGTCAGAGACCACGAATTTTGCAAAATCGGAAAAATCAGTATTGTGGAAAGAGGTAATTTTCGCGGTCAAAGGCTCAAATTTTTAAAATTGAAAAACATGACTAATGAAGGTGATTGAGGGGTTTTCGGGGTTGAAGATCACCAAATTTGCTAAATTGATCCGATTCAAGTCGATCTCGTCGAAATATTCAAGGTCAAAGGCTCGAATTTTCAAAACAAAACAAAATTACTAATGAAAGCAGGTAAGGGGTTTTTGTGGTCGGAGATCACGAATTCGAGTTAGTCTTAGCGAGATATCCAAGGTCAAAGATTCGAATTTTCGAAAAAAAAAATTGGAAATGTCAAATGAAAAACTAAGAGGTGATTCCGCCACATTTTACCGATCCGGGTTAATTCTTCCCATCTGATAGTCCCATAATGCAAAGAAAGCGATATTCCCTTGTTTCGATAAATAGACCTAATTAATAATATGTTCTTGGATTATAGAAAAATATTTTTCCAATGGGTATTCAGCTCATTGGATAAATAATAATAAAATCGTTGTAATTTGTTTTACCCCATTTTTTCACTTTATTGCCTGCATTAAAATGCGAATTTGTCGATATCGACAGATCGTCATCGACTCGAGACACCTAAATATTTGCCCACTTTTTGAATTACCGAAGTAACCGCGTTTAAAAGTTGTAGTTTAGTTTAACACATCATTTCAGGTAATGCGCGTTATATGCCTTCCTATAACTTTTGAACCAATACTCTGATCTTTATGAAATTTTGTTAAAATGAACAAAATGTATTTTTGAATATTCCGGTGTGAATTTGATTGTTTTTATAAATTAATTGATTTTAATGTATACATATTTGATATTTTTTTATTTGATGTTGATTGTATTTTCTAAATAGTTTTGATCAATGATTGCTTTCAGTGCTGGGTGGAAAGGGATTATAACCGATGAACCATTTCATCAATTTTAAACGCGAGCAATACCATTAAAACCTCGACTTGCGAACATTTATATATTTTTATTTTGAAATATTAAGACAATTTTGATGGAGGGAAAAAACCTTTTTAAAGTTGCCGTAAATTATCTCACTCTCGAGAAATAAAATTTCGCCCATTCAAAAAGGACTAAGGAGTGCATTGTCCTTGAACCCAAAAAATTCAACCTCTGAACCTTTTCGGATCCGTATTTATACCCCGCGGAAGAACACAAAATTTTTTTTGATTGAAAAGATTTTCCATTAATAAAACGCGATAGAGGCAAAAGGGCGAACATTTTACGGGACCAGGATGGGTTTTTGGAGCGGACCAAGTCTCGATGTTAAAATCCAAATAATTCCGAGCATTAATAATTCATGGAAAGGAGGCAGTGGCGGCGGTGGTGTCGGTGTCGGCGCAGGGGGCACCGCGGCGGAGGTGAATCTAGAACATTTTGATGGGATTTTATGTTGGGTATTAATACCAATTACTCGCTCGAGCAGGGGCACCGTTTATTACACTCCTAATAAGATTTTATGGCTCTAATTACGTCAGAATGTTTTAATTAAATCCAAAAGTTCGAATCGTTCAGGTGCTCCGCGAAATATTTTGAGGAAATGAGGTAAAAAGGGGTTCAGATAATGATTTCAATTAAACCAGCCGGGGAGGAATGTTTTAATATTTTTTTTATACCATTTTAACCCCAAAATAAACATGGTTGAAAATATGCTGACGTCCTAGAAAAAAGAAATTTAATGTTTTTATTTCTCATCCATCTGCGGTGCCATAAAAATGATTCTTTTTTATTTCTTTGACTTTGAAAAATAGCCAGCCCACAAGTTTTAATATTCTTGAGAAATTTCAATGTGCGTCAGTGTGAAACGATGCGAAAAAGGAAAAATACTGAAATAAACACACAAACGGAATAAAAGCAATTTTCTCCGCTTTAGAAAAGTACATCAAAAGCTTAGCAACTGTGCATTTTACTTTTAATAAAACTTTTGATTGAAATTTACGATGGATCCCGAAAAAAATAAAAATAAATATAAAATAAATTGGTAGGGAGCAGAGCAATTTTTAATTTTCTCGATTTTTACGAAGAATTGCTTTCTTGTGGGGTCTCTTTAGGAAATCCCTAGAAATTAAAAATGTTATCGCTAAGCATCAATGAATTTTTCCCTTTAGTAGACTGAAGATTTCTTTTCCCATTTCTTTCATTCCGATTTTGTTGGAAAGTTTAGGTGATTTCTGAAAGAAATGTTCTTTTTACGTTTTCCTGGCCAAAATGACTCTTATACCAAATGAAAAGAAAAGCGTAAACGCTTTTGTGTCCAAATTGGTGATTATGTCAGTCAACTTATTGCGAAACGTTTTCTTGGAAAATATACTCCTTATTTTCATTATTTGTCTGCAACGTAAGCTTTATACAACGATAAGAGGATTTTTTTTTCTATTCCGACCAAATAGAAAACGTCTGTCGAAAATGGTCGGAATGAGTCGGCGTCTAGACAGAAACGTTTACAAACAGTCGAATTTTTCTCTTTTAATCATTTCAGACTCATTATTCAACTTAATGAGTTATTTTCTTGACCTAAAGTGACCGCAAAAACTGGTTTCTTGAATACAGGGGCATATTTAACGTAGCAATCCCAAAAATACTCCAAATACCAATTCTTCGTGGATATATTCTTTCATTTTATTTTGTAATAACTTTAAGCTAAACACATAAATAAAAACATTTGGGATAGTAAAAAATGTTTCATATTTTCCGGCGATTTTAAATATCTTATAAAATCGCAGGATGGTTATATTGTAAGAAACTACGACAAAGATTAAAGTTAACATTATTTTATGCTTGTTTAAGGACTTCTGAAATTTTGAAATTTTGAATCTTATTAATCAAATTTTATACAAATTTATATAACTACTCTGGTGGTATACTCTTTTAAATAAAAAAAGAATAATTAAAAACGGTTCACAAATGGCGGAATTATAGTGTAACATAAATTTAAAAAAATACAGCCTAATTGAAAATCCATTCCTTTTTTAAAATTCGAAATTTGTTGTGGAATTAAAACCGATATTTTTGGGCGTCACTTTTTCATGATATGTTTCATGGGATAATCCGTAAATTTCGCGGAATGTTTTGTAAAAATGTAACAAACAGACAGAAATTCCTGAAGAATCCTGAAGAAAAACTTATGCAAATGAATACCACAGAATCAGAATTATTTGAAAGCAAAATCGGGGAAATTTTTAAAGTGATGATTCAAATCAATTTTTAACTGATTTTTGTTCGTTTACCGACTGATTCTTTTAAATATGTAAATGATTTTGTAGAAACGTGGCATAGCTCAAATGGTAGCCTTTTTTTATAAGAATTAAAATTGATTAACAAATTGACCTAATAATTAATTATGGGGTGATTAGGGCTTCTCGATCCGAAACGAGAAAATATTTCATTGGTTTCAATATATTTTTTCTCAGGGCTTGGTTTTGTAGGGTCATGACCCTTTGGGCCTTCGTCACTGATTTAAGGTCCCAAATATGTAAGCATATTTCCCATTCCCTCCAGCTTAATATGCTGCCGGGAGAAACATAGCTGCATATGATTGTAATGGTTGAAAATTTACCACGAGTCGACAAATCTGAAACATCTCAAGGAGAAAGGGGACCAGCTTAAAATTTTATTGATCTCTGGCCACATTGAATTCAAAATATATCGGAGGAAGCCTTGTGAAAATGCCCATACAACCCCAAAATAGACCGCATAATTTTCGATGATTTTCATCATTCGATGGCAAAATAAATTTCAATAAGTTCCACATCCAGTTGCTGAGAGGGAATTGTGTGCCTGGTGTTTTTGGGGGTTCTGTTCTATTTTGGAGGGTGTTGAGCTCTAAGCAAGACGGCCCAAGTAATAGGAGGGATCACGGCAGGTTTCAAATTGATTGCATTTCTCTTTGTTGTTGAGCCTAAATTAATCCTCATCCTCCACCAAAGTCTGTGTCATCGGACTATGTGCCATCCTTCTCCCAGAAACCAAGTTGGAATATTCTCGAATGAATCAGGCAACCGAAAATTGATGACACGCTTAAATTTTAACGCAAATTTACTGACTGGTCAGCAGATTCGGCTCATATTTGCGGAAAGAGGGATACCGGGGCCGTCTAACAAATGTGGCACATCATCAAACATGACAGAAATTTAGATTTGATTTAATCAGAGGCGCAGGAAGGAAAGCAACAATCACATCGTCACTTAGGCCACCGTCTTTTGGGGCTCAAGAGGTATTTGTCCTTGGTAATGGACGGCCTTTGTAATTGAACATGACTTGGGCCTTTAGTCTTAAGGAGGAGGATGTGCTTTGTATGCGGATTAAAATGGAATTGTTTTCGGTTTTACTTAGGTTGTCTCTAAGTGTGCCTATTTGACAAACACGTAATTTGTCATAGTACGTACAAAACTGTCCAAACTTTATGGTAATATAAATATCAGTTCGTAATCCAAAGAGATTTATCATTTGTTTTCACTATAGACTCACATATAAACATAACAATTAGAGGAACTGATTTTGATGATACATTTCAAAATTTTAAACATTTCGGGAATTTAAAAGGTTCAACAAATGATATTCATACAAATTTGCAAAAACGAGTTCAGAAATTTAAATAATGAAATACGAACATTTCTGTGAATTGTTAAACTTTTTGGTTATGGTTATGGTTATTTTTATTTTACTTTAGGAGCTTATAAATATATCAGGCGACAGTAATAAAAAGTATTAATAACAAAATAGTGATTATCAGGTAATTTAATATTTCGAACCCTCGATTACGATTTACGATTATAAATTAATTTTTATTTTTTTATATTAAGAAACGATTTTTAGCCGACTTAAAAAATAGGAGGCTATTATTTCGAATCGTATTTGTTTTTTCAATTGTAACAGTGGTGCCAGGTGTGGGGTATTAGCCCTTCTAACCGAGGGCAACCCCGCTAAACCCTCTAGCATCCAGGTCGTGGCGGTTTACGCAGCTTGTGCTGTTGCCGCTACGCGCCGCAGCCAGACGCCCCACGGACCGGCTCCCACAGTCAACGACCAATTGCCGCAACCGCGCCGTAACAGCAACTATCGCGGCCTAGCAACCCAGGCCTTCTGCTGTCACGGTGCGGTACCGTCGCAGCAACTATCACGGCCTTACGACCCAGGCTTTCTGCTGCGGCGGTGCGGTGTCGTCGCAACGACCTACGGCCCTGCGACTCGAGGCCTACTGCGACGGCACCGGTTACTGCTGCAATGGCTGTGGGAGTTGACGACCTACGGTTCGCTGCCGCGTTCTGCCTGCGTTCGCTGGCATGCTCCTGCGCGACTGCGTATGTCACTATGACCTGGATGCCGCATGAAGTTGCTCGGACGGAACTTCGAGCTTCTGAAGAGGGAGCAATGTTACAAAATTTTCCCTCGCTATAATTCACACTTGAAATTTTAATCAAGTGAATATGAGGATCGGGCGGCGTTCAATCCGCACGATCGTGGCGTATGTGGCAGAAGCACTGGCCAACGGCCACACTGATGAGATCTGGCCATGTGCTTCGGATTGAAACGCCGACACTTTTTCGGGCTCGTCTGCCTCGGCGGACGAGCTATTTATTCTTAAAAAAAAATTATAGCGAGGGAGGAACGTGCAATTTTGTCCGCCCGCCGCTCGGCGGGCAAAATTGTAACAATACTCTTCCACTCCTTAAAGAAAGGAAAATAATAAAATGAGTTTGATTTCAAGCAATCGAAGAATAAAAATTACTTCACAATGATATTCGAGCGATCGAAAAAGCAATTATTTTTTCATAATTGTTATACAAAGTATGTATTATTGAATCTAATAAAATGGAATAATTGATTTAAACTTAGTATATGGTGATGATATTTTTATTTTAAATGTCAGAAATAATCATTATTTTCAGTCGCTGAAATATATTTATCAAAAACTATAATAGGTACTTGTTCGTGTAATATTTAAAACGGATTCGTTTTTGTGGTTTTTGCAACATTAAGAAATAATTGTGTGGTAAAACATTCAAGATTTTAACACTATCCTAACGAAAAAAAGTAATATAAAAATATTTTCTCATGAAATATGAAAGATAATTCTACTTTAATTTTCCTTGAACTTTTTTGTACTTACAATTTTGTAATTTTTATCGAATATTTTTGTACAAACTTAGAGTTAGAGGTGGCTGATTATAAATCTAGAGCTTAAATTTGAAGCTATTTGATATGATACCTACCAAAAATAAATATCGTTCAATTCGCTCTCAGAATTAAGAAAATTAAAAAAAAAAAACGATTTAAAATTTCGTATTTTTAGGCCATACATGCATGAAATAAAGTTTTTGGAAACGTAACTACTAAATATTTAATGCTTAATATGTAGTTGTCTCTTAATATTAAGTTTGTCTCAAATTTAAGAATAATTAATTTAATTAATTTTCCATGTTCTGGAATGGCAGCTTTTCATTGCGTTATCGAATTTAAAATAAAATTAAAAATTGATTAAAATACCTATAGCTACCTTCGACCGTTTTCCAGCTTAATTGCTTAACATTCACCGGGCATATAATTAAATTTCTTGAGTTCGGTACCGGAAATCTCGTTAAGCCGGTTCATTTCATTTCGGGCCAGAAATCCAGTTTTTGCAAATTGCGATTCCCATCACGTCGCCTTTTTTGGAGCAACAAGGAACTCCTGAGCACGACCGACCCGAGTCCCGGCCGAGGACAGAGTTAATCCCGAGTATTTCGATAAGAGTGTTATAATAGACTTTTCTGATTGCCGGAGAAAACTCTGTCTCGACCTATTTTCCTTGGATCACGTTAAAAATTGCGACAACTCCCCGGAGGTTGTAAAAATTTTTGACGACAAGCCAAAGTTTCGCAATAGAACTTTTATTTTCGGATTTTTTATGAGAGTGTCTTGAATTTATGGCGTGCACTATGAATGAGATTTTTAAATCAGTTCGACTTTTATGTGATCGAACATATTAGCTGTGTTCTTTTCGTCTATACAGAACTAAAGAAGATTTTGCTTAGATTTGAAATTTATCATGAATAGCCTATAGAAAAATCTAAAATTTTCTAAAAACCATCAAATTACAACGACTTTTATCCACTTTTAAATCAGAAATTAATCTGAGAATTGTTCAGTTCAAGTTTTGCATGAATAAAAATCATGGCAATTTGATGCATTATTGATACAAAATCTCAATCATTATTTTGAGGGACTAATTATATTTTAAAATTGACCATACTAAACTAACGAGAATAAACTTGAGCAAGGTATTATGTTGTTCCAAATGTGAGGAATATGAAAAAAAAATTATACTATTGACACACTGGAACAATATTTAGAATTTCGGGCTTATTCAAGTAAACAATTAAATTGATTTGAAAGTGAAATATATATTTAATAAAATTAATATTTGTTTGAATTCTTTTAAGAAATATAAAGACGATATGATATTTTTGAAATTGAGGAAATCTCGTTTATAGTCTGTCCGATCCGAAGTATTACATATTATTATTTTTTGACTTTGTGCATTTTGTGACATTGCGCGTTTTAAATTTTAATTGTAAGGTTTAATAACCTCTTCAGTATTACAAAGAATTTGTTCTTTTTTTTTTAATATTTTCGAATAAAAAAAGTTAAGTACCTAGATTTTCTACTAAATCCGAATAGCTCTCCATGAACTTCTCCAATAGAGTGAATTGATTCCGGTTGGTTTTAACTTCTCTTTAAAATAAAGAAAATCATATTTAATTAATTAATTAATAAATTAATTAGTTAATTAAATTCACCTTTACGGCTAGCAATACTATTTAACAAATCCTCATTTATGGTACATTTTAATTTTTCAACCTCGGGTCCAACGAATCTGACTGCTCACTAAACAACTGATATGTGAGTGAAATCCGTCTTAAACTTAGAAAATATATATTTACAGAATCTTAATATTGTTCTAAAATGACCTAGTATATTTCTTTAATTTACCTATTTATCGAAAGTTAGCGCCACTGTCACATTGTTTTTAGCTTAAAACTATCAAACTGTGTCTAACTTAGATCGTTTTCTGTTAGAGAATTGCGGAGTACTCTAATTTTAGAATTTACCCTCTATTATTAAGGAATCCCAGGGTGAAATTTGCAAATAGTGACTTCTACAAAACTGTTTAGTCTTTGCATCAAAATTGGATGAGATTATCAAAAGAACACAACTAGTAATATATTTACATAGATACAGATATAAGGACTAAGGCACATAACTTTGATGATGACTATGTGTAGTTTTAAGTTAACGAATTTCTTGAGAAAAACAGATTTTAAAAACTCACACTCACAGTCATACAGCAGGCATCAAAATTTCACTTTTAGAATCCAGAACTGATATGATTCTTCCATCTTAGTAATGTATAGATAGAAAACGTGTAGGCGACACTAAATAAAGAACAGATAGACTTACATATGTCTAAATAATAATAATATTTACTTCTAAAGTTATTAGTGCTAAGTGGCAGTCACATGGCAACTAAAACTGAGAGCTTTAATTTTAATTGTGTTTCTATGCCCAATAAATTTTAAAATGTGTAAGAGAACAAATGCTCTTAACCATGTCCTTATGTTGACCTTGAAAGTGTTTCAGACGTTTGAAATGAGAAACTTTTTTATGAAATCAATATCAAATTCCCATAGTACGTTGAGTCGAGTGCCGACATTGGAAGTGAAAAAAACAAAGCAACTAAGCAGAGAAGCCTCGAGAAAACCATCAGAGCAATTCGCCCCAGAAATAGGAACACTCCACAGCTCCTCGAAGTTGTCCATCCGTCCGGCTGTCAATTAAGGGCTCCTTACAGACAACTTTAATAAGGAAACCAATATGACAAGGGCACACGAGTGCAAATTATTTTCAGTCTCTTTCCGCAAGGATTTGCTTTCAATTACGGGCCAACGTGGATTGACTGAAATTTAATAGAAATCTCGGCGATCAAACGCGATCTCAAGGTTTTTTGGGTTGGGTATCCGCACTATCAGGCAATGTATTGGGGTGGGTTCAGTTTTACGAGAGAGGGACTTTAATTTTTTGCTGCTGTTTCTGTCGTACATGAAGCGCAAAACCGCCCTTCACAGATTCTTTCAGTAGCTGGAAATTTTATGAAAATTTGCATATAAATCGCCTTCACAACAACCTACCATCCCCCCGCTATCCTGGTTAAACCGGGGGTGGGTTCCAATCTTAACATTTACTGGACCCGCCCCCATGGTAATTTCAGCGAATTGCTCTCGTTTGTTTCCAGCGTAAAAGTGTCGCCTTTTTTCTCCCATCTCTCATATTTCACGGTGAATTAATGAAATTTATGATCAGCCACTATTAACTGTCTGCTTTCGGAACACTCCCCAGCTTGCTATAACGACGAAAACGGTGGCAGCATTTGGCGGCAACACGGCGACGGGCATCGGGTAGAAAGGACGATTTCAGCAGCTAAATTGAGTCATGAATTTCATAAATAATTTTCATAATAAATTCGTCATTAGTGGGAAATTATGCGATGTGACCAAATTCGCTAATTAAAGGTATGTCAGCCGTTAATTTGGGCAATTTTTGGGTATGACACGAATTTATCTCTCTCAGAGAACCACCAATCGGGCCAATTTTCACGATCGGTGCGAAAATGTTTCATCGGAAATCGTGTAACGATTGTTTAAATAATTACTTTTACCGGGTTTAACTGCTCTGAACACGAATGGAACACCGCTCGACCGCAGTAAGTTTTAATTTCAATAATGAGGTGGGGACAATTAAGCGAATAAAACCTATAACCATTACCTTGCAATGAAAATTTTATTCGTGCCACTTTCAATTCAAATTAATCAATTTTGATCCAAATGACATTGGGCAAATAACCAAATTAAAATCGAATTGTTACTTTGTGGAATTAAAGTGCCATAATTTTTAGTCATAATTGATATTGAGAGTACTTTCAAAAATATGAAATATGAAATAAACAAAATAACCCATAAACATCTCCCGGGCATCGTATGACCTTTTTAAACGATTTAAACTTTCCGCAGAGAGGCCACAAAATAAATGTTTTATTTACGACCAGAATTTACAACGCAAATGTGAAAAAGAGTAAATTTCATAAAACATTGCGAAGGGTCAGAAGACGGGGGGAAATTTCTAAACAATCAATAAAACATAAAAACCCAACGATTTTCAGAAATTGTCCTGCCGCAATACATGGGTTTATATTTTGCGAAACTTAAAGGTTATGGGTCCGCCCCCGCCCTGCCGTGTAATTGGGACAGCCCCTCGTAAAATTTAATCATTTCCTTCCTGTGCGGGGATGACTCACTTCCGGTCCCGACTTTAGCCGAAGTTTAACCTTTTTAAGTTGGCATCAGGAAGGCTCTTCGGTTTTTGGGGAGGGTTCCGGGAATGCTCCTGGCCCAGGTATCCCACGACTCCCGTAAAATGTGTGAACCTGCCATAGCTCATGCAATAAACTAAGCAAGTTACTGCCTCATGCGGGCATTCTATGAGATTTCCTCCGGGGCTTTCCAATTTTCTTTTTGTTATCTTATGTGTGTCCTCTTTTCATGCGATTCCCATAAATTTTCATACAGGATGGCACGGGAACTGGTTTACGTATTTTCGATATTCGACGACTACAGGCGGTCTTCGTTAACCCTAAAAATCCTTCAAGGATATCAGCTTTTATTATTAAAAGATCAAAGACGGGATCGCAAGGATAGTCGTTATTTTTGGATATTAAGGTTTTTTTCTTCGAACAAGCAGATATTTTTGATCAATTACATTGGTCTACAAAATCGAACTTTTTGTGTGCCTTTTAAATAAATGCTATAATTTTATACTGAACTGCATACGAATATACAAATAAAATTTTATAATTAGCTCTTGTTTTAAAAATATCGGTATTATGAAAAACTATGACTTTTTTTTAAAATGTCAAAGAACATAATCTGTTGAAAAAATATTAAGATAATATTAAGAAATAATATTGAAATAATAAAAATTAAAAATTGATTACAAACATTTTTCCCCTAACTTTATATTTTTTGAGTTACTTGCGAGGATAAAAGTGGTGAAATTGGACAATTTTATTTCATAAATAATTCAAAAATGGTCAGTTGAACGTCAAAATGCACATATGTATGTACATATATGTATATTGCGCAACCATTTTTATTTACCATAATTAATTCTTATGGTTGGTTCGTCTTGGTTGAAAAATTTTAGTTGAAGAAAAAGAATATTATGTGTAAAGGTCCAAAATGAAAAGTACTATAATTGGTAAAAATCAGGCCATATTTCGAATGGGCTAAAAGTAGTATTGATACCCTTTATGAACCAAAAATTCAAAATTACGAAGTAGAAAGTTCGTTTTTAGTTTTTAGGAATAACCCCCTGAGTTTTAATAATTGAAACTTTTTAGTTAATATTTTGTGCATGTCTTCAAATCATGACTCATCTACCGGTTTGGGTACGATATCGCGATTTTTAAAAGACTAACCATGAAAATATTGCCTAGTGAAATCTCGCCTTCTATCACAATTAATCAAAATTTCAATTTATCAAAATTTCAAATTACAAAACTTCGGAAAATTTAGTCGCCACGGCTGAAATTTGGTGAGAAAAATTAATTTGAAGTAAATATTGACGAACGAACGAGACTCTCTAACTCGAAATTTTGTGATTTTTAATAATTCAACAAAATCCCGAATTTATTCATGTCGAAAACATAAAAATCAAGCTCTTGTACTTCTTCCCATTTATCTTCACTTTATCGAAAAATTTCGAGATTATTGGCAATCGTGTGTCTTGATACCGAGATAATTGAATTTAATATATAGATTTCGATTTATTGATTATTGATTTAAAAAACACCTGCTTCGTCATAATGTAGATATTTTCAACAATACTGCACTAAATTTTAGCATTTTAATTCAACGAGTGCCGAACCTAAAGGCTGTATTCACCATGGAATGTTCCAATTTTAATTCTATTTAAACCCGAAACAGTAAAAAGAAGTAGAAAAAAAATGAATATGTTTTGAGAATATAGTTTTAATATGCATTTTTCGTGATAATTTGTATTTATTTTTAGAATTTAATGGGCCAGAATCTCTTCACCTCTGTCCATAAAAGGTATAATGGAAAATTTGGTTTTTGGCTTGTGTATTGAAAAAATGTTTTGTTATTATACAAAAATGTGATCAGTTTTAAAGTAAATATTCTGATGTACATAAATGTGATAGAATCTAACTTTTCGGTTAGTTTCTCAATGTTCAGCAATTATGTATATAGAGAAACTTTAACTGGAATTTGATATTTCAGAAATATAAATTATTATATTACACCATTGTTTGTTGTAACTTCTGCAGAAGCTGAAAGGCCTTTCAGTGAACTAAAAATGTTTAAAAGTTATCCAAGAAATAATATCGGACTACATCGACTGCGACATTGATCATCATTGATTGCAATCGAAAAGAAGGTTGCCCCAAAATTGAATATAAGTTAAGTAATGAAGTTGTATATTTTTATTTCGTATTTATTTATTATTTGTTTATAATTTGATATAATTTGATTTATTTATTATTTGTTTATAATTTGATTATATTGCTGACGTTTTTTACTACATTTTCATTTCCCTTAATATGATATTTTGTTTTAATAAAATTTTGAAAATAAAATACAAACATTTTTTATTAATAAATTTTTCTGTTTACTTTTTTATATGCTAGTTTAAAATTCAAAAATAAAAAAATTAATTATTACATTCTATCGATTTCAGACAACAACTTAGTTTCGCGAAATACATGCTAGTGTAACGTTTCAAATTGTTTGGAACGCATTGAGTACAATATTCATTTTGTGGGTACTCCTTCATACTTTTATATATATGGAAAAATTTTTCCCCGATAAATTGTGATCTTTCATTTATAAATCTGTCTTGATGTTTCCAGTATTGTTCGTTCTGCGGTTGTATTCCGTCCTTGAGCATTTTAACGTATATATATACATTATTCAGTACTTCATTAACAGAATTGATTTCCGAATATATGTAAACAGTCAATTGATCGTACTCGTCTGTAAGTAACAACAAATCTACACAAGATGAGCTCTTCTCTAGTTGTTTGTAAAAATCTGATTTAATTTCAGATAATATTGATACGCACTGATCCTGATTGTAATTGGTAGTAATATTGTCACACGCTGTGAAGAACTCTAAAAAAATATCATTTAACTTAACTCTGTTTTGCAAGTAATATTTTCCAGCCGTATCAAGAGACTCAGAAAAAAGCTTTTTGATCAATTTTAGTTTTTCTTCAAGAACGTTTACAATGTTTTTAAGGTTTTCGATAATTTCAACATAAGGCTTAGATAAATTATTTTCGATTTCGTAGATCTTCTTCATAGCTGGTGTAATTTGGGTTTTTAAGTCGTATTCTTTTGAGAATGTGGATACGAGAGTTCCAAGTTGATTTTTTACACTGCGAATATCTTTACTAAATCCGATCGCAAATTCATCTCGAATATCAGAAACAGAAACTATTCTTGCATGAGTGCAAGATACAAAAAACAGGGTTAAAATTGCAACTTTAAGCACTAACATCTTGTCTGCGAATATTCTGTCGACTGGCTGAGTTTAAAATTTATAGGCGAAAAATTCGAATTTGCTTCGGAAATTGTTTGTTTTTTAACAATTGTGTATACGCATTGTCAATGCGTGTTTCAAATATATTTGCGTAAATGAGATTGCGATACTCTTACGTAATTGAAAATTTATTGGAATTTCACAAACGTAACTAAAACTTTCAGAATTTGAAACATTTGTAAATAAAAAATAGCTTTCGCGGAGGAAGTCAATTTATCTCTAATAAAATTTTAATTAGAGTTTTAAATTTTTATATTACACTTTAACATAATGTAATTTGTATTTTTATTATAAATTATTAACTGTGAGGGCTACCCTTAAGGTGATGGGCACTGTGACCAAATCATCTTTTGTGCCAAAGGCCCGTTAAAATAAGTAATATGTATAAGATGTATAATAAAAATCAATTGCTGTTCGTTAGTCTCGTTACAACTCAAAAACGGCTTGACCGATTTGAATAATTTTTGTTTTGTTCTGTTCGCTATATTACAGGGGTGGTTTAAAAAAACTAAAGTAGGGAAAACCATAAAGAACAGATGGCGCTGCAGTACATCAACTTCTATACCATTCAACCATCATCATCACCAATCATCATGAAAAGTTGTCTACATAGATACTTGAACACGGTGAATATTACTATTTTGAAAATTACGTAAACAAGTCGGTTCACAATAAAAACATTCCTGATTGCATGAAAGATGTTTAACAGATGTTCCTGGATAAAATCAATTTTCAATTTTAACTCTGTTCTAAAGTATTTTGCAGTATCGTAGTTAAAAAACCATCTATGTAGGTATTTGCTTTAGAAAATAACATATGTATTTATATAAATATTCATGAAGTAAATATTTCAGAAATATCTATCGGAAATCAAAAGTAAGAAACTGGTCAAATATCAGTCTAGTAGATGCAGTAAGATTTTTTGTCTTTTATGTATTCAGTTCCCTAAATATCTTTTATTGAAAACAGAGAAAGACAAAGTTGTTGATTCAATTCAATTCTTAATTGCTTTAAGTTTGAGCTTCCAATTTTTTCATAATATTTGTCTTTCTTCATGTTAATTTCTCATTATTTCAAATTTGTACTCCGTACTAAATTTTATCGAGCTTGATCAGGTCATGGATATAAAAACTGGCGGATTTTTAGTACTGTTTCTAAACTTTTGCTATATCAAAAAATTTAAAAACAATACGTCATCATTGTACTTTTACTCCTGAGGATCCTAATTTTTTTCGATGTTTTCAGGCCTTCAGATAGCTTTTAGGTAGATTTCGTATGAATTGAATTGAATTGAATGAGCCGAATTGGTCCAGCCGTTCTCGAGTTTCGCGCTTAGCAACACATTTAGCGATTCATTTTTATTTATACATATATAGATAGATTTTCGAGTTACACATAATTTATTTTTATTTTTTCTTTATTTTTATTAAATTCTTATTTCTGCAAAACATCGCTAACTTTTAATCTGACATGGAGTAGAGTACTCATCTAATTATAGAGGATTAAATTCTGCAAAAAATTGTTTGCAAACATTTTTCCCGTAACTTCATATTTTTTGAGTTTTTTGCGTGGTTAAAAGTGGTGAAATTTGACAATTTTATTTCATAAATAATTCAAAAGGTCAAATGTACATATGCATGTATGTATATTGCGCAACCATTTTTATTTACCATAATTAATTCAATTTTGCTTGTGACTGTATATTAGAATTACTTATTTACTTTGATAAAAATATGAACCTTATGCTTGCTTCATCTTGGTTGAAAAATTTAAGTTTAAGAAAAAGAATATTATGTGTATAGGTCCAAAATGATAAAAAATCAGGCCATATTTCGAATGGGCTAAAAGTAGTATTAATGTCCTTTATGAACCAAAAATTCAAAATTACGAAGTAGAAAGTTCGTTTTTAGTTTTTAGGAATAACCCCCTGAGTTTTAATAATTGAAACTTTTTAATTAATATTTTGTGCATGTCTTCAAATTATGACTCATCTACCGGGTTGGGTACGATATCGCAATTTTTAAAATACTGACCACGAAATTATTGCCTGGCGAAAACTCGTCTTTTTGTATCACAATTAACCAAAATCTCAATTAATCAAAATCTCAGTTTACAAAACTTCGAAAAATTTACCAGGTACGGCAAAAATTTGGTGAGAAAATTATTTTGAAGTGAATATTGACAAACGAACGAGACTCTTCAACTCGAATATTTATGATATTTAATAACTTAACAAAATCCCGATTTTATTCATGTTGAGAATTTAAAAATCAAGTTCTTGTATTTCTTTCCATTTACTAACTTCACTTTATCAAAAAATTTCGAGATTATTGACAATCGTGTGTCTTGATAGCGCGATAATTGAATTTAATATATAGATTTCGTTTTATTGATTATTGATTTAAAAAACCGCTGCTTCGTCATATGTAGATGATTTTCAACAGCACTGCACTAAATTTTAGCATTTTAAGTCAGTGATTGCAAAACCTAAAGGCCATGGAATGTTCCAATTTTAATTCTATTAAAACCCGAAACAGTAAAAAGAAGTCGAAAAAAAAAGAATATGTTTTGAGAATATAGTTTTAATATGCATTTTTCGTGATCAGTTTTAAGGGGAGGTTCTCATCAAGCGACCGAAAAATAAGGTGATCTTTTTGAACGTTTTTTTCCTAGAAGGAAGTAAATAAACAACTCAAAGTTTTTGACACTTATTCATTAAGTTATAAAGTACGAAAATAAATTTGTTTCAAAGAATAACAACGTCATGATAATAGTTTATACGTGTTGTAACATGATCGTCTCAAAAAAAGGTGACTTATCGCTATCGGTTTCCATTGTAGCACTTTTAAAAATTATCTGAAATAAAAGAACCAACAATGTTTATAAAATATATAATATTTGTTGGCGCTTGTACCAACAATAGCTGTGTTCCATTGGGCTGTGTAAAGTACTCCCGAGTACTTTCTATATGGAACGCTACTTTGATCGCCAGGAGTAAAATATAAATTCAAATTTTGACATTTCATCGTATTATATTTGTTGCTCTGATTGTGCCTTATTTATTAAAATGGAAATATTTATATATAAATATGTTTTGCTGCCTATATTACTTAAATTTTATTATTTATATATTATCCAGAATAGCTAAAGCTTGAACCAACAATGAAAAAAAAGCTATAATTTCCATGCAAACCTAGTAAGAAAACCACAATCCATCTGGCGGGAAAATGTGGCGAAACTACTCGCCAACTAGAGCTAGAGTAGTTGAGCGTACCAGAAGTATTTGGGAGTATTTTACATAGCCCAATGGAACACAGCTAATATAAATAAAAAGTTGAAAATCAAAAATGGCGGACATGCCATTTTTCGGTACCGGTTTTTCACGTTTTTTTCGCTCTTTAAATTGCTATAAAAAAAAAAAACAGCAAATATTATTTCCATTTAGGTTTAGGCGCCAATAAATTAAGGGGGGGCTAAGGTTAATTCGTACGAAAAAAGGCATGTTTTTGTGAATTTTTTGTGACGACACAGTTAAAATCTCTTTGTTAAAACTAATAGTACATTAAAGTATGACATTTGAAGAATATTGTATAAAATTTTCACGAAGAAATATTGAAAAACACGGCAATGACAGCAATTATTCGGACGTGTCTCGGAAAAAAGTAGAATTGCGGTGCCCCTCATAACTGGGTGCTGGATCATCCGAAATCAAAAAATCAAAGTTCATTCGTTAGATATTAGTTTTTCCCAGGTAACGCTGGGGGGGTTTTTCGAAATTTTAATTTTTCACTTTTTTGGAACACTTTGAAGGGAAAAACGCGATTTTTTGCTAAAAAAATCGACTAATTTGTTATTGTAAAATAAAAATTATTAACAAATTTGAAAAAAACTCTCCAGCGTTACCTCGTAAATTATGTACAGAAATAGTGTTCAAAATTTCAAAAGGATCGGTGCAGTAGTTTTGAAGTTATGAGGGGCACCGACTTTGAAAACGTGAGTTCTGGGGAAAACGCTTTAAAGTTTTGAACACTAAAAAATCTGGTATAAAACGTTCATAAGCAAGGTATAGAAATACTCGTAACTTCGTCAAGTTTGCTTCAATCGGCTTGAAATTTTGACACAATATTCTTAAGATATTATGCATTCAATTAAAAAAATAAAAAAAATTGTCAAACAAAAAAATTTAAATACCTTAGCCCCCCCTTAAATGAACTTCAAAATAAAAATAAAAAAATAGTGATCCATTGAGTGGTTTTCGAGTTATCGTGGAAACCGATATGAAAAAAAACCTCGTTTTTCAGGAAACGCATTTAAAGATTTTGCTAACAATTTTTTTGAGTTAAAATATTTCACAGTCAGAGCGTATCATTGGATATCGGGTGGCATTTTAGGTAGTTATTCTTACCATAAAACATACATATAGGAGCACATTTAAAAAATATTGATGTAGAATGCACACTACCGCGAATCGAATTATTATGCCATAATTTTTTTTATGAAATTGATTTCAGTCAAATGGTTTGGGGAATATATTCTGCACATAATAGGCTATCAAAAATGAAATTAAAAAAAAATAGAATTTTCGGATCGAGTTTCATGAGAACCTCCCCTTAAAGTAAATATTCTGATGTAAATGTAATAGACTCTGACTTTTCGGTTAGTTGCTCAATGTTCAGCAATTATGTATATAGAGAAACTATGTATAACCAAATGCTGGAATTTGATATTTCAGAAATATAAATTATTATATTACACCATTGTTTGTTGTAACTTCTGCAGAAGTTGTAAGATCTTTCAGTGAACTAAAAATGTTTAAAAGTTATCCAAGAAAAGGCCTATTCACACTATCCATCAGGCCACCGACAGTCGGCATCACATCAAAATATTTTTCTTTGTATTTTAAATAGCGTAATTCACACTATACGGAACCGACACATCACATCACCAACCAACCATCATTTTTGTGGTTGATACTCCATATGTTTAGATATATGTTTAAATTTGTTCCAGATAAGTTCTCCTTTTTCTTCAATAAATCTGACTTGATGTTTCCAGTGCTGTTCGTACTGAGGTTGTATGCGGATCTGCGATATTTTAACATATTTTAATAAATTATTCAGTGCATCATTAACAGAATTGATTTCCGAATATATGTAAGTAGTCAATTCATTGTACACATCTGTAAGTAACTGCGAGCGTACACAAAATGAGCTGCCCTGTAGTTCTTTGTAAAAATCTGATATAATGGGAGAGAAGATTTTTACACACTGATCCTAATTATAATTTGTAACAATATCGTCCCGCGCTTTGAAGAAGTATAAAAAAATATCATTCAACTTAACTATGTTCTTCAAATAATATTTTGCAGTCCTTTCAAGAAGAAAAAAAAAAAAAAGCGTCTTGATCAATGTTCGTTTTTCTCCAAGATCGTTTACAATGTTTTTAAGGTTTTCGATAATTTCAACATAAGGCTTACATAGATAAATTCTTTTCGATTTCGTTGATCTCTTCGATAGCTCTTGTAAACTGGGTGTTGTAGTCGTATTCTTTCGATAATCTGGTTAAGGGGGTTCCAAGTCGATCTTTTACACTGCGAATATCTCCACTAAACTTGAACGCAAATTCATCTCGAGTATCAGAAACTATTCCTGCATGAGTGCAATATACAAAAAACACGGTTAAAAATGCAACTTTAAGCACTAACATCTTGTCTGCGAGTATTCTGTGGACTGGCTGAGTTTAAAATTTATAGGCGAATTTAAATTTGCTTAAGAAATTGTTTGTTTTTTAACAGTTGTATATACGCATTGTCAATACGTGTTTCAAATATATTTGCGTAAATGAGATTGCGATACTCTTACGTAAGTGAAAATTTATTGGAATTTCACAAACGTAACTAAGACGTTCAGAATTTGAAACATTTGTGAAAAAAAAATAGCTTTCGAAAAGGAATTCAATATCACTCTCATAAATAATTTTAGTTAGAGTTTTAATTTATTTTATTACACTTTAACATAATGTAATTTGTATTGGACTTTATCATATGGCAAATCCAGATCCGCCCGAGAATCTGGATCCGAATCTCTTTCCAACCGAACGTTTTTCGATCACACAACGCACACAACCAAAGATTGCACAAGCTGTCAAAAGCGTATGATTAGTTTTTACAACCCCAGATTAAAAATTTCCTCCATTACGATTCATAAACAATCGAAATTCGTCATAATAATACAAATTGAGAAATATTCCAATAAGAATAAAACTTCACGCACTTGACATTTTACGTCAATGAGAGTTCTTGCATTTGTGTGGGTTGAACCCGAGAAATTGTTCAGGTCGGATCCGTAGTTTTTTAGGTTGGATCTCGAGCGGATCCGGATCCGACATAAACGCCCATTCGAACACTTTGACAGCACTTCGGGCAGATCTGGAGCGGATCTGGATCGGATCGACGACCAATCGAATTCGACAATAGTTAACAAAACCCAATTTTTATTTTTTTTTTTTTAAATTCTGCTAATAGTTTAATGGAAAAATCTTTATGTTAAGAGAAATATGAGAATTTTTATGCAAGATTTTAGATACCTACCTTGAAAACTATTTTCAATATAAACAAGTCCGTTTGTAATGAGAAGATTTCTAAATGCATGGAGACATGCTTAAAATATTCTTCTAAATACGATATATTTTCATTCATTTGCAGAAACGTATTCAAAAACCATCATTTACCTATGTATTTGCTTTAGAAAATAATATATATATATATATTATATATGTATATAAATTTTCATGAAGTAAATATTCCTTTTACTATTTCAGAAATATTTATCGGAAACCAAAAGTAAGAAACTGGTTGTATTCAGTTCCCCCAATATTTTTTATTGAACATAGAGAAAGGCAAAGTTGTTGAATCAATTTTTATTGCAATATTGATATAATATGTACTTACGGTACTGTACGAAATTAAAACAAATCTTACTTAACCATCGAACCTAATTGTTTTAACCCTCAAGAGAAGCACTATGGCGGCTTCCCGATTCAGGAGCACTGGGTATGCCATACCCGTATGTCTTTGATAATTAATATCTTTTGATTCAATCATCCAATTTAATAATTTTTTTTTAATTCAAACCTCAGACAGTATGGAAAAATACTATATCTATAGAATGTTCTAAAAAATAATAGTACTCCTAATATTTTCGAAAAAAACAGCAAGAATTTAAAATAAAGTTGAAATGTTCAAACCATCATATCTAGGCGGAGTTAATAGATAAAAACTTTCTTCCAACGGCATTTAAAAGGGGACTTAATGTACTTTCAGATACTTATTACATAATTTAGCTTTGATTGAAAAAACATATTTATTTAGTTTGGTAAAGTTCACTGGTTTTAAAATAGTAATGCATAATTAACCACTTGAAGTCATTAATTTTTTATTAATATAAACACTTAAATTACATTACAAAACTTACATTATAAATTTATTAATGCGACAAAATATTCATTTTAAGCTAAATAGAAAATGAAAGAAACCTATAAATAAATGTTTGAAAAATGAAAAATCAAATTTTTCAATAAAAATACTGTAGACAATATAATATTTATAATTTATTTACCGCAAACTGTGTCAAGATGGAAAAAAACACACTATTTTTGCAAAAAGGTTAATCACATTAATTGACAAAACACTGACACAACAACAGCACTGGGTGGCGTATACCCATAGATTGGTTATGATCGCTTATATTTTTGTTAGTATTCACATATCATGATAGCTATGGTGGGGGATCTGTAGTGGGGATAGTACAATTTTTTCCCCCAATCAAAGTCATCCCCTCAACTTAACCATTTAAAAGGGACAAACACTTTTAATTCACCCCGGGGTATCCCATACCCAGTGCTTCTCTTGAGGGTTAAGATAGAGCTTCCAATATAAGTAAATTTTTTGATATTGTAATATTCGTCTTACTTCCTGTATATCTCATTATTTCAAATATTTACTCAGTACTACATTTTGTTGAGCTTGGTCAGATTTTCATGAATATAAAAATACGTTGATTTTTGTAATACTGTTTTTAAAAACAACATTTTTTTTGCATATTCTTCATTCCTGAGGGAAGGGCAACATCTGTATAGAATTTTATTGAAATTTTTTAAGCCACTTAACTGCATTAGGTATGAATAAATGCTTTAAATATAAATGATTAGGAATTGAAGATCTGAGTTTAGTGTTCATAACTATTCTACAAAATTAATTTTAATAATTCCTTTAGTGAAATTTTGTAATGATATGCAATTTTATGTGCAGGAATACTAAAAAACTGACGGAAACAAAAATTTCCGTGATAGGGCGTGATAGGAAACTGTCGCACATGAATTGTTATTAATATGGAGAAAAAATTTTCAGATTGTTCGAAAAAAGGGTTTTTAACATGCTAATATAATAGAGGAGCGATAGTAAGAAAATAGTTGAGCCCAAGTGACTGCCTTCAGAACACCCGATTTACATAGATTTGATTTCTTTGAAAACCAATTCCAAAGTCTGTGAATATTACATCAATTTGTAATAAACTTTCTGTCGAATTTAAGTACAGTTTGTAAATGTCACTAAATTAGTTGTAGTCGATCGTTTACTAATGAAACTTTTCTGATTTTCTGACACGAGTGCTGTAATAATAGGAACAAATTTATTTATTACCGAAGGATTCGAAAAATTGGAATTATGGGTACCTTAGTAATTCATTTAATTTGTTCCTTTCGGTTATATTGGGTGTTGTTATTTTTAATTTAAATGTGTACAAAATAAAAAAGAAATAAAAGAATTCCTAAATTTCTTAAACCTTTATTAAAAAATGTTCTTATGTCTTTTTCTACAAATTCTGAAAATAAATTAATTTGTTTGTTCTTCTGCACTAATCCCTTAAAAGCCTAGGTACTTTAGAATGGAAAAAATCAAAAAATAATGTGAAAATGTGTTGCTACGACTCAATAAATAAGAAAATGTTTACTTTTAGTAGATTAATTGATTGAAAAAGTAAAACTGATTTTTATTGATATTTATTGCAATACGTGTGGATAAACAATATTTTTAGTTCTTCCTTCGGTGCAAAAATGAACAGTTTGACCTTCCCACTCTATAGCAAGCAACATATAGTTGACCATGTGAAAAACATGGATTTTCTAAATTTAATCAAGCAACATTTAGGTATTTTTCTTGGGATTTGTTGAATTTGTTGAATCCCGATTGCAAACGTAAGGCACCCTGGAAACTATAGTCACTTGAAATCGATAGGCAAATCATTGAATCAGAATAACTTCAAAATTTGACAGTCCGCCATTTTGAATTTGTAAATTATGGCAATCGGATTGAAATCAGTGACCCCGAAAACCCTCAAGTACCAACTTCGATGAAAATTCGCATACTCTTCAAATAATTAAAGTCTACCATCTTGAATTTGTAAATTTTGACAGTTGGTTTGATATCAACGACCCGGAAAACCCCAACTTCAAAACTTTAAAATTTGACAGTCCGCCATCTTGAAATCGTAAATTCTGACAGTTAAAAAGGCAGTCTAGTGCACTCCTTGTAATTTCAAAAATGCATGGTGAAAATTTCAGGACGATCGATCGGTTGAACGGTGTACGAATTCATTTTTACCAAACACATAAATAAATTTTCGATTTTACATATATGTAAATGTACATATGTATATGGAAAATAATGTAATGTAATAATGTTCTAGTTATTATTCTGGGAAGGGTGTTTAATCCTCTTATAGAATATTACCGGTTCATAAACTTTGATGGTTATCATACACACCGTGAACCTAAACTAAAACAGGTTCAACATTTGATTTTATTCGAAATTTGTTTAAGAATATTGATTTAATCCTGCGTTGCTGTTAAAATATACATATAGGTATATAGAAATACACAATAACGAAGAATTGTATTATGATTATATAATATACATAATACCAATACAACATAAGGGTCAAAGCTATTTGCTGAAATTGTTTTCATGTAACAAAATAAGCTTGCGATTATTATCGTTCGCTCCCATTACGTTGAAAGGAATTTATTAAATGGCAGAAGATTTTAGCGAACCGTAAGATTCATAATTGTTCCTGTTGTCCCCAATTCAAATCAAAATAGGATTTAAATCCATTATAATAATTATGTCGTAGAGTGGCATTGTCTTCAATCCAACATCCACCATAACGTGCCGTGCCCTTGTTTTCTCTTAAGAAATATGCCTTTTCGTTGAATCGATTTTCTACGTAGTAAAAGGATGAAAAAAATCGCTCTAACAAACTTTTCCCAAAGACAACTCGGCGAACTTAAAATACTTAAGAAATAATAAAAAAAAAAATACGTCGTCTTCAAGGAGACGCGGTCTTTTGAGTACGTGGCCTTCCTCCCTTCACTGCTGCCATCTGGTGAGCGTCCACAAAACTTTAAATGGGATGTCGCACAAGAGTCCTTTTCATAGTTTCACCGCGTTTTTTCGCTATTCACAGGCGAAAGCGTTTTCAAAATTGAAGCGTTCGCCTAATTCCCTTTGGGCCAGGTGAAAGGCGTCTTTAAGTCTTAAAGGCGGTGTGTGCCTTCAACCGTTTTTTTTTTTCTAAACGACATCTCTTTCGGAACTGGCGCCATCTCCCCTGAGCAAATGTTTACGTTTTGATATGCAAAATGTAGCCACATCGCAGCGTTTACTTACGGCCTCAACTAGCAGTTTGGCGCGATGTTGCCGATGATGCTGGCAAATGTTAATATGCTTCGGAACGTGCCCTAGCCGAGGTATCTGAGAGTGTCTCAGAACATCTACGAGAGTAGCAGGCGCTTTAAGAATGCGATTTTAAAATATTTACAGCCATTTGGGCATGTGTCTAGCTAGCTCTAGACTCGAGGAGTGGAATGCAGCGAAATTGTTTCGCCTTCGTAATAGTATTTTTATGGTTTGGAGCTTAATCTAGGGCCGCCATAGGGACCCAGAATAAAGGGATCTGCGGTCCTACTTGCAGCATGTCCTCCACTATCCCGACGGCATTCATGGGGCGAGTTCAGAAAATGAAAAACAACTTTATTATGGAAAGCTGTAATAACCAGTAGTTTACGAGATCCGAAATTAACCACATATCCTCTGTTTTTGCGGTGCAGTTGAGCTCGCATACGGCGGTGCTCTGGAATTGCCCTGAGATGAGATACACTAAATGCAACTTAATATTTATTTTTGGAATTGTTTTCTTTGTTTCCTCTGCTAGGAGCAATTTTTTCGAATTCTTTTCACTCTAGTGGAATATTCCATGTATGAACGTCTGGCGGGAATTGTGTTCGCTTCTTGGTTGAAAAGTATTATGATGTAATTGAAATTTCATTAAGTAAATTTTTAATAATTCTCTGAATAATTTATCGTAATGTGCAACATGAAATATTTTATATCTTTTAGGAATATAAAAACAAGATGAAAAATGCATTTATCTTAAGCAGAATACATTTCTGAGATTAATTTTTATCTGGGGGTTGAAGGGGTGAAAATATGAATGGTAGTGTTTTTTAGTAAAATATTTACTTACTAGCGCTGTTCTATTTGTGTTGAGGGTAAAGTGCGGATAGATGCCCCACTTTATAATTTTCTAGTATTTTAGCGAATTTGTTAGGAATTGAGTGTTGAATTTTATACAGCATATTTTTAATTAGCTCTTTAATGACAAATAGTGGGTAATAACTTTTGCAACTAGTTAGGAATAGGTATACCTCACAGACAAAATTCTTTTCTGTCGGCTATATTTTCTGAAATATGTATTCCACTTTTAATTTCGACAGAATTATGAAGTGGCCATTTCCACCGCAAGATTTTTTATTTTTGCAAAATTCCACTTAAACTTTTTCAATTTCCTTAAAGAGCACTATACAATGCACTTTTCGCGTGTAGACAAGCACGTGTTTAATACATATGTATGTAGGTATAACGAAAATGTTATGGTAATCGCACGGTTAGTGCCCTTTATATTTCCACTTTTGAAGACCAGAAATTCTTATTATTTTGTCCTTTTTATGAAAATTGATATGAAGCCGTGTAACTCAAATATCGTGTTTAACTTGAGGGAAAGTCGCCTATATGTATAACAAATAAAGAAAAATAGCAACTTTGTTTTCATAATCTGCATGAGTTTGCTACTGAAGAACACACGTTTATTAAAAAATATAGATTTCTACAAATTTGGTGTCAACTTGAGAAAAAAATTTCAATTTTTGAAGATTAAATTAGCCTTAATTTGTTTATACAAATCGTACTTATTTACCGATCTAGGAAGCTACGGTTAAAATTTCAATTTAGTTGTAAATTACTTGAGTTCCTACTCAGGATCATATCAAAAAATGTTTTTAAAAATTTAATTTTGGTTTGTTACATTCTTTTTCTATCTTGCATTTACATAGAATTACAATATATTCTTTTTAAAATTGAAATACTTATTTTCGCATATAGATATAAATTTCTACCTTATGCTCTTTTTTCCAATAATAGTTATGCAAATCATAGTTCTAGTTAGTTAGTTTTTAAAGGCGTCTATGTTAGTTCACTGTACTATCAGTTCAAGCAATTACAATATAAATTACACTAAGTCAAATAAAACTGTACAAATTATTATTAGCCCTTTCGCTCAGGACAAACACCGCCACCAAAGCCAGCAAAGACGTTTTATTTAGATATGATACCAATTATTATTAAGTTTTGTGGGATTTATTTATAACGTTCCAAATAAGCGAAATGACCAATTTTATGTCCGACACGAATAAGTGACGCTGGGTCCAGCAAAGAAAATTGGGTCGTCACATATAAATTGTGACGCTGGTAATGAAAGGGCTAATCCATAAAAGGCTTGCTGATGTTTGATATCACTTTTGAGATGTTTTAATGTCATTTAAGGCAATAAAAAAATGGAAAAAAATAATTCAAATAGATATTATTTTTTAAAAAAAAAAGCTAAAGTCAGTGAAATTTCAATTGGTACACATTCATTATTTAAATTTAATGTAAAAAAAATTATTTCCTGGGGTTCTGTTCCAAGTTCCAACGCAATTCAACTTTCTACATAAAAGGAAAGCCCCAAGGACGTCTAGACGCTCTGTCAATAACTATGAGTACTCATGTGCTTCAACAATTTGTAACAAAGTGAGATTTACTTTCAACCATACTCAAGTTTCCACAATGAGGGACTTGGACAAAGGTAGAGTGCGTATGTCTAAAGTATGAACAGAGTGAATAAATGCGGCTATGACCGAAGGTTCCTTAACGAACGAATGTAGCGCTCTTAATTTAATATTCTAACGACTATTTGTCTCGGTTACTTGTTCCAGCCAACCATATTAAATACGCTATTTATTCTGTCCTAGCGTGAAGGATTCCTAACGAAGTCTGCTGCGAACATAACCAAAAGGATGAAATGTCCATGAGGTTGGAGTCGTTCAAACGTTAATAAATCGCTGGTATATGACTTAATTTTCTCGAGAAGGGCGATTCTTAGTCGAATAACGTAAAATTGTGGACAAAAAACAAATAGGACGTCAATGGAGAGATACAAAATTTATCCTCTTAACAATGCAACTCTGGCCATGTGTGTAAATTAGCAAGGAGAGTCTAGATCCAGACACAATGTCAGGCACTAATTCCATTCTGGATGTTAGCCATAGGCGTCAGGAGTTCTTCTGCACACATTTCTCCTCGTTCTTGTTTGCAAATAGTTTTACATTTGCCATACCCGAGGAAGCAAATGCATGCACAAATCTACAGGGTGGGAATTAAGCTCAACCGTAAACTGTAGGAATCGTATCAACACGGCAATGGCACGAACAAACGTGGTTCTGCAGTTCCACTTGTTGAAAATTGCACACTTCCTTCGAGGTAGAAAACACGCGGTGTAATATTTTGTAATTCCATTTGAAAGGGAATTTTCGTGTACTCAGCAACGTTTTAGCTCACAATTAAGTGGAAGTACTTACTTACTTACTTGTATAGTATTATTAAGGACTATTACCCTTCCAGCTTTTGTAGATTTAAGAACATAAAATATTAGTTTCGGTGCAATTTATGGAATTTTCAAAATTTTTATCACGCGATATCAACGAAACCGCGGTATAGAACTCTTGAGCTCTACTTACAACATTTTTGTATTGTACTGTCTGTTTTATATATATATATTTTTTTTTTATATATTAGCTGTGTTGTTTTTTCACAACGGATCCGGTTCTAGGTTTACTTAAAGATTTTAATTTTTTTGCGAAAAACGCATCAAATTGCCATGATACTTGTCCATTTAAACATCAAATCTGGAACGAGATAAATTTTTGGATTAAGATTTTGACGCAAAGTGGTTATAAATTCAGGTGATTTTATTTTATTTTCGTGTAATAAAAAACGTTTGATATGGATCACTCTTCATAATTTCAATTCAGTGCATAATTTCCTGCAAAACCTACAACCAGATCCGATGTGAATTGTAGATAATTTCTATATGATTTTTCATTAAATTGTCGAAATAAAAGTCTCCACAAAAATTCATCTTCATTTTCATTTAAACCTCCAAAAGCTTATGAATTTTGATAAAGTTGGACTTCAAAAACTCGAAACAAAATACCTTATTCTGGGTTTACACGATAGATATGA
Source organism: Machimus rusticus (assembly GCA_951509405.1). NCBI lineage: Eukaryota > Metazoa > Arthropoda > Insecta > Diptera > Asilidae > Machimus > Machimus rusticus. The sequence continues at coordinate 9,385,341 of OX608049.1, forward strand.
TAATATACGATACGATAAGATCTAATAATACATACGTGTAAAAAAATCCGCGTAAAAGAAGAATCCGCGTCTTAAGAAGTCGACAAAAATAATACAATATACCATGAGGTTTCATGTTAGGATCTCACACTCACACATTTTATTTCATAAAGATTGCACATGTACCTATCATACAAAGTAAAAAGGTTATAAAATTCGTAGTTATAATAATAAAGGTAATGTAAAATTTGGGTCGATCGTGTTAAATTCAAATAAATCGTGTAGACAATTTTTGTTTTCTAATTTTTGTAATTTCAAAATGGTTTAAAAATTGAGTATAATTGATTTTCTAAAATACAGGACCAGGCCATACAAAAGTTAAAAATTGCATTTTCAAAAATACATCTTCTTGAATAAGGTTTTGGGTTAATTAATCTGTATGTAATCGATTTAAAACGAAATTGCGAAATATCTGAAATAAATGGCTATTGTTTACTATTTTTGGTAATTTTCTTAGTATAAAAGTGAAACATTTATTTTTTTTGTGGTAATTTTCTTAGTATCTAAGCACTACAGGCCAAAACATACAAAACTAAATATACTTATATTTTAGAACTTATAATGAACAATGAAATTTTTCATTAAAGTGCATCAGTTGTGAACTTTATTCACTATTTATCATATTATATGAAATTATCAGTTTACGAAATATGGTTTTTGGGAAAATGTATTTTGATATAATGGGTAAAGATCCAAATTTTTATTTGATTTAATTTTCAGGTAAACACGTTTCAGTTCTTATATTATTTTACGAATTCAATAACATCTCTAATTTCCATCCCTTCATTTTATTCAAACATTTTTTCTTCAACTGATTGACTTCTGTCAGAAAACTTCACTTCAAATCGGCTTACAAAAATAAATCATTTTTGCAGATAAAATTCTGAAGGAAACAAGACGCATTTGCCAAAACCTCGAATAGAAATATGATTTTTAAGTCGATTACAAACACCTGCGAAATTCCCAAAACAGGATCCCTTCAGCCGTGCACGAACAAGGCAATTTGAGAATTTGAAAGAATTCATGTGGAGGAAATATTAAATCGACGAAAAGAATTTAATAACGAGGAGCTTAAAGACGACGAAATATTGAATTGTTTTCTTGTAACAGCAATAGAAATAATACAAAACATAACGACTTTAAAGTTAAAGAATGTTAACTTACATAAGCTTAATTTCATAAATTCAAAAAATGCGTAACGAAAACAAAATTAAACGCAATTACAAAATAGGCCAATAGAATTAGACATTAAAATCGCAAAGCGTGATGTAGTTCTAATTTTTTTATATAAGGCCAATTAAATAAAGTAGTGTAATGTAAACTCAAGTTTCCAGCTTCAAAAAACCTGTGCTGCCTAATACGTGAATATGTTCAGTTTTGTTTGTTGCGTTATAACTTGTAACTGAGCAGTTTTGGATAATGTTTGTTATTATAATTTTTAAAGTATATTAAATTTGCGACCATTTAAGCCTAACAACATTTTTGTGCATTCAATTATTTTCAAGATATTGCCATTTTTTTCTTCCAAAATATCAAAATTTTATTTTTTTTTTATCTTGAAATTTTCTAAAAATCGTAGTTATTGAGTAATAACTTTTGAACGAAATTCAAACTGTTTGATAAAAATAAAGAAAATATAAATTGCTATGTTGACCATTATTTTGCTGAAGTGCATATAAAATCAAATCTAAAGTCGAAAATGCAATTAAGACGAAAAATCATGAATTATTTGATAACGAGTATCATGTTAAGCCCAAAAGAATTAACCCAATTCGGTTCATGTCATTCTCATAATCCAGCAGCCTCAGTGGATGAGATCAATTACAAAAGTATATAAATTGCAATTTCCATAAATATATTTCCGGCAAGTAGCAGGGATTTCGTAAATTCGATTCGATGTAGCAAAAATAATTAAATCAGAGGCCACAGACTCATTAACTGGGAAAACGTCGGCCAGTAAGCTTCTTCGAAAATTTACGTTAACAAGCTCTGGTTCTGCTGCGAAGTGAGCTCTCTCTATAAAGATGAAATGGTGTGATTGTGATTAATTTCTTGATCCAAGAAGTTTGGAACTGTGCCAAGTAATTTTCCACTTAATAAATTCACAAACGGCCTCTAGGAGGCATATTGAAAGGGATTTCGTTAAAAGTTGGATATTAAACACAGATACCAAGTACCAGACATGGGCCTTTATGGCAGAAATAACTGGAAAAAATGGGTAATCAAAGGAACGGATAATGGCACCAAGTAATGCAGAAATGTTCAATTTTAATTAAATCATAAACCGCAGGAAAATTAATACACAACAAAAGCTTTTCGTTTTATGTATTAATTGAAAATGTCCATTAAAAATATCCGATTTCAACAATCTGCCTTTTGAGAATTAAAAAGGAAAAAATTGATTTCGTATAGTTGTACATTTTAAAATTACAAACTATTGGAATTGTGTTAAATAAGAACTTCAATAAATAAAATATTGTGGCACTTTATGGTGCCACTGTAGAGTAACCACAAATCGCGTGTTATTTTAAAATCACTTTTTATTACTTTTACCAAAACGCCAGTTTCTTCATAACGACCTTTTTTTCTTTTTTATTTTGACTTTTTTCTTTCCTGTTCAAAGCTATTTAAATGTTTTTTGTTCCAATTAAAAAAATAAATCATGGTAATCAGTCTTACTCCAAAATAAATACAATAAAGTGATAAAATTATGTTTATATTAATAACATTTCAGTGTCGTGTTTATTCTTAAATATTAGAGAGTGGGAATAGTAATTTTTACAATTCCTATTTGTTTATAAAAGATTATTTGTCGAAGAGGGGCCTTTAAAGAATTGTTTTCAAATTTGAATTTGAAATTGTCTTTAGATATACGATTTTGATGATTAACCATTTTTGAGTTATTTATGAAAAAAAACTGTTAAAATTTCACTACTTTTATCCTCGAAAATAATTGAAAAAATATCGAAGTTACTGAAAAATTATTATTATCAATTTTGTGCAGAATTTAATTTTCCTACAAATTAGGACAAGTGCACTCGTCCATGTCAGATTAAAAATTAGCGTTTTTTTGCAGAAATAAAACATACAATTTTTTGTAAAAAATATTGAAACATAATTTTATATCGAAAATAAATGTTTTTGATTTGTTGCTAAACAGAAAGTCAAATAAGTTCTTAATGGTAAGAGAATTAAAGAGCCTTAAAGTAAAATATGTATATCGTCCAAAATATTTGGTTTTTTTCCTAATAATAATAAAATTGTTTCTTAATCGAAGTTTCTATAAGACTCGCATTTCTAAAAGAAAACATTTATGTGATGATTATTCTTGATAAGTAATAATGCGAAAAGTACTCACATACCGTGACGCTACGCATATAGGCTATTGTGGTATTATTTTACTTTACAAATATGTATGTTTTGTAATTGATTTTATGAATTGTAGTATTTTGAATATCCGGTATTCGGCTGAATATTGGCTACTATCCAGTATCCGGCCGAGTCGTAAACGGCCGGATAAGCCGGATACCAGGTAGTAACCGGATATCCGTTTCATCTCTATCCATTACAGTTAACCATTTTAGGAGCACAGGTTTTAGTTAGACCCACAAGGAACATTATAATAATAGTATAGGTTTTTAGGGTCGCTGATTATGAATTCGGTATCAGATTTTCAAAATTCGAGATGGCGGATCTCATATGGTGGATAAGAAACTCGCGGCTCCCACAGACTTAATAAAATATTTCCACCTGAAATTTTGTACGTAGAGTCATACAATTTTTTGAAGTCGCTGATTATTATTTATTTCATCATTGTTTTTTTTTTTTTTAAATTCGGTATAATGGATCCAATACTGGTAATGAGGATTTTGAAGAATTAATATATCGATTTGTTTTGCTGAAATTTAGAATACATGGGTTTTTAGACTTACTAAAATAAATCAGGCCATTATTACATTATTCTTTTATTCGGATCTTCATTTATGGAATTCAACGAAGCAGTTTATCTCATTTTTACGACTCATTATATTAACTAATAATCTATGTTTGATATCTTAGCCATGAACGAAAACTCAAAAAGTAATAGGATGCTATTCTAGTAGCTTCTGCTCCTCAGAAAATTAATGAGTAACTTGCAAAACCCTTATGCCCGTTCTCCAATGCGCCGACCAACCAACCACGAACCAACCAACGAAAACGCTGAATTGCCTGAATTCGCGTGTAAAATACAAGCCCCTGCCTGTAGTAGTGCCTGCCGGCTGTCACAACATCCTCGGGCAAATATTTTATCTGGAAGAGTTTTTATCACTATTTGAGCGAAAAAACTACTCACTTTTACTTTTAGTGCTGCGCTGGAATTATTCGCACATTTTTATAAGCATTTTATGTTAAAATTAGCGCACTGAGTTTCTGGCAACCGGTGGGACAGCTGTCTCACTGACAGATATTCTAGTACAACACAACCGCTGAATAGGCGACTAGTACTATGTGGTTAAAACGCACACATGAAAAAGTTAGCCAGGTTGACCAAAACACGAGCGAGAGGGAATATGAGGCCAACATAATGTGTGACGCGATGGCGCGATTTTGGTTCGTTCTTGGTTGGGTGGTCGGTGCATTGGAGAACGGCCTTTAAGTACCATGATTGGTTCAATTGTGTTCGTCACTGTTCTATTATGTATTAAAATTTTGAATGTGTTTTTTTTCCAATATCATGTACATATATTTAAAGATTCTGGTCTAAACATCTATATTTATGGTCCATATATTTCCTTAAATTAGTCTATTTATTTGATTGATGATTGTCTGTATTACCGACGAAATAACCAAAGAGCAAACATTTCCCAGATCCCTGTCGATAATTTGGTTTAAAGTGATAAAAATTTCCTGCCGAAAATTCAAACTCTAAAGTGAATCGCTTCGAAATTTTATTGGAACTAAATCTGAAGTCAAACAAATCATGTTCGATTCGTCCGTTCAAGTGAACGCCGTCGCTTTTCATCTTGAATCCGAAGATATGACCAGACGACCTAAGGAAAAAAGTGTTTTTTTTTTTGCCTTCCTTCGGGTTCTAAAGCGTTTCTTAAGAAACGTTCACGCCCGCTATTGATTTCTTAAAGTGCTGAATATTAAATTTTCCCTCACACAACTTTAGAGAGTTTTATAAAGTTTTTAAGATTCAGCAATATTGCCAAAGTTTTCTACTTTTTTTTGTGTCCCAAGAGAGTGTTCAGCTGAGTCACACAATTTTTATTAATGATTTTTTTTCCTCTGGAGAATTTTTTTCCCTGAAATTAATTTTTTATAATAAAAATATAAATGGTAAAGAGATGATATTTAGGGACAACCGTGACAGGAACCAGTCGGGAACATGCCCTAATGTGGCGGGAGACATGATGGCAACACAATGCCACACCAGCGAGAAACGGAAACGACCGCGATAAATTGTGAGCAATGTTTTATTTTATCGAATCCAAAGGGCCGTGAAGAGCTCCTTGAATAAACAATTATTTCCCTGCGAAGGAGGCGTGTTGGCGGCAAAAATTCGATGTCGTAATATCGCACCATCGCACTTTTGTTGCCGCCCCCGCAGGGCACAGGGTGGTGTCATAAAATAAATTTACAGCCTGTTCAATTGTGAACTCGAACACCATCCACAAAACCTGGACAGAAGGACGGGGGTCGGGAATGTGAAAGTCAAATCAGGGAAGACGGCTTCTAGGGGTGCGTTGCATAACTCAGTGTTGGGCACAGACACCGTCCGTAAAATATGCTCTCCAAATTGAATAATATTGACATAAAATGCTTTAATGCTGGATTTATTGGCACACGTGTCTTATCGCAGCATCCATCACGGAGCGCACCGAGCCGCCCCCGAAAATCAATCGGTGCGCCCCTGATTGAAATATTCCTCAAAATGAATTCACGTCCTCGAATACATGCCCTCTTCGATTTTTATCACCTTTACGCGTGAACTACGAAATTTCCTGTTAGCAGTAAAATTCATTTTATAATCCTCGCTAAGTATCATCTCGTTGCCGTTTTTTTTTCTTCTGGTAAGTTATGATTTATGATTTTCATAAATTTTCTGTTTTATGAGAAAGGACTTTATGGTTGTTTATTTAAATAGAAACGACAAACGTTTCCAATATTCTGGATGTTTTAATGTAAAATTATCTACTAATGCCATAAATTTATACAATAAGCAAAGTAGACGTCTTTTGGTTGAGATTCGCTGGCGAGAACACGTTCAGCCAAATATACACTCGTCCTTTGCAACGAATGGGTTAAAATTGCTTTTCCAATTGAACTATATAGTCCGGTCCATTTGTAATATTACCTAAATATTCTTTATAAGAATTTAAAAAGACAATATCAATAAATGGGCAACTATAACACTCTCAATGATTCAAATCAAAGAATCATTAATTTTTTCGTCTATCAAAAATTATGTTTGAACGATCATTCATATCTTCATCCGAAATAACGAAATTTTAACCTATTCTTAGCATATAAAATATTTCCCATTAATACGTCCCTATTTTTCTTTGCACAAAAATCTCTGCTTCGGGTTTTCTATTTTTAACCATCAAAAGAAAAGTTCATCGTGTGTCACCATCAATCTAATGATCATTAAGAATCGCCGTGTATTGAAGGTGTCAAATAAAATGTTAATGAAATCATACACAATTAAGTTGGTTTTCGTGACGATTTAAGGTCGCTGCACACTTGCCGGCACGACACGACCCTGCACGACACAACAAAATATTCTTCTCTGTAAGCAAATGCACTCACGCACACTTACCGGCAACAGCACGACAACGGCCCGATCCGGCACCTACACTGTCGGTGGGTATCGTTGGAAAGAATTCCGACCGACAGTTATCGGTCGCTGATAGGAGTTCAAGAATGCATCAAGAGAAGTTAATTGAGCTTGCAAGGGAAAATGTTGCATGGCAGATAAAAAATATAGTGACAGTATTGCTCTTTTTATTTGCAGGACCGATTTGCATGCAACCAATCAAATTGGGCGACACTCATCTGAAAATATAAGTAGCATTTTGACTCATTATCACAAGCGTTTTGTAAAGAGTCACAAACTCTCCTTCACTTCTTCTGTCCCAGAATATATGTAGTACTCTCGAATATTCTTCCTCGTCCAACAGCATTGCTATTGCAATTAACTATTTTTCATTAAATTTTGGCATCGTATATAGATATTTCTATCTCCTTCGCAATTTATTTTTCGGCTGAACTGAAGTTCGGTCGCCGCCAACTGTCCGTATAGTGTGCATGATATTTGCCGGTGTCGGACGGTGTCGGACGGTGCCGGAACGCGTCGGTTTCGTGCCGTGCCGGCAAGTGTGCAGCGACCTTTAATCATCAAGTAAAGTTTTAATATGTAAATTATTAGATAAAAAACCAAATTTTAAAGTTGTTATTAAATAAAAATAAAGAAAAAAACCATCCGGATCAGCACTTTTTAGTTTGAGAAGGAGATGGGTTTGCGCCCTCGCAAAGTGTCCAAATAAAAGTCAGTAGCAGAATACAATTCGTGTTTATGTTTATTTTTTGCCGCAGTTAATTTGTGTGATTATAACAGTTGAATAAATACAAATGATAGATTTGTTTATTGAGTGTGCATTTTCCGAGGGCTATTTGTTAAAGCCAATTGTTCATTTTTTATGCTAATTGGTTATCTGGATATTGATCCGGATGAAAAAAAAAAACAGATCTATTTCTTCCCCGCAATTTCGACTGCGCTGAAGAACCCACAGACCTTAATCCCGTACTGAAGACAGGGTTCATTTTAGTTTTTAAAATATAGAGAAATCGAATAGATTTGACCAATTTTATCGATACCATATATTATTATTATACCATATAACGCCTTTTCGATTGATCTCATCGGGTTTAATAAATTTTAAAATTTGTAAATGACTTTGTAAATAAGATATAACTTCAAATTTGCTGACTAATTATGAAGAGTTTGTGTTTTATAAAATTAATAATTTTGGAAGCATATTAGATGAGGTGCTAGCCATCAAGATGAATCCAATGTTTTGGTTTAAATTATTTACTATACCTACCATTGTTACTTTTTGTAAGAGTTTTATTTCATCAAATTTTTGCATCAAAAATTAACTTGCAGGGTACAAAATTCTCAGTATGAAGAATTATATTACTTTAATAATACATTTCATTCAACTTAAAACTTAACTTAAAATAAAATGGAATAAAATTAAAACTGAAATAAAGTTAGGTGTCAGGAAATATGTATATGATTGTATGTATGAAAGTACATATTGTATAATAAAAAACACTTACCTCTATCATCTAATTTAAAAATTAGAAATTAATTATATCTGTTGTAGGTACAAAATAAGAATTCACACATTTTTGTTCCCGACTTACCACCTCCCCTAATTTAGGCTTTAAGAAAGTCCATTTTCAGGAATTAAAAGGAGATTCTAGGCTAGAACTTCCATATTTTATACTTTTCACATCTTCAATGTATTTCAAGATTATGTAATTTGTTAAAGTTTACTCTGATTTTTTAAAATGTTGTACACATTTATGAATATCGCATGAACCAGGATCAAAAAGATCGGTAATAAATTTTCCAATTTTCAGTCAATCTTCTAACCCAAAAAAATGGTTTTTTTCTTCGAAAAACGTCTACCTTTTTGTTAACTTTTGAAGAGTAAAATCTTCAACACTAAATTGACTAATTTACCATATTTGTGATAATAAATAGTATAACTTGCAAAATTTTATAATGATATTTCTACTACTCTAAAAAGGTTTTAAAAAAATGTATTTTTCAAAATTTGAAAGGTAAAAGACCCCTTGACTAAAAATTGAAAATGTTATACTTGGCTGGTTTCTTCCGGCGGAATTACATAGTTTAAATAAGTGATTTTCTGAAGAAATTAAAATGTAATAAATTAGAAAATATTCCACTGTAAGCAGTTAAAAGTTCATATGCAATAAACAACCATCATCCAGAATTTAATTCATTATTCCAGCCAGCCATTCGTGAAAAGCGACTCAATAAAAGTAAATTACCTCGTAGAATTTCACACCTGGCTGGAGGTAAGGAACTTCTTCAAAAAGTGCTCCAGACATTACAGTCGGAGCTCCAGAAAATTAGGGATTTTTCAAGACGATGCAGAGAGTGCATCGTTTGAGACGTTCGCTCATATCGTCAAGTGCAAGTGCATTCGGTTCCAGTTGTTTGTGAGTCTCTAACAAGGATTCGCAGTGGGGCTCAGCTGGAGCCGGAGCCGGAGCCGGAGCCCCATTGAAGTGGTCGCAGTTAAATTTAATATCGAAAAATGAGCTAATATATGCTCTTCCCAGTATTCCTCGGGGATTATGGTACGTCTTATGCAACGTAAAGAGTCGTAATATTGAAGATAAATTGGTTATTGATTTTATAGAATCTCTGGTCTCGTACTTAAAGTTAAATTGATCGGGGGCAGTCTTGGAGCCCGAGGGTTGTCAATTGGACCATTATGTGCCCCCAGACCTGTCTTGCATCAGTCATAACCACTCCCAAACTCTTCTAAAAATTTCTGTAAAAATTTTTCCCCCGTTTCTCAAAAAGGAGTTTTAAGGAGGACGTGATATGAAACGAAATGAGCTACAAGTTTCAACTGAATCATGTGAGTAAAAGTGATTCGCTTGGGGCACTTTTGGGGGCGAAGTCTCCGGCAGCATCCCTTTACAGTACCCACCATCTCGGATGTGTACGATTTTGGCATGGATAAAATATTGGAAATATCCTTCCCCGGGTGTGTTGTACCCCAGGGATGATGCGGGCACGTTCGGCGTTTGATGAAAGGTTAGGAGAAATGGGTTGAACAATACTTTCAAAAAATTTCTGAATGGATTTTTCTATTGATTTCCGCTGGGGTTGCTTCGCTGCTGGGAATTTTTCTATCTTTTAGTTCTGCTTCTTGCTTCTTTGCCAGAAGACGAGCACTTCGCGCGGAACGTTTTGCATTTCTCAAGATTTATGGTCTTGCTCTGAAAGAAGAAATTCTTCTAGCAGAGCTGAGGCAGATTGCGTGGGTAAAGTACATACTTCAAGTTTGGAGAGATTTTGAAAAGGATTGACAATTAAACCGCAGACTTTCTTCCACCTGTAGTCCTCCTCTTGAGAATAGTAAGATATTCGAATTTTCTTATTGAGAAGATTCCCTGTTATAAGCAATCCTGTTTTTTATTTTGTTGTGCTTTTGGGAATTGGTATAAACCTATTGGTTTTTGTCTAGCTTTTGTCTAGTTTTTGTCGCATTTTACCTCATTTTTGCCTCTCATTAGTCGTTAATATCAGTAGTTTGTGTGTTATGTTATATAAATTCTTCAAAATTTAGCAGAATCGTAAAGAAAACATTTGTTTAAAAAAAAACTTTTATAAAAAATAATAGAACCGATTCCAAAAAATACTAAAAAATATAAAATATAATAATTATAATTATAAAATATGTATTAATTGTATTCCTAGATTTTTAAGACAAACTGCTTGCTTTAATTATTTGGAATTAGATTAATATATATCTAAATAAGTCAGGTTTTCACACCGACTTAAAAAATCTAAGGCTTTCCTAGATTTAATGTTGAAAGTAGTAGCAGAGAACTTTTAATATAATTATTTTATACTTTTTACGGCTTGAGATTTTTTTGGAATCTAACAAAAAGCCGCATTTTTGGTCCAACAATTTGAATCCTCTTATTCGGGCACTCGAATTCATAACCTTTTATTTTTTTAGAAGTCGGTTAAATATAAAATAGAAAAACTAAAAGCCTACTATGGCGTTAATTGCCCATTCAAATATTATAAACAAAACTTAGTAACTGCTAACTAGACCTTTATTATGTATAATAATAATAATAACACCCAAAAAAAACCTACTTAAAATAGTTAATGAAACCTACGATAAACTCAACCTTAACCACTCTTACAAACTGATACAATATGGCTTTTTTCCTGAAACGAGATTACCTACATAACTTTATTATGATGGAACGTGAAATTTTAATACTAACAATAAGAAAAATTTTTAAACACCATTATAAATTTACTTCATTCAGTACTGTAATAAAATATTGGGATTAGTAAAAACGCCGTAGTCACACGTTTTATCTCAATTCAAATAATTAATGTAGTGTGACTATGGCGTTTTTACTGAATACTGAATTTAGTGTAATGTTTTAGGAAAAAAAAACCAATATTATATATCCATTTGTTAGAGTAGTTAAGGTTATTATTTTATAATAAAATTTCAAGATAACAAAGGAAGAATACAAGATATTGAAAGAGCATAATGTGCCTTCAGGAATTAGAAGAATTCATTTTCAAGAAGACAATGATTCGAAGCACGCATCGTATCTGTGCAGGTCATTCTTGGACGTACTGGAAAGCAACATTATATTAAAACAGATGGTATAGTATAGCTACCACAATTACCGGATTTATCACCTATCGATGTTCTGTGTTAGAAAGAAGTAAACAAGACCTTAACGATTACAAATGTGTGCCAGAACTCGATTACACTGTTTTATTTTAAAAATAAAATAATGAATCGTTCGAATAATTATGCGCGGTATTGTATGTACAAACATACATACAAACATACACTTCCAAACTCATAATCCTCCTTTTGTGCTGTAGTCGGGAAGTAAGTAATTAAATTACAACAAAACTACAAAACACCACAAGTGTGGTTTCACCTACGATGAGGAAAAAGATTAAAAATGCATGCTCGTAATTTGAAGATAAATGATTTACAAATTACAGAGTAAATAGCTCTAAAACAGAGCAGTAAAAACGAAACTCCTAAAACATTTAAGTAGCAAATCAATCACCTTACTCGGCGTCTAAATGGTTGAGTTCTAATAATAGAATCCGAACCCACAACTTAAAATGAGCAAACGAACCTTTTAGGTGAAAATGTTCCATGACCATTTGTCGTTTGGGCTTTTTGGTCGGACACTTTTCGCCAGAAATATCAATTTCCCCAGAATGAGACCTCTTAGAGCCTTTCATGACATCACAGTCCATTAAAGACCCACATCCTCATGAAAATGTTATCCTTGAGTAAAAACAGAAATTATTTGAAAATTGTGGCCTATTCCCATTTTTCGTATAGTCGAACCCAATTCATGTGTGGGACTTTGAGGTACGTGCTTCGTTTTTATAGGATAGCCCATCCGTTAGGATTTCGTCCATTTGTCTTGATTTTGAAGGTTTTCTCCTAAAAATTACTAAAATATATATTGTATGTATACTTTTAAAATTTCGTTATTCAATTTTTTAATATATTTATGTAGTTTGTTACATAATTTAATAGTTTGTCTATAGTTGACGAACACATTTCTTTTAAAAATCAACTTACTTTAAAATCTTTAACTAATTTGATTTTTTAATCTAATTTTGAATGAATTTTTAAGAGCGCAATAAATGGTAAATGTGGTTGCTGATTTTCGCGGTACGATTTTTTAGACAACTTTTACTAAAGCAAATTATAATACATACTATGACTTTTACGAATTTATCAATTAGTCAGTATTCATAATTTTTTTTTCTCATGACAGACTATGAACAGAAACTAAAGTTCAGTTTTAATTTCGATAGTTTGGCATGATACCTATCAAAAAATGTTGCGATCAATTTTATATTTGTTTTATTATTTAACAACGAACTACCAACATTTTGTACGGTTTTGACAAAAATTAGATCAATTTAAACAATACCTACATGTACAATAGATATAATGAGTGGAATTAATGAAATCATTAAAATTAAATTAATTAATGAATATAATTCATGACATTTATAATTTCTTCAATTAATTTAACGGTTATTATTGATTATTTATTACAGATGGCAAACCTTAACTTTTAGTATTTGACAATATAAATTTCAGACATCTTTGTTTTTCAACAAATTTTTCATGTTTTTGGGTTTTTAAATTCGCTTTTGTTTATCTACGCCTTGTTGATCTTGTTGTTTGCTCCGAATTTCCTTCGTAAAGATTTTGCAGAAAGAGCAGTCTAAGGAGCTAATTATCAGACGACGTTCGAAAGCAAAGTGGCCGTTGTAAATTGCCCTTCTTTGGAGGGTAGAGGCGTAAAATGTTTTAAGCCGAGCGCCTGCAAATGGACTGCTTTTAATTAACTCCATACACAAGAAAAAAAGGAAAAAAAATTTGTTTTGTTCTTCCCGAAAATCCTCTTCTCTGTTTTTGGAGGATAAAATAAAAATAAAAAAAAGAGAAAAATTATTCGTTGCAAGGACGCGTTTTCCTGAATGTAAATGTAAAAGTTCGTTACCCAGAATAAAAAGGCAAACGAGCAAACTTTTCACCAGCGTTACAAAGAAAATTCGAAGTTGACTCTACCAAGTAAGGGGAAGTCCCACATTAACTGCCTTCCTGTAATTTGCAAGAGGCTCGCTCCTTTTGTTTTCTGGGGCCTACGGAAAGCGCCAGACAAAATTTCAGCATTTTCTGGAAAAGTTCCAAGGCAAAAATTCCCACCCACCCTACTGCCAGCGCCCCCAAGCGAGCGTTTTCTATTCATCATTTGCGAATAAAACAATAAACTTGATTGTCCCGCCTCACCCTGAGCGGCTTAAGTTACCACCTCTTTAATTAAGGTCAACAAAATAAAAAAGAAAATAATATTTTTTTTTTCGGACTCAGATTGTCTTGTTTGAGAGGCTTGTAGAAGGAGATTAACCGGCTTCCCGGGGGATTACATTTGAATAAAAGGAACGAGAGGTGGCACAATGGAGCGCCCTGGCACTGTCAACAAAAGTTAACTTCCAGCGCGTATGCAGGGGATTAATATTTAACAGGGTGAAGGGGCTCCTTGTGGCCACTGGGCCGGAAAAGTAAGGCACCTGGGAAAAGAAATAAAGGCTGAAAGTATAGGGTAGTTATGAAATCAGTGGATATGGTCGTACTAAGTATAACAGCCCTATAATTTTATGGAATGATACTCGATTTAATCTACACTAAATATAAAAGGGAACATTTGCTGGAATATTTCTATTTAATATTGTATAATACGTAATATATATCTACTATATATCAGTTTGAGAGCTTACGGAAAGTTGTCTTAAAAACTGTAAATGTTTTAACTAACACTCATGCTTAAAATAATTAAAAATCACGAATGCGTGCTTGTCAGCAAATTTCTACGTAGAGAAGTAGACAAGTACGAAATCATTGCCTTTTCACGACATTGGTATTTAGATTTTAGGATGGAGAGGCGTTAAGAAAATAGGAATTTTTCTTTATCAAGTATTTACACTGTATTAAAAGCAAACTTCATGGTAATTAATTTCAAAGAAAAATAATTACTCTGGAGTATTAACGCCCGTTTACAAATAATGATATTTCATTTATAGAATAGTGCTTAATCGACGCCTTTATATTATTTTTAAATTGAACAATCTGTTGGCTTCTGATAAAGTACCAATGCATTTTAAAGTGAAAAGGCGCCTGTTTATAAGAAAATACTATTTACATTAAAAGCACTAGCTGTTTTTTATGTTTAGAATATGTATGCTGTACAGATTTCATTTAGATTTGTTGAGGGGTTTTTAAAATATTGTGGCAGTGATGTATGTAGTTTTGAGAGAAACACGTTTAATGTTTTACACTTCATTAATATGCCGTCAATAATAGCTGACTTGAATTTCGCATTGGATTGAATTTTTTAAACTATTGCCTTATAGCAACGATTTTAAAATTTGTAAAAAGTCCATCAAATTGCAATGATTTTGTCCATCCAAACTTCAAGTCGTGAACTCATGTTCTTTTCAAAAAATTAAAAATTTTGCGAGGAATCACTATTTGTAAATTTCAATTTAATACACAATTTGCTGTAAAATCTGACTTAGATCAGATTCATAAAAAAAAACAGAGCTAATAAGAGGGTTCTTAATATTACAGCATTATCTTAAACTATTCATTGGATCAATTCGGAAGTTTTTATAGAATATGTTCAAAATATTATAATTTAAGAAAGTACAAAACAAAATATGACTGCTTACGCCGTTTAATTTAATATTAAAATTTTAATTCTCTACGGACCAATTTTTCATTCATCAAATAATAAAATGTGATTTAAAATAACAGTCCTAGCGCTATTTTTTAGATCTTCCTCTGGTTGCTGGCTTGCTTCAGGTTTTAAAGCATTTGCAATAAAATTTATTGACCGGTCCAACAAATTTTCATTAAACTTATAAGTTCTTCCATCTTTCCTTAATTTTCTAATGATTCGATGTTCTAGCGGAGAACAATGAATATATAAACACATCTATTATATAAACAGTAACATGATTTTATTAATTTAACACATTTTCACAAAATATTCATCAAATGTTCAAAGTAACCAGAAATTTATTCAACAGCAAAGGTGTTTAGAGTGAATGATTTATTATTTTGATCACATGAAATTCAATTATTTTTTAAAGATTTTAAACTTACAGAATTGAATTGCATGCGAGCCTGAGTTACCATACCGAAAAATTAATGTATATAATTCAGTTGTCGAAATGTACTAAAAGTATTTTCGAAATTATTAAATATAGGTCAGTAGTTTAAAACCAAAAAAAAAAACTCAAATCGGAAATAATTGCTACAAAAGGTTTTATTTTAATGGCTTCATTTGTTGCCCAATATGACTATCTTAGGTTTTCCCCCTCGGGGAAGTTGTGGACAAGTGGTGGGGGGTAAAATTGTACCCAAAAAGGGGTATTTTTGCGGTTTTATGGTTATATCTCGTAAAGGACTAACAATATCGAAAACTGTTCTTCATAAAAGTTGTAGGACATTTAATTCTGCATAGAATGAGGCCAAGATCATACTTTTTGGACTACCCGTTCTCATGTTAATGCACATCAAAGTTGGCCGTATTTGGGGTACAATTTTACCCCCCACCACTTGTCCACAACTCCGCCGAGGGGGAAAACCTAAGATAATCATATTAGGCAACAAATGAAGCCATTAAAACAATAAAACCTTTTGTAGCAATTATTTCCGATTTAAATTCTAATCCTACTGACCTAATAGGTATAATAAGAATAAAGAATTTATTTTTTCGGTATACCTATTGTATATGTATGCACATACAAATTATAGATTTATTCTTTTATCGTAGTACCTACATATATTATTTATATAAGTCCCTTTTCGTTTCCATTTTTGCAACGTGTCTCAAATCCTCTCGAAGCAGAAGCACGTGTCGAAAGCCCCCTTGAAATTTGATCCACTACTGTGTGCTCCACCTTAAGTTTTCCTGTCCAAGTAACCCATTTTCCAATTCCAGGGAAAGCCACCTGGAAAATGGTTTTCCCCACAGGATAAGAAAGTCGAGAAGGCTCAGTTTTGCGGCTTGTGATCCCCCTTTTGAATAATATTGGAGCAAATAGCCACTGGTGGAGCTGCTGTCGTCTGATAGACCTCCGTTGTAAGTTGGATTGAGATGTTTCTGTGGTTCGAACGTTTCCACAAACCCAAACCGTTTTCCCCCCCATGGATGTCGGATTGGGGCCCAGAGTGTTTACCTTGCACTCCACAGTCAAGCCCCAAGTTCGTTTTCTTCATTTATGTGCAGTGGCTCCTTTCAGATGCAGAGAAGAGTTTACGAGCAAACAAACAAACAAACAAACAAACAAGCCGAACGAACAAACAAAGAAAAGTGCTTCCCATGATGCCCCCTTTTCAAGAAGTTGGCGCTGTGTTCGCATTGTGCTTACTTGGGGCCAATGTCTTAACGATAAATTAAGCGCTCTGTATAATTCCACCCTCGGCCTTATTTGCTTTTCCCTTTGATATAAAGAAAAAAAAAAAAAGAGGAAAATTACAGGGTGTAGCTGCTAACAGGGTGTTTGTGCTTTTGCTAAATAATGAAACCGATACAATGCCACACCACCTCCAGGAGCAGCATTTATATTACCTTAGCCCAAGTTCCCGAATTGAATTTCACTCGAAATGGATGAATGGGAATGGTTTTCGGGATTTACCATGGATTTACTGCCAGTTTAAGGTGACTGACTCCCAGCCCCCGTCGTTTCACCTGGAAACAAGGGTATAATACCTACGTGCCCTCGTGATAACGCCGGTTTTAGCGCACCAGGTGACGGAATTTCACCAGATTCTATTTTCCCTCGGTGATGTCATAAAGTTGAAAACCTAAGCACTTTCCGGTTGTCGGATTTATTCATTGTGCCTTCATTAAAGCTTGTTGTATGGAGGGAATTTCTGGAATTTCGCCTAAATCAAATTTCACGAATATCTGGGGAAAATTAATTGACTTTCTGGAGGGCTGCTTAGGCGGATTAATCCGCCGGAATGGATTTCAAAGAACGTTCTCGAAAAAGGGGTGGAATTTTGGTAACAGCAACAGAAGTATTTTGTGGTTTTAAATTAAAAAGCCAAAGGTATTGTTTTACGTACGTTCTCTAAGCCAACCTATCTCAAAATCCAAAGTGGTATTTTTTGTTAACACGCCAAATTTAGACCATAAATATCTTCCAAATATACATATGAAGAGTGACAGAGAAAGAACAAAGTAAATCATATTATCTTCGAAATTGAGCTAACGATAGTAATAAGTTACTTTAATTATGAGCAATAAGAAGAACCCTTAAAAATCAAATTAATAATTAAATTTAGCACTGTTAGAATACACGAAGTCCAAATTTTTTATGAAAAAACAATGAAGTCCGTTGACGGAAGAGACTTTCATAAAATCGAAAAGATTCATATTTTGTTTTCTCCGTCCATGATAACATTTACTAATTGCTATTATTTCTAGCAAAAATAATAGCTGTTTTTATTCTAGATATACAGTTACTCAACTAATTGATCACATGGTAGTACTTTAGTGGTAGTTTAGAATTTTGCAAGTTGTTCATTAACGGTAACAGATATCGTAAAACTGGTTGCGCAATATTGTAGAGGGCAAAATTGTCTATAGAAATACTCTTATACATTTTGACATCCGATTGACCATTCTTGAGTTATTTATGAAATAAAACTGTCAAATTTCACTACTTTTATCCTCGCAAATAACTCAAAAAATATCGAAGTTACGGGAAAATTGTCTTAATCAATTTTGTGCAGGATTTAATTCTCTACAAGTTAGGCGAGGCCACTTGCCCATGTCAGAATAAAATTAGCGATTTTTTGCAAAAATAGAACATAATGTATTGGGCAAAAAATTTTGAAAAACAATTTAATCTCAAAAATTTATTACTCTACAAATTACCTGAAGACACCTGTTTTCATCTGATTTATACTAAGCAGAAATAGACTTATAATTTTCCGAGATAAAATTAGTTTTATTTCATAAATAACTCCAAAATGGTCAATCGGATGTCAAAATGTATAAGAGCATTTCTATAGACAATTTTGCCCTCTACAACATTACGTAACCAGTTTTACGATATCTGTTACCGTTAATGAACAACTTGCAAAATCCTAAAGTACCATCATGTGATCAATTAGTTGAGTCACTGTACATATTAGTCAAGAACTCAAATTGCCAGCGGAACACCCTCAAACTTTTATGACGAATCTTTACCAATATCTGCAGCAATATACAAAGATTTACAGGCTTTAAAAGTCTACTGTTGGTATGCGGCCCAGAACTTTTTCGAAGGATTACCGCCTTTTTAAAAAATTCTTAATGAAGTAATTTATATGTTTATATTAATATCATATCCCGGATGAAAAAATAAATAAATAAAGCTGAAAACCGATAAATTTTTACATTTTCAGTTCGACTTGAAATTGTTCAATAACGAGAAGCAAATATTTGAAGTCTAGCAGCAATGTTTCAGTGAACAAATTTTAAGTCTAATATTTGAAAAACTTACGTTCAGTTTTTTGCTAAGTGCAATATTTGGAAAATTTCTTTCTGTTTCGACTTTCTTTCTAAGTCCAATATTCCAAAAATGTATTAAAGTGCAATAGCAAGAAAAAAATTTTAAGCCCAACTTAAAATAAATATAAATAATAATATTTCTGTCAGTTCTCTAAAAACATAAAACATCGAGAAAGTTAAGACGGATATTTTCTTGATGTTTTATGTAGTTTTTTTGGTATATTAATAGATATACATATATTTCCAGAAGATGATATAAGAATTTTATAGATATGTACATATATATAGTCTGAATTAAAGTTGATGCACCTAAAATATTGTTATAAAGTCTAGCAGATTTTAATATAATTTCAAAGAAACTAATTTTTAATAAAACCCAATGATAGTGTTCTAACTTAACTATGGCTATAATTGCAACTCAAGTGTTAAAACTTAAACCTTCTTAAGACTACTGCTATTTGTTTGTAAATCGGGCGTAATTCTGAGATTAGAGGATTTTCTTAATGAGAGCACGTCTCAACAAATTTATTCGCTATTTTGATTACTTTCGTAGCTATGGGCTCAGTTCCCGCGATTTCGTGTTAACGTAGAAAAGTTTAGAATCATTTAAATATTTTATTCTGTAAAGATTGTAACTTGCTTGTGTGGCTGCGTGCACATTGAAACCAAATCAATATATTTTTCAGAATAAGATTTCGCTGTCTAATTATGAAAGCATACAATATTTTAATTAGAATGTTGGCTTTAGTTGTAACCGTAATCAGATATTTGGAAAAGGTGGTATTTTTTGTGGGAGGTAACTCATATTTAGGAGTCGGTCCAAAGAATTTTACATTTGTTTAATTTCAAATTATATCATGTAGCAAGAAACGAAAGTATGTATATTCTGCGCATAAAAAACATTGTTGACATTAATTTTTATCTTCCATCTATAGAAATATTAACAGATACGAGTATACATATGTAGGCTCTCAACTCCTTCCTACAAATTTTTTTTTTTAGTATACTTTTCGTCAGTTTTTAGTGAAAATAATAATTTCTGCATGGATTCCACATAAAATTCAATTTTCAGTAATAGTTCCGTCTATTAACGTATCACGTATTATTCTTTTTTTTTCAACTAGGATGCTTATGATTTTATTTTGTGTAATTCTATTTGAAAATATTGTATATAAGTAATTAAAAAAAGTATTACGTTTAACTATCAATATCAATAATGAATTCATCAAAGCTCTACAGCAGTTATTTTTATAATGAGTAAGATACTGGAGATTGATACTATTTATTAAAAATGTTTTCATATTTTTAAACTGGGAAAAGAATTGACTTTTTATGTCTGTTTATAACATTTTAAAGAGAAAAAAAATTCACCCTCTTACGAACAGCCAACACGAAATTCTAAAAGTTAAATTTTTAAAATTTCAACTCCGCTAATCGTTTGTAATTCGTTTGTATCTCTTTAGTTTACTAGAAAGTGAGGTTTAAATTAAGGCTTACGATTAGCCAACACCTTTTTCAAAATCATTTAAAATCCATTGTAAAATATACTTTTGGGTACTCAATCGATTGGAAATCGTTTGTATCCTCCGAATATGCTATTAAAAAGCTTTGTGTACCACTTATTTTCCAAGAAAAAACGAAAAATTAATTCAATTTTTATCTGTAATTATTAACTTCTCTTTTTGCCACTACATGTACTTGGCGTTAATGTTCAACGCCCGCTATAGCCACAAATAAACTGTAGTGAAAATGACAACAACAACGGTATCCTGACTACACTAGAGGGCGTTGAACATTAGCGCCAAGTACATGTAGTGACAAAAAGAGAAGTTAATAATTACAGATAAAAATTGAATTAATTTTTCGTTTTTTCTTGGAAAATAAGTGGTACACAAAGCTTTTCAATAGCATATTCGGAGGATACAAACGATTTCCGATCGATTGAGTTTCCAAAAGTCTATTTTACAATTGATTTTAAATGATTTTGAAAAAGATGTAGGCTAATCGTAAGCTTTAATTAAAACCTTAATTTCTAGTAAACTAAAGGGATACAAACACGAAATAATTTTTGATACAAACGGATACAAACGAGTTACAAACGATTGGCGGAGTTGAAATTTTAAAAATTTCACTTTTATAATTTCGTGTTGGCTATACGTAAGAGGGTAAACAATTCAGATTTTCATTTAAAGCTTTAATAGTCATTTGAAAAAATTTTAGTCTGAAATGGGTAGAAATTACTCTTTTAGGTTTTGCTTGAACTGAAATTAAAATGGAAAGTAAAAGGTGGAAAACTTAAAGAACCATGAACGCAATCAATTGCAATCCTAAGGGATATCAAAAGAAATAATCGGAACATGAAACGTTTGTTGTCCTCTCACACAATTAAGGCGTAACAGGTTCTGAAGAAAGCATTTCTTTTAAAAGACAACGCCTTGAACGCTGAATGCAAAGGATCTAAAGAACAGTCCGAGTGAAAGTGCTTCATGCAGTGTTCACCTTAGTGAAACGTGTGTGAAAATTAAGTGGATTTCAGTAAGGAGTCGCCCAAGTGTTATATCAAACCAGAGAAAACCCCTTCATAACGTCTTCGAGGTCGTGAACGTCGTACACTTAAGAAAATAATAGAAGCCCCCTCAGTTTTTTTTCCGGATTGTGGAATTTATTCAACCAAGAAAAAAAGGAGCATCGGATCCTTTTGTCTTCTGTTTGCTCTTCAGGTCTTCTCTTGCTTGGGTTACCAAGTGTATAAGTAGATTTGTTCCTTCTTGAGATGTAAGTCGGACTCTTTTATTTGATCTGGAATTTGTAGAAAAAGGAAAAACGCTCCCTTCATTCTCCATTACGTCCCGGAAAACGAACATTGCTGAGGTATACAATATAAATTCCATTAGATCCTATATATCCAATTAAAATTGTTACTCTGTGATTCTCAGAGTGCCTGCAAGGAACGGATTTTATCAATTAATTCTTCCCTGCTAAGTACCTAAATGTTGCGGATAGTATTCTTTAATTTAAAGTACGACTTAGTTGTAAATGGAAAATTGCTACAAAGTAATGAAACGGTTGAAGGAATGAATCTCTTTTGCCAGCAGTGTAACTAAGAGTGTTTTTTTTTTAAAGAAAATAGTCCATTTTTCGCCCAACAATATCGAAGAAAGTTGCGTATTGTGTTATTTTAAAAAATTCCAATCAGGAATTTAACACACTAAGAAAATTGTGTAGTGAAATTTGACCAGAGGGGCTTTAGTAAATTAGCTTAATTATTCTTCATTAAATTTATCTGAAAATATTGAAAACACTGATATTTTAGTATTTTCTAACACAAATTCCAATGGAAATTCACTACATAAAGTGGGAAGTTTTACTAAAATTTCTTTTAACTTAAATTCTGATATCCACATTATCACGTGTCCTAGTTTTATACCCCTGGAATTATAGGAAATTGCAAAACTTTTTCGGTGCATGTTTAACACATTCCGTATTCGATAGTTTGTCATTCAAAACTTCAGGAAATGTTCCTAGATTTCGTGAAACAGCCCAAAATCCCTTTTTTCTAGTTTATATTTCCTAGAAAATAACTGAACGAAACTAGAAGATGTATTTGAAAAAATGAATTAATTTTCTTATGATGATCTCTTTCGATTTTCGACAAACTTATTACCTTACCTTACCTTACCATATTTGTTAGGTACCTTTTGCATTTTTATCTCGCTTAAGGGGTTATGCCATCTAAGCACACTGAAATGTGAATCTTTTTTTGGTATTCCTTTTTTTCGATTGCTAATCAATGGATTAAAATGAAATTTTGAGACTTTATTATACATGTATTAAGGTATAAAAAGATATTTTTATTTAAATTTACGATGCAAAATGGCTTCGTGGCACTAGATAACTTGAACAAATATTTTTTACCTTAAATTGTTATTTATCAGTTTTAAAATAATCGTGTATATTTCGATAAATAAATCTATTAAAAAAGCTACAGTTGAACTTTAAATTAAATCCGATAAAAATTGCAGGCCAATTTGAAAAACATAGTCTCGAGAAAAACGCGTTTAAAGTTTAAACGTTGCAGAGTGCTTAAAGGCGTCTCGGTATAAAAATTGTTTTTCAAAGCTTGTCTAACAAATTAGTTTTTTAATATCGGTTTCAAATAATTTATGCATCATTTAACACTAGAAGCGCCACCGTCCAATTTTTGTCCCATCAGCATGTTTGATCCTCTCTAACATTTTTATTTTTTAATTTACCTTGGTGAAACTTTTAGACTTTTACTTATTTTATGTAGTAACCTAATCTAAAATGTTTTAACTTTTATAACAAGAATTATGAAAAAAAATACGATTTACCTACAACTGCTGCTGGGTCATTTTTGTCCCGCCGTTGTTTTAAAGAATAATTTGATGTACGATCTGCGCTTCGGGTTGCGGCGGTGAAGGGGTGATGCGTGAGACAATAGGGTTTCTTGCTCTTCAAATAATAATAACTAGTTTATAGATATTTAATGATGATTTTGTTACTAAACACAAAATATGTCACTTATAAACACTAATTTGTTACATTTTTGTTTTTCAAGAGATAAAAATTTGATATAACTTTCGTACCTCATACCAATGATCATTATAATAAATAGACTGGGATAAATTTGTCACGATGGCGGTCCATGGGGGGTCTTAATTTTCGTTGCTTCTAGTGTTAAGACAATAATGAAAATCTTGACTTTTTACTTTTTCCCGCCAAAATTAAGATCAGAAAATATTAAAAATTCTTTGAGTTATCATTATGACAAATTTCGAAAAACAAATTTTCGAAGAAAAGCTTTAAATAGTTTACAGAAAAATCTAAATTTTAAAGTTCCTGCACAACCTCTAAAAAATGTTTAACGAATTTAAAGAATTTAATTTCAAAAAGGCCTTCAATTATTGCCTATTTTCATGAAATGTAACCGAGCACTTTTACCGAGCTATGTAGTTGTTAATATTTTAACAACTACAAGATTTACAATTTCCGTAGTTCTACATAATACCCAATAAGCTGATTATTGATCCATTAACTTTCGAAAACCATTAAGGGATTTATTCGTAATTCAAATTATTTTCTGCAGCTGAAACGTCCAATATTTAAAATTCACACTGGTTGGCCAGACGGCAGACTTAATATTTTTCGCCAGAAGTTTTTCCATTCCAAAAATATATTTTTTCCTGGAAATGGTAGAAGAGAGAAAATTCATTGCAACTGGCTGGAGGCTATTGAACAACTTTACCGCGCCGTCGAGCCGTTTCCATCTGGGGGGGAAAAATTTATAAAATTTTATTTGTAATTTATTTCCATTCTTTGATCAAGATTTCATCTCGCAGCAGTCATATCCTGATGCCAATCAATTCGGTACCAACTAGGGTTTTGAGAAAAAATAAAAAAAAAATTAATAATAGTATATTTCATTCTGGCGAGTACTACGGTTGTGGGAATTCGTTCCCTGAGGGTTGAAGGGATGATGGTGTTTCAGGAAGAATGGGACTCTGGGAAAAGGGGTTCTGGAGTATTCCTTTCAGGTCTTCTTTGGACCAGTAAGTCCATTTATCACTTCAAGAAAGCTCCTGGTTATAACACAATAAATTTTTCTTATTCTCGAGAATTTCTCGAAAGGGGGAGGCCCCTGATACGGTCGGGAAATAAAATAAATATCGCCCATAAATCCTAAGAAAATTGAAGTAAATTTTTGAAATAGTGAAATAGCTGCTTTTGCAGTGGTATAGAAAAGAAAAAATTGTTGTTACCTTATTTTTAGCAGAGCCCTAGGGCTCCCTCTTTGTGCGTTAAATTCGTCTAGGACTTTTGAGGAGTGGATTTGATGTAAACATTTTGTTTGAAGCTCCCCCAAACCTCCCACGATAAATGGCCCTGTTATCCCTGCAAAATTTCCTATACCAAAATTAATTTAACTCCCACAATCGCGGGGATGGGAAGCAATTGAAGCAGGGCTTCTGGTCCCGGGGGAGAGAATTTAGAGAATCTAATTATAATTATCTCCTCTGTCTGCTAATGAGGAAGAATGTCCCCTACTTAGGCGAATCTCACTCCTAAGACACTTTATCAATTCATCAGGAAAGTTAGAAATTGTAATTCTAAGACTGTAATTCTAGGAAGTGATGTTTCAGAGTTTTGGATGGCGCAATAAGGAGTAAACATTTTAAGGCCAAAAGAGACCACATTTTATGGATGGTAAAGTAGCTGACATTTTCGAAATAACTCCCCGAAAAACCCCACTCACCAGAGGCCCCAATGTCCAAAACAAGTTCTCTATGGGTTTTTTGGTTTTTTGGTTAAAAAGTTTAAGGGACCCATTGCAACGAAGTGGGTTTTACGTAATCGCTGCTGTTCCCAAAAAACTGGGTTACTTCCTCCGCACACACATTTAAAACTCTGAGGCTGAATATAATTTAATTAAATTTCATATTGCACTGATGGAGCCTAGTTATGTATGCGGGGACTCTTTTTAGTTCCCTCGCTCCACCGGCAAAAGGAATTCCCGGCATCTGTACGGCTAGAAAATTTATGTGAAAATGCATATTACTGCAAGGGAAAGTTGGAAATTATTTTTCGTACAGGGAGTGGGTTTTTGGGGTGTTTTAATATGAAGATTATGGCCGAGTAGCTTCAAGCAATAACAAAGGCGAATAATAATGGGAATATTTTTGACATTTTATGCAGGATATTCGCTGCGACTTAGAGTCCAGGACCCCAATGTTGGGTCCTCAACTGAAATGGATATGGTAAAATTTCTGGCAATTAAGTGGAAAGTTCACTGAGCCAGTGTTTCGTAGTCTGATTTATAAACTCCAGGATACTAAAAACTTTGGTTTTATGTGGAAAACAGACGACAGTGCTTTTTCCTGTAATTTAACATTTTTGTTCTTCATTTTTTAGGAATTCTATTAGTTGATATCCATAGTGTAGGTATCTACTGAGAATAAAGTTTTAAAAGTTGTAAGTTACAAAAATCATATACCTAAAAGTACAAAAACAAAACATTTCTAATGTAGGTACACCCTGTAAAACTCACTAAAGTTTTTGAATTAAAAATCTAGTACCTACATTCTTCAATCTTAATAGCCTCCGTATAATATTTGTTCAAGAGTGTTTAATAGAGATTAAAAAATTTTACAGGGTGTATATTAAGAATTATAATTCGATAATTCAAAAGATAAACTAACTAATTAAAACTTGTAGATTACTTTTTATGCTATAAGGACATAATCCTAGTTTTGTTTGAAAAATCAGATATATACATAGGTATACATATAGAATAAATTTCACATCCGCAAATAGGTTTACGTTATTTAGATCTATTTATTTCCTTATAAATATTAAAAAATAAAATATACTTTACTATTAATTCGAATTAACTGACCCTAAACCTTGATTACGAAACAGAAAGTGTCTATTTTAGTTTTTTATTTATTTATACTAGTAAAAGTAGGTATGTACATATGTATTTTGGAAAATATTTAAAAATACTTGTAAAAAATCGAAAAGATGATTCAGTTTTAGTTTTTTACATGCACTTGAATTTTTTCAATTGCGTTTTTCTCGGAACGACTTTACCTGCTTTGAAGAGATTTCGTAATTGTAGCTAGCTACAATTTTTCAATTTCAAAATTAAAGATGTCTAAAACAAAGTTATCGATTCCGATTTTTACATTTGAATATATTTAAAGTATGTGGCTTGAAATTTGTTCAGAATGGCAATCCTTTACCTCTTTTCCACAAAATATTTCTAAAACAACTTAATTCTAAAATCAATTTAAAATGACTTTACTTACTCCAAATTTTCGGTTTTTTCGACTTTTTAGATTATTATTTCACTGTATAACATTTTGGATGAAATATTTTAATATACATAATTGGATCAAAGGTAAACCTTTTTTGAATTTAATATCCCTTCTGTCAATATACGTTCTCATACTAAGGGTTATATCAAATGGAATTCGTAAATACTTAAATATTCGTATACCTACCGATTCCCAAATTTCTCGAAAACCAATAGCGTAAAACTTCCTTTTGATTATTGCTATAAATATCTCATTCTCGTAAAGTACTTATATTCTCCAATAAAATGAAACGAACGCAAAATTGGTTACATTCCGAGGAAATCGTGTGTAACATATCAGAGAGATTCAATATATTGAACCAATATTTACATCCCAAATAGCATATATTCGTACAAGAGGAGATCTCCTCCATTAGAACGTAACATTTCTCTTTTTAAACCAAATAAAGTAAATTTATTGTTGATTCAGTGGTATGAGGAGTAGCATTCCATAAAATAAAACTCACCATATTGACATTAAATCAAATGATACAATTGAATTTGTGTATGGTCGACGGTATGAGGGGGCGTATTTGCGGACTGGCTGAATGAGTACTGGTTGCTGCTAAACTTTTTATTGCCTCGATTTTATGGATTCGTACACTTCTTTATTCGACATATTGTACAGCTCAATAAATCTGCAAATTGAGTGGTACCCAGTAAAATAAATCACAATTCTGAAAGGCATTCAACAAACAATATTCCTGCAGGCCCTTTTAATCCAGCTAAACATTTTCTGTGCATTGCATTTACAGAATTGATGGATTGGATACGATACGAGAGCAATTCATAAACACAATTCTATTCTATTGTTTTTTCACTCCTAGTTTTAAATACTGAAAGGGTAGTCTAACTATTTCTTCCCTAATTTTTATATTTATTATTATTTGTATATCGAATGCGACAAAAATTAATCTAAAGGAAAAAAAGATCTGACCATCCAAAGTAATAAACTTTCATTTTCTGTATGGAATTTCGAATTTTCGAAATTGTTAATTATTCAATTTCTATTACTATTCTTTTAGGGCTAGATTTAGGATCAGATTCTGCTTTCCGTAGATCTAATTAGGGCTGTAATCAGGTAATTTAATCAGGCCCTGATCAGGAATTTAATTTTTAGTATTATCGTTATTGTTACTACATAGCATGTAAAGTACAGGGTGGACGGAAAAGTTTCTTTTCACTTTCGTTAATATGGGCGCAGATTTTATGGAGAATTTCTACTTATTTGGAGGAACAATCCTTTTAATTTAGTAAGTTTTTAACCTCTTTCTTATTTGAATTGAATATTAACCACATTTGTGTAGATCGCGGTACGGTGATACGGTGCTCTTAAAGAAGTGAAGATTTTGCAAATGATATTTTTAGTCTTAGTTCGTGACGGTGGCTTTTTTCCTAAGATTCTACATAAAAAAGGAGTTTTAATTTTCCATTCGATTTTAATTCTGATCATCGCGGAACAGGATATGATACTTACGGAGAAAAACATCAGGAAATACCTAAAATGTTCTCGAAAATTGGAATTTTAAGTGATTTTCAAATGTATAGAGTGAATAGCCTGGAATTTAATTAATTTTCAAATGCATTTTAATTAATTAGTAACTAATAATTATTATTTATTAATTATTTTTATTTTGAATGCAAATTAAGTATAAGGCAACGACATCAGGACCAGATAAGCTTAAATGGGGCATTTCGTAAAACTAGCCCCAAATTATCTATGTATTTTATAATGTTTCAAAACGGTTGTTTTTAGATAGATATACTTTACATTACATTACAACATACAAAAATAAATCGAATTTTGTATGCAAAAATTACAAATATATGGGAAATGGCTTAGTTAAAAAGAACTCATAATTTTAACGGTCTGTAGTAAAACTGAAAATTCAAATAGCTTTTCACAATTATCCACATTTCCATTTCATTTCCATTTTAAAACATTTTTAATTTTTCATATCAATCAATTAAGCTTAATTCTGTGCGAAATTTTACCAAAGTAATAAAGTTAAAATGCTCTTTTTCGGTTTATTTAAAAAGCGCTCAGTAATAAAACAGAAATGATTTATGAACTGAACCTTTACATATTGCTTTTTTATTACCCCACCATATTTCCATTTGGTAACAATTGCGAATAAAAAAAAAATATTTTTTCTGCAACAATAAGAAAATAGCTGCCAGCTAACAATTAATTATCCAGCACAATTTATCACAATCTCTAAATTTTGATAAATAATGTTTTAAAACGAAATTTCAGCGGATGAGATGCAAACTTTTGCCATTTTTCAGGCAGTTACAGCTAAATTGCAAAATCATGGCACATACATGTTTTATGTGGCGCTCAAATGTTTGCTTGAGTGTATACGTGTGAACCACCCTTTAAGCCCTTTTGTACTAAATACCTTTAGCATAGTTTGAGCAGAGCTGGTGGAATTCGTTTCATTGTTCAGGCGGCGATTTTATTTCGCGGGCATAAATGTTTTGTTTGGCTGAAAATTAAATGGTTTTTTAGGAAAAACTTTTGTTGTTGTTAATTAATTAACTATTAATTGACTAAAATTGTACAAAAACGAATTTTACAATGTGAAATTATTATTATTTTTTAATTGTTCTCTAATGGAATAATGTATTTTTTACAGTCAAATAATAAAAGCTAACTTAACTATTTTCAGTTAGCGTTTTTTGATATGAGGTTTAAAAAAGCGGCCAAGTGTGAGTCGGACTCGCACATGAAGGGTTCCGTAGTAGAAAGTAACATAATATAAAAGTTCTTGTAGTTCGTTGTAACTTTGATCGATGTTTTAATAATAGTGTATTTTTTTAAAATTAAGTTATTGATAAGTAAACATCATAATTAGGTACCTAAATGATGGTTTATGTTTATGAAATTAAATGTTTTTTTTATTTTTATATTTGAGTTGATTGAATGAAAGGTTAATTGTGGTTTACGATTTATGACGAATTAAAAAAAACTACTTACTAGATCTCGTTCAAACCAATTTTCGGTGAAAGTTTGCATGGTAATGTACATCATATATTTTTTTTAGTTTTTTCATTCTTTTATTTTAGAAGTTACAGGGGGGGGACACACATTTTACCACTTTGGAAGTGTTTCTCGCGCAAACTATTCAGTTTAGAAAAAAATGATATTAGAAACCTCAATATCATTTTTGAAGACCTATCCATAGACACCTCACACGTATGGGTTTGATGAAAAAAAAATTTTTGAGTTTCACTTCTAAGTATGGGGGACCCCAAAAAAAAAAATTTTTTTTTCTATTTTTGTGTGAAAATCTTAATGCGGTTCACAGAATACATCTACTTACCAAGTTTCAACAGTATAGTTCTTATAGTTTCGGAAAAAAGTGGCTGTGACATACGGACGGACAGACAGACAGACATGACGAATCCATAAGGGTTCCGTTTTTTGCTATTTGGCTACGGAACCCTAAAAACAGAAAAGTCAAAAATATATTTTTACAAAAGTTTCGAATAAAACAATCAAAACACGCTCAAAAATTCAAAAAAATGTTTTTTAACATTTCTAATTAAAAAATCTATTTAAATACATATATAAATACATTGGGATGTATTTTTCATTTGTTAAGTATTAAAGACTTCTGAAAAATACCAACAAATAATACAATACAAAAAGTTTCATAAATATCTGCTTACATATGTCGAACTTTGCAACTTCATGGAAATTGGTTGTTCGAAACAATTTTTCATCCCTTTCCCAGAATCACGTAGAACAACGAACAAGGGTTGTAAATCGAGCCTGCGTAAGTTTAGATTAATGGCAGATATAATTTATTTTAATGGCACCTCATATTGGTTAATTCGAGCAGGGCGATCAGGTTCACTATTTCGAATGCTACTCACAAATGAATTAATTTGTCTCAACTTATTTTACCCATTCAGCAGATGTGCTCTAGAGCATTCTGTTATGCGAGGATTAGACAATGGGTAGCGAATTTCCAATTAATCATTTGAATTCAAGGCACTTTACCTGTGCGTCATTAATTGAATTCCTAATTAAAGGTATCAATCTTGAAACGATAGAAAACTTTTGTTGTTAGGTGTACTTTTGGATAAATTTGTATGTCTTTAAATCGAAAATATCAGAGGAATATGCTTACTCTTGTAGTAATTGTTTTTTGTTCAACATAAAGAATTAAACAATAATAAAAATTAAGATATGTATATTATTTATGTAAGTTAACAATTTTTTATTTACAGGAGGATTTCTACAAGAAATTATTTTTTAATATATTGCAAGTTATCCCTAAAGAAGTAAATTTACATCAATAACAAATATATCGTCGGAATTTGAAGAATTCCACTCGCCTTCATATCAAACTGAGTTATGTATACCACCTACCTTGTTATTATTATTAGTAAAATTATTGATATTTTTTTTATTATTATTGATAACGTTTTTAATAATTTTATTTTTTCAGTGTTCTAATTGAATAAGGGAATTTTTGTTAGTCCCCATGCTTACTCAAATATTTGAATATGAGTAATTTATTTTGAAAATTAAAATGTTTTTTTGCAAATATTTTAGGTGGCCATGGAAAAATACCTTCATACATATATAATTTTGAAAATACTAATCATCTATCGATTTACGTTCTTGAAAAGTCCACAAAGTAAAAAGAAAATAAAATGATTTGAACTATTATATTATAACTATCAAAAATCATCAGTCATCAATTTTAAGTAAGTTATGTTACCGAACCATTTATATACATAATATTTCTGGCTTTTGTTATTTATAGATTTCGATTAATGGAAATTAGTCTTAAAAGCTTTTCATAAAGAAGGAATAAGGAATGTGTAGCAACAAGACTGAGTAGCATAAAAGAAAGGTGAGTCTAATAAAAGTACATTATTTGTTTTAGTTTTAATATATTGAGTATGATATATTTTGGCTTATGAAGACGATTTTTAAACACACC
This sequence comes from Machimus rusticus, assembly GCA_951509405.1. Taxonomy (NCBI): domain Eukaryota; kingdom Metazoa; phylum Arthropoda; class Insecta; order Diptera; family Asilidae; genus Machimus; species Machimus rusticus. The sequence goes on from OX608049.1 coordinate 9,417,123, forward strand.
AAATTATATGACAAGACCTTTAATTTTAAGTAAGATTTTGAGCTACCGCTCGACTTACGAGTAAAATTTAAAAGAAAAAGAATCCAAATTAGATAATTTTAGTTGATGACAATTATTGAAATATTCGTAAACTAATTTCAAAATAAAAACCTAATAATTAGGTACAAAAATCATAAATTTTAATTATAAAATTTTCATAATCCTCTTTTATACCACACGTGATTTAATAGATTAATTTTTGAAACATAAAATTTAAACAGCCAGTTTTATTGCCAATGGCAATTTTAGTCATCAGTCTGATTTTTGCTTTTATAATTTCTGCCATACATATATTTATATGAAAATCATTTTACCTTAAAATTATTCCTGTAAATTCAAAAACTGGAAAATAATTTGCATAAGCCAATTATTTTATTCCCGAGCTACCGTCCACCTTGTATCATTACAATTCAAATCGGAAGCAGAATGCTTGTAACAGTCATTAAAAACAGCCAAAACGTACCGCAGGCGATCCAAAACGAGGTATTAAATTTAATGGGGAAAAAACTCCTGACTGTTTTCATAATAAAGCATTTAGGTGGATGCGGGGGTGGTCGGAGAGTGACTTTATTAAATAAAAGTATTTGCCAATTGTTTGCTCCCTATTTGTTTTGTTACAACCCAACCGAAAACCCCTAAAGCCTTCCCAGAAAGCTCCCCGAAAACCCTATCCCATTGGAATGGAGGTTCTGGCGGTAATTAACAGTAGCCAACCGTATGAAATTAATTTGGTTGCATATATACGTTTTGATGAATGGGGGTCATAATGGGGCCCAAATGAACTCTGTAATAAATCCCTACCTGGGCCTGTGATGTTCCCACCAGTTCCCGGATATGTCTGGTTATAATGGTTATAATTAGCCAATTGAATACCTTCGGTTCTACCTTGGAATACTTCGGGAATAAATTCGTCGACAGGGAGCAAAATTACCCGGAACCCAGAACAATTTTCATATGATGAATGAAATATTCGCCGTTCTTGGTATTAATTAAGATAAAATGAAAGCAGTAATAATGAGCCATAATGAGTTATATTACGACTACCTTCAGAAGTGGGGTCAGTATTGATTTCTGTTTCTATTCTGTAACTGATATGCCTTTTAGATTGATTGCTAGTTAGATTTATTAGAGCGTAAGTGGTTACCTTAATGTACAATGTCTGCAGAATGTATTTAATATTGTTTATGAAAGATTTCTTCTCGTTTTTTGCCGAAAAATATAGTCTTGTCTTAAATTATTTATTTCTCTTAAACATTCTTTTGTAAACATAGATTTTTACATTGTCTTCTTGTCTTCTTTGGGTCTAGGTACTTCAGTAATTTTTCTTCATTTTTAAAATGTTCCTAAGTAGGTATAAATGTTATTTTCAATTAGTTTTTGACTTGTATAGAAAGATTTAGTTTTCTTAAAATAGTTAGTGATAAAATCAGAAAAAGAGCTATTTTGTTATGAGAATGAATTTTACCAATTAGAAGATTCCTGTTCCAAGAAAATCAATAATGTAATATATGTTTGGCTGTTTGAATTCAATTCAGAGAATTGAAAAATTCCGTCTAAAATGTGATTAAAATGTATACAAAAGTGTTCTTTATATGGTGGCTATGAAAATGAAATAGAAACAATTTTAGTTTAGATAGAAATTTCAAGAACGAAGCGTTAAACAATTTAGAACTAATCGGATTGGATTTTAGAAAAAAAAATCAACAAAGCAAACCATTAAAAAGCAAATTTAAAATTAAAAAATTTGATATTTTATAAAATTGTTATGCAAATGGTGAATACCATAGTTTTTTGTATATATATATATATAGCTCATAGTAGTTAAACTGCTCAGACGGTATCTAAAATAAAGAAACGTACTAAACTAACGTTTTAGACCTGCTTAAAAAATTGAGATTTTGAAGCAAAACAAAATATATCTTAGAGCAAATTTTATTTAAGTTTTTGTGCGAATTTTGCCTGGAAAATGGGATATTAATTCAAGGAGGGGCTAAAATCTTATCGACTCGACCAATTTTAATGAAATTGTTTTATAAATAGTTATATATCAATAAATAGATAATAAAAGTGCACTTGTTTGTCTGCAATATTTTTGTTAATAAGCAACGAAAAGTAGGCTATTTTGAAAAAGTTCTAGGATTCGAATTTTTTCCCGGCTTCTGATCTAATTACCGATCCGATTTTTGAACAATTATTAGAACAATGCCCATTCATTAACATCAAGTATAAAATCGTTCAAGAAGGTTTTCATGGCTATCGTGTGAGAATCTCATTTCCTGGTATAGATTTTTGAAAGAGATGCTATAAATTGATTAATATATTTTACCAGCTGCCAGACGTGATAGACGTGACGAATCAAGCTCAATCTAAAGATTATCATCGCTTAACAGCTCCTTTAAATTTTTAATGTAATAATTGAAATTTTGAGTAAGAAAGTCATTTGTTCTGAGTTTCGCTGAAAGCCCAGGGGTGAAACAACCTCTGGTGACTTTCATACCTGAAACAGGTAATTTTGAATAAATTTGTGGTAAGTGGGCCGAATGCGATCGAATAACATCGCCCAGCCCAATCCTTATGCTCGCTAGTCGCTAATGTGATAAATGCCTTCCGTTTGTCATGTTCGGTGGGAAGTTCCAACATTTCTGGCATCTGCCCCGCGACACGCATAAACCATCAATTACACTTGGCATCGGAATCGATTTGAAATGTAGAAGGCGGGTAATCTGGCGGAGATAATGTAAAAATAGCGTCACGTCGTCCCGGACATACTGCGGAGCAATTTGTTAGAATTTTGTAGGATTACTTCGCTAATATGTGTAAATCTCTGCCTGTAAGCGCCCTGTAACTTTTTGCCAAAAAGCCACCCTGTCCCTCATCCCTTGAAAGATTTTGCCCGTTTTTCATGTGCCTGTCGCACAATCGGGGGTTCGAAGTTTACCTCATGCTTACGTCTGGCCTATCCGTCCGTGACAGATTCAGCATAATGTTGTATGTTGTATGTTGTATTATGTAAATAAGCCCTTTCTAATGGGCGCTCACAGGAGAGTGCCCTTCTTTTCCAGACTCCGATTCTGGAGCCCGGGCGTCACGTACTCCACCACTTCCCAACTTAGTCTCTGCAATTCAGAATAACTAAAACACATGTTACAGGAGTTTCTTCTAGCCCTTGCACAAAAGCTAGTAGTTGAACTGGTCCATGGGACTAAATCGGGTACCAAGGGATAAATTCATGGCACGTTTTGCCCTAAGTCGAAAGCATTTTTCTATTATGCGCAAATTTTAAGCTACGGTGATAAGTTGCACTCCTTTGAACTCTTTAAATATGCAAAATGTGTCATTTTACCAGCAGACTATTTTTCTAGATAGATCAGTCATCCTACCGCTACGACAAACAATTCTACTGCAACCTGCCACAAATTGCACTTCATAATTTAAAGATATGTATTTCATTTCTTGAATGATACTTGACTCACCTGAGAAATTGTCCAGGTATTTGCATTTTTCATTCGATAGAAGCATCTCTGTGACAGAGCGAAGTATACACGTTGGACTAGGGTTCAGAAAACCCACGTTCAATCTCTAAAGTAAAACTAAACGTATATTTTTAAATTTGAACATCATTGAAAATAGGTTTTCTTAATTTTTTTGTACTACGAATTTTAAATGTTAAGCGGTTTTGTTCAAAGTGCTCTTAAAAATTCTATTTGATTTCTCCTTAATTCTATAATATGTGTGTTTGAGCGAGCCCCTTTGAGAAAGGCAAAATTTTCAAACATTCTACAGTTTCTTTTTTTTTACGATTATTATTATATGGTTTTCTTTACTTTCAAGTAAATTTTGTTAGTAAAAAAAAAACGTTTTAATTTAAACCAAAATTAAATTATCCATAAATGGTGCATTTTAATTTTTAATCCCAAAAGCCATTGAACTAAAAAATTTAAATGAATTGTGAAATATTTTTCTTTGATACATACATATTCGCCCAAATGAAGCACAGATTCGGTGGATTAAAAACGCCTAAACCTAGCCCATATAGCGAACAAATACGCCCGGAACAGGCACGAAAATTAAAAAATACGCCCAAAAATACAGAGATATTAAAAAAGTGAGCTTTATGAGACTTTTTAAGGATATGGTAAGGTAAAAAAAAATATTTAATGTACGATTTACTTCGGATGTTTCATTTAAACTTAAATGAAATTAACTAATGGTTTATAATTTATATCAAATTTGAACTTGATTTCAACATTATTTTATGGCGCGTCTATTATATCCGAGGTTTTTCGATTTGAGAATGATCCGTTTCTAAAACAAAAATAATGTGGATTTACATTTAAATTATTTATTACTGCCTTTTGTATAAGGAAAATTCTCAGTTAATCCAAATATTTTTAAATAGCATTTGATTTGTACGTGGTGATTGTTGTACGAATATCTCGAAAACAATGGGAAGTGGATTTTTTTGATTATTTTTCTTTTCTTTCCTACTGCAAAATCGAAAATCTCAGAAGTAATAGAATCCCCTATTTTATTTTCTATCAAAGCCACCATATCCTTTTTTTTATTTGACTATATTATTATCTTCTAATATCCAAAGTTTGTATTCAATTAATCGTAGCTATCCAGACTCATTCGAGAGCAAGATAAATAAGATTACTTGGCTTGATTGAGCAGGACGTGTAACCTGAGGCCATAGTGAACCGAAGTGGAATTTAGATAGCTTTCAAATAATTGACTATTCCATGAATGCGTGGTCGTTTGATTTGTGTACTTATTAGATCAATGTTGCATTCAGTCTCCGCCTGCAAGGCGTTTCATTTGTTGCTGTATTCTAGAATTGTTTGGTGCAGTGGCAGCCAAATGGCCTGTTTGGCAAAGTTATTCAATAATTACCAGTTTAATTTGAAATTCAATTTTCCTGTTTAATGTGGGCGCTTTAATGACATTTTAAAATTAATTCCAATTAAACTTTTTAAGGTACATTATTGTGAAAATTTTTGGGAGCACTTCAATGTTTCGGCTATTTTTAATTTTCTGAAGGTAGAGGAAAGAAATTAATACAGAGCTAAAATTATCCCAAAAGTGTACCTTTTCATGTTGCTTACCTTTATACATTTGTAATAATTTATTGAGAAAGAAAATTTTTATTTCAACAGTCACTGTGGAAAATTATCAGATCATTGCCTTCCCTCTTAACGATGAGCGAGAATTACTACATTACTTTTGAGCGAACTACGGCATATTTTATCATCATTATCAATCAAGATAGAAATAGTAACATAAATGTTATTTTGGTTTTAGTTTTCGTGAGAATAATTCACAAAAAAATGATGAAACAAAATCTTGATCGTAATGTTGTCTCAGGGGGTAATTAGCATCAGTCTGAGCTATATACAGGGTGTTCAACAAACCAACCTCCGAACGAAAACGGATGGCGGGCCAACTCAAGACTATTCCAATAAGTCAAAGTTTCCCCTAAGTATTGTATCTTCTAATTTCTTTAAAATTTAGGAAAGTCGTTAACTTCACACAATTTTTTCGGTTTCATAGCCGTAACTTTGATATTTTTCATTCTGTTTGTTGCAAACAATTATCCGAAGGAGCGAGGTTCTTATAAAATGTAATATTTAAAATGGCTGCCAAACATTTAATACAATCTATACCACGACGAATAACGAGTGTCATATATGCATCAAAGGATATCATATTAAAGGATAAAATTATGAATTTTTTGTTTCATAATTTTTTACAGTAGATACTTGCTGAAGTAAAATTGCTTTACTTTTCTTAATATATTATTAAAAATGACTATTTTATATTCATTCAAAAGGACACTTTGGTACCTGTTTCGTACGAGAATGAATTAGACCGAATTTTGGATTTTTAGTGCACTCACTTTCGTTCGAAGTGAATTCGATGCGAAATTGAGGCAACTTCACTTGTTCTTAAATTCAGACAAAAAAGATTCATCGAAATTTGATACTTTTATTTTCGGTGCTGTTGCAGTTAGCGAATTTGAAGAAAAAGTGAAGAAATTTCAGTTAAAGCAAATAGTTTTAAGACCATTTAAAATAATCAATATCATATTCAAGCTGACTTTGGAATTTATAGAAAAAAATGCTGAGTGATCTTATTCAGTTAATTGGTGTGAAATCTTAGTTTTATGTTATTTTTAGAACACATGACATTAAATGCTTTCATTTACAATGAAGACGGCGGCATCATCTTAAATGGGCATAATTTATAAAAAAAAAAACATCTTCCTACGAAATTGAATTTCCGTACTAATTTCGAAAGCCTGTTTCGTTCTCTGCTATTGCCTACACGTATTTTTCAATTCATCTGAAAATGAGCACACCTAAATTATTTTCGTACGAATTTAATTTTCGTATTCGCATGAAAATAAAAACATGGCCTTTCGAAGTATATTTTAGTCCTAAATTGATTCCCTTCTCTGCAACATAAAAAAGGCATGGTTCGGAAAAATAAAAGTTCCCGAAGAACTTGAGTGGTCTTAAAAATTTTGACAATAATGTATTTGTTTATATGTTTAAAAGTATTGGACATTAAATAAAACCTCAGTTACTTCTACATATGTGGTTTATTCTTGCTTCAGAGTGCTAAGAAATCGATTGTTATGAGTGACGTCAATGCCGTATTTAGAAATGTCCATGAATGAAATGGTGAATACGGCTATATTAAGCATGTTTCAAAATTACCTACTTTTTCCATTCTTCTTCGTTTTGATTACAATAAAAAAAAATCCTTTTAAAACTTTATGTCTTCATTTCTTGTCAAAACAGCAACCCGAAGGCAAAATAAACTCACGTCTTGATGAAGAAGTTCTAAATATAGATTAAAAGGGAAGTTAAGAAATACTTCAAATTTCCTTTTTAGGACTTACACACGAAACCCCAACGTTACCTACTATTTTATATTCAGTTGACTTACTCTTCGAAAATAAGCTTTACCACCGAAATTCAATTATCTCAATTAGATCACATCAGCTCCATTAAATCACGCCGCCAAAAACTTTTTAATTGGAGTGTCACACTTGACAAAGAAATATTTTGCGCCTAAGAGGAAATTAATTCGCGAAAAGTAATTTAACAGAGATAAATTTTCTCGTTTTTATCATGGTAAGGGAAGGGTAACACCAACCGGGGGGTGACTTCAAAGGCTTTTTGGCGCGAGTAAAAAGGAAACGAATGTGCGGCGCCATATCCACCGACAATATGTAAAATACCCTGACTTAACCTTACGATTCTAAGGATGTGAGGGGGAAATTGGTGGGGAGGGAGGAGAAAAACCATTCCCCGCACACTCCCCGGGGCATCATAAATTATTTATCCCACAATAAGTTTAACGAGTTGTTTCCCACGAGTCCCACACGTGTGTGTGTCACATCACGTTCCTGGGAATTCGATTGTGCCCCACGCAGGAAGGAGGCTGATATCTGCATCCTCTAAATCAATAAAGGAAGACCCTCTCCCCCCTCCCGGCGGCGGCGACGGAGTCTCTGACACTCCCGCACCTTCAAGATCCCTTCATCCCTTCAGTTGGTGGAGCCGGATTTAAGGATTCCGGCGAGTTTTGCAGCAAAAATGACAATGCCACAGATTTTTACATTCCAGAAACTCACTAGAACCACCCGCGCTCCCATCAAAGTACTATCCTATCTGCTTGATATAGGGTTTTCGGGGTGTGGAGGAGGGGTAGGGTGTAGGGGTAGGAGGGGTAAAAGAGGGAGGGGATGAATTCAGTGCTATCGCCAGCATACGCTACATTTAACAAACATATTCATGTGAAAAGGGTACTTCCAGGATGCTACATCACTGCAAGGAGTTAAGGGATGGGGGTTGAAATGAGAAAAAATAAAAAAAAAAAATAAAAAGTCCCCGGTAAGGTGTTGGGAAACCATTTCAGACTTATATACGCCCCCCTCCGGCGAGGATGTTCATTTCCTCCGCACGTAGGGGTACCTTTCGCAGCCCATCGTGGGACCCTTTAAGGATCTCCTTAAGTGTCGCAAACAAAAGGTGGCGCTGCGACAAAGGAGCATCGAAATGAGCTCCGGGCATTCTTTTTTCGCCGTTTCCTTATTTTGGCTCCTACTGTGAGAAAGCCCTTCCTTTTCCCCTCCTACATCCCCTTCCTCCCTCCCTAAAAAACCGTGAGAAGGGCAGCGATGAAGGGCGTTCCATCCCGCTGCTGCAATTGTCAACAGTTTTTTTTTTTAGTCTTTTCAGGGAATATAAGGAATAAACGGGCACACCCTGGATGCGGGTGGAAAACTTAAAGAACCCTGCGTGCTTTCAGTCATATTTTTCAGGGTTTTTAGGGGATTTTCATGTTGACGATACTTTACAACATTTTTATGATTCTGCAGCGCCATTATCGCATAGCGGGGGGATACAAAATTACTTAGGGCTAGAAAACTTCCATAGAACCTTTCAGCTTTCAGTACAAACACTAAAAAAAAAAAAAAAAATGCGAAAATTAAAATAGAACACCCTTGGTTCTATGCTTGTTGAAACCGTCTTTTCGGAAACTTTTACTACTTTTGAAATTTTAGACCATGACTAAGGTCCTCTCGTAAACACTGTTCAGCTGCTTAGCAGTTAATCGTTCTACAGTAAAAAGAAAAGCGGTTTACTGCTCTGTTTACGATTTTTTATATAGTACAAAAATTGCGAGAAACACTCGTCGTCTAAAAACCTCAGTCGTAACCGCATTTATTGACATGATGTAATGATCGTTGGTGATATAAATTATTTTTCTTTTTTCTTTCTTCGCCTCAAATGGATTCGAAATGACGGCACTCAGCACCCAAAGACGAAAGAAGATGCCTCATAAAAGTTGGAAATTTTTTATTGTAAAAATACCAACTGCTCGCTGGGGCGTGTTCTTTGATTGATTTTTTACATCTCGACGAACAAGGGTGTTATAAATTTTATAGCTAGTAAAAGTGCTCCTCATTTAAATGGCTAGTGAAATTCAATGCCAGTCATCCAAGAGAGCTAAAAGTTGTTAAAAAACAATTTGCGTTGCAGCTGTTTTTTGAAGTAAAAGCAAACCAAGTAGAAGGAAACTCGCAACTATGCTTTTTATAGTCAAATTTTCAGAAAAATAATTAATATTGTAAAACATTTATAACAAAATTATATGGAAATTGGCTTTTAAAGTAATCGTTGCCTTAACTGGAACGGTTTTGTAAATTATTTTCAAGTGCGTGGTCGAAAAATAATTCTTGTAAAGAGAAAACGCAATTCCACTTTATTGTTAGTAAAACATTTTAAGGAAACAAACAAATCCAGACTATTTGTTATAACTTCAAGGAAATTGCTATATGCCTCTTCCAATTATAATTGATGGTTCTTAACAATATGATACTAATCAAAAATAATATAAATTAGTAAAATTCAATTTTCTAAAATAATATGGTTACCAGCTACATACATGTTTTTAATTTTAAATAGCAAAGACGAAAAATAATTATAGGTAATTATAGGTACTATTAGCGAGCTTTATATATTTCAAAGTTTGAACCACGACGAACATAAAAATTATAAGAAGTTATTGAGCAAGGAGGAAACTTATGATATTACTTCTAATCCTCCTAAAAGCGTTAATAAATCTTAACTACTTTGTCGCATTTCATTTCGTTCTTGTTTTAATTTAGAGAATTGGTTGCAAAATATTAGAAATATTATTTCTGTTTCTGAAATTTTTATAATTTCGCAATTGGTAACTAAATTAGAAAAGAAGATAAATAGAAATACTTTCTTCATGATTATATATGCTTAATGGACAGGAGTGAAACCTAAGTAAAAATATTAAAACTATCAGAGTCAACTTAAAAAATTTAGCTCTAAAAAGGTTTTAAAATTAAAAAAGTTTTAATCAAAGGGCTTCTTCAAAAATAAATAACATGTATACAAAAGGAAACTAAATCCATACATTTGAAAGTAAAGTGTTATTAGTAAAAAAATAAAAACACTACTTTTACAAATAATGTCTTTAAAATAAAGTAATCATTAAAACTGATCAAATTTTATATAATATATTGGATAATTTTAGTCGAAGATTTACGATATTTTTCCAATAATAAACAGACACCTTGCTAGAATTAGATGCTCATAAGGTTGATTCGTTTTTTATTAGTTAGAACATACATATATTATATGTACATTTTAGGTTTTTTTTTTATCATTAAACCTATGTATGTACAGTAAATTACAAAAAAATTATAACCACCACCATTTATGCTTCCATACTTTATTTTGAAAAAAAATTTATTATATCCGTACGTGTTTAAGATAAAAATGAAATTAAGGGAAAATTCACATATTTTCCAAATTAATATTTCTAGTATGTATTTAGTATACTCGCCATTATTTTTAATAACACTTGCTAATCTCCGTGACTTCCTTCGATGCAACTATTTATGCTTTTGGCGTTAAGTGAAATGGTATATCATGTAACACTTGGAAACATGAAAATTTGTTTATTGATATTTATATTTGATAGAACTGGAATAAATGAATGGGGGAATACTTTTGCATATTGCATATTGGTTCGTAACGAAACGATTACTTATTCTTCAAACAATGATAGCAAAGGAGAAAAGATTGCAACTCTGCAAGGAAATGTTAATCTGTTTGATTGTTTGCGAGAAAAGTGTAATCAGAGTTCAAATTTTGAAATTTGTTAGAGTGGTTATAATTTTCTGGAACTATACTGCATATAAATTTAAAAAAAAACGCTACTTATAAGCAAAATAAAACAAAGGTATCCTAGTTATTGAACTTTTATTTTATTTTCTCACATGTGACTGTATATGTATGAAAAGTTAAACACACATTTCGATTACTATTTGCTCCATCTGGAAACCCTGTAAATTAATATTTCTTTAAAAATGTTGACATATTCATATATTAAGGGCGTGTGCCAATTCAGCTTTTCAAATTCTTTTCCTTTTTCGAACATTTCTCGGAATTGTACCTGTGCCAATTAACGAAGTTTGCTTTTCATTTCCTTTTGATTTAGCATAGAAGAGGACATGGAGCTCCTGTATTTTATTTTCATAATTTTAAAATATTTAAAAGATATTTAAAATTTCAAACACAGTAGTCATCTTTACTTGCCGTTTACTTTTCATTTTAAAAATTATACATGTCGAATGAAAAGTATTAATTGTCACACAAAAGCGAATTTCCGAGGTGGCTTTTCCTAAGACAAAAACCTTCGAAAATCAATTAGGAAGCTGCAAAGCAACCTCCCATACAAATTGGTTTTTGAAAAGCTGAATTGGCATACGCCCTAAAAATACCAATCTCCATATTATTTATTTTATAAAAAATATTAAGTGGTATAACATACAACTGTTCTTCAATTTAGCTTAAGAAAAGCAATAGCTAAATTGATGAACATTTTCTAATTACTTGTTTCTATAGATATTCCTTTAGTCCTTGAAGTACCCATATACATAAATACTAAGATTTTTTGATAAGCCACTTCTGGCATTAAATTTAATTGATAAACGGTGGCAACAAACATGTCAGATAGTAAACCTTTTTTCTTTCACGGCTTTTGCAATTTCGCCCTCCCATAAAAGAAAATAAAAGGCACAAGGTCCCTCAAAGGCAGTAAATCTCACCGGGCGTCATAATGTAATCAGAATCGCTCACAAAGAAAATAGGGCCTTTACATTTTAATGCAAAAAAGCAGAATGTGTTTTTCTGAAAAATATAAAGAGGCCCCAACAGACCGCCATTGTGTGCTAAATCTACGGTTTGATAAATCATAATCACCAGGGACTAGAGATAATCTCAAGTTCTTACCCCAGTTAGAGGAACTTTTCCTTCGCATGTATTATGGAAAATGGCATCCCACAGGACTCGTATGCACAAACGCTTCCCATTTAGAATTCCAGAATAACAACCAGCTGTCCCTCAGGAGTGGCTGCCTCAACTTTGTGCGAACAGCAAAAAGCTAAAATTATCCAGGTCGGGGGAGGCGGCACAGCAAAAACTGGCAGGGATAAATTAATGTGCGCGCTAAGTTTAAAATTAGCGAGAGTGACTCGAAACAGCGCGCAAACGAACTCAGTTAAATCCTAGATAAAATCGCAAGAAACATGCGACGTGGAAGGGGTGTTTCCCGGAAATCTGCTAATTTTGTTCAAAGACGGGTCATAGGTACGACTCCTGTGGCACCCCATCGCCATTCGGTGGAAATAAGCTTATCAACCCGAAAATCTTTCAAAATACGAGCTGATTGTGATTCAGCGACTTATTCTTAAGCGCAACCTTATGTAAATACCGCGCGCAATTTGTTTAACTTTGATTTGATTATTCAGCGCTCGCATTGTCTAATTAAATTTCCGGACTTAATTTTAAGAACTCGTTAAATCAGGCTATGCCACGGCTGCCCGAAATGTGCGTCTGTGGAGGCCTCATAATTCTTGTCACGTCCTGCGAAGCGTTTCGCTGGGAACGTCTTAAGGACAAAGCTAATCCCCACATTCGCCCTTCACTACCCGCCCCTTCAGCCCCAAACCCCAAAAATAGCACAGCAGTTGTTCTCTGTCCTCCAAGGGCGAGGGTGAAAAGCATTTTCGGTTTACTTCCCGGGGATTACTTTAAAAAGAAAATTAGGGCAGCATTACGTGTGCTGATGTCCTGATGGGCATGCAGACGAATGAATTAACATTAGGCGAAATTGTTTTTCAAACCTACATAATAATTTACATACAAACAGACAATGGGGAGGGGATGAGAAGTTCTCTAATTGCTCTTCGAAAGTTTCCCAAACGCACCTTTTCTTAATTTTCTTTTTCAAACTTTCTCGTTTGGCTTGTTTTTCACTTAGAATTTATGAATCTTTAATCGGAAGAAGAGCACAAATTTTTACAGTAATCATTTGTTTTCGAACTACTTAATTACCATTACTTGTAATTGGCATTTTCGACAATTAAATTCATTTTTAATTTCATGATTCCCTTTTTTATATTTTAAACTTCCTCATATCGATTGGGTACTTAAATAAATAATTTAATTATTTGTAATTTTAAATAATTAAAATTATAATTAAAAATTAATTAAAAGTAATAGGGTCCAATTTCTATAAGGATGCTTCTCCGCTAATTGGAAAATCGATGCGCCAGGAAAATGTTATGTTGTATCTCACTTCCAGAATAATTAGTTGTTATTTTAAATATTACAATTCCGAAATTTAAGGGGGAATTCTAGTGCATCACCTCTAAAAAATCGATTTTTTTTTTTTAGCCTTTTTCGATACTCTGAAGCCTCTAAAAAAGCCTATGTAAACCTTTTTTTCATATCTGTCTTAGAAAGTGAGTTGAACGAAATTGTTTGACGGGTCGCGCAAACGCGCTTTCAAGACTTTAAACGCGCTTTCAAGACAAAAATGGAAAATTTTTTAACATCTTATTTAACTTTGCGCCATTTGTAGAGATTTTGAAATTTTGACTTGAATCAGGTCAGAAAGGTAGCCACAACCCTCTATTTTAAGAATCTGACTGACTTTTTGGTTTCAGATAACTGCAAGGGAAGATACACTGCACGCCATGCACCGACTTTTTTTTATGTCGGGACAGATTCAACGCCCCGTAGCGCCTTCATGTTCAGGTTTTAAAATTTTTTTTGTTGTAGTTTATTTCTTGAATAAAAAACCGCAAAAAGTATTTTAATTGTATCTACCTATCTTACTTTTCGAAGAAAATAAAATCACGAAATTAAGTAATATATAAAAAGTTATCATTCAAATGTTGTTCTTAAAATTTTAGGACAGTCCTCAATTAATTTAAAATTACACCAAATTCATATTTTGTATAGTTGGCATCGTTTATTTTGTTAAATAAAATGTAAATGCTCTGTGAAACTGGATCAACGCAGCGTTTGTTACTGAACTACACCACTTGAAAATATGTTTTTTTATTATTTTAAGAAGTTATGTAATAATATGTACAATAATTTCATACATTTTATTGTCCGGAAAATAAGGAAAAGCACTTTTTGAATATATAGTATTGCTTTGTATGTGTGTGTGTGTTTCCAATTAGTAGAGAAAGACCCATAATTAATTTTTCATAACATGCAATTTTCTTAAAAAAATCTCAAATTAATGGCTAAAATCTGTACAACATTGTCCAAATCTGTTGGATTTCAATTCATTAAAAAGAATTATATTGGGTCTGTTAGATCCATGACGCTTTTCAAATGAATAGACGTTAACATAACGAGGCCAAACTCGTTCAATTTCAATGATGAGCCAATTATCAAAATCATCCGTCTAGAGCAAAACCAGAATTCTGAAGTGAATTGGGTCAATCGGAATGCATACATACATACATATGTACGTACATATACATACATTCAAATACGTCGAATCCAAAATAGACCCAATTAGGCGAAAAGCTTCAATTACACACAGGAGCAATTGATGCTTTTAGATTGAATTGCCCTTTCAGAGTTTTCGACTGAGAAAATTAAATTCTCACTTTTGCAGAAATGTACTTTTGCAAGGTGAAGTCTAGAATTTTGAGAGAAAAATCTTGTTACTAAGAAATAAAAAACTGAAAAAGAGAAGTTTCCTTGACTATTTCATTGGAGCTCTTCGTACACAACTTGTGCCCCAAATTTGGGGCAAGTGATGTGCGAGATGCCCAAAAAACAAACTAACAAATTCCTCTCTGCTACGCCCGAAAAGGATTAATTTTACATCAAACCAATTTTAGCTCCTTAACGAATCGATTGCTCTGAAACAAATTTCATCTGCGAAAACTTCAAATGGTTGGATATTCACCATTTCAAGTTGATACCTCGTCAGGGATTTTTTTTCAATGAATCTAAAAGCAGACGCGGAAAGCGTCGAGATGTTCTATATTTTCACTGCTCCTTTTAACCCTCGCGGTTCCCGTCGACTTTTTTGCATTCACGAATTCAACAATTTTTGTGATACAAAATTTGTACATTCATGAAATTCATTGCACGCGTGTTAAAAAGGTCCCCTTGGGTATGTGAAAAGACTGTGCAAAAATCAAAGATTCAAAAAGTGACTCTTGACACGTGGCATGAATACAGTCTGCTGACAATTAGCAATTCCTAAAAAAAAAATTATTCCTGTCGTTTTCTATTCGATGTTTTACCTACAGCTCGATTTACAATTTTAGTTCGTAAATTCAGCTGGACACTTTTGTCTTTGAACGATTGTTTTCCAGTTTTTAACAATGCAAAGATTGTAAAATTAAGCGATTTACTGAATTACATTACATGGAAAAGTTTATAACTGGTAAAACGCGATTTAAAAGTAGTTTACATTTCAAATAAACAATTCATGAACTCAAGTTACACGATTAATTGGTTAAAAACAAATAACAACAGCAAATAAAGTTTTTAATGAAAAGAAAATATTTTTAATATTCTAATCTTAACATTAAATTTTTGACAATATATCATAAACAATGCTTGAATTCTATAAACCAGCGGAACTTCACTATTCTAAACAAAAATTGCCACTTAAAAATTCGATCTACCTGCATGCATCGAAACTGAAGTGATTTTTTGAGTGTATTTTAGTTTAAATAAAATAAAACTGACATGTTATTTATTGATCATTAATGTTTAAAAAAAATGAAGAAAAGTGTTATGTAGGTAATATTATGCCATTTTAGAATGTCCTATTGTCCTCATGGTCGGCATGATAACTTATTTATTTATTAATGTTATGAGCGGTAGTGCACCGAAAGAAAATTTCCAATGTTTCCGCTGTAGTATTGATATTTTTCAGCTATATTTTTCAGCCGATAAGGAAAATATAACTTATTAACATTGCACCATATCAATCTTTAGAAGAAATGCTGTATTAACATTGAAAAATGTTAATTTAACATTGAAATTTATTTTTTTTACCACCCAGTTACCCCTATTCCGATACCCTTTTAGAAACTTGATTTTCCTATATATTCTCCGACTTACTGTGGCTAGATTTGAACTTGGGACCCCCGAGTTCGCGGCATTCTGCTCTAGCCCTGAGCTATCGATGACCCATCAACACATCTACGGTTTTACAGTTTATGAGTAGCGTATTTGTTAGAAGATTTTCCTTCGCTTATACTTCACACTTCGAATTTCAATCGGCGGATATAAGGACTGGCGATCGATTTACATTTTTTAATATTAATTTGGCTTTGAAAATTTCAAAATCAAAATAATATTTTGAAATGATATTTCCGCTGTAACTAAATATCCGAATTTCCATGTTAATATGACACAAAAAATGTCAATATGACATTTTTCCCTTTGAAGTATCATTTTTATTATCAAATTAACAGCAATTGTTGTAAAAATGATATGATATTTTTTTTAATATGAAAATAATGTTAAATTAACATTGCGTTTTTTTCTCGGTGTGGTAGAGCAGGAAGCGAAAATTGACAAATATGTACATATTTGATAAATTCCTATTATTTTGGCCTTTTTATGAAAATTGATAATGAACCGTGTGACTCAAATAGCGTGCAACTTGAGGGAATTTTGCAATTTTTTCCGCGTAAGTCGCAAAGCGTGCAACTCAACTACCGTGTGCCTCGAGGGATACCTATACATAGTCTAGACGCGGTTGAAAAAAATAAAATTGGTCCACTTATTCCAAAGTCAAGAGTCATCATGTCACCTTGAAAACATTTTTATTCCTCCTATAAAAATTATTTTCTATATTTTCCAGAAGATATCTTTGCGTCAGTATCTGGAAGTTCTTATTTCCATGTATTTGTCTAATTTTAATTACAAATACATATAAAGAGGTAGGGTATTCACCTTGATAGCAATTTTGAAAGATAATATTTTGCGATTAAATGGTAAAAGTTAAAAATGATGAATTCTGGATTTTTGTATATTCGATTTTTGTTATTTGTATTGTATGTTCAAAACAATGGCTAGATGAGGGTCATTATTTTTTAGCAACGATTCCTCTTAAGAGTTGAGAAAAGGGTGTAAAGTTGAAAAATAAAATTAAACTAAAACATGGTTGGGTAAACGAATGAAAACATTTTTTTATTACTCGAAAAAGACGAAGTCTCACTTCTTGTGACTATTTGGTTTTTCAGAAAACTACCCTCTTTTTCACTTCTTGTAAGGGATTACATATTTATTCAACACTCAATCATTCCTTGGTATATGCAAAAATTGTTGATTTAGATGGATAGATTTTAAATCAAACTTTAAAAATTCGTGTATTATTATCTACAATATTATTTCATTTTTCAGTAATGGCTAAAATACAGTCTCGTTTTTGTAATGGAAAAATTTCAATTATAATGGGAAGATCAAGTTGAAGTTGGACAGTTGTTATGCCACAAATAACCAAAAGCGCAAATGTAAAAACAAAGTAATCTTCATATTAACTAAAAACATGTGTCATGAAAGCAAATAAAATAAATTTTATGCATCAACAAGTTTGTAGAGTTCACCAATTATTCAAGTCATGTTTAGTATATACATGAAAGAGCTGAAGAAACCACCTTTAATTAAAAGACTACTAAAATATGTAAACTACTAATGTCGTATGATATTTTATCTACATAAGAGCTGAAGAAGCTGAGCGTTCAGCAGACTTTATTTTTTCAGCATGACAACGCAACTGCACACACTTTTAAAGTCGCGAACGAGTATTTGTAGGTTATTAATTTTAAGTTTTGAAATGGCCTTCCCTCGAGTACTTATGGTGTATATTAGTTTGAAAGATATATGCCCTACATATTTTTAATCAAACTTATAGATTCAATGCCAAACATATTTTTCTAAGTTATGAAAATTCGGGGAGAAAATTCAAATATTAAAGACGTAAAACCAAATATGTGTATAATATATGGTTATATTTTTAATATTCTCTTATTTCATTAAATTCTTATTAGGAAAAGAGTAGAAAGCTTTTTAAATATAATAATTTTGCAATATATTTTATGGATGCTTGAGCGGCTTTAAATTTTAAAGAGTAGGTACCATGGGTTTTCTGGCATGTTATGACCAGTTGCGCATTTTCGTCACTTGAAAAAAAAAGTCGGTGAAAAAACTACATAAAGGCTTATTACCTCGAAAACATCGAAACTTTATCCAGAATGACACCCGAATCAGGCGTTTAAAGGGCATTACGCCACTTTTCCCATCCCACTCGCACTCATCCCGCAGAGTGGCTGCTTTGTCGCAATCATTTAAATTCCTCTCCTGATGATTCCCCTCGCCGGGCTACAGAAACTTTGCTCGTGCACGTCCTGTAATAACGTTTTATGTCGGGTATAAAACTCAATGTTTATAGTGTCATCCCGGATTGAAATGATGCGATAAAAATTGTTGTTTGTCCTACAAGCGATGACCTTTTGTCGAATTGCTAATCCTCACTCTTCCGCCGATACATTCCTCTTGAATGCGACTAATGGCGATTGTTTTGTTCCCGCTGTATGGAGTTATTTGTTCTTGAAAAGGAAAAATTCCTCTCCTAATGGATGTAATAAATATGACATTCGTTTTAATAGCGATAGAATCGAATCCATTAACTGCTTAATAAAAATTCTCGGACAAGGATTACCTTCTCCAATGTCGACAGAATCGAATCTATAAGTACTTAATAACAATTTTCGGAACTATCTAATTTTAAGGGGTTGTATCTGTTTGGAAATCGTTTATTTTTAATTTTTTTTTACTGATTTACATTGCACTAAAACATCTCAAAATTGATAACACTGATCAACAAATGTAATTTTTCTTTTTTTTTATACAAATAAATGGCACATTATTTCTGTAGAATTTTGTCTGTATATTACGTACGAATTCGTATTATAAATTAAAATGCTCAATCCGTTCCTGTTTGCGAGAAAAATAGAATGAAAACATCCAATAGACTGTATTTTGACCATTTTTAAAAAATATTGAAAAATAAAGGTTCATCGTAAAAGTTTTTAACATGGCTTAAATGAAAGTCTGAGTCCTAATCTATGAATATCAAGTACAAGTTATCTCTATAGCCCTTTTTACACACTTGGCGAATAAGTTTTTGAAAAGTGTGCACATTGCAGTGTTCTTTATTCATTATATCCATTGCATGAAATAATCGGTTTATGGGAAAAAGTAAAATTTACTGATTATTTGGAAATTCTTCAAAACTTTTTGTATTTTTATATAATATCTTAAGATTTCAGCAACATAATTTTTCATAAATGTTCAAAATATCGCATTTATTTGTATTTAATCCTATTTTTCCAATTTTTTATGATAATCCTAGAGAAATGATTTGCAAATTTTTTGAAAAAAAAATGTGGTGTTGACCAGTGTAATCAATAACATCTATGTATGTATGTATGAAATTTTCCCAAAACTGATTTTTTGGAGCTACTCCGTTGCAAACTCATAGTATTTTCAAATTTCAAACGCTTTTTTCCCGTTTTTGAAAATCGACAAGCAGTAGAACTCAAACAGTTTTTGGCCAGTCGACTTAAAATTTTTATTGTAGTTCCTTCATTCAATTATCTAGGGAAGTACTCACTGTTATAATGGAAACGATTTATTCTTAAAAATCAATAAATTCGAATTTTTTCGTAAAAAAACAAAAAAACGACTTTTCGTTTTCGACGTTATTTCGCGAAAAAATAATCTTAAAATTAAGATTATGGGTACTTCACTAGTGAAACATACGTATCCATGAAAAATCATTGAAAAAAAACCTTTTTTTTTGGCTCTAAATAAGTATAATGTATAACCCCTTAAGTCCGTTTTTGAATGGCCCTATGTTTTCTAAAATCCGGTAGCAGAGCTGACACCCATTCTAATTAAATGAATCCAGAATCTACCTACGTGAAATATCCACTGGATGCCTTAATCACCATCAAGCCATAAATTAAATGACCAAACTCCATACAACATACACCTGACGTGGCTCCGAGCTGCCACAATTGTCCACAGTTAATTCTGGAGGCACTAAACCTGGAAACTTTTTGCCTCCGGTTTTGTCCGTTCAATAGGAGTTCCCTGGGGAACAATAGGCATGTCCATTCGCCATTTACGGGTAAGAACAACGTATCGCCTCACCTGGATATTTCGTCGTATTCAGGCGCTAAAATGTGCCTATATCCCGGCTGTTCCCGGAATAAACTGTCCCGAAACGAACCCTCAATGAAACATTCCCAACGTAGCCAACAGAGGGGGTATGGGTCGGGATGGAGGCAGGACCCAAGTTAATTCCAAGTTTAATATCTGGGCTAATAGCCAAAATGTACGCTATGCCGTGCAATTTATGTAGATTGGTTTTAGGTACCGAAGTGGCAACTGCTGAAATATGGGCGACTTTAAGCAGGCAAATGTGAGTTATTGATCGCGACCTCCCCCTGCTCCTTTCTACCCCCGAGATTATTTGTAGGCTCAAAATGTGGGCTAACTGCAGGGCTCAATGGGCTCACGGGGGCTTTTTCCAGTGAGCCCTTTTATGGACATGACTAAATTTATACGGAAATTGAATGAGAAACTGCAGCAATTTATTGCAATTACTGCCCCTAAATGAACCTTCCTCGCAATTTCAACACGATTTTGTATATTTTTTCGTGTTTTTAAAAAATATAATTCTTCCAATTTTCTGGTGACCATATTTTAAATTTAAGTATTTGTCGCAAACATTTGTTTCCGATAAAATATATGATGCTAATTTATGTTAATGCTTGTGGAAGCTACAATAAAATTATTTCATTCAGTTGGAAGATGAAGGGTCCTTTTTTTGGAATTACAAATTACTATTTTCTTGTGAAAATTTGATCCTTTTTAATAACCAAAGTTAATTCGAAATCAGTGTTCCGAAATCCCCTTTTTAATTCAAATTTAACAAGTTACCTAAATGGAATTTTTGGTCCTATTTTAATCCCCAAATGCTTAGTTTTTTTTAGGAGACAGGGTTTACTATCCTTAGGCGTAAACTCAATATAGATGACTTCAATTTTGGCACATTGTTTCTTTTTTAGGATTGCGTACATAGAAGGACAAAAAAATCAATATTGTGGTCGTTTTTTTAACTATTGTACTACCCTGTCGCATATTACAGATGACGTAAATCGATTACCGTCCATTTGCCCGCCTGAAAATACCCGAAAAACAATTTGCCCGACAACCTTTTGCTCGACAGCTTTGTTTCCGACAATTGTGCTAAAACTATTTAAAACACAATATTTAGTCAAGAGAACAGGCATTTTGCAAAAGGAAAATATTTAGTCAATAGGTTTCTTGCAAAATGAAAGTATTTACTTAATAGGCGTTTTCTAAAAGGAAAATATATATTAATAGACGTTTTGTAAAAGGAAAATATTTAGTTTGCAAAAGGAAAATATTTAGCTATTGTCGGCCAAAAGTTTATTGACCATTCCTTGGGTGCAAAAAGTAGTCAGGCAAATGGTTTGTCGGGCAAATGGACGGTTACCACGTTAATTGATTTTGTATTTTAACACGCTAAGGGCCAATTTTTCTATCGCCATTTAGACATATAGAGTGAAAAATAATTTATCCTCACAGTTAAGTTGATTTTTTATCTTAAGAGTAAAGTTATCAGTCGATTGAAAAATCAGCCCTAAGTACAATATTTTAAATTTGAATCCTAGTCAAATTAAGGCTATCATAAAGCAGTAAAGGGGGTTGAGTTTTTACATTGAATATTTTTTGACAATTTTGTATTAGGCGTTTTTTTTGCTGAAACTCGTAAGAAAAGAAGAAAACTGTTGTATCTATAAAAGATCGCCAAATTGAATTTTCTAAGTTCAGATTCATTGAATTTCGAGTCCTAAAGCATCAATTTTTATCGCAATTCCTTGAGCTTTCTTCTTGCTATTGAAATCATGTATTTTAATTTTAAATGTAATTTTAACTACAGATGCAAAGTATGAAAAATCATCAAACCGTTGAAGTTAAAATTTGAAAATGTTTTCTTTACTTCAAATATGTAAATGTAATCTCTTAAGTAAAATATTTCAATCGATATCTTGGATCCGATAAATGTCAACATTTATTGACAATCATAAAAGGGGCTTCGTTTTGTTGCTAAATAATTAACTAGCTTTTAGCCAGTATTTTTTTAAGGGTAAAAACACTTAACATTTTGAAATATTACCTCGCTCAAAAATGACTGACACCGATAGCCAACGCCAAAGAGAGTTGTTAGAAAGAAAAAATTCCCCGAAGGAGGAGCGCTTTAATTTATAATGAATCCGGTTTGACTCATCTCCTTCCACATCTCGGATCAAGATGACCTTAAAACTGATGAAATAAAAAGCATTTCCCCCGTCCACTTTGCCCGGTCCTCGTCATATTTTTCTAGGTTGAATCCCGCAGAAGGGAGGGCTTAGCAATAACCGCCGTAACTAATGCAAATGTGGTCGGGACTTTAAGGCCAGGTTCTCATTTTTTCCGCGGAATTTCGGAATGCCGCTTTCCATTTTTTTCGCATTTCTTTCTGTATTTTTATTTTAAGCGAAAAAAGACCTAAGCGATTATACTACGAAGGAGCCTTGAACTTTTATCTCTAGGGAGAAAGCCGGCCACTGGAATTTTATTAAAGAACCGAACGAGCGCGCTTTGTCCCTCTTAAAGGCGGTTTTTGGCACACTATTGACTTTCGTGTTCCTTAATTAAGCGCTGAGGGACAGCTTTATAAATGAGGTCAACTTTTGAATTAAAATTCCTGGCGCTCTATTTGAGACTTCCATTGTGCCTAAAATTGGCCCTGCTTTCACTACCTTGTAGAAATCGCGTTTTTTCATCCCTTTGACCCATTGAACGCAGGTTAGTTAGACCCTATTATTTGAAACATGTGTACATCAAGTTGAAAAATGAAATACAATTTTATATGTAGGTACATATAAGTTTTATATTCTCAAGCCGTAATCTTTAAAACGCAATCTTTCTTATATTATTAATATGGTCCTCTTCACGTCTAATCCTAGCTTAAACCTCATCTAATCCTAAGGCTAAGTAAAGCCTACACTTAGCTAACCATGCATTGTCATCCAAACTAAACGTGTAAGCAAAATTTCAGCTTAATCGGAAACCGGGAAGTGGGTCAAATTTAACTTCCAAGATTTTTTTACATAGTTATTTAGTTAGTTACAGGTGAAGCTAATAAAAGCGTGTTAAAAATGAGATTAAAGTTGAATTACGTCTAAAATTAGCTTCTACACTGTTTTAAGTCAATGTTTCAGTGTTGGAATTGAATTTTAAAACGTTTTTGAGCGTTATACAATAAATACACTCATCAAAAGCATTAAAGGATAATTTAAAAAAATACAAAAATTGTTCCAATTTTTGAACAGCTGAAAAATGAAAAGTTTTATCATTCCCCTCCTCTGTGCTAAACGATAGAAGTGTTAGAACAATTATCCCTTACTTTTTTTTATGAAATTTGAGATTGTGTATCGAATCGAAAAAATAAAAAACATTTTTACATGAAATAAATTAAAGCATTTGAAAGCTTATTCTTTCTACTTAAATGTGTTTTGTTTTTGGGTTTTTTATTTTTAACCAAGTTATCAACTGTTAAAGTAAAAGTTACTATTTTGACTTTAAACTATTTATTGTATTTCCCGAAATATTAATCGCACAATAATGTTCGAGGTCTCTTTGCATAAGTTGTAATATATGTACAGTTGTGTACACAAAGATTGAAATATCGTAATATCTTGATTTTTGGTTTATATGAGTCGTGAGATCTATGTACCTACACGTTAAGGTTTAGCCGGGGAAATTGTTGAAAAGATATTTAAAAAAAGTATACCACTATCATAATAATTTTATTCTGCGTTTATTTTCTATTTATTTTGTAAGAATGAAATTAAAGAAATCTATCTATTTCTTCCAGTTTGAATATTTTTCTCTTATTTCGAAATGTTTTCATTAATGTCATTTCAAAAACAAGAAATCGTTTAAAAAACTTTTTTAAAAACAAGCTTTTGATGCTCCATGTCATTATAATATTGCATTGTCACGTGATATACATATGCATGCAAAATTTCAACTCAATCGGACCAGAAAGTGGGTCAAATTTAACTTGCAAGATTTCATTTCAGACACCGGGACAGGTGAAACTAAATAAAAGCTTTTAATTAAATTGGTCAGAAAAATTTGTATACTCTAAATAATCAGTTAAAACGTTAAGATATATTCAATTAAAACACTCAGATTTGCAGCGTAACGAATTCAGATTAAAAAATAAAATTGTCAAATATGTTTCGGAAAAGAAATTCGTTGAATAGTCGAGAAAGATGCTTGAACACAGTGTTTAAATTTTAGTCGCATTTCCTAAATCTTGTTTTGTCGCGTGTCGCGTAATTAAACTAAAAAAACAGGTTGTACGTTTCTTAACCCTTTAGCCTACGATTTAATTTCAAAGAGCGTGCGAAAAATTCAACATTTCGGTGTATCGAATCGAGCCATTTCAAAATGACACTTGCTGCTATCATTTTTGGCCAAATCGATCTACCACGAACCTGACTCGTGATTACCATTTTTGGTTCAATCGATCTACCATGACACTGACACGTGGTTATAATTTTTGGCTCAATCGACAACCACGAGCCTAGCTCGATATTGTAGGCGAAGGGATTAGTACTTAATTACTATTATTTAGCTCAATTTGATTATGATCCAAAGTTGACTCAATTCGAACTAAAGTTTACTCAAACTAAATCCGACATAAACTTACAATTAGATTAATTTTAGTTTCAGCCCAATAGTATTGTATAGCTATTCCATTTATTAGTTTTACTATTAATACTACAATTTTATTATTAATAATGATAAGTATTAACTTGTTATAAATTGTTCAGCTGAAAGCTGCAGTTAGTATCTACTGAAAACACCATAGATCATAATACTTTCGCTATAATCGATTCTAGAATAGCACCCGCCAACTGGAGGGATTTGCAAAAAGGAACTTAATAAGAATTCTCAGTTTTCGGGTCGCATACATGACATCGCACTTTCCATCCGAAAACTTTGTCTAACAACCAGAGATTGTCAGAAGTTGGGGAAAATTGGAAACTTTTCCTCGGTGCGGTAAACTAAACTTCGGATCTGTCTTCCATTTGACACCACCTGCTTTCCCTGGGTAAGGACAAAAGTTCGTGTAGAAGTTATTCATCGCAACTATGGAGCCATTCTGTAAAGTGCCCCTCAGACCCCCGGACTCTAGATTAAAGTGCCGCAGAATTGTACTGCGGGAACAGTCCTGATTTTAGTCTATTCGTTTTACGGATGTGAAGCTCCGTCAAAGGTCAGACAGTATGCAGGATGGAAGTAATTGTCTACTCTACTCGGAAAATCGATTTTTTTCTCGCTCTACTACAGTCGTATTTTGTATGTTCATGCTTCAGTTTGAGGCTCGTTTTTACATTTATCTTATTTCTGTAAATAGCTAACTCCTTACAAACAAATCGCCCATTATGCATAGAACTTTCATAAGTAATTACAAGTAATTTCTCAGTTTCTATTTAGCTATTTATAAGCAAAATGTATGGAGAGTTGGTTCTCATAAAATATTTGTTTGGTGTAAGTGTTGAAAAATGGCCCGATCAGGTCGAAATTTGTAGGAGAAAAAAGACATTGTTATCATAAAACTGTTATACAATCTTATGTTTTCGTCTGTCTCCGAGCAAAAATATATAATTCTTTAGCACGCCCACATTGCGCCCGATGTATACCTAAACAGTTTCCATTTTGAAGCTTGCAACAGGCACGGTTATCGAACAATCACGCTTATATCGCGTCTGCAACATGCTCGCATTTCTTAAAGCGCGCTCTTAGCAGGCCCGGAATGCGCCCGCAACAGGCTCGAAATGCGCCTGCAACAGGTCTGAAATGCGCCCGAAGCAGGTCCGAAGCATGTACGAAACAGGAGTATACCTAACTCAGTTGTTGCAATTGTCTCTATGATCTTATTTCCTGATTCGGACTCATCCAAACAATTTAGAGGTTTTTGATCGGAGTAAATAAAAAAAAATACGTTGCACGCGAAATTTATTAAAATGTTGGACCTGAAGCAGGTGCGTTTTGGACCTGTTGCGGGCTGGTTTGGGCGTACATCGTGCGTGTTGGCGGCGCGCTAAAGAATAAGATATTTTTCCTCAGATACACAGGCGTGTTGCAGGCGTCTCCGTAAACTTATTTTTCTTCAAAAATGCTACGGGCTCGATTCGAGCATATATCGAGCGCTTCTTCAATTCTGGGTGTGTTGTAGGCTAGTTTTTGGCTTATAAAACATTTTACAAGTAACCCAACGGTTATAGTTTTCTTAAAAAGAAGTTTCTTACAGCTAACTATGTTAACTTACATATTCATTTTGGCAGTTATTTGATTTTTCTTTTGTTATTATTGTTATTATACTTATGTATGTGTTTCAATATTTTCTGGTCTTGAATGAATGAATATTTGCTGATTCTTTATTTGTGATAAAAATTTTGTTCTACAATATGATTCTCATAATATATGCATTCTGTAACGGAGTGCATGATTGCGTCATTTACACTCACAATATTCATAATATTTATTTTGATCGAAATTAAAAATTTTGTCTTTATTGACAATCCTGCAATTAGGTATATTTATTAAAAAATCTTATTTGAGCAGTAATTTTTTTTGTGATAAAGTATTAATTTATTTCTTAAATAATCGTTTTTGATTTCACACATAATTATTGTCCGCCCTGAGCTATATAATTTTTATATGATATAATCATACAAACTGTGTGATCATAAAGTCTTCCAATTTATTATACTTTTTCTCGATGATCTTAGTACAGTTGAGGAAGTCATTTTAAGCCATAGTTTCGTACGTTAAAGTTTTTCTTTCTAAATGAGGCCTCGAAAAAAAAATTAAAAAAATCGGCGGGCATGATGACATATGTATACTTTTGGAATTGCAAAATTGACCAAAATTTTCTGACTAAAACGCTTGCAAAAAATAGTTAAAATTGTCCAATTACATTTGTTTTGGTTAAATGTAAATGAAAATCGGTGCAGAGGGTTTTTGTTCTGAGATAAATGCGTTTAAAATTTCGAAACTTTTTTTTAACAATAATCAATAAAAACAAAATCGATATTTTTTTAAATTCTTATATAAAATAACCCTTCAATTCTTACATTATCATCGCAAATTTAACTAATGTAACTAAATTAGCAAGTCTTACTAACTTATTAGTATTTAAATCATTAAAAAAAAAACTATTGATTTCCATTTTCAACAAGATAATCATCCTAAACATACTGTATATTTAATACTTGAATGAGTTATTGTAAACAACATTTTTCTTTATTTCAGTTTTATATTAGATGTTGTATATGTCAATCGTTTGTCCCTCATATTGTCCATCTCAATAATGTTACGTCGAAATAGTTCGACATTTTCCCCAAAATTTGTCTCCAGGCAATAGTCAGGAGACTGGCAAATTGTATTAGGATAATTTTCCATCTCGAAACGCATTTTCTCCGACTATTCGGTTTCAATTGGGCTAAAGTAAAATACGAGACAAGGCCTAGGCTACAGCAGGCTCCTCCTGGGGCCGTTAATCACGATAAGCTTTCATCTGCCCTCCCAGGCGCATTAAATATTGAGAACTCTAATACAAATGAATCGTCCTTAATCCAGTTCGTCAGCCATGAAGATTTAATGCCCTTTGCATGTCAGGGCAATATACCTCTAATGTGGGCCCGGGCCCGGGCCCCACCCGCGCCCCGTCGGCGCTGCGAGAGTCCTCTAGAAGTCTAGAAGGGCACGTCGCTAGTAAATAGAGTGAAAGAAATTATGGGGGCGAGGCGATCAAAATTGATTTATTTGCGTTTTGCTTTCGTACACAAATACCCTTACGTTTCGGCTCATGTGCTGTGCACTTCCTCATAAAAGTTTCATGCGAAATCAAGATTTATCTTGGCGTACACGCGCACCGGATGCTCCAATCTGCCTGCCCCCCATTCGGCTAGCGGCACTACCGCGGAAAATTTATGTAAGAAAAGTTTGATTACCTGGAAACGAAAGTTACTTGATGTTATGAACGAAATTGCGTCAAAGATACTTTAGCGACACCACTCGGTTTTATTTTCCATAATTTACTCGTAAGGTTGCCTACTCTTACATCTTACACCTACAAAACTTCTTGAAATTCTCAAGTTTAAAAAAATATCGAGGTCTGTAAATAAAAATATAATATGTTTATATACCTATATATACATTATTTTACAGAATCTTTCACTTTAAGAATTTAAGAATATTTTCTTATACAATACTTCCAATTCAAAATCCACTAATTACTTAACGAATTTACTGAAAAAACTAAAAACCGACCATGGAAACAATGAACTAAAAAGTATGAAACAAGAATATGTATAATATATTCTTTTCTGAAACCGTAGCCTGAATTTGCCTTCTAGATCTAGACTAAGGGAATTCAGTGTTTTGAAAAACTATTTAATAATTCGTCGTCTAAAAAGACAATTGCCTGAATTCAAATCGACACATAGGTACGGTGATGTTACGAATATAGCCGTGGTCGCATGCCGTAATACCTAATAACGTATTTATGAGTGCTAATTCTAAAACTTCAATAACAAAATTGAAATCAGCAACCCCTAAAACCCCCTTATATTAATTTGCATCCATATCCTTTGTGATTCGACTGCCATATTGAATCCGCCATCTTGAATTCCGAAATTTTGATGAGAAAATCGAAATCAGCAATCCCGGAAACCTTTTAACTAATTTTCATGCATATTTATTAAAATCGAGTTTCCTGCCACCATATTGGATCCGCCATCTTGTACGCATTACCTCGCTAAAGTTAGCAAAGTGTTAATTCAGGACATGGCCTATTTGTGTGCCAAATTTCATCAAAATCCATTCAGCATTGTATACGTGATGGAGTCACAAACATCCAAACATATTCACAACCTTTTTAATTTGTAATATTTTTTCGAATCTACAAATTAAAACCTTTCTTTTGATACCATTCTCGATACATAGACGTGTTAGTTTCTTATTTCGACCATTGACTTGATAACTTTTGTCGAAATTTTCTCCTGTATTATTAATACAGCGATTTATATTTTATAAAATCGGCGTATACCAAAGAACTCTGAGATTATAACAAAAAGGTTTTTACAATTTCACAAAACCACTACCTGCCTATTATCGCTAAATGGAACTATGGAAATCACACGTGGTATTCTAGTTCTGTTTGCAGTTTCACGTAAATTACACGTGATAGTGAACTAAGAAGACTTGGGGTTACCTGAAAGACATAGAGGTGCCAAATGAATAGAAAAAATTCTTTGCACATATTGTTGCACTCTTTAAAATAGCAAAAACAGAAAATGGAACTTTATAAAAATGTCCACCAGTGTATTTTTTTAATTCTTAACTACAGGTAAATATTCAGGTCAGTACCTAACTTTAACTTGGACGACTGAGTTATGTTTTATAGAGCATATTATATTTGAAAATTTGCTACCAAGCCGCGAACTTATTTCGCTTGGAAAATTCCCGTGTTTTTGTGCACATCAGAGGGAAACAATATTCCGCCAGAGGCTAATTCATCATTTTTCCCCTAGAATTTTTGCATGCTTAAAGTGACGTTTTATTTCTTTCTTGCTTAACATCAGTCTACTTTCGCACACTATGTTTCATGTATAAGTCAAGTGGGATAATATTCATATGAGGCTCTCTCGTACATGAGTGACGTAGTTTCACAGGAATACGAAATTTCTTTCCTGTTCCGACGAGCGTGCCTGTGGATTTTCCTCGTTTTTCGGAACCCCACCCCCACATTTTTCT
The DNA here is from genome assembly GCA_951509405.1 of Machimus rusticus. Taxonomy (NCBI): domain Eukaryota; kingdom Metazoa; phylum Arthropoda; class Insecta; order Diptera; family Asilidae; genus Machimus; species Machimus rusticus. The sequence goes on from OX608049.1 coordinate 9,447,026, forward strand.
CGAGAGATTTCGTGAAAAGTTAGGTTGGCTTTGTCTGGCATATTTCTGTGAATTATATGCTTTTTTTAAAGTATGCACGATGAACTAATTTGATGACTCTGGCAAAACTTGCGGAAGGAACCTTAAGATTTTGATCCTTTGATGTGCTCAAGTAGATTTTCGGGACTATGGTAATAATGTTAAAAGCGACTTCTAGTTGTTTAATAAAGGAATTATAATTAATTATTATCAGTCTTCCGCATTTTGAATACAAAGATTAACCTACCCATGCGTGCTTGTCAGTAAAGCTCATTATATGTATCTTCACTTCCTCTCTACTTATTATAGTATAATAAAATTGACGTTTTAAGATTTTTGATTTTAATAACAATTCTGAATAAGATTTTCAAAGTCTTTGGAATGTAATAAAAATATTCGGCGCGGCAATTGAAACACTTTTAAATTTTAAAAATGAAAATTGTGTACACAGATTGAGTTTACAGCTTCCTTATGGATTTTGATAAAACTTTGTAGGAGTATTGATTTGGATACAAAAGTAACAAATATGTCAGTCACTTGTACTTCCCGAGATATTTTATTTTGAATTTTCAGAAATCGATATATTGCCGTAACAAGTTTTTACGTTATTCTACAAAGTTTATTTGCGAATCGTATTAATACCTTAAATTAAGGACATTTCCATCTTTTCATTTTCTCCCTCACGCGTGGGGGAAAAAGAATTTTCCAAGAATCTTTGAAATTGACGAATTTAAGGTAAATATCTTTTTCGATTTATCAAATTGCCGGAGCATGGAGAAAGTGTTGGCGTAAAAGCATCACTTTTCAGAATTTTATAATTAAATAGATATCTCAGGATTCAGGAACTATGTATAAGCACCATAAAATTTTCTTAAATCTGATTTTGTTGCAGCTATGTACATATGTGTTTCTACTGAAAATAACACCAATTTAGGTATTTGATTTCTGTGCCTTATAAACTTAAAGAAGTTTTTTAGCTATTGCGAACAAAATTAAGAAAATCTATTTGCTTTTATGTTTTTAATAAAAAATAATATCTAGCTACAAAGACTACACTAAAAATAATAATATAGCATGAAATAGTCTGAAGTTCAAGAATTAATTTTTATGAATCGTTGATATTAAAAGTGAGCCTTTCTTTTTAATCTGACTTACACCTATTTTTTAGGATAAAATTCATAAAAATTTCTCATTGTTCTTTTGCCGAAAGCAAAGACAAACCCAACATCATCCATTGCTCTCACTTCATGGAAATTATAATTTTATCCCGAAAATTGCCAGTCATTTACTGGCTGCTCCAACAAGGGTGCTAGGCGGGACCCTTGCGGTACGCCGTGTCATTCCCCGTGGAGGTTTTTCCTTCGCGTTTTCTTAATTAAAGGACTCATGAATTGGGGGGTACCCAGCAAAATGAGGCCCCATTGTCTATATTCGGCGCAAAGTGGATGATGAATAGGCGGCTAAAAAAAGATCTCCTATCTTATGGACCGCAACTTTTTAAAGTAGCTACTACTTACATCTGAGGCAGCAGCTCCACTGTCGTCGCCGAGGGCCCCCGAAAAGGATGCGCGCGAGAATGGGGCCAACAATGGGGCTCCGGTTTTTACTATCGGCAAAAGCAGTTCATGTCATTGTCATTTGGCCATTGTCTTCTTTGCCAGGAAGACGAAAATTTAGATTAGTCGTGAGCCCGTTCCTCATTCCTGAGACGTGATCTGAATGAGGCACAGCTTCCGGGCAAAAAGTCACATTTATCATTGCGGGGGTGGCTGTTTGACTTGGTTCACCTCGTGGCCAAAGGAAGTGCAGGGGGCGGATGATTTTCAACAAAATTTATAGAGACACCTTCATTTTGTACATAATTACCGGGGGAACAACACGTAATTTGCGGTTATGTGGTACAGCCCCATAGCCCCAAAGCTGGAGCTCCCCGGGACATGGAAAGAGCTCCAGTCCATGGAGTCGTTATTGCCGGGCTTTATCTCAGGCAGTTTGCATAGCTTTAACCATTTTGGGGCGCGTTATTGTTTGAAAACCCGCGGGTATTTGAGTACATGAGGCTCTGCGAGGTGCCTTTAGGTTTGTCCTGCAATATTCCCTCACAATTGTTTCAGAAGTTCTATCTTAATGTTGCAAATCACGCGTAATTTGATTCGGAGGTAGAACAATTCTAATAGAATTTTGTAGAATTTCTAGTAGCAGTGGATTAGCTAATTATCAAGACAGATTGCATAGCGCTCTTGACTTTATGGATAACAACATGAATTTATTCGAAATGATTTTATACTATACAATATTAACTGATATTACTTTAGTATTTTGATTGTAGGCAAACATAACATAAAAATGAAAGATAATAGGGTCGAGCGGGGTTAGAAGAATTATTTTGTAGATAAATACCATTTTCAGATTCTGAGGTGGAGCCGTGGAGCAATTTAATGAAAATGTCTAGAATTGCTAGTAGCACCAGATTAGCTTATTATCAAGACAGAAAGAAAAATAAATAAATAAAGTATAAAAAAAGATTAGTGAGGGCGAGCGGGGTTTGAATTGCTTGATAGATATTTGGAGGACAGGAAAGTAATATCTTTTTTACATTAAATACAAAGAAATAAATTTGTAATTTATTGACTTGCCTGTACTGATTATTAGGTATTATTTGTTTTTTTGTGAAAATTGCGAAATTCGATTTACTTCATTGCTCGACAAAACTGAAGATAAGCATAACCTGCAATATGATGATACGTAATTGCAAATGTATTAAATTATATAATTATGAAAGAAATTCTTTATAGTTCCGTTTGGATATAGTGAACAATTAGCAATAAAGCATATGACTACGGATCAGTTAGTTGAATAAATTCGATTTTAAAAAATGTATTACATACATGTATAAATAATTTGAAATTTTCTGAATTATTTATTAATATTTAGGTAGTGAAATCTGCATCATTCCAAAATAATTGGAGAAAAAATCGTACTTTTTAGGTGTAGACAAGTTTGTTAATTAATCTTTTACTTTTGATTAAAGCTGAAAAATAAATGAGTAAGGTCTGTTCTCCAAAAAGCAATGGTTTTGTTACTACTTCCCATCATCTGAAGTCTAAAAGTTCAAAAGATTTCTTACTTCATTTACGTACATAATATATTTTTATTTTTCTCTATTGATTCATTACAAAAGAAAATAATTCCAAGAAAAACACGTTTAACATTACAGGTAAATGATTTCTCTTTTAGTCCAGGACTCCTCAAATTTTCAAGAAACGCTTTTAAGATTATGAACTTTAAGAAAATATGTACAGTAATCTTATAATTAAATTAGAAATTCCGAGCAAGTTCAGGGAGTTATATATTTTTGTATTTTCTTCTACTGCATACGCATTTAATTTATTTTCAATGCAACTATTCATTATTATCCAATATTTAAAAGAAAGAAAGTTTAGTGGAAGTTGACAATTAATCTTCTTAAATATTCCATAATAAATCCCTTCTTCTCTAGAATTAAATTTTTTTTTTTGAGAAATACATTCTTCTAACTTGTTCTATAATAACAGGTGACCCCTTTGGTTTAAATTTATTACCTTTTTAAGAAAGTCCCTTTATAATAAAATATTCAAATAAATTTTTGGATCAGAACCGAATAAAATTTTTTCTTGTTACGTGGGCAAATTTTCTGGTATTTGAATACTTCATCCGATTGGAAATGATACTTCAAAGTCGATTGCCGGACAAGGCAGAAAATTACAAAAGTACGTAAAACACCTTTCCTGTTCATCCTGGAGGATTGTGCCGGTGGTCGGCCGGAGAATTGCACCCCGGAATTGGTCATTCGTATATAAGTCCTCATATCGGTTCGGCATAATCTCAAATATTTATTCGAATAGAATTGATCCCTTTTATTTTGGGTACATTTCGTTTGTTATCTTCAATCACGTTCCTCCCGAGGGAAAGTTTAACGAGCTACTTCCACATGATTGGGCAAATATGATAGATTTTCCTTACGCTTCACTTTTACCATCGAACGTAGGTACACCCTGTAGTTATACATCAGGCCGAACGGAGAGGGATTTATGGTCGCATCCTGACGTTTCAATTTGTTTTCTATATTAGCAAAGTCCCAGAGACCCCCGGGGATATGATCACATCATCGGGAGACACTATGCCCTTCGAATGTACTAGCCTCAGTTTATTCTGTTTGATTATGGATGGAGTTCTGGAGGCGGTGGTACGCATCACGTCCTTAAAAAAACTTCTTCCATTTTCTTTATTACGGCCCTTATGCCCTTAGAATCTTTTATCGGATGCCAAGAGCTAAACATCTTTGAGTGGCGTGCGAACGAAGAGTTTCAACCTCCTCCATGAATATCTTATAGTCGTTTATATTTCAAAATTTCATGAAATTTGCATGAAAATCGCTTAAGATATTCGTCTTGCAAGGACTTCTATGTTTTTGTTCTTTTTTTTTAATTTTTATTATCTGAAAATTATTTACTTTAAATATTTTTAAAATCGATTTAAAATTACACCTACTATAAAATCTAATCCTTAATCAAAGAGGATGTCTTTCAGGGTTTAAATATTAAAGAGCTGCACCTTGGAATGAAATTGGAAATTTTTATATTTGATTACATAGATGCGCACTTACAACACGCGCTCGTTTGTGTGTGTGTCTGTATGTGTACTAGCATACATATGCACTAATCCATGCATGTGCAAGTGTATATACACATATATACTAGAAAAAATATATAAAATAACTACATATTTTCAATTCTCTAGGAATGTCGAACTAAAATTCTTATTCAAAAAATTTTGAAAAAATTCGGTATATATGGGTTTTTTAGGGTCGCTAATTTATTTAAATAGTTGTTATTGAATATGAATATTTTTGTTATTTCAACGAGGACAAGTAGTTTTAAGGCCCCAGAACGCGTAAATTCTACGCTATTTTTAAAATTTTTACTTTAAAAGAAAGCGAGCCTTTCAGAGATTCGAGAAAAATAAACAAATACCTCCGAAGCAAAACTTTTATACGCCAGCACTTAATTTACTAGAAAAATTTAATTATATCATAAAGGCTAGATTTATATAGGTCAAAATAACCGGAATTTCGAATATAATTCATAAAATACTCGTTTTGCAAAAACTAAAATTTATTGCAAACATTTATCTTACTTCAATTTTGTTTCTTAACAACTGAGAAATAAATGGCTTCCTTAACTATTTTGTCATAATATTTTTTTATTACATTCTTCCTGAATAACAAAGGTTCGCAGTTTATATAAAAACGAGCTGTGAAATAATGTGCCCAAGCATAAAACGACCTTACAATCGGAAAAACTAAATTAAGTTTTGGTCCAAAAAAAAAAATAAACTTCTTCGAACAACTTTGTCACGAAGAAAAATAAAAGTTTTCATTTCCTTGTGATTCTGAAAATAATCAAGTTTCTTGGGCTCATCTTTTTATTTATTTTTTGTTCTTTTCGGAAACACCTTTTGTTTATGACATTGAGAAAATCCACTAAGTTCACAAAAATACCCTAGAAAACTGCTGTTTGAAAGGAATGGGCTTTACATTTTTTTTTCTTTCTATTTTATAGAAGAAGTGCTCGACTGAATGCGAAAATGATTTTCAACCCCTGCTGTGAGTTTTTCTTTCTTGAAAAGAAGTTTTCTACAGTATAAGACATTATTTCATACAAAACCGTCCAGGAGTTCGCCTTTAGGGTAAAATGTATGTAGGTATTTCCGTATTTAGTGGATTTATATCTTAAGAAGGAAAAAAACAAAATATATTCCACCTTGAAAGAAGGTCATGTGAAATGGGCTTCAATTATTACTTTAGTTCTTAGCGCATAAACTTGGAATACGTGAGGAATTGGCTTAACTCTGATTAAGGCGCAAAGGGGATATTGCTCAGCAACAGAAGGGATTTCCTCTTAACCGTCTACGGGCGATAAATTCCATTAGAGGGAATCATTTTAAACTTCTAAGCCGATAACTTGAGAGCTAAATTAGTTTTGTGGTCTGTTATTATCCTTAAATAAATTTTAGCTCAGTCTATAAATCATGCATCGCCTTCGGGCTGTTATCAGATAATGCGAATGGTTAATTACTGTTTGAAATATTCAATAAAACCTCCAATTGAATATGCATAATAATTATCGTGCCCACAAACTAAATAAACCCTTTTAATTTGTCGGCCTTTGACTTGCTGAGCTGCAGACTAGGCATACCAACCCCCCAAAATTATAATGGATACAATCCTCTCAGGAATGGTGAGATAAATCCAGGGAAATGTTGCTTCGTATCTAACAAATAGCGATCACATTTCATTCATTTCAATGAACTTTGATTCAGCCAGGTTTGCCATAATTACACTTTCGTTAATTCGAATTATCTCTGGAATTATTTTCGAAAGTTTAATTTACGCTAATGGAAGAATGTTTCAATACTTGTGGTATTTTCTGGTAGGTTATTAGTTTCGTAATTTGAGTATGGATCCTTAATGTGTAATAAGATTAAAACAATGCTATTTAAATTCAGGTTGAATTTTAAAAATTCATGTTGATTTCTGTGAGACTTTAATAATTCAAAATTTCAAAAGTATCAAAGTATCAAACAGGTTATATATTTTTATAAAAATTGTTAGAAAAAATTAAGGTGAGTGTACTTATTTTTTATTTTTAATAGTGATATTATTTAATTAGAAAATTTGCTCCCAGAACTCATTGTCCAGACAAACTAATAAGTTTAGATTGATGATCCTGGTCAGTAGGCTTATTTTATTAATCGTGCTATCAATAGTTGCGTTTGCGGAACTGGTTCTAAGTTTACTAGGAAATTTTGTATTGAATTGGATTAAAAAAAGTCAAGTACATAAAGATTTTAAGTTTAGCGAAAAACGCATCAAATTGCCATCATGCTTTCCCATTCAAACTTCAAACCTTGAACCAGATAAAGTTTTGGATTACATTTTTGACGCAAAATAGATATAAATTCAGGCAATTCGATTTATGTTCACGAAGTAAAATAAAGTTTGATATGGGTAACTATTCGTAAATTTCAATTCAATGCAAAATTTCCTAGTAAACCTGGAGCCGGAATCGAATTCGCATACATTTGCATTTTTCACGCATTGAACTGCTCTAATTTTCTTTTTTATCACAATATCAACGATTTTTTTTACTTTAGAAAACACTTCAAAATTGATCTTGCAAAACAATCGACGGCTGGCTGTACGTAAAACATGAATATGATGCCTCCGACTGCGATTATGCGTCAGATTTGATTGAATCATTTTTCACAGATTCCATGACTTTATCTATCACCTTTTAATTGGCAGGTTCACGACGATTATAACAATGACCGTTTCAATTTAAAGAAAAAGGATTTCTATTATACATTCTAATATGTTCCTACATGATCTTGTTTCCATCTTTTTAGTTCGCTTTTCACGTGGTCGGGTTTTTTGATTTTGTAATTTACTTTTATTTTTGATCTAAGTTAGTAAAGTATTATAAAAGTTTTGTAGATTTTTTTTAAATAAAAAAAAAACAAAAATCATTACCCCTCAGCAAGCTTTTTTTTATTTTTTTCAATTTCCTAAAAAATTCGTTTGACCTAAGGACCATTGGCAGTGGCAAATACTTGATGACTTCTGATACCTGATAATTGCAGTCTGATACTTCTTTGATTGCAGTCTTATAATTAGAAATAAAGGGGAAAATGTTTTACAAAAATAAATTTTGTATTATATGTATGTAAATGGGTTTTGAGAATTTTTAGTCGAATGATACTTAAAGCCTACAGCTTTATGAAATCTCATTGAGTTTTTAATCCGAGAATTTTGTACGCTTTTTAAAATCTGTGGGATTTCAGTGGTATTTCGGCGAAAAAACAGTAAGTGCTAAAAATTCGTGTATCAAAGGAAACGAAATCATTAGGCGGTAACCGAAATTAAGCGCCGTGGCAAAGACCTCTTAAATTCAAGCGCGTACGTGTTCCCAGCCCATAAATTATTTAAAAAACCCCCTCTTGGCGCCCTTTAGGGCTCTGTTTCGAATTTTTAAGTTCACTTAATACCGCCATAAAAATGGCTCTCTGGCAACCGACGCCGTTTGTTAACAACACGAAATTCAGCGTCACCCGAACAATTTCAGCTCCACGTACGCTCGGGTGCCCCCCAGAGCCGCCCTTTTGTGGAATTTTACATGCTGGTCTCTAAAAAAAAAAGGGAAAATCTATAGTTTGGGGGTGGAACATAGTAATTTTTTTGCGGCCTTAATTAAGAATGTCGGGGGAGGATGTGGTTCCCTACGGAGTTGGACCAGTAAAGTTTATTGTGTTATTTCTGGATGATGAATGAATCACACAAAAGGCGGCTTTTTTATTTCTATAGTCAAGAAAAATTTTCACTGTTTTTTCCCAGTTTTACTTTAGGGCTTGTAGCAAAAATAAAAGGGAAGTTCGTCCACAAAAAGCAAAAATAGGGGGTGGAAAAATCGGGGACGTCGACGGTGAACGCCTTACTCGTGTTGGGCTTTTGTTAACTAGACATTTTGAGGACAGAAAATCCCTTTTCATTAAGAAAAGTGTAGTTTCATTAAAGTGAGTAATGACAAATCTTGTTACTCTTAAACAACATCACAAAAGGGACGACTTTTGGAGGAACGTAAATCCCAAACGTAAATTTGTGGAAAGCTTAAAAGCACCCTGTGGCATTTATTTTAGGAGGTGTACGATTCATCGTGACTCGTAAGGGTGGTGGTGATGGTGAATATTACAAAATATCTTCACGTGATATATGTAATGAATTATTTTTGCTTGTTACGAAAACCAAAGAGTCGTCTGGCTCCTTCTGCACCAAGATATTGAGGGTAAATTTTCGTAGAACTCGAACGCTATCGTCTTTCAAAGGGATTTAATTTACGAATGTATTTACAGTCTGCCTCCGGAAATTTAGACAACAAGAAACTCTGACATGAGATGGAATTTCGAATAATTGAATGCGCTCTTCGGAATGTACTGCATCAACTCTATTAAACTTATTTGCTACTCCTAGCTATTTTCAGAAATGTTGTAGAACGTGGAAAACTATTTTATGATTTATATAATTAATTTCTTAACTTAAACTCAAAATTGCTGTTATCATTATCCTGTAGTTTTTCAATTAAACCATACATATATGTAGTAGTATGAAAAAATGCAGAAATACATTCGAAGAAATTTAGCTTTCCTTCTATTAGAATTCGGAGAGGCAATTTAATATGTAAATATATAATAACTACTATAAGCTACTTAATACATTTGTCCTATACTTTGATAGATGTTTCATTTGTATTAAAAATGTTTGAAAAAAAGGAAACTATTATGAAAATATGAGAAATCAATAAAAGTGTAAATTAAAATTAATTACAGCTCGTTGATGCTATTAAATTTTTGAAGATCGATATTCAACTAAATCTTTCAAATTGCTCACCATTGCTGGATTGGACGATGTTTAACAACCTTCAGCATCATTAAAGCTAAATGTTTTCAACTGATGTCCTTTTCAAAACAGTTCTATTGGTTTTTGTGATGTATATTTGTAATCCTATAAAATAAATAAAAGATCCTACGAATACTTTACTGTAAAAGTAATTATTCATAAAGAAAAGGAACAATGTATTCTTAATTTAGAAAGAATATAAAAAATCATATTTAACTTCTTAGCCGTGCGTCAGGAAGCATTATCCAGTTGAAAAATAAAATAGCAAGCGCTTTCGAGGAGAATTCAACCAGATAATTCCATTTCAGTTTTCAAAATGTTAATGTAGAAAACTGCTGTTATTTTATACCATTACTCTTGCAGACTTTGGTTATAGTGATTTCGGTCTTTCGCCCTGTATCCGTCGAAATAGCATAATCGCAACATAGCGAATAACATTGAATTTTTACTTCTAAATTATAAACATTTTATTTAATGCACTAAATATGTATAGTACATAATTTCTTGACACAGAAAACAAAATAAAATTGCGTCAATTAGGAATTTACATTAGCATAATATTTTAGGTCATCAATTTAGGTGAAGATAAATTTTAAATTCGAAAGATAAAAGATAACAAATTAAATTAATTCAATATAAGATGTGTGAAAGTTTGCGTCCCCAAGGTAAAATAGTTGGGTCCGGTACGAAATCTCCAAATCAAAAACTCCAAATTAAAATCTTCAAATTAAAAATTTGAAATTCAAAATCTCAATGGTTAAAATCTCCAAATATCACAATCTTCAAATTGAAGTCTCAAAAGCTCGAAATCTCCAACTCCAATAAACCCTTCCTTTTCAGAATTTAAAAACAAGGCTATCAACTTGGTAGCTTTACGCAGTAAATAAAATAGACTTCTGGAGATTTTGTCTTGCATGGAGATTTTGAACTTTTGGAGATTTTGGACCGGTTGCTACAAAATTAATAACAAGCGAATGAAGTCGCAGACATTTTCTAGTAAGCAATAAAATAACTAGGAATACAAGGAAATCTAATAAACTAGTATTACGCATTAATTTCAGTTGAATAGCTTTTGAATAATTATCTTATTTTCTTGTAATTAAATAGGTCGTTATTAAGTAGATATATTTCATAGGAATATAGGATTATTATTTTCAAAAACAGCAATATAAATGAATCGGCCATTACTTGAAGTATTCTTATTTGAGAAGCATTTTTAATTATAACGTTAAAATTTCCACAGAAATTTACCAATTACCATCAAACTGGTCGTCATCTAAATGAGGCAGTTGCCTCAAGAAGGTATCACAGGCTTTTGTCTCAAGTTATTTTGCCGGAATTTTTTTTCTAGCATAATTGAATGAAAAATGCTGCAATTATTTACAAGTGCCTTCCGACCCACCCTGTGGATTGTATAGTCCCTTTGTCGGAGGTGTCTTCCCTCCACCACACCCTGTATCATAATTGAATAGCTCTCGTGCCGAAAAGAAAGAAAAAAAAATTGTTCTCAGCAGCCGAGGGCATAAATAAGAAAAATGTTGGTCAACAGAATGGAGTCGTTAGGAGCCCCAAAGCCCCGGGAAGCACTACGAAATTGCTCCACAAATAAACCACTTGCTGAATGAAATTTTTGCCTCCCTCGACTGGGCCCCTTATTATCGGGGAGACTTTTTATACACATCCTCGAGGTGCTCCGCTGAAGAGGTCGTCTTCGCCGAATGCACCAAGGGGGCCCCACTCGAGGCTGCGACCTAGACGACGCAAGCGATGGTGAAGGCGGCGACGTCGTCGGCGGGGGGCGGTGGCAATTTGAGTGGATCCTCAAAAATAAATGTAATTTCATAATAAAACTAAATTCCGTGGATTTAGTTTGAAGAGATTGAAGTTGGTGCTAAATCGCCCGCAATTCCGCGAAGGGGGTGTTTATGACTTCGCGCTGGGCTGGGATTACCCGAGTCGAAATACAATATTTAATCTCTTTTAAAGGTTTTTACTCCTATTTGGATCTCACATGATACAGCTGCTAATTTGAACCTCTAATTCCTACCCAATAACATTTATGTTCATACTTACATAGCTTTCACCAAAATCCTCATCCGCTCAATTGGACCTGTTACTTTTCCTAGGTTGAATAATAATTTCCAATGTGTAAAAATACAATGTAAAATCTAAACTTTCATTTTTTTAAATAATGAATTGATAAAAAAGTTATAGTCAAATAAACGTAATTACATTGTCCATAAATATTGAAAAAAAAAAAAACAATTCAATTTCTTGTTTTTTCGGTGCACTAGTCCGACTAGCACTTGTCCGATTTTATTTATTTATTTTTTGTTTCTATTGAGGTGAGATTTAGAAGGATAGCTACTGAAGAGGATTCGATGTGGAGTTTAATATTATTTTTATAGAGTTTTTTTTTGTGCTACAAAAGGCTTTCTTTTTCTTTTATGAGTAATTCTAGTGTTATATTTTCTCAAAAGGCTGTCTTAGCTGCAAAGAAAGGTGTCTGCAATTTGTATGTCCCAATTACATATATTTACCTTCTGACTTATCGAACCTTGATAAAGCTCGTATGATATTTAACCCCTTACCGCATCGTGGTTCATATATGAGCCAAACCATATTAACTTAAATATTTTTAAGTTTCAAACTGATTTTTTTATTTTATGCACACCGTGTTAAATTTGTCCTATACGAGTTTCATTTTATGTATAAAATCACCATCTATAAGCAAGTTGCGTGAACTATATCGTTCATCAAAGTCAACGAATAAGTGCGAACCGGCGTGGAGCGAGTTTGTGAAATTCGAAATTTTGTTAAAAATATATAAATCTCAGTGTTAGCGCTTGGAAATAAATATTCCAGGAAAGGAAGTAATCCAAATATTGGTTCTAAGGTAAATTTTTATTGTTTTAACAAGTAATAATTACTTGTGAGTGGATGTAACTGAATAGATCCAAAGAGGAAAAGTGAAAAAATTTCTAAAATTATTCAATAAAAAAAAAATCCTGAAACACGTGTCCATTTATTTAGTGTTTCCTACCACATACATATATTATTTTCATGAATAAATAAAAAATCATGCTGTAAGGGTTTAAGCAAATTTTGGGGTATCTATTGATTGGAATTTGGACAGTTTTTTCAATGTAATTTAATAGTTTTTTTAGTAAGATAATTATATTATAGCATAGTGCATACAAATGTCCTATGTCCCAGTTTGTGCCGTTTATACGGATAACCCAGATTTTGGTTTACAACCAATTTCTAGTCCTAATTTGGGACTATCGCGTAAACGTAATCATTGGCATATGTAGATCTAATTTAGTACTTTTAACTCCAAACAAAATATTTGGGGAGAAAAAAGTTCAAATAAGGTTCAATATTTCGATATGAGAAAATTTCATTTTTTGCGAACGCGACGACACTTTTAAATCATCGTTATCGCATGCAAAAAAAAAAAAAACGGGTCGAACTAAGTCAGAATCTGAAACCGACTTGGCGTTCCGCTGCGATGGGGCAGGACAAAAAAAGGAATCCTTTTTCGGTCGTTGAACGAATCCCGACGACTGTGGCTGTTTTCGTCCTGTCATCCGAGCCCCGTATTCAGGTCACGTTCCCTTTAATGAAAAGAAGGCTCGCAAGTAATCTGGAATTCGCTTCTTCGAAAGAACAATGGACAATGACGATGACATAATTGTTTCCAAGGGATGACGAAAAAAAAAAAATATAGATGAAAAAAAATGTCCCATCCATCCGCTCCCGGTCCTGGTCATAGTCCTGGTCCTGGTCCAGGACTACCAGAGCCCTCTATCGAAAAGGACTCGCCGAGTTTCGGTCGCAAACAGAGGAGTTTCTGAAAGAGTTTTCGGGAGCGGCAGATATGCATCTTTTTGTAGCCATTGCTAGTCATCATCCATCTGGCGGGGGTGCCCCAAAGGACAGTCGTCGGCGGCGGTTAGTGCCCTCCGGCAGCGTCGTCGTTTTCGTCTTTCATCCGTCTTTTAATTAACAACATGCGAAGACGCGGGGGCCGCGAGGGCTCTTGGTGGGAATCCGAACAATGGCCCCGGAATAAAGGGCTTTTCCCCGAAAGAAAGGGCCCTTTGTTTCCTCGGCCGGACCTACAAGTGGCTGAGGCGAATTTGAAAGGATGCATGCCATCGAAGGGACTTTGTCATTCTGGATCTGGTTCTGTTCACTTGTTTTTAACCATGTAAACAGAGATTTCTTTATGCCAGATTCAAAAAGTAGTAAGTTTTTGCAACAACATTTTCTTTAGAGAGCACAAAAGACCTTATCTGGGTAAATATGATTGTATGGAATGTGTACGTATCATTCACCACAGCTAGAATTATGTTCTGAATTTAATATTCTTTATTTAAACATGTTTTTGATTTCAGTCAAAATTTTTTAATATTAACAAAATCCTTAAGTTAAGAGAAATGACATAGAAGTAGAAAATTCGAATTAACAAGTAAACGGGGAAAAAATATTATTTAAGAAAAACTTTCATTTGATACGTCCGATATATTGGGTTTGGTATTCTACTTGTTGAACCCTTTAATTTCATTCCCATATCAAGGGGGTTGTACATGTTACATACATATAATATACACATATATATACATATACGATATATGACACTTATATTGTGTGGAAAATGTCAGCCTATTCGGAGATTAAAACTTTTTAAAACCGTGTAAGAGATTTTTTCTTTTCAATTAATTTTCTTATTTTCATTTGTATCCTTTTTTGAATGGATAAAACCTAATTTATATTTACCATTAAAACCATTTTTAAATGGAAAAAGTCTTATGTTTTATTTGATTACTTGATTACTTATTTTTTATCGATAGTTATTCAATAAGTAAGAGGTATCGAAAAAAAAAAATTTAATATCAATGTAATAGTTTGCCCGAAGAAGTTAATGTAAATGCAAATGATCTTTTTGAAAACGGCTTTAATAGACTAAATTTATAAAGTAGTGTAGTAGTAAAGTTTAGTGAGAGCAAAATAATGTCTAAACGTTTTAAGCGAAGCTTCAACTAACTAAAGTTTTTTAATTCTGTAAAATCATTTTTTACGGAAAGTTCGTTTTAAAGATAAGATAAAAATTAAACGGGCAAGTTTCGCATGCATAGCATATATAGGGTGTAGAATTAGAAAGTATCTAATGATTTTCGGTTTTTCCTTTATATGTACTTGCGCTGCTATCCTATACGTCAACGGGAAAGTACCCAGTCTGTCAGTATCAAAATAAAAATATAAAAGCCATCTATTTTTATTCCATTGAGTTAGAAGTTTAAAACCGTCCGAAATATTTCTCGTCTTTGATTTTTGCATGGATTTTATGATGATAATGTCAAGATGAAATTAGATTGTGGAGTCGCAATTTCGTTCTTGAATTTAAATGTCGCTCTAGAAATGAAAACCAACACCGTTTGTGGATAAAATTACGAACAAACAGAATTTGTTACAAAGATCACCATAAATTTGTAGCCTGTCAATAAAATAATTTCGTATAAATTCCAAATAGTCCAGTCAATGAAGGCAAAAAACGGCGAAATTGTATAATTTTGCAAAGCAGCACCGATTTGCCAAAATTTTGGATTTAGGTTCTACTTACCCTCTACTTCAAAGTTGACCCTATGTTAAAAAAAAAAAAAACACGTTTTCATACGGTTTTTCGCGAATAACTCAAAAAGTAAGTATTTTATCGAAAAAATTAATCTTACGAAAAACGTAGCTTATAAAAAAACAAAACAAATGGTAGGTTATGGTGTCTGTAGACTCAAAATAAACGGAGTAATAGCTTCTTGAAGGTTGGTTTTTATTCGTCAAACGCCAAAACTAAAAGTTTCAGCGTAAAATAAACAAAAAAGAATGCATTTTTCGGTGAAAACTAGTAGAACCTTTTTTAAAGTGCTTGAAAAAAACCTTTATTTTTGTATTTTATAAAAGTCCTTAGCATCAAAACTAAGCAACTTACGACGAAAATAAAGTTGTTCCCAATTTTTCCGGCGACAACAAAATTTGAAACTCACCCCCTGATTACCACCCCAATTGAAAATAATCGTTACCACTTCACAATTCACTTTATTTATTTACTCGTAATATGCTCTAGACGTTTACAGTGCTTAGTTTTGAAAAAATTTGAACTTGAAGTGAAGAGAGCATTTTTGTAATATAGCAAAAGTTGCTTAGAATTAGTCAATCTATCTTTTTCCGGGCTTATTTTCAATAAAAAATTATTCACCCCCGAGGTGGGGTGTCACACACCCCCAGGGTAAAAGCAACCAACGGCACAGGGTCAACTTTGAAGTAGAGGGTAAGTAGAACCTAAATCCAAAATTTTGTGCAATTTTAGCTTCCTGCACTTCTTCTCTATATAAACTTTAACTATGCCAAATCTCACACTCCTCCTAATATCTAGATATTTTGAAATTGTTTGTATCGTAAAATTTTTTGATTACATTGAAAAGTTCGTTCAAGTTTGACCATGTATGCATTGCAATACTATTCTACATACATAATTTATTAATTTGGAATAAATTTAACTCTCTTGTAAATAGAAAATTCGTTTAAATCTATAAGAAATATTTTTGAATTTAACCTAGAAAAGCGGAAAGATTTTGAAGCAACTTTCTGCAAGATTCGCTCGGGGGATGCTTTCATCTTCCACTTTCAATCGAGAGAACTTTGCGCAAATATTTGTAATTAATATGCGCGCCCACCTGAATAAACGCAGGAGCTGCTCGCTGCATCGAAAGTAGCAATTTGTCTACTCGAAGCAATCGCTGACGGTGCAGGGTGCAGGGTGCAGGGTGCATGTGCAGAGTGCAGGGTACAGGGTGCAGAGCACGCAGCCATTGAATATGAAAATTGCAAACAAACACGGAAGTTGTGAGTCCCCGATGCGGGGGCGTAATGTATGCGTACATTATCCAGGGTCGTTACTGGCTGATTTCATCCCCCCCGCACAGGTGAAATGGTGTTTCGGGGGCGAAGATACTTCATAAAATTTCAGCGAGAACAAATGCCGAGGACATTAATGCTGCATCCTCTTTTCATATCCAGCGCGGCGCCCCGCATTTCGAGGAGCCCCGGATTCCGCGACATCCCCTAAATCTGCTCGGGATGAGATAGTCTATTCCCGGAATTGCACATTAAGGTGCTCCTCCGGTGGCAGCTCCACCTGAGGAGCAATCCTGCTTTTGCCTCTTGGTCCATGGACGGTGCGGGAAACGAAATGAAAGGGGATTTTTCATTTGCTTAAAATATTCCAGAGCTTCGCAGGTCGTTGTTTTGCTCCTCCAAATTGGATTCCACTTGTTCCTTCGCCGGGGAGCAGCCCTGATACCTTTTTCTTATTGGGTTCAACTCCCGGCATTGTTAAATCGTGGTGTTTTCGCTCCCCGGGATATGTTCGCAGCTCGCATTTGGATAGACCTCATGAATGTGCAATGAGCTTAAGTTCAATGCGCTCCTCGACTACGCGGCTGGAGGACGCGGACGATTCGAGGAGCTCCAATTTTTAGTCCCCATCCCGCGGACAACTGGATCTTCTCATGATTAACAAAGTTTCTGATGTCTGCGATGAGTGCAATTAAAAGGGGCAGTCTGGTTCTTTTGGACATATTTTCAAAATTTCTTTTTATACATACGCTGAAAAAAAAAAGAGTTGGTCAAAATATTCAAAATCGTAGATTAAAAAGGCGCCAAACAATAAACTTAGTTTTCTAACAACGAAAAATATTTAATCTTCTTAATCTCCTGACGAAAAAGTAAATTTCTCTGTCTTATTGCCGACTAACCGTGGCTGGATTCGGACCTGCAATCTTCAAATTGGCGCTCTGCAGCTCTACCAACTGAGCTACCCGTGCCGATGCCTTTTGAGCGATTGAACCTTCATAAAGTTATGCGTGGCGTGGGTTACCTAAGAATAAAATTTGGAATTTATTATTTTTAATAATTATAGTGTTGAACAATGATTTATTGATTTTTAAATTTTTAAAAATTTACAGAGTTTCGGAAATGCATATTTATGGCGCGATATTTTTGTTTAAATTGATCAACTTTATTTTTTTGAGTGTAGTAAAATTTATTAGAAAATATTTCCGTTTTTATATGTGAACGAAGATGCATATATTAAATTACACGAAAAATGTTTATTTTTAATTTTTTTACCAAAGTATGGCGGTGATGTGGCCACTTAAAGTGAGCCATCTTTTTATTTGGCTGGCAAGATTTTTCAACTCTGGAACATCTGAAAAAAAAAGTAAATTCAAAGTACCTACATATTAAACTCTTGTGCTGGAAATTAATTGACAGAAACTTGCACCTAACTTACCCAAAGTACTCAAAACTAGCTTTAACTTGTAGTCATTTCTTTTAAAATTTTAAGCATACCTATTGCATTTAAAAATTGTATAAATATATGCGCACTATTCACATGTGTATCAATAAAATTAGTAATTTAGTAAAAAATAATAAATTTACTATTATTATACTGACTTAATTACAATTTAATTTGCAAAACAAATAAAATGTTATAGTAAATTCAGTTTACTATAATAGCTCTACTATTTGCAAACTAGTTGTTTATTATGCTGTTGTATTACTATTGCTTATTTACAGTAGCTGCATTTTTTTCATTATCGGATCTGGATCAGATTTAGCAGGATATTTTGCTTTTCGAAAATTTTTAAATTTTCATATACCTATATAGGGGACGGTTTATAGGACTCGATTCTATGAAAAATTTTCTACCTTATCTGATCTGAATCCGTTTGTAAAAAAAGCAACTAGTAAGTTCAGTAAACATGTCAATTTAGGAACAGATAACAAACGTCCATAGTACATTTTTCCAGCATAAGAGGTTAAAATATAAGTAAAGCGCTTTCGCCCTGAATTTTTCGCCCTTTTTTTCAAGTTAAATCGTTAAAAAATAAGGTTAAATATAAATGAATGATACTAGTTCAGGGTGAAACTATATTGGACCAATAGTTTTTTCAAATGGTCTGATTCTGTTTGTCACCTCACTTTCCGTGACGTAACAGTTTATGGCTGAATAACGAAGAAACTTTTATATAGGGGATAAAAAAGGTAATTCAGCCATAAGCTATCACGTCACGAAAAGTTAGGTGACAAACAGAATCAGGACTAAAATCTTACCAACCAGGTCAAAAAATATATGTAGTTTCGAGAAAAACGCGTTTAAAAAGTTTATATTTATTTTTATTTTTATAAAATTACTAGCTGACCCGACGGTATAGAAATTGATGTGCTGCAGTGCCATCTAGTGGCAGTTAAAGCAATACGGCGCGAAAGTATTCACCATGTTCAAATATCTAAGTATATCAGTTTTCAAGACGATCAGTTGAGCGGTATAGAAGTTGATGTACTGCAGCGCCATCTAGGGGCGAGCTATACGTATACCAATTTTCATGACGATCGGTAGATTCATGACGGTTGAACGGTATGGTTGAACGGTATAGAAGTTAATGTACTACAGCGCCATCTATTGGCGAGCTATAGCAAAATGAATAACGCGAAAATATTGACCGTGTTCAGATACCTACGTACACCAATTTTTATGAAGATCGGTTGAACGGCAAAGAAGTTGCTGTATTGCAGCGCCATCTATTGGCGAGCTATAACAAAATGAATAGCGTTAAAATATTCACCACGTTGAAATACCTGCATATACCGATTTGCATGACGATCGGTTAAACGTTATAGAAGTTAATGTATTGCAGCGCCATCTAGTGGCTCCTACCGGGCCCGATTGTAAATCTAAATAATACATGGTGTCACTCAAACACACACTAAAAATTTCATCAAAATCGGTTCAGCCGTTTAGAAGGAGTTCAGTGACATACACACGTATACAGAAGAATTATATATATAAGATAAATAAGGTAACTTACATCAATCAACGATGCCTTCTTCCTTCCTATGGTAAACGAAACTGATATATTTTATTTAGAAAATCGATTTTTTTAAAAAATGAACCAGACATCACACGGAAAGGAGAAATCTCCTTACAATTTCCTCGAAACTATTTTCAAACTAAACCCGAAAATCCGGAGTTATCCTGAACGGACCTCAGGGATGACGCGTGTTAATGCAAAGGTGTATAGGACCCCAATATAATCGAAAACCGAAACGCTCTTTTAGCACTCGAATTCGGTGGGGGACGACCACAAACTATGGCATAAGTTTAAATTAATTGCAGATATTGCTTTCGTTAATGGCTTTCCTTAAGGAGCCGATGCCCGAGGGATGGAGAAAGTTTCGAGAATAAATGAGGGCTAATTATCAGGGAAGCGAAACCACCGCTCCTTGTAGCTAAGTAAGTGCTGTTCCCACTTAATCGACGGGAACGGGAGCACCCTTTCCGGGTCAGGTTTTATTAAGCATATTGA
The DNA here is from genome assembly GCA_951509405.1 of Machimus rusticus. NCBI lineage: Eukaryota > Metazoa > Arthropoda > Insecta > Diptera > Asilidae > Machimus > Machimus rusticus. Next base: position 9,466,961 of record OX608049.1, read on the forward strand.
ATGCAGCAATTCCTTAATTGTTCTTTTCCGGGCAGCTGCGTTTCGGGCATTAGCGCTCCTTCGGAGTACTCTTGATCAGATTTCTTTTTTTTCCCCCCAAAATTTATAACGTCTTTGCTCCTTTGGCTTCTCTGCATATTAATCCCTAGCACTTAATTCAAGACAAAGTGCGCTTTACTGAGGTACTCGAGGACAAGACTGCAGTATGAATATATAGTGCTAATTAAGAGATTCTTAAGATCTAGTAAGATAACTCAATGTCTGAACTTATTTTTGGTTTGGTTTATATGGCAGTAAAATGAACTATCAAGTTTCAAGTTATCTGTCGTTATATAAAAAGTACTTTGTTATTTGTTTCGTTTATTATACAATAAGAATTGCTGCAGTGGTAGTGGAAGAACAGTATCTGAAACTAATTGACATACTTAGGTGTGATTATATACATATTCAAAACATACTTGTTTAAACAACTTGAAGTCGGGTTTTCTATTACATATACATATGTACATCACATGTATTTCGGTTTTTCTTTTTAGTGGGAGATAAGAAGCTGAAATGTTTTCTTACATAATCTAAAAAAATATGTTAGCTAAAGTGAAGAACACCGACATCGCTCGGATTTCAATGAAATTGAGCAGGTACCTTCCGTTTGCCCTAAGACAGAAGCATCTGAAGGAATTTTGGGCGGTCTGTAATAGTTTTCGAAAAATTCTACTTTTAATTTTTACAAAATGTCGAAGTTTGAAGTGGCCATTTCCATTCCAAAATTGTTTTATTTTTGCGAAATTTCACTTAAACACGATCAAATGCGCTAAAGAACACAAACTATGTATGTATTTTCTCTATGTACTTAATATGGTTAAATTGTGAAAAATCTGGAAAAGACCGATAATAAAATGTAAAAAAAAAAATCTTACCTCTTATCATTCGAATGACATTTGTGTTGAAAAAAATGTCCGCTTAAAAAGTAATTTATTTTAGAAATATGATATGTACACCATAAATGCGTGCTTGTCTGTGTGCAAAAGTACATAGTGTATTGCTCTTTAAGGAAATTAAACATATTGTTACAAAATTTTCCTTCGCTATAATTCACACTTGGGGTTTCCCCTGAGAGGATATAAGGATCGGCTTTCGATCCGCCCAATTTGGCGTCTGTGGCTCGGGGCACTGATCATCAGCCACACTGATGAGATCTGATCAGTGCCCCAGACCGAAACGCCGTTCTTTTTTTTCCATGCTCGTCTGCCTCGGCGGACGAGCGCCCGTATCCTCAACAAGAATTATAGCGGAGGAAATTTGTGCAATTTTGTCCGCCAGCCGCTCGGCGGGCAAAATTGTAACAATATTTAAACGAAATTTTGCAGTGGAAATTGACACTTCATTTTCATATTCCAATCCATCTAAAATTTAATTAAAATCGAAAAGCCCCCAAATACAAAATTTCATGAAATTTTATTAACCTATTTATTATTTTTTCATAATCCGAATACAAATAAAATTTTAAAACCAAAGGAAATCTAATTTTAGTGGAATATATTTCAACGAACTAGTTGCCTCAAACACAAAATTGTTCTTCAATCACCTAAATTGAGAAATATATTACTCAAAAAATTTGACCTCATTTGATTCAAGTGTTTTTCGTATACTTGACCGAGCCCTTTAAAAAACAAAATTTCACCACTTGAGGGGACGAGAAAATGTTTCAATGGTTATCACGGGTGGTTACTTTGTGGCAAGTAATCGAAACAAGTTTCAATCTCCATTTGAAGAGCGGAGAAAAGTTTAGGTTAAAAAGGGACTGCGAACGGCCGGGATATGATGGAGTGCTCCGAAGGGAAGGGAAAGTTTACGACCTCTCTTACTTCAACGAAACTTTGTTATGAACTTGCAAACATTTGCTAATATTTATAAAAAGAACTGTCGGTTCGACAAAGGAGTACAAAAAAGGTCACGTCCAGCAGCTCTTCAGAATTCTTTTATAAACCTTCTTAAGGAGCCCTTTTTCAGTAGTTGCAAACTTTATAAAAATTGCTAAGCATATCTTCTACAACTCAGCTCTAGTATTATTTACGTAATTAAAGTGTTGGATACTTTTATAAATGGCACCCTCACACTTTAAAATATTCAAATTATATCCGACAAATTTCCACATAATTGCGAACAAAGCTGGGAAAGAAGAAAGGGAAAACTCAAATAAAAGGAGGGTCAACGATAAAAATCTTATCAATTTCATGCATTAGCACTTGTGGCTAAAATCTGAAAATCCGCGTACACCTTTGAGGGAACTTAATAAAACTTTTGTGCCTCTTCGCCGAATTTAACTTTTATATTCCATTTCCGCATAATCTTAGAATAATCCACAAAAGATATCGCGGAGAGGAAGCGAAAAGTTTTTTTTTTGCCCAGTATAAGAATTTTTATCCTCTAGGCGTTTTGGTGAAATGAAAATATGCAAATTTCCTCGATAGAATGGGAAAACAAAAGTAATCTCGGGGGATAATAATTGGCATTTCTATGGTACGAAAATATCTCCTAACAACATCGAGAGTTGAGTTTTTTTTGTCTACGACACGAAAACTCCTAAAATTTTGTTTGTTTCCCGAAAGTTACTGGTTTCTTTTGTTTTTCGAGGGTATTAAGCGAAAAAAAAAACAATTTTATTAATTTCTGATTTTTTTACAAAATTTTAACTAATTAAATTGTTATCAACATACATTTAGAGTGTAGCCTGCTTAAAAACAACTCTAACACGTCTGTTTACTTTCTGGAATTATTAAATAATCACAACCATTTCTTCCATTTTTAGAAATTTAGAATTATATGTACTTTATGAAGGAGAATAGCTGACCCGCACCCGACGTTGCCGGGCACAACTATCCCTAAAATAAAAGTAAATTTCAATAAAAATATGATGTTGCTCATTTCAAATTTATCAAATTTCACTCAGAAGGTTAAACGCAACATGTCCATAGAATTTCGTCTTAATCTTGCGATTTAGATAATTTTTGCATGATGCATAAACATATTACTGCTCAAAATTATCCCACCGTTTCGTGACGTTCGGTTGAACGGTATAGAAGTTGATTTGCTGCAGCGTCATCTAGTGGCGAGCCATAGCAAAGTGAATATCGCTAAAATATTCACCAGTTTGAAATACCTGTATGCCAATTTTCATGGATATCGGTAGAACGGTATAGAAATTGATGTGCTGCAACGTCATCTAGTGGCGAGCTAAAGCAAAGTGAATAGCGCTTTAATATTCACAATTATAATACCTAAGTATGCCAATTAATGACGATAGGTTGAACGGTATAGAAGTTGATATGCTGCAACGCCATCTAGTGGCGAATAGCGCTGAAATATTCACCGTTTTTAAATACCTAAGTATGCCATGGCGTGTTATAGCAAATTGAATAACACTGAAATATTCACCGTTTTTAAATACCTAAGGCTGTGTGCCAAACCAGACTTTTCTTTTCAAAAGTCGACTTTTCAACGAAAAGCATGCTGGCGAGTAGACTTCTTCAATGACAAATCAGTACTTTTTCCCTATAGAAGGCTGTGAGCATATCGCATATTGATTATCCTATTTTGCATGCAATGCTTAGTTTCCCCTCTTCCCCTTTATGTATTTTAAATAGTTGATTACAATTTTAAGAAATAAAATTATAACTTCGATACCTTCTTAGTCCATTTCCCGACTTTATTTAATATCAAAGTACTGCGTGTGTTTATATGTCGATACAAAAGTCACTTGAAAAGACTCTCCTTGTTTGGCACAGGCAAATTAATCTAGTACATTTTTAACGAACTTTTGAAAAGAAAAGTCTGGTTTGGCACACAGCCTAGGTATGCCAATTTTCATGACGATTGGTTGAACGGTATAAAAATTGATTTGCTGCAGCGCCATTTAGTGGCGGTCGTAGCGTGATGTTATATAGCCTATAGCCCTCCTCGAAATCTACTATCCAACACAAAAAGAATTTTTCAATTCGAACCAGTAGTTCCTGAGATTAGCGCGTTCAACCAAACAAACAAACAAACTCTTCAGCTTTATAATATTAGTATAGATGTAGGAAATCAAAATTAATTTTCTATTCAAACTTTTAAATGTTTTCGAAAAGTTCCTTGCACCAATTCAAAACTTGTTTCCAGTACATTTTTTCATTGAAGGAAAATTGTTCTTGGCCGAGTATCTAAACTAAAGAATTTTGTATTTTAACGTAAAGATTTATTCTTAGATGAAATTATGCAATTTAAGAAGGGGAAACACTTATTTGATATTATGAAAAATGGATGGATTTTAGATTTTTTTTTAAAGAAAATAACGGAAATCCACGAATGTTAATGATGAGGCATTTATTATTATTATTGTTTTTTAACAAAATTACACGGTTTAACGAAATATGTAGGAATTTTGCAAACTGCATATATGTACTAATTTTGAAAATAAAAAATTTATTTTGGACCTCAAAAAATTAATATAAAAAATATATTATATATTTCAAAACTCCTAGATATTTCAATGAAAAACAAATCTTTATGAAAATTTCAAGTCAATCGGATTATATTTGAATTTTTTATACTACATGCCAGTTTGAAAGTATAAATATTCAAAAAAACGCGAAAAAAATATTAATGTTATGTTCTTGTGTATATGTTTAATAAATATCCTTTCATTAAATTAAATTTGTGTCCATCATTTTCTTACAACAAATTACTATAAACAACCTCTTTTTTAAGAGAATTCAAAGTGGTGGCAATAAAAAAATCCCAGTCTTTTGAGAAATAGTATCACTTAAAATCATTTTTCCTCGCAAATTTTTGGCGGTGATTTGACGCCTCTGTTGCAACTTTAGAACCATTCCCATTAAGGGTCGACGTGATTCCCTTTCGTTTAAATAGTAAAATTACTTTAAAAGCAAAATAATCCGTTTCCTTTTAAGCTTGTTAATTATTCAAAACAACTTTTTGAAATTTTGTTATTAGTCACTGCTTCAAAAACGTTATTTATTGGATTTCTGAAGTAATTTCTCATATTTCAAAAATTTATAAATTCCCACTAGAGGATCGTATGCATACATCTTGCCTATTGTTAATCAAAAGGATTAAGCGAAAACCCTTGCGGGTCTTATCGGCGAAACCCTTCGACCTTCTGAAACACCAGAGCATCATTTATTTCCCAGACGTAATTCGTCTTAATTTTAGTGCTGGTTATTAGCTTCCCACTTCAGAGATGAATATTTTAATCGCTCCTTTAAAATATGACAAGGGAACTGGTTCCCTTTATCCCGGGAGTTTTACTTAATTCGTCGGGTTCTAAACCCAACACTTCTGGTCTCGTGGTCCCGGAGGAGAGCTCGTTGTTACCCGGTTTTCGAAAATGTGAAATGGTTGTGCATACGACTCCTTCGGGACGCCACTTTCCATAATACATGGCTTGGGAAAGATGTTGTATTTTAGATAAAAGTTAAAAATTACCCGCTCTCAGTTTCGACTGATGGCAATCTATAGAACGACATATTTCGTGTCTTGTTTTCGTTCATGTACGACATTTTGCATAATTAGCCACTAAATCCACAAATTGTACCATGTTGTTTTCGTCAACATAAAACAAAAACTCCTAAAAGTATTTGTGGCCCTTTTAGCGAGATAAAGTGCTTAAATCTATCAATGCTATCGCTAACCTTCAAGAAAAAGTTTTTCAGAAAAGCGAAATCATGTCAAAGGATTGTTTCCCATCGAAAAAATAAAAAAATAGAAAAATTCACTCACTGCAAAATACCAAAAAAAAAAAAATACTCTTAAGAAAGTGGGTATAGACTGCTGCCGTTTCGTACAAAAGAAATTGTCGAACGTGTTCCAAGAATATTTTCTTGAAATTCGATAATGTTGACATTAAAAAGTTTTACGACTTAAATTTATGTTGCGGACGTGACAAACTTTCTTGCTTAGTGCTGTACTTGTGAACTTTTTTAAGTAGACTCAATATTTCTAAATTCAATAAAACTTGGCGGACTGAAAACTTAAATAGAACCTCGTCTCGGAATTAATGACGAGCACCGCTTAAAAGCGAAATATACAATAAAAAATATAAGTATATTATTCATAAATATGTATTTGGCTATGCGATTTATTACCACTTTTTGGACTATAAGATTAAGTCTGGATTTTGTCTGTATGATATGAAGTATCATTGAAGGTATCAGAAAGAGGCTTACCAAATACTTATAACAGTCCGATTTCGAATTTTATGATAAATTATTACATATTAATATAATTTGGGTCCTATCTATTGAGAATCGAGCAATTTATTATGACTTGAAGAAACTATACAACCTGAAATTTTGGAAAAAAGCTCACGTAAAAAATGTATCTAAAAACTATATTCAACTATAGTTATGAAACATGCTTCGTTTAAACGTAGATAGTGTAATAAATTTTTGATCTTGGATTCGTATTTAGCACTCCAAAAATTTCGCACGCCTGTGTTATTTTTAATATTTACATTTTATTTATTACACAATATGTAATCAAAAAGCAAAACTTAATAATTGCGAAAATAATTATAGACTTAGTAAAAATAAAAAAAAATTTTTAACTTAAGTACAAAAGAAAGAAGTGGGAAGTGTGAAGTCATGAAAAAATCATATGTAACTTTATCGATCTAATAAGAAGTATTGAAAGATCAAAATTAGTATAATAATTTCAGTTACATCAAAATTTTAATATGATATGTAAAATTTATTATATTCCCTCATTCTTCTTTTATAAGAAAATAGCTTTGAGAGTTTATACTACCTAGCAAATTGTTCCTTTAAATTTTTTTATAGGCTTAAATGATGTATAAATTATTTGAAAATGATATGCAAAAACTATTTTAGAAGACAAGCTATGGAAAACAATTTTTACAGCTTATTTTTCGAGACACTTTTGAGTGCTCTGTTACATTTCAACTTTAAGTGCGTTTTTCTCGAAAATATGTTTTTCCAATTGGGGTGCAGCGTAGCTCACTCAATTTTTATCGGATTTACTTGAAATTTTAACTGTAGCTTCTTAGATAGATTATATATCAAAGTATAGACGATTATTAAGACTAATAAATAATTACATTTGCAATAAACATTTTAAGGTTGATTTTTTTTCCAAAAAATGAAAAAAAAATTAAAATTGGTGCCAGTTTGTGAATTATTAACAAAAATTTATAAGCTTCCAAAGAAAACTATTGTAGATTAAAGCAATCGAACTCGAAGGTCCCCGGTTTGAATCTAGTCACGGTTAGTCGGAATATCACAGGAAAATCAAAACTTTCTAAAAATACATCGGAATGGGGTGCTCGGTGAGTAGAGATTAGCCAAGACGCCAATCCGCAGTCCCAGGTTCAAATCTAGTCACGAATTAACTATTTTTACATTTAATAATTTTAAATTAATATTTTTCAATGTTAATATAACATTTTTTCTAAAGATTGATATGGTGCAATATGAATAAATTAGATTTTCCTTATCGGCTGAAAAATATCAATATTACAGTGGAAACATTGGAAATTTTCTTTCGGTGTACAATAAAATGATTTGGTAATTAATACAAAATTGAAGTTCATCTCAAGACAATGTCCCAACTATTGCCTATTGGAATGCTTTGCAAGAACTAAAGAAAAGAACTCTACGATTTGGTATCTATTACTACATAAACAATAACCAAATGGTTTTTTCAGTGTAACTCCTTAAGTATTTGAATTATCACACTTTTACCTACTTCAATAATTTCCAAATTTTCTTACAGGTCTCCTTTAAAGTCAATTCAATGCTTCTAAAAGTAAAAAACATGACTCCTTCAGCACTAGATAATTTGCTATACTCAAATGTCTGCCATATTCCAAATGATATTTCCAAAAATTTATGATTTATTTTCTCTCTCATGTTCGCACATCATACATCTTGCCTTATTGGAAAATAGCTTTAAATAAGAGAAAATTTATTGTGTAGTAACAAGAAATTTCCGCAAGTGATAAATGAACCCGCCAGAGCAAGGAAAGGCCTCTGAAAGGGAATATTCATTCAAAAGTCAGTTGGCGATTTATTTCGTTATTTCGCTCTCTATTCAAACATATTTCCTGTAGAGAAATGAAAAATCTGCACAAACTGGAAACTGATTTGCAAAGAAGATTCCATGCAGAGTGTGTTTGCTTCTGATAAAATTTTAAGAAAAAAAATTTTAAGCGACGAAAAATACATACCAACGGACATGACTTTCAGAATGCAAACAAAATATCTTTTGTGGAAGAGCACAAAGAAGTGATGGTAGCCTTCATGTCCCTTCCCTGTGTTAAATCAAGCTGTAATTTTTTATATGTTGAAGCATAAATATACGCTCATTTTTTAGCACAGTTCGGTGCAAAAATGGTCCATTATACACCTTTATTATTAAAGTCACTCCATGTGGCATCCCTGTCATGCAAATGCCCTGCGAAGTAACGAGTATTTTATGAAGTGCCTTTGTGGCCATAGTCAACCCTCTGCGACAGGTAATCAAGCGAATTACGAGCCTTGTTTGCTGAAAGCACGGGAAATAATTTGTTTCGCTTTGAGTAGAAATACGCGGATTTCATTTTAAATTGTGATAGGTATGATTACTTTTAACGAAATAACCATGCCAACGTACGTGATAGCGTTTTAAAAACGAACTTTTACACATTTAAGCATTGGTTTCATGTTGAACGCAAAATAAATGTAATTAAATTTAAGATTTCACTGACATTTTACCACTATGTTAAATTAAAAATGTTAAACTAAAACTATTAACATTTTCAAAGTTATAACAGGCATTCACGGTATCGATACTACTTTTCTTTTTTTTTTCCAATGTATATGATATCAATAGCTGTGTTTTTTTCACATCGGACCCGGATCTAGATCTTGCAGAATATTTTGTATTGAATTGAAATTTTAAAAACCGTCAAGTATAAAAAAGTTTCAAAATTTTTGAAAAACTTATCAAATTGCCATGATTTCTACCAATCCAAACTTCAAATCTTGAACCAGATAAATTTTTGGATTAAACTTTTGACGCAAAATGGATATAAATTCAGGCAATTTGATTTTATTTTCACGAACTAAAAAGTATTTGATATGGGCAACTGTTCAACAATTTCAATTCAGTGCCACAGGAATTCTGCCACAGGAAGCATAATAGGTGTTTTTCATAGGACTTTTTCGGTAGATTACGAATCCGAAAATAAAAGTTTTCCAGCACGTCAGGTTTTTGAGTAATAATAGTATGAAAAGCGAAAAAATCCTTATTTTAGCAATTTTTGAAAAATTATTAAAAAATAATGGAATGACGTAGAAGTTCGGAACATATCTCCAAAGACAACTTAAATGCTTAACTGCACTTATAAAATACCAGTTATTTGAAAGGTCTATCAAGATTTGTTTAGAAGATAAGTTTTTACATGGGAGTCCTCCACCTACATATGTGCCCGGTTCATTTATTTCATATGGTCTAAGCAAAGGTTCATGAAAAACTCATTTTGTAAGCAAATTTTAAGAAAGTTTATACATAACTGATTTTATTTAGATAGCTAAGGATCTAATCTTTTATTAGAGGTATGTTTCACAATCGTGCGATAACCCGTAATTTTTGAAGAAGTTTCCAAATATGTCTAATATATAACTCTTTTTACTTTTCAACCCCATATTTCTCGAAAACCTGACCTGTTGGAACGTTTTCGTTCATGAATTCGTAATCTACGGGAAAAGTCTTATAGAAATAATATATCATTTGTTCTGTGACAAAATGTTTGTTGACCAGTTTTTCCTGAAAGATCCAAATCCAGATACGATGTGAAAAAAACACCGCTAATTAAATACAACATACAAAATTTAAGTTTAAATGAAATTATGAAATTATAACAAAATATTTAAAAGTAATAAGTCACTTTGAATTTAACACTGAATTTTATGTAGATGTTTTTATCATTTTTTTAAACTAAATTTAACTAATATGAAATAATTTTACATATTTTTAGCGATTCTGCGAAAAGGAGTTAAAATATTTGTTATCGTCACAAAATAAATGAATATTGTTACCAGAACTAACCCTAAAGGAGATGAAGTACAAAATTATAAAGGAACTTCTTTTTGTGTAAGTATACAAATTAAAAATTCATTATTTATCAATTGCTGTAAGGAAAGGAAAGAACTCTGACTTTTCCTTATCTTGAAAATGCCAAATTTTTCTGGAATCTGCTCTTTTCAAACACCTACGTAGATTTCAGAAAAGTTAACCTTTAAATTTAAATGATGAAAATGACCTCCAATATTTTCAGTTTGAAATTGTTCTCTTTGTTATGTTTCGAGCATAAATCAGACTTTGGTGAATTGATTAACTTAATTGGATCCATTTGTCCTATTTTTTGCCTTCTAATTTGTTGAACCTTTTTTAAGCTACTAATTAGTCTTCTTTAGGAAAAAGATCATTAATGAAATCTTTTGGTATTTATATTCGAAAATAAAATTTTTTTAAAAAAATTTGTATTCTATTGTTGAATTTTCTTTCATTGAAATCAAAGGAAATCACACAAATAAGAGGAAAAATTATTTTCTACAGTATTAAATAAAATTGAATGCAATTCTTCGATTTTAAAATTTAATATCTATGATTATACAAAAATCTCTGTTTGAAAATGTTTTTTTTTACGTTACAGAGAATTTGTATTTTCATTTAACACAGTTTTGTTTCAAAATGGGATTCTGATAGTATACTTCTTTTCAATCGTGGCCCTGGAATATAGTACAGTTAATAATAATTTTATATGTTCAAGCTATTCTATAATCTTCTGAAAAACATAACCTCCAGAATTTTTTAGCCATAGTCCTTCTCTACTTCTATTTTACCGTATTTTTATGCGACAAAAGCATAAAAGGAGAGTTATAAGTTAGGCAGTCTATATGTATATGTATATGTATATGTATATGTATATGTATATGTATATGTATATGTATATGTATATGTATATGTATATGTATATGTATGAATGTCTCTATACATACAGTGGCGCCGAAAACATTTGCATCTGAAATTAAAATTCTCTACTGGTCATCACTTAAACTTGCAAAGTACTGAATCTGCAAAGGTTTAATTTTCAAACTACGTATAATAAAGACTAAGATACTGCATCCGAGTTTCTTATTATCTTACAACGTTTTGTAATAAGCCGAAGAAAATTATCTTATGTATTAGTAAAGCAGGGACCTTTAACTACAATTGTTAAAATAAATATAATAAGAGTAAAGTAAAAATATGTGGGTTTTTCCTCTTTTGCGTGCGAATGACCAAAAATAGTTCATATCAATTGCAGAGCAATAAAATTGTTAATAACTTCTAATGCAAATGGAGATAATTTTCTTTGCCTCTATGGTGTATTGCATGCGTTTTAAATTTTACAAGTATTTTGAAAGCTATTAAAAATTCGCAATCCTACATTTTCAGGAAAATCTGTGTGGGGTTACGCGAAATTACTTTATATATTTATATTAAAAATAAATTATTTATTCAAATAACTATTATATACATTCACTGCAATTCCTAGTGTTTTAAAAACGTATTATAATATATTACAACGCTTTTAATGGTTTCTTTCTTGTTTCTTGTAGACTAGTAGTAAACATTTGAGGGTGCTTAAAAACCAAAATCACGGAAAATACTTTATATCAAAACTGAATGAATATATTATTAATAAACACTTTAACTGCTTAATATATTGAAGTATTTTACTTTGAAAAGTTTTTAATTACATAGGTATATGTACGTATATATATAAGATAATTTTAATAAATATTACTCAAAAATAAAAAATGATAATATACGGCTAACTCTATTTAAAAAAAAAAACGTAATTTAATAAAATGTAAGAAAAAAATTGTACTTAATCTTTCCGTAGTTTATACACTTTTTTCTATATTATTTTCTTCGAAATCTTTTCAATTACAATGAATTCAGATACTTCACTTCACTTGCATTTGGCGTTCCTCCCTTCGAAGCACCAAAAAAGCTCTCAAATTTTTATTTAGTTAGCATATAAAAATTTTTTTCAAAAAAACTAATAGAAAAAAAAAATTATTAACGAAGATAGTAATTTATCTCCAAAATTTTCATTAATTTTTGCTTATAACTAGTTCATTGTAGAAATTTAAAAAAACGTTATTAATAAAAGTCGTAGGTAGGTAATATAATTAACTGAGGAAAAGTTCTGTTGTGGGAGTGTTATTTTTCGAAATATACTAACAATTTTATTTCTAAAATGACAGCCAAATGGGTGCATCACCGACCCTGAAAACTCAAACTTAAATTCCTGTTGAACATACCCCCCCCCCCTCCCCCCCCCCTACATACTAAAAAAATAAAATGGCATCCTACCCAAAATGCACAGTTGCATATCCAATTGACTGGACTATAATCCAAAAATTTATCCGGTTCAAGGTTTGAAGTTTGAATGATCATGTTTCAAGGCAATTTGATGAGTTTTTCGCAAACCTTAAAATGTTTATATACATAGTTGACTTGTTTTTTAATTTAAATCAAAGCAAAATTTCCTAGCAAACCTAGAACCGGATCGGATCCGTTGTGGAAAAAACACAGCTATTAATGTGTTTTAAAATGAAACATCAACGTGTTTCGATATAAAACACTCAGTAAACACTATGATTTGCAGTGCTTAAATAAATAAAATTTTAGAAAAAAAAACATTCTATAGAATGGGTGAAATATGTAAAACATATTAGTACCTATGCCATGAAATTGGGCATAAGTGCTTATTCGCACGGAATGTGCTAAAAGCGGAGCAGCAACCCCAGCAAATGTGGTATCCTAGAAAATTCCGCCCCGGCGGCCCTTAATTTCATGCATAATTGTAGGCCCATTGTTTCGCAAAAGCGCATATTACGTCGCGAAATGTTTGCCATGAAATCTGGGCATGTACCAGAAATAGACGGAATACGGATGCAATTGTTCGGATTTTGTGAACCGAGAGCATCGCTTTTATCAATGGGACCGTGGCCCGTGCCCGCAGACCGTGAAAACCTGTTTAGCGCGAAAAGCGAAAAGTTGCGACTCTATCGCAGCGCCGCAAATTGCACCTGCCTGGAAATGGTGAGGAAGTGCGCAAAATCTGGACTGGATCTGGATCTGGATTCTGGATATTCTGGGGGCATTTTCCTGGATTCAGTTCATGACGAAAAAACCCCTGTGGTGGGTTCCAGATTCCACCCCGGGGAGCTTCCCCAAAAAGCTAAGATTTCATTTTGATAGAGGAAAGCGTTTTTTCAGTTTGTTAGACATGGCGAGGCGTTTCATTGCTCCGGACGAATCAGTTTGATTCGGACGTCTGGCGATTCTGGACGTGTTCGGCGATTTTTTCAGCGGGATAGAGTCGAACCGGGATTCATAAACCTTCTTCTAGAAGTTATAAATTCTGTTTTTTTTCCTCTAGTGTTGCAAGTTATTGTGTTTTTGTCCGAGTTTAAGGTTATCTTCTATATCCTCTAGCTTCTACCAGTTGGTTTCTCTACTTCTAGTGTTTCTGTGTTTATCTCTACTGTGTTCTCGAATTCGCTAGATAGTGTCACCTAAATGTTTATTATTATGAAAAGTTGGTAGTGATAAAAAAGTTTGTAAAAATATAGTCATTAAATATATAATATAAATAAAAAAAAAAATAATAATAATTTTAAACTCGGAGCGGTACGCATCTTTTATCCCATATGCCGGGGATTAAAGTTACGTTCGTACTGTCCCACGGTTTATCATCTATACGATACAATTCGTGACGTCATGTCGCTTAATTTAAACCAAAAATTTCGAGGATACAACAACTTTGGGACGTATTTATGGATAACCTTTTTGTGGATTGCTATTTCGGTTGCGCTTGTGCAGTGCATAATCCCTTCGATACCACCACCACAGAAAAGAGGTAAATTTTTTTGGGAAAACCGCGACGTTTTTTGTTGTTATATATCCTTTAGTATTTTTATTATTTGTTTATGTATTTTTTATTTTAATCCCAAAAATCGTGAAAATGTTCAACCTTTTTATATTTTCCCTCTTTATAAGTTTTTATTTTATGCTTTTTGATCCCACCGGTTTTTGTATCTAGAAGTCTAGGACAAAAGGGGTCATTTACATGCTTACAGGATAATACAAACAGACTGAGAAAATCTAGAGCTAGAAATATTTCCCAGATCCAGGATTTGTGCTGCGATTTTTAACCCTGTCCTATCTGGGCAGAAAGTAGAATAAAACTAAAATAAAAATCGCATATATTCCTCCAGGACTTGGCGCGCGTATCTCCGATTTTTGGATGGTGTGGGAGCTTGTTAACGTGGACGGGGGATGATTTATGGTCCGAGTCTAGCACGAGGTGGGATTGAAGCTTGTCATGGAGTCCTACAGGACCCCACTGGGGGGTGCTCCACAGGGGTAGCATAATATCAAAAGTTGTGATGTACGATTTTCGGGGGCGCCCACCAACGATAGAATCGTAACCACCTCCCGACTGGAAGGAGTTTTAACCATCAAATAAACGTACCGTGAAGGTTTTACGCTGTTTGAGTGACATAAAATTCTGAGATTATCTGCGATTCGTGGGCGCCCTTTCCAATTCTGAAACAAAAATAAATTGTCACACGAAATTCAATTGTACGGTACCCTCGCGGATTTCGTGGGTACCCTCTCCGATCGGATCAATCGATTTGTTTCGATTACACGCACTCAAATCGGCGAGGGCTGTGCTCGGCAGAAAACTAGAAACAATCGTTCGGTTTTATTGAACGTCGATTTCTACTCTGTGATTTATTTTCAACCACCGAGAATATTCAGTTTTCATTTGGCGCGACCATTTTTTCACCGAATTTTAGGCTCTGACCTCATTGTTTTGTTTTTATGGTAGGTAGTGCGGCTTTTGGCTTAGGAATGATTCCCCATTTGTTTTCAATGTTTTTTTTAGCGGATTTGTTCTCTGGATTAGTGCGAATCAAAGGTATTTAGACTAGTCAATGATTTAAATTTTCTAATTTTAACTCATATATAACGGTGTTATTTGCAAACATTTTTAGACGTTTTTAAATTGTATTAACAAAAAAGTAGTAGTGGTTAAAAAATTGTGCAATTTTCCAAAGTAAGTGGAGTATTTAGCAAATGTGTTCTGTAATATTGCACAATCGAGACTTATGTTAGGACTTACAATTATATTTTAACTAAGAAGGTCGCTATGTCTAAAGTGTCGCGTTCTACCCAAACTAGGGATAAAATCAAAGTTATTGTTTGGATGCTAAAATAGTGTTAGGGAATAATTAAACTAACACGTTGTAAAAGTGCCTGTTTGGGCTAGAAATGTAAAACGACACACTTTAAAAATTTGATTTTATTAACATAGTGGAAGGGCATTTAAAACTTCACTCTCTGTCAATCAAAAAATTAATATCACAAACAGAAAATTAAATACATACGTTCTTTTAAAGACAAAAGTAGTATATTTTTGTCCAGAAAAATAAAAGGTTTTGTTTTTGTTTATTATTGGTATAACTACTCTAAATTCTCTCATCCAAAGTAGGTATTTCGATACAAAAAATTATATTTTTGATATAAAAATAAACTTAGTAATTAATTAAAGTTAATAAGGCAATTTACATCTCATTGAAAAATCTATTTTTGTCGGAAAAATAAAATAAATTATATGCATACGTAGACAATGTAACCATTTTTTTTTTCTAAGAAATGTTTATATATATGTATTTTTTTTAATAACAAATATACATACATACAATGCAATGTACATAGTTATGATTTTGGTATAATTCTTACAATCTAGTATTTATACTGCTAAAAAAATATTATTTGAGTAAAAAAGAGTAATTAACTAACTTAATGTCAAGCAAGTTTGATAAGATTACTTCTATACATTTTCTGTTCCGGTGATTGCGAATCTAAAAACGGAAATGTTTTATCACTTGGCGTTTTTAAGAAATACGAGATTAAAAATTAATACCAGAATAAAAAAAAAGCACAATTTCTCGGAATCCAGTGAACAAATTCGTTAAAATTTTAATTATTGTTTCAATTGCTTCATATACATATGTACATCGCCTCAATTGGTTATTTATCTAGCTTTGTGAATATTCTAATTTTAGTTGTAATTATCGTAGAGAGAGATACTTGTGACTTTTTATCCTCTGAAGTCTTCAAACGCAATTGACACCGGTCTTCCCAATATCGTTCTGTCTTAAATTAAGTCTATATTTCATTTCTATAGTAATCAGAAAAGTAATTTTGTGTAAAATCTTGAAAAGGGCAATCTAGCCTAAGGGAAATAAACCTCAATATCGAAATAATTCAAATGAAACGCACCCTCCAAATTCGTTGAACTTTGGATCAGGTGGAAAATAGTAAAATAATTTTCACATGGTATGGTCTAAAATTTTCGCCTCCGCATGTTGGAATTCTGAAATTTGAAATTGCCATCGTTGAGGGCGTCGCAACGGCAAGGTTTGCGTCAACTTTCATTAAACAAGCGAAACAAATCGCTTTTCCCGGGAGCCGGGAGCTGGGATCCGGTAAAATGGGAATTCCAAGCAGTGTGGCGTCCAGAAGCAATTTCCCTGAGAGGGACCGTCCCGAAAGGAGCGTATAATTTACGTCACGGTCATTATCGCTTAACGGCGAAACAAATTCTAGGGCTCATGGTGTGATTAATCCCGACTCTGTCCAGGGCATCTACTCCCGAAAATTCCCGGGTCCAGTACGGTCGTCCGGCAGATATGAGGAGGATTCGTTACGACGGACTCGGATTAATTGCATTTCTCTTTGACATTAAATTAATCCTTAAATCATACCTGCCGTTCCCGGCCGCACATCAACAAATTGTCGGGACCCGTCCCGGACCCAACGAGACGGGAACAAATCATTTGATTAGAGCGGAGTCCGGAGCCCCATGTGCCTCGAATTGATGACGCACTTAAAATTTAACGCAGTCTGTGCTGGGTGGACTCACGGCACGGCCCCACACCGGGGTCCCGAGGGTTACACGGGCACGGGGGCAGCAGGACGTGAAGCGACCATCCGGGAACGTGAACTGGAATCAAATCAAATTTGATTTTAGTAGATCACGTCAGACGAAGTGTCGGCCGGGAGTGCAGGCATCGGAGCAAAAATCCGGCCCTAACATACGCACCGCAGGTCGACACAGTTCCCGAAAAGGAAAAAGGAACTCCATCAGGTTGGTCCTGGTCATGGCTACCCCTTTTCCAGAGGAGTCCCAGCCTGATCCGGGATAGCCCCGAGAAATAAATCTGTTTATACGCTCGGTAACCCGAGCCCAAATCGAGCCGAAGACAAAGCAAATCCGGAGCTCCTTTTTCTTGCCTCACTGAACCCGGAGGACCCTCTGCCCGGCTCCAGGGCGGGAGGATGGATTCATGCGCGACCTCTAGACATTATGAAGGACTTAAGATGGGTTGTTAACATCGCCCGGCTCGGGAAGAGAGACATCAGCCCAACTCTAACGAGGAGCTCCCGTCTTCTGAATATTTGATGGGTTCCCGGGCTCCCTACGTTGGCATCCCTCCCGCCCGCCGGGAAAAACGACCATTCCCACTCCACGAGGGCTATGAATTTTTTAAACTCTAGACGACTATCGTCGTGCTGGGAGTTATCCTTCGATTATTCGCGATAATCAGTTACATATATCAATATTACCGACCTAAATTCTGGTCATCGAACTGATATCAGCGATCGCATAATCGTGTAAGGAGGATATTTGGGTCAATTGGTTAAAAATACAACAAGTCTTCCAAAAGTGCTCTGTTTTATTACTTATCAAATAAGCTGAAACTTAATCTTCTTCTAATGTATTACAACTCTCATTAAGAACTTAATCATTTCATTTCAATTTTCTATCCGTCTATCATGTCTTCCTGTTGTACCTGTATGTTGGAGTTTTACCTAAATATAGTTTCTTCGATATGTTTTTTTTTAATATACAAATTCAAAAAGGAGAATGGGCGGTTTCGTCCCCAGTGCTGTATCAAGTTGAGGTATATGTCATTTTATAGGTTATCATAATAGCTTTCTTTTATTATATGACATCAACAATGACAGTCGTGCAGGAGAAGAGCTATGAATAATTGTCTTTTCTTTAAATAAATGTAGTAATTGTGGTTTGTATTGTTGCCGGTTTCGTATTGGTTTGCTTTACATACACCTTTTGCACTTTGGGATCGGTATTATTTTTTTTTACTTGATTCTTTTTTTTTTACTGTGATTTTGGCTGGAACCAAAGCGGTTTAGTTTACTTTTTAAAATGGAAAATATAAACTATTGTTACATGCGACTGATCTTTAGAACGTCACCGTACATGTGTTCACGTAATGAACATAATGTGGTATTTGGACTGGACAAGGCATCAAAATAATATTTTATTGCCAGCAATTTTTCTGGATGCGGTAATTTTGGATATTTATTATTAACTATTTTTTATTTGTTCATTTGAATAATAATATTTAATATCATTTCAATGTTCTAGTTTCATTGCATTATTTGTTGATATTTTAATGATTTGTGTAGTTACAAAACTGCCTAGAAAGCATAGGATGAATATTCACGATTATTTTTAAATTCCTATTTCTATTTCATTTGGTACTTTTTATTATTTTGACTAGATAGTATGCTGGGGTGCGAGTGGCGGTAGAATAGCGAAAGGTAGCCATATAAACTAAAAATAGGCGGTGGTGTACCAGCAGTTAGGCATATAAAGTAAAAATATCATATATTTACATTAGAAATAAAAGAAGTCATAGTTTTTTCCCTGCACGTGTTTCATTGTTGGTGTCATGCAATAAAATAAAGGTATGATATGACCTATGATATGACAACTACCACAAGTTGCCCATTTTCCTTTCAAATTGATCTCAATTTTACGATATTTTATTTTGTAGACTCTATTCTTTCTACATATTATGTAATATACAATTTGGCTTAGTTTGATATTACGCACTTAGTATTTTTCTTGGATTTTGCATCAACAGACTTAGTTTTAAACTTTTTATTGTTTGCAGCCTTATTATTTTCATACTCAAATATTTTAGATATGCAATTAATTTATTTTTACTCGGATTTGGTAGATCTTAAATGCAAAACGAGTAAATTATTTTCAGTTAATTACAACTTTTTAGAGAGAGAAAAAGGATCAAATTACAATCTTAAATTAATAGTTGAATTGAAATTTACATTATTAGTTTATGAATTCAGTTATAATTAAAACTCATTAAAAGTAAAAATCCCTCCTCCCTGTGTCAAGTATCGCATGATTTTGATTTCAATTTCGGATTTACAAGTCGAGTCTTTGGCTTGATTATGCTAGTAATATTGATCTTGGTCATAGACTATCTGCAAGACAGACCCCAAAACCGGTTGTTCGTTTTACTTTTATTTCATTTGTATCTACAAAGCGTCATTAAGCGAACCCTTTAAAAATAGTACATTTAATTTTGTGGAAAGAGATTTTTCTTTTCGATTTTATTTAATGGTATGGTAACAATCGAGAGATAACCCAAAATTATTTTCTAGCCGTGAACTCCCTGATTGGCTTGATATTATATGTATATATGGTATGTAGTTATAAAAGTTCAAAAAGTAGTACCTTCACTTGAATCTAAAACCTTCAGTTTAAGCTCGGCTTAAGCTCAGATTAAATTTAGCTTATATTGGTTCAAACTTATTTCAATCTTGAGTTAAACGAGTTGACTTTAGCCCATTTCGATATTTCCTAGTTTAATACAATAGTAACAAAGCATCCAATTTAAAGTTTAAAATAATAAAGAAAAATGCAACTATTTTAAAACACAAAATAATAGTAATAATAATAAGAATTCAAAACGAAATTCAACTGAAACACTTCATATTTTAGCGATAGGATAAAAACCATGATGAAATATCTTAAGCGTTTTTATGCTCTTCTTTTTTTTTATTTACTTAAACCAATTTCCTATTAAATTGCCTTCATTAAAAATTATAAATGGGTACAAAAAAAAACTCTACCTTGCTAAAACCAGGCTAAAGTTAAAGTGCATCTATTGAGGTTTTATCGTTAATTTTATGACTTAATTTACCTTCATGATAGGATATTAAAAAAAATTACAAAAAGCATGTAAAACCCTGTCAAAAACTTCCTAAAAGGCTTTCCACCACCTCGGCATGTGACTTGGTTGCCGAACCATAAAATAGCTTTGATAAAAATAACCCACCAGGAAGTTAGACTAAACAAGTAACCCTGTAAAACCGCACCTGCAGTGTACGGGTTGTTTAAAAAATTTGATGAGAATGAGGAAAAAACCCACCCCCGGTATGAATATTGTAATAACCAAAGTAATTGGCAATGAGCGAGGAACCCAATTTTATTTATAGCTGCTGTTGTAAAATGAAGGTAGAAGCGAAAAAAAAAAATACCGGGGAATTATATAGAACCCCTTCCGCCGAGGTTATTTTATGGAAGAATTAAAACCAGGAACTTATGAAATTTAATGCCTACCCGTTTCTCATTCCTCACCTGGCCGGGGGTAAATGTGATGTGTTGCCCCGGTGCGCCAACAGAGGGCGCGCGGTATGAGGGACGAACTTGGGGCCTAAGTGAATCCTTGGCGGTCGGAGCCCGGGCGCTCTCCACATTTGCTCCAGCCATCAATTTCCTAGTCGCAATATTTATGAATGCGAAGTCTCGACATGAGTGAGGAACTAACCGAAGCGCCCTCATATCGATCCGATGAAACTTTTCGTTCACCCTGTGCTGTGGAACTCTTTCGTCCGGGTGGATGATGCGTGCGGGGCGAAAAGGGTTCGAGACGGCCCGGGGGAGGTGATCCTTGAACCAGAGGGTTTTGCAGTCATCGCCACAAAAGGTTATTTTAATGAACTGTGGCGAGGAGGGCTGAGAGCCAGGGAACCATTAAAACTTAATACGCCATTTTCCCTATGTAACGGCTCCTTTTGAGCCGCTGCAGGAGGAGATATGACTTGCTGCGTTAATTAAGAGGGTGAAAGATCTGCCACTTAAACCCGGTTATTAACAGCCTAGAATCCTCGAGGAGGTTCCCCAGTTCTCAGGCCCAGGTGTGTGCTGAAGTGCGCCGTTCCACTCGTTCACATAAAACAGGAAAAAATGGGGTAAAAAAAACCCTTAAACCCTTAAACCCTTATCCAGCTCCTCTCCACGACGACTCGGATTTCGGAATTGAGCCACACGGGGACCTTTATGCAGGTTTTGCTCCCTCACCTGCCTTTGCGCACGAAATTGCCAATTAACTAATCGCTTCTGACCCATATATTTTTTGGGTTAATTCTCGAATTAGGACACTTTTAGATAAATTTTAAACGAATTCTATCTGAGCATGAACTAAATATTCCAAATTAAAAATGTTACATGGGGATTAAAAAACTAAAGCAAAGAGATAAATATTTAAAGGTTTTCTCAATAATTAATTGATTAATTAATTACTTTCATTACAGATTTAGATACAAAAAGTAATCGAATCATAAAACTACATTTATGTCTTTAATTACACCGAAAAGAAAAATTTCCTTGTACATTTAATAAGCCACTGTACTGTTGTCCTCTTTCAAGCAGGGAACTCTGTGTAGATGGCAAAAACATTGGTAAATTTCATGATTTTTGTTTTTATAAAAAAGTATCATTATTAACGTTTTTTAAAGTATTTATGTGTTGTAAGGTAATCTCTTGATCTTTGGAATCAAAAATATTTTTTACTTATTTTTTAAATACAAAATGGCGCCGATATACGTATTTCTTCGTAAAATATCGAAGTGGTAATGCCCAATCGGCGTGCAGTCTTCTCCATTGAAATGCATTCTTAAACATTCAGATAAAAGGGCAATGTAAATAAGTAGTATAGTTTCTAGATTAACCTATAATATATACCATTTTCAAGCAACATTTCCCCTTTTCCCACGCAACAATATCTTTTTCCATTTCAAATGTATAAAAATCCATTTCAAAAATGCTCTTTTTTATTTCAAAAGTACTGAATTCCAAAACAATAGTATCGAAATTTAACACAAAAGTGCTCATTATTCAAATGCAAAGTATCACAATTCAATTCAAAAGTGCATTTTTATTCAAAACAAAAGTACAAAATTCTAAGCACGTTTGCTTCTTTTCTAGTTTTAAAAAGAACCAAAAATTAAAAATATTAGGTAAAAATAAAATTTCATATTGTTAATCTAATTTTATATTAAATTTTCACAGGCAATTGCTGTCGGTAATTTTGACTCTGAATTATTAAAAAAATTTGCACAGTCCATCGGAGTCAATGTATTTAAACCTCTTTCAATTACTTCCACTAAAGTTGCGTTCACTTCAGGGTTTTCCAGATCTTGGCGTACACTGTTTTTTATTTTAGAAAAGGCTTGTTCAATAGGATTCAACATGGGTGAATAAGGCGAAAGAAATTGTAACTGATGTGGTGAATCTGAAATAATATTCCGAACTTCATTTGTTTTATGTATTGCAGCATTGCCCATAATTATCCATGAATTATCAGCGGCAGACAGTTTAGTAATGAGTACTCTTAAAAAATCACAAAATCTACTTGAATTGCAAGTATTGTTCGTTAAAATTTTGTAATGAATGATTCTCTCATTATTCATAGCGGCAATTAGCGTGACATTGCGCCCTCTTATTGTTGGAATTCTTACAATAGCTCTTGTATTTCTTCTTGATCTAGCTTGGGATCTCCTAATATGAAGATGAAACCCACATTCATCAATATATATAACATTTCGTCGATTTTGAGGAGCATTATGGGTAAAATGCAATGCATAGATTTTTCTCTGCTGCTTTGTCGACTCCGCATTCATCCTGTCCATCTCAAAACGCGCAATTTTTAATGTAATTTTCAATTTGTGTAATCCATTCCAAATCGTTGATTTTGAAATACAAATGTTTTCATTTCTTAATTTAGATTTAATTCCATTCAGTGTAATCCCAGGCCGTCGTTCTACTATTTGTTCAATTTTTTGTAATACATCAGTTGTAAGCTTTGTATTTCTGACACCACCACGTTGTCTTTCAATCAATTCTTCACCGTCTATGATATACTGCTTATATACTTTCCTTGCTGCACTATACCCTATGCCCGCAGTCTGTGCAGCTTCTTTTATACTTAGTCCGTCGTCTTGTATTAATTTTAAAAGAAGCCTTTTGTTTTCCAAATGTATTCGTGGACTCATATTTTAACTGCTGCAATATAAATAGCCTAATCACAAAACTCCAACAAATCATGTTTACTTACATTGTATTTTGTTTGAAACACGTTCCTAAATAATATTTTCTAAATCAATTTTTTGTACAGAAACTACGCGCAAGCCACTTTAAATTTCAGACTAAAATGTTTATCAAGAACTAAGATCAATATTGAAAACGTAGCAGTTATATAATCGCAAGGAGACAATGTAAATGCACAAATAACAATCCAAATGCAGAGCAACAAATTGTAAACCGAAGCAATAGTGCAGAGAAAAATTCGTTTATAGTAGCAGATCTTTGTATATATTTATATTTATTATATATATACAAATACAATACCGCAAGCAAGTGAAATCACACTAGAACACGTTTGCTTGGAACTTTGTACTTTTGTTTTGAATAAAAATGCACTTTTGAATTGAATTGTGATACTTTGCATTTGGAATAATGAGCACTTTTGTGTTAAATTTCGATACTATTGTTTTGGAATTCAGTACTTTTGAAATAAAAAAGAGCATTTTTGAAATGGATTTTTATACATTTGAAATGGAAAAAGATATTGTTGCGTGGGAAAAGGGGAAATGTTGCTTGAAAATGGTATAGAAAAAAAAATTGAAAATTTATAACAAATTGGAAGTTGTGAAACATAAATATGTATTTAAAATTTTGTAAGCTCATTTTCAAGATATTATTATTATATTAACCTAACACCCTAAATAAAGTAGTTTTTGAGATATCTTGCACGCCAATTTTAAAAATGATATTTCGAGAAAAAAGGTACAATTTTGCTAAAAAAATTAATAAAAAATGAAATAAATGAATTCAACTCTAGCTGGATACTAACTTCCTAAAAGGATTTCTATTCTAAAGATCCTGTTAAACTAAAAATACTTAATTCTAAAAATACAAAAATTAGGCAATTCGTAGTTAACTTGATATTATCCAAAATTTAACTTAAATAGAAGACATAGAGATTTTGAAATTTATTGCTAAAAGTTAGTCTCAAGTGTAGCTCTATATTTTTAACTTGAGTAGAAAAAGGGAATATATAAATTATAAAACAAGTTGAACGATCTATTTTATCACAAATATTTTATAAAATTTTAAAGATAAACGAATAGATCCAATGTTCATTAAATACAAATAAAGATACCTGCGTTTAGAGGGCGAAAATTTTTGATTTTTGGAAAAAGAAGCGTTCAACAAATGACATAAAGTAAAAAATACTAAAGGATTATTCATTAAAATCTTGTAATAGTTACAAAACATAGTGGTGGTTGTAAATATTTTATGTAAATAAAATCAGGTAGCAAATTGCTTTTAAGATCCATACATAAATAAGTACCTACACGAAAGCTATCTTCATCCACAAATTCGATTTGATGTTTGCTGAATAAACTATCACGAAATTTTCTTGTTATGAATCGAAATTGGATACTAACTAATTAGGTAAATTTCCTCAATTGTAGTTGCGTAAGAATTTAAACAAAATATGTAGCAAGGTAGCACCTGGATTAGATTAAACGAATTAAGGATTTTAACATTTTCCAATTATTTATCTTTTTCAAATTTTATTTTTATATTTTGATAAGTTTAATTTATATTTGTAGTTTTCGGTTCATTGAATCTATTTATAGAACTTAAAATTGATAATTAGCTCTAATTGTTCACTTATGTCACATTTAAATATTGCGGGTAGCTTGATATAATATCATCTTTATTATGAAATTTTAAAATATTTAATGATTTAGCTACGTCAATATTCTTATTACGTGTTCATTGGATGTCCCCAATACCTTCTACGTTGTGTTGTATGTTTGTTATATGTCTGAAGTTTTCTAATTCTTATTATCAATTTTGACAGAGTTTAGGTAGATTTCATATGAAATGAATAACTACCTATTGCAGCGTAGCTGATGAAAAGATTTTGGAAAATGTGGAAAATGATGGATGTTAAAATTCAAAAATAAAATGTATGTAGACAGTTATTAACTAAAGTCATAGTTGTTCATAATAGTGACCCCAAAATAGTATATAATTATAGCATTTAATTAAAAAGCACACAAAAAGTCAGATTTTGTAGACCAGTGTTATAAAAAGCTCTTGAAATAGGTATTCCTAAAAATTATTAAAAAGTACAAACAAAGTGAAATAAATAAAATATTGTATTATATTTGATAATAGATTTTTACGTTAAAGCAGTAATCTCATTTTCCAGTCCATAAACTTATATAGTGACATTAAGACACATGTTCGTCTTATAAGCCGAAACGAACTCTGTTTTCATTAAATCGCTCTACAGGCGCACCACGTTCCTTCATCAATCTCCCGCGTAATCTCTGGGACTTCGAAGATGTCCTCAGCATCTCAGGTGGAGGAAGTAATTTCATCTTCTGTTGTCAAGGCGGCTTTGGCGCACCTGACGACATTCGCACTGAGGTTTTATGCTATTTTTGCTGAATAAAGTGAAATCCCTTCACTATATCTCCCGCTAGGAGAAAAGTATAATTTTGCTTGATTATCTCGAAATATTTTTGCAGATTTCTCAAATGGCACCAATCAGTGCAAGCCGGGGGAGTGTTACGCAAGGAATATCTTTGGGATTCTGTTGCGAAACGGACGGAGCCCGGTGGACATTAGTTTACAAGGCCGGGGTTCGGTCACGTCTCCTCTGGGGCCATTGGGCTCGAATATCGATCGGAAGTTGGAAGTTATTAGACTGAGGACTGAGAGCAGGGCTCTTCCGACTTCTGCTAAGCCCTTTAACAAATTTCTTCCAGCCGTAGAGGCTGGTTCTGCATAGAAAAAGAAATATTTCATCCGCAGCAGTTTCAACAAAATTAAATAGAAATGCCCGAAAACTGCTCGGAAGCCCTCCCGTCCAAAAATATTTCATTTTAGCCCTTTTCACCCAGCGCAGACGAGCCGACCTCCTTGTCCGTGAAAATAATGGCCTTTGTCTATGACTTTGAACGACGTTGTGCAGGACGAGCCCCGGCCAGCTCTTATCAATTTGCTCTCCATTTTATACATTTATATATTTTTTATTCAGATAGAAATGGTCGCAAATTTACAACGTTCCTTCTCAGTAAACGTTTCACCCTTGACGAGTTCGAACAACAATGTCCCGTGAAACGCGCAAATGTCTGGATTTTTAGAGTTAACATAATTTAAAAGGATTTTCAAGGTCAATTTTATGATCCTAGACATTTTACTGTTCAAAGAAAATTTCTTAGAAATATTTTTTATGATATTATTAAAACGTAATTCAATTTTGTACTTCACAGTCTTATTTCATAAAAATCTGTAACTTCTTACTCTTGTGAATTTTGTACCATCTGTTTGTTTTGTTTGAAGGGCATGCTTGCATTGATTTGCTCAAAAAATAAGAGGTTTTTGGACTTGCTTACAAAAAGTATACATACCTCATACTGTAAAATAGTACATAAAAGTTAACGAAAAGGCTGATACAATTAGAAAATAATTATTATTAATGTGGTTTTACATAACCTGCTCTGTCCGTTTTTTGGTAGTTTTTCCACTAAATTTTTATGTCAGCGGGTTTTTTAGCTGTTTTAACGCTCCTCTTCTAATTACAAAATAATGACATATTTCTCATACCAATTCATAGTTGTTTTTAACTAGTGAGATGGTGCTAAATCTGGCCAAAAAATTGTATATCGACTATGTTTTCTAATAAATATTAACAAACGTTTTTGAAAATTTCGTTTTTAGATTCTTCCCAGCACTTCTTTGTTCTTTTTGTACGTTTTAATATTAGTTGGTCTTATTTTCCTATCTATAGATTAGTTACATTTTTCAAGATTTTAAATTTTCAGAAGAATGCACCAAATTCCTATGATATTTACCCATTTAAACTTCTAACGTTGAACCAGATAAATTTTCGGATTAATGTTTTCAACGCACAATGAGTATAAATCCTTGTAATTTGATTTTATGTTCACGAAATTAAAAAAATACTTGAAATGAGTAACTATTAATAAATCTATAAGATATATTTGAGTTCTTGCATAAAATAGGAAAAGCTGCCTTATTTTTTCTTCATTTTGATCTCGTTACGCATCAAGAATAAATACTGAATGCACCATTTGAAAAGTTACATTATGCATTTTTAAAAATAACTAAACATGTTCCATTTCCGTCTGTTCAACGTTATAGGGAAATGGAAATGAATTGACGAAACTTTTTTTTCAGAACTTTTCAAAAGTGTAAAGTGTAAGTGTTTCACTAATTAAAATAAAAATATATCTTTGCACTTATTATTGTGATTTGCACATTTACAAATTGATATATTTATATATACATTTATAACATCTTTATATTTTTTTAGATATATAAAACATCACAAATACTGTAAAGATTTCTCGTTTCATAATTGTTCTTTATTATATTGTATATTTGATCTATGTACACATATACGTCATATAGTTTTTATTTTTATATATACATTATATACATATACATATATGTATATATGTTTTATATATTAAATACTTTCTTGGTTCGCGTATTTCTTCCTCCCGATCACTTCTAAATAACTTTTCAAACCAAAATATTATGCTTGAAAATGCTTTAATTGCTTGGATACACGTATAAATTGTAAAAAAAAAAAAAATCTGAATGCAAAGAGATTTCTTTCTTAGCATTATTTGATAAAACATTTCAAATAATTGAATATAAACTGCAAAGCAAAGTATTTTGGTGAACAGAAAAACAGGCGAAAATATTACAAAGTGCAAAGACTTAACGAATTTTACGCTTTTATTGTTAGGGCTTTTCTTAATTGCAAAATAAATGCCCGTTCTTAATAAATAAATCATATAGATAAAAGTATTTATAAGAAAAAAAATTTTAAAATTCTTTTACACCACTAACTTGTATTGTCACCGAAGTTATACATGTTTGCCAAATTTCATTGAGTTTGGTAAAGTCTAAGTATAAAAATTTTGCATTGCAAGATTTGACGACACGTAGTGTAAGTTAAATAAAAGAATTTAAAAAAAGCTATTATTTAACTTAATTGGATGTTAAGTGTGATTAAAAAACGAAATTCTGTATTGCGCGCTAAAATTTTAAAATAACTACCTACAATTTGTTTTTAATTTGAAATCTTTGAAATTAACGTTTTTGTAATGTTTTAAATTTCTGCGTAAACAAACCCATCTAAGTTTATATACTAAAATTAGGTTAAAATTCTACGTTTATAGCTATACTATTAAATTTACTTCTGCATGTTATACAAACAAATGGTTCGGTTTTTTAGGGCTTGTCTGTGTTGTACCTTTAAATTCTTATTTTATTATGGGTAAATAAAACACTCCTCTTTTCTTGAAAAAATTGAAATCGTTAATTATCAATTCGAGGAAAAAAGTTTTTTCCCAGAAAATTAGAATTAATTTCTTAAAAGAAAATTATGATAACATTATAAATTATTAATGTCTTATTCGAAGGACGTTCTACAACTCGTTTCAGTCTTCATTCGTGGTTATGTGCTTGTTGCGCTTCCACTATCTACTACGATTTCTATTACGATCATTAATAGTGAAGAAGTTCTCAAAGTTTTAATTAAACAATGCCGAGTCTCGACATTTTCATTGTGACATCGTCGTGCAATCAAATGAAACTTTCCCCGAACGACCCTGACCTTGGTTGTTTTGGTTTTGTTGGTTTTATTATGGTTTTTGCATTGTTGAGCATGTGGAGCTCCTCCAATCGGCCCCATTTTGCGTGCAGTAGAAAAGTCATAAAAAATTTAATAGGTGGAACGTACTTCGGTTTGATAGAGCGACATAAATCCACTTTTCCGCTCTCGTTACATTCGGTTCCGGCTGCTAAGACTCTGCAAAAGTATTACAACATCTTGAATTAAATTGTAACAACAATGAGGGACTTGATGTCCCTTTTTATTCGCATCGCAGCCGTTCGCCTCGTTTTAATCGCAATATTCTCCATCCGAAGAAGGCTTTTACGACTTCTTCATCTTCCTTATTACATTTTGTACCAGTGTGTGTCAAAGGAAATCTTTCATTGTTTCAATTTTGCAGCCCCATTATTTTGCCAAACCACCTAATTACTTAAGCCACTATTCTCCATCAGTAATTCGGATATTAATTCCCCCAGAATTGTTTGGCTTATCAATTATTGAAGACAGTTTCCTTTCGAGCCCAATTAATTATGAAGGGCGAAACTAATCAGATTTCAAATTGCAATTTAACGACAGAGGGTTTAAGTAGGTCAAATGTAAACCGCAAATACCTCTGCAATAATCCTATTAGGACTAGCCCTTAATATTGCAAGTTTCGATTTGTTGATTTAATGGCTGCATCCAGAAGACACTTCATCTTAGCAATAAACTTGAAAAACCCCAACTCAAACAATTTGGTGCAGGTGAAGCACCTTTTCGGAGTTTGTTTCAAATAATAACTAAAGAGTGCAGAAACAGACGAGCAGAGTTGTTACTTTCATCATCCCTCAACTGGAGTTGTTTACCAACCAAACAAAATCCTTTGTAAATGTAAACAGGTGAAACATCAAATAGTTCAGAGTTTACCTTAGTCTTCTTCTTTTTCTTCTACTTCAACTTCAACTCCTATATTTATGCCGCTGAAGCCCTTTTATATGTTTGCCAAAGCGCTCCCGCAGTCCGGGAAAAAATAAACATTTAATTTTTCCCTCTTCCAAAAAGACCGGATATTGCTTAAAGTTTGAGCAGAAGTTAAATAAATTTATTATAAGCGATTCATTCAGCCGAATCGGCTAAATATGATTTTAGCACAACAAACTTCTTAAGATGTTGGCACTCTTACCCTCACTTTTTGATGGATAGACGGATGAACAACATAAACACAATTATAAAAAGTTTTGTAGGAAACAGACATCAAAATCAATTTTGTACCTTACTTTAGGGGTGGAAAACATACACATCTATACATCTTGGTATATCTGAAAGAGTGTCTGTTCATACAAAACTTAATTCATGAAAACTAATTTATTGGACAATTTCAAGATAAATAATAATAATTTAATATTATAAATACTAAAAATTAATTTGAAATGAATTATCGATTATATAAATTCTTTTTCTAGCAATTGTTCATCTTAAAAGACTGAAGATGAAAAATATTTAAAAGTCGTGTATTAACAGAATAGCCTTGAATATTCGAGTACCTGCAGAGCTCACAGAATATTTGAAAGAAAAAAATGTTTTTAAGTTAAATAGGATTTTTGAGTTACTTTGTTGATAACTACTCGATGAAACGGAAACAGATTGCTTTTATAATAGATTATTCTTTCTTAAACCCATCGGATGTTTTAATGTTTTAAAATTAAGATTATTAGATATTATTGATAGAAAAAGACATTTTAACAATCGCTGATACTAAAACGGACCAATTTTTAGCAAAATCGGTTCAGAGGTGTTTTCGATCACAAAAATAATTGTTTTAATAATTTCTGCCTCTCATGTGGAGAGTTATCTATATATTGTATTTTTAATTAAAATTATTTTAACTGAAAAAGATAGTTAAAATTTTTTAAAACATTTTACACAGCATAATTTTTAGGACCAATCCGAATTTAAGTCTAGTTATAATAGTTTATGACATCAGCAAACAAGCTGAACTAGTATTACAATTACGATTACGAATTATTATTGTTGTAAAATTACGGAAATTTAAATATTTTTCATTACAATTATTTTGATATGGAATTTTACGAATACACCGCGATGTAATTTTACCATTTTTATATGAAAAGAGTGGCATGAGTGACATTTTTTAGAGTATAAATACATTATTTTTAACTGAAATTACTTTAACTGAGAAAAGAATTAAAATCTTTTAACGAGCTATACTCTGCACACACATTTTATTGGAACAATGTCGTTAATAGTCAATAAATAATATTTGTATACTTATGGTTTTTCCACAGAGTATTCATATGTTTGTTTTTATGCACTTTTCTTTTATTAAATATAATATTTTGACAGCCTTAGTTATTTTTTTCTCTGAGTGTCACAGCTCTATCGTATTTGTTCTCAAAGTCTACCGTCATTTAGTTTTTTAATTTCTAAACTATCGATGCGAAATATCTGGAAAAAATTCTGTTAGTAAGTACATGTGTATGTACTAATGCTTGTACGACTAATTATCAACTGCTAATTTGTACTGATAAACTACGAATCTACTTTAATAATGAAAAAAAAACCGACCAAGTGTGAATCGGGTCTCGGGCAATTAGTGTTCCGTACTTGGTCATCTAGCGGCGAGAGTACGAAGCAACTGAAGAAGTTTATATTTAAAGGTAGTTTTTAATTGATAGAAGCGAATTTCGTTCAGTTGTACATCAATTAATTTTTTCAGAATTTAAATAATTATAGTTTTTGAAATGAGGTCAAGGACAGCACTTGTTTAGCGTGTTTTGAATAATTTGTTAAAAAAAAGTTTTCATGTTAATAATATAAAAATTGTTTTTGAACTCGTATTTCGATAAACTTTCATTAGGTACCCCACACGCTAATTTTTCTACATTTTTTTTAATAATAATCCACTTTTGTCCCCAAAACTAACCCCTAATTAAAATTAAGCTGTTTCGATATCAGTTTTGTGTTTCGGCCATAAATATTTAGACACCAACATCACATACGTTTTGGTACGGAGTACTAAAAACCTAAAAACAAATTGTTTAAGAGTTTTGAATTTTCATATATTCTCTAAATGTGTTCCAAAATTATGAATTTCGTAGATCCATTTACTTTGTCAACATTCGCAAGAGAGGCACCAGTGCCAAATGTGCCCGAGGTGCCAGGGCTCGGAATAAGAGTTAAATAAATTTGATAAGCGCAAGTGATTCATTCATCTGGATCGAAAAAATTTGATTCGAGCATCGTGGAGCCCGCCACCCGCGCCCCATCTCCCCCCGGAAGCACCCGCCGACGTCATGAAGCTCGCGAGGAGCCACTTTGCAAATTGGAGTGTTTTTTTCCATCGTATTTTCCCTTATTTTTTGCGTCGCGGCGCGGCGCGGCGCAGGCGGACCCCAGCAGATCTCGGCGAGGCAATTCAATCAGCTCTTCGATTTCAATTACGCAATTGAGCCCTTTACCCTGACACTTGGCTCATTGCGGGGGAATTCCCCGACGCGACGGGCCAATTACCCAATTACCCAATTGGCCCGGGAACGAGCTCTGGCCGGCCATGTCCGGTGCTAATTTGATAATTGGCCCATCATCCGCGGTTAAGCAGCTTTGTTTTAGCTCATTGTCCCGCAGAAGTGGGTTATCAGTGAGCCGCCCCCGCCGACCGCCCCTCAAGACTATTTCGGTTCGCACACCAATTCGGACCCGGACTCGCATTCAATTGGGTCCCAGCTTCGCATCGAGGGCTCCCTTGAGGTGGTCGTCGTGCACGTTCCCAGAACATAACCACACCCGATGAAGTGAGCTGCTGCGAACATGGCCATTTAGAACTTATTCTGCCCATATCCCGGACATTTGCGGGAAAAAAACACCAACTAACCTCAATTTCTGCAAATATCTGCTCATTCCCTACTCTGGATGAGTTTGTTTTGAGTCAGAGATTCCTAAATGAGATTCTTTATCGTTGTGATGTCAATATAACGCATATTCATCTCTATTTTTTTTTATATATATATAGGGTGTTCAAAAAGTACCGGACCGGTCGAATATTTCGAAAAGAACACATCGCATCGGAAAACAAAAAAATAGGGGTAAAATATTTTTAAAAGAAGTATTAAACTGTACCAACCCTCCCCCCACCCCTTACGGCGGGGGTGGGGGTAAATTTGTTTGTTCAAATAGGACCACCCATTTTTTTAAAGATTCAGATTCTTCATGCAAAAATACGTAACTTTTGTCTGAATCATTTTTTTCAATTCGGTACAGGGAGTGCGGGGAAGGTGTATTGTGTAAAAAAGGTTCCGGAAAGGGCAAATATCTCACGATTCACAAATGGGATCGAAAAAAGAAAAAAACACGTGTCAAATATTTTTTGAAGAGCTATCCAATGGTATCAAGCTCGACCACCCACCGCTGAGGTTGAGAAAGGGGGGGGCCTACCGGAGGGATTGGCGGAGCGGGGGTCGAGTTTGATACCATTGGATAGCTTTTCAAAAAATATTTGACACCTGTTTTTTCTTTTTTCGATCCCATGTGTGGATCGTGAGATATTTGACCTTTCCGGAACCTTTTTTACACAATACACCTTCCCCGCACTCCCTGTACCGAATTGAAAAAAATGATTCAGACAAAAGTTACGTATTTTTGCACGAAGAATCTGAATCTGCAAAAAAAAATGGCTGGTCCCATTTGAAAAAAAAAATTACCTCCACCCCCGCCCTCAGGGCTGGGGGTGGGGGTGAGGATTGGTAGAGTTTAATACTTCTTTTAAAAATATTTTACCCCTATTTTTTTGTTTGTTCTGTTGTTTTGTTTGTTGTTGTTTGTTCTTTTCGAAATATTCGACCGGTCCGGTACTTTTTGAACACGCTGTATACTTACATATAAGTAAAAGACCAGGCCCCGTTCGCATTCCTCACCTAAAGTAGAAATAATTCTTATCTTTTAAAACTCGTTTTGAACTGTACTGATTAGTCTAAGCGTGTTTTAACCCAAGGCTTCGTTCAAATCTATACTATAAAAAATTCCTAATTGAGTAATTTTATAACATTAAACGTTGGTACAAAATTTGCCTTAACCTCTTCAGTGACGAATTTTTTAAAGGAGGAAATGACTTACCTATTTGATTATTTTCTTACTTATTTAGTTTTTACCGGCAGCTACTCACAAATAAGAAACCTCATTTTATCAATTACATATGTTTCTAAAATAAAGCAATCATCAAAACTGATCTTATACATTGGATAATTTATTTTTCAAAAATTTAGGATATTTTTCCAAAAAAGTAAAAAGAAATCTCGGGGTAATCAGAGGCAACTTTGAAATGCTTTCAAAGAAGTTAATTTTAAGTGGAATAAAATGATATCCATGCTGCAATACTTCAAATTGTTTGGTTTTGTTTTCAAAATATAGTCTAATGGGTAGTTCTTTAACAGATTTTAATATTTTTTCCAATTAGCACCTTTAATTTAAATTTTAAAAAACTAAACGTACACATATTCTGCCAAGGGCGTGAAGAGGTTAACGTTCTATTTTTACAACGCAGTGTAATAATGATGCAGCAATATGTAAAATTACTATAAGAGAATCTAAATTCCACCAGAGGCCTTATTCTCTATTACGAAACTTAACTTTATTTCATACGAAACTAAAATTGGAAACTAAATTGCATTCGTATTCTCTATAACAAATCTAATTTAATATTTTACTACTTAAATTGTAAAATTTACCAACTGAAGCATATTTAAAAAATGTTCTACATAAATGCGTCAAAAATGAAGAGTCACTTCAAATATTTTGCATATCCCATATGGAATCTAAAGATTTTTAGTCATTTTAGTAGGTTTTTATGTTTTTTCTTTCAGGTTCAGGAAATTATTTCGTTCAACGAAATTGGCATTTTATTGATATTTTAAATACAATCGAAGGGAAATTTAGGCAGCCCTTTCAGGGTACGCATATCCCTCAAATCTTAAAGTTGTCAATTACTTTTATAGTACAAGGAAGCTATCAGAATAGTTTAAGCCAAGATTACTTAGCTCCTTTGTACCAAGCAACAGTCTCGAGGATATTAAAGGATGTGACCACAATATTAGGAAACATTTTATGTCCATTTAATTCTCTACACATCCAAATAAATTCATTTCTTTTAAAAGAATTAATGGGGAGAATACCCTGACTCCTCATAATAACTAAATATGGTTTCGCTAAATATTTTTAGTATTTAAAAATGTGAACCAAAAATATGCTAATTTGGGCTCATAAATTAAACTTAGCATAAATGTACTAAAATGGCGTTCCTGTCTTGAAACACTATAAATTTGTAATATGTATAATTTAAAGATAAATGCATTTAATATCAAAATAAATGAATAAAATTATATGGCTTGGGGTGTAATTTTACCGCTTAAAAGTAATTTATTCACTATACTTATTTTTATTTATTTACTATTCTCTTCAAAAGCAAAATCTTCATGATTTGTTAAATTAAGATCATCTCAATTTTATATTCATAAAATTTATTGTAAAGGAAGTGTCTCATAAAGTAAAAGTTAAGACCCGACCACTTTAAGTAATTCCTCCTGCAAATTGCATAAACGAGACTTAAAGTGAACAAAAGCGGGAGGATGAAGCTCGCTATCCCTTCCGTCCTTAGGGATCAGGAATTCTTCGGGAATTTTCATCTCGGCGAAATATTGCTCAGACGGCAGGATGCGAAAAGGAAAATTGTTTGGCCAATCGCAAATTAAAGCTCACGCCCGCCCGCCACTGTCGAAGGATGCCAAGGGCTGGGAAAAAAGCAAGAAGAAAAATCGAAGAAACTATGCCAAGAAAATTTAACGTTTTTTCCCAGCTCAGTTAGGGCCTCATGCATATTCCAGAATTCCTGGATATAGAATAAAAGGGGACTCCCCGCGGCCTCCAGATCCACTCAGGCACTCACTCGGCTTCAATACGCCTCATATGTGGAAAATGGAGTTCGAATTAGACGTGAGGAACTACTTTGCATATTTCTTTTCCTTTTTTTTCATTTTTTTTTGTTTAAGCCATCCGAATGCTTTCCTATTTATGCATTCATCGCTCCAAAGGAGCCCTGATGAAGCCCCCCGAAGCTCCCCTGTAATATAGGGCCCCGGACCGAAGCTCGAACGCGAAGCTCTCCCCGAGGAAAAAGGGAACTTTTTGAGGGTGATAAATTCCTGAGAGGCAGCCCTTGAAACGTCTCAAGGATTTACTCGAAGCGGTTTTCCCACTTGTACACAAACTACCCCTTTATAACAATGAGTTTGCGTGCTTAAGGGCCCCTCTCAAAGATGCGGTATTGCGGAAGTGAGATACACAACCCTTCTTTTGAAGAAAAGTGTAAACAAACGACGCCGGGACGAAGTCAGTTGCCGCGCGCTGTAATTTTCGAGTTTTGTCGGTTGGGCGTATAAAGCAATTATTACACAACCTTACCGCCCATCCCCACTCCTCCAAAAATCCCCTAACCCCTCCTCCCCTCCCATGTCCTCCTATCCCCTCTCCTCGCATCCATAAATCCACCAAAGGGAGGGGGGGATATAAGGGTAAAATTTTGCTGAAATTTTGATGTCTTGGCAGAAACTTCCTGTGTAGGAAATTTTCGCCATCGCTAATTTCACAAGGAACTTAAGTCAATTTGTCTAAGCGGTTTTTGGAGCCTTAAGAAGTAATTTTCACATACCCTAAAGTTTCACTAAATTAACTCAAATTGTTTGCATAAGTCTTGTCTTTCCCCGAATGGAATTTTAGAATGTCTCGCTAATTTAATAATGTATGTCAAAAACTCAACAAGTCCGCCAAACTTTAAAATACATATATATTTCATTATTTTTTTTTTTAATAACCAAGGCCTCTTCAAGGCTCTTTAATCAAATTCTTTCATATTACAGGGTGAGATCGTGCTGTGAAAAGGGTTGAAGTATTTTTATAAAACGAAAAATTAATTGGGGTTTATGAACATTTTATTTTAGATCTCAATCAGTTTTAGGCTTTGAAGTTATTTTGTAATTATGATTAGGGGGAAATATTGTCATTTAGCAAACTTTTCTTTAACACTTTCTTTAACCTTATTATTATTATATTAATGAATATTATTTTTAGAAATCTCTCAATTTAATGCCCTAAAAATAGCCTTTCAAATGAAAATATCAAAAAGAAATAATGTTCTAAATACGATACAGGCGTAACTACTTAATTAATTAGCATGGTTAAAAAAATAAAAGTTACACATTACTGATTAATTTATTACACAGATAAACACCAAATTTGCGGCCGGACAAACAACACATCATTTCTGTAAGATTTTTTTCGTAAATTTCGTATTTGGAAATAAAAATACTTAATTGCCTTCAGTTTTCAATAAAAATATGATTGAAAAGTACAAAAGCCCACAATTTTATCATTTATGAAAAATCATTAAAAAATAACGAATTCTTGTAAGAGTTAATAACATAACTTAAATAATAGCTTGAATCTTACTTAAACTATTACATAAAAATCAAAGCAGCTTAAAACTTGTCGAAATGTTCCTTGACGATTATATTTTCGTATAATAAACCAATTATTTCACGCAATAAAATGTGAATACGTCCCCATCTACGAATACCTGGTTCGGCAAATTGTTTAAAAAAATCGATTCATATTACTGGAATTTCATATTTCATAAGACATATTAAAAGCATCTTGACTTTTATTTTTCTCGAAAATGGGATCCAATCATCCAATTTAGAACTTTCGTTTAAACTCGGACGATATCGTCCACCCTGACTTTTTCATTTCTCGGTATCTCAGGAATCGTGAATTTATTTAACAATTTATTATTATTAATTAAATAAATATTTTCTAGGGAAACAATCGAAATATGAAGTAGACATCTGAAGCTCTAAGTGGGGGAACAGAACGAATTCGTCCATGTTGTCCGGCAACGTCAGTAAAAATGTGGATGTCCGGCAGGAGGTTAAGGATTCATAATCTATGGAAAATAATGCTTTAGAAATTACCTTATAATTTGTCCTGCCGCTACAAACAAAATACAAATTTGTTCCCCTGTGTTATAAATAGTTTAACTTATTATTTCCCAATTTATTAATCGAATTAGACAAAGTTTTATAATACTTGTTCATAACAACAATCAGTATTTTATTATTATTGAATAACTAATCCTTGCATAATTTTAATTTATTATTTGTTTTTGAATCATACATATAAGAATTAAGTTTCCTTTCTTTAATGTCGAAAGACGTTATATTCAAAATTTAAGGAATCTAATGACTAATACTCCTAAATAAATTGTTGGGGAAATCGTAGTATTCTACATTAGGTACTTCCTATCTTATATATAAAAAGCAATTGTTGTTTGTCTGAATTGTATAGACTCCGAGACTACTGGGCCGATTGAGCTCAAATTTTGCCAGTATATATATTTCAAGTACGAGATGGTCTAGGGTTAACAAAAGGTTTGAAAAACTTCCGATAGAGGGCGCGTCAAAAACAATCAATATTTTTGCTATTCGCTGCAACTAAGTACTCAATTAGTGCATTTTGTAAAGTGAATATTGACACATGACATGGCACATGACATAGCACAATGAAAATTGTTAGCATATTTATCTCTTTGAAGTTAACAAACTCGCCGATATATTGGATCTGCTATATTAGACTTAAAAAACTCCAACAACCCCCGGGTGTCCCCTTTCATAAAGATTCTTTAAACTTTAAAAATTTTCAGCAAAGAAAGCGTTCAAATTCTAGGTATTCCAATTTAAATATGAAAGCAGAGCGCACTGGGCATTGGCTAGTGTATTATATTTTGACAAATATTCAGAAAATTTGATTTGCAAATACAAATACAAAATTAATTAAATAAAAAATTTTTTTTAATATACCACGTTTTTAAAACGGACTAAAAACTAGAAAATAATTTTTCCTGGGCCCTTCTAAATTTTTGATGGTGATTTTTTAGTGGCTTTGGAGATATTTGTAAGACTTGAAGAGAAAAACGTGGAGCGCAGGCAGTAGATAATAGAAGTAGATAATCCTGAATTCATAAATTCTGACAGTTGATTTAAAATAAGCACCCCGAAAACACCCAAGTTTTAAGTTTGGTGTAAATCGCATTAACTTTAGAATTTGACTGTCCGCCATCTTGAATTCGTAAATTCTGACGGTTGATTTGAAATAAGCGACCCCGAAAACCCCCTTGTTCCAAGTTTGGTGCAAATCGCATTAACTTTAAAATTTGACAGTCCGCCATCTTGAATTCGTAAATTCTGACAGTAGATTTGAAATAAGCAACCCTGCAAATTCCCAAATTCCAAGTTTGGTGCAAATCGCATTAACTTTAAAATTTGACAGTCCGCCATCTTGAATTCGTAAATTCTGGCGGTTGATTTGAAATAAGTGACCCCGGAAACTCCTAAGTTCCAAGTTTGGTGCAAATCGCACTAACTTTAAAGTCACAGTCACAGACAGTCCGCCATTTTGAATTCGAAAAATTGTGACAGTTGATTTATAGCTAATAATGCATTGTCATCCACATCTGAGCTATGGTTAAAATTTCAAGTCTAGCTGATCGGGAAGTTAGTTTAAACTCGCTTGCAAAGTTTGACCCGGACAGACAGAGATGACGGAAACCGAACTAATAAAAACGTTATAAAATACAAATTGGTTTTCTTATAATAAACAAATTAAAGTTACAGTAGTATCAGTAGCATAAGATATCATTCGATACTAACCTCAAATAATGCTTGGTACCCAATTTTTTTGATATTCTTAATTTTGCCATCGCGTGTACATATACTATCAAATTTGAAATTTCGAAAATGTAAAAACCGAAAATTTTAGAAATAAATAACAGAAAATCTTAAATTTAACCAATGCTTTCATTATGTTAAAGCTATCTATAAGTAGATTATGGTTTTTTAAAGAAACATTTGGAATAAAAACTGCTTTCGTGCCTAGGTTACCAGAAGGATTTCTAAGGATTTTGCCGAATTAAGCTTACAGTCTTTAAATGTTTTTCGCCTAACATATATTATCCGTTGTTAAAAGAAAAGTATTATATCTAAAAATGTATGTTTGTATCTGTATCGCGTTAACCGAAAATGAAGTAGACATTTTAAAGCATTTAAGCCGTAAAAGCTTGCCAAAATCCCAGGCTCCCATTCACTTAGCAAACATTCGTTTTCTCGCACGAAACATCACAATTTTCCCCAGCGTGGTCACAAAAGGACAAAAGAAGCAGTTTCGTATCTACGGCGGGCCAAAAGCACTTAATCCTGGATCTGTACAAATAAGATAAACGCTAAACAATACGTGTGCACCGAAGAACACGTCACAGCTCTGCGTCGCATGTGTGCGTGCGATAGTCCTGTGCCGTGGGCTTTAGGTTTTAAGGGATAGTACTCACTACTCGCACATCTCCTGACCCAGTGGACCAGGCCTAATGCTCGTAATTTGCTTTCTTTTTTTTCATGTGCTGCCTTAATGACGTCGTCCGACTCTGTTCCTGCCTTTCGATACCAACCCCAAAAAAAAAAAGGATCTTCTGACACGTTTAAGGACCATTGCAATAAAACTGTGGACATCTACGAGGACATTGCGTCCCCGGAAGTCTCAAATCAAAATCAGGGACGTCCACTCACCTGCTGGTATCGGTTTCGGAGCTTCCGAGGGGCACCGAGGGACTGGGTTTTACGACTTCGGTTTAAAAAGTTCAAAGTTGGCACCTTGATCAATGCCACCCACTGTGATGGAGGATTCTTACAGGTGAGTAATTCCAATCAAATTGAATCTTTTGGGATATATAACAAATATTGTATTTATGAGTATATTTTTGAACTAATCAAAACTTGGTAATAGTAAAAATCAATAGTAGGGAATATTGTTTTAACAGTTATTAGATATAACAATAAAATAGTATATTATACAAACACTTATGAACAAAAAAATAAATACACTAAGGTGAAATTATTTAGTGGCTACTTTTTCTTGTATAAACTCTATTCAACCAATTTCGCAACTCACCCTGTTGATGACTGTGGAATTTAAACAAAATTCTACAAATCGTGTATTTTTGAGTGGACAAAAAAATAAGAATTTGCC
The DNA here is from genome assembly GCA_951509405.1 of Machimus rusticus. Classification (NCBI taxonomy): domain Eukaryota; kingdom Metazoa; phylum Arthropoda; class Insecta; order Diptera; family Asilidae; genus Machimus; species Machimus rusticus. Next base: position 9,508,057 of record OX608049.1, read on the forward strand.
TATTGCCACCACCAACCAATGTTGGGTGTTTAGTTTGATTAATGATTGAAAACTGACAAATTAGTTTCAGTCATATAATTGATTAAGTTTCAATTTTAGTCATTTAATTATGACATGACTAAAGATTTTTATTAACACTTTATTCTAAGAAATTCAGAGAGTAACAAAATACTTTTTTTGAAAATATCATATTTCTTTACAATGAGCCAAAAAAATCAAATTCATTTACAAAATAAGTACCTACAAATTATGCGTTATTTTGTGTGAATTTTCCCTAAAGCAGTAGATTTATTATTTATTTATAGTTGAATGTTAACGCTTGTGATCAAATTTAGCGTGCACGAGCAATATCTTAAGTGAACTGATAAACACATAGTCGTCTTCTGTATCTCCACTGTCGTTAAAAATAGACACTAAAGATTCGATGTTATTTTCTGACTCTATTAATTGCTTTGTTTTCACTCAAAATAATTTAAAAGCCATGAAAAAAAAATATTAAATACCCTACGTATGATAATCCTGGACAATAAGTTTATAGAGAAGACGACCATGTGGAATAATCTACTTATAAACAAAAATCGCTAAAGAACTTCAAATTTCATTTTATGGAGAATACCTGCAGTATGGAGTCCCAATTGCAGATATGCTTTAGATATTCTTCACGGTGATAACTCCATATATAGTATAATTTGACCATAAACTTTGTCCACCCTTTTCTGAATTTTCGCTTTAAATCTATTTTAATCATGAGTGGGATAACTTTAATCATGAGTGATATTAATGACGAATGATTAATTCATTCAGTTATACTCGTAACTTAGACAATTTTTTTCAATCATGATTATTTAAATAATGACTAATTAGTCATAGTTAACTCATCAATCGATTGAAAAAATTAATGATTACGCCCAACGGTGCCAGCAACAGGTGTACTGGATACGGATTTACGGGTTAACGGGCAACACAATTGTTGGAAATGAAAAAATATGATCTACTCCACAAATGCGTGCTTGCCTACGCGCGAAGCTATACGGTTTAAATAAAAAATTATCCGTGTGAAAATACTATCAAAAAATTATTATATTATTCACAAATGCGTGCTTGTCTGCGCGCGAAGAAAAATATTTATTTTAAAATACAAATGTTGCCATATCCCGAATGAGAAACGCAACTTTGATGGGTAGCATGATACATCAAAGCTGGTAAATGAGAATGGGTTTCAACTTCTTAATTTTCCGACTGAATCACCAGATTTAAATCATATTGAAACTCTTTTGGGGATCCTTAAACGTCGAGTTTTAATTCGGCGTTTCCGACAAACATATAAAGGAAAAACATATCTTCGAATATATCATACAAGAAAATAAATTTATTTAATTTTTTATAAAAATTTAGAAAAAAATTAGCCAATCTTTTTTTATTCTAGCCTATGCTGGGTCTATTGTTGTGTAGAAGAATATATTAAAGATTTAGACCGATCAGTTAAATAGTTTTTAAGTTTTCATACAAGCTGATTACAAAAACGTTTTTTTGAGAAAAACTCGTTTAAAGTTTTGATAAAATCCCAGTGAGTTAACCGGCAAAAAACCTTTAATAAATAAATAAATAAATTAGGTTTTGATAAACCAATTCTCACAAATTCAATTAAATTGATTTATTTAATTCAACCTTACAATATACAATATAAATCATACAATTTAGTACATAATTGGCTGAATTTGCATAAGCATATGAATATGTATTTAAAAAATATACCTAAACACAATTATTTTTGAGGAAAATCTTTTCTTAAAAACCCAATGACAAAACTAAGGCGGACAATAAATAATTCTGCGCCAATTCAAGTTTTATTATGATCTCTACATAATTAATTAATTAATCCTTCCTTCGTGCAATTCAATGGTAGAGAAGTGCCATGGTAGATTAGCATCATTTTTAAAATTATTTTTTGGGCATCTTGAATTTTATTTATGTTCATAAGAATTTGAAATATCATTTATGAATTACTAGCGTATAGACTTAGAGTAGATGACTTTTTTTTATAAATGGGTACAGGGTTTTTATCCGTATATATGACATATTTATATCTACGAATTTTCCCAAATGAAATCTATTTATGCTCAATCAGCTATAGTCTTCTAATTTCAAAAGTATTTAGAATTTTCCTGTAAAATTTTCAGAGAATATTATTAAAATATAATACTATATGTACTTTCTAAAAAAAAAAACGATATTTGCGTCCCGAAAAAGTTTCTATCTTAAGGCCAATTTTTTAAAACTAGCATTAGAGTTAAGATAGAGAAAGAGATACTACTCGTAAAACCCTGGGAGTAAAATATACCTTTTTAAGATTTAAATTTCCTGATTTGACTGTTATTATGAGTTAATACAAACAGTAACTTTTTTTTGAGTGTAATAAAAACATTCTACGAAAATTAATCGTTTTGAAATTTGTATATTTTAAGGGAATCTTTAGTGTATGACCAAGATGTATTACTTGCTTTTAGGAATTTTCTAAACTAACAATAGCTTAAATTTATTTTGATAATTTCTGAAGAGACTTGTCATCATACTGAATCGGAGTAATGCTCACTTTATTCGGAATTTCACCAGAGGATTGGATCTACCCGGCGGGGCTGAGCGCTATTCCCATCGCATTAACGCTGGTTTATTTTTCGGCAGAAAGGGCTTCATCTCGCCCTAGTTGAAATAGGTCCAGGGAAGATAACAACCTGGGAAATGGCGCCCCTCGGAGAGAACCCTGCGAGACTTTATTCGTCGTTATTTTCAAAGTTTATTGCAGGCAAAACGATAGTCATTTTCCGCAGTTGGAGCGGCCACAGGGCTCAAAGGGTTGTGGCGCCCAAGGACCTCCTCGATTCCCATTGACTTTGGTTTCGCAAAAGGGCTATTTATTTTTCCTGATAACGTTCGGGGAATTGCTTCGATGGCTCCGCGCGGGTGGAAGGCCCCACCATTTCGATGCCCAACTCCAAATTGATATTTTCTCTCTTATCCTAATGTGGCTCATTTCGTGATATTGGAATATATCGGAAATCAGGCATACTTCGATATCTGGGGACCGGAAGATGTTATTGGGTCATTCCTGTCCTTCTAGTTGCCAACTCAATCGCAAAAGTATGCAGACTGTAAACTGCAATCTTTTTTAGGAATATCTAGAAGTTTCCCAAGCATCCGGTTTTATTTCTTATTTTATTTTTTGTATTTTATTTTAAAGTGGTCCTAGAATTTCGGAAACTTCTCAAGTTCTGGACCTGAAGGGAGTTTTTTCCGCAGAACTTTTATTATTTTAGCCAAACGACGAAAGCAGACAGACTCATTTAGTGCCCAGTTGGTCGTGGTGGTTCAGTAACGAATACTTCATTAAAACTTTTCAATTAATGATAGAAAAAAATTGTCGAGAGCGATCAACATACTAAGAGTACACTTGAACGCAACTTTCAGCTGCAGTTTTTTGAAGTTAGTACCAGAAGTATTAATAAAAACAGCAGCAACTAAAGTAGAACGAACATTTTTTTTTTTTACTTTCTTGCTTAAAGAGCTTTCCTAGTTTTGAAATATTCTGTTTTTATTTTTTCAGACTTAAAACCACACTTAAAAATGTTTTCATCAACTTAATTATCGCTAGAAAAGGCGAACAAAATACCAAGCATAACACAACCCCGTCATGGCTGGCTTCTCTTATTTTATTTCACATTTAATAAATGCCCGTAATAAATTAGTCAAGGCTTGGTAAAGGCTTCCAAATTGCTCAAAATTAAACGCAAAAACAGCGCAATTAATGACAGTGGTACACTTGACAAGCCCGGGAATTTTCCCAAAGAGAAATTAAAGGAACAACAATTTTTTTTAAATGTGCATCCGGGAAGGGGAAATTGTTTGGATTGCACAAGACTTCAGAATTTGCTAAAGGGCTTAAAGGAATGTCGGTGCCTCTGTCTGAATCTCTACCTATCCTATAGGAATGGTCGCCAGACTTAAAAGTCGATTTAAGTTCGAAAAAGTTTTGTTAAAGAATTGAAGAAATGAATTTTTGGGGACCTTTTCCTCTAAAGATAAAAAGTTTCAGTTCCAAAGTAATATCGCCCTGTTTGTTGATAGTACGCGTAGCAATATGCAAGTTTGGAGCACTATTTCTACCAAAACCGGACTTTTCTTATTCGAAATAAAATGTAAAAGAAAAATATTTAAGTAGATAACTATTCTTATCTTAGCACTATCATTCCAAACATTTTAACAACTGTATAGACAAACGCTTTTCATCATGTTTGTTGTAATTCCAATTAAAATTAATTCCTATCTCATATGTAATTGTCATCCTTTTTAAATGATATTGAAATTCTTCTTATGAAAATTATGCATATAAATAGTTCTAAGTAATGAAAAATGTCACTTAAATTTGAATTTAGTCCCTTTACTCTTTTTTTTTTTTGTGTTTTTTTAAATGCATTATTTTATTTATCAGACAATTAATTTTTATAAATTGCTAATTAATTATTTTTAATGTCTGTATGATATAATTAGAAGATTAAATTATTACCAGTTAAGCTTGAAAATGCGCAACCAGAAAATTATTCGGGCCTTTTAATAAAAATAGGCAACTGTGACTACAGCACCATCAGCACTACCAATTTCTTTAAAAAATGAAAAATATGGTGTCTGACTTCTTGATATAATTTAATAATAATGATTACTTAAGTACAAGAAATTGAATAAATGAATTATAATAACTACAATATTAGTAATTAGTATTATAAATAATAAATATGTTTTTTTAAAGCCAGTAATTTTATTTTAAAATTCTGCGATTGTACGATTTTTACTATATGTTTTAAAATCGTCACGAAAATCTGATTAATACCGATTTTTTTAATTTACTTTAAAAGTTGTTAGTAATCTTAAATTCGTAAAGTTTACTTACTGGCCAGCCCTTTAGTTCAGCCACTGGATTTTATTTTTAAATAAGTTTTGTTTAAGTGAATTTGGCAGAACGTCCATTTCAAAATTATTATTGAATTATTTGAGATTTAAGCAACCTGCAATACCGTGTGAAGTTTGGTGCACAGTATATGCGATAAATTCGGATTTTTCAAAATTACAAGTTTTATTTTCGTTCGACAATTCGTATTTGTTGTGTTTTTTTACAATTCTTTTGAGTTTGTGAACTGGTAAAATGTAAAAACAAGTTGTCATTTTCATAACAATTTAAGATTTTTTTCTATACCTCTTGGTTGTTGCCTTTTATTACACTGGTCAACACCAAATTTTTTTTTTTTTTTCAAAAAATTGACAAATCATTTCTATAGGACCTTTTCCGTAGATTACCAATTCGTAAATAAAAATGTCCAATCAAACCCTCTTTTCGAGAGGGTAACATTTTGACCATTTATGAAAAATTATTACCTGTACAATACAAAATAACGCATTGAGCCAGAAACTTATAATGTTGCTAAAATAACAGCTGAAAATTTAAGTTATTTTATAAAAATAGAAAAAGCTTTGAACAATTTCGAATTAACCAGTGAATTTTACTTTTTTCCATAAACTGATTAATCGTTTCATGCAATGGATAACGAATAAAGAACACTGCAAGTGCACACTCTTGAAAAACTTATTCGCCAAGTGTGTAAAAAGGGCTATAGAGATAAGTTGTACTTTATGTTCATAGATCAGGACTCAGACTTTCATTTAAGCTATGTTAAAAACTTTTACTATGAACCTTTATTTTTTAATGATTTTTTTTAAATGTCCAAAATATGATTTTTTGAATGTTTCGACTCTATTTTTCCCTCAAACAGGAACTGATTGACAATTTTAATTTGCGAATTCGTAATCAATTAAATTTGTTGATCAGTGTTATGGAAAAGTCAATTTTTAATGCATACATACAAAATCAATAATATAATATTCGCACATTGACTTTATCCAAAAATAAATTAATTTGATCCTTTTGCAAATGAGTTTAAACTTAACTACACACAAATATATTTAACCCATTCGCAAATAAAATTGATTGCAAATGGTTTAATAATATTTGTGTTTATTTTAGTTCAAACTCATTTGTCAAAGAATCAAATTGATTTGCTTTTTAAATAAAGAAGCAATCATCTATCGTTTATATATACCTATGTTAATAACTTGCCAAAAATAGAAAATTAGTTAATTCATAGACACTAATAAAAAGAGAAAATTACAAATAACATAAACAAATTTGAATAAATATTTTACTTTATATTCTTGATTCTCTAACCTCTTTAAATATAAATGTTTGTTTTATTTGATATGTTTAGTTGTCTAAAGCATAGCTATAAATAGTTATGCTGCCAACATCATAGTCATGCATTAACTCCCTCATTGCCCTAATTGAGGTGAAACTTGTTACTAAATAATCAGCTCATTTGTACGCATATTAAATAGGGGGGATGAGTTGTAAACAGCGCGGGGGTGGAGCTCCATTCCACTTAATTTTGTACGAGCTGAGAAGTGAGTCTGGAAACCTCCAACCTCCAACTTTAGACTTATAGCTTTAAGACAGCTCCGCCTGTTTATTGTTTGCGGCGGTTAAAATCTATTTTCCTGGAGGAGCTGCTCCTCGAGTCTCAAGAGGGGGACTCAAAATTGAGCCCCACCAGAACCTTAATCACTTTGCCTTGCGGGGGTATTGTTCTTTAATCTTCCTTCAAAGCGAATCTAATATTAAATCTAACTTTGAATTGGCCCGAGGAGGCTGGGGGGCCGGGGAGTAAAGCATCACTTGGCAAAAATGAGGTTGGTTCCCCACTAAATCCAAAACTAGTGCTACTTCAAAATGCTTGAGGAGTCGGTGGAGTCAAAAGTAATTCAAGCATTCAACATTGTTGAAGAAGTCGCTTATTTCGATAATGGAGTGAAGTCGGAAGGAGTTGGGGATAAAGTGGTTCTTTTATAGGGCAGAATTTCGTCTTCTAGGGTTCATGCTAACTGAGCTGAATTAAAACGTACACACGTTTTTGTATGAATTTCAAATTTGTTTCCTTATTATGAAACTAGCTGACATACTTAATTTAATTAAAAACTTCTGAAATAAAGAATCTCACTTTTGTCGAGGGTCCAGAGACTCACGCTTTTTTTTTATTTGTTTTTTAGAATTTTATTTCGTTAGAATTAAACTATTCTTCAAAGCAAACTCTACTGTAATAAATAAAATAATTTAATTTAATTCTGAATTAACACCATTTTCAGAACTTTATAGATTTTCAAAATTGTATTCCAAATTTCCATGAAAATCATTGACCTGAAAAGACTAAATCAATTTATGTTTATTGCAATTCCATCGTAAAATTGAGAATTTCGTGATCAACATTCATGAATATTATTGTTTTTGATGATGAATTTAATATTGTCGATAAGAAGTTGGAAATCAGTGACTCTAAAATTTTGAAATGGTTATTTAAATGGAAATTGATTAAAATAAAACTTCCGGTGAATATTTCCCACCTATGCACGTGCACAATGTTCAAAGTTTGATAATAAATTCGATATCGCTTTGTCCGTGAAAAAGTTATTGTGTGAAAAAAAAAACTTGATACGCTATGCTATTAAAAATTGTCAACTTTGATAATAAATTTCAAATCGGCAGCGTCATATTTTTATTAAATATTGGGTTTTATTATAGGGATAGTTGCCCGGGCAACGCCGAGTATGTGTCAGCTGGTATCTTTATAAAAAAATATGAAAACCATTAATTCCAAGAGGAAGTCCTCTTTAATAACATGTTATATTCTTATTCAATGTAATAAAAATCTGCTTTAAGGATTTAAAAAAATACTGTTAAAAATTATATAAAAACTACCTACTTAAAATCTAGAGAAGTTCTGGTATTTTGAAACAGATTTCGTATAATAAAATTAGTAAGAAAAGTCTGTTTAAATTAATAAGGATGCTCATTTAGATGAATTTATTAATTTATTTAAATACATGCATTTTTTTCTCAAAACTACATATATATAGCATAATTCTTTTGAACATATATAGCATAATTTACAATTTATATGTATGTATTATATAAAAGCGAAAGTTTATTTGTGTGTTTGGTCCGAATGGACTCCTACACCGTTCAACCAATCATCCTGAAAGTTTTACCACATATTATTGAAATTACACGGAGAACACCTTTTTTAAGTTAAGAAGTTACGATTTTAAGGTGGCGGACTGTCAAACTTTAAAGTTTATGCGATGTTGACCAAACTTAGTACTTGGGGGTTTTCGAGTTCACTGATTTTAACCCGACTGTCAGGATTTACAAATTCAAAACGGACTGTCAAATTTTGAAGTTTATATGATTTCTACCAAACTTGGTAATTGGGGGTTTTCGGGGTCGCTGATTTCAACTCGACTGTTAGAATTTACGAATTCAAGGTAGCTTTTCATTTTTTCACCAATTGTAAAACCGAAAATAAATTTTATACACAGAGATACAATAAATATTTATAAAATTAATTTCTACTTATTCAAAAAATTAATCAATCAAATAAAAGTAAACATTTTTTAATTTTCGAGGCGTAGCAACGCACGCCGGATAGTCGTTAGTAATCAATAATAAAAAATCTACTATTTTTTAAAATTATTTAGATATGTACAATGTACATATGTAGTTACGCCCTTAATTTCATGTAGATATCTTTAAATAGTATAACAAATCAAAATAAATTCGAAATCTGGAACTACAGGAGTTTAAAATTTATGGTCGCCATCTTGAATCCACCATTTTGTAATCCTATTAAATTGAAATATTAAGTATTTACCTTTTTGGTGAAAAATGCAAGATATCAAAGGAGATATTTTAGGCGTTAGCAACAAAACAGAAAACAAACAGATATAAATTGTTTCTTTAAAATTTCTCTCTCTCTTTGCAGATAGTCGACGGGAATGCGAAGACCGACGTTTCGAATCGTCGGGAGCCGGGAATGTTCTGCGGAGAAGCGGAACAACCGCAGACCTTCATTAGTGAAACGAGTTACGTCAAAGTAGTTTTCCACACTGACAACTTCACGGATCAGGTAACAAACGCCCCCGCAGCCCACCTCCCGTCCGCCCGAATCTCCAGTAAACGACGGCACTAAACGTAATTGAACGCATTACACATCTACCGACATCAAAGCGTTCCCTTTACCTTGCAAATTTCGTTTATTTAACTGCGCCGGGGGTTCGCGCGGGCTGGGGACAACGCGGGCTCTTTCAATAAACCCCAAAAGATAGTTTCGGCGCTAATAAATGGAATTTAAATGTATATTCCATTAGCCCTCGCCATGTTAGCCCTAGATCCGGGGAGGGGACGGGACCTAGGGTCAGGAGTAATGAGTACCTGAGTAACAACACTTTGGTCGGACGTCGTCTGAGATGAAACCGAACTGAAGTCGAAATGTTCTTGTTTTAACGTCTGCAAAATTTCTAATTACTCAGGGACATGGGGCTGTCTGGTTTTTCGCAGCAAATAACTTCAAAGCGTTTGCATTCGGGAGTAATTGCGAACTTCTTTGAGGACACACAAAACCCCCTTTCCCTTTTCTGAGAAGTTGTGGGTTAATGTTCTGGTCGATGCCACTTTATGCCCTCAAACTCCCCATTTGAAGGGCTCAAATACATCAAAAGGGACTTCCGTCCGAGGCGGTGAAATTGCAGGGTTAATGATTTCGTACGATAGTAGACTGCTTGTAGTTGGGAGGAAAGTTTCGTAATAACGAAAAGGTAAAGGGTATTAAACCTACTGCTCTGCGTTTCTTCCTAATGGGGAATTATGTCGCAGTAATTGCTCATCACTATTCACACTACTTAAATTGAAACTTTTACAAAGCTGTTAAAAGGGGTTTCAATATCAAATGTTTTAGTTTCGATGTTTTAGGAATTTTTAAATATAGAGTGAAGTATTAAAAAAGTTGTTCTATCTTTCTACTAATAGCTTTTTTGACATCATTTTGATATTTTTGATACACTAATTAAGCTATCATCAAATGCAGCACTATTTTTCTTTAATTTGTACATTCTTTTCAAAAAAAATCTAATTTTTAAAATTACTTAAAAATATGCTACATACTACACTTAACGAAAGTATTAAATTTAGCAAAAATGAATTTACGATAAAATAACACTGGGCTACAAAGGAGGGGTAAATTTTTTTTATATAGAGCGTATACAAGAAGCACTTTCTTTTTTATTTTATTTTAATGTTATTATGTTACTACACAATATATTAAAAAATCACTACTACTACAACTACATATAAAAAAAGTTGAAATGTTATTGAAAATTTGTCATTTCGAACAAAAATCGCAGTTAGACCAAAGTTTGGCATCGTACAAATAATATTAATTGTAGTTTTTTTCTCTTATTCTCATATTTTCTTATCAGGCACCCAGTCTACTTTCAGGATATATAAAGAAAACATCAAATCGTAGGAAAAAGTTTTTTTCCTTATTCTGGAGCCAAAAATAAAAATAATGGAATGACGTGGAATTTCGAAAAATATCTCCAAAAACAAGTTCAATTTTTAACTGCAGTTATAAAATATCAGTTATTTGATAGTTAATCAAAATTTGTTCAGGAGATATGTACATTTTTCATTTATTTCATAGGGCCTAAGCAAAGGTTCATGAAAAACTCATTCTGCAAGCAAATTTTAAGAAAGTTTATACATAACTGATTTTATATAGATAGCTAAGGATCTAATCTTTTATTAAAGGTATGTTTCACAATCGTGCGATAACCCGTTAATTTTGAAAACGTTTTCAAATATGTTTAGTATATGACTTTCATCACTTTTCAATCCAATGTTTCTCGAAAACGTGATGTGCTGGAAAAATTTCGCTTTCAGATATAGGTTCAGCATATTGAAACCTTCATATCCATGATATTTTTATTTGAAATCGAAAAACCTTTAAAAATTTCTTTTAACATGTGAATAATCCCTTTAAAATGTGAATAACTATTCAATAAATGTAAGGAAAAGTTTGCAAGTGATCTTATCCCGCAAGAAATTGAATAGCAAAATTGAAAAATTGAAAAAAATTTTTCACTATAAATGTTTTACAACCTTTAAAAAATATTTGCAAGTTTTGCAATAGGTTTTTTTCCAAGTGAAATTTTATACCAATGATTGATAAATTATTTAGTAGCATTTACACTTCAAAAAATTTGAACCCACACAGTAAACATTCGGGTGAAAACCCCTGGTTTATGATTTTGTTTCCACTAAACTCAAAAGTTCGGCAGCTGTATGCGTTAAGCCATTTCAAAATGACAGTAGTTGTTATTAGTTTTGGTCCAATTGATCTACCACGAACCTGACTCGTCATTTTTGACCTATTCGTGAATCCCTTTGAATCGAACCGAAAAGAGTTTATAAAATCCCTTTTTACATAAAATTTCTTGAAATGAATTTAAAAAGTTCTGAATTGAAAAATAGATTTTAAAAAACAAGCTTTTATCGTATTCAACTTTGTTGAACCCGTTCATTTGATACCCATATCATGGAAGTGCACAAAAAAAAAAAATAGTCCGCTTGTATGTAAAATTTCATCACAATCGGTTGAGGATAACTGCTTTAAAATTCAGTTGCAAGATTTGACCCGAACATACATACAAACATTGCAAGTTAAATAAAAGCTTGTAAAAAAAATAGGAACTCTATTAACAAATTTCAATTCAAAAAGTGCTTTTGTAAACTCTTTTCGTTTCGATTTGAACGGATTCAAGAATTTGGCCCATGACAGCGTAGCTCGATATTGTAGGGAAATGAGTTAATATTTAAGAACTAGCTGAGTAACCCGGTTTCACCCGATGTATCAAAAATAATACTGAGATAAATACTTCTAAAATATTACTGTTACGAAAATCTGTGCCATAGATCCGTCCAAAACTCATTATGCTACTGTGGTCCATATCAGAAAGGCTCATAATATATTATGAACATTTCCATTATTAACTTTTAAATAAATAAATGAAGGTATTAATTTTTTTTTTATTATTTCATCGTTGCTTCATTGGATAACATTGAAGCTGCAAAATTTATGTTGATTGCTTATTTGTTATAGAAATTATCTCCGCCTAAACATTTCATTATACATGTAAATGTTCAATAAATTTTTGAGTATTAAATGAACCATTCTAATTTATTCATCACATTACTTTGAATCGTGGACAATTTGGTCGCCATATTGTGTACACTATCTTGATTTTTAAATTTTGAAAACGGATTCGCAATCAACATCTCCAAAAATTCCAAACATAAATATTCATGGCAATCCATTGAAATTTACAATTAGGTATTGGTCGCCGTCTAGAGTCCGTCATTTTGAAATCCGGGAATAAAAAGTAGCCTATATGTTAGGCCGGAATATTTAGTATCTTCACTCAAAAAATGAAAATAATAGATCACAATATTTTCTATAAAAAAATTAATCCTCCATTTGATTTAAAAATTAGTTAACGTGCTATTTCAAATTTAATATGCAGCTAAATATTTCTGTGTAAAATTACAAATTTTTAATAATAAATAAAAGAAAATTATGAAACATCGATCATAAAGACTTCATTTATTTAAAACCAATTTTGAACAGAAGTTATTTTGTTAACATTTTAATTTTAGTACCAAGAGATTAAAAACGGTTTCTTCTTAAGTTCTACCCCTCTAATTTTAGTGCAGACTTTAATAATTTAAAGTTTCAAATTATTTTTGAAATGTTCAGGTAGTTATCTACATCACCATAACATTTAATGGATTTTAAACATTACCAGTGCCCATAATCCTGAGCTGACCCATTATAAAATTCAAAATTCGTATAAGCATATAACTTCGACTGAAAAGGCGCATAAACCTCCACAAATCTGCTCTGGCAAATTTTAATAGCTCAAAACTTGAGTTCATAAAATTTCTCCCGTACAAATCCACCTTATTCGCAAGAGTAATATATAAATTCCTTTTTTTTTTGTTATTCTGCAAAGTTATGCATATTCCACAGCCAATTTTGCTGGACTGGTGCAAAATCCATTTGGTTAAAAGATGTTGCGCCCTACTAAATCATGTCACATAAATCGTTCCAGTCCGGAACAAGTTAGCAACTAGATTTTCGGAAGAGGGAAAACTTTATTCTGTATATAGTACACTATACCCTAGAAAGGAAAAAAAAAGAAAAGTATGGCGATGAAGAAGTAATTCGTCCGTTTGCCGACTAAGCAAAGAAAAGGTGTCCCCTTTTAGCTTTGTATAATGCTCGCCTGGGGGATGGGTTCCGGTGGTACATTTTTGCTCAGAATTTCATCGTATATCACTTTTTCGATAGCCGAAAGGGAAGTGAGAAGGGCAAAAATGAATATAAAGAAAGAATATAATATAAAAAAAGTGGAACAAATTGTCTCCAATAAATTTCTGATCTCAAATTTTTCTTTTTCAGACATATTTCGCTTTTGACTCGAGGGCCGAACAACAAATGGAAGTGTACATGAGGTATGGACAGCATCCAGAATTGTATCCGAATCGGCGTGGCGAAGTCGTTCAAGGGTAGGTCGTTAAAAAAAAAATGCATCCCCGATAACCAGGAACCTACCTATATATGCCCTATTTTCCTATTTTTGATTTTCGATTTTTAAAATAAAGTGCCAGGAGAAAGTTAGCCTTCTCCTGAGGGAGCATTCCTGATAGTTCTGATCCATAAATTCCCGCCATGACTATCTCATTATCAAGTTACCTCGTTTCTGGCATTTCGAGTTACATAACCTCACAAAAAAAAAATAACAATGTCTGATTCCAGGTCATATTGTGAGCGAGAGTTTCGGGACTGCCGTCTGCAAACTTGCTACGTGCAATCACCCGCCTTCCCAGGGCTCTATCCTCGGGCCTTAAGCTGCCGATATAAACTTCACACCCGGCAACCGTACATCAAACTTTATCTTCAGAATGAGCAGTTTGCAGTTGATGGTCAGCGGTAAGTACATTTTCTCTTCGATATTATATAACTATATATAAAATTTCACCTCCCATGGGAGCCATTTCCCAAGCCTAATGCGGGAAAAAAAACAACCACCACCAAACCGTATGGAATAGTTTTGTCCTCCTGTTCGAGAATAAATCAAATTTCAACAACTTTTTGGCATCGTTCTGAAAGTTTGCTCTGATACTTTTTCTGAGCAGAACGCGGCTAAATAAAAAAGTAAACAGAATGATGTTGGACGGCTCCATGTTTCGCTAATTTATTGCAGAATGACCAATGCTCGAGAAATTCTAGGTTTTTTTTTTTATATTGATTCAGTTTACTACTTTCGCCAAGACGCTTCCCCAAAAACTTTATCCGCTTAACCCCTATTTTATGGACTTTGCCGTATATATTTAACCCGATTCTGGTAAGTGGATTGAAAATGACCATCCGATGAAAATTCATGAGTTTGGACGGATAGTATAGTAAAAGAAGGAGGTTTAGGGGGGGTTGGAGGCGGTACGGATGTCCAAAAATACAACTCTTGTCTCCATTGTCACCAAGTACAGCCCTACATCCTCCACACCGCCCTCTATAGGACTGCAGAATTTCCCGAATTTTCTAGGGGATTGTGCACGTCCTTTTTATGGCAGTTCGTACATCTTTTTATATATACACGAGTACAGCCGTAAAAGTATTTTTCGAAGATATTCCCATCTTCAGGACTAAAGCCCTTGATAGTGGACGCGCTTTTGGTCCTTCGTATGGAAATGTCTAGTCCTGCTGTTTTTCCCATGAAAAACAATTGAAAGGGACAAATTAGCTGTCATTTCCATGGCTTCCGCTTCCCACTATTCTAGACTTTACATCCTGGTCCACCACCAGGTTGGTCTAGTAATGGAAAAATCCTGACACTGTCAAAATCGACAAAAAAAAGGAAAAGCTTAAAAATGCCGCCAATCGAGGTGACATGACTAGAATTATATACACCTTCCCCTCGCCTCCCTTACATTTGGTCGATGCGTTATCGTTCCCCAGTTCCCATCAACTTGTCACTCTATACTCTGGACGAAATCGACTGGAAAAGATATTTTGAATCGATTCGATCAGTCCCCTCTTGTCCTCCTTTTTCCCAGCATGCAGTTTTCTGTCAAATGGTGAGGAAAATTGACCGTGTCGCACGTAAAAGGAATTCTGAATATGAAGATTAAATGAAATTTTTATGAATACCATATCCCACTCATGGCACCAATTTTTTTTAGATGCAAGCTTTATATCCACTCCTTCTGCACACGAAAACTACTCTGCGAAGTTCTTCTACTTCCCGCCCTCCCGCACTCTAGTCCTGTTCCCTGAGATTCCTGACGACAACGACGAACTGACGTCGTTATGGGGAGTTTCAAAATTGAGTTTGAGACAGGATAATTGAAACAGTCCATGCAGGCGGGGGTTGTAATTCAAAGGAAGGTCACAAGGTCGCTGCAACTTCTGCTGAAAAAGGTTTTGCAATTGATTGGAAAAAAAGGAACTGCAGAAGGATTATTATGAAGATGTTCGGGGACCTTCAGCACAAAATTATCTGGGGGAGATTCTTTGTTGCATGCTATCTTTAGTCTTTTGTTGCCATCTTCAGTTTGTCTTGGCTGAAACTTCATTGTTCGGACAAACTAATAACTCTTTTTTTCTCCATTGTGCAAGGTGTCTCCTGAAAATGCAACCTTTTTAAATTCAGTTTCCTTTTGATGTTCACGCATCTTATAAACTTGTTGTAAACTTATCATAGAAGAAGTATTACTCCATAAAACTTTACTTTAAACATTATTAAGGGTTTTATTTTTTAGCATAATTTGTATTGCTGGACTCTAAGGAAAAAATATATCAAGTTTTAAAAAATTGTATTAATAACAAACAGGCAGACATAGAAGCATCACCATAAACGTTTTTTTTTATGTTAGTATAAAACTATTAAATTTAAGGAAAATAAAATTCAGTTTCCCAATTTCGAAAATGACTGTATCTGTATCTACAGTGGGTGGTGGTAGGTAAACATTGTTGATACATTAAGTCATTAAGACATTAGAATGGTAAATATTTGGCGGGAGTTGGATGCCGATTTCGAAAGGTAAAAATAAAATAGCGAATAGTTTACGAATAAAGTTATTCGCGAATATATTAGCTGTGTTCCATTGGGCTGTGTAA
Organism: Machimus rusticus; assembly: GCA_951509405.1. Taxonomy (NCBI): domain Eukaryota; kingdom Metazoa; phylum Arthropoda; class Insecta; order Diptera; family Asilidae; genus Machimus; species Machimus rusticus. The sequence continues at coordinate 9,524,223 of OX608049.1, forward strand.
AATACTCCCAAGTACTTCTGGCTACGCTGAACTACTCTAGCTCTAGTTGGCGAGCAGAAGTTCTGAGTAGTTTCGCCACATTTTCCCGCCAGGTGGATGGTGGTTTTTGTACTAGGTTTGCATGGAAATGAAAGCTTTTCCTCATTATTGCTTCAAGCTTTATCTATTCTGGAGTTATCACAAGGATTCAAATAATAAAATTTAAGTAGTTTAGGCAGCAAAACATATTTATATATAAATATTTCCATTTTAATAAATAAGGCACAATCAGAGCAACTAATATAATACGATGAAATGTCAAAATTTGAATTTATATTTTACTCCTGACGATCAAAGTAGCGTTCCATAGAGAAAGTACTCGGGAGTACTTTACACAGCCCAATGGAACACAGCTATTATTCGATTTATACATACATATGTATATGTATTCGAATAATTATGTAGATAACATTTTATTCGAATAATCCCCAAATGTAATCCAAAATATATTTTTTTCTTTCATCATGAATTTCAAAATTTGCAAACTACTTTTAATATGTACGTACACATATATGTAAAATTTATGTATGTATGTACATTGTACATACATATATTTAAAATCTTGTGAACTTATAAGAGATTATATCAAAAATTATTTTATTTTAAAGTCACCGACAACAACCCTTGCGTAAATTAAACAAAAATTAAAACTGTATAAAATAAAAATTATTTGTGTCCACTGCAGTGTGTTCAGCGACTGCTTGTTCATGCAATTTATTTTTCACTCCATAAACGCGTTTTTTTTTGAATATGAAAGATGAAAAACCATTGCATTCTGAATAAAATAATGAGTTCGTTGAAAATTTTCCCTTAAATCTGATTAAAACACTATAAATACGTTTTCGTACCGAACAATTTTTCTTAAAATAAAAGTTTAAAATTGCCGCAAGCCCACCTGCCACGCACTCCTTCTTTCCCCGAATGGATTTTGCTTGATTTCGATGGAAAATCAATAACAATTATAAATTGCATTTAAGTTGACTGAAATGGACAACAAAATTAATTTTATGCATCATGGGGATGACGACAGTAACGATGATGCGAACATTCATCAAAATACATCTGCTACTATTTAAGGGATGCGAATGCAGCTGAATTGGATGAAGTTAATTGCAGAGTCGTTCGAATTACATTTCGCTGAGGGAGTAATGAGATATTAATGTCAGGCCGTATGTGAACCACCCCCGGAGGGCTCAATAAGTTGTGATTTATGAGTTGGATACAAAATTAATTAACTTTGTACTTTATGGGGCCTGAAATCAAAAATTTTTTGAAATAAAGTTCAGATTACATATAAAATTACGTTAATTACAAATTTAATAAGGCCTTTAAGCGAAGAGGGCGTTGTGATTGAGAATTTATGAACTATTTAAAAACCATTACGAAAATTTATACAAGGGGTTTTTGAAGTTCCTGCTTATGAATTGATAAAGACACAAATAATTTTCAGTTTGTCATATTGGGCATACATTTCGAAAATCTAACATTGACTTTATAATCAGCACCTTCAAAAACCCTCCAGCATTAAATTTTAAGCACCTTCAAATCAAAAACGTAAACTAGATACCTATCAATTTTTAAATTTCATTCCCTGATTCCGATATAATGGGAAGGGTGAAATAAGCTAAATTCCATGCGAAATTTGATTCCGAGAATTCCCGGGTCAGAAACCCTTATTGCTACATTGCTCCCATATTCGCCCTCATTCCCACAATTCGACAATTTTGTTCATTCGTAAAATATTTCGCAAATAGATATTTGTTTCGTTAATTCAGAGAGCCATCCACAGTAAAAGTTCAATGACCTCGAGTCCTGTTTATCAAAATGCACCACCGTGGAGTTAATATTTGCAAATTATATGGTGAAAAAAGAAAAATTCGGTATCTTTTCATGTTGTATGAAAAACGTATCTACTTCGAACAGTCCCATCGTTGGGTATGTATGTACTTCAAAATTCGAGTATTTTGCCAGACGATGGTGAAAATGAATTTTAAAAGCCCTCTCCGACACCGAGAACTTCCAACGAAATTTATAGCATACGATTCGGACCATTTGTAATTTGCCAGGAATTTAAAAACATGACCGTATTATACGGACCTATGTTGGAATTTAAGACTGGTACGTACCTGAAAAAGTAAAAAATGCAATTCCCGGAGAGATTAAAAAAATATAGGCTATATCTAGAGTATAGTGCATTTATTAAGCTCCAGACAAATGAATCGCCCGGTGGAGCTGCTCCCGTGTTCCCAGTTTGACTACAGGACCCTTTTCAATCCCTTTCCAGGTGCGAAAACATCATGACTTGCCCGATGCGACCCATCGGATCCGGGAACGAGCACTGTCCCTACGACTGGCTGGCGGTGTACGACGGAAGGGACGAGCACTCCCCGCTCATTGGGAAATTTTGCGGCCTTGGGAAATTCCCTTTCAGCATAATTGGTAAGCATATTTTTTTTTCCTAGTCTCCTAAATAAATTTACTAGGCGAAAATATCATTTTTCTTATTAAGTGCTAAGGTTAATTCGTACGAAAAAAGGCATGTTTTTGTGAAATTTTGTGACGACACAGTTAAAATCTCTTTGTTAAAACTAATACATAGTACATTAAAGTATGACATTTGAAGAATATTGTATAAAATTTTCACGAAGAAATATTAAAAAACACGGCAATGACAGCAATTATTCGGACGTGTCTCGGAAAATAGTAGAATTGCGGTGCGCCTCATAACTGGGTGCTGGATCATCCGAAATCAAAAAAATCAAAGTTCATTCGTTAGATAATAGTTTTCCCCAGGTAACGCTGGGGGGGTTTTCGAAATTTTAATTTTTCATTTTTTTGGAACACTTTGAAGGGAAAAACGCTATTTTTTGCGAAAAAAATCGGCTAATTTGTTATTGTAAAATAAAAATTATTAACAAATTTGAAAAAAACTCTGCAGCGTTTGTTATGTACAGAAATAGTGTTCAAAATTTCGGTGCAGTAGTTTTGAAGTTATGAGGGGCACCGACTTTGAAAACGTGAGTTGTGGGGAAAACGCTTTAAAGTTTTGAACACTAATGCCCGATTTCACAGTGTAAACTTAAGTTCTGATCGTCACTTAAGTTCCCATTTAGTCATTTTTCGGTTTCACAGTGCGAACTTAAGGGGGGGGGGGGGGGGGGGGGGGATAAGGTTTGTTCGATAAGAGAAAAAGGGTGTTTTCAAGAATTTTTTTATAACATATTGTTATTATAGATTTATTTTGAAAATTAGCATGTCATAATATAACATTTGAACAAAATTAAAAAAAATGTTTGACACAAATATATAAAAAAATAACGGATTTATTGCAGTTCTCCGCTGGTGCCTCGAAAACATCGCGGTGACCGCGTTTCCTCAGTACTGGATTATCCGAAATCAAAAAAACAAATTGTTTTGATTAGTTAATTAGTTTCTCTATCAACTGACGTCGAGTTTTTTTGAATTTTTCAATTAGTATCAATCTTACAATAACAAATAGGTCGATTTTATTGTCAAAAAATCAAAATTTCAACTTTTAAATGTTGCAAAAAATTTAAAAATTGATGAAATAAAAAAAAACTCGACGTCAGTTGATAGAGAAACTAATTATCTAATCAAAACAATTTGTTTTTTTGATTTCAAATAATCCAATACTGAGGAATCGCGGTCACCGCAAAATAAAATTTTTTCGAAGCACCAGCGGAGAACTGCAATAAATCCGTTATTTTTTTTATATTTTGGTCCCAAAATTTTTTTAAATTTTCTTCAAATGTTGTATTATAACATGCTAATTTTCAAAATAAATAAATAATAACAATTTGTCATAAAAAAATTCTTGAAAAAAAACCTTTTTTTTAACAAACAAACCTTACCCCCCCCCCCCCCCCCCCCCCCCCCCCCTTAAGTGTACATTACGACTTAAGTGGTCGCTATACTTAAGTCGCCAAAATTGGCCACTTAAGTCTCGCTTAGAGAAATTTGTTGACATTTCGTGTGGAAAATTCAACAATTAAACAAGTTGTTTTTAAAAATTGGTACATAATTTTATTTTAAAAATTAATACTAATACGGAAGATTTAATTGATTGAAGTGATGAACAATGTTATGAAGTCATTGTTCGACTTACACCCATCAAAAGATTCCATACCTTAAAATATATTGATTCTAAAACTCCTAAAATTTTCATAAATTCATTTTAGTTACCTTTGACTTTAATTAATAACGTCAAAATAATTCGTTTTTCATGAGAGGGACTCTCCTGAAACCAACACAGTGTCCTACATAAATGAGTAAAACACTCAAGTTCTCACTTAGCTAAACGTGAAATAAAATAGGACTGTGAAACCGAAAATACTTAAGTCGTCATTTAAGTTTCGCCGTGCGCTTAGCTAAGAGAGAACTTAAGTGTGCACTGTGAAATCGGGCATAAAAAATCTGGTATAAAACGTTCATAAGCAAGGTATAGAAATACTCGTAACTTCGTCAATTTTGTTTCAATCGACTTGAAATTTTACACAATATTCTTAAGATATTATGCACTCAATAAAAAAAAATTAAAAAAAACCCAAAAATTAAATTTAAATACCTTAGCCCCCCCTTAATAAGGGCGGTAAGCCCCGAAATTTAACCTTGATTTTTTCTTATATACTTATGTATATACTTTCAACTAAAAATTGAAGATAGAAATACAGAAATGCGGTTGAATTTCAAGTTTGTACTATCGTACATTAAAATTAAATAACAATAATTTTACAACAGTTTATAAAACTCAAAGACTCAAACATTTTACAATTCCTAGGCGACATATTGCATTGGTAATAAATTTTCTTGATTTGATTGATCAGCTTAAGGTTTTAGATCACACTAACTAAAGGAAGAAAAGTCGGGCAAACTTTGTAATTGTTTTTTAGTGAATCTACTTATAAAATATATCGAAATTTGGTAAAATGGTTTTTATTGTATAACTCTTAAACAATGTTTGTGAGAGCTCTTAAAAACTATATGACGGCTTCCCAGCATTTACCTAGTGACGCCAAAGTTGTTTTCAATACTCCTTTGCCGGACCAAAAACTCCTGACATTTTGAAGATACTCGTAGAATCATGAACACAAAAAATTTCGATTTAGCTAGAGAAGTACGTAGGAATTTTTTTTCTATACTGATGCTTTTGAGAAAACAACTTTCAAAAATCGAAAACAAATCACCAGAAATTTATAAATAATAATTAAACTATGCAATATAAAAAAAAATCTTACGTACTTCTACGACGAAAGTAGGTAGTTTTGAATGTATACAATTAAAATTTCAAGTGAATCAATTAAGATTTGACCGCAAAATCGATCCAGCCGACTTTAAGAATAGTGTTTCGAGCAAAACGCGTTTAAAGTTTTAGATCGCAATGCTAATGGCCAGATGTGACTTGACTTATATGCCTTAAAAAATATATTTCAAATGTCCTCCGACTTATAACACGTAATTTACCTTATTTTTAAAGGCCTAAGGAATAATTTTAGGAAAAACCATTTTCGAGTTTTTCAAAATTCTATGAGTATTACACAAACACGGAAATATGACAAATTAATAAAAGACGTCAACAATTGAAAAAGTCGTATAACCAAAATTTTATTATAATAGGGAAATTGGAACAAAAGACGTAAATGTAAACATAATATGTATTGCCAAAAGTACGCAAAGCTTTACGTTTACGTCATTTCAGTTTGCATCTGGAATAACATATTTGGTTTGTTTTAGTTTGCGATTGCGCGCACTGTGACAAGATGTAAATTTAACGTCAATTTCAGAGAACGTACATTAAGTTAGCAAAGAAAGTCTATACGTAAATTCCAACGTGATTTTATTTGTTTTGAAAGCCTGTTTCTGGTTTCATACGTTTGCTATTCAATATATCTGTACGTAAAATATGCTATGTAAACGTTATTCAAAGACGTATTAAACATACGTGCGTGTAGTTTGACGTTCTATTCTACGTAGCTTTCCTTATAGGTACGTACGTTTGATAACTCAATACCTTTACGTTCATCGATATGTCGCTGCGCAATCTACTTAATGACTAAATTTATGTCTTAATAAATAATTTGAATTATCAAATTACGAAATAATGTTAAAAAACTTAAACTCACACGGGCTAAAAATAATAATTATTAATTACATATTGAAGAATTTATTTTCGTAATGAACAATTTTTTAAGACTATTGTATCCCCGAAACTAAAATCTTTCAATGTTAATTGGATCAATTGTATTAAAATAATTGTGGTTATAGTTTTGGAAAATGCTGTTAATAAAAAACGTATTTTCGTGTTTCAATCTTCCTCAAATAATATCTTATTATTTTATCGATTCTTTTTGGTATATATGTATGCACATATGTGTATAAAATATCGATATTATGAACTCTTTCATCAGATACTTTTTATCGCTCACAAGTAAAGTATCGATACTTCTTACTTAATATCCTGAAGTAATTTAAGCTCTTCGTGCCCTCAGCCAAATATGTGTACCTTGGAATTAAAATTATGTTAAATGAAAAAAAAATATTTTAAAAAATATATACATATTTTAAAAAATTATTTTATATATTTTAAAAAATTTGTCCCTGATAGTTATATTCGAGTTAAAATATATAGGCTGTGTGCCAAACCAGACTTTTCTTTTCAAAAGTTCGTTCAAAATGTACTAGATTAATTTGCCTGTGCCAAACAAGGAGAGTCTTTTCAAGTGACTTTTGTATCGACGTATAAGCACACTTTGATATTAATTAGCATATTTGATATTAAATCGGAAAATGGACGAAGAAGGTATCGAAGTTATAATTTTATTTCTTCAAATACTAATAAACTATGTATTAAATACATAAAGGGGAAGAGGGAAAACTAAAAATTGCATGCAAAATAGGATAATCAATATGCGATATGCTCATAGCCTTCTATAAGGAAAAGTACTGATTTATTATTTGAAAAGTCTACTCGCCAGCATACTTTTCGTTGAAAAGTCGACTTTTGAAAAGAAAAGTCTGGTTTGGCACACAGCCATAGGCTCAAAACGAGGCCGTAACAAGCCCGGAATTGAAGAAGCACCCGATATACGCTTGAATCGGGCCCACAGCATTTTCAAAAGAACTAAGATCACAGCCCGCAACACGCCTGTTGAAATAAAAATAAAAATTTAAGGGGGTATTAAATTAAAAAATTATACTTTTTTTTCCATATTTTTAATATTAAATATGGTTTTGAGAATATCTCCCCAAAAATCTCATATTCGACATTTGTAAAAGGTTTCTCCATAAAACAACGTAGGATTTGTTTCCGATTAAACTTATTTCAAAAAGCATTTTTGTTTTTCAATGATTTATAGTTAATAGCTCGTTAATCTGAATTCATAAAACCATTCGAATAAATCCGTGTGCGAAAATTCACCATATTCGAATGATTTCATGTTGATTCCTGAAATCCGTGAACGATTGTATTTGTAAAAAATCAGCCCATATTTCGAATGAACGAAAAGAATTATTGATTTCATTTATATGAAAAGAATTCAAAATTAAGAAGTGGAAAATTTGTCATATCCAATCATTTTTCAACAAGTATTAAGTTACAATTGTTCAAAAAATTATAATTAGAAAGCTTTGTATATACGTAGGTACTACTAATATTTTCACTACATTCGTATGTGATGAAAATATATCTAAACAAATTCGATTAAATTCAGGAATATACGCGAACAAATAATCATTTGAAAAAGAGCGGACGACAATTTTCGTGCACTAATTAATTCGAATGGTTTCAGGAATAGGCGCCCTGGATTTTGTTATTCTGGGCTTGTTGCGGCTGTGTTTTGTAACAATTCGGGGTCAGTTGCAGGCGTAGTTTATAAAAATTTGGGCCTGTTGCAGCGTGTTTCAGGCCTGTTGCATGTAGTTTTCGGGCCTACTCTGGGTGTATTTTAGAAATCGTGGGTTCGCGGTGCCTGTTGCAGATTTCAAAAATGGAAAATATTTTGATGGACATCGGGCGCCTTAGATTGTCTTACTCGGAATTTAAACATATCTTTATTATTATATAAGAAACACTTTCCATAATCATAAACCATAATCAAAGGTGAGGGTTTTAATAAAAGTCGTCACGGCGAATAACAAAAATTCTCGATTCAGAGAATGCAACGGCGGCAATAGTCGATGATGCCTTTTTGGTGGCCATAATTACGAAACATGCCGGCACACATTTGCCGAATTTCACTGATTAAAATTCCATTAACAGGTACCTCCCAGTACATGTACGTGGAGTTCGTCTCGTCCCCCGCCGGGCCCCTGCTCAACACCGGATTTCATTTTAACGTTGGCAACTGGCCAGGTCATGTCGAAACGGCCGGAATTAAGCACGGAATTTGCGACTGGTTGCTCAGCTCGGATGCCCTAAAGGACACCAGTGCATCGGAAGGGATATTTTTAAGTATAGCTCACTGGTACCCACCGAACACTTCTTGTAGTTACCACATCCAGGGGCGAATCGGGGAGATTGTCCGCCTCTACTTCCCAAGGTAAAACAAAACTAGTATAGTATTAATAATAGTAGTAATAAAACGTTTTCCACATTAAAAAAATCCCGATAAAAATGCATGCCAAATTTGAAAATGTAAAATTTTACATGGAATTATTTATCTGTGGATGTTTTGCATTGAGAACTTTTTATGGAAATTTTTATGAGCTCTTTTCAGGTTGATTCCGATTTTTTTTTTTCTGTTCCGGATTGTGTACGGATTTTATGAATAATTCAATACAAAATCTCACATGCACACCGCACTCCGGCGAAATGGTTCATAAACTTGGTATTTGTGTGGAGTTACAATGGATTTATTAAATTCCGATAAAATTCTTTGAACACTGCGATTTCGTGCATTTCCTTAAATTTCTCAAATTTTTCATCCCAACATTTCTGAACAATTGAAATTTTTATTTATGAAGTACCTTGCCCCATGATAAATACGAGAAATTACGTTTGAAAGCAAGTTTTAGGAAAAGAATAAAATTTTAGCGAACATTTATTGGAAACGTGCTTCGGCGGATATTTTTTTATAAAAAAAAAATAGGAATTTATTAGCACTAGCAAATGAAGATATTCATTTTTCAGATTTATATTCTTTTTTATTTAGTTTTACTTAAAAATAGATATATTTTTGGGAATTAACTATTATAAATATAATAAAAACCAATTAAAATTTTACTATTATTTATATTATTTATAGAATTTAGTTTTGTTGCGAAACATAATAAAAGTTATCAATTGACATATGTTTCTTTAGTTAGTAGGTAGTTCTTTAGTTATTTATCGGAAAACTCTTAATTGCCAGGTCAGGAATAAAAGTTATCAGATGTCTTTACTTTTTGAGGGTCAACATTAAAAGGTATTAGATGATTTTATTTTTTTAATCAAAACTAGAAGTTATCAAGTGATTTGAAATTTTTGACATCGAGAATAAAAGTTATCAACTGATTTTTATTTATTTAGATTAGGAATAAAAGTTATGAGATTATTTTTATTTTTTAGATCAGAATTAAAATTTATTGGGTGACTGTTATGTTATAGGTCAAGAATAAAAGTTATCATGAGTACTAATTATTTGAGTTGTCTTCTCGTTATTATAGAAAATTTTCTGTATAACTTTTCAAATAAACCTATCAACGATTCTGAATCATTTTTTTTTTTTGAATATGTATGTTATATTATATTCCCAGGAATTTGTATTAAAAAAAATGCTATTAGCATGAAATTTTAACATATGTTTGTTCTAGAAATCTGACCACTCCTTGTCAATTATTTTCTTGGTATAAAACTTGAATAGTAGCTCTTATAGTCTCTTAATTTATTTAGGTACTTTTAAATTTATACATATTTAAGACACTTTACTTACCTTAATTTAAATATTAAAAAAATAATAAAACTATAAAACATATGAGCCGCTCAGTGCACAAATCGATTAACTCCACCAGTCACATTAAAATTGTAACATTACTGACGATCATTTTTTGGACATTCGTTCTTATTAATTTTATATATTTTACGTTAGATTAAAACTACATCTGTATTTATTTTTTAGTTCTACAATATCTATTTCAATTAATTTTATAAAGGTAATTTTAAAGAAAAAAGTACATTATTTCATCGCATTTCTCAACTTTTATATTTTATATTTTGTTGGTATTATATTAATTTAATACTAGACGAATCCGCATTCTTCTAAGCCAACAAAAAAAGCTGTTAAGTAGGAAAAGCAAGTCTGCAAATTAAACAAATTTAGAAAACTGCTTATAAAGATATTTCGTATTTTCAAACAAATAGCTGCTACAAATCCTGCACACTATACAACGCAAGCTGAAAACCGATTTTAAAATTTAAAAAAGTTAAAAACCACAGCACTGAGCTGAACATTGCGTTAATAAAACCGCCGGTGGGCACGCCACAATAAAACTGCATTGGTTTTTAAGCGTTTTTAATTTTAGCTCGTGAAAGTTTGACGCAATATGGTCCATTGCTAGTGCCCAGCATCCAACCAAAAATCATTTACGTCTGCCCGGAGTTGGAAAAACAAGGCCCCGAGAACCAGCAAAATTTCTCCATTTCTCCGGTTCGTGTTACCTCAAGTAAATTTCTGTTTAACTGCAGCCTTTTTCTGGTGAGTTCATTAACTCCTGGAGTTTTCCCTGCAGCAGGTGCATCGAGGAGAAATGCATTTTCCCACTTCGCAAATAGTTCGGGCATTTTTTAAATTTTCTTCTCAGAGTTACGCGCTCATTAGCCAGAGCTAATTTAATCGAGCGTCGGGTTCTGGCTTGCGTTTTCCACAATTTTTTGATGAAATTCTACCAGAACTCTTTACCATGAGCTGCAGCTTTCAGAGCTCGTGAGTTCAGTCAAGGAAGTTGGAAGTTGGAAAATTCTATTTGTTTTTATTATTTTCTTGTTTTTCTGAAACCCGCGGTAATTTGCAAGTGCATGTTACCTTAAGACATGCTTCCTGACCCGGACTTAAGTAGCTTCGCGTGGGACCTCAGTTGAGAAACTTCGTATGGCCGCTCGAGTTTTTGCACGCACAATTCACGAGTGCTAAATGAATTAGTTTGGAGAAAACCTTCAACTGGGTCTCGTGAGCAACACTAAAACAAGCACTTTCTTAACACTTTCAACACTCATTTGTAGCTCTCTCTGTTTTCTTTTTGAAAATACAATTAGAGAACATTTGTAAAATTGCAAACCAACTAACCTAAATCTCTTTTTTTCTAAAATAATAGTAACCTCATTTTATAATTTTTATATGTATACATATTTATATAATATTCGGTTCTTTAGTAATAATTAGCTGTGTGCCTGGGATAGTTGTCTTGACCAAATAAAATTTGATTTCGAACTCAATATCGACTGATTTCGAACTCAACCTCATAACTCTAAATTTATACACCTTTCTTATAATAACACTTCTATTTAATCTTTAATAAAAATAATTAAAAACAGAGTTTTGAAATAATAATTACCTATCGTTCATTTTAAATTATTTAAATATTGACAGTTACGATGTAGAGTCAGAAAGGAATCCATACTTTCATGGATTTTTTAGATCTATTATATTATTCTAACCGATGGGAATTTGCCAGCTCTTACAATTTTATAAAGTACTATATTTGGAAAATATTCTGTATTAAAAAAGTATATTATTCGCTATTCAATTTTTTTTTTATTTTACAAGTATACTCTCAAAGATACAAAGCTATGTTCAATTTGAAGAATAAAAGGAGCTTCAATGAGGCAGTAGATAAGATATTAAACTAACAGTTTTTAGCCCTAACTCCTTAAAAAACAATTTTGAAGTTTTTGAAAGTTTTGTTTGCGAACAACCATAGGTTAAAGGAGGATGGGCATTTTAGCCCATATGACCAATAACGACAAGCGATATATCATCGGAAAGGTTTTTTCACGTTCTAAAACTTTTACTATGCCGAAAAATCCCAAATTTCTGTGGGAGAAAGTTATTGCTACGTAAAGACAGTCTTGCCAAAATTGCACATTCGCATTAATACATTATTTTTGCCCCGCTTTGTACGTTATCCTCCTACAACTACGACCCTTGGTTTTGTTATCCGAATCTGTTACTTTTTCGACTTCGGCTAGGTTTATAATGGGAAAAGAGCTATATAAAACGAGACTTCTTTTATAAAAATAATAATGTTTTCATTATACGTTTGAATGGGTCTCAAGATAATTAGCAATGGTGTTTAATGTCTTATTATATAAATATACATAAGTAAACAGCCAAATCTCGACATATTCGTGAAAAAAAAGCAGCACATAAATCTTTCTCAAACCTCAGGTTGATCGAACGAGGTCCATTAAGTACGTCACTGGATTGGTTCGTGTCTTTTTACACCACGAGCACAAAGCGGGGCAAAAGTAATGCCATAATGTGAATGTGTAATTTTTGCAAGACTGTTTTAACGTAGCGATAACTTTTTTCCCACAGGGATTTAGAATTTTCCGTCATAGTAAAAGTTGTAGATCGTGAAAAAACCTTTCCAATGATATATCGCTTGTCGTTATTGGTTCCTAGGCCTTTATAGGATTTTTTCTGTTTATTAAAAATTCAAAATTCTACGATATTGTAGGGGATTAATATCAAGTTTGTCGGGCGGCTCGATGAATTAGGGAATAAGTTCACGGCGGGTCAGACAGATTAAAACCACAGGCAGCTACTATTGTGACCTTCTTTATTCACGGCTGACGAGAGACTGACCCAATGCAGTTACATATTTACTAATTCGCTCTGCACTACTACAATATTGCCGTGAAATTTGACTGCGAATAAAAAAAAAGCGAGGTTGGCCAAAGGTGGTAATAGTTATTACAATGAATGTTTTGATATATTGAGCTCCTTGTTTTTTATAAAAAAAACTACACATACACTGTGAAAAATTCTTGTTTTGAAGTTAAAGAAAATCATTTAATCATTTATTAACCTAAACGAAATTGTTTGGTGATTATAAAATATTCTATAATAAGATTTTTAAAGAATTATCATAAGTTTTTTTTTATTAAAATTGTAATAGCATTTATAAAACTAAACTAATGATTTAAATTTCATAAAATGTCGAAGAAAAGTTTTCTAAGCTTTAAAATATAAGTTATAAAATTGAAATAGATTTTCAGTTTACTTAACGAAATGTAAACTTCTTTAAAATAAAAGTTGTTTTCATTTCGTATATGAAACATGTTTCATGTTTCAAATATGTGAACTTTCCATTAATAAATGGAACTTTCATAAGAACTAAGAAAAGACAAAATTTTATTAAAATGGAATAAAATTGAATTAAAACGGTCTGAATTTATACATAGATCTAAACAACTTTTCGTTTTATTCAAATTCATAAAATAATTAATTGTACAGTCAAGAAACTCAGTTATTATTCTGATTAAAAGTGTCATTACTCCTAAACTATATTCATCGCATCAGTTTTATAAAAACAAATTTTTAAACGGCTCTATATCACGACTAATTTTACGAAATAATTTTCTGGGTGTATGCTTTGAATAGTTTTCTTGTTGAAAATTAAATTTTGATCTCGAATTTGTATAAACTTAAAACATATCGAAGTGCCTATTACTAAAAAGATAAATTTTACTCTTTTTCCAGTTTCCGCATTAATCGAATTGAGGCGGCAATCCTAAAATACGACGGGGACTGTGGCGAGTCCCTAACAATTTACGATGCATCGAAACCCGATCCTGCCAGAATTATCAAGACATTCTGTGATACATTTTCGAGGCCTATGGAAAAAGTTGACTTCGTCAGCACGAGTCCATCGCTTTTCGTTCAGTTCGAGAGCAAAACGGGCTCATACAGCGGCAGCTCCCTCTACTACTGGGCGCACTACGATTTTTTTAATAATACTAAATTCGGGGACGCCGTCCCGAACACGCTCTGCGACGAAATCTACTATGCATGGAAGCACCCAGGGGGCAAAATTCGGTCACCTCTGAACACGCTCATTTTCAAGCGTACAGGCGGAACCGATGTCCGGTGCCAGTTCAAATTTGTGACCGACAAGCGACTGTACGCACGTGCCGTCGTCGAGGTGCTGTCGGTTTCATTCAAGGAGCTGCCGTACAACATGAACGCGTGCACCCGATGCCACGAGGAACGTGTCGACAAATTGGTCATTTGGGAGGAGAAGGACAAGGTCCAGAACAATTTGGCGTGCTTCTGTGACAACATACCGCGTGCGGTGCGTGTCATCTCCTCGAGCGATCAAATGAATCTCGAAATGATAGTCCAGGGCCAGCACGCGATAACGAGCTACTTCAAGAACCCGAATCCCCTGTTCGAGGCGAACTACGAATTCGCCCATGGACCACTCTGCGGACCAATCACATACGGCCCCTCGCCGGACGGGGAGTTGGTCTTTCCGTATCGAAAGGCCCTCGGGATGATCCATCAAACGAATGGGGACCACAAGCGGGAGAAATGCATCTGGGAGCTGAAGGTGGCCGCCCAGAGGGACTTGTGGCTCCACCTAGAGAAGGCCCGATTCTCGGAAAGGAGCTGCCGCAGCGGCAAGATTGAAGTCTACTTGGCCGGAAGATTGGAGCCAAGATTTATTGTCTGTCCAGAAAATATTTCATCTGCCCGAGACCTCCCAATTTTGTCTGCAGCCGAACTTGGGGCTCTTGGGGGCGACCAGGAGCCCCTGCCCGTCCTCATCCAATACACTGGTGATGGACAGGCCGGGAAAAATGCATTCCGTCTGGTTTGGACGGAGCTGTTCCACTTGCCAAGAAATCCGGACGGGTCTCTGGCGTCTTCGATGCTCCTGGACAATGATTGCGATTTCAAATGTCCTGGCGATACGTCCGTTTGCATACCGAAGCACCTCGTCTGCAACGGAGTCCTAAATTGTCCGAATGTGACCCAATCCTCGACCGTCGAACAGCTCACTCAGTACGTCGAGGAGAACCTCCAGCGACTGGGGATCATAAATGATAAATCGCACTTAGCCAACGTCATTCTAACTGACGAATCACCTGAGATTTGCATTAAATCGGAGCCCGAGGATCAGCGAAGATTCCTCAAACTCCTTCTAGTGATTGCTGGCCTCAGTCTCGTCCTCGCGATTTTCCTCGCCATCGTCTGTCGGATGTGCAGGAGCAGGCGAGGCTGACCAAAATCCATCGCCTTCTAAATCTTAGACACGTGAATCAGGCTAAATCAGGGGCTATGAACTTACAAAATGAATGTAAAAACGCCGATTCGGTTGGAGTTTTCTGGTCAGATAACTTATTTTTTTATATCTGAGTAATTTTACAGCATAAAAAGTCCAATTCTTACAATACTCTACGCCGAAAATGTCGTAACTTTTGTCTAAATCATGTTTTTTAATTGTGATAGGTACTTCTATAAGTTATTGTAAAACAAAATTGACCTTTTATTTCGAAAATATATTTTAAAAACATTGCTTCTGTGATTCCACGCCTATTTTTTTAAAAGATCGTTGTAGTCACTGGGGTTCTAGAAGATTGGCTCAATATCACGTATATTTTAAATTTAAATTTGTGCTGCCATCTGTTGTTGCCAAGTGACACCACCAAATTTAACAGTCACAAGAGTCGACATAATTTAAGTTATCCTCTGGATATTTATTTGAGCAAACGCTTAGTTTTCTGGGATCCAAAATACCCCATTTGAGTTTTAAATTAAATAATCGAATTAAATTGTTGCTACAAAATTTAAACAAATTTGTGAATAACAAGCGTTTCTTCGACTTAAGTTCTAAAGGACTTCATGTGACTCTTACGTAATTATTAAGAGGTATGACTACAACGGATAAGGTATAAAAATTCACAATTTTGAGTATGAATGAGGAGCTGGGTTTATAAAATTAAATTAAACATAACATCTCATGCTTATGCAATTTTTATATAAAAGACGCTTCAATATAAATCACAACCATGCGATTCAAATCGAATTCACAGATTCGTTCAATATGTCCAAAATTGAGTTTACTTATTAAACTTCCAAATCAACACGACATTTTTTCCATGAATTTGAAAATATTTAACAATTACATTTACTTACAAAAAAAAAATAATTAAAAACATCAAGATCATTAAAATTACTTAAACTCGTTTAAAGGTGAATGCATTAACATTTGTGTAACTTAATTCATCGTAAATTTAATTATTTAATTTTAAAAGCATTAAGGTTAAATTACGTTGTGTTCAATAGCTCAAAAATTAAAAACCATGCTTTGTATTCTTCTGAATGTATTTTCCTCGTTTTGCACTTTAATTGGAAATATTTATGCAACAGGTATATTTATGTATATACTACTTCATGTATTATTACTCAGATATGTATGTTCTCATTAAAAATTGTAAAGTCTGGAAAAATCGACCTCTAAATTAAATTTCCGGAAAAAAAGTATATACATATATGTAATTTTCTGTCTCAACAACGCGTAGTATGTAAATGTATAAAATTCCATCGAATCGAATTCAAAATTGCATTCATTTCGGGAGTATCTTTCCCCCAAAATAAAAAAATAAATCCGTACCTGAGCACGTCTAGTTCATCCCTCTTGAATCGAAAATCCATGACAAAAATTAATGAGAGGATTAATTTTGGTATTTATTTATTTTTACAACACAACCCTCCCCCTCCGCCTCAGTCTACCTGCATAGTGTTCCTCCGTGTACTGCCAGGAAGAGATTTTTAATTAAAAACTCCCCTTGCGTTGGTGATGTTGTTATTAAAATTGTTGAAAATGTTTTGCTAAGAGGAATAAAAAAAAAGTTGTTCAATGGCCTTTTACCCCGACATACGGCGATGAAATAATTTTAAAGTGAAAACATGGTAAAAATTTTATATTTTGTATTTTTACACGTAAACGCACGTAACATACATAGTTATGAAAAAAATAAAATAAATATTAAATTGGATGCACCGGGAATGAAGGGTTCGACGACGATGACGATGACAACGGAGGCGGTAAAGAGCTCAAAACATGCCACAACGAAGCCACGTCCAATTCAAAATTAATTTTTCAAATCGCTCCTCGATTCAATCGTTAATTCACTTTGATTCAACCCCCCGCTTCTCTGCGATGCACGTCCGAAACACATAAAACACATGCGATGCAACATTTCTCCCCCGAGCACCCCGCTTCTGATTATGCAGATATTTTAATTGACATTTAATTAAAAGCGATGGGCCTGTGGCTAGTTGGGGCTTATTTAACCGATGTACGACGCAGCGCGTGGAGGTGTATTTGCCTCAATTAAATTGTCCTTAATAGCAGCTATTATCGGATTTACGCAAAAGTGGTTGCGCATTGTGCCCTCACAATCGACAAGTTAATGCGAGGACTATTATCATTCACGCAGTACGCGCTCACGGCGTAATCCGCAACGGCCCAATTTCTCGTTATCACCCTTTTCCAAATCTGAATTTGTAATTGGGAACTAATTACCTGTCCGAAGATCTTCATCAAAAAACTTATTTTTTTTTTATAATAAAATTATTTATTATATTTTATTGAAGATGGTAAAATTTCGCAATTTACAACTTAAACAAATTCATTCAAATATTAGAATAACCTACTGACTGTATTTGATTAGCTTCTCATAACGACCGCCAAAAAAAGGAATTTATTTTAAGTTTTACTGCGAAAACATTTTTAGCAAGCTAGAATTTTTTGATAGACGTTCATTATAGCTTTATATACATTTATGGACAAATAATAAAGGCACTAAGGTGAAATTATTTAACAGCTTCTTTTTCTTGCAAAAACTCTACTAAACTAATTTCAAACTTACATTATGATAACTACTGAACCGGCACGCGTACGCACTGACGTTATCTAGAAACAACCCTGCATTAATATAGAAATTTAAACAAAATTCTACAAATGGTGCATTTTTGAGTGGACAAAAAATAAATAAGGTAACATATCTCAAAATATTTATTGGAATTAATTTTTTTTCTGGATCTGTTTTTCGGCGAACGGTGTGGGTCCTTTTTTGACAATTATTTACAAACATATTTTGAAAACGTAATTGATGCCATATGCCAAATGCAACCACCGCTTCGATAGGTATTTCAGCATGATAATGACCCGGAACATACATCGAAGCTGGTAAATCAAAATGGGCTTCTAGTTGTTGATTTGCCAAATCAATCACCAGATTTGAATCCTGTTGAAGATCTCTTGGGGATCCTTAAACAATTTTCTAATCAAGCGTTTCCGAAATAAAACAGAAGTAATGGAAACACTGAAAAAGAAGACTGCTAAAGAATCCCTCAATATTATTAATTTAATAGCGTCTATCTAAAAAAGTTGTGCTAAGGTTATTCAAAATAAAGACTACCATACTATGAAGGAAATAACTAAAAGGTTGATTTAGTTTTAAACACTAAAATGTACCGAAGTTCGTTATTTTTTAAAATTATTTTAATTAGATTGTGAATTTGTTGCGAAGTCAACTATTTGTAATATTACATGAAAGCAGAAAAATAGGATATAGCTTTTTATTCTCCACTAAATAAAATGAGGAAAACACTGCATTAAGTTTTTGTTTTTTTTTTGTTATTCTTTTGTCCATACGTCCAAAGAAGTATTTTATTTTCTGATAAAAAATAAAATGTAAACTTTTATTTTCATTAAAAATCCATCGAAGTGAACAGAAACCGATTTGACTTGTGATTGCCTCTGCTTTGGTAACTTCATTTATTTTAAATTTCTGAGATTTTGTAGCTAATAATTCAGAAAAGTGGAAAGCACAAACTGAATTAAAAAAATATATTTTGTTTTTAACTTTAGTGATGGCTTCATTTTTTCTATTATTTAATATATCCAGTTGATTGAAAATCGTTATAGAAGCAGATTTTACTTCATGGTTTAAACTAATACCAATAATGAAGTCAAAATAAATCAAAATAGAATTTTATTAGGTCAGACGGCCGGCTCGTCTTATTAAACCTAGCTCAACAAAATAATCAAAATTCGATTTACGCTTTCAAAACATTTTAAAAAGGGATTATAAAATAAATTCCTCCTAAATTAAGCTGCTTTTTAATTGTCCAAAAATTATATTGCCAACAATTATCAATTAGCTTTGAAAATAGTAAAAGAAGAAATTACAAAGCATAAAATTACTCTGTTAGAAAACATTTCCAAAAGCATTCAATTTTAACATATCAGCTGACTAAAACATTTTTATTAGTTAATATGCTTAGCTTTCGTAAATCAACTACAAAACGATAAAATGTGCCATAAAAATTATAAACAAAATTGTATACCTTAGAAATATTTCTCAATATAATCTATAAGTAATTTTAGTAAGAAAAAAATACGTTACGCTTAAGAAACTATCACTGCCTTTGATTTACAAATTTTATTTTAAAAAATAAATTCAATTTTAACAAACTGCCGAACGAACTCTTCATTCACTTGGTGCCCCAATGTTGTAGAAAGTATATAAAAAAATTAAAGAGAAAAGCTTAAACCAAAGATTAAATAAAAAATGAATTAAAAATCGAACAAAGACGTAAAAAGGAAACAATCTACAATTGAATTGTACGGAAAGTAATATATATTATATAAAGCGCTTAGGCCTAAGGTGAAACTCGATGTAAGAAAGCGTAGATAAGTCACACTGCATTGACTATTTAAAGAAAAAATAAAAGAAAAATGAAGGGTTAGAAACAAATAGGATATATTTACATTTTCAGCAAGCTGACCTTTTACCACTAAGCAAATCGAGAATAGTAAAAAAACCAAACCACTAAGGATAATGTAAAAGATGAAAGGTATTAAGTAGGCTATAATTATAAATAAGACACAATTGGTGATATTGTAAAATTATGTTAAATGCACAAATGTAAGGAATGTAATATATTGAAGAAAATTTGGTAAATACAGTCACTGAGAGTGTAATATTTAAGTAAAAATAAAGACAATTTTTCAAAGTGCATCGCTGTGATGTTTCATTTATTTTCATTTCAGTTTTATTCTTTTACTTTTACTACTATTCATCACATAAAACTTGATCTTGAATATTTTCTTTGAAAAAAATTGGACTCGATTGCGAACTCGACTCGAGTTAGTTTGATGACTCGATATTATTTTCATATTCTGTTAGCCGATCGAAAATGTGTAAAGATATTACCCTTCGGAACATTGGAAATTTGCTTTAAAAATGAAGTGTAGCAAACTTCACTGCCTACACCGAAAGAAAAAATAGCAATACTAACTAATCTTTTGTTGATTATCAGCCAATTAATTGAATTTGTTGTTATAACAATTTAAAGTAGTGAAATCAACTAAAATAGTTGAGAAACTAACTAATGTTGTAAATGTTTTTCTCACTGTTTTGGATCTATCAACTAATTTAATTATAAGGCTGGAAAAATAGTTAATTTTGCTGCTCTTTTTCTTTCAGTGTAAATTGATGCCTCATTTTGGTTCAAAATAAATTGCCAGGTAAAGAGTTTTTGAATTTGTGATATGTAAGTAATGCCTCAGTTTAGTAGCAATACCTAACTGAATTATATTAATTATTAAATCCAACAGATTTAATTAACTATTCCCTGTTTCGAAGGAAATGTTTATAGATTTACTTGAAGAAGCCAAGGAGGAGATGATTTAAAACCGATGGCTACCTACTTTACAATAAGACAGAGGCAAAGACTTTATTGTAGAAATCAACTCAATTTGTTTCTCCATAAAAGATTGATTTTTGATCTTGAAATTTTACATAATTGAGTTGTGACACACGCTGGTCTTTTAAGAATTAAATACTAGCAAACATTTTACCCTTAAAACACTCACCACCGCACAAAGCATATTCGATTGATATTTAGCTATCGACAAAATTTTCAACCGATTGAAATATGTTCGTTATCGAGTTGTGGAAAACCGTTTTATGGTTCTCGATGAGCAATTCGATCAAATCGAGTTCTGAAATATGCCCCTTAACTTTATTGTTTCATATCCAATAATCGAAAATAAAGGTTTTTATGATTTATTCAAATCAAGGTATTACAAATTTACTGGATAGTACTCATAATAATTGCTAGGAAGTTTTTTACATGGTCCTACGTATATTCCATAAATCCATATTTTGAAGTTGTCATAATTAGGACCATTCTTATTAATTTGCAATCTTAACCTGTAGCTGTTGATGTCTCCCCCAACGTTCACATGATAGTCACGGCTATAGTCTTTAAATTCGATTCGCGTTATTTTATAAAAAGAAACAACTCCCTAAAATAGTAAATAATATATAATTATATCATGCATATAATAATATAAATTAAAAGTCTTTAAACTTACGGTTTTAGATGGGTAGAGAACTTCTAAATCTTGTTCGTAAATCCTAAATGTTCTAAGTTTTTCGTAGATGATCTCATCTCCTGGAATTCGTTCTCCACTTACATACAAGCCTGGTTCAGACATATGAAAATCTTGCTTTGACTCCCAAATTAAACAGAAAATTAGCACAAAACTAAATAAAGCCTTCATCTTAACAGAAAAAGATTCGACGATAAAATTTTTGCTTTGTGCAGACGATGATAACTTTACTTTTAATGTAGAACCAACAGCGAAAAGCAGATAATTTATACGATTTCAAAACCACCAACTGTAGCTTTTCACTACCTCAAAAAATTTTATTTCTTTTAACCAACTGTGTTTGTGTTCCTATTCACAATTAAGAAAAATATTTCTTATTTTCGATTTTACTTGCGTTATTCATCAATCAATTGTTCATTATAACGTCAGAAAAAAGTTATGATTATACTTAATTCTAAAAAGAAAATCTTCGATTTACTTTTATTCAGGACCAGAAAAGATTTTCTTGAATACAAACCATAATTTTACAAATATATTATATCTATCTTAATAATTATAATTGATTTTAAGCAAGATATTTTTTAAATTACAAACATATGTATGTATATGAAATTAAATTTATTGTGATATCATCAGCTCCAAAACAATAAAGAGCAATTAAAAAAATTTTTGTTAACATTACATTTCTATTTGGCTATTGTTATACTGCCCTTCCTTCGAAAAATTTGATAGGTGTAATTTTTGTGGTGTTTAATTATATTCTCTATAATATCACATTATTGAGAAAGGTAGTGTTAAAAAGTAAGAAAGGTGATACTTTTGAAAAAATTTAATACCTTCTTACAAAATATCTGAATATAACAAGAAGATTTTACCTTGCTAAATACTTAGGAACTCCCACGAAAATTCGCTTAAATTAACCTTTTTCATAAACGAAATTAGTTCATGCAATAAATGGGGAATAAATACACATAGATTTAATTGAATTCAAATTTATTTCAATTCAACCTTAAAAGTATATAATATACATATACAATAGAAATAATAAAATTTAGTGCTAGAATCCAAAATTCATTCAACTATATTATTAGTAGGTTTGCACTAACAAATAAATATTTAAAAAAACATATAGGTATGTAGCTGTTGGGGAAAATCAATTTTTGAAAACTAAAATAGATTTAAAAGATTTCTATAAAAAGTTTTTATTTCCAAATTCTTTAATTAAAACACAATAAATGTTCAATCGTTTACATTTATTAATAATAAAATCAAAAATCATTTACAAATTCTTGAAATCATAATTAATTTATGGCATTAATAAGGATTTTTTTTTGTAGTTATTTGAACTGAAAGCAAAACATTTTTAAACTTCTATTAAACAAATATTTAAACTCAAATATTTTTATAAGCATTCAGCAATTTTGCGTTAACAAAGCCCGCGGAATCGACTTATAGACGATGAAAATAGCGCTATAAAAATCCTTATATATCTTATCTCGTCCCTCTGAGGCTCTAAGTTGTCAAAGCGGCGACTGCTTGAGACAGGACATTCAACGGTCCGTCTTTATATGTGTTTGTGATTAGAACTGACAAGTTTGACGTATGCCTTACAGAAAAAAGAGTACCAGTACCATTAATTGTAATGGTAATTCAGAAAATTACATTATCATTACTATTAATGGTACTGGTACTTGACCATTATTTGTGCTTCAATGTTTTTCCGAGAAATAAAATTCTATTCCAGCAATATTTAAGTACTATGAGCGTTTTAAAACGTTTATTGCTGCAATGAAATATATTTATTTATCGAAAAAAAAACACTTTGACCTACAATGACATTTATCCGTAAAAGATGTTAAAAGTAGTAGATGTGGAATGGAATCGAAAAACAATATTTTTCAGCTTTCTCATTCCAGATGGTGTTCTTACGCCATTATAACCAAATAATATACGTTTATCCTTGTTTTATTTCGCCATTGTGAGCTGTTTTTACTTCATAACGACGTTTTTCTTCATAATGAGGTATAACGCAGAATTTTTGAGTTGAACAATAGGCATCAAAAATAAATACTTTGCACAATTGTTGAATATGTAAACAGAACGCAACAGACAATAGAGAAGCAAATAAAGGTTTTGCGTGCTGTATCCAAAGACGCAAAACTCAGTTTAAGACCATATAAAAATCAGTCGGCGATCTTTGCTTCTACACTAGCAATAAGGCTACCATCGTCTCAGTAACATTCTTGAAAAACTTTCTTAAAGTGAGTTACATTACAGACTTTATCGTTTTTTTTCACATAATTCTTTCCGTTTAGATGAAGACTGCTTTTGTTTTGGCGCTAATTTTATGTCTAATTTTCGAATCTAAAGGACTTAGATCGTATAAGCGAGGAAGGGGAGATCCTGAACAAGTTTTAGTGTA
The DNA here is from genome assembly GCA_951509405.1 of Machimus rusticus. Lineage (NCBI taxonomy): Eukaryota > Metazoa > Arthropoda > Insecta > Diptera > Asilidae > Machimus > Machimus rusticus. The sequence goes on from OX608049.1 coordinate 9,548,092, forward strand.
CGACGACACCATCAAGGCCGTAGGAGAAAAAGAATTTGAATACCCTGAACATGTAATTTTTAAGTGGTTATGTTTAAACAGCAAACTTAACATTTTTATTTACAGGGTTATAAAACAAAATTTTTAGTAACTGAAGTAGAGGTAATCGATCGTAAATGTCAAACTGCATTAGATCATTATAACACCTTAGACAGTTTCTATGGAAAATTCCGACTGATCTGTGCAAACGGCGGAAACGAAATGGAAAGTATTTTCCGCGTTTACGGCGCCTACGAAGGACGATGCTTCAAAGAAAGACAATTCGACGAGTTTGAGTCGTTAACGCAGCAAAAATTGCCAGAACGTGAATAATTTAATTTAATATGATTTCAATAATAAAAATAATTTAAAACAAAAAGATTCATTGGTTTTTAGTGTTTATTCCGGTTGAGGTATTTATTTTAATGCACTGTCTTGCACAATTATTGTAGAATTAACATTTATTTTATCTTAGTTAGTTTGAAAATCTGGCAATTCTTTTTTATAAAACAAATGTTGATTACGAGGCCATATTAGAATCGATTGGCACACCCTATTCAGATTTTAACAAATCACCCGTTCCTTTTAAAGGGGAAGTCACCGCTGAGCATGCGTAGTATCCGACAGGATAGAGGCTCTAGCAAAACTAGAATTTTGGTACCTTTAAACATTTCAAATCAGCAGTCGTATCTACTACTGATTTTGGTATTAAATAATAAATCATTTATTTTAAATAAGGAAATAGATTCACCAAATATACCATATGCTCAATTTTGATTATATTTTATCTACAATACTAGTGTGGCGGAGATTCTACTTTGTTTATTCAATCATAGTAAGAAAATTTACTCAACGAAACTTAACTAATCGTAATAATATTTAATTTGATTTTTGTTTAAAGCGTCAGTTTAAAGTGGTTTAAGAAGTGAATTGCATCAAAAATAATAAATTCTAAATTTAACCAAATATGATATATGTATGTAAATAAATAGTGAATACATAAGCAATAAACCTACATGAGGGTTTACATTAGGTTTAAGGCAAAACTTAATGTTCATTTTACAAATATACAAAAAAATATTTCTATGTAACAATTGGCTCGTTAAGCTGCTAAAAGTGAAGTGTTAATTTTTACATAGAAAAACTGAGTTCAATCTCAATTTAAACAAAAATCTAAACAAAAATCGAGTCTGAGCTTTTGCTCATTTTTTAGCCTACGATCCAATAAATGTATCAATCAATGAGTCTAATGTTTATTTAATATTGCCGGTACAAAAGACGTGAATTGGGAATGTATTCACGTCAAAATTTCTCGACTGAACGTACTGACACAGTCACTCCGACTTTTTTGTCGTCTATCTAAAGCCAATATTAAAACAATTGCTACATTTTCGTAATGTGGTTTTTCTTAAAGAGTGTCACATGTCTACCAGGTGAACATTAAAGCAGGTGGTTATAATTTCATTGCCACGATAGAACAATAAATTCTTTATTTCTTCATTTGTTCACTCTTCAAGCCCTGTAATGCTGTTGCCAAGGAAACAGCTCAAGAAAAAAAAGCACATATTCCTTGAAGCAATTTTGACAGTAGGTCCAGGATACAAAAACATCAAATTAGCTATAAGCTTAGAAAAATTGCATCAACAAAATATGAAAACACAATTTATTCTAAAATATGTATTATTGAAGCAAAAAACCTCAAACTTGCCAGTAATATAACTTTTACTTCAAGGAATATGTGCTCGGATACTTATGCCCGATTTCACAGTGCACACTTAAGTTCTCACTTAGCTAAGCGCAGCGAAACTTAAGTGACGACTTAAGTATTTTCGAATTCGAGAAGTTTTATAATCAATATAGTTTAAGGTACTTTTAATGCGTGTAACTCGACGAACAATGACTTCATAACATTCTTCATCACTTAAATCAATTAAATTTTCTGTATCAGTATTCATTTTTAAATTAAAATACCAATTTCTAAAAACAACTTGTTTATTTGTCGAATTTTCCACACGAAATGCGACAACTTAAGTCGTAATGTACACTTTAGTTTGCACTGTGAAACCGAAAAATGATTAAAGGAAGCTTAAGTGACGATCAAAACTTAAGTTCACACTGTGAAATCGGTCATTATTCCTTGAAGGGAATTTGGAATAAAATTCTTCCAATATTAACTTGACTTGTGATTTAAAATAACTATCAAATAGATAAACTTAATGCGGCAAATATAAGGTTATTATTCGTCAGTTAATTTTGAAAAATGTGTAGAGTGAAAAATAATTTTTCCTCACATTCAAACCGATTTTTAGGGTTCCGTACCTACCTTAAAAAAAAAAAAAAACTGAAACCTTATAAGATCACTCTAGTGTCCATCGATAATAAAAAAAATTTTTTAGATTAACATAGGAGCTCAGTTTGATATATGTATAAGCTACCATTTGAAAGAGCTACCTATAAGGATTCTAAAAATATGTTTTTTTTAAATTGTTTTCCAGTGGTCATAATGATATAGCTAGAAATGTTTAGCTATAAACTATTCCGTGATTCTAAGGAATATTTTATATATTTTTGGATAAAAAAGAGTTAGGCTATTTTTCTTTACATAAGTTTTATTATAAATTATATATAAGTTGTAATTTTAAAACCTTTTTTAAGGAAACCCTTGTTTCTTACAAAGAATAAAATTAAAGTTTATACTTTTCTACTTTCATAAAACTTAACCAGTAGTTTTGGTTTGGTTAAAGTTCAATTACTGGACAGTAATTTTAAATTAATAATCTTTCTCCCAAAGACAGTGCCACTAATTTATTTGATGAAGTCAAGAAGAATTTTAAAACATGTGATCGGGAGAAAACATAGAACCGATTAACAAGCCCCTGTATAAAGGTTGCATATTAGATTTAGACTATCATATAAATTTTCTTGATTTAACACATAAAATTTGATCTTGAACATTTTTAATTGAAAAGAACAATTTTTATGGTTTTCTCAATGTGACATTTTATCTGTGAAATTCCGAGAATTTACAGTTTGTTTATGGTGTCAACGATTTGGACATTCCCAACCATTTAGCAGGGATCCCTCAAAGCGAATAAAGTCATTTGTATCTGTAAGACTGCAAGACTGTAAGCAATGTGCAGAGCTGCAGCGGACGTTCTGCCATTAATCAAATTGCTACTAAATCATTACGAGGTGCACGATCCCCTCGAGAATTCAATTTTAAGTACGGACACGTCTTAATTACGCGACAGTGAAGGATTTAATCCGCGCCAAAAGTAAAGTGTTTCATCAAATGGATTAAACGAAACGCGCGAGTCAAGGACTCTCCCAGTCAATGATAAATTTCAGTTTCGCTCCAACGTTTTCTTATCAAGTTTTATGGATTTCAGTTTGACTTTGGGATTATTTGATTTATCGGTCATGTATTGAGATCAAGAATTCATCTGTTCATTTAATCTTTTTAAAATATAACACTTTATACTTTCGGGCGAATTGTATTAGTTTCCCTTTCTCTCTTCCTGTATCAGGTCTAATAAATGTCTGCAAAAATCAAGAATATCTTTTTAATTATGCTAACTGAAATTTCAACCCACAAAATAACAAAAACTATCGGTTCTAGCTTCTCAATAATTAAAAATCAGTTTAAAAATATCGAGTTGTGGTTAAGTTCGAGTTACGATAGTGTATTTGTGTTGTTATTTAGACATTGCAAGATAAAATAAAAAAATGGACAATGGACTATAATAATTGATGATATTAGATTTTTAGACTCTCTTTTTAGATTCCTTCTAAAATTGAAGAGAAATAAATTCCGTGCCAAGTTATATGAAATTAACTACGTTTTTTCGCTGAAGAAAGTTAATAAAAATATGTGAAAAACTATTAACCTACAAATGTTGGATTAGCACAGTGAACATTTTATAAATTATTATCCTAAGTTTTAGATTCTTTTTAAAAACATTTTGAAAAAAATCTATTATAATTATTGAGAAACTGTTTTTTGTACATTGTTACATAACAAATAAGGTATACATCAAAAAATTATTTTTAACTAGTTTTGGTTTTTTCCGGCTGCGGTAGGAGTCGTGTTCTAAAAGTCACGTTTTAATCGGTTAGCACTTTGTGAACCTCCTGTAAAAAATGAAGTCAGAATTCAAAATGGATTTCGTTCTTTAGGCTTTTTTCTAGGGAACTCAGGTGAGTCGCTGTATTGAGTACCAGAATTATGATTTTTTATTGTTATTTACCAAAGTTATAAACAATTAAAGTTAAAAAAAGGCCCAGAATATTCAAAAGTCCACCATTTTTTTCAATTAAATTTTTGATTCTGATACCTGCGATAGTCAGAACTATATTATATGTAATTAATAAGAATCTGTTTCATATTTTTTACTTTTAGATCATTCGTTGTCGAAAAATCATCTATGTATGTACGCCACATAACAAGAAGACGATTTTGTCATCGCGATTTTATTAAAGTAAAACTAATCATGAAAAAAATAAACAAAAATTTGATTTATCAATTTAAGATGTTTATTTTGAAGTATAACAAAATTTGGTAACGAAATATTATTTGTACTGACAATACGAAAACGATACGCGTTCTAACATTTCTTCTTAGCTATAATATTTTTTGAATAAACCTCCATAAGAATTTTTTTCATAATTCATTCAAATCAAAAGAAATCTATTTGTAAATATTTTTATAAATATTTCTGTACTTTCGTATATTATAACTTTTCAGTTGTATATCGATTTATACATTGTAGATTTAATTAGTGGCCCAATCATTTGCATTGCCTTTTAGCAGTCTTTTCGCATAGTAAGTTATTGAAAAATATATACTTTAATTAAACGCTTCAAATATTTGCAATTACATTAAGAGGATTGAATTAATTCAGCCAATAAATAAAAATCTGCAGACTTAAAAAAAAAAAATAAGAGCAGAAATGGGAAAGGGTAAAAAACGTGACCCACGCAGTGACAGTGACGTCGGCGGCTGCAGTTCAATGTTTAAATTAACCTTTTTACCCCGAATTAATACTGCACGTAAACTGGAGACGTGGATAATTCAATAAAATACGAAAAGTCCACCATCAGGCGATGGAAATGGTTAATACAAAATTTGCAAGTAAAAGTGCTACTCAGGCATGCACACGACTCTATACTAATACTACAGGGTGACACCGCAGTCAGTTGATGTATAAAAGCAGCTCTGTTGAGGTGGATGGCCCTCAATTTTGAACTTTTTCTTTAGTCCTTGCAGCCAACATCAACTGGCCGGGGCTGATCTCTCGTGTAATCCACAACATACCTAAACTCCAATCCAGAGATAAACTTGTATCTGGCGGACAGGGTGACTCTTGTGTGTCGAACCACCGCCATGTTCAGGATTTTGGACGTTGGAGTCCAGACTCTACCCACGTCGGCGATATGCATGATTACATTCGTATAAGTACTTAAACTGATTAAGCAAAGCTCACTTAATTGGAAAATAGGATTTTATGGACGTCCTGTGAAATTGTTTAATTTGTGATTTATGCAGCCGACGCGGGGAGCCGTTCGGGTCGTATCGACAGGAATCATCTGTAATTCGAAAGTAACCTGCTCGACTGATTTATTACTAACCCCTCGAAAAGGACCGAGGGCAGGATTGTCGGGGGGTATAATTGCATCATAAAAGGGGTATAAACCTGCTTTTTCCCTAAATAAATTTTGTCCGAAATCTCGATATCGGGCGGTTTGTGTTTAGAATTTAATTGGAAATTCACATTTGATGTTGAATTTACATAATTCAACCCGACAGCTACATGTGCTCCATTTGTTGCTGCGGCGCGCAGCACCGGGAATACGGCACGATGCGGTGTTCCTTTACCGGCTAAATTTCAAATGTTTACCGGGTCAAAACCTGACCTCGATGCAGTTTGATTGAATTGCCCATCGGCAACAAATATTTAATAATAGCGCATTTTCAAAATTCCCATGAATTTCATTTTATAACCGAACGATACCGACACATTTCATCAATATGAGGCATACACTCACCGCAGAAATTATAGAAAATGGATTATAATGGATTGGATGCAATGGATAGGTACAACATTCTCAGGTCATTTACAAAGACAAGTTGATTAGAAAATCGGTCAAGTTCGGATAGGCTCTAAATTATATATCCTAGTCAACATTGATCGATGAAGGTGTTTAACAAAAATTTAATGGTAAATCTTTGCTTGCAGTTGTTTTTGAAAAAAATGTTGACTACATATGCGCTGTTTTTACAGTGTTTCGATATTACTAAAATTAGCAATACCTCTCATTAATTAAATGTATAGTCACAAGAACTCTTAGTCAACAATGAAAATAAGGAATAATTTATATTTAAAAAAGAAATTATAATACTAATATAGAATATTTATATATATTTTTGAAATATATATATACTTTTTTTTCATTATAACTAACTCAAAAAAAGTATGTTTACTGGAAAAAATAAAAACAAATTCTTATAGCTGCCCACGACTTTAAGGCTGGGATTACAATGGACGCGCTTTTGCTGCGCGAGAAATAATGCATTGCCTGACACATACGCGACGCCACATTTTTGCTAGACTGCCAATAGGGCCAACAAATTTTAAAATGAATGCGCTAAAGTTAATCAAAAATTATTTTTTTTTTTCAAAACGGATCCGGCTCCGAGTTTACTTGGAAATTTTGAATCGAATTTAAATTTATGGAGGAATCAATGCAAAATTTCCCAGTAAACCTAGACCACTTCAAAGTTGTTTTTGACTAGGGAGCCGGTCTTATATTAATTATGTTCTTCTCACTTTTCTATCTGTTTCAGATTAGATTGAATTAGATTTTAAAAATTGTCTCTTTTTGTCAAGATTTTAAACTTCTAACTTTGAACCAGACAAATTCGACGTAAAATAAGTATAAATCCAGACAATTTGATTTAATTTTCCCGATATAAAAAAAAATATTTGAAATTGATAACTATTCATTAATTTAAAGTTTTTTATAAGATATATAAAATTTTACGTAAAATGACAAAAGTTACGCATCAAGAATAACCACTGCACATTACACACTTTTAATTACTAACTTTTAATTAATGATCGTGTTCCATATCGGTCTGTTTCGCATTTTAGGGGAAAGGAAACAAATTAATGGACCTTTTTGTACCAGTTCTTAAGTTAAAATATTATATTTATATATTTACTACAAATCGTAGTTCAGCCAGATATCAAATGTTTATATATTTTTGAGTTGAGTACTTTTTTAAGTCGGAAAAAATTGTTTAGTATATCTTCAACTCAATAGAAAAATTGCAGAAAAGTTAGAAGTTCAAATACCTAAATTCGGCAAGAATTTATAATTTTTTCAATTCAGAACTTTAATTATTGTTATAAATTTTTACAAGCAATAACCACCCTTTGATTAATGTTCAATTTAGTAAGAAAACAACAAATAAAATTACAGGTGAATTTAACATCCAAAACTTAAATTCAATTACTCCTCGCCTCGTTGTATGTTCCTATTTTATAGTCTTATGCTTATCGTTTTTATGTAAGACGCTCGTGAAAAATATGCTTACCCTCCAGACTCTAAAGTCTAGGCCCCAGGGAGTACCTAATTCTTGTAAGATTCCGGAAAAGAAACTTTGTTCTAATATTCAGCCCAAAATTTATCTTATACATATATGTACATTACAAATTTACAGAGACAAAGCAGGTTAAAAATTGTCTCAATGTGATAAGATGCTCTGGAAAAAAAAGAATATATTAATTTATTCCTTCGAGAGTATTTAACGTTCAGAAAGAAAATTACTGCCATTTCGTAGCTAATAATCCCAAGCTTGTATTGATTTGTCCCTGAGGTATAAGCCCCCATTCTTTCTGAATTCTGGAGATTTTGTTTTTAATATGTAAAAAATTGCCCTAATATTTTCAGGATTTCGTATAGTTCAAAAAAAAAATTCAACATTTGTCGCTCATTTATTTTATTAGAAACTACTAAATGTAGAAAGTTGAAACATTTTAATAATTTTTCAGTGATAAAGTTGGTTTGAGGAAAATATTTTACGCAATTACATTACAGTCTGTATACTTACATCTGATTTGTATAATGTGAGGTAGCAAAATTTAAGTTTTTAACGCGAAAAGACAGACAATATATTTGGTTTGGTAGTAGTACAGAATTATATTTGTGAAATATCTTTTTTCTTAACTAATACACATTTAAATCGTATAAAACAATAATTAAAAATAGTTTTCAAAAATTATGTTCATTGAAGTTGCCGAAAAAATTATTATTAATCAGAATGATGATTGATTTGACTGATTCTACAAAATCATTACTTTTAATGGTAATTAATCTGGGTATCAGCATCTCATATACTCATATATCTGAAAATAAAACTGAGAAAAAAGAATACATAAGAAAACAATATAATTATAAATTGTAATAAGGAAGTGTCATATGAGGTATTAGTTGTAAATAAATAAATGTAATGTAATGTGAAATGTAGGTGTCTTTTGTAAATTTATTGGAATTATTATTGTGACATGTATAATATGGCTAGTACCCACTTATATGTTTGCTTTAATATTTTCGGGGAGGTTTATGGTGCACTAATGTGGTCGAAAATACTGAGACATTGCGGTCAAGAATACCTTTTAAATGTAATCCAAAATATTTTGTTCAGTGCGGGTAAAAGCATATTAAAAACGAAGGAGAAAATTAATTTTGCCAAATAGGAAGAAGTTTAGGTTTTTTAAATAAACTGCTTAGTTTTTTTTAATCAATATATTCTTCACCATATTTTTACATTTGCTTCTGAGCTTCCGAACTGTCACACAATGACCTCAATGAGATAGAACTACATATATGTTTGAACAGTGTAAAATAAAACAATAAAAATATGTACATCATTTACCTTTTATTTATAAAGAAAAAATGATACTATGCGCACATCGTGAATGGAACTTGTATGATATTTTTCATGGTGTACCTATATTAAAAGACTTTAACGTAAACAAAAAATAGATATTTAGGCTGTGTGCCAAACCAGACTTTTCTTTTCAAAAGTCGACTATTCAACGAAAAGCATGCTGGCTAGTAGACTTTTCAAATGACAAATCAGTACTTTTTCCTTATAGAAGGCTGTGAGCATATTGCTTATTGATTATCCTATTTTGCATGAAATTCTTAGTTTCCCCTCTTCCCCTTTATGTATTTTAAATACATAGTTTATTAGTATTTGAAGAAATAAAATTATAACTTCGATACCTTCTTCGTCCATTTCCCGATTTAATATCAAAGTACTACGTGTGCTGATATGTCGATACAAAAGTCACTTGAAAAGACTCTCCTTGTTTGGCATAGGCAAATTAATCTAGTATACACTTTTAACGAACTTTTGAAAAGAAAAGTCTGGTTTGGCACACAGCCCTATTATCGCTTTGAGATTCGCACTTCCGCAATATCCAAGCATCTTCAAGCTATCGAACTTCGACTTCGAGCAATTATTCTCGCACTTGAATCGAACTTCGACTTCGATAGCGTGAAGATGACATTATTTGAGGTTATTTTCCCAATTTGACTGCAAAGATGTGTTTATTGAAACCTATAAATAAAGTTAATCTCGCACGTTTTATGTGTAGTATTTGTAACCTGAAGAACGCTTTTATTCAGGAAATTTTTCTGGGTGTATAAAATACATAGTTCTTCTCAAAACTTCAACTCACAATCACTTTTCAGTTGTAGAAAATATTCATTTTCATATTATAAGAATAAAAGCCATTGAACCAATTTGGACTTTTGGTGATTTTGTGGCGAACTATAGCTACTGAACTAGACCTAAAAGAAGACCTGAATTTAGTTTCTAGGTTCGCAAATATTTACATACAGTACGTTGATTTCTAAATCTAGACGCATCTAATGCCAGATAAATACGTATGTATGTGCAAACTTGTATAGTATGTAGGTATATGCCATTTTTCTTTTAAAATCTCCCACGAAGTACTAATAGAGAATGGGTTCATAATTGTCCATTTCGGTACGTTGCATTTCCCCCGTACATCCTACCTCAGACAGCGACGTTCCTTAGACTTTCGTTTAGTCCTTGTCGTCGTAGTCGTCGCATTCGCCTTCCTCGAAGGAAGAACTTCCCTCTTTTGAGGCAATTTAAATTCACCCCGACGTCTTCCTCTGGTAGAATCTTTAATAGAAGTCGCTACCATGGGCGGGTTGTCTTATCATTTTCGATGCAATTTTCTTTCCGAAATGCATTTTAATGCACCCATTTAAGTAAGAATCGCCTTTGCTTGGGGTGACCGGTACGTGATAATGCGACAATTCCAAAAGTACAGATTCAAGTGACACAGTTTCAAAGCAAAATTTGGTATTTTCGCTACGAGCAAATATAACTTTTTAATTATCCACAAAATTACCTGAATAGTAAATTTATTCTGTTTTCACGTGAATATCCTTAGAAAAGAGGATTTTACTAAATTTACCCATAAAAGTTGTTTATTTTATTATACACCAAGAACCTGCGGTTAATAAAGTGCACCACAAAAACAAATAAAAAGTTATGAAATTCTCGGCCACTTTCTTAATGACAATTTTTAAAGTAACTTTACCTGTGGCAAACAGCAGTAGTTTCACTTTTATGACAACCCTAACAAACTCGGGGGCGTTTTGTTTGAGAAATGGCCAAGACAAAGGGAAAATGGCAACAAAAGAGGAACTTTAGTTATCCGAGAAGTGGCGTGATTTATGAACTGTTGAAAGTTCGTCTTGGTTTACCGGGGTTGAGGGTGAGGAAGGTGACCGGAATAAATTAGGGACCCAACGACTAACTATACAATTTCAACCGAGGGAGTTAAGTTCTTGTTTAAATTTAGATTTCCCACTTTTCAAAATGCTATTCATTGAAACGACAAACCATTGTTAAAGTTTCTCTATAACATTCAAAACCAAAACACTATCAGTGTATGTTGGAAATTTTTATAAATGATTATATTTAATTTTGAAAACAAATTGCTATATTAGCCAGGAATTTCGAAAACAAAAACAGTAACCTTTTTTAAATATCCCTTTTAAATATTTCATTTTATTCACTATAATAATGACAAGTTAAAAAAATCTGAACTATTCGTAGTGGTTGTATTGTTACAACATTTTCCTCTGCTATAATTCACAATTGAAATTTTAGTGGATATAGGGCCGGCGTTCAATCCGCACGATCGTCGTCGATCGTCTGTGGCCAATAGCCATACTGATGAGATCTGGCCAGTGCTGCGGATTGAAACGCCGACAATTTTTGTGCTCTCGTCTCCCTCGGCGAACGAGGATTCATCCTCAACACAAAACCCTATATCCGAATTATAACGAAGGGCAAACGTATTATATAAGCTTGTGTATTAAAAATACTACTTAGGGCCCTGTTCTAACTTTCATTCATACGAAACAAATCGAAAAAAGCTTTTTGTATAAAAATTAAATAATAAAATTCCTAAATTTCTAACAAATTAATTTCAGTAAACTTTTACTTCAATTTATTTATTCATTCAAAGTGGTTAAAGTAATTCGGTAGAAAATTTGAATTCGAATCATTTTGTCATTATATTCGGAAGAATTAATATAGAAATCAAAGGTACCTAAAATGAATTTCTGAGAATTTAGGAACTTAATTAGGAGATTTTTATCCCAAAAGGGCTTTTGCGATTCTATCGATTTCTATCGATTGGTACCTTATTCGTACGAAAGTAAGAACAGGGCGCCTAGTTAAATACTTCTAAAATTTTGGCATTTCAACCGAATTAAAAAGTTTTAATGTATTACTAAAATCTATGGATTTGGTCCAAATCGTCCAAAACACATTTTACTACCACCGTCCGTTACAGAATTTATCTCTGCTTAAAAAGGTAATTACATATGAAAATATTCAATATTAAACTATTGGGTATATTAAGGCCGTGTGCTATTTTGGATTAAATTGAACTTGGCTTGCACTTTCTCATCAGATAACCCACAAATTACATGAAATACACTTGGACTATCTTTTGACATATCAAAGCGGGCGGAAAATTCAAATTTTTTGGTATTCGATTCCGTCTGAGTACTTTTATAATCCCACAAAAGTTTTCCACATAATAAAAATATAGTTTTAGTAGTTTTAATGCTGCGGTAGCAATTAAAACAATATTTCTTGATTACTTTACTCATAAATTCAAAATTTTTTACAATATATGTATTTTGATTTTAGTCAGCTAAGGGAAAGTGGCACAAGGCACAAGATTTATATACATATATGTAAAGAAATGGCGAGTAAGGCCACATCGGAAAGTCAACCAATCAAATTTATTCCGATTTATTTTCTCATGATATTACTTGAAAAAACGTAATCACTTTATTGGGTCTACTATATTGATTTCTAAATTTTGAAAGCGCATTTGCAATCAGCATATCTAAAAGCTCTAAAAACTAATATTCGTGTTAACTGATTGAAATTTACAATTGCTCGCCATTTTGAAACTCTTATTTGTACGCCCATAAAAATAGTTCATATGTTAAGTTGAAGGATGTAGTAGTACCTTCGGAGAAAACATTAAAAATATCAAATCAACTATTTTTTTTTAAAGTTGTTATGTCACGTTCATACGATATTGAACTTAAATTCGAAGACTCAAAAATTGTGCTTGCCATATTGGATCCGCCATTTTGAATTTCCAGTTTTTGGTAACTGGATCGAAATTAGTGCCGCCGATTTTCCTTTACATTAATTTACATGAAAATTCTTTTAATTTCTAATAAGTTTGTCGTCATATATAGTTTGCCATTTTTACTTTTGAATTAAGTAGCCTTAAAATACTCTTAGTACTAATTTTCATTTAAATTCGTTGAATTTCGGACATTTTTGGTTACCATATTGGATTCGCCATCAGAATTTCCAAATTTCAAGCTTAGATTCGCAATCAGGATCTCCGAAAACCCCTTAACACCAATTTTTATGGCAATCCCTTGAAATTTAAAATTTTTGGCCGCCATCTACAAACAAAAAAACTTTCGATTTTATATACATATGGGTCAAATCGCGTCAACCGGATCACTTCTCAGTCCAAAATTTGAGAGCACCTACAAGGACGTACAAGTGCTTAAATTTTATCTTGAGTCATAAGCTTTCAGATCCTACCTGGACCGTTAAAAAATTCAAAATGGCGGAGCCAATATGGCGGCTCTAATTAGGAAAAATGAAGTATTATCGACAATACACGACAATAAAAACTCCAATTGAAGTATATAAACTTGATACTACTGTTACTGTTAGTCTGGGGAGTTAAAGCGCTTATGTAATATAAGTAATATCAAGTTTATATACTTCGATTGGAGTTTTTATTGTCGTATCGTGTCGTGTCAAAGTCCACTTAACAAAATTTTCATAGTTCAGGAGATTTCTGTTTGCCAATATAATTCAATGGAAATAATTTCAAAGTTCGTCTTCAAACATATTTGACAGACAAGTTTTATGAGAAAACTGAATTTTCGTTCTAAAATTGAAGTTGCACTGTTCACAACTTACTGGTTGCTGCTACTTCGGTAATTGGTTTATTTGTTGAAATTGTGAAATTCTCCCTATTAAAATCAACCCCCCCACAAAATACTGGGAATTGTGACGCCTGATTTTACTTTTGGACCATTGAACAATTTTGTTTTTGTGTATCGAATGAGAGTAATCAGGTTGAAGTTTGGTCGCTTTATTTTGTGGTACAATTTTTTGGTATGGGGTACATCGGATTTAATAGCATTACAACAATTAAGCAGCTTAAAGTTCAATTGTCCGTCAGATTTAGTAAATTTCGGTATTTTAATTATATTACAACAATTAAGCGGATTAAAGTTAAATACAAATAAAATCGTCCCTTTACGACAGAATTTAATTTAGACACCCGAAAGCCGCAGGTATTTTGATAAGAGTCCATTAAATGAATTTTCCAGGATACGGTCATTTTTCAGGAGGTTTTCATTGGCTCCATAAAAAGCATTTCTTGCTATTTTACATTGCTCTGGGTCCGGTAGTATCTGGTCTGAATTTTAATCAGTGGTGGCGAAGGAGCCGAGGGTCCAACGAGTTCATAAGAACAATCTTATTTGCATGACTTAGTTCTTTGGCTATTTCCATATTTGCGTCCGCTGCTGCAAATATTCATCTGAATTGCGGAAAATAAGCACGTCGGAAAATATTCCTTAGAATGGCTTTCTCCCACTGCCACTGGCCCGCTGCACATGTGACAAACTTACGTTTTCCTACAGGGTAAACAGGAATTTATTTTCTTTGACATCGGGGAAAACTTCGCGTAATTAAAAGTTGGATTGTTTTTAAAAAGGAAAATTTTAATTTATTATTTTCCTTCCTTACCTTAATTACATACGTAGAAAGAGTCAAATTCCAATTGCTAACTTTTAATTTTCATACATGTTGGCACAACCAGAGGCGGATTTACCTTGGGGCACGTGCCCAGGACCTCAACATAAGTAGACATAAAGAAAATAAAAAACGTTGAGAACATTTTAACAATTATAAAAATGAAAAAAAGTAACAACATAAAAAATGGAATTTTCTATTCAATAAAGTAATTCCAAAAATGATGACGACAGAAGACTGAACACGAATCAAACCGAATTTTTTATTTAGCAGATAAACCATCTCATCTATTCGTTGAAGTCTGAGGAAGGTTCTTATGTAGAGAAAAATTGGAAATTCCATGGAAAAACGTAAAAATCAACATTTTTCTTTATCAAATCCAAATTTTTCCTAGCTGTCAATTCTAGGAATGGCAATCTGAGATCGATTGCTTATTTACTTACTTCCAAATGGCGGATCCAAGATGGCGAGCATTCAAATATAAAAATTTATGCGATTACCATTAAAATTGGTACTTGGGGGTTTTCGGGGTCGCTGATTTCAACCCGACTGTCAGAATTTCCGAATTCAAGATGGTGGTCTGTAAAATTTAAAAGTTTATGCGATTTCCACTAAATGTCGTACTTAGAGGTTTTTGGGTCGCTGATTTTTAACCAACTGTCAGAATTTACGAATTCAAGGTGGCGGATTGTTATATTTTAAAGTTTATGCGATTTGCACTAAACTTGGTATTTGGGGGCTTTCAAGGGGGAGGTTGTCAGCAGTGTCATAGGCTACTTTTTTGCTGCCTGTCTTTTTGTCTGGGCTCATCTTCGAAACAGCTGAATCGATTTGAACTTTACAGACATGAAGAGGATGTCTGTAGTAACATAGGCTACTGTAATTGTTTGCTATTGTTTAAAGTTACGAAACTCTAAACGACAGTAATATGTTTACGCTGGCTCACGCAAAAATCACTTATCCAGTAATATGTTTATGGTGCGTCATGCAAAAAGTATTTCTGCGATTTAGCAGAAATTCTATAGGCGCATGTTGCGCTTAGCCTTTTGAATGACATTTGATAAGTTTGAAATTGGCAACATCATAGTTTTATTAAATGTTACTTTTATTTTATTTATGCCCGGGCAACTCCGGGTGCGGATCAGTTTTTAATAAAAAATAAAGAAAACATAAAAATGTTTTACCGTCTTCACATTTCAGTGAAGGCTTCATTGAGCACCCAGTTTTTTTCCTATCAACACTCGGCGCTCTATCGGGCGGCTTGATCTTTAAATTTGACATTACGTAGATTTCATTCAATTTAATTGTCATTTAAAATTAAAAGAATATGTTACTATTAAATTCATAGATTAAAACGTCTCCTTTTAAAATACCTAAATAGATAACATATCTATTATTGATGCAACTTGAATTGAAAATAAAAACAAGAATGGAACAAATTATTTTGTTAATAATATAAAAATATTTGTGTTTTCAAAATTTTTGAACTTTTTTGAGTAACCTCTAAATGTAAAAGGGAGTTTTTTAAATATTTATTGGACAAATAATAATTCATTTAGGCAGTAAGATTTTTTTCTTACAGTAATTAAATTAATTGTAGGCAATAAAGTGAAGCCAGTAATACAAAAGAATTCGAGCGGTGGACTTAATATTTAAGCGGTATTGTAAATGAATGAATGGCCAGTTCTCAGCGTTCGGTAAAAACACATAGAAGAAAGGAGCAGTCGAGTACGACACTTACTTTTGAAAGTGATGTGATATATCTGATAGCTCCTTGTGATCCGATGACACGTGCGTTACAGAAATGTCCGCGTGAAAAGTCATTCGTTAGTTTAAAATTATAATATACTCCACAAATTCGTGTATGACTGCACGCGAAAAGTGCATAGTGTAGTTCTCTTTAAGGAAATTAAATTTAATTGTAAGTGGAATTCTGCAAACATAAAGCTACCTACTCATTTGAAAGTTATTTTACTTCTCGTTTTCATTTTTTTTACTGCTCATATTTTATTGCCCAATATGCAATTAAATATACCCACCTAAAATTTGTATGGCCATACTGATCGCAATTGTAATATATTTAGCCCGGTTACATCAATGCCTAATAAAAAGCGCCTAAATCTTTGAGGTGTTGCTCCACAAACGTAAATCCGGCCCTGGGTACAGCTAATCAGAAAAATCCTTTAGTATTCATATTTTTAAATATCAAAAACTCACAATTAGTATAATTTGTATTAACGAGTAACAATTTTCAAACTTCCAGGTTTTTTAAATTATGGTTTCATCAATATTATCATTTTCTTACAATTTTAAACCCAACAGATACAGATTGATACAGAAATTGCTTTTTTTTAGAGATTTCATTGAAATTTAATTGAATTTACTGAAAAGGTTTGTTCGTAACAACAAGCACAAGTGACTTTCTTAGTCATTTTTTTTACAACTAAATTGTACAATAATGTTTTAATTTAAGTTTATCATTCGAATTAATTTTGCGAAATATACTTTAAGTAGATATCCATTTAAAATAAATGTAATATTTCACTTAAATTTAATATTTCGCAAGAGATTAAAATATCGTTTTAAATTATGTTTAAATGATTTAAAAAAACAACATTAAAAAAAAAAATATTTCCTTTTTACTTTTCTGGTGAGTGAATATTTAATAAAGACTTGTAGCTTTTTCGAAATAAGCTAAGAAAGATTTCCTTGAAAAGGAAGTTTTCCTTGAAAAGGACATTTTCAGCTTTATAGGTACTACGCTATAATATCCTTTTGCAAACTTTTTAGTAGGTGCATATCCTGTTAAAAGCCTAGAATAAATATAAACTTATATTTTCTGATGTATCCTAAATTACATATTTTTTGAAAAGTTTAGACTTTTCGTTAACAGTGACTTGAACTTTAACCAACTTTTTAGACTTTTGTCTAAACTTGCAATTTTGGTACAGTAACTTCGGCTATACAATTTCAAACGGTGGTAAAAATAAATTTTTAAAATTAAGAATAACACCTCAAAATTTTTCTTCATCTATAACACAAAAATAGTTTTCCTTTTAGACTATCAAAAAAAAAAAAAAAAAAAAAAAAAAACCTGAAATTGAATTGAAACTGTGTTGGTTTATCTACCTGTTCTATATAAAGACTATTTATTTTATTTCGTTGAGGAATTAAAAGATTACATCAAAATATAGTCCTCATTATAAATAAACCTTGTTTTCTTGCTTATTTCCATATTATAAAATAAGTTACATACATAATAATTAAATATTAACAACTATGCAAAACATCAAATATATTTAATTAAGAACTGGAAATGAATTGCCTCGTTTTGCAGATGCTTACAATGTTGTTATTTTATTTAACTTTACATTATTTTTCTATGAAAGGTTGAAATGTATTTTTATGTGGGATGTTTTGCTAGACGTACTGTTTTCAAGTTTTTCTGAATGTGAAAGGTTTTAAGATTAGCTGAAGAAAAGTTTAGTCCATTTGAATGGTTTCTACCCCTCAATTCTTACAGATTGGCAATCTGTATCCAAGAAACCACGTGAATTTTCAAGGTAAACATTACTACGAGTTTCATTCATGAGTCCAACGCATGCCCTGTTCAAGAGACAAATCACAGCCCATTCATTCAGTAAACAATTTTTGCTGAAGAAATTATTTCAGATGCTACTGGATTCAGATCCCGAGCGGGTTCAGTTCAATCATTGACTCCGCGGAATTCGCACGGAAATTCGCCTAGAGTATTTATCTTTTTTTCGGAGTATCGGCGAAAATAAATTCGCCTGTAATGCGTTCCGGAAGATATAAATTATCCCTTTTGGTAAAAGTTTTCGAAAAACACAAAGTGTTCCGCCACTCACCTGCGCGAGGGTTAAGTGAGCTGCTAATGAATAGTGCTTCCTAAATTGATTTTTATGTGAAAATTAAGCCGCCCATCGTAAAAATTCAAATTGTGGACGGTTTTTCACAGAATTTGAATGTTGCTTTCGAGGAAATTTATTCAAATTTATTTTGAGTTTTCGATTATCGGTTAGGAGCGCTCTCGAAAGTGGATCTTTTTCGTGGTGAACGTGCTGAAGAATCCAATAAAACATCTTGCAAGAACGGGAGCCATCCTCCCCCGAAGGATTTGGGGTTGAAGAGTTAAGAAATTTCAATTGTGACAACCGCCAAAGTTTCCGTGGGACCCACCATACCCTTTTCAGTGGTTTTTTGGGAATGTTTATGTTAAGTGCTTGAATCAGTGTCGTCGTCTTGTGTTGTAATAAGTTCTACTCAACAAGAAATTGATATCTTTGTAATTCGAAGAGGCTTTTTCGCGTTGAGTGCGATTGGTGAGAAAAATAACAAGAAATACTCGGCTTTTTTGGGTAGAAAAATACTTGTTAGGGTGATACTGTTTCAATTTTTTATTGTAATTTAGGTAAGTGGATTTGGAATTTTAAGTAAATTTTATATTCAATTTATGAAACGATTGAAAAAACTATATATATGTATTTCTATTAAATCTGTTTCCTGTGGAATGACCATTTCGTAAAAACTAATTATAACTACCCCATCACACACATTTTTGCGCAGCATTAAATTTTATTGACGGTCGCAATAAAATTATAATAAAAGTTATTGCGAATAAAATGATTTTTTTCCAAGTATTGTTGAATACCTACGCAGTAAAAACTTTTTACTATACGGAAAAAAATTTGGATAATAAAAATTCCCAACCAATTTACGAACGTTTTCGCTATAAAATCCACAACATACATATATTAAAAAAGCAGCAGTTCTCTTTAAAAGTTACAGGAAATAATGTCAACATTTTACACTGATCCTTAAATTTTATTTAGAATTCCTGTCTTTTTCACAAATATTACCAAAATAATGCACTATACCAAAATCCATCGGAAAATACAGGGATATTGCCAGAAACGACGCGATATTCCCGACAAATTTTATTTCCGTGTACTTTAAAAGTTGGCCATAAATACCTTTAGTTGGAAAACTGTATACTTTATTGTAATTTTACTAACTAACACGATTAGATTAAATAAGTGTTCGACTGATTCCGAATTTTCTAAACCTTGCCGACTGCTGTTTTCGATTTATTTAAGGAAGCTCTGGAGATAGAAAATACAAAATTGAATATTTCTTGAAAAATTAGTGCAAAATATGGTTAATACATATAAATACTGAAAAGATAAAAAATATTCATATCTTAGAAAAAGTATCACGAAATCAGTTAAGTTTAAAATTTGAATAAATATTTTTCTCTAAACATTACTATAAAGAAAAGCTTCTAAAGTTATTTTATTATTTTTTCTTAAAATGTACCTACCATGAATTATTAATCGGAGATCGAGACATTTTTATTCATAAGATAATCGTTTAGAAGAAATATGCTTAATATTTCCCGAAATATTAAATTATTGCTTTTTTTGCGCTTACACACGTTTATCTATAAATTAAAAAAGATATATTTCTCAGTAATAAATTCACTTATTTAGATTTTTTTGTTATTTTATTAAAACTTTTATAATGAGAATGTTTTACGATAGGTACGAAGATTTCTTTAAGGAGATTTTTTCTTGTTGCCATAGACTTGGAATTTTGAAATTCGCAGTACCAACCTTAAATTGTTATAATGTGTTGATAAGTTATTGACATTGATTCGGAGTCTCCCTGAAAAAATTTACATTAATATTAGTTTATATTAATATTATTTTATATTAATTAACGTATATAAATAACGAAATTTGTAGAAGGCGTACTTCTTAACAGATGAAGGTGAAACTTAACATAAAAACAGTTTAACACAAAATCTAGGCTGAGTTTATTTGGTTCAGATCAGACAATTAAATGAAATGGCACCACTTCAATAATAAAACTTTGTTTTTTAATTGTAAGTATAAATAAAATTGTTAAGAGATATTCTTCAATCTAAAGAGCCCTCGCATCCTCTTCTGTTCCTCTGTTTGGAATGAATTTGAATTCTGATTGATTCAAAAATAGTGCTATTATATATTTACCTTTCTAAAGTTATAGTAGTTGTGACCGATTATGAATAAAGGGGCCGGCTACAAAAAATTTCTGATATAAGTTAGATGACAAATTGGTCGAAAATGAATCTCTGGCGAATGCAATTAACCAAAGGTAGCGCTATTTGGACCCGATGGAGACCGAATTTTCGATGCTAGCATTTGGACTCTTAAGAGAGCGTTGCGTTCAGTTGACCTGAAATCTAGAGAAAAGAAAAAAAAGCCAGTTCTTCCACAAAAAATTTGAAACTTCGAAAGGAGTTTGTGAAAAAGTATGAGTTATGGAGGGAAAATGATTAAAAACAGGTTTTAGATTTTTTCACACCATTATTTCTTGTATCAATGTGTTATTCAAGGTTATTTGGTCCGACAAGACCAAAATAAACAGGATCCAATCGGATGGCCATTCATGGTACTGGAGCAAAAATCAGCAAAGTATTCATCCACTGGGAGTACATTAAAATTTACAGCTAAAGAAGCAAACGTTCACATTTTATTTAATTATAATTTTAAAAGCTTCTACAGTTTGTACTATTAAAGTACAAAAGTGCCTTAAAGACTATTAAAGTAAATTGTTTGAATTTTTTCGAAAGTTAATTGACTTTAATATACGTAACCTTTGAACTCTCGCCAATTGGCTTTTTTAATAAAATAAATTATAAATAGTTAGTCAACAGTCAAATATTATATTATTCAGACAATATGTGGTTAAAAATTCGTCGCAAATGCATATGATACAATATTCTAAAATCTCGGCATTTTGAAAATATACATACATATATTGCAATTTATTCCCTGGAGAAATTTGGGGTCACTGAATTCAATTATAATGATTACATTTCATAATATTAAAATACCGAATATCAAATTAAGTCCTTTTTATGATTTTAATGAAAATGAACCCTTGAGATTTTCCAAAATTGGCTCTGACTCCACATAAGCGCGTGTATTTAAGTATTATTTTGCCTTCATTTATTGATATATAAATTTATCCGCCATTTATCCTACTCAAGAAAATATTATTTTTCTGTCTGTAGATAACAAGAATTTACTTATTTGCGTCGAAATAATCTACATATGTGCTCAGGATGGGCTAGTAACATTCAATCAGATGGGCATTCATGGTACTGGAGCAAAGATCAGCAAAGTATTCATCCATTGGGAGTAAAACAGGCCGTTAAATTCGGTGATGGATCTTTGATGGTTTGGGTTCATGATCAGGTTCAAGCCAACTGAACGCAACGCTCTCTTAAGGACGACCGGGTCCAAATAGCGCTTCCTTTGGTTAATTGCATTTACCTCAGATTCATTTTCGACCAATTTGTCATGTAACTTGATCAGACATTTTTTTATCCGGCGCCCTTTATTCATAATTCGATCAGAACTTATATTTTTTAACATTTAGTTCCCTGAACTGTGACTAATTTTCATCAAATCGGCAATTTTTCTAGTTGAATGCCCTTCTCTCGCCAATTCAGTCACACGTGATATAATAACGCCAGATATTTTTTTTATTTTTAATGTTTTTGAATACAACTACGACAAATTACATATAACTTCAACAAATCCTACTCAAATGACCAAAAATACTACATATAAGTGACCAAAAAGTGCATAAAAGTTTCCGCCGTGTTACGATTTCAAGCAGAGAGCAAAACTGAGTCACAGAAGTATTTCAAACTATCTACTGTCTTAAAAACACGTTGTGATTATTGTAACTAAACTACGCTGCAGTTGGTAAGAAGAAAGTATTGCCACCTCAAATAAATAAAAAAGTTAGAATTCATACAATAGGATCATCATTTAGTAATAGAAAGACTCACTGTCTTTTCTATGTTGAATCAGTTTTATTCCTCAGTGTATATCAGTAGAGTTTTTGCACAACCGCGCAATTACCAGACAGACCTGGTCTTCCTTTGACCTCAACAAATCAGTAAAAATTAAAAAAATTAAGAAAGAACTCTGTCACAAGAACTAAAGGTATGTACATACCTTTAAAAATTAAACATTTAAGAAACTTCTAGCACACAAAAACTAAAAACTAAACTTATATTTAAAAAGGGTTTATCAAAAGTGAATATTAAAGATTAATTTTTATGCCTATAATTTTGTATATAAGAATTATATCCTAATGTATCATGTACTAAAACTTATTCCGAAGTATTTAGAATATAAAATATCACTTGAAAAATTATAAAAATTTATTTTTGACTTTCATATTTATATGTAATTATAAATTGAAATTTCTTTTCAATCATTAAGCAGAGTCCATTCTTATTTTTTAGAAAAGAGATTAGTTATATTTTACCATTCCTTTGGGATATATAACAAGAAAAATTAGCGAAAGCGAATCGAAGTTTTGAACATTTTCAGAGGAGAGAAAATCAAATCAGCTATTGCTATATCTATTCCATTCCAAAAGTATTCATCTTTAAGAAAATATAAATTTTTGTTTCCTATTAAAGTTTATTAACTATATTTTTATTATTCAATTATTTCATATTCAAGTCGAGACTTTTGGTTTTCGGATAATAATAAATTTCATTGGAGCTAGAACGATATTTATTTTATTAAATTGCTTTAAATGCAGTGCATAAATGTAAAAACAATTGCCTCTAGTGAATATAAATCTCTCATCATATTGCATATATGTAGATCAAGCAAATGTGATACGCAATAACATTTCGCCTCTCGCTGGCAGAACTGCCACTAAAATAAACTTTAAATTAAACCCAAACAAAAACGACATAATTTACAAAGGCTGTTAATTTTTTAATGCATTGACTCTGACAGAAATTAAAAATTTAATTTTTTTCCGGGGAAACGTAACAGGACGTTTATTTGTAATTAAATTTACTCTATAGTGAGATAACTTTAAGGCATCATTCAAGAAATTTGTGTCTTCAGTCATATACGCAATTCGTCCTTTGATCTTGAAGAAATTTATGAAATCAACTGCAGAAGTTAACTTCTTGAACCCGGTCTTATTATAGGTCAATTATGGTTAAGCTAGTTAATTTATTCGAAGTGAATACCCAAAGAATCTTAAAGGCCTTCAACTTGTTGAAATTTGTAATATTAGAAGATTATTATTAGAAGATTATACCCTTGTCAGTAAAAGGAAAACCCTTTCATTTCAAAATCATTGGTTTCGTCAAAAACATATCAAGATTAAAATAGATTCAAAAATATTAATCCCAGATGGTTGCTGTGGTAAACCACCTTTTTTCCAAGCAATAAACATATATTTTATAAGCCCGAAATTTATAAAGATTAAACATTTCATATTCCGATTAACCGACCCAATAAAATTTTAAAAGAGACCACAGTCTGCTGTATCTTCGTCTTTTACGACCATTTCGAGTGGATGAAATTAATAAAATTCGGTTCACCAGCAATATTTATTTATTTTCGGTTGATTTCAAAATCTCACTGAAGAAGACATGGTCGGCATGGTGTTGACGTTGGAAACACCGCCTCTCAAATATTTATTAAATTCACTTTCCATTAAATCAGTTGCGGGACCATCAACTCAAGTCAATAGGCGTACGCTGGGGATATTTTATGAAATATTAAACGGATCCTTTATGCAAATCGTCCAACATTTGGCACTATCAAAAGGTTAAGAAACCTCCAAGATATGGATGGACCTTTCAAACGACAATGGTCCTTTCAAATAGCACGAACCGACTGGTAAATTTATTTTGTGATAAAGAACGTCTTAAAGGTAAACGGAGAAACTAGAGGCCCTATAATTTGAATATTCTGTTCGGGTTGAAATTAGAAGGTTCTGTTCGAGAAATTTCGGGAGCAGAAGTCTATTGACGTTCCGAAGCGTATTAACTGCTATTATTTTTGCAGTATTTAAAATTAACAAATGTGTTATTTAAAACATAAGCTTAAAGGAAGGCGAATTTCTATATAGCTGGTATATCTTAAAACTTTTTAAGGAGATTTGCTAATATTTAAAACATCCTTTAAGTTATTTTACCCGAGATGCTTTAAACATTTTTTTTTATAAGAAGAACAGAAAACTAAAAAACTGTAACGAATAATAAAACTAAATATTTAGGTAACTAAAAGATTCTAAATTTAGGAATTTAATTAAAATATTTAAATTATATTGCATTAAAACCAACTTAATTATAATTTATGTAAAAGTTTTTAAAAACTTCTTTAAAAAACACCTGGCAAATAAGATTCGAATAATTTTTGAAACTCTTCGGTAAAAATTTAAGTCTACATCGACAGATTTAAGCTGTTAAAGCTTAGCTAGTCGTTTTGGGTTCAATTTACATAATATCGTAAAATCTTTTATATTTACCCAAAAAATCCAAAGATTTCCTTCCAAATAAAATTTATTCCTTTCAGCGGTTGAAAGCGGCAAAACTTTTTGGTCAATTGGAAAAGCCTGTTGAATTTTCTCAACTTCTCTGCTTTGATTAAATCTAACCCAAAAAGAACAGACAAAAATAATAATTGAGCAAAATTTCGTGTTGTTCTTTTAAAATCTCCAATTTTGGCGTTTTGTATGAACTCAACCGAAACTTTATAGCCAAACAGCGGAAAATATTTCCGAAATAATCCACCAAAACAAATTAATATTTCCTCCTCTTTTAAATTGTTCACCCGAGACCGAAAACGAAGGTGGGAATTTATTTATCATAGCTTATTTAGCGCAAGCTGAGTTTGCACTTAGAAAAGAAGGCTAAAGGTACCTAATAGGCACTCTTGGCAGTTTCTTCGAAGAAATCTTTTCTTGACCAGGTAATTTCGAAGGCGAAATAAGTCGCTGAACTGTAGGTAGCTGCCTCGAAGTTTGGCCTCAAAGATTTATGTTTGGGAAAGGGATATCGATTTTTTTGTGGAAATTAATATTTCCTCTAAATATAGAAGGAAAGACGATCTGAATCAGCGTAAAACATCATAATAAGAGGGTTTCATACAACGCCCATCAGATTTGCATAATTTATGTAAACAATTTGTCGTAGATATCATTAAACATCATTTAGCAAAATGCTAATTAACTTAATTAGAATTTTAATTTGAAACTATGTGTAAATTACATTGCGGTCAAAATTTCAAATTTTTCAAATAATCAAAATTTTAAAGTTTTCGGTATTCATACTCCCAAAATCACTTCTAAAATAAAATAATCAACCAATTGCTCGAGTGCATATGCGCCACGAAACCATTTACCTGACAACCATTTGCCGACAAACTTTTTCCCGACAACAACTTAATATTTTCCTTTTACAAAACGCCTATTAACTAAATATTTTCACTGACTAAATATTTTGCTTTTAGAAAATGCCTATTAACTGATTTTTTTCCTTTTACAAAAAGCCTAATGTCTAAATATTTTCCTTTTGCAAAATGCCTGTTAACTAAATATTTTGTTTTGAAAAGGCAGTTTAAGCACATTTGTCGGGAACATAGCTGTCGGTCAAATGGTTTGTCAGGCAGTTTTTTCCGAGAAAAAAAAAACACATTTCTGAATATCGTATTATCAGCTGAAACAAATTTAAATCTCAATTGAAAGATTATCCTATTTGTTTTTAATTAAATTTAAAGAACAAGTTATAATGTTGAGTATAGCAACAATGTGCAATTCTTGAACTCAGTAGGTGGGGTAGAATCAGTAGATGAAATCAATAGATGGAAAATATTTCATAAAAACCCAAAAAATGAGGTATTTTATTTTCGTTTGAAGTTTTATTTCCTAAATACTTCGTAATCCATAGTAATTTTGAGTACTGGCCGTGTAATGCTCAATAATGCTCAGTAATGGCAAGTAATGATAAGTAATGCTAAGTAATGCAAAAGAATGCCAAGTAATGGTGAGTAATGTAAGTAATGGTAAGTAATGGTAAGCAATTTTTACCTGATTTTACGCAATGGTGCAGTACCAGTACCAATACTGGTAATGTCCTTTTTTTATAAGTACCATTAAAAGTAATGGTAATGGTATTAATTTTCTTGCAGTACTTTCAATAGTAATGTCGCACGGAATGCATTACAAAGTAATGTAATATTTTATAACTATGCTTATGGTTTAATTAATTTTTGTTTATACTTACATATTTCTTCCGTTTGTATTTTTCTAAGAACAGAACAAAATTGATTATAGAAAAAGTTCAAAATGAAATCCATATTCTAAAGTATTTTGTTTGCTTTACCGCCCTCGACAAACAAACACACATACTTTTTTTTTATCAGACCCGAAAATTTCAATTAAAAATTAATTAAAGAAAATAGCTCACACTCCTCATTTATTACGCCTTGCCAGAAAAGAAATATTCTGAAATTTGCGACTTGAATTTTACGAATATTTTATAGACGCATTTTCAACTCAACTCTCTCTCTGCATAAAATTGCTTAAAATTTTTATTTTATTTTCATGTTTAAAATGTTTACGTTTTCCGGCTATTTGCCTGGACCTCGAAGGAACTTGTTATTTTATTCTGACTTTCATTGGACGTATTATCACAGGACATATTTTCATGAACCGACTCCTACAAAAACACATCTCAATTATTTAACAATCGGAAGTTTACCAGAAAAACAAAAATCTTCTAAAATGCCTCAAGTGTTTTAAGGAAAGGAAAGGAGCTCTTTGGACTTTTCATGGTAATGTTTTATAACGATGCGGGATGTTGACGGTTATATACCCTAGACAGACAGCGCTCTAAATCATGATTTACTAAATGAGTCATTTAGCATAAATTACTAATTAATGAAGTGGTGACACACAGCCACTTCTTAATTAGAAACGATCAGCTGTCAATTGTCACATTTCCCATGTGACAACCAAGAATAGCGCCTGGATTTCCGCAAGTCCTCAATGGCCTTATCCCATACATTCAAAACGAACATTTCCTGCTCAACGTTCCAGGCACTTCTTTTTCTTTATATTTTTTCAAATATGTCGGTTTTTTGTTTCGCCAGTTTCAACAAATTGACAAATATTTTGCTTCTTCTTCTTATTTGCAATGGAAAGCGCACAGTAATGTAAAAAATTAGTATAGAAGTACAAAATCAGCTGTATGCTATGTAGTACATTATTCGTCATTTAGGTATAAATAATGAAGAGAATTTGGTCATTTAGCAAATCATTAATTATCAAGTTTTTCGTGATTTAGCTAAATGAGCCCATGACACACAACGTCTAAATTACTAATTAGTACTAATTAGTAATTTATGTGCGCTGTCTGTCTAGGGTACCTATTAGTGCTTTATCTAAATAAAGAATGAGTATTTAATATACTAAAGTTAATTAAAAAAACAGAAATTTCTTTTCTATGATTATATTTCAAATATGATGCTACTATCCCATCCTGAGCACATCGAACATTTCGACGCAAATAAGTAAATTCTTCTTATCTACAGATAGAAAAATCATTTTCTTGCGTAAGATAAAATAGCATAATTTATATATCAATAAATGAAGGCAAAATAATACTTAAATACACGCGCTTTTGTGGAGGCAGAGCTAATTTTGTAAACCCTCAGGGGTTCATTTTCATAAAAATCATAAAAAAGACTTCATTTGATATTCGGTATTTTAATATTATGAAATGTAATTGAATTCAGTGACCCCAAATTTCTCCAGGGGATACATTTCAATATACAATTTGCAAAATACCGAGATTTTAGGATATTTATTTTAAATAGGTTATATCATCATCACCTATTAATAAAATTAATTAAAATTTCGCGGGAAGGGAATAATGTACTTATGTAAATGCTAAAAGCTGCATTTTTCAATAATTTCAGATTCAACAGTGAAAAACCTTCTAATCGTCTGGATGGATCCGGTCTACACTCTTAATCTCATTTCTGGGGAAATATTATTAGACTGTATCAATCTAATTTCTAGGTTTCTAATATTGTTCACTAGAAAATAAGTTACTCTAAGTGAGTTTCTTTTAAAATTTCATTGAAATCTAGGGAAAACAAAATTTCCGATAGATATAGCGAAAAAAGCTAGAAATCCATGCCCTTCTTTGTAAAGTCAGTGGAATAATCATTTCATATATTTTAAATTAAAAGAATTATTCCTGGTGCATATCAAGAAGTAGTGGGAAAAGACTTAAATATTGGAATGTTAAAAGCGACTATTTCAAAAACAATTTAAAGGTAAACTTTGTTTATAATTGAGAGGAAATTATGTCATGTCATAAGCAATAAACTAATAGGATAGGTTTCTTTCATTTTATTGAAAAATTTCGCATAAATCAACTTCGAATGAAGGGATACGACACAGAAATAGCACCGAATAAGTATACATATGTATTTCGATGATCATTCAGATTCAAATCAGGCTCTATTTTTTTAATCGATTTCGATAAGGCTCCCGAATCTTCTGAAAAATATAATCAATAAACAATTAACTAACTAATCCCTAACAAAATTAGATCCAATCAAAGGACACGTAAAATAGGATGATATAAATTCTATCATTACACTGAAAAAAATCCTAATAACACAGAGCGCTATAGACTATAAGCACCGATTTATAAGTGGAAATGCTATTTTCATAACTGCATTGCCTAAAATCGAAAGGCTCCCGGCTCATGAAGTATACGACGTCTTCTTATAAACTATAAGATATTTGAGTGTGGCTGTATTTGCTATATTTATAAGCTGAGCACTCACACTGAAAAAATCCTAATAACATAGAGCGCTATAGACTATAAGGACCGATTTATAAGTGGAAATGCTATTTTCATAACTGCATTGCCTAAAATCGAAAGGCTCCCGGCTCATGGAGTATACGACGTCTTCTTATAAACTATAAGATATTTGAGTGTGGCTGCATTTGCTATATTTATAAGAGCAGCAGCAATGTGAATGTTACCCATTCTTATGCAAAATAAGAAAGGATCCTACACGCATGAGCCTGCGGCTTATTTTACGTGTGCATTCATCGTGCCTTTTTATATTGGGGTGGGGAACACACAACAGTATGCCAGTCAGCTTAGTGATCCCGTCGGAGAAGGTTGTTAAATGTTTATACTGAAATATGAAATATTATACCCAAGTTTATATATAACTCCTATAGGCAAATAATAATACGTGTTGCGCTCATAGAAAACACCTCCAAAATCTAAAATATATACAGTGAAGAGCAAAACTGAACCAATGATGGTACATGAGGGTTTTGCAAGTGGCTCATTAACTGTAACAGATATCGCAAAATTATTGTAGAAGGTAAAATTGTCTATAGAAATCTGATATACCTTTTTATGTCCGACTGATCAGGTTTGAGTTATTTAGGAAAGAAACTTTAAAATATTTTGAGTTATTTGCGAGAATAATAGTAGTGAAATTTGAAAGTTTTTTTACTAAATAACTCAAAAATGATCAGTCGGACATCAAAATGTATATGAGATTTCTATAGACAATTTTACCTTCTACAATAATTTTGCGATATCTGTTACAGTTAATGAGCCACTTGCAAGACCTTCAAGTACCATCATTGGTTCAGTTTTGCTCTTCACTGTATATATTTTAGATTTTGGAGGTGTTTTCTATGAGCGCAACACGTATAATTATTTGCCTAGGAGCTATTTTCTATAAGCGCAACACGTATAATTATTTGCCTAGGAGCTATTTTCTATAAGCGCTGTACGCATATTTATTTGCCTAGGACTTATTTACTATGAGCGCATTGCGTATATTTATTTGACTAGGAGCTATTTTCTATGAGCGCATTGCGTATATTTATTTGACTAGGAGCTATACAAAGTGACATATCTGCTAATAATTTATAGCTTTGAAGCTTATAACAGATATGTAAAACTCTAAAATTTTAAAGCATTTCTGCCTATACATTGTATAGCTGTTACTGCTATGCTTAATAACCAGAGTTCTTATAAATATAGGAGTTGTTAAGGCTCATTGCTTCATAAGCCCCAGCGCCACAAACTATCGCTGTCACCTTTTCGCTTATAATTGTGAGAGCCGACGTACATAAAAAATTAGCCTGGCAGCTATAATTTCTCTCAGTGTAGGTATTTACTAGTTAAAAGCATTTAGGCAAAACACTTCTGCAAATTGGATGAATATGTCAACCAACTACACTCTGCTGAACGAACGGACCCTATTTATTTAGACTTCTGCCTTTCTGGCATGGAGCACGTTTCGCATATATTCCTATAATCAGTGCCTTCTTGTCCTGTGAAACTCGTATTTAGCTCGAGAGCGACAGTTTCGAAGACCAATTGGAAATGTGAAAAGACAACTAATTTATTCGAGAAGGGAAAAATAGTGCAATTTTGTGTCTCGTTGTAATGGGATAAGTCAGCGTATAGTTGGCAAAATTTTTGGGATAAAAGGATATTATATATATTTTGCTGTCACAATCATGCCTGAAAAAGGAAATGGTAATGGGTTTCGGTGCTAACTCTGTCCATTTACCTCACAAATTGTATATTCAACCCTGAGAGTGGTGTCCAAAACAAAACAGTCTGTGAAATTTGGAGCTGTGTATAAAGTTCAAGGTTGTTATTTCGTACAGTTTTTTGTATGTCTGTAGGGCACTGTAGGACTCTGCTAAATAAATGGAAATTTATTTGCACCGTCTATTGAAAATTTAACAACTTTTTAAAATAGATCAATTTATTTTGCTATTTGAGATGGATTCTGGAAATGACATCAATAGATGACAAATTGAAAAAGATGATTTTACACTCTGATTAATACCGCCAAAAAAATTTAGAAATATTGAAGGTTCAAATAATTTAAAGACGCATATTTAAAATTCATTTCATACCATCAAATACGAAATTTATAAAAATTATATCACAGACTGAATGCGTGACCACGTGAAATGTTTTAGTAAAAAATTTCCATTTCACTTCATCATGTCAAAACCGTCGTTTCATAAGGCTGACAATTTCATATGACTATATTATTTTTATGCGACATTCGAAAAGGTTGATGTTGATAGCCATTTACGAAGAAGTTCAATATGTTTGCCTACGTAAGACATAAAGGGAGCAACGTTTTCATATCCTCGACTCCCACTCCTTATAAATATAGGAAATTTTCGTCGTCGGATCCACGCATTTGGTGTTTGTGACACAACAGCTCTGCCTGGAATTTTTATAAACCCTTCAATAAGTTCCCACTGGATTTGCACTTCCTTCTTCTGTTTGTGCAAACCCAACACAAAAGATGCTATTTGTTCAGATATATGCTTTTCATATATGTTTTAATACATATCTATCACTTCGGCTCGAAGAGTACCTCATGAAAATTCCTCGTGAATCAATCAATCAATCAAGCCATTGTGATCTGGGAAAAAAGAGTTTATTGATATCCATCACGATGGGGCTTTTCAGGGAAAATATTTTTCTTTATTTTAGTATCATTAATGGCAACTGCTATTTTATGTTAAATTGGCTATTTTGAAACACATAAATTTTAATTCATAAAAAATAAAAATTAAATACAATTCAAATTAAATCAGAATATTTACAATATCATTCCATGTAAACGAAAATAAAAAAAATAAAAACTAAACATTTTATTACATATTCCAATCAATTTTCTCCTATATGCGGATACACGTGCCACAATATTTATTATTTCGTGGGCAATTTCCAATTTTTTTACGTATTAAAATTTCCACGAATGACAACGATTTATAGGGCGGTTTTCAATATTTTATGGAAATCAATTCGAAAATAACAAGGGTCAGGACGTACCTGATGCCGTTTTGAAATTTTATTTGTATTGTTGGCCACCATGAGTTTCTTGCTTTCTGAATAATTCAATGAAGAATATTTAAATTTCAAAAAATTGAGAGACTGTATTTGTTTAAAAGGGTTCTATTTTGTCCGAAGTACCAACGATCGCTCTTTGGATGTGATTTTAGATTTGAAAGGATAAAGAAAATGGTTTAATTTTCCATATATCCTTTGAACCTTTAATGGATTTGTTTTTCATAGTCATAAATATTTAATGTACAATTTCTTTAAATCTTCAGGTCTTGTCCTTCTTGACGTCCAATCAGCGTTTGTTTCGGTATGTCGTGACGCCTTATAACATATTGTATAAAATAATCCATTTAGTCTCTCATTCAGATTTCATCTAGATTTAATATGTTAAAACTCTAGAGAAATCACTACATAAGTACCTCAAGGCTCTGGTATTAGGTCCAAACCTCTAAAACATTTATATTTTTGATTTTTCAAACGTGCCAAAGTGCTTATCCTCCACATTTGCTGAAGACACAGCTTTATTCAGCTCACACAAAGACGCGTTACACATCCACGTAAACCTACGAAACGAATTTGATATTCTACTCGAATATTTTCATAAATGGAAAATAAAAATAAATCCCAAGGACATATTTTATTAGAAGAAGGCGAAAATCCCATTTACTATGCGGAACAGCAATATGAAGTTAACATTCTTTCAAGCATTGACATTCTTTAGCGTGATTTTTAAGGCATATAACTACAACCATGGACAAAATAAGCTTGCCCTTTTATAAACAGACAGACGGACCTTTAGTATAGGAACCTTAAAAAAAATTACAAATCGCTAAAAAGAAGGTCTTAAAAATCATTTTTAATTTATCCGGGCAGTTCTTCAGTGTTACCTATATACCTTGGCTAATCTCGATTTAACAATCACGAGCTATTAATTTTATGAAAAATGCAAAAATAATGAGGTTTAGGTTAAGCAGGGCTAGATTAGCTTACAGAATTTTACTGGGCTTTAAAAAAACAATTAAAAATACCTCTTCTCGAAAACTCTTGAATTAAAATAAAATTATACTCCTGCTAAGCTATTTAAAAAAATTATGGTTGAATGAAGAATGTAGCTACTTGTAGTATTAAATCTAGTAAGCCTGTTCTATACGAAACAAAAAAAAACTCAACTTAAATAAGTAAATATATAACAAATATTAATATTCTATTTTCTTTAACAAAAACATAAGTTATTTATAAAGCTCTTGATGAAATACACTAACAAAAAACCGGTCAAGTATGAGTTGGGCTTGCGCATCGAGGGTTTCATACCTTAGAAAGGAACGTATAAACATTTATTTAGTTAAACTCATCGACTGCCTCTGAAATAGTAAGACCCAGAATTAACAATATAGTTTTGTTACGAAATTTACAGTAAACCTCTACAAACATTTTTTCATAGTTTTATGAATATTTATAGCTATTATTAACACGCAATAAAGTTCATAAATCATACACCCAGAGAAAAACTTACGTAGAATTGCATCTTTTACTGTCAATTTAGTCTATTTTCGTTGTTAAAATCGACCCTACTGCCACCACCTTCAATTTTACCACAGTGGCGTTGTCAAATTAACAATTCCAAATTTTCCACAAATTTCACTGTTAATTTAACATATTATTGATGACATATTTCGCTATATTTTATAAAAAATTAGCTGTAGAACTGACAGTTATTGGCTTTCACTTCAACGTGAAAAATGTTCGTAAGGACAACAAAATGTTATTAATCCAACGACTATTGTTTTAAGTTTTAAAAGGAAAATTGTAAATTTTACAAGGACTATATATGTAGATTTAACGGAAGCTAAATGTTTCTTTTAATTTTTCATGCAGTGCAATTTTTTGTGTGGTATCCACAGGCATATTAGAATGAAAACAAAAAACGTTTTATTTGAAAAATTGTACATTTATTTTCATGTAAGATAATATACATGTATATTTTGTACATACAGTGGCGCTCAAAACATTTGCAACTAAAATATATATAATAGGTATTATAATGAAGAAAGATATGGCATCCGAGTTTCTTATATTATCTTATATTTGTTATAAACCGAAAAAAATATGTTTTAAGTTGCAAATGTTTTGAGCGCCACTGTATCTACTTACATCTCACAAGGTATTGTTCTGGAACATATGTTTACCATTGGGTAAAAAATTAATTTGAATTGTGTGACTGGTAATGTCTTCAATTGGTATAATAATAAATTCCTTTACACTTTTATGTAAATCAACAACATATGAATAATAATGAAAATCAAATTATTTCAAATTATTCTTATTTTGTTTTTTAGTAAAAATTGTTTGAATATTGAATATTGAATATGAAACGGCACGCTACTACTGAAAACGCTGACGCTCGAAGCACAAATGAGACTGGTCAAGAGTAGAAACTGCGACGCAAAACGCTCATCTGACAGTTCTCTGTAAAAACTACAACAAATAATTTTTGTAGTAGATTTTAGCTGTAGAATTCATAACACACTTTCAATTTCGTACCAAGAGGAGGTCAAAATTTGGAATGTGCCCAGTTGAAAGTACAACTAAAAATCATATATTTTACTTTTTAGTGGTTGATATGACGTACTTTCGATGTGGATTTGAAAATTATTTTTAACAACATGTAGTACGAATTACAACTAAAGGTTTTCAGTATTTGCAGCATTTTAACAGTTAACATGTGAAATTGACTAGGTTCATGGCAGATCTAATTGTAAGTTTTTATATTTACAGTAAATAATGTAAAATTACCTGCCACGTAGAATTAACAGCAAGTGGTTGTTGAAAATACCACTAAATTTCTCTGGGTGTAAATAAGTTTGTTTGTAAAGAATTTTTTTCTACTTTTTAAAAAACTGTGCTAGTTAGAAATATCGTTTTATTTTTTCCCGCAAAATATTGTACATACATTCAAACTTTCAATTCTATTTATGAAGGAAATTAAAAATAAATGATCTAAACAATTTCATCAATGTAATCAATGATAATTATACACTTTTTCGATTTATGTATTTTATTAAAAAAATTCAGTCGAATTTTAAACAATAATCTTGAAATTAAAAGTAGCATAAGTTATATTAAATAAAATTTGATTACTTCTCACTCAAATTAAATTAATATTGTTTTGATAATATTTAGTGGAACTTTTTTAAAGTTTAAAATTCTATTGAGGTTCCAGTTTCTATGGTAGTCGTTATTAATATTGATTTTCTTTTTTTTAAGTACCTATGACAAACCATTTACAATTCAGTTAAGTCGTCAAATAGTATTAATATTTTGTTTCTTTTATAAAAACAAAGATTGAAATAGGAAATATTATTTTAATTTAATTTACAAAGTTGTTTTTACGTCCAAGTGTTAGAATTTGGAAATTTCTTCTTTAGTAATTGAAAAATCTATCCTTAACCTTTGTCTTAACTAATATTAAGTCATAAATTAGTGAATTAGGTGAATGGCTATATCAAAAGAATTAAATAAATGATTCTGAAAATTCTACAAACCACATCTGATAAATGTTGACCTGCCAGCTGCAAGATTTGCCGTGTAACCTCCCACTAATTAATTACGTCGAATCTGAGCTTCCTTGTCAGAGGTTCAATCCGACAGCATTAAGACCTACTAATTTTGGTGAATGGCCGGTAAGAGCCTTAAAGCCCAGGAATTTTTCCATAAAAGTTTGAGAAGTTGCCACAAGCACTTTTCGGAGGCGTTTTCTTGCTAACTCCTGAGTGTGGTAATTATTTTGGATCAACTCATCTCAGTTTACTTCTTTGAAAAATTTGCGATCCCCTTAGTCAAGTAAGATAAATATGTAGAGCTCGGAGATTGTAAAAGAGTATTATTTTGTTGTTGTGCTAATTACTTCTATATCTTTATCCAACATCTGGACAAATTAGCTCTCTGCACGTAAGGAAACAAATTACAAAAATAAATTTCTCCTCGGCGAAATATATTTATTAAGGTGGCCAGACAAGTCGTGGAAAGTAATGAAACAAATTAAGTGCATATGTTCGGACGGTGAAATCGTACACCGTCATGTTCGGATAGTATAATGTCATGTGAGATTAGCAGCATAATGGAAGCAATTCATTCACTCCGAACACCCCCGCATGTAATAGAAAACACGTCCTTCGGATAATGGAAAGGCAGTGAAATTTATGTTAGGACTTTTGCTTTTACTCCGATTGACGGAAGTCTCCAATTTTCCCATGCCCTTAATGCCAAAAATGTTGAGGTGTAATGTGAGAAAATACTGCCAAAAGCCAAACAATGACGCATAGCCCTAATAATAATAATAATAATAATAATGATATTATTAGAACAGGTTATTCACCTCCGACAGCCCATATTTCATCGACTTAATCAATTTTCACAGATGAGGCGTACTGCGAATTTCGTGATATATTTCACAAGTCGAGTGTTGCTCATATTAGAAAACATCGCCACTCTTCATTTTGACGAAGAACGCGCCCAGCATAATGAAAGTGTTGAACCGAAAATTATGGCTACACCCCGAGCTAAATTTTGGGTGCGCGGTTTCTTTTCTTCCTTGAAATTAGGAACCCCTGCAGGGTTCGCTAGTTTTTAAAGGAACGAGTTTTAAGAGGACTTAGAATGAAAATTTGAAAATACGCCCGAAACTTCATTTAAAGCATGATAAACACTCGTAATTTGTATGCTTTATTATTATAACTTTCGAAATTAACTTAAAATTAATAAGCATTTATTTTATATATAAAAAATACGTTCTTTTAATACTTTCTTGTAATTCCATAATTTGTTTACCCTCAGTGAATATTTAAAAAAACTGTTTCAGTTATAAACGTTTTTCTTAAACGCAATTATAACTCGCAGTATAAGAATTATTGCCAGAGGTAACATAAGTTTCGCATGTGGCAGATGTGGCGTAAAATATTTTAAATTTTTGAATAAATGTATAAAAATTTAATTTGCTTTTTCGAATCAATCAAAAATACATCAAATGCAATCCTAAAAATTAAGGATTTATATTATCCTCTAAATAAATGGAAAAAACAGCTGAAACACCTAAAATCTGAGTTTCTTGAGAAAAATTAAACCTGTGCTTTTTTAGAGTTCCGTAGCAAATCAAGTAAACCAAGAAACCCTTATACAGGGTGTAACAAAATTCCCAGAACGGTCGAATATTTCGAAAAGAACGCATCGCATCGGAAAACAAAAACATAGGGGTAAAATATTTTTAAAAGAACTACCAAACTCCACCAAACCTTATCCCCCACTCCCATCCCTGAGGGCGGGGGTGGGGGTAACTTTTTATTTCAAATGGGAACACGAATTTTTTTTTGCAGATTTGGATTCTTCATAAAAAAGTAAGTAACTTTTGTGAAACTTTTTTTTTTCAATTCGGTACAGGGAATGCGGGAGAGGATGTGTACCTATTGTTTAAAAAAAGGTTCCGAAAAGGTCGAATATCTCGCGAACTATACATTGGTTCGAAAAAAGAAAAAAACATGTCAAATTTTTTTTCAAAAGCTATCCAATAGTACCAAGCTCGACCCCTCCCCCCCAATCCCACCGGTAGGTGGTTTGGCCCCCTTGCCTTTTTGGAACCTTGAAAAAGAACTTTAAAATCATTGCAAGGTTTCTAAAACCGTTTTTCAAAATTATGCCCCGTATACTTTAAATATTCGGTTTGTATCGACCACCCTGTACGCAATTTCGAATAAATATTTAGAGTACTAGAGTACATAGACTGAAATTACTTTTTAAAATAACACAACTTACTAGAGTATGCTTTTTTGAATTCAAACAACTGTGTGTGTGTCCATATATGTATGTATGTATGTAGGTATATACATTATTATTTTATTTAGCAATGTACATATTACTCGTATTTTTCCCCCAATTGACTCAAACGTTTTTCGGATGTATGTATGTATTATACAATTTATGTGGGTAAGTATGTCTGTTTCTTTGTCACGCCCTGTAGCCTAAACGACTTTATGGATATTAATAAATTAGGTGTCGTTAGACTCGTTTTAGCTGTAGGAGTACTACAGATTACATAATTTTTGAGAAAAATAAATATGGCTGCAATTTTTCTCGCATGGCATTTTTATTTTATTTTCAAACATACCGATATATGGGTATCAAATGAAAATTCTGGATGAAACGAGATCATATATAAGTATATAATTTTTATATAATAAACGTACGAAACAATTCGCTCATGGATAAAACATAATACCCGACTGTACCAAAAGGATTGTAATGCTCTTCGTTCTATTTATAGATAAAAAATCCATAGTGCAAAAATTTTGAAATATAATAAGTGAATTAAAAAAGCCCAAAAATACGGCTGTTTGTAAAAAAGGAACTAGAATGATATAACCGAAAATATTAATGAATTTATGAAGCTCAGACACAGACTGTTAAAAATGTTACTATTACTATTCTTATCCTTTAGAAAGTACCAAGCATAATTAAAAATTTACGTTGATTTTTTAAAATGCATGCTATTAAATCGTATCATGCAGTCGGAAGCTACAAATTTTTAATTTTTTGTATAACTACGGAACTCTACACTAAGCGTAACTCGACATGCTCTTGACCGCTTTTTCCTTGAAGATTTCATTCACAGACTTGAACAGATCCCGCAGCTGAAAGGATTAACTGAAGAATTTAAATTAATCCCCTCCCCAACAACATGATCCTTGGTATTCTTTTTTTTAGCAATAATATAGTAATGATAAATGTCCCTTGAAATAAGCCCTTGCTTTAAAAGCTTTAAACGCCCCAACAAAGTTGAACAATTTTAATAATGGCCCAATTTTTAAAAGACAGCACCAAAATTTGAAATAAGTGACTCCAACCCACGTTATACCTTTGAGATTAAAATACCTATCTATTTTCTACTTACATTTTCGATTTGATGAAATTTGAAATTTTCCTTTATTAAATTTTATTTATTTAGGTCGAGGCTATTAAAATTTACTTATCTAGGGCGTGACTGTTTAGGTTAGACAGACATCACTATTTCCTATTTCTAGAAGAAGGTATGAACGATTTTACGAAATCAGCCGAAATATTTGATATTATAATTTATTCATAGAACTCAATTTTTGGTTACAGCTTACTTGTAACAATCGCAGGAAATTAATATCGTAATATGTAACAGGAGCAATACTCGTGCCCCTTGGGAATTAATTAGATAATTGGAATAGTTAATTAAATCCTCTTATATACAACTTGTGGTAGTCGGATCGGATGTATTTAAAATGTATACGTAACTTTGGAACAAACCCAAGTACATTACAAATACCTTAAAATTTCAAACCGGTTGCCATAGAAACTTCCACAAAGGTTCTACTGAATCACCCTGTATCTAATACTGAAAATGATTTTCACTACAGTTTTGTTACATTTTCGAACATGCTCTAAATTGCTTGTAACAGAAGCCGTAAAGCAATTTTGAGTAGCAAAGGAAACAATATGCTTAATGAAGGCGAAAATCCGAAATTGTATCAAATCCGATAAATACATCCAACCGCAGTATTGTTTATCTACTGCAGCATAAATCAGCTCTTACGAATGGGGAATTCGGTCTACATTATGCAAATCAATTCAATGCTATGCAGCATATCATCTCGGTAATAATCGCACGGTTAATTTCGCGCCAATCAGATTTGATCCGAAGAGGATTTTGTTGCGCATAATTTGATAAGCAAAAAGCAATAAATTCATCTCCTTTTGTTTATGTTGTATTTGTATGTTAGTCTTCTTGTACAAATGTCTCAGATCAGAGCCTTGAGGAGTATAATAAAGCGACGGAAATTTATATGTTAAATTTTCGAACCGAATGTGGGTACAACTCTTTTAAGACGATCGTCTTCCGGCCGTGGATTCAAATGAAAAGGAAATAAATAAACCAACACCATTTTGCCAATTTACTTAATTCTGGAATTTCACTTAAAAGACTGCGTGCGATTTTGTTTACAAATTGAGCTTGTTTGGTTTGTTTTGGTTACAAAATAAATGAGATTTGATTCGACCTGTGATCTACAGGTGAAATACTTACTGAATCTTTGTGGTAAACAAATTTGTTTGCATTTTGTGAAATCTCTGTCTTATACACTCAATTAAATTTGCTCTTTATGAAACAAGAAATACTAGTGCAATTGCATTGCTCAAAAAGATCTATATTAAAAAAATGTTTACGCCCATATTTAGTCAAAAATAAAAATATCTAGATAGCAAAAGAAAAATTCGCTCCAATGAATTATTTTTTTCTACATTTTTCAATATGTTCAGTAGAATGTAGATAATAGCTCCCTTTTTAATATCAATATTTTAAAGTTTAGTGATTGAAAGAGTGAAATGACGAATTTTGAAAATGTTTAAATTACCGAATGAACAAAATAATTTTGCTAATTTAAAACTCAACCAAGTTCACTGGACAAATCAGCAAAGTTTTTTTTAAATTACATTTTAATCAATTTTAATTTTAGGAAGACTATATATTAAAGAAAATTTACAATTTTGTGCGTACTAAATTTTACGTATATCTTTAAATCTCTTTGATCCTTCCTTCAATTTTCGATAAGCAAAGATTTTGATATTATGTAATTACACTTTAATTCCAAAACAGTACGATAAATCTTAATTCGAATGAATAGCTAGCCTAATTTACTTTTTTATACATCTAACACTTTGTATCTCTATTTTAAAGAAAAGTAAGAGAGTGGTTTAGATTTAACGTTCTTTTACAAAATGTCATCAATGTTATCCAAACTGCTCATTTAATAAATACAAAAAATCAGGCTAACTTACTATTTTCTATCAATCCGGGGCAGATTTAGGTGGAGGAGAGGTTCCGATTTGAAATCTTTTTAGAAAATGTCCTCCACCACTATCAAAATAACTAGTAGTATTGTTTTAATAAACTTAAAAAAAAATTTTTGTTATAGTAAACAATCCGTTTTTAGGGCTTTATTGAAGTAATTTGCCGTTTTGGTTGCTCCAATCTAATTTTTATTATAACTTCTAAACTATCTTTTTGGTAGAAAAGTGGCACAAGGCACATTTTTTCTCATTGTAGGAAAAACGGATAAACCTTATTTTATTTCGTAAGATATTTAATAAACCATTTTTACTGATGAAAAGATTAGTATAAAAGAAAATGATGAGTATTCCAAAAGAAGTCCTGCTATAGGTTTTGGTTTGAACAAAGAAATACGTAGAATTAATAAATAATCTATAAGATATTTATCTCTGTGTGAACTATGACTATATTAAGCACCTAAGGAAAAGAATTAATATAAATATCATGAACCTATTTTATTGATATATTCGAACCAAATTAGGTCCGCAATAAATCAAAGAAAAATTTCTTCTTACGTCAACATTAATGGTAAAACCTCTTTCAAAGTAGCGATATAATAAGTTCCCATTCCAAAGATCTAAATAGCAAAAAAGATTCGTTTTGCCAGCATCCAGGAAAGGAATGAGAATAATTCTTTTGTTCATGAATCCATCGTACTTTTACGCTGCGGTGTAATAAGGATATCTTGGATATTAATAAGGCTGTTGATTAAAGGGATCTTTTGTTGAGTTATGACTTATTCATCCTGATAATCTTAAGGCTTCCTTCTCATTTCTGCTGGCATGTGTTAGATATTAAATTTAGGAGAATTAATACTAATTCAAATATCTATTTTCTACCCTTTCTCGTAATTCGGGAAATTATGTAAATCATACAAATTGGATAAAAGCGGTTACCTTGGATAAATTAAGAAAATATTTCAATTTAACGCTGATACAAAAATCCGTATATCGATTTAACATTTTAAAAATTCAAATACATACTACACTCGGAGAAAACTTGCAACTTAAAATTTCATAAAATCAACTTTGATTTCATTTTTATGAAAAGTTCTTATTTAAATTCGAAATTTGAAATACGTACATATGTAAGTAGTTTCGATTTTAAGTTGAAAATACTTTTTAATTAGTTCGATTTATGAAACAACTTAAAAGTTTCAAGGCAAAGAATTATATTTTTGAAGTGTTTAAACCTTCATTTTAAAAATTACCATTTTGATTCAGTAGGTATCATAGTAAAAATTGTTAGCATTGATTTCGAACTGATTGAAATTAGCATTTAATTTATTACGTTTTACGATGAAATATGGTTGATGCATAAATTTAACCCCTACTTTGAATTAAGAGGAATATATTTTGTATATAAATACGTAATAGGTAGTATATTAATAAAATTTGAGCAAATAAAACCGCTGGAGGCACAAAGAGACATTTTGCTAATATAAGTATCAATCAAAAATCAATAAAAATCATTTCTAAGCAAAGGCATCCTACAAGGCACGTTTCAATGAAATGAGATGATAAAATGATTGACGACCCCATTTCTTGTTGCATTGAAAAATACCACCCGAGATGTTACCAATCAATTTCAAATCATAAATTCCAGAAGCTGACACTTCCGTATCCTCAATATTTAGCCGTAATCCGACCTAAGATTTACATTTCACAAAATATATTTCCTTTCACAAATAAAATTGAAACGTGTAGTATTGATATCATTTGTAAAATTAATATTTATAAAATGTCTGACTAACTTCTAAGTTAATGAATTATTTACGTATTACGTATTATTTACATTATTACGTAAGTAATTAAAAAAGGTTCAAAACAAACAATTTTTTCCTAACACATAAAACTTCATGAAACAAAAATAAAATACTTACTTTAATTAAGAAAGAAGTGGAGAAAATGGAAATCACTCACTCCATTACTTTCGGAAGAAAGTAATGTTGATTGAAATTACTCATTCCCATTTTCACCCTCGTTCACCCTCCCTCGGGAGTCATTCCTACTTTTTTTTGTAACTCGTGAAGCAACCTTCTCCTAAAAAATCCTTCGAACTTGGCAAAACATTAAAGGACAGGAAAACAAAGTCAAGGAAAACATTTCAGTTAAAGTGAGAATAAATTCAATGGATGTTTTTCACAGTTTGGCAATGAAGTCTGACCGTGAAATTTCAATAAATTCAAGGCAGAGTGTGACCAGAAATATTTTGAGAAACAATTGTTTTACATAAATGCCATATAAGTATGTAGATGACTTTAAAAATTTGTGTAGGTTTATTGAAGAGTATGTTGTTGTCGGAGAATTCTGAGAAATCGAACAAATTTCTATATTAAGCATAGACCAATAGCACAGCAACAATTAGAAACTAGACAAACAAAGTAAAATAATACTCTAATTTAAATATAGCACTGCAAAGTTTTCAAGATGACAAATCTTTCAAAAATATATTTTTTTTTTTTTTTTTTGGGAAATCGGTGCTTTACCTTACGCAGCTCTCACTTTATTTGATATTATACGGATATGTATGCAAATTGTAAATATTTATATTTATTTTATAAATGGAATACGTCCTTAAAATTAAAAAGACATTTATTTTAGAATTTATCGTATTGTGTCACACGCGCTTCTATTTCTGTTTTCTTTTAATGAATATCTAAACTTTAATCGCATCGATCAATGCGTGCTTTATAATTGAAATGAGCAAATTTTATATTGCTTCAATATAAATGCCTTTATGTCACGTGCTCCCTCTTCTTTTTAAGATAGATTCATAAATTATTCTTGC
Source organism: Machimus rusticus (assembly GCA_951509405.1). Taxonomy (NCBI): domain Eukaryota; kingdom Metazoa; phylum Arthropoda; class Insecta; order Diptera; family Asilidae; genus Machimus; species Machimus rusticus. The sequence continues at coordinate 9,592,000 of OX608049.1, forward strand.
GGCATGAAAATAGGAAAAGTATTGTATGTATTATTAAATCAATCGCATTAATTAAAAAGTCTTAAAAGGACATCTTTTAACTAATTTAACTCAGTTATACCTTTGAACACGCTAGAACACTAAACCAGGGTTATCTCTCATTTCTCGGTTATCTCTACCCTAAACGAGTTCCAAAAGTCGTTTATCCTAAACGAGTTTTCAGAAGTCGTTTAGAGAGATAAACGAGTTCAAATGACAGCTGACCAGATGACAATAAACAATTTTGAAATCAAAAAATTGTAACTTTCGTTTTTTGAAGGAACTCAGGCGTAAATTGAAATGGTAACTTGAAATTTCGTATGAATATTTTCATCGTTATATAAGTTTGCTTTCGTTGTAGAATCAGAATAATCAAATGATAAAAACTCCTTCGTTTTCAAAATTTTTGTGTTTATGGGTGATGGTGGAGCGGAATTTGACATTCCAGTACAAATCGAGTTTTCAGTGTGTCACCCACACGGCAAATTTTTCAATCAAGTTATCTTAACCGTGGTTTATTGTTCTAGTGTGTCAAAGGTATTAGGAACATTCATAGTTTAAAAAAAAAAAAAAATACAACAAAACAACATATTGCAATGTTTTACTTTTCATATTAATACAAAGTAGCTCTCCTAAAATATTGAGTCTTATATAACAACATTTAACTAAAAACTTCTTTAGCTCCATTTTATTTTAAACTAGGAATAAGTCTGGATATTTTTAATTAAATTGGTTTTACTCCGAAAAGTACGTTATTTTCTAAAATTATACTATTATTTCTTTTACAAAGAACTAAAATAGAAGAAGGAAATTTTCTTCTTTTATTAAAGGTGCAATAAATAAAGGAAAAGAAACGCTTTTATAACCAAGAAAGTTTGCGTCAAGTACTCACTAGTACTCACTGTCTTGAGGAACGCTCGTGTCATAATCTGATAATTGGCTGAGTTCGCAATTGCAATCTGATTAATCCGAGCACCCCAATTGTGTCCACATATACGATCTGAGTGCTCGGAATGATCTGATCTGTGTCCGAATATTCAATCAAGACCGATTAAACAGATCTAACCTAACATTTATTTGTTGTCATTTTCGAATTGTTGTCTTTTTAGTCTAAAATGGGATTGACACTCCTTATCCCAATATGACACTATTACTTGCTCAGCGAATTTTTGAATTTTATTGATTTTTCTTCTTTTGCGCCTTTTAATTTCTTCTTCGTACTCAAAGAAAACTTCGTTGGCCATATACCTATGGCCATAACATTTAATTTTCTTTTTAAATTAACTCTTTTCATTATTTGTTTTCAAATCAGCAGTCAGCACAAAACACAACTAACGTTTAGTCTTCTTCTTCTTCTTTTTGCTCGTACAGCTGAAGTTGTGTCCACAATTGTGGTTTTTTTTGGCGAGCATTCAGAGCTTAATCAGCTTAATCTGCTCGCTCGAGCGATTGCAATTGCGAACTCGGCCTTTGTTGACTACTTAGAATAAACCAGATGGATATAGTCGGGAAGTATATCAATCACATGATTAAATAATAAACGACAAACACTGACATTTCATTCTTTTATGTGAAGATTTTAACATAACAACTGCGGATTGATGGGAATAATGCGCTACAAAATGGCTATTTTAAAAGATAAAAGACATATTTATTAAGTTTAGAAGCAATCGTAGGAAATTTATTATACTCAAAGGCTTCTAGGCAATTGGATAAATGCCACGTGCCTTTTAAGACTATACAAACACGTTTTGATTTTTTTCAAGATCTTTTACGAAAAGTCAAAAAGTTTTCTCATTTTGGGATTTCAATAATCGGTAATGTACCTACAAGGAAATAAATTTCAAAAAATTCCAATATGACGAAAGTAAATATCAAATTATATTCAAAATTCGACGGTATAGTTTAAATTTGAAAAAATTCGAATGTAAAATAATCCAAAAGTAAAAAGTGAATATTTAAACTTGTTTAACGAATATATTACAAGTCCAATTTTCAATGCGGTTATGATACCTACACATTTAAAAAACATATTTGAATTTTAAATATTTGTATCTTAAAGATTTCTAAGAACAATTTCAGAGTTTCGTAGGGTAACAAAACCACAATATTTTTGCATTTTTATTGAAACTAATTATATTTTCTTCTATGATACAATCGAAAATATATCACGTGGATCATTATATTTATATTTTTTAATCAAAGCATTGAACTTCTTTGTACAGTATCCCTTTTGTCCTTAAAAATTAAGGAGACATATCGAATTAAAAGATGAAGATCAAATATCGAAGATATCTTATAATATTGGTAACTAATCATATAGACATTTAGAAAATCGAAATAGATTTGTTCTTGCAGATGCCAACCGTACAGCTTAATTCCGAGGAATTAGGGCTCAAAGCAGCATATGTCTGTAATTAGGAAGCACTAACCAGGCACAATGCGGGGCTTGCAGAAATCCCTAAATGAGTTTTCTGTTCGTTTCCTCGTAATCAAAAGAGAAAATTGAATGGAGCTGATTGTGGTAAAATGCAATTTCAAGCATCTATCCAATTTGAAATATGTGCAGAGGTTTTCTCGTCTATTAAATTGAGAAGGAGAATAAATGATACTGCTCTATGGCAAACAATTCCAACATAATTCCACGAATGACTCACAAAAGATTTGGTTCATCCCACTTCTGAACTAAGTTTGATGCTCTGCGAAGTACGTATTTCTTTGCACCATGAATACTTCTAATTTTCAAACTTAATAACACCATTTTCACATTAAACTCTTGAAAGAAAGGCAAACTTTCACACTCTTGTATCTTAAATTCACATCTGTGGAAAGGTACCGACCAATAGTTTATGTATTAGGAGCAAGTGTGGCATATCAAATTCATTTTATGCTCACCTTGAATTTCTTCCTTATTATTCCCAGAGGATGTTATTTACGCTCAAATATTTTCGACTTGTTGGGAGCACCTTAAATCGTAACCAGGTGCGCAAAATAAATATGGATTAAATGAGATGCTGTATGGTTATTTATTTGGATGTACAAATACTAAAAATATATGACTTTATACGACTGCGTCTTTTATGGCTAGAGTTTATTTAATACGAAAAAATATATATGAATTTTTACCAGAAAATTATACTTGTTTTTTATTTTTTAACAACAAAACGTTTAAATATTCCATGCAACGAACTATAAAATAATAATTTTTATAGAGAAGAAACTATCGAAAAATTAAGTGAGGAGTGATGAAATAAAGATATTTTCCTGAATTTAATTAAAATTAATGAATTGCAATTTAGTTTATTTTATAAATAGATAGGGTTAATTTATATGAGAACGTTTTATAAATATTATAATACATAGAAAGTTTCGATTACTAAGTATTTAAAATATAATTGAAATTAAAAATCTCGCTTTTCAGGAATAGAATTCGAAAAGGTAATGGTTTCGATAAATATCTAAACTCAATACCTATCTAATTAAAGTATCCAATTAATAAGCTCGAAATAATAAAACAATAACTCTATTTAATTTCTGTAGTACTGAAAAGCCCGACAAGACGGCGTCAAGGTTTTGTTTGTAAACTCTCTAACAAAGATTCTATCAAAATTATTTCCGTTAATTAAACTTTCGAAAATCAACTCAATTTTGAAAGCAAGCTTTTCTCAAAATTGGCTCAAACACAGCGACATGATTTATCAGATTAGCCCCAAAAATTGTATTGTCTTCCTCTCAGAAAGGTAAAAGTGTTATAAATTGATGTTGACAGCAATTTTCCCTTTAAGTGAACTTGAAGGTTTTTCCAGTTTATTCATTGTTTCTAGCGGTATATATTGATTCAACATAAATTTTTATGTTTGTATTTGTTTATACCCCACTTCTGATAAAACAAAAGCATGTCCTTTTTTCTTGTTGAAGTGAATTCACTCGCCTGTTAATTATCTCATTCAATTTTGTTTTAATATATTTTTAACGCGATACAGGACCTTTTGTTCGCTTAGGGTGTTTAACGAACAAAAACCTTAAGTACTTTTCCATTTTCTCAAATATGATCAAATTCCCAGGAAAGTTTTTGTCCGAATTTTTTTTTATTTTCATATTTTATAGGACAGCTTTTCATTTGGAAGAAAGAGAAGTTTTTCAAAAACTCTGAAAAATTGCCCACCAGTTATCTGGGAGGAGACATTCTAACACGGCATATTCCAATGAAATGGGCGGCAAAGTGATTGATGACCTCTCGTTCTGCCCGTATTTATAGAACGCCCGAAATTTTCCCAGCCAAATTAGAATAATAAATTCCTGAAGCTGTCGTTTCGTTATCCCTAATTTGTAGTCTCCCTTATCTTGAGTCGGAACCTGACATCACATTTACATCAGGATGAAAGGAGCTAAAGTTCCTAGACAAATGCGTCTGGAAACTTTCTTCCTGTTACAAATTTTGATTATAGAATACCTACCTCAATACTTCGTCATATGCCAACACGCTCTTTGTGATTTATTTGTAAATAAACCTTCTCAAAAAATAATGTGTGTTTTATTTTATGATAATACCCTTGACACACTATGGCTGAAATTTAGAATTTCGATCTCAATTTCGCGACCCCCTGACACACTGCTGTTCCATTTGAAATGTAAAATTCAATTTCAAATGTCAAATTTTACAAAACTGGAGAAAATGGACAGCGACAGCCTGATTTTAAATTTAATTAACCAGCAAAACATAGATGAAATTGAGTACGAACAGCTTCATTTCCAAATTGACTTGAAATGTAGATCGAAATGGAGAAAAGAGCCGAAATTCTAAATTTCAGCCATAGTTTGTCAAGAGTATAACATAGATAAAATATTAACCCGGCGTCAGCCAGGTTAGGTCATTATGACCTGTGATATTTTTAAACGCGGGTATTTCTAAAAATAAAAGCGTGACGTTGCCGAGCTTCGCAATAAAAAGTTCCTAATATGATACGAAATTTTATTGTTTTTCACTAAAATATTTTAATTTGGGAGTTAGTTTATCTAATTAAATAGAAAAATCCATCAATTTCCTTGACATGGTAAAAATCAGATACAGTTGAAAATCTGGGTCATTTTGACCCCACCCTACAGTTGTCGTACCTACTAATTTTATACCATACTGACGCCGGGTTAAGATTAGAATGATGTCTCGTGATATTGATAACATAAATTTTAACGATAAAATATTACTCTAGAAAGAAATAATCAACATTTTAAAGAATAATTTATGATAAAGCTATAAGCTTTCTAAAAGCAAATACAATTTGTTAATTTTAGATTATTTATCGCATATTATCATGTAAATATTTGTCATTATCATTTTATTACTTTTACTATTACTTTAATATTATTTATATAAACTTGCATTTCCGTTTGATAAGATACAAAAGAACCCACTCGAATTATTATCAGCGTTGATAATTTACTCATTTAAATATTTCAACACTTATCAGTTTCTTTTAAGTTTTACTTCGAAATAATTTGCGATTATATGAATGGGCTTGCTTTTAATTTTTTCTAAATGTTCTACGATGTGCATAAAATGTTGCTTTTGTCTTATTTTTATGAATCCAAATAAGTGAAAATGAAATTTAAAAATGTGATGATAATAAAAAAATAATAATGATTGAGTTTAAGTGAAATTTCTATTAAGGTTTTAAATTTGATGTAAGTATTTGTTTTAACTTAAAATAATCATTAAAGTGCTGTGGAAGATTTGATGTTTGTGGGCCAAGGTCCCAATTATAATACCTTTTTTAAAGGGTTTTACTCCTATTTGGATCTAACATGATACAGCTGCTAATTTGAACTTCTTACTTCTCCTCAATAAAATTTATGCTCTTTATTTGATTTTGGTGATATCCTCAACGCGTCAATTGAACCTGTTACTCCACCTACGTTGAATAATAATTTCCATTGTATAAAAATTGTTGTACAATTTTAGGTTAAATCTTTAATTTTTTTAAAATAATGAATTGATTAAAAATGTATAGTCACATAAACGCATTAACATAGTGGATAAATATTTCAAAAAGAGTATTCAATTTTTTTATTTCCTCCAGCTACTTTTTATTAAAAGGCAATGAGACCTAATTTGATACTTTTAACTCCTAAAATATTGGGGAGGAGAAAGTTCAAATAAAGGTTCAATATTTCGACTTGAGATACAAAGGCAAAAACTTTTAATAATTTTAAATTTGTGAAATAAATTACTTATATAAATAAGATTTGTATAAGATTTGTAATATGTAGAAAAACGAGTAGCGTTATACTTTCAATTTAAAAAATGTCAGTTCACTCCATTATGTAGTAATTCATAGGCGTCAAAAATCCTTCATAAATACACGAAAATCCATCGGATGAACTCGAATTGAATGCTCTCTTAATTCACATCCATCTAAACTGTCTCGTTAGTTAGCCCTGCTCCATTTAACTTCGTGCTTAAGGAATTCAGTAGACAATCAAATAACCAAGTCATCGTAAGCAGGGTATATTTAAGGGCCTTTTTTGAATGAGTCGCTATCTGGGTACTATCGGTTACGAAAATAAGCTCATACTCTAGTCATGAGTTTGAGTTTTTCCTCTACGGGTGACAACAGCCCTTTACCTACCAACCGAAAAATAATTCCTTTCATAATCCCCATCTTCTGCTACTGATCCCATTTTTCCCAGATAAAAAGGAAACCACTTGTCCAAACGAGAAAATGGAAGTGCTCTGAAAATGTTAATACAAGGAAACATAGTAATGGACTAATCTGGATTAAATGAGGAGCAATAAATCTACATGAACAATGGAAATCAGCGACGCAGTTCAGCAGAAAAATGTCCTTTACAGGCCGTGACCAGGCCTAATTTGAATCTTGAAGGGAGGGAGGAAATGTGAAATGATATACCATTCCTCATAATATTTTGGTCAGGTTAAGGTAATTTAGGACAAACATCAAAACATAAGACTTATAGAGGTGAAAAATTAGAAAAGGGTTGGATTTCATACCTCTAGGCTCATAAAAAAAAATCTTCAATTTTTTACGAAAAACATATCCATTTTCAGAATTTTGTTTCGTTGGGAAACTGCTTTTAAATTATGTTGGACTCGACTGATAACATCCCTTGTCCTACTCTAAAATCTAAAATCTCATATGCGTTTTCACTGACCAGGAAAATTAAATTCTGGGTTATTGCATGCTCGTGTGCCTTGTTGGTGCCTTCCAAAAAAAGATACGTGAACAACAGCAAAAATCTATTGAGAACCCAGCAATTTTCTGCTAAATGCTTTTGAAAATTGAATTTTAATAAATACTGAAAATGGCATTATATGTATTTAATAGTCCTTGAAGTTAATAAAAAAAGTATATTTTATTCCTATTCAACTATCAAAAAAGCAATTAATTTATATTCCATGTCTGGTTAAATTCATTAAACCTGACACATGAAATGTAACATAGAGGAAAATTAAATCAAATTCAACAATTATTCACGAAATGGAACAATTCGTTGGCTTGTCAAATTAAACATTCAAAATCAAGCGACAATTATCATTATGGAGTGAAAGCGGTTTTATGTCGGAAAAGGGTTTTAATTCGAATGATTTTCAGTTTTATATGACAGAAATAGTTTGAAATGAAGCTGATCCCTGAATTATGATTTATTCAACCAATCGGTATAAAATGAATCAAATCTAATATGTAATTAAAATAGCCTATACTTTTATAAATACGAAATTTCTTTTAAGCATCTGCTTCATAATTAGGATAATAATTAGGTTATATACGAGATCCTTAAATAAAAAATTAATTTAAATAATTTCCATGAAAACAAAATTTACTACATTTGCCACCTGCTCGTTAATAAACAAGCAATGTTAATTTTACACGACACATTAAAGAAGCTTTTATTGTAACAAGAAATTCCTTAATAGCAATTAAGTCAACGCAATTTTCACTTTGTATAATTTACTTGTTGTTCCAGGTGCGAATAATTCGTGAATTGTGAAAGCTTCCCTCAAACCTCGGTTTTGCGGTGTATAATTTGAAAATTTTTTCTTAAAATTGAAGTAGAACGATGTACCTATCTACTTTAAAATTCCTTTTCTGGAAGATTTATTGATGCTGCAAAATGGTTTACGAGATTCGCTTCAGCAATCAAGGCAAGATGTTAAAATGGTTTTCAAGAAAAGTTTTTATTAAACAACTTTTATGTATATATTTTAGATAGAAGAATTTTTAATAAAGTCTACTTATTTTTGTTTAGATTGAGGAAATCGATATTTTATATGTAGTTAAGTTTGATTTTTTAAGATTTTAACCACCTTGACACGCTGTACTTTTAATATGTAAAGACTTATTAAACAAAATTAAATAAAAAAAGTTTAAATTTCTTGCGCAGGAGACTACTTATTTTTTTAAAAATAAATTCATTGCTATATGTACATACACTCTAAAAAATTATTGGAAAAGAGTAAAATTACATTGCAAGAGGGTAAAACTCATGCGCATGGGGGGATTGATACATTGAAAAAAATTTTTAACTACCAGGACTATAAATATAGTTTAAAGGATTATATTTTATAGATGCCAGGACTATAAAACTATATTCTCTTATCCATCTTAGGGATGACAGAACTATAACTATTGAGTCTTTTACTATATTGCGGAAATTATTGATATCTTGACTATTTTATTGCTCTCAAATCTATAAAAAAATTTTCTCAGTGTATATTCGAGTAGCATTTACCTAATAGTATGCATTGTAATATTACTCCTATATAGAGCAAAACTACTACTTCTTTAGGAAACATTTATAAACATGGAAATGTACATAAGCAAGAGCAGCACCTCGGAATAATTCATACATTTTGGGATTAATTTAATTTATTTTATTGAAGCCACAAATCTGTAATAATTCAATATAATAATAATAATAATAAGAAGAAAGAGGGAAACAAACTTCGTCATAAAACAATTTGTCACCCTTCTATGTATATGTATACCTGCATATGTATCTCTTACATACACAAAAGACTATTGTACTATATTTTTATTGATTTATGCACTTCTACGAACAGTATTTTCTCAAATTTAAGATCCAATGCTAAACTTTAATTAAAAATAATAAAATTAATTAAAATATTTTAACGATCCTGGCACTTCAAAATTCACTTCTCGAATGACGTGATAACAAAATAACGCCATAACAAGCAAAAATTATTTTCGATTTTTAATATTCTATCTAAATTTGGGAAAAAACAGTGCGTAAAGACACAACCCAATGAATCACTAATTACTAAATCATGAATTAAAACTTAATCCAGTCTTAATTGTGCCAAAATGCACATAAATAAAATTCAAGTTACCTAAAAATGTAAAATGATGCTAAATTTATCATGGAACTTTTCCACCATTTGCACGAAGGGGCTAATTAAGAATTTATTAGTAATAAATTAAAACACATTACGGACAAATTTTTCTCAAGATGTTCCTGGTCCGAAAACGTACTACATAATTAAAGTATTATATAGGTAAATCCTAATAAAATCTGAATGGACGAAGCCTTTGTAATATGTAAGAATAGTCTTAGTTTTGCCAAGAGTTTTCCAAGAAAAGATTTCGCAAGAGCCCTATATATGTTTTATAAAATATTTATTTGCTTATGCAAACCTTACAACAATATAGTTGAATGAATGTTGGATTTTAGCACTAAATTGTATTATTTATATTGTATATACTTGTAAGGTTAAATTGGAATAAATAATAACAAATAACTTCATCCATCACCAGAGGAAATGCATACATTGAACTTTTGTGTTGAAGCTGAATGAATGTCGAGGAGGAGAGTCCGGTGAACTAATATCTAGTAAAACTTTTCTTTTTATGTCTCGTAATTATTAGTATAGGTTGTAAGGTATTATACTCTTCTCTAAAATCAGACTTTTCATTGAGTAATATTCTGTTATTTTTGCAAAAATATACTATTTTTGTTTTTATAACCTTTTCTACATAATACGTATTTTTACTAAATTTCTTATAGCAAACAAATTGGTCAATAACTATAGCTGCGTTCTTTTCGCATCTCCAGAAAAATAGGAGAATGTATGTGGAACCGAATTTTATTAATAGTTCCTCAGAGGGATTATCAATTTTTATCAAAAATCCATCAAATTGCCATGATTTTTATTCATGCAGAATTTCAAATCTTGAACTGAACAATTTTAATTTTTGATTTAAAAATGGATAAAATTCGTTGTAATTTGATGTTTTTTTATAAAAGATTTCAATTGTTTTCTATAAGTTATTCATGATACCTACCTAAGTTTCAAATCTAAACAAAGTCGCTTTTTGTTCTAGATATGTGTGATATGTATGTAAAGGTGGATAATCAACAACTTCTCCAGATTTAAAAATGGAATAACTTTGGCGATTTTCCATCAATTACGGAAAATACTTATTACCATTCTAATTTAGGTACTTGAACAATTATGAATCTTTAAAAATTTTAATTTTCAAATCTGTGAAGTCGAGTTATGTTTTGTTTTCATTTTAACTAATCATTTTTGTGAAGATTAACAATGAATATATTGATCATAAGTTAAATATTACATATTTAAACTTTATTTGGTAATAACCTCGTATTATTTTTATTTAAAATAAGAAGTGGATAAGGTTCTAAATACGAAAAGTTTGTATCGGGTGAAATATTTAATAAAATTAATGTTGATAAATATAAACTGTCATACCTACTTTGAAATATATTATTTTAATTATTTAAGGCTAGACTGAAATTATACTACGAGTTTTTCGCTCATAATCTAAATTTATGGAGTTTTGAAAAGGATCCCATATTCATTTTTTTTTCAGATGGCTGCGCAGACGAATTATTAAAGATAAAGTATTTTGGTTAAAAAACTAATTTAAAACTAAATACTGAATATACCAAAAATGTAAATTGTTCCCAAAAATAAGACTCGGCACGAGTTGTCTTGAAGAATTCTTAAGGATCAAGGGATAATCCTTCAAAGTGGTGACATTAAGATGTAAATCAACTCAAAAGCTGCTTCCATCCAGCCCCCTCATGTAGCATAATTTTTTTTATATTTCCGACACATTATCCCACAATTACTCAGTTAATTTCTGCTAAAGTCATAAAACCTCCTTCCGCTGTTTTCGCAATCTCCCAAGAACCAGAAGCCCTCTTTATTATTTCAATTGAACACAGAACCGGCTGCGATAGCAACTTAAAGGTAAACACCCTATAATTTATGAATAAAGAAATTTGCATGTTTCTCATTGGCCTCCTGGGCAGGGTTGCTGTGTGGGATATCAATAGCTTAACATTCATCCCCAATTTAGTTCATAATTTACCCAGCCCTTCCTGTGGGGTTTAACGAAATTTTAGAGCTTGTCTTGGGGAATTTTGTGGCTTGGATAAGAAAAATGTCGATAAAAGGTGAAATGTGCTCCAATTATGAGCCCTTGGTAATGTATCGTATCGATTCGGGCAATGGCCTCAACTTTATCCGACAGGAATACTGTCCCTCTTTAGGGACGACTTCCCGAAATCAGCATACAACGACCCATGGGATTATTTATTGACAACCCAAATAGGATTTTGTTAAAAAAGATGAAAAAAGGATTAGTTTTATCCTAAAACCCATATAGAGATACTTTAATGTCTCAAAGTCATTAGGCGAGAGTTTGATACACGTTTTAAGTGGAGCACTAAATTTATTAATTCAAGGGAACCTAAGTCGATTAAGGTAAAGGTTACCACACAATAATGCCGTAGTCGTTCATTAACATTTTCAACAAAATGAAAAATGTTTATTTCTTAAAAAATTTCACAAAAAATGCATACCGACATTTGCGGTTCATTGACTCAAAATAAACCTTACTCCAAGGTAAAAATCACATCCTTCGGGGTTTTTAAGGATCATGTTAAAGGAAGATTGAGGAAAATAGATTTATCTGGTGGAATGATTTAAATAAAGCCAAAAGTTAATGATGTGATAGCGGAAGAATTTTTGAATTTTTTATACTAAATTGAATTTGAAATATACTCTATTATGCGTGTGAGTGTATCTTAAGCTTCATAAATATTTAAATTGACTTTCTACCACGCAGAAAATGAGAAAGTAAAACCACTAAATTAGGCGTAAAATTAGAATTTATAAGTATGAAGATGAGCAACAAAGTGCTTCTTGTTAATTATTTTGTACAAAATAAGGGGAGCTATAAATTGAAAATGTTTCTCTTCACCGGATATTTCACAGTCTATTTAACAAAATTCCTTGATTTCTAAAATTCTCAAAGACTATGGCTATGTTTTGGCTTGTTAACTACCGCCTTGTCTACCACTGAAAATCTTTTTGATTTCTTCTCACGTAAAATGACTTTGAGACAATTTAAGAAAACCCAAAGAAACCTTTTTTTTTGGGGAATCACTTTCAAAACAAGATTTTATTTGATTATCCTCCTTCTAAAGGAATGACTACCAATTTTGTTTTCCTATAGCGTAACAGTCTCACGTTTGATTGGTTTGTGATTGGCTAGAAGGCAATTTTTTAACAAGTTCAAGAAAAGTTGACTTTCTTTATTTATTTCACTTTATTTTTTCTTCATCTAAAGTCAATGGTGACGACAAATTGGCAAGCAAAGGGCAATTTCAGCTAACAGGCTTCGAAGTTATTGTCGAAAAGCGAGTTTTTTGTTGTTGTTGTTGTTATGTTGAATTTTTAGGATTTGAATGGAATCTTTGACGCATATAAATTGAAAATATTTTTTTGTTTATCTTTTTTCAACTTTCGAGTTTTTATGTACACGCAGATGTTGATCTAAAAATTTTCCTGACATGAATTCCCATAATCGCTTTAAAAGTCTCCTGAACAAATATATTATTAAGTTAAACATGAAATTTCCTTTTTTTTTAGGGTTCCGTACCTCGAAAGGAAAAAACGGAACCCTTATAGGATCACTTTTTTGTCCGTCCGTCCGTTTGTCTGTCAAGACCCTTTTTCTCAGGAACGCGTGGAGGTATCAAGCTGGAATTTATATCAAATACTCAGGTCTACTGTCCCTTGGAGCTGTGAAAAAATCAAACTTCTAAGCCAACGCAATCAAAAGATACAGACACTCGCAAGGGAATCAAAACCTACAGGATACTTCCCGTGAACTCAAAATCTTGAAATTTGGTACGAAGCAACGTCTTATAGCACAGATAAAGGAAAAATTGCGAAAACCGTAAATTTTTAGTTACATCATATAATAAAAATATTAACCTTAAACCTTAAATTTTTAGTTACATCACATATTTTTTCTTTAATAATTATAAACTTTACAGAACCCTCGGTGCGCGAGTTCGACTCGCACTTGGCTGTTTTTTTTTTTTATTTTTACAAAGGAACATAAACCTTAAACTTGGAGTGTGAAACCTCCCTATAAGAAAATATAAATTTTATAATTTTACATCCTATTAACCTCAGTGATTTGTATAATATAATATATGATTAAAATTCTAACTTTGTAAAATTATTCATAAATACCATTTTTATTAAATACGTCTACAATGATCAAATTTGGTACACTCTAAATCTTTTTTCTAGGGAAATGTTACTAGAAAGCATCTAGTGTTGAGTTTTTCTAGATTACTAGTACTTTTTACTAGGAAACAAGTTACTCTGACCGAGTTTCCACTAAAATTTAATTGAAATCTAGAGAAAACAAAACTTCCGCTAGATCTAGCAAAAGAAGCTAGAAATCTATGGGCAACACTGAAATTCTGGTACACTGAACTGTATTTCTGTGCAAATTCGCTGGAATCCTAGTTTTTTAATCCGAAACACATTCGAAACAAGATGCAGCAGCCAATACGTGGCTCTCGTAATTCACAAAGAATCTTAATGTGTTGCTTCTTCCGCTGTGACGCATTGCTGCTAATGTGTTCAGCGTCTGCGTGGCTTGGTAACTTGTCATTTTTTGTGTGATTTTTGAGTGGAAAAGGCGTCGCCTGTTGTGAGGTGTAGAAAGTGATAGAAGGAAGATCGAAGATCTTAAGTCCTTTTCATTTATTAGAGCAATATTAACAACTTAGGAGGAAAGTAGGATCACCTTATGACCCCTACTTAATCTTGTGATTGATCGAATATTTTCTTAAGTTAACTACATATGTATACAAATAAGTTTACGTTACAGTATTTACAGTAAGGGGATTATTATTATTTTTTCATAAATGTAAATAAAATGAAATGAATACATTCAACTTTTCGATATTTTTCTATAATTTTATTCTGCAATTATTTCAGCATTAAAAAATATTTTGCAAAAAAAACATCGTTGTTCTCGGCTTTGTTAAATAAACTTCTTGTGTGGAATGTGTATTAGAAATATGTGTTTATATTTACTACGGATCTATATTGGTGATAGTCACCACGCTCGTATCGAGTAAAATGGAAACGCAACTTTTAATGGCTGATTTTTATATGCAATTCAGTTATTTAAGATTTATTCGATTTCAAAACCCAAAATATGAATCTTCTAGTGAAGAAATCCAGTGAATTTTGGAAGAAATCTAGCTAAAACAAACCAATAGAATTCTGATGTTTAGGTCTAGAAATCCAGTGAATTTAGATAGCGGTCTAGGAAGGAGAAAATTAATAGAGTTATAGTGCTTTTAATTGAAATTCTAGTGAATTGTATGTAAAACAAAAACAATAGAATTCCATTGTTTATGGCTGCAATTCTAGTACATTTAGGTAGAAATCTAATTAATATAATCAATAGAATTCCAGTATCTTTATTTTCACTAGATTACTTACTGGAAATCCTAGGAAGCCAACTCTAGTTGTATTCTAGTTGATTCTAGTTGGAAAAAGGTTTTGTGTGTACATATCCTAGATTAGGAGTTATGACTAACATTTTTGGATATGAAAAAGAACTGTAGCCCAAACCGTCCTTATCAGAAAAATATATAATCGCTTGTTTATTTATGCGTTTTTATTGTTGAATTTTAAATATAAATATATGAGGATATTTTTTTCTTGCATTTTTGAAAGTCTATATTTTACGGCAATAAAAGTAGGATATATGTTAAGTTCGAGGATGTGGTATCTTCAGTCAAAAGATAACAAATACAAAACCAAATGTTTCGGTGTAATTGACCAACAAACATACAAAATTTCGAGTTAATAAGTACGTATAGTACAGAAAATCGAAATCACTGATATCTAGTACAAAGTTTTACAAGTTCGTTGGATCCTGAAAATGGTCGCCATCCACTATCTTGAATTTCCAAATTTTGGCAGCAGTTTTGAAACCCTTTCAATTTTCTAAAAATCAGTTATTATTTTGGATCCACCATTTTGAATTCCCGAATTTTGATAGTATATTTGAATTTTGTGGCCTTCAAATACGTTTGGTACGAATTTTCATTTAAGTTCGTTGAATCATTAATTATTTTTACTAGGATACATAAATTGCTGTTTCTAATGGAATTTTTATTAAATATCCTTTTAAATAATATAATAAATATCACTTTCTAGGGATATTACCTGAAAATTGAATAAATCGTTTATTACGAACGAAGTCGTCTTACTTATCCAAAAAATCTCTGAAGATTACTTTAAGTAGGTAACGTACATATACTATCAGATTTCTTTTCCGGGTTGTGATCAAGTGGCCCTCATGTAGAGGCGTATTTTCTGGAAAAATATTGATTTTCTGATCTTATTGGAAAATAAAACCATCACAGATACAGTGGTGACCTGTTTTTTGAAAAAAAAAAAATGTTTCAGCATTCATGCTATAGAAAATAACTCTCAACCGCAAGGTTTTTTTGTCGAAAATTCAAAACAAATATAAATCAATTTTCATAAAACCCACAAAATCCATCGTTTTCAACGTGATAATGTGTTAATTCTCTCGACCAATTATTTTTTGAATAAACTCTAATCCTCAAATTGTGTGCACATCGCCAGGAACAAATAAATCAATAGCTCGATTTCACGCCTCACCAGGTAAAAAGGGATTTTATGTAATCGGATTTTCGTTATATAGGCAATTATTGCAAGTGATAGTTTTTAATTGATGCGATTAATTGAATTGTAGAAAAAATCAATTATAGGATGTGACTTCATTTAACTGATTTTCACTACTTTGGAATAATACACTAACTAATTAGCTTCCAGCACGTGGGATAAATTGCTGCCAATTAACTGACAATTATTTTGGTTTCGACTCGATAATTAATTAAAACGGTGAATTCATTAATTTCTTTGAAGGGTAACCCCAGAACAATTGCGAATTGGTGGCAGGGGAATTTAAAGAGGCTTTCAATTCCGGAAGTCAACAAAGGACGCAATTAATATTTACTATCCTTTAGAATTTTAGAGTTTAAATTATATAAAGAGCAGTTCATCTAACATATTTTCAATTAATTAGTATGGCTAGAAAACATCTCAAAAATACTTAAACTACAGGAAATTGTAAATTTTTTAACATTCATAATGAATTCTGGTATTCTTTCTTTAAAATAACCTAAAAACGAATTCATTGCGTGTGGTATTTATTCGACAATACCATATATTTAAGGCAAAAAGATCACAATCTTTATGAAAAATATCAAGTTCATGCTTTGCATTTATTATAGCATGTTATTTGTATAGCAAACTCGTGTTTAGGATGAAATAAAAACCTTTTTTCCCTCGGGGGAATAATAAACACCATTTCATGCCATCCGTACCTATACGAAACAAACGTTTAACTCTCGTCGACATGTTCGTAAATAAAATCAAAAGATTCCTTCCCCGATTTTCTCTGACTGCACAAAATTGCATTTCAAATATAGAAAGCAGAAGGACTAACATTAAATTAATTTAATGTTCCTCTACGTGACTTTGTCTTCTCTAGGATTATTAAATTTTTCGCCCTTTGGGATAGGATTTGCTGAAAATAAACAACAGGTAAGAGAACTTTCGTCTTCTCATAATTTCCGGATTTTCTTTGAAAATACATTCAACAATTTCAGAGAATTGCAATTTGTGAAATAAAGAAGCTTAATAATGCACTTTAGTTTTATAAAGTAAATATTTGAAGAAGAATTTCATTTTAATAAAAAGTAGGTACTTTTCTGAGTTTATTTATTGAGCGCTAAGTTGTGTGCGATTAATTCAAAAATGGGTGGTGAATATAATTTAAAACACTTAAAATTTATAGGAAAAGCTATAACAACTTTTAAATAATTCTATTTAACTTTAAATCATGTTTTTCGGAGCCTTTATAATAACTGTATTTCAACAATAACGTTAATAGCTCTGTATTTATAAAAAAAATTATATAGAAAATAATTTTATTTGAATACTTAAACAGTCGAACTTCAAACATATATTTAATACGGATTTAAAGCTTAAGGACTTTTAAAATAAATTCAGTTGGTAATAGCCTTATATTTATAATGAACCTTAAATTCCCTAACAACACGCAAAACATGACAAGGCTATTTACAATCCGAGACAATTTCAGATGTCCCAAAATTCTCCTGAATTACACTCCTACGTAAATTTTCGTATATTTATGTATATTTATCGAGTTGAATTCGGACAGACATTTCATTTGTATGAAAATTTTTAAGCCAAAAATTTTACATATATATAGTCGAAAAAGGGTTTTTTTTCCCCGAAGTCCTTTCCTCCAGCGTCATATTGTTATGAAGGACGACAACTTTTAAAAATGTATTTTTAATGAGATCACATTTTATACTATGTAAACGAATATAACTTTTGACATAAATTGTAACCGAGGTGTAATTAAATTCATTCCATTTTTATATTCGTTAAAATAGAAATCTACTGAAAAGGTAGCAAATTATTCGATAAATTAATTTTATTTCTGAATGTTTAATTATTAAAAGAGCTGTCTGTTCCACCAAATAATCCTTTAAATATTTTGGAATCCTAACAATTTATAACTTATGTCAGTGTCAGACAATATAGCTCCAAAAATTTTAAAATGTAATTAAATACATATTATTGTTATTTTATACTTTCTATTTTCATCACACATGTGCCATAAAAACTTTTAAAGTATAAAGTTAGTTAAATAACACCTTAAATTCTGTAATTTTTTAGGTTAAAGACAAATTTATATTTTCGATTTAATCTTAGGCTATAAAACGCGAATGTTTTAATGTTATGAACGCACTTCAGTCTTTTGTGTATGAGGGCGGGGGCGTAATAGTTTTTACGATGTAATTTTCGCTCTCTCGTTGGTGTTAATAGGTTTACAATGTTAAGACGGTGCTGCTTTTATAAGGAAAAAGCCGTCGTAAAAAGCAGCCGTAAGGAAGTTCCGAGAACTAATGATAATTTAATTGTCATTATACCAAAAGTTGAAGTTTGAAGATGTTTTGACAAAAGTTTCCTCGTTAATTATAATTTAATAAATAATAATATTTAGTAATTGCGTCCATAAAATGTTGAGTTTATAAAAATACGACCGCAACTTTCTAAGGTCAAATCTACTATTCAACAATAAGTTTTATCCCTCATTCGCCTAAGGTTAAGAACTTCTTGAGTGGGTATAATATTTGCAACAAATTTAATTAAATGTATAATCTTTTGGTAATTTCCTCTAGGCCAAACACTTACATTTTCCATAAACATTGATTTCTGTAGCTATGGGGATCAAGCATAAGTCGGTTGAGGTCTTCACAAGAACATCTCCGAATGTGTCCTTTTACAGGATTAAGTACAATTTTCCTTCAAAGTGGTTTTGTTGTCACAGATTTAGATTAGGGCCTTCATAAATACTAGGAAACCCTAAAGCTACAATGATAAGAAAACGTTTATATTGTACTTAGAATTATTTGAGACATATTTTAAGTCTGTTTATTTTAGCTCTTTTTTAAGTTCTGAATCGAAAATTTTTTGTAAATGTCAACAATTTAAGATATAAAAGTACTGAATGAAAAATATTAAATTATTAAAGCAAAAGCTTAAACATTTTTAAACATTTATAGTCTCTTAGATATGCACTTAACATACATACCTACACTTTTAAATATGTATTTAGCTTTTAGTTTTCCAAATTTTTAATTAAGTATATACATAAGTAAATTTACGAGACTGTAGATCGATTCTCTGGGTAAAGTTTAAAAATAATAATTAATATAATATTATTCTTTAAATCATCAGAAAAATACAAAATATTTGTATGCAGAGTAATTAATTTTTTAAGTCAGCATTCATTATTACTATGAAATAACATTGAGTTTAAAATCATGGGTATTGTAAAATCTTGTAGTGACGTTTAAGTGCGATTTAAATTGACGGATGTTTTAGGATATATTTCAGAAATGCGCAGATAATCGTGATTAGCTTCACTATTTTTAAAAATATTATCAATTCGTCAAAATACATATATACATATATAGGTATTTTCCAACTTAACATAACAATTCTTTTGGTAATACCTCATCTTTCAAATTACTTTACATGTTTAAGGAGTTCACATGAATTGAATATTCATTCAATCATTGCTTTCATACAATATAAAGTTTTGTCAGTTCACATAATACCCTTTTGAAAAAAATTTTTGACAATCATCATAAATTTTCCGGTCCAGACGGTTTATTTCATCCATAGCAGTTACTTAAACTATCCCTTCTATATTTTAAATATTATTCACATATAGAAAACATCTCATAAAATACTTTTTCAATCGATATAAAACAATATTTCAATTTTGCAAGAAACTTCTCAGAACATCGGATGATTGGTATATTCAACTCCGGAATGCATATTCAAATAAGTGTCATAATACGTGTATTCAGAGGAAATACTGAAAACCGTGACAATCTGCATCCTCAGCGTTTCATTCACTTTTTAAAGTTCTTTGTCAACAAATTGCTTATTCAATTGCACTGATAACAACGACTTTTTGAAATTGGATTTGAATTTTACGGGGATTGTATGAACAGAATAAATGGAGAAGAAAATAGGAATTCTTCAATTTCAAATAATCATACGTTTGCCACTCGTTTATATTTTTCTGTTACCCGCAAGTGGTGCACAGCATGCAATCTTTAGTTTGCGCAAATATTGAGAATCTGCATATAGCAGCTATAAAATTTAATCGGGATAAACGAAATGTTTCAATGTTTTATTTAAAAATAATTTAACCTGATGTGTGATATTTAAACTGTGGCCATGTGCTGTATTGCAGATTATGAAATTGAAATATCTGAATTTAAGTGAAATTATGCACGTCCATAAATCATTTCGAACTGTTATTACCACAGCTCAATATTATATTGAAACGATTAAATATGGTGGGTACCATGAATGTTAATGCCAATGAATTAAAATTCACAACATGAATAAATAGGTTTCTATTCAGTTATCCTTTCGAAAAATAATTTATAAATTTTAAAAACAATTTCTTTCAAAATTCGTCTTCCAACAAGTTTATTATAAACTTACTTACTGGTTCTCCTCAAAATAATCCCACTGTAATTTCATCTGAAATGCAATTAAATTAAATTAAATTGATGCATTTCAATTAAAAGTAATTAAAGCTGCACATTATGTGAATAATAGCAGAAATACCTCTTTGTAGAATAAAATTATAGAAAATTAATTTGTGCTAAAGCAGTGGTACCTACCTATGCTGCTTTCATTAAATTGTGCAAACACTGAACGCCGTTCTTCTTATGATGAGTTTCTCACTTTGTGTCTGGTTAAACTTCCATGAACATTTAATTTCGAAGAAAATCCAAGAGGGAAATGTTTAATTTATACTACTCCTAGAATTCCTTGTGTTTTCTTTAAGGAATAACGACATTGCTAATGACATTTTTTCAAGAAAAGACAAATGAGGGATCGTCGTCAAAGGATTTTTTTGTGAGTCCTTCGCTGGTAAAAAGATTCAATTGTTTTTAGAAAATGCTTTAATTTAAATTTTTTACCATGAACTGAATTTTTTCTAGATTTTATCGTTTTAGGTTACCCAAAGAAAAATATTAGCAATTAGAAATGTTTTGTGCATTTTTCATAAAACGGGCTCGTTGGTTTTCATTAGTTAAAGATTGATTACTTGGTGAATTTATTTCGGATCTCATTGAAACTGGACAAAGTTTTTAAGTGAAAATTGAAATCCAAATTTTATTGCATTTTTGTATTTACATTTAAAATACTTGTGGAAATGTTTTCATATTTTATTTTAATTAAAATGAAAAATCAATATTATAAAGTTAAGTATTTTTCTATGCTGCATAATTTCTGAATATTATTAATTATTAATTAAAAATATTATTAAAATAACTGAAAACTATAGCGAAATTAAGAGAAATTTAGGATGTTTCATTAATTAATTATTTATATATAATACAACCATTTGCTGGCTAAAGGAAGGCGTAGGTATTGAATCTTTAAAAACGGTTTTCTCGAAACCACATTTTTTACTAATGTATAAGATATAACTTTTGAATGAAATAAGATATCGACTCAGTTTTTGTTTTATTTTAAAATATACTGAATTATTGGAGCTTATACCAAAAACAAACAAGGTTTTTTTTATTTTAATTATTTTTTATAGGATATGCACCTATGTTATAATATTAAAAGCAAAAGAATGAAGAAAAATCCGGACGAAAATGTTACTTATCCGCCATTTTGTTAGTTTCGACTTTTTAATAACTATTTAATGGTATCAACTACAACCATTTTCAAATAATTTATCAAAATTTGATTTCAGATAGTTCTTTTTAATGTCGTAATTCCAGCATGAATAGGTCTGAAATTATTGTTTTTTTAATAATAATTATTTGAGACTAGCAAATGCCCGCGTTTCTGTTCGTGTTTTTTAGGTAATTTTTTTACACCTTGGGTTACATATTATTGGAGCTTTAGTAAGGACCTCTAATTTTTTTTGAAAATATAATATAGCCTATGTCACCCGGGGATAGTGTAGCTTCCCAACAGTGAAAGAATTTTTGAAATCGGTTCAGTAGTTTCGGAGCCTATTCAATGCAAACAAACAAACAAACAATCAAATCTTTTCTCTTTATAATATTGGTATAGATTATTGGTGAAATATAATATTTAATAAATAATTTATGACCCGTATTTGTTTAGTAATTTCAATTTGCAAGAATGCGTTTTTGAGATTTTTTAAATTGGTTTTAACGCGAGAATAGTAATTCCAGATTAATGAACCAGATATCTCAATAAATTAAGAATATATATTAAGAAGAGCCTCTAAGTATTAAAAGGATTTGTTTTACAAATGAGTTAAACAGCGTTTTATAGGAAACCATTATACAATCATTTAAATAGATAGAATTAAAGTGTCTACTTCATCAAAGCTTATTAGAAGATTAATTAAAAGATTTATAACAGCGGTAAGTTAATTTTAAGCAATATTTTACAGTTTTCGTAACAACCACCTCTTCTCCTAAGACAAATGTTCTTCCTATCCACAAAGTTCCGATTAAAGCAAACCGTATTTCGCTCACAGTTCATTAGTTGGGGCTTATCCAACAAATTGCTGGGAATTACGTCAAAATAACTTTGCTATACTCACCCCGAAAAAGGAAAATGTTCGTCTGGGCGAAAACCTTGCAACAATATTTCAGTGCAATTCATCCACGCCACGAAACTAGTGGGTGTTACTCAAAGTCATAAATAAAAGTTTAATCTTTCAAAGTCAGATTGTCACTAGAGATTGTAGAGTTCGAAAATATTAGGATTTATCGAAGAAGCGAAGTGTCGTTAATTCCGCACGAGGGACTCGCTTTTCAAATACATTGGTGTTCGATGTTTCGATGCTATGCTTGGAAGGGTGCACTTTGGGATTCTTCAGTTTTATATTCACTTGAACCAATTTGCCACTAAATGGGGTCGAATTGAACCCCGTGGACGAAAAGCTGAATCTCTTTGGTAAATAGAACTAATGTATAACGAACCTATTTCCCTAAAAGTGTCAATGTTGGGGAACGGATTTTAGGGATGGCTTTTCTAGGAAATCGAAAACTGTCGTTTTCAATACACTTCCATCTTAGAATCGAAGTGCTGTAAAAGAGCTTTCAACGTAATATAGGGTCTTGAGGGTTTAAGGGTATAGTGTCCAACATTATGGACTTGTATTTAGTTGGAAGAAAAAGGAAAAAAAAATCCCATTGAAAGACGTCCACTTAATTGCCATATAAAACCCGCATCTTAGAGGATTTTTCACTTTTCCGCTTTTCTCTTCTGTTAACTCGCGAGACGTTTGCCCTGTCGTCATTAATTTTACCAAGAAAAGACCAAGAAAGATGATTTATGAGACTGAGAGGGCAATCTTAAAGCACGTGATCTCATGGGTAAAATGGCAACATGGGTAACATAATTATGATGAAAACTACGCACACGTTTCGCGTTCCGTATTTAATTTTGTTCAAAGGGCTCTAAAGTAATAAGATTCACGGAGTAATTGACAAATTGACTTAGCATACTTCCTCCTATAGAATTTTCCATTTTACTCAAAATTCCTCGGAATGTGCTTAATGTGTCTTCAAACTGATTTAACTTAAGCGAGGGAATTCCAAACGTAGAAGGAATATTCATAATTATTATAACCATGTCTTAAGAGGGGTTATGCGTTTTCAGAAGTATGTTATTCTCATAATTTATTATCAGATATCTTCGTCTAACTAATTATAATATTTGTTCAAATAGTTCCATAGGTGCACTTTCACGAATAGGTAAAAATTTACTCTTGTCTCTATTATTGGAAATATGTGAATATTAATATTTACGACTTATGAAGTGCTCGAGATATATGTAGCTGAATGGATCGGTTTAAATGCGGAAAAAGGTACCCATATTACGATCCGAATTTATACCTTCACTTCATAAAACATATTTAATATGTTATTTAAATTTTCAAACACGGAACTGGGCAATATATTTTTAGACATTTCTCGTTTTATTCTCGTTTAAATAAGACGCTCCAATAATAAAAATTCTATATATATTATTACTTCTTGGTAATGTAAAAAAAAAAATATTGTTTAAAATAATTGTATTGCCTTTTAACGAAAATAGAGATCACAGGTCACTATAAATTCCCAATCCAATTAGTCTTGTTATAAAAAATTAAATAAATGCCTGATGCCTTATTTACCTTTTTTTTATTTTATTTTAACACATTTTACGCTGGACATGAAAAAGTATGTCTTTTTCCACTGAAATATTTATTTATATTAGCTGTGTTCCATTGGGCTGTGTAAAGTACTCCCGAGTACTTTCTCAATGGAACGCTACTTTGATCGTCAGGAGTAAAATATAAATTCAAATTTTGACATTTCATCGTATTTTATTTGTTGCTTTGATTGTGCCTTATTTATTAAAATGGAAATATTTATATATAAATATGTTTTGCTGCCTAAACTACTTAAATTTTATTATTTGAATCCTTGTGATTACTCAAGAATAGCTAAAGCTGCAACGAAAAATGAGGAAAAGCTTTCATTTCCATGCAAACCTAGTACAAAAACCACCATCCACCTGGCGGGAAAATGTGGCGTAACTACTCAGAACTTCTGCTCGCCAACTATAGCTAGAGTAGTTCAGCGTAGCCAGAAGTACTTGGGAGTATTTTACACAGCCCAATGGAACACAGCTATTATTTCCATATGTAACCGCACTAAAATTTCAAACCAATAAATTGTTTGTTTTTCTGTTATAACAATTATTCTAAAGCGTAATTATGAATCACAATATAGGTAAGAATTATTGCCGGCGAAGTTGCTGACAGATAGAGAATAAAACGTATTAAATTCATATTTATGGTTGGATGTTAAATAGGTAGATATATTGTAATTTATAAAAGTATTCATGTGTTTGTATTTTCATCATTGCATTATAGGAGAATATTAAAACTAAATATCTTATGTTATTTGCTTATTCGTGATTATTATTGAGAATTATCTTCCACCTAAACATATTGTCATGCCTGCAAAGGCCCAGATAGGAGTAAGTGTTGTAGAAAAACCCCGCTCTGATCCTTAGGTCAGACGGGGGGTGCAGGGGGGTGCTCCTCGGAAAGCCTACGGAACCTTCGGAGACAGGTCGCTGGTGATTCGGGGCCTGTTCGAAGAGGGGAAAGGACGGTGGGAAGAGGAGGGCCTTCCTATAAGTACGGGGGCTGCGGGAGGCGTAATGCTGGCGGTTGCCTCGGCTGTGGTCCGAGAACGCGAACCCGTACTCGAATATATTTTAAATATGATCCAATGGAAAAATATTTAAAATCATATGGGGGATCAGGGGGGGTTAATGAGGGGAGCGGCAGTACTCCTGCCAATCCCTTCGCGAGGAGGTCGCGAGTGCTCCGCTCGCCGGTATCACAAACACCGACGGAGCGGGCGCGCCCGCAGGAGTTGTCCGCGGACCTGACAGCGGCTGGCGACGCTTCGGCGGAGTCAGCCCCAGAGTCGGTCCCGGACGGGGATCGGTCGGCCGGACCACCAGCCGCCGAAACGGCCGGACCACCAGCCGCCCAAACGGCCGGACCACCAGCCGCTGAAACGGCCCGGGCGTCCAGCCTAGAAGATAGGCTCACGACAATGGAGGCCCGTATGGAGAAGGGGTTCTCCAGAATGAGGGGCCTCATTAGAGAGATGTTGGCTGCTCTTAAGAAGCAGCCCAACATATCCAAGGTCGTCAAGGACGGCCTCCCGGCATTAGAGGAGGCTCTTGACGACCTGGAAGAATCTAGGAGAGCTTGTGCGGGAGCTCGCTGCAGCTTCCCCAACGGGAAACCGACGAGGTCCTGTGCCACACAGACTGTCCCGGTGTTGGCAGAGAATGTGGGGGTCGCGTCGCGGGCCGATAAGTGCCCTCCTGCAAAGATACCGCCGGCGAAGTCCTGCGGCACGCGAACTGCCCCGGTTGTGGCAGCGAGCGCGCAGGCTTCGCCGGCGGTGGGGAAGAGGGGGGCCTCCAGCCCTCCCCTCCGCCCGGAAGAGGACCTAATGAAGAGGCGGAAGGAGGAGCCTACCCTACCCTGGACCGAAGTAGTCAGGAAGGGTAGGGGGTCCAAGAAGGAGGAGGACAAAAAGGGCGCGGATAAGAAGCCGGGCAAGGAGGGGAAGAAAAAGAAAGAGAAGAGGAGGAAAAAAAAGGGGGCTGCGAATGCGGCGGCTCCGACCCCGGCCCCGCCTCCAACTCCAGCCCTCGGCCGACCAGTGGGACCCACCGGGAAAGTCAAACCGGAGGCCATCCTGCTTAAGCCCGCAGCGGGGAAGACCTTTGCGGAGGTGCTTAGCACTGTCCGCAGGGCGGTCAACCCCGAAAACTGCGGGGTGCAGGTGAAGTCTGTCCGGCAGACTCGGGCTGGCGAGGTGCTGCTCGAACTCGGGCAGTGCACCGCGGAGACCCGGTCAGCCTTCTCGGATGCTTTAAAGAACGCAGCCGGGTCAGCGGGCAGCGTCAGGCAGCTGGTGCCCAGGACCACCCTGGAGATCAGGGAGCTTGACGTCTGTACGGCCAAGGAGGAGGTCCTCGATGCCCTCAGACAGGTTCTGAGGGACTATGAGGGCCACCTCCGGGTCGTGCTGACCCGGCCTAACGATCGTGGCCAACGCTTGGCCATTGTTGAGGTGGAAGAGAAGGCTGCAGCGAGGCTCCTTCAGGTTGCCCGAGTAAAGGTCGGCTGGGTCGTGTGCCGGATCCGCAGGAGGGTGGTCGTGTCCAGGTGCTTTAAGTGCCTGGGCTACGGCCATGTTAGCCATGCCTGCAAAGGCCCAGATAGGAGTAAGTGTTGTTTTAAGTGTGGGGGACTAGGACATAAGTCGGCGGCGTGCCCCGGGTCCCCGGCATGTTTCCTCTGCCCAGAGGTGGCGGGGAATGCCGGTGCCCGGCGTCACGCCGCGGGGTCGGGTGAGTGCGGGGCCTTCCGGAAGGCCCTCGCTGAGTGTAAAAGTGCTGTATTGTGATTGTCCTTCAGGGAAATCTAAACAGGAGCAGGACGGCGCATGACCTGTTGGCCCAGATCCGTCTCGAGAAAGACGCTGACATCGTTTTGGTCAGTGAACAGTATCGAGACGGGTCTGTGCCGACATGGTATCGTGACGCCCTTGGCACGGCGGCAATCTGGGTCCCTGACCTACGGCGTTTCGACGTCGTGGACCATGGCGCGGGCGCTGGCTTCGTTTGGGTGAAGAGCAGAGGCGTTATATACGTCAGCTGCTACTTCACTCCAAACGAGCCTATCGCGGACTTCCAGGCCAAGTTGGATGGTCTGGAGGACGCGGTCCGTGGCATGGATGGGGAGCTGGTGGTGGCTGGAGACTTCAACGCGAAAGCCTTAGAGTGGGGGGAGCCAACACCCGACTCTCGGGGTGGACGTGTCCTGGACTTCGCGTCCAGGACTGGGCTGGTTGTTTTAAACACCGGCTCGACGTCCACCTTCCGGCGTCCAGGCTATAGGGAGACGATTATTGATGTCTCTCTTGCGACGGAAAATCTGGCTGCACGTGTGCAGGACTGGCGGGTGATCGAGGACTTTACAGCCAGCGATCACCAATACATCACGTTCCGCGTGCGTGATGTGGCGCCAGTGCGGGCTCGGCGCCCGCAGGGCCCGCCCAGATGGGATGTCGCCAGGATGGACGTCGAGAGGCTGTCTCTAGCCATCGAGCGCGGCCGGCTAGCCATTGACGGGATCCCAGAGGGTTTGCCACCTCTCGAACAGGCTGTACGGTCGGTGGACTCTACTATGAGTCTCATCCACCGGGCCTGTCGGGAGGCCGTGCCAAGGAAGAAAAGCTATGGGGGGGGGCGCCGTCCTGCGTATTGGTGGACGAGCGAAATCGCAGAACTGAGGCGGATATGTCTCCGTCTCAGGCGGTCGGCCCAAAGAGCCGATCGACGCGATGCCGACGCAGCCCGTAGATATGCCGATTATAAGGAATCCAAAAAGAACCTTCGGAGGGCCATTCAAAGGAGTAAGCGCCGATGCTGGCAGCGGCTGGGTGAGGATCTTAATGAAGATCCCTGGGGACTAGGGTATAGGATCGTTCTTCGCAAGTTGGGGGCGTTCTCGCAGAGCGCTCCCCTCGATGCGGAGACGGTCCGCTCCATTGTGGATGCCCTTTTCCCCACCCATCCGCTGGTGCCAAATTTCGTGGCCCGCGAGGCACTTGATCCTCCCCCATTTACTGTGGAGGAGTTAATGAGTGCCTCGCAAAGCCTTCAAAATAAGAAGGCGCCAGGGCCCGACGGACTTCCAGCAGAGGTGCTGAAGGCGTTGACGGCGAGCCATCCAGGGCTCCTGCTTGATATGTACAATGCCTGCCTGAAAGCGGGAGTGTTTCCTTCCCGCTGGAAGGCGGCCAGGCTTGTGCTTATCAGCAAGGGCAAGGGACCAGCAGGGTCCCCCGGGTCGTACAGACCGCTGTGTATGCTCGACACGGCCGGCAAGCTCCTGGAGAAGCTCCTGAAGCCTCGCCTCCAAGCAGCCGTTGAGGCTGCTGGAGACCTTTCCGAGAGGCAGTATGGCTTTCGGAAAGGGAGGTCGACGGTACATGCTATCCAGGAGGTAGTCGACGCGGCCCGGGCCACCGAACGCGGGAACCATTATTCTCGCCCGGTGTGCCTGCTGGTCACTCTGGATGTGCGCAACGCCTTCAACTCGGTGAGGTGGGGGGACGCGCTTAATGCATTAGAGCGCGACTTCAGGGTCCCTCAATATCTATTGCAGATGATGAGGGATTACCTGAAGGACCGCACCCTCACCTTCGAAACGGAGAATGGCCCGGAGACGAGGGTTCTCTCGGCAGGGGCGGCCCAAGGCTCCATACTGGGACCCGACATATGGAACTACACATATGACGGGATCCTTCGTATGGAGATGCCTGAAGGGTCTTTCCTGGTTGGGTATGCCGACGACATCGCGGCGGTCATTACCGCCAGAGATGTCGCCAAGGCTCAAATGAGGCTCAACCAGGTGATGCGTCGGGTTGGTTCCTGGCTACGCGACCACGGGTTGGAGCTGGCGTTGGCCAAGACCGAGATCGTCCTTCTTACCAAGAAGCGCATCCCCTTGTTGTTGGAGATGCGGGTAGGAGACATGTCGGTTCAGACGCGGCCCGCGATCAAATACCTGGGGGTGAGTCTCGACTGCAGGCTCACCTTCTGGGAGGAGATCAAGGGCCGGGCCGATAAGGCGGCTGCGGTGACAGCGGCGCTGAGCAGGGTCATGGCCAACACTGTTGGACCCAGGCCCTGCAAAAGGCGTCTGCTGCTCCGCACCGCTGAGGCCATAATGCTCTACGGAGCAGAAGTCTGGGCCGACTCGATGCGGTGGGAGAAGTATCGGAAGCGCATCCTTGCGGTGCAACGCCGTGCTGCCCTCCGCATCGCGTGCTCCTATCGTACGGTCTCGGAGCCGGCGGTTTTGGTGGTCGCGGGGGTCATACCTATTGACCTCTTAGCCAGGGAACGACAGTTCGTCCACCGGGAGAAACCTGTTTTAGGTAGGGAAACGGGGAAAGTGGCCCGAGCCAGGACCATTGAGTCCTGGCAAGCGCGCTGGAATGGGGAGGCGCGAGGCAGGTGGACAGCCCGGTTGATTCCGCGGCTGGACACCTGGCTGGACCGTCAGCACGGTGAGGTAGATTATTACCTCACACAAATGCTGACGGGGCACGGGCACTTCCGGTCCTTCCTCTATAACATGGGGAAGGTACCGAGCCCGTGTTGCGCCTATTGCGATTCCCCATCCGACTCCGCACTCCACACATTCTTTGAATGTATTCAGTGGGGCGCGGAGAGGGCCGAATTAGAGAACGCGGTAGGCAGCATAACCCCAGACAACTTAGTCGGGGTTATGCTGCAGTGTGACGATTTCTGGCGGAGGGTTGCCTCGTTTGTGAGAGGGATCCTCCGTCAGAAGGAAAGAGACAACAACAGGGGTCCCTAAGGGGCCTCTGTTGGCTTCGTTGGTGTTAATTTATTTAACTTATTGGTGTGTTTATTTGTTTGGTGTTTGCTGACAAAAACAGGTGCTCCCTCGGGTGCTCCTGTTGGCTATTTGTGTTAATTTATTTCACTGGTATGTGGTTGTTTTATTCATTTACTTGTGCCAGAGTGGTGTTTGCCGACAAAAACGGGGGCTCTCCAGGGAGCCCCTGTTGGCTGTGTGAATGGAGATGGATGTCTGCGTGGTGTGTGTGTTGGTTGGTAAGGCATGGCCTTCCTCGGGAGGGAGTGCCTTCGCCAGCAGCGTGGAGGGGGGGCTTACAACGGCGGGTGCTCTCTCAGGGGCACCTGCTGGCTGGCCGAACCAGGGGGTGCCGACAAAAGCAGGGGTGTCTGATGGCCCCTGCTGGCTGGGTGAATGGGATGAATGTTTTCATGAGTTGGTGGGTGCCTGCGTGTGCGGGCGAGTGAACTGGGCTCCACCCCGAAGTAATGTCTAATAAGACGGCCCCGGGGTGGGGTTCCTGGAGGGGGGAGCGGGGTTTTAGCCGGTAGGCCTGGCCTTTGGCCAGGGAGTCCGGCACAGTGGCGGCTTCGGCCTCCCTAGTGCGTAACGGCATTTCCCCGCTTCCCTACAAAAAAAAAAAAAAAAAAAAAAAAAAAAAAAAAAAAAAAAAAAAAAAACATATTGTCAGACTCCTAAATGTTTAATTGTCAGATATTGTATTATATAATATTTAATCAGCAATCCCTACTCCAATATATTTTATCATGAAATTACTGATTTGATTTGACAACTTTCATTTGGATTAGATCTATTTACAAGCTTTTATTTAACTTGCAATGTTTGTATGTATGTATGTATGTATGTATGTTCGGGTCAAATCTTGCAACTGAGTTTTAAAGCAGTTATCCTCAACCGATTGAGATGACATTTTGTATACACGTTTGGTTTGGATGACAATGCATGGCTAGCTAAGTGACGCCATTCTAAATCCAATATGGCGGATGGCTCAAGATGGCGGAATAGTTTTCTTTTTCGCACTCCCATGATATGGGTATCAAAAGCAAGGGTTTGACAAATAGAAAGCGATAAAAGCTTGTTTTTAAAAATATATTTTTAAATTCAAAACTTTTTTATTTTTAAGCTTCAAATTGTCATGGTAAATTTGAAATTAGTGCCACCAAATAATTTTTATACCAACCAATAAAAAATCGTATTGTCACCATATTTGATCCGGCATTTGGAATTTCTGAATTATGATACTGGATGTAGATCCGAAATTAGTGACCTCAAAATGCTCTTAGTAATAATTTTCACGTAAATTTAAAAATTGTAAATTTCAAAAAGGGATTTGTACTCAGCATTTTCAAACCCCCAAATACCAGTTTTCAAGGCAATCAGAATTTGAATTCTAAAACTGTTGGAGATCATTTTGAAACCCAATATTTTATACGCATAATAATTGGTCTGTAAAATTGAAATATGTAGAACCGTCAATCAAAAATAAACCAAGCGTGATTGACATCGTCTACACATATTTTTACATTTAGTATATATTATATTTACATCTTCATACTGTGGTTAATATTTATTCAATTTTCATCGAATGAAATCGACTTAAAAAGTAAAATATAAACTCCTTTCTTATGTACCTTGCCAAAAACTATGCTATATACATCAAATAAGTCATTAATTAAAATTTATACGGGCAATTTCAACTTTGAAAACCCTTATTCAAAGTTAGTTAGGTATGTATAAAAGAAAGTTGTAAACTCTCGTAGAAGCCACATTTACCGCCAAATTGAATATTTATGAAGTGCGATACCTATTGAAAACTTTATTGTTCTTTCCTACCGAAAACAACTTTTTCATCGACACCGAACTAACCAGAGGGGAAAAGACCTGAAACGATTTAAAACTTATGCTAATAAACCCACTGACCGTAAAACATTTTCTCTATAGTTTTAAAGATATTTGAATTTCAGAGTTACTTCATATAAAGAAGTAGTAAAACTTTCACAATAGGAAAATCAAAAATTATTCTAAAGGATATCCAGTCTGATAAAGATTTATTTAGGAAATGAATTTATCACTGAATTTAAATTGAGTATACAAAAACGGAAATTAACTGACAAAAGTTTGTACAACAATTCAGATGTATTACGGTTTTATGTACCTTAAACAAGAGAGAAATCACACTAATTTTTATTATTTAATGTATAAAAGTAATTCCGATGGAAGATGGGACCCTTTTCATATGTTTTCTCTATATCCTCTTATATATAAATATGAATTTATTACAAACATACCTAAATATGTCCACCCTATGTCCCAGAACATGCAAAAGCTTAAGCCAGTTTTATTTTAGGACTATGATACCATAATAAGATTAGCATAAACTTCATGACAGTGACTTGTGAGATATTTATACATATACCTAAAGGAAAAAATGAGCATAGTATTACGAATTGAATACCATTGGTAAAAAGATATTTTATGTAGAAGTCCAAAATATTTTGTACAAAATCTTAAGAAGAAGTAGCACAAAGGTTCTAGTACAATTATAAAAATCTGGTCAGGTCTGAATTGGATCCGTGCGATGGGATACCTTAAAAAGTGAGTAGGTAGGTAAGAGATTTTATCTCAACTATATTTTGGATATTTCAAAATGTCTATTTTTTGTTTTAAAGAGAGCTTTTAATTTAAATTTAAATTTTAGTATTTGTTGTTACACTATAGGATATTAAAATTTTTACAAATAAATAATAGCTCATTACATGCAAATATTTTCGTTGTAGAGCTGGTAACAAAACGCCTAAAAACAGCATCTTTAATTGGTTGTGAAAAATGTATATGAAACCAAATAACGACACCCTACATACAATAAAATAATAATTAAACTTTTAGATAGATTTCATATTAAATACTACTTAACTATTGCAACGGATATACCTACCTATATATCTATATAACGAAACTTGTAAGCACGATAGAGACCGTATTTCTTAACCGATTTTGGCTAAACTTCGCCTTCGTTTTCTTGCCAATATCTCGGCTAAGTTCGTTAATTGGAGGAATTGATCAAGGGGTGGGGATAAAGGGGCTACGAAAGTTATATAAATATATATAATTTGGATCCTAAATCTTTCGTATTATTTCTATTGACCAAACTTAAACTTAACATAGGTACATATTGACAACAGGTAGTTCTAAGTAGTGTTACAAAATGGTGGTAATCAGTCAAAAATGTGAGGGGCTACATCAGTTTCTCAAAGTGATTTTATTACTGTGATAGCTACCGTATTTCTATGATGTAAATGGATTTTGATCCTACTTTACTTGGCTAAAATACTCTCTATGGCAATATACTAGCTATGTTCCCAAATAGGTCAAGGACATTAACATTACGTTCCCTTAAGTAAAAATCTTCTTCTTCTTCTGCTTGTCACCGAAAGGTTTTTTAAAATGTTTTATTACTCTCTCCAGACGCTGGTAATTGGTAATACATATTATATGTGAAAACCAAATCCATATCTCATTTCGTTTAAAACTTTAGTTAGTTAGGTACTTAGGTATATTTATATAAAAACTAATTCCCAAAATTGTATTAAACATCCACAAAACTTGCATCTATTACGTGTTGTATCACGTAAATTGCTTTACCTACTAAAACCAAAATCATATGGATCAACTTAATATATGAATTTCATAATTTTAGCTGAATAATTCATGCAGGGTGTCATACGAAAACCTATCTGCCAGTCAGCCCATTTATGAACAATTTAATACGGAAGGATACGTTAAATTTTTGATAACCCCATTTTCGTTCAGTGTAGATTCAAAGTCTTGTTGTTCGCGAAAACACGAAATTACAATTACATATCTTACATGCTCATCTTTGAGTAAGTACGTGCACTGATTTTTCTATAAAAACATAGAAAGGGGCCAGATTTAAGGCTATAAATTAGATCAAAACGAGGAAAACTACGACACATTTTTCTTATATTTATAACCATTGTTTCCTAAACACTTGGCACGAAATGTTAATTAATACAATCAACCCTTATGCATACTAAACGCCCTTCACCCAGTTATTTGATGGCAAGAAACGGCAGGAAGTGGTAGGCGGATTAAATTAAGCGACATCAAGTTACAGAATGAGCAACAGAACTTAAAGGAATTTTCCTTAGACTCTCAAGAAAGAGGACACGCAGTGTAGTTAAGTGCATAGCCATGACTCAGAAAATTTATGGAATATTTTCCCTACAGAATTTCATATTTTCAAGACACGTATAACGACTGCCTGTATCCAGCCTCTGGCTCTTTATCTCAAAGATTTCAGACTAGTTCTAATAATGGACTCATGAGTGCCTGTTTTATGTATAAAGTCAGGATGCGACCATTATTCAGCAGTTTAAAAAATTTAACGATGCGTTGCGTTTTTAAACATTAAACTAAATATACGACGTGAAACATGAAGTACCTTTCAAGTAAAAAGATGCTCAATTATGCATCACATCAAAATTTTAATCTCAAAATTCGTTCCGTCCACAAATCTTTTAAAGCTGAAAATATGTGCCGCAAATTTTACATTTTCGGATAATGTCTACCAAATTAAATGAACAAAAGGAGAAGAGTAGGGTTGCGATTTATAGCCCTTAAGGGAAAATCGAAAATCCAAAGTTAAATTATATGTGTGTCTATTTTATAAAGGTTCATCCCAAAAACAATCATTTTAACAAAAACGTAAGGGTTCGCCCTATATAGACATTTGAAACGAAACTATATTTCCTTAAAAGTTATAAACTTTAAAACTAGACAGGTTAAGGGGGTATTCACATCAGGAATTTCTTTTCTTTTATCGTCGCATGTATAAACGTTTCTGAATAATTTCCCGAAAGAAAATTTCAAAAATAATTTTTACAAAAAAATAAAAATCGACTTCAAAACTTTGCCTATATTCACTGAGATAAATTTTAGTTTTTAAGTCAAAGAAAATATAATGCTCTGATTTTCATTAACATAAAGAAAATTTGTTGGTTATTATAAAATATGTATATCGTATTCCTTAATAAGATTTTTTCAGAAGTATGATAAGACAATTTATTAAAATTACATTTTCACTTATAAAATTAGAGAACTATTTTTCATAAAATTTCTAAGTGATATATTGTAAGCTTTAAAATATAAATTATTTTCATTTCGTATAAGTATGAAACTCGCTTCATCAAATGTAAAATTTTTAATGGAATCATATTAATGTAAAATAATTTCATTAATAAATGGCATAAGAATTAAGAAATTGAAGATTTTATTTCCTTCTAAGACCATCTGAAATTACATAGATCTGAACAGCTGTACTTTACGTTTTTATGAAGAAAATTTATAAAATGTATGAAATATTTAATTGCACACTCGAGAAACTCTGTTATTATTCTGATTAAAAGTGCCATTATTCCTAAACTACTATATATTCGTCGCATCAGTTTTATAAAGGTAGTACCTAATTCTTCGGCTCTAAATCCTGCTCAAATTCTCTTAGGATTTATGTAATTTTGCTTTAATATTATGAAAAAATGTTTTGTGTGTAGGTATACAGGGTGTCCCACGCAACCTGTACCAGCGAAGGCCTATGGTTTGGGGACACCAATACCTATCGATTGGACCTCATTTATGTTCCGCGATTTTTTGTAGTTTTCGAGTTATAATTTTTTTTCTTATTTTCAGTTTTTTTTAAATTTTGGATAGTTTTAGCTATAACTCTTTCTGTGTTTCTTTCAGATTTTCTTTGTTAGTACTATGGCTAGCATTTTTGTTCGTCTGTAAAAATACTAAACACCAAAATTCTTACTATTAGTAGCTCAGATTTTGATCACCAAATTAAAATTTCGGTTTGAGAGGAATTTTTACTTGATTTCAACTTGAAAAAAAAAACTTAACCCCGACTGAATAACTTCCTGATAATTTTAAAAACTGGTTTTCTTAGCTCTCAAAATAACACAAAAAAATTGGTAATTGGTATTTTATAGGACATTTTTATGAGAAAACTGGGTCGAAAATAGTGAAATTTATTACATGCATTTGAAATGACTTTTCTCACATTTTTCCGATTAATATGGTGAATAATTATGAATGTTAGCTAAGAAGATGTAAAATAACGTATTTACATAAAATTTTACTCGCAAATACAACTTTTTTTAAAGCACAATTTAGGTAAAAAATAAGATGGGTCTCGGGCATTAAGTTAAGTTTAAGTTATATTTGCGATTTGAACGCTTTTCTGTACCTCATTTGGGCGTATATATGCCAATGAAAAATAACATCACATAACGTAGTTAGAATCGAAATATTTCCAATTTAATGCAATGTCGAGGAAACACCACATTACAAACTTTCCTTCAGTAATTAAATTGCAAGAATTTTAAAAATAAAAATCAGTTCAAAGTTTATAAATTTGTTCTTTTATTCCCGATACCGGAATCGAAATACATTTTTTACTCAAGAGGAAAGAGCATAATTCGGCGAAAAAGATTGGAAAACTTCAAGATAATATTTCACAGCGTCAGTCGGTGGAAAACTCTTCGAAATTTTGCATAACAACAAGAGCGATTTACTCTACAAAAACTTTTTTTTTCTGTCTCCAGGGCTCTCGGTATATTGATCACCATAGAAATTCCAAGTTTGGATGAAATTTTCGAGTTGCACTTGACCTCTCTTAAACTCCTTTCCTTCTTTATCTCAAAATTTAAGTAGCCATAAAACATAATGAGCACTTCGCGTGCATAAAACATAAAACTTAAAAGAATCCATTGAAATGCATTTTGTGGTTGATGACTCACTGGCCAGCAGTGTCCCGCGGTAAAAGTGCGCAAAATATTAATAATAATATTTTCGTTAAAAGCATTTTAGTCGCCAAATTTTTACCCAAATCATATTTGAAGTGTGTCCCAAACCTTATTTGAAGCGTTTTTGTTTAACCATTTCCTTATCCATGTAAACAGTAAATTGTTTCTGAGAAAGTCTTTGGGGAGAAAGTAAGGAAATTTATTAAGAACACCGTCTCCGGTGCTGTAATTCTTTTAATTCTCCAGACGTCTGATGTCTTTCTTAACGAACCTGGCTTGAGCTGACAATTACACACTTTCATTAAATTTATAAAAGGTAAAGAATCCCGGAACCCGCCAAGGATATTCGTGTCCTGATGGTGTCACCAAGGATAAATTGATTAATTATATTTTTCAGTTGTAGGTGTGGGTTTTGGTTTCTTAAAGGTGAGAAGCGAAAAGAAAATATTACTTGTCTGTCTGTGTTATAAACCTAAACATCTTACGGGCTCTGTCGTTTATTCATGATATTTTTTGACGGAAATCGATAAAGTTTTAAAGCACATTTCTGACTCAAGTGTTACTGACAGCATCATGAGGTATTTTAATTAAAATTTCTTTGTCCAGAACCGCAAACGAAATTATATATAATATTTTCTTATAGTTTTAATAAATATTAGAAGTAAAATAACAACGTACAGTACAGAACATTCTTAGAGCCAGAAAAATTAAATCATCAAAAAAAATGCAAATGGTATATTTTAAAAGAAATGAAAATGTCTTACATACAAATGCTCTAAAGTTATCAATCTAACCACTTCAATTAAAAACTCTTTTTAGAAAAAAATACAGACCTTTACAATACAATAATAAATAAATATTCAAAAAATCATCAAAAACTTTCATTAGTTTTGCAACAATCAGACTAAATAGCTTAGATTTAAGTATCCTAAAAAGATAAAAAATCTAATTTTATTGTTTGGCCTATGAGACTGAAGAAAAGCATCCTACTAAACATCCTATCCTACTATGTATATCATATATACATATGTAAGTATACAAGTATACTTTAATAAAAAAAACTCTTCTTGAATTGAATATCAATTTAGTAAAATATTCTCTAAAAATTGATTGTCCTCACACCCCTTGCACAAGCTAAAGCAAGCCGCAATTACACTGACATACTTCCAAAATATTTAACAATGTTCCGGAAAGTGTCAACTTTTATCTAAGCGTAGTAAGAAAACAAAATGTTCGATGTTCTATCATTTATCATGTTGACGTTCCCTTTTTTAAGAAACCCAATTCGTTTAACACGTTTTAGGATGTTTTCTTCTTCGACGCGTCATCCCCTCAAAAAATAAGATAAGCAGACGAAAAAGTTTTAATATTTGAAGGTAAAGGAGTGCTTTTTGTAATCTTTAAAATATATCAGCTTTTTAATGTTTAACAAAAATATTTACGCTATCACCTGCTGTCTAATTTGTTATTCTTTTATTAGTTAGTAAAATTCCGCCCGAGCTTAATTGAAGCATATAAAGTAGGGCGGTGAAAATGAAAATTAATTATTTCAACTTCCAGGGTTGATTGTGGCTTTGGTCTTTTTAGAAAGGGATTCAAAATAGTGATTTTTTGAGATTGGTTTGGGGTCGCTGCGATGCGTAGAAAAAAAGATAAAAATACAAGAACGGTTCCCATATAAGGCAACATCGTGATTTACGAATCACCCTGTAACTGCCAAACGGTGCGAGATGCCCCCCCCCCCCCCCCCAACCATGCGATTTTTTGCTTGTCTCGGTCTGACCTTTCACCCCCTGCAGTATTGACCTCCCACCTCTGAACACCCTGTATATGGAGGATTTAAAATTCATATTTGTAAGGTACTATACTTTTAAAAAACCCATAAAAGCAACACAAATTCTTAAAGTTACCTAAAGAAATTAAGAAATTAGATTATTTTATTTAAAGACCAATTAAGAAACAAGTTTTTACGAAATGGATTTTTGTTGAAATATTTTAAATTTCATTAATTATGAATACATTATTTTGTTATTTTATTAAATATATTAGTTTGATTGTTTCTGTTCGTCGAAAATCTGCAAAAAGTTCGCTTGGATTGCCCTGTACCTATATGACTGAATTAGGTATAAGTTTTTAAATTTTTAATTTTGATTATTTCATTTTGAAGTAAATGTGACTTAGTTTGTTTTTTGCTTGTATACCCTTCATATGATTAATGGGATTTATGTAGGTGTTACTTTCCACAAAAAATTTTTTGCAGCTATGGATCGAGTTTACCAGTGGAAATTTTTACAAATGCTCATTCTACTAGTGCTACTTTGAATCTGTAAATATTTTTTGTATATATTTCATTTTGCAGAATGTTTTTTCGCCAAAAACGAAAAAAGCTATGAGCAAATTTATGGAACTGATCAATCTGAGTGAGTGGAAGACTCAAATAAATTCCAGCAATGATGGATTTAAATGTTTTCCTTTAAAAATATTGCTACATTTAAAATCAATAATTTCCATTTGAAGTTCTGGGACAAAAGTTTATATATCAGCCTTAAAAGGATTTTGAAAAAAACTTAATACCGTTTGCAATTTCCCAAAATCTGAAATACTAGTCCCAAAATTTAATTTTAAATCTTCAATTGGGATATGTATCAACCGGAAACGGAGTCTCAGTTTGCTGACTGAATTTTTGACATGGATTATATTGTTTGAAACACTTTTTGTTTAATTGATATTGAAACAAAACAATTTTTCGAAAGGAGCTTATTTTCTCCTTGTAATTTTAAATTAAAGTCATTCATTCGAAATTCAAAACTGCAAAATGTGTT
This sequence comes from Machimus rusticus, assembly GCA_951509405.1. Lineage (NCBI taxonomy): Eukaryota > Metazoa > Arthropoda > Insecta > Diptera > Asilidae > Machimus > Machimus rusticus. The sequence continues at coordinate 9,631,648 of OX608049.1, forward strand.
AGTATGATGAGCTAGCTATGGTCCTAGCTCCCTAGACTAAAAATTTTGGAGATCACTGTACTAGTTGAAAGAAGTACTTAATAGATCTCAAAAAAATCTCGAATTATAAATAAATAAAGCAACAATTATAAAATCAATAAACGCAAGAAAAATGAGCAAACACTAATGAGATCCATGTTAATTTATCTCTGTTTGAGTTTGTTGCTTTTGAATAATAAAATTGGGTTTACAAATGAAAAGAAAGAAAACAGGTGAATCCTTTATCTACTAAATTCAAGAATCTCTTCAATTTTCCAAGATAGCGCAAATGTTGTTTTGGGAAACACAAAACTTGGTGACAAAACCCATCCAAAGCACAGCACGAAAGTCTTGTTTTGCACATAAAGTTAAGATGTCTTTTCAAAACACAAAAGAGGAGTGCAATATAATTTCCACAGAGGGCTCCCTTTGCTCACTTCGAGTAAGATAGTCTTCGAGTTTGGATGGTTTTAGAAGATACCACGTAATGGTATTCATTGAACCGAACTCCCTCTTATTTAACAAGAATTTATTTTGGATTCACGATAGTAGAAATAATTGGAATAAGAAAAAGTTTTTCGTATTTTATTTCCATCAATGATATAAATCGGTAGAAAAGTTTTAAAAATAGGGGATATATTCATTGAATATAAAATCTCCTCATTAAACTTGAGAAGGTTTACTTATATTTTTCTTTTCGATTTTTCTCACATTGGAAACAAATCGATTTTAATAAGATTTCAAGGGATACTTTTTTTGAGGTAAAAAAATTTCATAAGAATAACTCTTACAACAATCATTTAATTTGACGAAGGTCGTCGTTTTTCTCACCCTTCCAAAAATCGGTGATGAAAAGTGAGAAGCCTTTCTATTGTAAAAAATCCTTTTTCTTGGTGTAATCGGAAACATCTTCTGAGTTCATTTGCAGATTTTGTATAGACATTTTCGAGAAAGAAAGAAAACCATATCATAAGTGGGGTATATTTTTGAGGAAAGATATTCTTGTTTGAATTTGTGGCCAAGATGTTTTCGAACCACTTGGAATCACTAGAAAAGGAATTTTGAATTCTTTGATCCTTTTTATGGAAAATATTTTTGTCCCCGATTTTCTAAGATATATTAAATAAAGAACGCAATACGAACAATTTTAAGGGCAACTCAAATATTAAATGATTGCCATTTTCGCAATTCCCTTAAGCGTCGTCATGTGGATTTGAATAAGGCATTCTCAAGTAAACTTCCAAAAACTCTCAAAGTATTTCCTTTAAGAAGATGCCAGCGGAAATGTATACGAAATATTCACCCCCAGAGATCAATTATATGAACTTTCTTAACCACACAGCTGTAATTAGAAGGGCCAATAGAACCTTTAATAGAAAAAAAAATCGAATATAAAGGATTTGCTCCATAATCATGATAAATTATAGAGTTCTGAAAGAAATTACGTTGAAATTAAAATAAATGAATCAAGGATGAGACGCCCCCTGTCGTCTCCCGCGATAAACTGGACCCAAGGGTCGTAAGATGAGTCCTTGTATTTCTTAATTAATGGCAAGGAAGAGGTCTGGTGTATAATTTTGATATCAAGGCAATTGCAGAAAATGAATAAGCAGCATGCCCGAATATCTCATCTAATTAATTTAAAGCGGCCCAGAACGAAGAAACATTGTTAGGAATGTAAACCAATTTTTAAAATATTAACTTCGATTGTTAAGTAGTCGTCAGACTACCGCAAGCTCTCTAAGTAATTTGTTTTTGTTAATGTCACTTAATAACTCTCGCTCTGCTCAAGACACACAGCATTTCAAATGATAATTACATTTGCGGTTTGGGACAAAAACAAGTGAAAAACTTCCAGAAATTCCCATAATCTGTAAGATAACGAGTACCTTTCTGATGGAAAGGAATTTACCTTAGATGAAAATCTTAAGGCGAACGTATATAGGAAAAATACTGCCTTAAATTCCGCAAAGAGGGTTTAGCTCCTTTTGGACTCACCGTGTTCTTTTGTGTGACCTTAAAAAGGATAAGCATCAGGTAAAAGTGAAAATTCAAGAATGCGAAAGTTGAAAAGTTTCTTTATAAGAAAATACCCATGGCCTACATGTTTCAGTTGGGATAAGAATCCACTTCTACTTTCTTTAAAGAAACTTTCCTTGAAATATGTATATTCGTAAATTTCCCAATGAGCTGGTTTTCTCTGTAAAACGTCTACACTCCAGTATTCTACACAAATTCTGTTTTTCTTATGGGGGTTTCTTAATTGTTTTTGGTTTAAATCAGTCAAGTACATATTTATTTTAGATGAAAATAAAAAATCCAAATATCTTCACTTTGATGTACAATATTTAAATAGGCTAGGGTAGGTTTTATGTTATAAGGGACTGTAAATGCGGTGATTGAATTACTTATTCTATTGCCTTTCATTAAATTTATTTGGAACAAGTTTAATGCAAGTTTGCGAGTTTTTCTTTATATAAAGAGTAAAGAAAAAAACTTTTTTGGGGTTTACTTTAAGGATTCTAGGTGTAGAAGGACTCCAATTTTTCGAATCCTTTGATGAATACCTATTTTATACAAAGCAGCACACAAAAACGAAATACTTTTACTTTTTAAGGCTAATTCTAAGAAAAAACCGAGTTGAGTGAATACTTTTCAATTTTTTTTTTAAAAAAACGTTTTTGAAATAGCTCTAGATTTGGAGTTCAGAGCCAACCAATAAAAAAGAAAAGTTAAGTATAGAATCAATTATTATTTTGAAAGCGCTAAGAATTATTTATGTCGTTTAAACATTGATCTTTAAATTTATCACCTAGCAATAGGTCAATTTAAACTTTAAAAGTTAAATCCCTCAAAATTTACTCCATAAACCCTTGAACTCAAAGTGTCCGATTAATTAATTTACTTTAAGAAGAACTGAGATAGACATTTTGAGAGCTTCTTAAGGTTCCATTAAAGCCACTAAACGGCAATTCTGAAGGCCGAACTTCTGTCCCTTTAAAATTATTGAGAAAGTAAAGTAATTAAGCAGCTAACATTTCTATCACAATTAATTAGCTCTAACCAAACAATTTGGCAATGATAGTTATTAGTAACTTCGAATAATTTAGGCAGTTCCTCACCTGCTGTAAGGATTGGAAGTATTAATTTAGTGAATTTTGTTTTTATTTTTATTTAAAATAGAATTAAAGAACTATCAAAAAGTTTTTACAAATAACAAAGGTAAAGAGAACTAATAAATCTAAGAAACTCATATACAAATATATCTTAATTAAATTGAAAGAAGAAAGTCTTTGGGAATTTTCATGATGTTATAAAAGTTTATGACAGAAAAAGTGTGAGCATGTCACAAACAAATTTTTAGATGTGAGGAACTTTTATAGTTTGTCCTTTTACGTCGAAACTTCCTCTGAGAGTAACAATGTAATGAAAATCTCACTTTCTTTTGAAAATATTACGTGATGATCTTGTAACCTGCCACAGGAGACGACTAGACCATGATTACAAAAAATATGGTGCCTAAGAAAGCATAAAATCTACATAATTGCATTTTAATTTTAACATTTTCATATATTTATTAAGCGAAGTAGCAATTTGTGAATTTTTCCCTCTCAGTTTCTGTAAAATAAAAGCAATTTTCATCTATCGGTTCTGACGAAAAGTTATATGACATTTTACATAAGAAAACATGACAGCTGAGCTATTTCCAGATAATATCGGATAATACTTGCAATAAAATTTATTTCAACCAAGGGATGTTTTTTTCAGAATTTTATGAAGCATAACCGTGTGACACAACCCATTTTTATTTCAAAATTTTATTAAAGGTTAAAAAGCGATACTTGAAAACGTAATTCACTTTAGGAAATTGATGTTGCTAACAACAATATTTTAACGATTTCTTTTATTAGACCAACCAAATATTTGGCCTTATCTACCAATGATAAACTAGAATATTTTAATATAAAAATAGAATGAAGCTCCGAGACTTCAATATTTGAGTTGAAGGTAATATTTTTATCAAGACAAGTATTCGCAAAATTCATAAGGCTTCAAGAATTTTTTCATATATCCGAAAGAACTCTTGAGAAATCATTAAAAATTTCTTTTATCCTCACGTATAAGTCAAACCACTTTAGTCTGGTTTAACACAGCCCCAAGCCCTGTTTTTCCGCCCCCGCTTGTGTAAAGACACCGTCGTCGAGTTTCCTCCTTAGAAACATTGATTAACTGAGGTTCGCGGCCTTTTAAGACTTTTATTCGCCTTTTGCAGCCATGGTGACAATAACTCAATTTAGTCGAGTCAAAGAGCGCTGATTTGGCGAATTATAATCAAGATGGAGGATATAAGTAAAGAGAATCGTTTCCATTACCTTCAGCGTTTGGACGGTGAGCGGATATTTTATTATTGAGTTGCGTCAATGTGACACTTTCTCACTTTTTTTTTTGATATGTCATGTCCTCCCCTAATGAACGTTGCACTTGAGAAAGTTGTGATGACTTCCCAAAATGACTAAACTTATAATTGAAAGAACATCACCGACAGTTGTAGGTCTTGGGAAGAGTCATAATAGGTTTATGGTGTCAACTTGACTTTAGGAGACACATTTGTATAACCTTGTAATTCTTTAATTTAGCCACATAGGAAGTTCAGACTAACAAGCACGTAGAAAGGGAATTCCCTTTTACTTTTTTTTTTTCTTGGGGAAAGTTACCAAACTAATCATAAGTATTCAAAGTTTGTTATGCTAACGTCAACCAAAGCCAAGATTAATTAATTTTACGTTCATGAAAAAGATGAAAATATAATTTACTAGTCTGGATCGAAGGAACTTTATACCATCACCATAATAAATCAAACAACTTTCAAGGTGTATATATTGTATATGTATATTTGAGGTTTATTATATTACTATATGGATTTTGGAATTACGACATTGAGTTTTCCATAACTTTCCGAAATAAAACAAAACTACGATAACAACTATTTGAATTTTAAGTAGTCATACTATTTAAAAAATACCTTTCGGTGGCAGTTAGAAGGAAGGGATAAATTTCAATGTAATAAAACTTTATTTTTAATTAAGGTAGATTATTTTGACTTAATGCTGGATTGCCGACCTCCTTGACAGATTCACCCCATTTGCGAACATAGCTCAGATATTGCCATAGAAAATATTTTAGCCAAGTTTAATCAAAATCGTTTCAAAGTCCCCCTTCTTTCCTCCTCCTCCTCCCTCCAAACACCTCAGTTTTTTAACATAACCTAGAAATACGGCAGCTATCATTGTAATAAAATAACTTTTAGAAACCGATGTAACCCATTACTCCTTGGACCGACCACCAACATTTTGAAACACAACTTAGAACTACCTGTTGTCAATATGTATGTTGAGTTTGGTCAATAGAAATTAAGAAATACGAAAGATTTAGGGTCGAAAGCATTTTTATATATCTTATGTCGCCCCTATATCCCCACCATCTTGACCGATTCCTCCTATTTATTAACTTAGCCGAGATAGTGGACATTATAAGCGAAGTCAAAATCGATTAAGAAATACGGCCTCTATCGTGTTCAAAAGTTTCTTTATATCGCATGTACATTATAAATTTTATTTTTGAAGTCTACGGCCTCTACAACGAGTTGTGGCAGTAGCATCATTCATTTTCCAAAAATTTGTCATCAGATACCTACGCTGCAATAGATAGTATTTCATATGAAATCTACCTAAAAATCCAGTCATAGGAAATTATATCGAAATTAACTAATATAAATAAATGTAGATGTTACTTTTTATTTAATTGTTGTTAATCCTTATTTCGCTGAATTTATCATTATTCTTCTACATACAACTTTGAATGCAAATATCAGCTATAATACAAATGTTATAAAAACTTCCAGATTTCTCTTAAATTTCACTTAATTTATGCTATCGCTCTGGCAGTTTTATTTTCCTCCAATTTGTGGCTTCCACACGAAAAGAAAATTTCTCGTTGCTGCTCAATGTCAAAGAATATTTATCAATGGCAGCATAATTCACGGTTTGCATTGAAGGTTTTTTCATCTACTTAGCTATAAAGCAACCTTATTGATTAATAAAAGGGAAATTCGCAAAGCAAACAGATTTCTTCTTTCTGCTTTATAAGATGATATCGACAGTTTTGTTGGATTAGGAGCTTGGTAAATATTTTGCCCACCTGAACATCAAAAATATTTGCTCCTCTAGAGATAGTATTTGGAGCAATTGCTAGAAGATATAAACTATCAATGGTTATAGTATCCATATGTTTAAAATTCCTTTTCCGATATTTACTTAATCCTGGGACGTTTTCTGCTTCTTTAACTATGACTTCATGCATCAAAATACGGCTGTCCTACTGTTCAATATTTTATTGTTGATTGATTGTGCTTTGAGGCATATCCCAAAAAATTCAATTCAAAGATAAACAAATAAAATATACTTTCAAAGGTAAAATAGGCACCCAAGAATCATGAAAGATATATGTATAAATCGAATTCAGAACGCTTATTGAAACAGACAAGACAATGCACTTAAAGTAAAACACCTGCGATTATGTTCTCTTTTATTTAGTTACGAATACTTTTAATGTAATTATTAAGTTTAATCCTTTTAAATTAAGTATATCAGATTTGTTTGAAACTTTGCTTCTCAATTTGCTCAACTTTTCGAAACAAAAATTTAGCATTCTTATCCAATTATCCAATTGCTTTTATAGGATTATAATTATGATTTTGAATTATATTTTTACTTAATTTGAAACTCAAAAATACGGAACTGACTCAGTTTATAATATGTAATTACAACTAATAAATTTTTATTATTTTTTACTTTGCGTTAAAAACTTAAACCAAAAATTTATCTGGTTCAAGGTTTGAAGTTTGGATGGGTAAATATCATGGCAACAATTTTAAATTCTTGATATATGTATGTAGGTACGTGAAGGCTTTTAAAATTGAATTCAATGCAAAATTTGCTATTTAATCTGAACTAGATAGGAAACGTAGGTAATAAAAAAATAATAGGATAACATAAAAATCCTGAAATTCGAAATAAAAAATCGTTTCAAATTGAAAACGAGAATAGACTCATATGAGTACCTACCTATATAAAATATAAATTGAAGAAAAATTAAGTAGACGGAAATAAGCTCAACACGTGCCCAATATCCTCGAAAAGCTAGGAAAAATATAATCCAGGTCAGACATAACCTCACAAGTACATGATTAAAAATACCACCGAGAATAATCACGCCTCATAATAAAGTCTCGACGGACCTTTAATGTTTATGGTATTATAAGAGACATTTATGTCTATTTGACCACAGCGGAAAAATTTGAAGAGCCTAAAGGTGCCTAATTCGCATTTTATTAGCTAATAACTGGGTTAGCCCAGGACGTGATAGCGAAAAATCGAGGGAAAAAAGGAAACAGCGGCCAACATAATTGCGTGACTTAACGACTGTTGAGCTGCTTTCCTCCCAGATAAGTGCCACAAAGGCCGCGTCTGAGTGATATTAAAGATCACTTCTAAGAGGCGATTTGAGCGCCTTTTTGATGAGGTAACGCAAAATCACTGTCAATTAAAACTCTCGAAGAAATTGAAGATATTTTCCCCGATTAAAAGTAAAAAGATATGTTCTTTAATCGTTTGAGTGAATAATTAAGATTAAGATTAAACTGAATATCAAAGAAAATTTGTGTTGTTACAATACGCGCTCTATTGAACCGCGATATTAATTAAAGTTAATTATTTTTTGTCAGAGATAATTTGAAGTCAAAATTGTTTCTTCCGCCAAATTAAGAGTTAGTGCTTTAGCAGTCTTTTATACATATTCATTTCATTAAAGAATAATGAGGATGGATTTAATGAGTGTAGTTAGATTTATTTCTGCTATCTCTATGCACAGGATTTCAGGAATTTCGTTAAGTAATTATGCAGATAGTTGGAAGGTTATCTCTGCATCGCGTAAATTAAAATGTGTAATTACACAGAATTGCTCGAGGCACTTGAGTTAAGAGATGTTATTCCCTGAGTAAACGGGCATTCCTATTCCAATTATTTCAGATATTTTTCTAAAGAATATGATTTTCTGTTTCTGCAAGTACTTAGCTCACTTTATTAAAAACATTCGAGCCAGAGTATTAAAAATTGGTGCGTTCTTACCAGAGAGATTTCCATCTCACTCAATAAAATTAAATATTTAAAACAATAAAATGCATTTATCAACTATTTTAAAGTAAATAGATGTTTTTAAGGACACAATGACAATATCTCTAAAGGCGACTCGCTAAAAGAAAAATAGTCTCTCTATTTATTTTATATCAAAATTTCATATACCTACCTACTTATAGTACCTATTATAATTTTTTTTACTTTGACTTTGTTTTTAATACATTTTTTAATCTTGTACAATAATATTTTGAAAACATTTACATAAAAAATATTTGATTAAGATGAATTGCATTTTATTCAAGATCACGTTTTTTCTGCAATAAATCACCACCAAAAATGATTTCAGTAACATTCGGTTTTAATACAAGAATTGACATAATAACATAATTTTAATAATATATAGATAATTACACCAATTTGGTGACAAATCACAAAAACATTTAAAAAACTTATTGAACTTATTGATGACATACATCGAACATTTAAAATTTTATATAATTTTACAAAATTTTGGTATATTACACCAAAAATATGTACTTTAAAGACTATTAAAAAATTTTCCAGACATCAAGAATATAAAATTATATTAATAATAAGGGTAACTTAACATTGAGTTTTTAATTTGTAGTTATGTTTATCGACTGTTGTATTTTGTATATTTCGTTGAAAAAACTATTTATTTAATTATTCTTCGAAGTCTATTTTATATGTTTTTATGCGTTGTTTGGTTGGACAATTAAGTACATTCATATATGCCCTCTATGTAGATATGATCATGTCACAGAATTTAACACATTAGTGATATATGCCGCAAAGCTTTTCACTTTTCTGAATCATCTCAAATCTCTTTTAGGAATATGAATAGTAAATGTTTAAGTAAGGTTTCATCTTTTCCACCTACTTTTATTTTGTTGTATATAAAAAGTCCACGTGTTATTTTTTTATAAGCACTTTAATACATTTAGCACGTGTATAAGTAATTTGTTTCAAAATTTATTAAACCGGAAACGCACGTGAAAGAGAAAAAAAGAAGCGTAAGCCAAAAAAGAAATCCAATTACCTATATTAGAACTTAAAAGAAACCAACCCCCGTCAATTTTTGAAAGGTTAAACGTGTAAACTTCAAGACAGTACAAATTATGTCACTTTAAAATTTAGGTACATGAATTTTTAAATAATATTTTATGCGTCGTACGTTCTACTTAAATTTAATACTTTGATCGAGAACAACTTAATATAAAACTTTTTATTTTTTCTTAATTTTCAGGCTCTTCACGACAAATCATGTTAAGAAAACTAAAAAGAAGCTCAATAATTTTTTGTAAGAATTTAAAGAACTCAAGTTGAACAGCCTCATTACTGAAACAGAAAAGTTAGAGTTTCCAACTTTTACAACATACAACTTTTATTCTTTAAAATGCAAAAGAATTTCAACGAGAACATGAATGAGGAATTATTCTACAACACAGGGTATAATAAAAGTTACCTGTTAGCTGAGATAACAACTTCACAGCCACACCATGATATCGTGAATGTGACAGAAATTCCTTACACACCCTATGACCTCCGCCCGGAAACGTACATCGTCCCTGTGGTGTTTGCTTTCATTTTCATCGTGGGCGTCCTGGGAAATGGGACCCTCGTTATTGTCTTCCTGCGTCATCGAGCAATGAGGAATGTCCCAAACACGTAAGTTAAGAAATAATTCGTTTTAACAATTGAGGGGAAATTGTTTAGTCTCATTAGGCAACTGAATCCCGCCTTTATAGTGGATGATAAAGGTCAATTTGTGCCTAAATTAGGAAGTTAAATTCCCATCCAAAGATATAAAAAGACATTCATTTCCTGTAAAAGTCACACAGCATTTTCCCATCTTTTCTGGTAGGATATAAAATTTTCTTTGAATGTCGTTTCACTCTGATTCACATGGCCCGCGACAAGGTCTAGTAATAGCCACAAACCAGAAAATGGCTTTTTATATAAAACTGAAGCCCCCCTTGGAATTATCTATAAATTGAGGCACTCTTGCTTAACTTTCCTCCTTAATGGACCTTTTCAGAAATATCACGACGCCTTTGGCCTTAAAATAAGAAAAAATAAATGTATTGTATACTTTAAAATTCCGGCAAATTTAAACATAATTTCCTGATACATTAAACATTTAAAGAACAGAACCTGCATTTTATAAAGAGATAGAAAATTTTTGGCTTTGAAAGTAAATTTATATATTGTGCAATAAAATAGAGTGCAACCAAGCTGGAAATTGAAAAGATTTTTTAGTTAGTGAGGGCGTGAAATTGTAAATGTGCCCTATATAATTTGTCTTTACTATTTCAAAAAGCTACAACTTTTTTCCCAAACGATAACTGCAACTGAAAAATTGCACTCTTGTAAAAATTATTCCACTCAAAGAACTCGAAATAAAATACCATTAAAATTTAGATTCGAAAGATAAATCTATAAAAATGTATAAACCATTTTCAAGTGATAAAATCATCACACTTCAGAGAATACAAAAAAAAAATATTTTATTTACACCAGTTGGAAAAAGACGAATATAGTGCTTCTCGAAGAAAATACTTTTCTCTTTATTCAATTTGAACGTGTCGTAAGATTTCTTTTCAATGATGCTTTTTTATTCTTACCAATTACCAGTTTTTAAATCAAGACTCGCAAAAGAAATACTTTTTATAATGATACAAAAGATTCTTACTATTTAATGAGCTGATCGTCCCGGTAATACTTTCTTTCTAGTTATTAAAATAGATGTAGACGTGAAATTATTCTAATTTGTTGGAAACAACATGAAAAGACTTTTAACAGAGAGAAGAACTTATAATTATTTTTCAATTTAATCAACTAACTTAGAAAAAGTTCGAGTTACTTTTGATGTAATCTTGGAAATTATAGATTAGTATAATAAAATAGTAAATATACTGAAAAATACTTTTAGTAATATTAGGATTTAAATTGCTGTTTACGTTAGCATTTTTGTTCAATAGGATAAAAAATATATAGATTTTCAAAACTAATAACATTAACATTACCTTTAGTCTTCATGTTTTAACTGGTCCTATAAAAAGAAAACGTGATTTTTAATTTCATAGCTATGGTATTTTTTATATCTTTCAGTTTCAAAACTAAATAAAGAGACAGACAATTTAATATGAGATTGGATAAAGATTAAGTTCTTTGAACTTTGTTTATTCTTCCTTAACATAAAAAAGATTTCATGTTCCTTTGTTTTTAAACTAAATGTTTATATGTAATTTTATGTCTTTGCGTCCAAATATTTTAAGATATTTAAGCAATATAAATTAAATTAATTATTCAATTAAATTTAAATAAATAACAACCAATTTTTTATTGCAATTGAAAAAATCTCCAATACACTAAATCAAATTAATTTTGCCGATTCCGAAAACCGATTTGCAAATTAAATCAACAAATTGGCATCAAGATAGGAAACAGAATAAAGAAAACTTTAACAAGGATAAGTCTTTCCAATTTCAAATGACATTGTCAACTTCTAACAAGTAATACTTCAAATTAAAACTAAAATCCGGAAATCCTTGAATGAAAATTAATTAGTAAAACATGAAAATTAAGTTCTAGCAGTTAAAAGTTATCTCAAAAAGTTCGATCTCTTCCCGATGTCTTTTATATGCATTTTCATCAAATCGATAGTTTTAATGAAATTCCTAAAAACAAAAACTTCTCTTTTGCTGAAAACTTCTACGATTTAGGCTGAAATCCTTATTTCGAAGAAATGAAGTAAAATCAATTTTTAATTGGATTTGTATCTATATCTTTATGTATATCTGAGGAAAAAATAAAATCGAATTTAATATTATCACATTCTCGTTTATGTCTGTTTGTCTGTCTATACCTACTGCAAAGCAGAATTAAGTAGCATCAAGAAAAATTAATTGGAGGCTTAAAATCAGACATTTTTTATTGTTTCATAAGAAGACAAGTGTATGACAAGAAATTGAAAATTGTCTTCTTTGTGAACATTTTTTAAGAGGGTAGGATGCCCTAACTTCTTTCCCTTCACGTAATCTCTATAATCATAAGATACTAGGAAGAGGTAGATACCCCCATTTGTAGCATCTTCAGGAACCACATATTTGAATAAATATTTTTAAGACACCCACATAACCAAAAATGTCCTCCCATTAATTTGAATTCTTTTGAGTGGTTTGAATGTACGACGTGGGTTTTTGGAATAATAACAATTTCTTAAAATAATGCTTCGTTTTATCATTCTTTCGTTGCTAGAAAACAATGTAATGTTTTTTCATTTGAAATTTAAATCTTTCTTAAAGCATATAGGGGCATTATAAAGTTCTCAAACACATTCAACATAAAATATTAGATACATATTGAAGAGAATTTCACTATTCATTTTTATCGGTTTTTTTTATTGCTTCAATATTTTGGATACCATTTTATGAGTCCTCTTTTTATGACACAAAGCTTAATTTATTAGTATATTAATTTATTACGATATTAATTACTCTCATGCATCGTGCTAATAAGAAGCTGGTTATTTTAATAGTCATAAATTAAGTCAGGGCCATTATAATTTTGCTTCTACTGCATATACGACTAATATTTTATGAAATCTAATATGTATTTTCAATTTATCGGAAATCATCACTGTGAAACAAAATTTTTTATGCGAATTCTTTGATATCTTTTCAATAACTCTGGTTAAAGCATATTTAATACGTAATAGCTTAAGATAATTCAATAATTTGCTTAAATATTTTCTCAATTTGTGAAATTTTTCAAGTTTCAATAAAAAAATATTTTAAATATAATTTACGTCATATAACCCTAATTCTAAATAAATATAAAAGATACCATCTTTTCCTTCCCTTCATATAATTGACTAATCTTGATTTCCCGGAAAAAGTACTAAATTGTCATAACTTTGACGTTGATACATTTCTATTTCATTCTCAATTACGCGTTTTAAAAGTCACCATAGACGATAAAAAGTCAAGAGTGTATAAATAAAGTTAACTTCGCAAACTTTATGTCAAAACGAAAAATAACAAATAAAAGAATTAGATCCCTTTTTTATTCGATGAAATAAACCCCTAAAAGTCCTTGTTAGCCCTTTTTATTCTCTTCAAGATGACAGACAGGAGGACGAAAGAAGATAAAAAATTATAATTATTTGTCTACCAAAATATATCACTGAAGATCTAGTTGTATCCCATTTAAATGAGTAAAATTTTTAAATTCTTATCCTGATGAGTAAAGCCCACCCTAACATTTTTCCGCAATTTTAAAAATTAATTTGATACTGTCATCCGAGTGATGAGACCTCCCTGGAAATTATTCTATTTAAATGTCTCCCCTAATTATGATTGTGATGGTCGTTGGGCATATTCTTGTTATCTATCGAAAAAAGAAAACAAAATTCCTCCCATTCTACAGTGACTTTGTCTTCATTTAATTAATTGTAATTTAATTCCTCCACTTTGGTGCCACGTGTGTTCCGGTTGTAGAATGATGAAAAAATAATAGCTACGAATTACAAATTAGAGCTCCGCTTCAATTTGTCTAGGTTGAGTTAGGAGACAAATTAAGGCGATATTAAATGTCATTTTTTTACAGGTACATTCTTTCCCTTGCGTTGGCGGACCTTCTCGTCATATTGACGGCTGTTCCACTAACTTCGACAGTCTACACCGTCGATTCTTGGCCTTGGGGAAGTGCGCTCTGCACCTTTTCCGAGTTCGTTAAGGACGTGTCAATCGGTGTGTCAGTTTTCACACTAACTGCTTTATCTGGAGACCGCTATTTCGCCATTGTTGACCCGCTAAGAAAGTTTCATGCTCACGGTAAGTTTTATAAACGGAATGCGCTAAAAAAAACTTTTATTTCACGCTTTTTAGTGACACTTACAGGATGTAGAAATAGAACCCTTACGCTGGTACTCATTTAATATTTAAATATGTAGTTACTTATAGTATACTTATGTATAAAAAAATAAGTTATTTAGTGGCCACTTTTTCTTGCAAAAACTCTACCCAACTAATTTCACAATTCACATTTGACGTTCAAAATACAAAATATCCCTTCTTTAATATAGAAATTTTAAAAAAAATTCTGCAAGTGGTGCAATTTTTGAGTGGACAAAAAATAGATAAAGTCCAATTTATCTTAAAATATTTATTGAAATTCATTTTTTTGTGGACCTGTTTTTCAGCGAACGGTATAGATCCTTTTTTGACATAAAGAAAATAATGGACCATTTTATTTGCAAACATATGTATTTTGGTGACGCAAATACTGCCAAATGCTGAGTGGGAAACTCCGATTCCATTTCCGAATTAATCTCCAGATTTGAATTCTGTTGAAAATCTTTACGAATCTCAATTCAGCGTTTCCGAAATAAAACAGAACTATTGTTATGAATTTAATAGCAAAAAAAAATAAAATAAATGCCACAAAGGTGTGTTAAATTATTTTAATTAAATTTAGTTGCGAATTTGCTACGTAGTCAAACTATTTTTATATAATAATATTTTATAAAAGGAGAAAAATAGGATATAGCTTTTTATTCTCCACTAAATAAAATGAGGAAAACACTACATAAAGCTTTTCTACTGGAATAGTTGCTATTGTTTTGCACAACATTGTATTTATTTATTTTATTTTATTTTTTTTTTTCATAAGCGTATGCTGAGAATTTCAGTCATAATTGGGTATAAAACCAGACCTGTGAAGTACTTAAGTATATTAGGACTTAAGTACCAGTACGTGGACTTGGAAAATTTCAAATACCAGTACAAATACCGAGTACTTGTACTTGTACTTAAAAGTTTTATGTACTGGTACTGGTATTGGTACTTATAAGTCCCATATAAACATTTTAAGCCCTGCTCAAGTACTTCAAGTAGGTACCTAAAGTCCAGCGCAAGTACCTCAAGTTCAGCGTAATTATCAGGGATTATTGTATGCACACAAAAACAATAAAAATATCTTTTTTTTTTAATAATACCATTCTATTTTTTATCCTTAGTGAGTAAATGATTTGCTTTCAAAAACAAACAAGCTTGACTGTCTTCTTCTTTCTATAGTACTATAGTAATAGGGCAACTATTACGTTCTGCTTTCATTAATTAGGTTAACGTAATGGCAAGTTTTATTTTTATATTTAGCTGATCAGCTTGCATAAATTTTGTTCGCTCCTAAGTAAGTAAGTGAGATCAGTCTTGAGCGATAGTTGACTGATAACCGAACTATTTAGATTTGAGAGTAGTTTTTGTTAAAAAAGTGAGCAAATTATCAAGTTTGTTTGAAGGATTAGTTAATCTGTGGAATTGTCGTTTGGATTTTTAATTTACTTTCGGTAAATTTTTAAATTCTTTTGCAAATTTATCAAGTGATCAGTGCATTTTTCAATTTAATTATCCCTGTGTTTTTTTAATCTATCCAGAACAAAAGAAGATTTTGCTTGAATTTTAAATAAATAATGATTACCCTATAAGAACAATTTAAAATTTTCTAAAAAAAAATTTAAATTGAACCACTTTTATCCACTTTTAAAAAAATTATTCTAAAAACTATGCCAAAATTGAGCAAGAGTTTTTAATGTAGGTATATGAGCGATAAAACTGAAGACCTTGATATGCTCAACAGATATCCCTTAATGAAAAAGGTTTTCTTAAAGTGTAATACACCTCTCACATTGTAGGTATATATTGTACATAAAATTGCTCACACTTATTTACGAAGCAGCTTTAGAAATTTCATCCACTAAGGCAGTAGTGTAATATAATATTTCAATTTTAATGGCCGATTTTTTCAAATTTGTACTTGAAGTAAGTTATTTATGGCCACAAAAGTTACTCTGAATGAGTTTAAATTTTACTAATCCCTGATAATTACGTTGAACTTGAGGTAATTGCGATGGACTTGAGGTACTTGAGGTGTACTTGAAGTACTTGAGCAGGACTTAAAATGTTTATATGGGACTTATAAGTACCAATACCAGTACCAGTACTTAAAATTTTTAAGTACAAGTACAAGTACTCGGTATTTGTACTGGTATTTGAAATTTTCTAAGTCCACGTACTGGTACTTGTACTGGTACTGGTATACTTGAAATTTTACAGGTCTGTATAAAACTTAGATAGTTTTAAGATAGTAAATTTAGTGATGATCGAAAAAATCGCGATCACATTAAATTAAAAACTTGTATGCAATATTAAACCTTTATTCATAAATTTAAATTTTAGTATCTTTACTAAATTTACCAATTTAAAAACTTGCTTGCTTTACGAAGATTTTTTCACAAAAAGTTTTATGTCAATCGATTCAGAGGTTTACGAGAAAATTAATGGTGTACACTTATATGTACCGAAGCCCGTAAAAGATTATTGCTTTTTTAAAGTTGGTTAAAAAGAGAGAAATGTTAGAAATCAGCTCCAAATCTGTGCGTAAAATTAAATAAGATACAAAAAATTGAAAATAAAATTAAACTGTTAATCGGTATTTAATTCTAAAACTAACATGATTAAGTATTAAATTTGAGTATTTATCTGTAAGTGTAATTTCGTTGATTGTTTTTCATATTTATTCTGCTGTTTAGTGCTTCATTTAAATTTAAATTTATTATCGGCAAGTTGGGTTAAATTTTATGAGTCCAATATATTTAAAATCCCTCAGGTGGTGGACGACGAGCTACAAAAATGACAATTGCTACAGCTGTGAGCATCTGGATTTTGGCCATAATATGCGGAATACCTGCTTTAGTCGGAAGCAATATCAAGGTAAAAATACTTTTCCAATTTATGAAAAGCGATATTTTCAAAGAATTACATCAATTCAATTTCAGAGATTCGACATAAATAGCCAGAAGTCCTTCAGTTTTTGCTATCCATTTCCTGACGAGTGGGGCATAAATTATGCAAGAACAATTATATTGGCCAGATTTCTTATTTATTATGCAATCCCACTGTTCATCATTGGAATGTTTTACATCTTGATTGCAAGACACCTCGTTTATACAGCAAATGTCCCGGGAGAAATGCAGGGTGCAGTGAGACAAGTAAGTTATCATAAAAATAAAAGATATTGGGCGAATTATCTAAATTTTAAGAGTTAAAACCTGAATAATATATATTATAGGAAAAGCAAATCTATCAAATCCACATATCATATAATAATAATTTTGAATTTTTAAAACTTTCTTGAGTTTCCGATTTAAAAGCCCAAAAAATTTGCCAAGTTTATCTCGTATGTATCAATTATGGAAAAACTTTGTATAAAGTTTTTAAAGTATTTTTGTCGAAAGACTTTGAATTTGTTTGATAAAACATGCCTATATGAAGTATTAATTTATTTGTTTTGTAACTTTTCTTAAACTCAATACTAAATACATATATTTGATTAGGAAATGTGAGTAAATTTTCTAAGGTTTGCATTTAAACTTCAGATTCCATGAAGTTTTTAGGGTGGCTCTGAAGCCTTTAACTCAATCGTAAAGGAGAGTAAAATAGCCTTAAAAATAAAATAATATTTCTTTAATTATTAAAACTTTTATCTTACAGGTACGAGCAAGAAGAAAAGTTGCTGTGACAGTTTTGGCATTCGTAGTTATTTTTGGAATCTGTTTCTTTCCTTCACATCTCTTTATGATGTGGTTCTATTACTGGTAAGTTTATTTGAGTTTATAAAAACATCTGATCATAAATATCTATTTAAAATTCGTTTGCTCATTATTAAAATTTTAAATTTAGTTAATCGACATCGAAAATTTGAATTTTACATAATTTTTCTCTTTTTACATGCATATTATATTCTCATTGAGTTTAATGGACAATCTCACAATGATTAAAATCCACAAGCTTCTTTGTAATAAAAATTAACAACCAATATCGATTAACGATACATATAAACTAGCAAATAATATTAACTTGCATCTATGCTCTCTATTCTATAAATACCTTTATCGAAATACGAAGCATGTAACAAACATAAAATTTAACGATTCAACTTGCAAAAATATGTGGTACACCATTGATGAACTGATCCCTTAAAGACTTGCATCCCTCGAAAACATTCTTTATCAGATTCAATAGACTTCTGCGAAAAAATATAGCCTTTATTTACGAGCGCATCAGATCGATTTGTTCATTCTCTGCACCAAAGTCAAAAGACTTTTTACCCGCGCTTGAACATCCCGAGTTAAAAACATTTCACAAACATGACACCCAAATTGACTTTGCTACAATCGCAAAAGGAAATTGGAGAGACGATTTTACGACTGATTTCAAGTGATTTAAGCGGGAAGTAATTTCGCAGTGAATTCAGAACAGTATTCAAAGAGCCATGATAAACTGGAATCAATTAAAATTTCGACAAGTCCTGAAGCATAATTGTTTCTTTAAATCTATTGTCTGATTTTCCAATTTCAAAGTTCGACAAAACTTTTGTTATAATTGTTTACAAGAATTCAGAATTTAATAGCTGACGATTTTCAGAAATACAAACTTAAATAGACTTAAAATTTAATCACTTCGCAATTATATATGTACTTTACTCTATCACGTCTAACTCCAAAGTGGGTAGAAGTGGACGGTCTGGAATAAAGTGTTTAGAAACTATGAGAAAGTAAAACTTTTTAAAACAATTACGTACATACATTTAATAAATGTTTCAATTTGAAAAAAAAGTGTAATTATATTTTATTAAACAATTATGTACACTATGTATAAGCAAAAATTATATGATTTTTTTCTGCGCAAGTGAAATTTGGCCGCGTTACAAGTATTTTAAAAATAATTAAATTCAATTTGATATTCCACAAAATTCTTTGAATTAGAAATTTCATTTCAAGCATTCTTACAAAACAAAGTACAATGTACAGAGTTTTTGAAAAGGGACGCTCAAACTTTGACACTGTATAGCGGCCATGTTGGTGAGACTAGATATAGCTATCAAATTTGGAGCTTATAGTAATTAATGTCGGGCAGATTTCATCATTAAACTTTACTATCAAAATGAGGGTTCAGTTCGAGCTATATTCCGTGGGCTACGCGGTTTTTAGACTTTTACTTGTGGAGCCACGTTAAATGACGGGTCGCAGACGATTGAAGCCTTAAAAGCCAATATATCCTATGTCATCAATGATATCGAGCTCGTCAAGTCATCAAAAATTGAACCTCTCGAATACGTGCCAGCCAGCCACTAGTATATGTACACTTGCGTGCAAAAAAATCGACTCACCTCGTACAAGTCGATTGGGAACAAATTTCATAAAAAAATAAAATAATAAAAAAAAGTTGTTACTATTGTTTGCTAGTCGAAAAGAGAAGGATTCATTAGACGTGTTTAAACTGGCATAGATTTTTTTTATTGATTTTATAGACTTATAAACAAAAACACTTCTTTGGAAGGAAAAACTGATCTTTAGTTCATATCCGGGCTTCGTCTAGGCATTCTAACTGCCAAACGATACATCCAGAACATGCTAGAGCAGCATGTTATACCATACGCTGGTTTGTGAGCGAAGATTTCATGCTCATGCAGGATAACGCCCGACCACATATTGCATAGCAATTCCAAGTTTTTTTGTTTTTAAGTCTGTAAAATCAATAAAAAAAATCTGTGATAGTTTAAACACGTCTAATAAAACCTTCCTTTTTTGTCTAGCAAACAATAGTAAAAACATTTTATTTTAATTTTATTTTTTGATCGTGTTTCCAATCGATGCGTACGGGGTGAGTCGATTTCTTTGCACGCAAGTGTATATAGGAACTGGACTACTGGCTAAAAACTTACTTCAAAAATGAGATCAAATTTTGGCTGAAATATAACTATCTCTATCTCTCTGTTGTTCGTTTTTTATTTTCTGAGATATATTTATGAAAAACCTAAAAATTTAGCGAGATATAACATAAATCGATTTGTGACAATTTAATTATTTGTTATTTAGCTGTGTTTGAACATAATTGTGCGGGATTTTTGAGAATTTTAACTGCCATGATTTGCCTAAAAGGATTGAGCCTAAATATGGTCTCATTTATATAGGGTTCCATACCTCAAAAGGAAAAAAGGAACGCTTATAGGATCACTTCGTTGTCCATCTGTCTATCTCTCTGTCAAGACCTTTTTCTCAGGAACGCGCGGAGGTATCAAGTTAAAATTAATATCAAATACTCATGTCTGCAATTGCTTGGAGTTCTTCTAAGTCAACGCAATCAAAAAATACGTTGGTTTATGCCGCATATTTTGAAACTCGCAAAGGAATCAAAACCTATAGGTAGGGTACTTCCCGTTGACCTTGAACCATGAAATTTGGCAAGAAGCAATGTCTTATAGCACAAGTAAGGGAAAAAATCCGAAAACCGGTGTATATTTGTAGTTACAACGCAAAAACATAATTTTTTATGGAACCTTCGGAGCGCGGGTCCGACTCGCACTTGGCCAGTTTTTTTTAGACATGTGTTAGAAATCCAATATCTGCATACATATGTCAGTGTAGCCAGCGTAGCCACGGCGGCCACACTATATTCTTTCATATAAAAAAAACGCGTGGGTCTCGGAACCCTCGACAGAAGTAAAATTTCATGGAAAATAAGATTTCTTCGTAATTTTTTAATAATTAATCATAGTAAAAGAAAAATAATACATACATATGTGTTTTTCGGTCAGCTTTGTTGAAGGAAATTCTAACATCAGAATCTGGCACGAGGAAAGGGTGAGCAATTCATGGAATCGAGTTGGCATCATCGGCCGAGAACACCACCCGCTGCCAAGTGTGCGAGCCTGCCGATTTCGCAGAAGTGCCGACGGACAAACTTTCATTACATCCCTTATTATAAAATGCTCTATACGCGTTTGTATAAGTTTCTCTTCAAAAAATTTAATAATATCTGATACACAACTTATTATATTCAATTGAAATTTAAAGTTCGAGACCCCTTAATGGAAAACCCTTTACAAGGACAGAAATATTTATACAATTTTCAACGAAATCGATACTTTTCAAATTCAGGATAATGAAGTCGCAATATGTAACGATAGAAAAATAAAATATCATGACATAATGTACACATTTTTCTCTTATTCGACCGCTCGAGACCTCCATCAAATTTGAAAAGTGTAGATATCCCAAAATTTAAAAGCATAAAATTTGTAAGACTTGAATTATCATATTATAAGATTTTTCAATAAATTACTACTTTGTAAATGGATATTCTCTCTATAACTTCATATTTTCGAGGAAAGGATTAAGAAATAGGTACAAAAGAATGTATTTGGACTCTAGATCGTCCTCTGAACTCAACATACACTTATGGACAAAAAAATAAATACATTAAGGTGAAATTATTTAGTGGACACTTTTTCTTGCAATAAAAGCTGTACTCAATGAATATCACAACTCACACTCTGATAACTACCGACCGGACTTATACGCCCTGACGTTATCCAGATATAAAACATCTCTGCTTTAATGTAGAAATGTAAACAAAATTTTAGACATGGTGGATTTTTGACTGGCCTGGACTGGATCTCACAATATTTATTGAAACTCAGTTTTTCTTAACCTATTCTTCGGCGAACGGTGTGGGTCCTTTTTCAAATAAAATAAATAAATAATGCTTTATTTACCAAAATATTTTGAAGATATTTCAATTCGCCGAATGGGAAAAGTCGCTTTGATGTGTGTTTCAGCATGAAAATGACCCGAAGCACACATCGAAGCTGGTAAAAGAAAATGGGCTCCAAGTGTTTGTTTTGCCGGATCAATCACCAGATTTGTATCCTATTGAAAATCTCTTTGGGATCCTTAAACGGTGAGTCTAAATTCAACGTTTCCGAAATAAAATATAATTAATAGAAATGCTGAAAAAAAGAGCAGGAAGGCAAACCTAATTCTGCTATTATGAATTTAATAGTGTCTATGCCACTAAAGTGTGCTGAGGTTATTAAAAATAAAGACTGTACTATACGCAGAACTAAAGGAGGGAATTAAAGGTTACTTTACTTTCACACACTAATATGTACCGAAGTTCGTAATTTTTTTAAATTATTTTAATTAAATTGAGTTATGAATTTGTAATACCTATTTCATGAAAGGAAAAAAATAGGATAAAGCTTTTTATTCTCCACTAAATAAAATGAGGAAAAAATTACATTAAGTTTTTATACTGGAATGGTTGCTATTATTGTGCATAATACTGTTTTTTTATTTGTCCATAAGTGTACCATCAGTTTTCTGCTTCTGATGAGTCTTAGGTGGTTAAAAGGACCTTATAGAACAAAATAATTCCTCTAATTGAATTGTTTACAAAATTTTTTCTCCCCAACTAACAAGAACGTCATCATAACTAAATAGAATATCTTTTATTTTTAGTCCGACATCAGCAGACGACTACAACACGTTCTGGCACGTGCTTCGGATAATGGGTTTTGTCCTATCGTTTGCAAATAGCTGTGCGAATCCAGTTGCCCTATATTTTGTGAGCGGTGCCTTTCGTAAACATTTCAATAGGTACTTACTCTTCTACTACGAGCCAAAAGCATGAAAAATAAATATAAAAAAAATAATAAAAACGTAGTGTTCAATGTGTGTGGACTTGTATGGACTAAGCTTTTTTGCACATTTAGATATTTATTTTGTCAAGGCTCTATTGCCGAACGACGCCGGCACGGAGAACATATGGGCCACCGAGACACATCCTTAACAAGTACAGTGTCAAGGAGATACCCCTCTAGGAGGTCCTGCCATCAAAGTACAATACGAAGGTAAATAGACCTTTTCGGTTTCACGATCCGGCACTTTAGCTCAATTAATTTCTGCCTTTTCAGGTTACAAGAGACAACGATCACTGTAATACCAAATGGACTACTAAATGGCGAGGACCATGAGTACGAAAGTGACCATACAATGTAAATACTTCGGCCGAGTTTCACCGCTCAATCAACGTGCAACACTCGGCTAAACTCCTCAGATGATGTAATCTAGTCAATTTTTTCAAACATACATATTTCATCGTCAGCAAAATTATATTTTTAAAAGTTTAATTTTGTCGAGTTAGCAGAAAAAAAGAGAAGGATATTTACAAGTGAAACTATTGAATGATTTGTAAATAAAATTGTGCATTGCTTTGAAATTTAAATAAATTTTAAACATGTTTTCTGACAGTTCCTCTTTGATACATAATCCTGCCCCTATTTTCTGAGAACTTTGTTTGATACATTTCCCTTAAAAATTTAAAAATTCTGCGGGTTAGAACATATTTCAAATAAATTTTGCAATGTAAGCAAATTGAAGTTGTTTGAGAACAGTATTTGAAATTCGAAAACGAA
Source organism: Machimus rusticus (assembly GCA_951509405.1). Classification (NCBI taxonomy): domain Eukaryota; kingdom Metazoa; phylum Arthropoda; class Insecta; order Diptera; family Asilidae; genus Machimus; species Machimus rusticus. Next base: position 9,655,203 of record OX608049.1, read on the forward strand.
ATTATAAACAAGCAAAGTGAAATGAAATTAGTGAAAGAAACTCGCAATAAGAGAAATAAAGGGAAAATCGAAAACAGCTAACAAAACCCTTTTTGGATAAAATTTTCTTAATAATGTTCCTAAAATGTTGATAAAGTCATTTCAGTGACCTTTGACTTAAATTAATTTTTTCTTTCAAAGTATTAAAATAATTCGATTAGAAAAATCCAATTGAATTATTTTAATGTTATGTGCGAAAAAAATGTATTAAAATCAAAGGTTTTAATTTAATTTTAGAAGTTTTATTAACAAGTTTTTAATCAAAAAAGGCTTTGATAAGCTTCTTTGGATTCGATTCAAACGTTCCTCATAATAGGGCCCATATTCAAATCGAATGAAATCTATCTGTTTAATTAGTTTCTTACAAAATTAATAAGAAAATATTTTTTATTTTAAAGGTAAGTAAGGTAAGTTATACATGAAATATTGAAAAACAATTTTTTTTAGGTAAGTTCAATATTAATTGATACATTCAGATTCATATTAAAATACATATGTAAGTTGAATATAGTCAATAAAATTTAAAATTTTATTTTAATGATAGAAAATATTGAAATAAGTGCCCGTTTTTCACACAATAACATAGAAATTCTTTCCAATCAATAAATACGAAAATAATTGTAAATATGAAATAAAGTAAACAGTGGTAACTCACAAAAATTTACCTCAACTAAATAATTTAACAGGCTTGAAAATTTCGTTCACTTTTAAGTGGTTTAACAAAAACTATTTAAAGTTCCATCAAAGAAAATTTCCAATCTCCGAGTAAATTAATAATCTTTTCCGGTAAACTATTTACCAAGTAACTTACTTGAAAGTGAGACAGCAAAAATTTTGCACTTATAACAGGGTTAAAATCATATAGAATAAATTTCACACAATTTTGTAAGATTAACATTTCACAGGAAATGAAAATTTACTTGATGAGAATATGAAAAGTTGTCGGCAATTACAGGAAAAGCACATAAACTACACAAAATTATTGCACCAACGATCAAAGTGGAAGTTGCCAAAGTAATGAAAAAGATTATTTACAACGCCACAAAATGCCTAGAAAAAGATTACAAAGTTAATTGCAATTGAGGTGTGAAATTTTGTTAATGTAATCAGATTAAAAAGGTCAGGGCAGCGGTTAAATAACTATTCTTACAAATTCGTGTTTCTGGTGAGCTGCTGGTTTTGGAATGCAAACATTCAACCAGAGAATTGAACAAATGGGCAAATTTCACAATTCCACTTGAGGTTCCTTTACGATCTTTTAAGTGCACATAAAATGCATTCGAACTATTTTCAGTCTGCTCCAAACATCCTTGCAGTAACTTAATTTTATCGCTGCTAAATGCAGCTTTAAATGCTGTTCGAAAATTTCGCAAGAGAAATGAAATGGTACAGAATAAATGTAGATGTTGAAAGTATTCAACATGCAGAATTGACACAATTTGCATACCTATGAATATGCAACGAGTTTGAAAAAGATTTAAGATTTTAATGCATGAACTGCGCAAATTCAATTTAAGGTACTTTTTCAGAACTGAATTTTTTTTCTTTTTAACAAGGGAGCGTACCTCAGAGAAATCTATTTACCTACTTAGAAATAAAAGTGCAAAAATTGTATTGGATTTATTTGCATTTACACAGATAATAATATGTTAAGTCTCCAAATTTAGCTTCCTCTACTTGTATCTCAGATAAATCAATTTTTGGTATAATTTTTATGCTGATGAAGTGGGAGTTAACATAGAGGATTAATCGAAAATTTCTAAACACGACCATGCCGCATATCATCATACGTTTTTCTTTATTTATACCCTGTATAAAATAGCTGATAAATACCTTGAAATTAATTTATTATCCCAAACTACATTTGATATTCTTGTGATGTATGAATCTGTATTGATTTATCTTATCTGAATAAAATGATAAAGTCTGATAACTTTAAGAAGCAATAACTTGCATATTTCCTATAGATATGCATAAATGATTTTGTTTGGCAAGGCAATTCATTCTCAGCAATATAAAAAAAGCGGCCAAGTGCGAGTCGGACTCGCCCATGAAGGGTTCCGTAGCAGAAAGTAACATAATATAAAAGTTCTTGTAGTTCGTTGTAACTTTGATCGATGTTTTAATAATAGTGTATTTTTTTAAAATTAAGTTATTAATAAGTAAACATTATAATTAGGTACCTAAATGATGGTTTATGTTAATGAAATTAAATGTTTTTTTTTATTTTTATATTTGAGTTGATTGAATGAAAGGTAATTTGCGGTTTACGATTTATGACGTATTAAAAAAAACTACTTACTAGATCTCGTTCAAACCAATTTTCGGTGGAAGTTTGCATGGTAATGTACATCATATATTTTTTTTAGTTTTATCATTCTCTTATTTTAGAAGTTACAGGGGGGGACACACATTTTACCACTTTGGAAGTGTCTCTCGCTTAAACTATTCAGTTTAGAAAAAAATGATATTAGAAACCTCAATATCATTTTTGAAGACCTATCCATAGATACCCCACACGTATGGGTTTGATGAAAAAAAATTTTTTAAGTTTCAGTTCTAAGTATGGGGGACCTCCAAAATTTTTTTTTTTTTTCTATTTTTGTGTGAAAATCTTAATGCGGTTCACAGAATACATCTACTTACCAACTTTCAAAAGTATAGTTCTTATAGTTTCGGAAAAAAGTGGCTGTGACATACGGACAGACAGACAGACATGACGAATCCATAAGGGTTCCGTTTTTTGCCATTTGGCTACACCGAAAGAAAAATATAGTTGATTTTACTATAAACGAATACAAAATTAACTATTTACAGCAATGATTATTGTTTAATAAATTTTATAAATTCAAAAACGTTATATTTACTATGAAGAAAGTTGAAACAACTATTTGAATTAATTAAGTCAACTACAACTATTAGTAAAATTTAAAATTCTTCAGTGAGAAAAATAGTTAATCTGCTGACAACGAGAAAAAGTTGATTTTTTCCGATATTGCCGACCGGAGCTAGATTTGAACCTTGGCAGCTTGGCTGCTGTACTCAACCGAGCCACGCCATTCCGATGCCTTTTTAGAAAGTTGACTTCTGTTCCCACGATTCGAACCCAGGAACTCTGAATTGGTACGCGCGTAGCTCTACCCTCGAGCCACCGAACGCCAATGGGTTTTGAGTAATTCAACGTTAATAAAGCGATGTGTGGCTAAAGGATTGACTATTTGTAATAGTTAATTTGACCAACAAAATTGTTAAGAATTTTCAGATTTTTATGACGCGGTGTTTAAACAATTTTTTTTGGTCAAATTAAAATTTATTATTTTAAAATAGTTGACTTGACAATTCTAGGAATTGTACATATGGCTATTCTAAATAGTCGAGCTTATAAGAATAGTAAATTGTAAAAATTGTTAGTTAAATTTAACTGAAATGTAAATTGATATTACTATTTATCAATTTTTTTAGCAAATAGCAATTATAACTACACAAAATAGTTAAAGTTATTAAAGTTTTTCTCTCAGTGTACGGAACCCTAAAAAGCCCTACTTTGAAAATTGTTGTGTTTCGGAATACTATTTTTAAAAGGTAATTTTTTCAGAAAAATATTTGGTTGTAGTGTGAATTTTTGCTGCTTTGTTCTTAAGTTAAGTAATTTATATGCATAATACAAAAAAATCTGGTATGTGTTAAAAGAATAATGAATAGTCGAGTCGCGTTGTTTATATAATATATGATATACATTCACTAGTACGAATTTCATCAAGTTCCTGAGTTAATACTTTCTAAGTATACCTGACAGAAACAAATGAACTCAAATATTCCCTCAAGCGAAATACCTATTCCAGGTGCAATTTAAGTGATAAACAGTAGTCTCCCACTATTCTAAATTACTCCCATAAATCAGTCGCATGTGTCGAAGAAACGATAACGCTAAAACAGTGGCGTATATCAATCTTATCCAGTAATTTATGAACTGACTAATATTTTCCGGAAATTGATCACATCAAGTGAAGCAGTTTGAGGAACTTTATGATTTTCTGATATTTTGTGACGAAGAGAAACCTTTTTTCAGTTTACATCTTCATGAATTTGGTTACCACAAATAAAAACCTTTTTAACGCTCGAACGATGATTTCGGCCGTTTTCAGTACCTTTCGGGGATAAGCTTTTCCCAGATTACCCATCAAGTTCTGACCGAAGAGAAAAATACATTCCTGAAACGAATTTCTTTCTTAAGGTCTTCTTTAGATTATTGCTTCTTATTTTAAGACGTGAAAAAGAGCAGAATTTTATAAGAATAAAATCTTTGAGGACATTTTTACGAATTGTTACGTCCTTCCCTTTTATACATCTCATTTTTCAAGAAAGTGAAAGTGATTTTGAATTCTGTCTGAGACACTTATTTATGCTATTTTGAATTTCAAATATGTAGATTCGATTATTCAAACGCTATTCCCTGGAATAACACCTATATCAATATCACATATGCACAATACGCTATAATTTCTCGTATGGAAAAATTCAATTTTTAAATGAATTTCCTTTCCAATTTTTCACGCTGGAAGGAGCAAAGTTGCATTGAAAAGGTTCAATGATGAGTGATATCCTGCTGATTTTTGGAATTTATCGATTTCAATAATCTCTCTCTCTGATATATGTATGCAGGAACATTTTAAATTAATCCATGTTTTCATGCTTTCACTCAATTCTATATGAATACAGATTAAAAGATTTAATAGAAATTTTCAACCAGCTATTCATGTTCAGCAGACAGATAAAGTCTTAACACATAAAATCATGCAAACGAAAAATCGCTAATGCAATACTGAGAAATCACGTAATAGCGTAATACAATTTTTTTTTTTTAATTTTAAAATGTTGTTAAATTGTGGCCCTAAAAAATTTACTATTTTTTATTTAGAGAGCGCTATTATTATATTAAACAAAGATATTGAAAAAAGTTACACTGCCACCACTGTTTTTGGTCATTGAGGTCTGTTCCGCCTAATTTTATGCAATTTTAAAAAATTGTAGGGGTATTCGTGTATAGTGCAGACAAGTTTTAAGGTAAAATTTCTCTTTAACAACCATCGTGATAATATTAATTGATTACGAAAATATTAGAATATAATAAATAATTCTAATATGTAGATTTGCACTGTTACAAGGAGAAACAATTTTTCGTTTATTTGAATTGAAAATTTTCTTTTATAAATACAATATTTTATTTATTCTAAAAAATGAGATTCAATCTAAAAACATTATACTTAGGTACTAATTTAAGAACATTGCCTCATATTCACGATTCATATGTCGTATTCATAAAAAGTATCTAACTCTTTTTCTGACCTAAATCTCAATTTTAGTAAGTGATTCAGTTAGATTAATTGTTATTTCAAAAACACTGTTTGGTCAGCAAAATTAAACCACATTATGAAAATACACTTTTGGTAGCTTTATAACTTTTAAATGGAAATATTCTTCTTGTTCATGTACTCCTTCAGTGAATTAAATTTTTTAGAGGTTATAACATTACCATGCTCGTTAATATTTTATAATATTAAGACTAGAACTACCAGGTAAGCTTGTAATTTTAATAGTTTTCTATACCTTTAATATAATGTTCTTTCAAATTTAAAATTGTAATTATATTGTAAATAGAAAAAAATCGTAATTTTAAGAGGTCAATTTAAAAAATATATGTATAATTCAAAGAATGAATTGAGCACCAGTCAGTTTGACTGATGTTAGTAGTTCTAATTTTAAAGGCATAACGAATTCACTGAAAAGATTTGTCAATTTAACTTTGTTAAGAATTACGCCTTTATATATATATCAATGCACTAAAGTAAATAATTAACTGTAACCTAAATCCTATATACTACAAAACAGAACCTCTACACTTCTTTTGTAACTGATGAATTGATCATTCCCAAATAAACCTTTGTACTTGCTGCATCTCGCTGTTTTCAGTTGAACAAACTTCATTGTGGTAAACAAATATATTTTTTAGGGACAGTTTAATATTAAGTTTTCGTGGAACAGACAAAAAGATACAATTTCTGCTGTGCAATACCATTTTAGAAGAGGGTTGTTCTATGGAATGAAAATAAAAATAACTTAAAATACCGCTGTCAAGTTACATGACTTGTTGATACTGAAGGTGGCATTGGAAACATATTTTGAATAACAAAAGTTTACCAAGATATCACCTTAGGGGACAGAAGTGCCCAAGAATGTTATTTCGGGGGGTTTCTTCCCTATGTCAATTGCAGAAGGATCTACTTATCTGCTTGAAAGGAATTTGAGACAGCCATTTAAGAACATTGAACCGATGAACCAGATAATAGCCAAGGCGCCCCAGAACAGATATTTTTATTTCCTTATATCGTAAAATAAACAAAATTGGATCATACGCTGGATGAATACGACAATTTTCAAATGTTGTTACGCGCCCGCAGCCTTGAGTAGTTTTACCTTTAAAAAAAGTGTCACTTCTTTGAATGCAAATAAAACTCTTTACGGAAATCACCTTTATTTTATTGGAGGAAAACTTAGATCAAAAGACAGTGGGAATTTTGAAATTGAAATCGACTAAAGGTTTTTAACCATAAACAAATTTTGGGATTTGAACGTTATTTCGAAATGCGACGCAATGCGGTAAGGTTTCATTTCATGATTTCGAAATTAAATAGTCCCTATTTTATGCCTCTATATTATTTCGAGAATCGTGGAACTATGAATGTTGGGAACATTTTGCAGATCTACAGAAATAAGTGAAAGGTCTTGCGGTATGACAAGGAACATTTGATGAGGGTTTTTGTTCGCAGACTTTACAATCCCTACTCATCTATCAGGTAGGGTTTTTTAAGCTAAACACCGCATTCATAAAAGAAAATTACTCCTCGATAGCTGGAAATGAAACCTAAATTTCTTTTGTAATCCTTGATAATTTTTTGTACATCGAATAGCTTCGGGTGAAATAGATTCTTTTGTGCTGCTGAATAATTTTTGAAATCTTTCAGATAAACTGACGGAGCTTACTCAATTCGCAATCTTAAAAAAGTATACCTATGTATATGAATTGACCTTCATTCGTGCTTCGGCTAATAAAAAAAAATTTAATATCTGGTGCACTAGACCTTGCATGATGTATCATTTGATTGAAAATTGAAGGTTTTTATATTGATACACCCACATTTTTAAAATAAATTTATAACAACGAAAACAATAATGGAACACCTATTGCGAGCATAATTTTTAGTCTAATAAAATGCAAAACTTTTAGGTATTACAAAGTTTTTTATAGTATTGATTAGAATTGAATAAAAACTTTAAATTATTTGATTTTGTCACAAATAACTATATGTATTTTTTGAAAACCTTCATTAAAATAAATTAGCTTAGTTTTTTAACGTCGAAAAAGACCTACTTTTTCGGAAGTTGTCCTATATAATTTTAATAATTTCCAGGATTTCTATGACTGTGTATTTACAAATAAATATATATAATATATACAAATATTAATATGTAAAATAAAGGAGTATACAATGTACGATCAAAACTAACTACTTAATAAAAGATGACTTAATAGCATATTTAGATAAGTTATTTGCTAAAATATACACCTGAGTAAACATACATATATAGGCCATACTAGCCCGCAGCACGACCGGAATTGTAAAAGCACCCGATATACGCCCGAATCGAACCCGTAGCATTTTTTACGAGAACTTAGATCATAGCCCACAACACGCCTGTTTAAAATAAAAATAAAAATTTTAAGTTCTATCTGCCTTCCTTTAGTAGAGGTACATATATAACTAGAGGAGGACTACTACACTGAAAGAAAAAATAACTGTTGCAATAACTATTATTTATCTTTGCTATAATTTTAAAGAACTTTAGTATTATTGGAATTTTGGTTACAGCAACTTGTAACTTGTTTTCAAGTTGTTTAGAAAATATAATTAACTCAAGATAAGTTCATGGTGGTAAGCATAAACTATCTATATTGTCTGGAACTATGTATAGGTATTTTGTAAATATGATCTCAGAAAATATAATTTGTTTGCTGCAAACCATCATCTACCATGATTTTTCTTTCAGTGTATGATCAAGAAATAATACTCAAATGTTGTTTTTATAAAATAATTTATTTATGCATATTAATTTTTTATGAACAATATCTTTGATTGTTATGTGGTTCTGTTATTATAGGCTTGTTGCGGTCATATTTTGTGACAATTCAAGCCAGTTGCAGGCGTAGTTTATAAAAATGTCGGCTTACTGCAGGCGCGTTTCATAAACATCCGGGCGTAACTGTTTAAAAATCGGGCGCATTGCGGGCGTGCTAAAAATCAATTTCGATATTTTTACTCAGGCATTTATAATGTATTTAGAGAAATTTTTGTGGGAAACAGAGTATGACCCCTTAAATGGTTTGTAATTTTCACTTAAGAAATACTTTTAAAAACACGGTATTTATTTGAATGTTTTTGTTGGTTAGGAATAGATTTAAAATATGACGAGATTGATGCAACGTTCGAGCGCTCAAAGCACTCTTCAGGTGAGTCGCTATATTCGAAACATAAATTATTAATTTTTATTTTCATTCACCAAAGTTATAAAAAATTAAAATTGAAAAAAGGGCCGAAAACTTCAAAAGTCCGCCATTTGGTTTTGTTGTCAGTAAAACTTAATAATTCTATTACTATTGAAATACATCTAAAGAGTAGCAGTTGAAATTTTAAGTCAATCGGATCATCCGTTATCGAGTATCCACCTTCGCCAGCCAAAAAGAAGACAATTTTGACGCCTAACTTATCCATTAAAATAAAATTATCAATTTAAGATTTTTCTTTAGATGTACAACCAAATTTGGTAACGAAATATTAAAAAAACCACTGTAAACAAGATGATTAAACAATTAATTTTTTAAGTAATTAAATTATGTCACTTCATGTTTTTAATTCTTCTAAACTAAAACTAATTGAGGAAATAATTTAAAATCCTTGCATCCAATAGGTATAGTATGTATTTATTTAGAATATTTGTGCCTGAATTGATCATTTAAAATTCAGTAAGTTCATTTTTCGATTCATAGATATAGTTTCAAAAGGTATAAGAACATATTTTCTAGTTATATACAATTGTAAAACCCTCGCTGTATCAAATAACCAGAGAACAAAAGGCTTGATATTGCAACAAACGAGACAAGCGCATGATTTTGTTCTAATTGTTCTCAAAACCTGAATAACCAAAAAGTAGCCAGTCCACAGTTGCCTTCGTGTTCTCTAGTCGTGAATCGAGGCAGATTTTATTTTATTTTCGGTTTTTGCAATTCGCTGCGAAATAAAGTAGAAAAGAAGGCCCCAACCCTGTCTCAGAATAAAATCCTTAAATTGTTCGCATAGTCCCAAAAAACTATGTTGCCTCTATACAACGAATCACTTTTGTTGGTACCTGTTCGAATCAAATGGTAAAGAAAAATCATCCAAGATCCAAGAGTCGAAGGTAAGCACATTTTCTTGCATGGATAAAAATGGATTCAGTGTGCGGAGATAAAACGCTTCATTAAAGCTCAGACAGAGCCGAACGATAGACTGACTCTACCAGGCTGTGTTTATTATTTTCTTATTTTATTTTTATTTATTCGCCCAAGAAGCCCGGTAAAAAGATCTCAAGAATTTCTTGAATGGAAGAATCTGAGCTGGTTAGATCAGGTAAACCGGGTGTCACATCGTTTTTGGTGGATTTTAAAACCCTATACCTGGCAAAAAAAAAACACATTAGGTATATGTATGAAGAAACTAAAACTATCCAAACGAATAACTTTCTCAAGGCGCAGTATTCACCTTTTCTAGCACCCTGTGTTCCTTTGTAACATGGCCAAGAAGGCAATTATTCCTGTTATTCCTGTTACTCTTATTCTGTTGCGAATTTTTCTTGAAAATAAGACAAGATAAAAAGTAACCAGCCGGCTTCTTCAGGTAAGAGCTAAATGTGGGCCCCTCTGTCTTCAGCCGGCGTTCATATGACACAGTCGTGTCGTCGGTCTTACACCGGTGTTTCTGCGGGTTTTCTTAAGATATCTGCGCTTAGACTTAAGAAGTCTGGCGCAAGACGGAAGGAGGGAAGTGTCTTTTTTTTAAATCTTCCTCTTCAGTTAACTTAGGGGTTGGGAGTGATCTTAACAAACGCGATCTTTCTTCCGTTTCAATGTGAAGGGATTGTGTAGTAAAGATATTTTTATAGTGGTATTTGTGCTACAGACAAACGTACGTATATCTTTTTCTTATATTGAAAGATCGTTTGTGTGAAGAAAGCCAAGGGCAAACGCACAGAGAAGAGCCCTAGTTTTATAAAAGTGATCGTGTTCAGAGAAGGGGATGCGCACGCAGGTTCGGTTTATTTTTAAAGTGGTGAGGGTTAAAAATACCCACAAACAAACAAAAAATTCAGTTTGTGAGAGGATCAATTTTTAGCAACAGGCGCATACCCCTCCGAATGAACATCTGTCCTGCCGCGAAGCGTGACGAAATGCCGGCTGCACAACGATCTTTCTTGTTTGCCGAAAATAAAGCGGATACGCGTTCTACCGTCGTCGTTTTAAGTCGGTAAAAGAACGCGCACGCGCTACTCGCACTAAAAATTAGTTAAGATTTATGTTGTAATTATCCAAAAAAATATATATCCGATAGAGTGTGTTTTCGCAGTGTTTTTAATTGTGATATTTAATTCTTTTTTGATAGTGTAACATATAAAAGTATATTTAGTGATCATATAATACAAATGAAAATAAAATAGAAATATGAAGTCCTTAAGAAGTGTTCTTCTACTAATTGGATTAAGTGAATTTCTTTGGTTATTTGTACTTGGATTATCACCGTCCCATCATGCAATATCTCATCATGATTGGAAACGTTTTGAAACGATGGACGCGAATAGGCTGTACATTCTCGAATGGTGGATTAAATCGAAGGAGATCGTGTTTCGAGCTACTGTCAATACTCAAGGATTTATAGGACTAGGATTTTCAAGAAAAACTGGAAAAATGGCTGGTGCTGATCTTGTTCTCGCTTGGGTTGACGATCATACTGGAAAACCTACTGTACTGGTTAGTATTTATTTTAATTCGATTATTTTCTATTTTACCTTTTATTGCAAAACAATAAACGTGCAATTATATGCTAACATGTCGAACAAGTGAATTTATTTCTTCCTTTACTACTCATACTCGTATCATACATATATCGAACATGTATAGAGATCACGAACTTTTCTATTCTATTGAATGCAAGAAAAGAATCTTATACTTTTGTAAAGAAATGTCTAGTTAAGCAATGAAATTTTTCTCAGAGGAAAATCAATTAATCACCAATGCTGCAGAGGTATAAACAAAAGCCTCACCGGAAATCACCTTCCGTGAGAACAATCTTTACAAAACGAACCATGAATGTTTGTGAATATCTTTAGCATCATCATCTTATTTTTACAGCCAGTGAATCGTTTTTTGTTGCACGTTAAATGGCTTTAAAGTGGACATAAAGAATTATGTCCATCACTTAAAGTGGTCTAAGATTAATGTTATTATGGTTCGTTAAACACTTCTGATTTAAAGTTATTAATTAATAAAGACATTAAGTATTTGCTTATTATTTTAAATTGAATTGTATGAAATTATTTCTTTCTTGGAATAATATAGATATGTTTCCTTTAAAATCCTAACTTTATCACCATTTTTCAACAGTTATGATTATGACATATAAAAACTCATTTCAACGAAGGTAATTTTTTAATAATAGAAGGTATCAATAGAAAATATGAGACTAAACTAATAATAGAATTCAACAAAGTAGCAATCAAACAGAAACAGGAACACTCAAATTTTTGAAACAAGAATAAACAGGATATTTTAAACGAAAGTACCAGACAATAATTTCTAGATAAACTGAACAGCCAAGCTTTATTTTAGGAAATTCAAAATTTAAGCGCTAAGATAAAACACAATTTCACGTTATACCAGGAAATTTATTATAGAGAGAGTTGTAGCAAACTCCAATTAAATTGTGATATTTTCAGAATTGTTTGGCTTTCTTTGGCGCTAAAATTATCTTATAACCAAATGTGTATGTACCGGATCCTTTTAAAAGAAGGAAATTATAAAATTAAGCTACTCAGAAGACAAGACATTTATTTAAAAGATACGCTATAGGCCTCTTGATGAAAAAATATAACAACGACATGCCAGGAGATCAATTCAAGGGGTAAAATGAATGAATTGAGTATGAAAAAACGAGATTTTACTGGAAAAAGGGGCGGAAATCAAAAGTGACATCTTCGAGTTTACGATTTGATACTCTAACCAATTGAGCTTTATTTTGTATGTTTAAAAAATATCTTACAAAATCAAAGCCTCTTAATTTTAGTATTAATTTCAAATCACTAATCACTCAATTATTTCTAATTTCAATAAAAACGTAGCTACTTATAAACATTTTAAAATTTTTCAGAATTATTGTCAGTAATGGAAGATACAAACCCAAATTTTTTGTAATAACATTTTTCTTCTTAGGATTTAATGCAAAGTCGATTCGGCTGTTTTTAAATCCACTCCATAATATAATATACATATTTAGCAGTTACCATGGGCTTCAATTGAATGAAGATGAAAAAGAAGAGATCTATCAAATCCATGCTTCGAAATTTCTTTGAATCCGCTTTTCAATTTTTGTAGAGAATGGTAACGTGGTATTAATTCCATTTCATTTTCAAATTCACGTCCTGGAAAATATTTAAAATAATATTTAATAGAAATGAAAAATGAATATATTTTCTAAAAAAATATTTCAACCGAAAAGATCAAAAGTGGCCTCGTACAAAGCACACAAGAACGATATAAATAAGCTTCAAAGAAATCAGCTTAAAGATTTATTTTATAATTTATTTTTATTACAATATCTAGCCCCTAGATTTTCTAATAGACTGCTACAATATCCATTATATACTTTTGTGAGATCAATACGCTCTCACATTAACATTTATAAGTATTATGAATATTGGCCAATTGACGCGAAATTATACTTGGAAAAATTTCATACAAAATTTCAATTGAAATTTTACATTGACCTTGCATTTTGGGAAGGACAAGATTTTATTTTTGGTGTGTAGGAGGATCAGTGGAAGTATAGAACTCGATTTTCGGAATTGAAAGCCCCCCACATTTAGCTGCCATTTTGAAAAATGAGAGGGGTCTACTTACCCGAACGTGTAGGGTATCGTTGAAAGGAAATTTAAAATCATTAAGAGATATCTTGAAACGCTTTTCAAAATTATGCTCAATTTTTGAAATATTCAACTCCAAAGTCGACCATGATATAACCATGAGCGCAATTTTGGAAAAATCTGAAAAAAATCTAGAATTATGGGCAAAATTTTGTAAAATGGTTCAAAAAACCTCATAATGATTTTAAAGTTGCTTTTCAAGACGATACCTCACACGATGGGGTAAGTACCCCCCTCCTTTTTTCTAGATGGCGTCTAAATGCCGAAAACTATACTTGTACTTACACTGACCCCCATAAACACCGAACAAAAAAATCTTGTCCTACCCAAAATGCAAGGTTCGACCAAAATTTTGCAACATTTCATTGGATTGATTGTTATCAGAACTCTTTCTTCCTGGCAATTAATTAAGCAAGTTTATTGATGAAGGAAATTTGCAGATACCTACCTTTCGAATATTTGTATGTAACATAATTGATTCTTTGTAAATTAAAGTGCCTGAGTTGCACTATACTAAAACTGCTGGGAAAAATTTCTTAAAGGAAACCATTAAATCGTTGCGAAAACAAAACAAACATAAAAAGGCATTTTAATTACTGAAACGAACAAATTAGCTCTTTTCACCAAAGCTGTGGATAGTGATTGGAAATGTTTGTCCATAAAACTCCCTTTCGTACACACCACAGTCGAAAGCCGGCCAGTAACGTTCCGCAGATCTCATTTGTAATCAGAGTTAATCGCTTTGAACCATTTAAAATTATCAGGGCTTCCTGCTCAATTTAAATTCCTGAATCGGTTTATCGCTCAATAATTACATATTTTGAAGTCCCGGTCGCAATTCCGCGGAGCATTTTATGTATAGAATGTTTTGCCCCGCAGCATAATGACCCGAACGTCACGTTACCTTTTAAAACGTTCTTGCGCCCACCACAAAACGTTCGTTGAATAGAAAATGTTTTAAGTGACCGCAAAGAAGCAGAACTAATTTACAAGATGATTCACAGTCCTCCGCCGAATAAGGTGAGTTACAAAAGTGGCGACTGACTACAACCACCCCCGCCCGGCTGCCCACGACCGCATTTTGAGCCTCAACCATTTTGTTGGATTCGAACCGTCCGCCGAAACTTCAGATAGTTCGGATAAAACAGTTCCTTGATGGACTCTTCCATCTATTTCACAAAAACTGATTTCAAATTCACGGCAGTAAATTTCTTTGACTCGCTGAATACAAATCGAACAGGTAGGTGAACGAAAAGTGCTGCTGCTGCCATGCCATGCACCGGGCGAACGTGAACACACCGGTGGAAAAACTTGATTTATGTTACATCACCCAGAACAGCCTCGGAGAACTACTGGAACTTTATTCAACCAGTAGTCAGTCCATCGGGCATTTTGAATATCAAACACCACGCGAGCATAACCGCGACTCGCGGGGCACCGAATTACCGTTGTTAATCATAAGACACCCATGCCATTCATCGATGGGGCCCAATGCAGTCAAAGGTTCTTGGTAAAATTTGCGCAAAACATATTGAGATTTGTTGCTGAATCATGAAGGTTTGGTCATGGGAACCATTTCGGATTACTTAAATAAAGGAATTTGCATTTTGTTCCAATTAATCATTTCTTCAACTATAAATGATGTTTGAAATTAAATTTAGATCCTATATTACGATTTTAATAGTATGGTAATAGTAGAAGTCAAAACACCATACAATTTTAAAAAGATACTTTTATAAACGTTTCATTTGATATTCATCAAAATGGCTGTAACGAACAATACAATCCGCCATTTTGGGTCATCTGTCATATTGAGTTTATAATGGTCATAACATACCTAGCCTATCTACATATGTATGTATATACATATATGACATTTTTATTTAATCCATACGCTTGGGCTCTAAGAATGACTCGGATAATTGAGTATTTGAGTACTTCAAGTCGGAGTATTCAAGTACTCGTAGTGGCTTGGACCGAGTTTGAGTAAAGAAGTATCTATATATTAATACGTGAAGGGAAAACTTTGTACCCCTTTTTAAGCGTATTGGACGGACGGTGGAGTGTGAGATTTGGCATAGTTAAAGTTTATGTAGAGAAGAAGTGCAGAAAGCTAAAATTTATATATAAAATGTGTTACAAATACATTAAATTAAATTAAATAAATTCATTTTTACGTTCATACTGTCTATGTCAAACGCATAGTAGTCTGTGGTCAAACTGTCGTAATTTTATTATTTCAAACACATAGCACCCCAATAGGTCGAATTTCGAACACAGGGCGACCACTAGTAAACTATTATTTCATTTAGATATTTTCAAATTATAAATTTTAATTTATTTTATTTACAAAAATACCATAGGAACGCATGGCGGATCAGCTAGTTAGTCATATACATACTCATATAACTTGGAAAACTAGCAACAAAAGAAATTTTGAAATATCTTTAATAAAGTACATTAATAGGCCTAGATTATTATAATAGATAGTATAAGAATTAACGAATGTAAAAACGAATAAAATGCAATAAGGTTGATTGGTTAGTTATTTTTTGAGATATCTTGAAGTGACAACTTCAATAAAGTCATTTTGATTACATATCGTTAAAAAATAATATTGTAAAACAAATATTTTCATAAAGCAATTACGAATTTTGATTTGATTGATTACTGAATAAATACTTATGTGTACATATATATTTTATTTAATTCTCTATAATACAATTACTATCTATATAAACATAATAAGAAATATTTTGCGAATTCATTACTCTCATGTTTTAATATTTCAAAGTTTTTGGCATTAGCTTTTAGAAATAACTCTAGAAGTATAAAAATTAATATACACATTTTCTCTGCAAATACAAGTACCGGGAAGGTATTCCTACCTACAATATTTACAAATTTAATATCAAAGCTTTTCTTCATTATTATTTTAAATTCTAAGAATTTATTCGCATCTTTGCTACAAAAGAAACTTTGGGATTAACAAATTTAGTAGGCTTTATCTAATTGTACAATTCTGAGAACCCTCTTAAAAGTTAATTATCATCTGAGCTATATAGGATTATGTATGTACTATCTCTGGCAAAATTCACTTAATATAAACAGCAACCAGTACAAATTGTCCAAGTTTTCATACGAATTTTTCAAAAGTATATTTTTGCAACATAATGAGTAAATTCAATTAAAACTCGGAAGCGTAAGAGTTTACACAACTTTCAAATTGGAAAATCAAGCCTTATTGTCGTAATTTTACGCCTTTAAAATGTAATAATCTAATACCATTATTATAAAGAGAAAAGATTTGATTGCTTGTTTGTTTGCATTGAATAGGCTCCGAAACTACTGAATCGATTTCAAAAATTCTTTCACTTTTGTTAAACTAAACTATCCCCGGGTGACATAGGCTATATTATATTTTCAAAAAAATTAGAGGTCCTTACTAAAACTCCAATAATGTAACCCAAGGTGTAAAAAAATTACCTAAAAAACACGAACGAAAACGCGGGCATTTGCTAGTGTAAAATAAAATTTTGCAGTTGTTATTATACTATTCTTATTGTAAAATACACTGACACCACAATAATAGTGGGTGAGCATTGTTACGTCACCTTCTCGCTCTTGAGTTGTGACTTTCTTAAAGTAAAGACGCTCACGTGATTAAACTTTGAAGAATTTCTTGAAATCAGTCGAAACGAAGCAAAATAAAAGTGGTCGGTATTAAATAATTTTAGGTTTCATCTCTCTCTCTCTCTCTCTCTCTCTCTCTCTCTCTCTCTCTCTCTCTCTCTCTCTCTCTCTCTCTCTCTCTCTCTCTCTCTCTCACTCTCTCTCTCTCTCTCTCTCTCTCTCTCTCTCTCTCTCTCTCATTAGCTATGAAAATATACTTTTATTTTTTTGTCATACTCCCGGCTAGAATTTATAAGGGGCATGCCTCATATAGCGTGTGGGCCTCATGGGGCAAATGAGGGGAATGCCGATAGAGGGATTTCCCCGTAGATTCCTCATGAGGACCCCAAAACAAAATCAGCAACTGAAGTGAAGGGTGGCTTAGGAGTTTTTCATAAGGGTCTATGGAATGAACAATCCCACCATATGCCTTAGCGACCCCAAAAACCCCTAAGTACCAAGTTTTGTGCATTCATATGATGCGCGAATGAGGCAAGGCGTTAAATGCCCTTTATGCGCCTCACAGGATCCACACGAGGTAGTGTGGCAAGCCTCATAGGGGCCTCAACTGCACCCCCCAAAAATTCTAGTCAGGCTATAATATAAGATTTCGTATAGTGTATGATTTAAAAATGTACAATGTACAATTGCTCTTTTTAAAGAATGGAAAGCGACAGACACAATGATTTTACTTAAGAAAAAATGTAGTTCATAATTACATTGCAAATGTGTATGTATTTGTCTAATTAGAGTGTATACAATTAATAAGGATTTACATCATAAATTATAAAACGAAAATAGAAGGGTGACAATATTATCAATAGTTAAAATTCAATTCCAATATCGTAATAATAAGTCTCGCTTCAGTAATTTACAGAGGAAAGACGGACAATGAAACGTTTTTTGTTTATTTTTACACTACCTACATTGGTGTAAAGACACACTATACTAATATGATAGAAAATTACAACCAATATGTAGTTTTAATTTTGCCACATTATTTAAAGCAAATTTACACAATAAAACGCATGTTTTGCACGCAATATTTGTGTAATTTCACCCTAATTTTGTAATTTTAAGAAATAAAATTTATGCATTTTCTTAATATTCCACTTTGTAAAATTTCACAATTGTGTAAAATTTACACATATAAGAACAGGATACAAATGTTGCCTACTACATATAACACAGGAGAAAACATTCTTATTTTTTTGTCTCGGCAGGACAAATAATAGGTCATTTCCAGAGCAATTTCTTTCATGGAATCCCTAAACAGAAGTTCTCCCCATTTTTGACAAAAATAGAGTCAGAAAATACAAAACATATATATTTGAAAATTAATTAAACAATAAAGGTTTATCATAGATGCTTCTAATATGGCTCAACTGAAAGTCTGAATCGTAATCGAATAATATGAAATACCAGTAATATCTATAAATCTTTTTGAACATTTTGTTATAATATTGATATACCTTTTACTGTGCGAAATACATATTCGGTTTATAGGAAAATATAATTATCAACGAATTTTTCGACAAATTTTAAGTTGTTTTGATTTTTATGTAAATAACTAAAGATTCAAGTTTTTATTAAAGGTATGTTTTAAACTCTGAGAAAAATTCGATGAAATTATGTACTATCTGTTCAGCCGCAAATTTGGCGTTGACATGTGTAATAGTAATAAATAATAATTTTTAGAGTGTAGGTCAAATCTTCCATTCATAAGGTATTCACCTGTCTTCGACAGGTAATTAAAAAAATGTAAACCATTTATAGACAATGCGTAGGCAAACAGGAAATACATCGGATCTAGAACTGGTCAACAATTCGTAAATGGTGCTGTATCGATTGATTGATACCGATCAAGATTGAATTTCCCATCGAAATCGAAGTTAGTCACCCACCTCATTCATCATCGAGACACCGCGGCTCGTAAACGTGTCACGTTCCGGTCGTGGACATCGCGTTTTTTTTCCCATAAGTTTTTGTTTTTGACGCCACGCAATTCACGCAGGATGTATGCTCAAGTGAGCACGTGAGGGGAGGGGAGGAGGGGCATAAGAACAATTAAATTGACCGTCTCAGAAGTCCGCGGAGCGAAAATACAGACGCCAATTGTTCGTAATTAGTGACGCGAACGGCGGCAGTGCAGCAAGTAAAACTGTCTGCATAAATTCGCTCTTCGTGTGTGAAATGCAACCGAAATGAAATGCGGTCGGGAATGCGTTTTTTGCAATTAGCGAAGTAATTCCATCGAAGGGAAGTTCCTGGGGCACCGTGGCACCGCAGGGCTGTGGCTTCTGCACCAAGAGAATCTAAGAAGACTAATTGCTTGCAAGGCGAAAAACCACAAACTGATTTTATAAATTACATAAAAAAATACACTCGTGCACTTGCGCTATTAATGTTAGACGCTTTCTTTTCTTAGCCACGAATAATTGTAGAAACAGTCGCTCCGAATAATAAGCAGCTATGAAATAAAATCCGAAATGTAGATTAATTTTCTCAAAACAAATGCAACTTTTAAGTTAGTGATATTAATTGTTATCATAATGAAACATTGAAGCTAATTATTTATTTACCAAATTTTGGACTGGGTTTTATGCGCTTAACCTAAGTGTTGAAATTAAGATATTGATTTTCGAGAAAAATATATGTATATGATTAAAAAGATCCATATGATGCACAAGAATTATACAAAAGCTACATAACTTTCTATTATGATAAAACTATATTTTTTGATGATTTTTCAAAAATGGTCAAAATATGGTCCATAATTTTGCTCATATAAGAATTCGTAATATGTATACGGAAAATATACTATATAGAAATAATTTGGCAATTCTTTGGATAAACAAAATTAAATTTCTTAACCAGTAAATCAGTGAGCCAAACATTCAAGAAGTTCAATGCCTTTCGATTGTTATAAATAGTCTTTTAAATTTAATTACAATTTGTCTTTCTTCTTTTAACTTTCTTTTTAATAAAAATATAACAATAAATATACAATATAAATCTTTTAATTAATTCTTTCAATTTCTTTAGTATTTTTTCAAATTAATTTAAGTAAATTTAATATCATGCCTTCGATTTCTCGAGCTTAAATAGCTACAATTTCATCCCGAAATTTATATTTTGTGGAGAAAAAATTGTATATAAGTAATTACAACACACTTTATCTCGTCAATTACTGCTACATTTAACCTATATTTTTTTCAAATAACGATAATAGCCAAAAAATAAATAGGTGTACCCTTATTACTTTTACAGTCGAATCAATTTATTTGTTGGACTTAAGTGAAAAGATTAAGAAAGATAAATATAACCTTTTTATGGTATTAAATCTTCTGCTACAGTTTTGAAGAATTATAGGTATTTAGTACATAATATCATGGGAAAATTGAAAGAGAGTTTAAGAAGAAAGTAAAACGCGAATTGGTTTAAGAATAATAAAAAAACATAAAATAAAAAGTTGTTACGTTCCTCTTGCCGATAAAGACGATAAAACACATTCTAATCGCTGCCATTAATTGCATTTTCCTTGGAGACATCAATTATTAAAGAATTCTCTAGAGAAGAACTCCATTAGAAGCAATTAAGACGCCAATAAAGCGAATTGACGAGACTTCCCAGACGAGCCTCCCGATAAATGGTGGAAAAGGAGCTCTTTCACGGCATTTTATGATAAAATCGATGCTCCAGAACGTCCCTATGCCACTCGATAGGTAGTTATGAGTTGTTGAGGTTTAATTATCTCGGATTTTTGTATAGACACATGTGCCTTCTACATTATGTTTTACTCAGAGTCGCGTGACAGCACAAATAAATTTTTCATCCAAGTCTTAGAATTGCAGTTGAAATAAGTAAATTAAGATTTTTCTCAAAAAGTAAAAATATCAACCTGCTGCTTTAGCTAAATTATGCAGCTGGCTTGATAAATTTATTGCGCTCATGAGCCGAGTTGAGGAAAGTATAAAAAAATGAAAATAGGTACGGGGGGTTTTGGGGAATATATGTCTCCGGAGATTTGCCACTTTTTTCAGCTGTTTTCACCTCTTAAAATGTTTTGCAGGAAAATGTTGATGTAAATAAATAAGCAGTGGGAAGATCTCTAGCTCTCTTGAAAAATATCTAAGGAAATTTTTGGTGATATTTTCCAGGGTTTTCCCACACTCCGTTCACATAAATATTTTTGGTCGCAATAATGCCTTACATGGTGCCAGGGAAGGAAGCTCTACTTCGCTGGGCCAAAATTGATTTCATTCAAAGTGAAAGGAAATCATCTTAAGGGCTCGTGTGATGTAAAAATAAGATTCGTCGACAATCCTTCAGGATGGAGGTCCCAAATTTCGTGATCCCATCCCAAAGCCTAATTTAGTTTAGTCCCCCCGAAGCTAACGCATTTTCCCACGCCTTTTGGGCAAATTTCCCGTCTTCGCCCAATTTATCCATGAAAATAGAAAACTTGTCCCTTAAATTGAAAAGGACAACTTTAACTTTTTTTCTTCTTCGAAAACTGAATAAAAATAGCTTGAGGAGAAAAGCGGACTTCCTTAATTGGTTGGCGCAGTTGATTTTGCACTTGATTACGAGTTTTCGCTAAAAAAGATTTTCAGGGCACTTTCTGTCCGTCCCTTAAGAAAGGATATCCGGAACACTTTGAGGAAAAAAAAAAAGTTTTTATCGTTATTTTCGCCAAATCTCGAAATTGTTGTGGTGTATTCTACTTAAGAACGCACTTAAACATTCATATCGTCTTAGAAGACGGAGGCCTTCTCTCAAGATTCTCATTTTCTTGGGAAACATTAGCACAGGCCCTCATACAATTTATTTTGATAGGCACCAAGGAACGGCATTTCAATTGACTTTTTGACGATTTTCCCCAAGACTGCCACTGTGCCGAGTTGATGAATTATGCATTTGTTGCTTTGGCATTTACTGATACTCAGTTTTCTTACTGAAATATTTATAAATTTCGAGGGATATACGCAGAAGGAGCACCTGATTTTCTCCGAAGATATATCTTTTCCGTATCATAGATAAGGTATGAGGGATTGGATTAAATTGCACCACTTCCATGGAACTCGAATGGTAATAAATATTTGCATTAAATTATGATTTGCATTTAATTAGTTTATAGAATTTTGCCTAGATCAGATTGGTTATAATTAATATATTGAATAAATAAGTAAAAAATTGAAAATATCAAGAAAAATAATAAATTTTACGGCCCGTGCAAAATTGTTCCAGAACGGGTGTTAAAATTCTAAACAGTTTCTATATTCGATATCAGTGGCTTAGGTATTAATATTGCTATTTTTGTATTCAGACAAAATATTTTGTAGTAATTTTTTATCACAAAAATATAAAAGCCTACCAAACTTTTATGTTCTCTTGTTTAAAAACCCTTTATAAATCAACTTCTTAAAAATTACAAAATATCAGCTGCTTTAATATATTTCCAAAAATAGTAAAACATATTTCTTATATTTTCAAAATTTTAATACAATAAAAGATACATAGTATCCCAACAAACAATATTTTTCTTATAAAGCTCTTCAAGCGTTCTATGAGAATTAAAATAGGCTTTAACTAAGGCAATTACTTTAAAAAATTACTCCTTAAAACTTCTTGAAGAGCCTTACTAGCTAAGAGCTGGCGTATGAAATTAACCTGATAAAGCGTTAATAGCTTTCGTAAAGAGCTCTTCAAAGCACTAAGAAGAATTCTTTAAAAGCAGGTATAAGTATTAATATCTATATAGGATTATTTATATGAGAAACTTCAAATAGGATTGTGTGTTTAACTCTTCATCTTTAATATATATTCTTGTCATATACACAGTTAGATCTTCTTGTAAAAATCTGTAAGAAGACTTTATGAAAATTTAGGCAATAATTTATCTTAAACATGTTTGTATTTTCACATAATGAATAAAATCATAATTTCGATTAGGCAATGGTGATATTACCGCGGAAAAAATTATATTGATGAAATGTGGTCTGATATTTCCAAAAAATACTCATCGCCATCAAAATTTTGCAAATTAATCAACATGATATGGATGACAAAAAATTTTTTTTAAATTAAATTCCTTAAATGAAACAAAAATTGGCCCAAAATAGTGTTATTGCTACATAATACTTATAAATTAAATATAGAACATTTTGAAATATCACACTAAATATTTTATTTTCAAATCTAATTGATAACGAATGCATTTGCCCTTTCTGAATTTTTTTTCAACGACAACTAAAAATGGCCGGTTGTCGTTGTCTTTTTAAAAGTGTTTTTAAGAATACTTTACGAATTTTCTCGTGTAAATTGCTGTTATTAGAGAAATAAAAGAGCACGTTTTTATTAAAGCATTTTTTAAGACTACTATAATAAACAATTCTTCTTTCTTACCTTTATTCGACACTTATAAGAACTTACTGCAGTAATGTTATTCTTTAAAACCATTACCAAACAGTACTATTCAGACTAACTGCAAGGTATTTCTGACTAAAGTTATAATAACAAGCGCGGTTGTTATACAATAGATTAACATTTTACTTTCTGTGCAAAAATGACTAAATGGGAT
The DNA here is from genome assembly GCA_951509405.1 of Machimus rusticus. Taxonomy (NCBI): domain Eukaryota; kingdom Metazoa; phylum Arthropoda; class Insecta; order Diptera; family Asilidae; genus Machimus; species Machimus rusticus. Next base: position 9,678,781 of record OX608049.1, read on the forward strand.
GAAATGTCAGATTGCTTTTTAAGGAAATTGCAAAAAGGTAAGTATAGTTCTTATAAAGTTCTTATTTAAACTTAATATGAAGTCATTAACTTTTAAAACTTTTACACAGGATCTAGACCAGCTTTAATTCGTATAATGATCTTATAAGATTGTAAACCACAGATTCCAAACACTTGTTTTTAAAAAGCTTTAAGTTAAAGTCTTAAAAGAATTTGTTCAGATTTTTCTTATAATAGCCTAACATAAAACCATTATAAGGCAGTAATCAGAATAAGATGTCTTTTGAAAAGTCTATTTTTACTTTTAAGAGTTTCTACCAAGGGTAGATTCTCTACGAATGCCTTTAAAAGTAATATAAGTGCAACTTCTTAAAGAAACAAAATATAAATCCGCTATTAGAAATTAATTTTACGAAAATTTCTTATAAACCTTTTAAACGCAATATTTCTTTCTGAAAAACCTATTAAGAGCTTTAGAAGTCCATTTAAAATTTGTCTAGGAATATACTCTTACAAATTGTTAGTTGGGTATGGTAGCTAAGCTATAATAATTTACTCTCTATACAAAAACTACTACTATTTTATTCAAAATATTCCATTTTCGTAAGCTATACACATATACCTATATACACCTTAACAGTTTCACGGTGAATAAAATTCAAATAAATTAACTTACATACTATAGTAGCCAAAATCACCAGTTTTTGAGAAAATGTGTAATAAAGTTGCAGAGAATTTTTCGTACCTGTACTGTAACATTGGATTTAAGTGGTTGTTTTCAAATTTGTGAGCACTGAAATGGTTTGTAACAGATAACTGTCACATGAGGTTGTAAAGGGTTAAGAGACGTCATTATAAAAATCAACCAAGTAGCGCAGAAATAATCAATTCACTTTAAACACTTGCTAAGACTTTTTACACTCAATTTAATTGCCATTTCTCACTTTACTTGTTCTCATTAGGTACATGTAATCATTATTCTTCTCTTTTCTTTATTTATTTAACTATTCACTATTTCGTGCCTTCAAATAGACATATGTAATTTAACTTTGATTCAAAAACCTTAAAAATGTTCTCTATAGGTTTATTTTTAAAGTTATACAGTAGTTATTAAATAAGGAAAACATAAAACAGTGGTAAGTTTTTATACTTTTATCAATAAAAGAAAATACGAATAGTGTACGCGTACGGTGGGTTGTCAAGCAATTGGAACGCTTGGAAAAATTTCGATTTTAAACTTTTCTACAATAAAAACTATTATAGTTAGAAAGTTATTTCTTTTTTATATGTATTGATATAATAGTGCGTACATAATATTTTAACAAGCCCCCCCTTCCTTTAATATTTAGTGCACCCCCCTTTGCCTTAATGACAGCGTCAATTTTACGTGGCATGCTACTAGTGGAACTGGTGAAGCGAGTTCTTATTTCCGGGGCTTCTTGCCACATTCTAAATATATTTTCTTTAATTATAGGCAATTTGGGATTGAGACGGAGGTATACAAGAGATTTTAGGGTTTGCCCCAATTGGATTGAGATCAAGAGAATTGCTTGGCAAAGGTAGAAGGGGATATTTTTTGCAGAACGGAATGTTTTGATCGATTTAGCCGTGTGGCAAGAAGCCCCATCTTGCATAAAGACAAAAGGGTCAGTGCTCATTCTGCATTGAGAAGCCAAAAAAAAAAAATTTGCAGAGCGTTCCAATTGCTTGACCACCCACTGTATACAATAAAAAATGTGTAGGTACCATTTTTTTGCACCGGGCATGGGACACATTTGACCCTCAATAGATTCATATTCTCTTTAAAGGTTTAGAATATTGCATATATTTATTTTAGTATTAGAGGAAACGGCCTTTCCACCAAAAACTCTAAGTTTAACTCAGCAAATACATATAAAAATAATTTCCAGTGCAAAACAATTATCGTACAAAAATAAGTTACATTTAAGTAGAATTCAGATCTGATTTTAGCCTGCGTTCAGCTAGTTTATTTGCTTCGATAGTTTCTAATCAAGTTTTTTTTTTCATTCTAAATATATTATAGAAAACTTTGGAATTATAAAATGCTAAAAATCGATGAAAAGTCAAAAACTAATTTCAATTTTACAGAATAATTGCCATTTCAAACCTATACCTACACTCTAAATTTCACAAAATTACAATGTTATGATAGAATTATACAAACATTGCGTGCATTACGACAGTAAGGCTTAATTTTACAACTTAAAAGTTTAATTTTACATCTCTTTTGAGAAATAATAGCTTATTGGTGCTAAATATGGGATAGTACAGTCAAGTCTCCTATAGCGCGATTATTCGTACCGCGTTATGTGGAAACCGTGATATAAAAAACTCAGAATTAATTGAAATCAGGAAATGCGTTCTATGGAATTGATAAACAGGGTATTACCCTGCCAAATAATTTAAACTATGTACATATATAAAAATTTTACACATCGAATAAGCGCATACCATAAATAAATTTTTCAAATTTTTTTCAGTTGTTCGAATGTTCTTGTAACTATGAAAAACGCGATATAAGGAGTCCGCGTTATAGGAGAGCGGCCGATATTTTCGCTACGCGTTATATGGAAATAGCGTTCTAAAAACACCGCGGTATAGGAGACTTGACTGTATGGTGTTAAACTCTTAAGTTTAAGAATTTTAATTGTATTTGCAAGTAATATTGCAAAAATAGACTTTTTACTTAGTTGTAAAAATATTCCAATATCTCCCTCTTTAAAAACAAAAATTGTTCATACATTTTTTTAGAGTATATATTATTAAAAAAGAACTCAGCCACAGAATAGAATAAATGCGTTTGTTCACCCGTACCCTAACCAATTTCTAAGCTTCATAAACTCGGTAGATTACTGGAACAAACACAAATAAGATGGTCATGAAAAAAAAGAGCAGTGAACAATAATTAAGTTTTGCTGTTTGTTATCCTCTGAACCCCTAGGAAATGGCACATTTTACCCAAAATGGTGATAAATTAAACTCCTCGTGACTAGCTCTTAAAAAGGAATTTTGTTCGACTCATGAAAAAGCGATTTCTATGCCACTCTTCGCCTGAGCGTCCAGTTTAAGTGTAAAAAACAATTTTAAAAAATACAGAATCAACTCTCCCTTTCGGGAATAATATAGGTATTACCGAAAAAGGGATTTTTGCCAAATTAAAGGCGCTAAAAAAGCAAGTGTGTTTTAACACCACGGAAAATTCCGGCTATTTCCCAGTTGTTCTGGAATCAATTGAAATTTTAATTGAAAAAAAAAAGTATAAATGCAATAATAACTTGAAATGCGATTAAAAGCAAAAATAAAATTAATATAGACACTTTCCTTAAATTCTAGGGTTGGGAGTGATGAAATTATCATCCACTTTTCAATAAATCCTCAATTTTTTTTTCTTTTCATTAACGATCCTTGTCCTTACTCCTGCAAAGTCGTTTTTTTCCCTATTCCATTAAGTCTAGGTATTTAGAAAATTTTTCGAAAATAAGAGAAAATTATCAGCAGACAATATAAACCAAATTAACCACTAATTTAGATTCTGCAAAAATTTTAGAGGGGATAAAAGTCATGTTGGAATTGTAATAAATGAACTAAAATTGTGACTTCGTCACGTACAAATTAACACGTTTCCTTGATTTATTACCTCACACGTTTTCGTTTAAAAAAAAGGACATTTTTGGTAGCTAAAATTGAGTTATTTTTAGATGCACGATGCATTTCGGACTTGAAAAGTTTCCAACTATGCGAGCTCTCAAATGCCAAAGACCAAAGCCAATTATGTGGAACTTGAAACGAAGGACGTGCTTTATTTTGCGCTCGCAGTTCAGAATACGAGTATAAAACCCTTTAGTTTTACTACTGTCATCCTTTTTTCTTTGAAGAAAGTTTATGACGAGGAAACACTTTCTTAAAGAGTGTAATAACTATCCATTTTCTTGATTAAAATTATTTTTAGAAATTTTATATTTTAACGATCTATTGAAATCGAAAAAGAAAATGTTTTACGTCAAATATTTTACCTATGACTTTATCCCGAGTCGAAATATAGAACCTTATTTGAACCTTTTCCTCCCCAATTTTTTAGGAGTTAAAAGTATCAAATTAGATAAAAGCCAATGTAAAATGAGATCCTATTTAACACCTGAAGGTGACACAAAGTTCCCTTTTTTCCATGTTAAGACGCAAAACAGGACGACAGATTCGACCTCCGTTGATAATAATAATCATAAATTAGTAAAAAAACCACTAACAAAAAATTATAAAATGTTGACGGTCAAATGTATTCTTTATTGCCAATTATTAAAAAAAAAAGCTAGAATAAACAAAAAAATGTATTTGACTATACATTTTTTATCAATTCCTTATTTTTAAAAATGAAAGCTTAAACTTAAAATTGTATAAAAATGTTTATATGAAAAAACAGCTTAGAAACACTAACTAATCTAATTGATTTTCAGCCTACTATTTGTTTGTAAAATAATCGATAGTTGGAAAACCAAATAAATTAGTAGGAAAATCAACTAAAATATTTGCGAAACCAACTAATTTTGAAAATATTTTCCCCACTGTTTTAGTTCTATCATCTGATTTAAATTAGTAGGCTAAAAAAGTAGTTAGTTTTTCTAATCTTTTTTTTTCAGTGTTACATTGGAAATTATTATTAAATAAATAAAAAAAAATTTATTATTAAACCTCCTAGGTAACATGTCCAATTCAGGCAATGCGGATTTTGGTGATAGCTAAATAGGAGCATAAATTATATTGAGGAAAAGTAAGAGGTTCAAATTAACAACTGTAGTATTGAAAAATATCATATTAGATTCAAATTTCAAATAGAAGTAAAAACCTTTGAAAGAGGTTCAATATTTCTACTTGGCATTGTATTTCACTATTAAAAGCGCTTGAAAGCTGAAGATTTTGTTTACTTTTTACTATACGCATATATTTTAAGAAGCCAAATGACCAACACAATTTATCTCCCATCTTCCAAAGTAATGCACTAATAAAAATGTTCTGAATAAATTGTAGGTAGTATGTCTTTTATTACCTAGCTAATTGTAAAACACTAAAAGAACTCTGTCTTTAAAAACCTTAATATTAATTGAGTTACAGAAATAAAAACCAGCCACATAAAACACCCTTCTGTTATTTTACATCCTGGTCTGATAAAATGCAAACTTTAACACCAAGGTTCTTTCACAAAATTTATAGGCGCACATTGTGTCGCCTTTAAAAAGGGTTCAGAAAGAGGGCTTTGATGTGCTTGTTTTACTGTCGAAGAAGATAAGACACTTTTCGCGGTAGCGTTAACTGTGTGTGGGCCATTTGCGTCTTATAAATCAAATAGATATCATCGCAGTTTCAAACATTTCAAACATTTTCCATATTGATTTTTTTCTATAAATTCGTTGTTGTATAATAAATAATCAAACTCCTATTCAGCCGAATCATAAAAGTTAAAGGGAAAATGGGTATCTCAACGTTTTTCTTTTCAATTTAAGAAACTTTTTTATAAATATATGTATTCAAGAATATAATATTCTGGGAATTTTGAATTTTGTGTAGAATTGCAATAAAGAACATATCCCATTCTCACTTGAAATAATTTTGTCAAACAAAGTGTTAAAGTTTTAAAATAGTAGAAACCAACATTTGTTTTCTGTAGAAAATATTTCATTTTTATTCTGGAACTCAGCCATCTAATTTATTTAATTAACAACTTCTCGTTACATAAACTAAACTAAGAGTTCGCTTTACAGAACAACTTTTCTCTGCTTGGTTAAATTAGAAAGGGAATAGTTTCTAGCCAAAGGGAATAGTTTTTGGCAAAGGGAATAAAGCAAATGAACTTGGCTTCAAGGGGACGATATCTTCTTTTATGGAAATCCTACTTAACTTTCTTACTTTAATTTAAAAAAAATACATTACACATTTTCTTAAAGTATAGGAATGCATATTTTTAGTTATAATCTTCGAAAGAGAATAAAATATGTTTAACTTCTGTGTGCCCCTAAAAGTTGTTTTTTTAAAGAAAATTTGCTACAAGCTGTCCACTTAAGTTTGTCATCTACATACATATAGGAATATATATAGAATTATAAGAAAAAAACATTCCTTCCCCGCGTAAGAACGGCTTAATCGCGGATTACTTCGCGGATTTAAAATCCACATAAAGTACAAAAAACTTGACGATTTCATCGGAATAAAGGAGCAGATGTTCATAATAAGAAGGCAGCTGTTGGCACTTACTCAGTTTTTTGTTGACGGAAAAAAGTTTTATACCACGCGCCTATTTTTCCAGTGGGATTTTAATGAGCAGATGTACTAAGAGATAGCAGATAAATTCTGCTAATGTATAAGTCCTCATGGTACCTTCTTACTACGATTTATTTCTGTTTTTACTCTTGATTCAGCGCCTATTTGATGTGAGAAATTGAGTAGGTTTTTGTGATTTATAATTGGGCCATTAGATTAAATGAGGCGATATTTTAGGAGTTTCTCGAAAAATCCAAATTTTAAAGGATAGCATTTTAGTTATAGAATTTCATCTAGAAATTCATATAAATTATTATATTGACTTTTAGTTATAAATAGTCATGATTTTAAATACCGATTTTTAAATCCGTCATATGAACATAGCATCCGAGCACGCCGGTTTTAACTAACACTTAGTTTTAAGACTCTGTTTATAAATAAATAAACAATAAATAATTGTGACTTTCTATCAGTTCAAAAAGCAAAAGTTTATCCATCCGATATCTATTTTAAATTAAAGCCAAGTTGATTATCGGGGAAATTTTATGCGACGAATAAATATATGTTAAATATTGATATTATATTAATATTTCTTTGCCTCTAAAATGTTCTAGTTTTCAAGAATTATGATGTTTTTCTTTATTAAAATTTTAATTAGTCTTATAAAATTAATGACTGAAATTTAATAAAATAGCTAATAATTATTTTTTTTTTGTAAGCTGTAAAATATAAGTTATTAAATTGAAGTAGATTTCCTTTTACTTAACGAAATATCAACTCCTTTAAAATAAATTTTTTTTTATTTCATATATGAAACATATAAAATGATTACAATCTATGAACTTTCCATTAATAAATAGCATAAGAACTAAGAAAAGACAAACTTTCATTGAAATTGAAGAATTTATTTTCTTTTAAAGCAGTCTGAAATTACATAGATCTAAACAAACTCTATTATTCTGATTAAAAGTGTTATAACATAATTCTTAACTATATTCGGTGCATTATACTACAACTATTTCAGCTATTTCTTCTTCAGAAATACTGGTATTTCATATTGGAGATACATACTAGTCCACATTTAGTTATTTTCCTCTATGTTTGCGAAAATTACCGGTCAAGTGAGAGTAGAACTAATGTCTAGGCAGGGCTCCGGACGACCGAAAATTATAGATAAAGAACGTGATTTAAATTTATGAATAAATTAGGTTTATTTTGTCTAAAATATTTACTTTAACTCTCAATCAATTTTCAACTTTTCAAGGCCAACAAATATCTTGGAATTCAACATTAATCTTTGTAATTACATTACAATCATGATTCAACAGAGAAAAAATTTATATTATTTTTTAAATTGAAATATAATTAAATTTTCTCGGCACCAAATTTTAAATGAAAGAACCTTATCTTCAATTTGACCTAAATACATACTATATATACTATATACCACAAATTGTTCCTCATTGCTCCACAAAAATATATTTTTTCCCTTTTAGTATCCTTCATTAAGAATTCAAAAAACGAAACATTCAGTACGTGTTTTGGTCACGAATCATGAAAATACAAAATAAAATTTGAATAATTAAAATAGTCGGAATGAAAAAGGAGTACATACGACATTACGTATTCTATTCCTCGCAAATTCTCATAGAAGAAAAAATACCTTTGTTAAGAGTTCGCTTGTTTGAGCCTCAGAAAAAGCGGAAGGGGTTCGTAAAATGAAAGCACCACTCAAATGTACTTCCTCTCAACTGCTATAAATCTTATGGGGCTAGGTTTGAATTGAAAGTAATTTATAGTTCCTGTTAATATAACACATTGGTCAAGCAAGACGTTGCACATTTTTCTATAATAGCAGATATAAATAAAGAAAAAGTTTACTTTTGCCACCAAAAATATAAATTTTCAGGAACAGAGAAAAATACATAAAAAAAAAAAAGAAGTAAAGTTTCCGTCTTCAAAGTTATTCGGAAAGTTACATGAACTTAACTGAAGTGTATATTCCTTGAAGTAGCAAATATAAAAATTGATGTGACAGAACGATATTTTTGCTCTTATTCACGCCAATAAATTTATATATGATTTACGAACCCAACCCTCAAGAAATAATGAAACTCTATCAGTAATTTGCATCATTATTTACCCGATTTTCCAAATTAACTTTTAATAGAGGTGTGGTGAATTGACTACAGAACGGATTTTTTAAAGGAGAAAAAAGTGAGTTCATGTATTATTTGGTTACTTTTTTACTTATAGTTTTTACCGACAGCTACTCAGCAAGTAAGAAAACTTTGAAAAAACAATTAGTATAAAAAAGGAAACTGAGTTCACATTTAAGAATAAAGTGCTTTTAGTATAAAAAAATAAAAAACCTCATTTTACCAATTATTTTTTTAAAATAAAGCAATTATCAAAACTGATTAAATTTTATACATTAGATAATTTAGGAGATAATTTAGGATATTTTTCCAATAAAGTAAAAAGAAACCTTGGGGTAATCTGAGAGAACTTTCAAATGTTTTGAAAGCAGGTAATTTTAAGTGGAATAGAATGCTATCCATACTGCCATACTTCAAATTTTTTAGTTTCATTGTCGAAATATAGTCTAATGAGTAGTTATTTAATAGATTCTAATTTTCTTTTCAAGCTAGCATAATTGTAATTTCTAAAAAACTAAAAGTACACATATGTATGTAACCAACGGCGTGAAGAGGTCAAAGACATTAATTGCATTAATGATTGCAGTTTCAATTTCACTTAATGCACAACTATGTATAATGTGCATAAGTTTATAGTATATGCAGTCTGCAAATTTATTTTAGGCCCATATTTGCGGCGTAATTTGGCCTGGCCGCTAAATTTGAAACTGCACCTCAATTTAAACTTATTGCCATCGGCTCTACTGTTTCAACATTATTTACAGTGGAAATTTTATCTCTTTGTAATCCCCCATGATTATTTCATTTTCCAGGACTGCCATGGACCAAATAAAGGAAATGAAGCACCACTGCAGGATGACACGCAGAACTACGAAATAATTAATGGGTTTCAAAATGCAACACATACTCAGGTTGAATTTTCACGACTGCTGGAAACTTGTGATCCTCACGATTTGCCTATTTCGGTAAGTTAATTTAAAGTTTTAAACTTATTTATTTATCATTTTCAAACAGCAAGAGCAAACGAAATATAGTATGTAACTCTATAGTCTATACTACCGGTTACAAAAGAACTAATTTTGTGAAAATTAAAAATTTAATGCATATTAGCTTATTACACAAAAAATTATATCTAAAATATAAGAAATTACAATATTAATTTATTTATTTTTTTATAATGACACTAAGTCCTAATAGTAACTCACTCATTCAGGGATCCTAGTATAAGAGCAAGTACATAGAATATAATAATAATAATAAAATTAAATTAAATAAAAACAAATTAGAGTAATAACAAAAGAAAAATATCACACTTATTGTATTACATTTACATATACTACTGTCCAAAGAGCAGTTTTTTAAGTTTTATAGGAAATTAACATTTTCAAATCAAAATGCTTTTAATTTATTATATGTATATGTGTAATATTATTTTATATCACCAAAAAGAGTGCTATAAGCTCCCAATAACAAATAATCTTTAGCTTTTATGGATAAACTTTCTCCTATCTTCTGGCGTGTGAGTCCTTAAAGAAGCGCCCATAAACTCTTTATGAAGTTACTTCAAATAATTGCTCTTAAGAAGTTCTGATTTGGCCAAGGCTAGAATTCTTTGTTCGTAACAAATCAATTAAAGTTCGATTGCTTTTTGGTGCCAATTATATAGAAGGCAATATAAAGTCCTTAAGGAATCTGTTCTCTACATAAGGAGGTGCTTGAGAATTTTCTCACTTCCATTGTGAATAAATAGTCCACGTTCTACTATTCTCAAAAAATTAATTTGTGTGATTGTCTGTAATTAAATAAGTAATTGAAGGAGTTGTTTCTGGTTTATCAACGATCCCAACACAGTTTACGACTTTAAGGTTCACTGGGTAACTCATTAAAAGTTGAACAATTCGATAATTTTCTTCCCCTAACCCCTCTTAAGTATAAGAGTAGTCCTTTAGGTGTTAAGTAGATTTCCATAGTCGTCAGCGGCTTCTATATTGGCTCTTAAGAATAGAAGCTTAACAACTTTGCGGTAACCGTTCCATTCAAAGTACCTCCAAAACTTCTAAATGCAACTTGTTCAGAATTCCTTAGCTCTAAGAAATTATTTCTAAGACAATACCATCCACTTAAGGAGTTTCCGAGGTTTAAGAGAAAAAAAACACTTATGTAAAACAGAATGATTTCACGGAAATGTAAAACAAAATCTAAATTGCATTTGAATTCAGCAAGAATAAAAGAGACTTTTGAATTAAATGTGAATGTGATATTGAAACAATCAAAAGATTTTCCTAGATTTAAATATACATATGCCGACTGTAAAACTATGATTTCATATAAACTGTAAAACTATGATTTCATATAATAGGAAAATAGGTTCCTTTTATGTACAAGAGATTTTATAATATATACTTATATTATTCGATTACAACAGGATACAATTTTAATTAATCAAAATTACTCTTACTTTATAAAATTAAACAAAGATTAAAATAAACCATATATGGACGCGAAATTTTATAATATATTTTTGAGCATAAATTTAACACCATTTTGTAAGATTTTCCAAGTTATGTAAGGATCTTTATCTACGTTTCAACTAGACTAGACCTATCAATGGCTCTGAATCATTTTTTTGGATCACATTGTATTAAAAAAAAGGCTAAAATTTCATGCTAATAGAATTTTGGGAATAAAGCAAAATATTTAGAATAAAAATATTATAACAATAATAGGAAAATAACTTTTATTCCTGACCTAAATAACATAAAAATCACACAATAACTTTTACTCATGTTTTAAAAAATTAAAAGTATTTTGAAAACTTTTATTCTTGATTTTAAAAAATAAAAATCATATCATAACTATTATTTCTGACCTAAAAAATTTAAAATCACTTGATAACTCATTGTTGGTTAAGAGAGTAGGGGAGACTGGGTACGGTTGAAACAATTTAGCTTTTACTGTCCGTAGCATCGCTATTACCGAACCAAGCACCGATTGAGACATGTTATATACAAGGGCGTGTTTCCATCTTCCAATTTGCAGTATTATTTGAGTGCCCGGTGTTTTGTAATTTGTGTAAAATCAAATTTAACAAAAAAACTGAAATTGTTTCAACCGTCCCCATACCAGGGGCGGTTGAAACAGTGGTTTGAATCAATTGAAACACATACAAATAATACAAAATATTCTTCAGTCGTCTTAGGCAATATTACTACTTAACAGCTGCACATTAAGTAGGTATGCGCTTATCGAAAACAATAAAAATTAACAGGATTTATTTTAACACCGAATTTTAGCTCTTCGCATAGTGAAATTATTTGAAAATATTAACTAAAAGAATATTTCTATGAACAATGCTATTAATTTTTTTTTTAATCGTCCTGCCAGGCGAAGTCTTTCTTGCACGTACCCCCGACATCTATAAAACAAGAAATTTAAATAAATAAAGCAAGAAATTTAAATAAATAAATTGTTTCAACCGTACCCACAAAAAATGTTTCAACTGTCCCCAAGCCCCCATTTGATACAAAACAGTTTATAGTAATGGCAAAAATAATTTTACACAAATACTAATTACGCTGTCATGTTCTAAAGGCATTGATTCAAACACAACTATACCACTCTACACTGTCACTTGAATGAAAAGTGTAGTAATTGCAATAAGTTTTGGTACATAAATATTTACTTTTGCTTATCAAATAACAATGGGGCCTCCTATAAACAACCACAACGCGTAGTGAGCGACGCGCCACTCAGATTTGTGTTCGGACTTGTCATCCGCTTCTTTCGTCCCTTACACCCCTCCCCCCACCACACACGGTTCGAGAGATATTAGCACTGTTTCAACCGTCCTGCGTTTCAACCGTACCCAGTCTCCCCTAAAAATCATCCTATATTTTTTATTGTTGATCTGATAACTTTTATTCCTGATCTGGCAATTAATAGTTACATATTCAGTGATTGTTAAAGAGTTCTGATTATTACAAACATTAAAAATAACGATTATCTTTTAATTTTTTATAATTAAAATTTAAAATCTCTAAATATGTAAGTATGTTTCCAAACGATCAATTGTTTCGATTTGTTTTAGAAATCCGACCACTTCTAAATGATTTTTTAGTATAAAATTTAACAAACTCTTATAATCGGTCCTTGTTTATTATTGTATAACTATAACACTTAGAAATAATTCTGACCATTTTCTTATAAATGTTTCTGACTACTGTGTTGAATATCTCCCAATTTCCCGGATATAAAAATTTTAAAAATACCAAATATTTTACGGAGTTCACATATTCAAGCATATCATCGTTTCCGGCGAACATTCAAGCTTGAATGAAGCATATAAGCATACCTTTGAGATAGCATAGATTTATCGAATCGTACAAATTGCCAGTGAAAAGCACCATTAGGAATCGAAATGTGCTGGCTTCCTGGAAAAGTTGTAGGGCAGGAAGAAAAAAATATCAATAAGTTGTCGAGAATGATGGAGATACGCATTACATTACACCTTAAATTTTTCCCCATCGGCGCTCTTAAAAAGATGTACGGATAACATTAAACACTTTTTCCTCACCCTGTGTAATCTATTTCTATGCAATATACATATATGATAGTACATTTTTCTCGTTACTATATTTTTTGTTATTTTCTTTCAGTCGGACACAATTAAGGTTTTATGGTCATTTGGTGAAAAGGATCCAATCGATGGTAACCTCAAAGGCCATGGATTTAATCGTGGAGCAAAATCACTTCATCTACTTGGGCCAATGTTCAGAAAGCCAATGAATCGGAACGACATCAGACCATGGGATGTTACAGTAAAAAACGTAAGTCTCCTCTATTCATCTTTTATCAATTGATAAGGGACATCGATAATACGAAGAAAACTTCCTCAGCTAATAAAAACAACAATACTCTGATCTTATTCTTCAGAATTTTATCGCCTATAAATCTTAGTCACCTGTACAAAGTCGAAAGCAGCATTAAATTGCTGCACAGTTGGATTTGTTGACACTGAAAAAGTATTCAATTCAGAATACTTATATATCTTAAAAAATTGCAATGGAACACTTCTGCGCTCAGAAAGAAAAGCTTGTTTTCTTGATTCCTTGAAGGTGTAACAATAAAAAAAATACACTATACGCGTACGTGCAACATTTACATAAGCACATTCTTATGCAGTTTATTTTTATTGAATTTAAGAAAAGTGAATTTAAAATTCTGAGTGAGGAGAAGATGTAACATACCTTCGCAATTGTTACACAAGATTAAACGTAATGGCCATGAAATTACTTTCAATTCTTTGGCAGGGATTTGTGAATGTCTTCAAGAAAAACTCAGTTCTGACAACATATGTTGGATCAGTGTGGAAAAGATATTCGCATAGAGTGTCGAAATTTTAAGACAAAAGAATTAAAGACAAACATAAAAAAATTAGATAAGATTGTTACAAAATCATCTGAAGTTGAATAAATGTGAAATTCATACATGTTCTAGCAGACAGGATGAAAAAAACATTTCATGGAATAAAACGAAGATTTAGGCAAATATGCGTTTCTAAAAAAAAGTAAATAATGAATAGACCAATAAATTTAAAAACAAGTTTTAAGAAAAGGACAATGGGCAAATTTCATACAAAAAAAAACCCATCACCAACAAAAACAAAACCTATCCTCAATTATCACATATGTATGTTGACCTTATATATTTTTAATTATTTGTTTGTGTTATAGTCATGGAGGATAAAAGATATAAGATAGTTTTATCTGCCCTATAACAGTAGTTAAGAAAACAACATTGATGTGTTTTAACTTGTTTTTAATGTTAATTAACCATCTATATCGACAATTACTGAGTCCATAAGCTGCAGGCTTTTCTATGCCTGCATGTCTATAGCCTAGACCTAAGTAATATATAACACTTATTATATGAGAACAGCCGATGGAAAATGCAGAATGTTTTAAAATCTTTTTTGAGTTTCCCGTTCACGGCTTCTACGACCCATCTACATAGTGTCACCAATCTAGACTTATCTGCTTCTTCAGTTGATAATTGTTCTCCTGATCTTCTTGATGGTGGCAGGTGTGAGACGTACTCAAAATATTCTAAATCTCCTAGTACGTCTCGAAATCCTCTATCTAATATAAAACAGTTTTCTTCTTCAAAGAACCAGTGTAAGGGTCTATCTTCCAAAGGACCTTTTTCATTTTCCAATATTGCTTTCAGTACCTATCACAGCGTCCAATATTCGTCACCACAAACCAACATAAAAGGTTTCAATAGATTTTTAAACTTATGGAGGCCATAACTTCTTCTTTGGAATAAAAAGTTTGAGCTTTTTTGAATGGATAAGTAACTTCGATCACAAATAACGATTGCTTTAGTTACATGCCACACACCGATTAACCCCTGACATTTTCAGTAAGTTCAAGTCAAGTCACAAATCAGAATCACACATGGTTCGGTTACTTTTATAGAAGCAAATAAATAATGTAGCTATTCGTTATAATTATGTACCTATTTCTTTATTGGTTTATTAGTGTTACAAATAGTTTTGTTTGTAATTTTTATTTTATTTTTATTCGATTTTACCTGATTCCCAGCACTTACAGAAAAAATAAATATAATATAATATATATAATTATTGTATCTTATATCAAGCCTAATAAACTTACACTTAAATTGTTTCTGTTGGTACTGGGTCATTTTTGCCCATTCACCGTTGGTTAAAAAAAAAAGGATAATAATTATTTATTTTTCCAACAAATCTAGAAATATTAACATCGGATCTTTATCCTAAAATTTCAGGTTTCTGTAGACCCCAACATGGACACACTGTACTGGTGTAAAATTATCAAAGCGCCAAATCTTCCAATTAAGCATCACATAGTCGGTTATGAAGCACTATTGACAAGAGAGAGGTAAACAAATTTTTAAAATTTCCATTCCATAGCTAAAAACTGGAACTTAATCTGCTCAGGAGAACGACACAAATATTTGATAATAAATTACTAAAGTTGCAAATATTCAAAATAAATCAAAATTTTTTATATTTAATCCTGGAAGTATTACAAACAGAAGATTATCCGCTTGAATTTAGCAAAAACGAACGCCTACATCACTAGTAAAAATTTAATTTGTTCAAATGTACACGCAATTCCCAGGAAAGTGGCTGTAGAGGATTGAATTTTTAATTAAATCAGATTTTACAGAAGAGTTGGCTGTTTTAATTAGCAAGATAATCGCAGATGTAATTTGCAACGCAAAAATCGAGTCAAGTCACGTAAATAGGGGCAAATTAGACTTGAGATAGAATAGGATGCAGTGTGCTTTTGTAGATAGAAATCATACCTTGCAGGTTTAGCATAATTGAAATTTTATTTTGAAACTTATGTTCTAGTACGACTGAACGTCCACTAGTCCACCACATGACTTTGTTTGAATGTTCAACGACTTCGTATCCAGGGTCAGATCCCACCTCCTGGGATGTCTGGGTCAAGAGCAGCGGAGCGGTTTGTAATAGTAATTTATTGACTCCCAGGGACTGGGATTCATGCATCACACCTGTTGCCGTCTGGGCAGTTGGATCATCCGGTAAGCTTAACCCTTTTTTAAGTCCAATTTGAATAACATACTCTAGAACGGCGTTTCATCCATAAATCAGGACAATTTTTACCTGACCACGTCGGCATACCTATCGGAGGAAGAGATGGACCAAAATACTATATGCTTGAAATTCATTACGATAACCCAAAAGCCAAAAAAGGTTCGTTTATCTGTTCCTCATATAGTGAATTGGACATTGAATTATTTTGAATTGCTTTTACCTTGCAGTATCTGACCATTCTGGATTCCGAATCCACTACACTAGACATTTGCGGAAAAATGATGCCGGAATGATGATATCTGGGGTGTCTGTTTCCGACACACAGCTCATCCCACCTGGACAAAAGCTATATAGGAATATTGGGATTTGTGGACCATCTTGTACCAGTGCGGTTAGTAATTTTTTCAACAAAAAACATATAGTGAAATATTTTAGCTTTTTAACCAACGCAGACATAGTTCATCACTTTAATTTGAAAGGATGAATTTTGAACAAACGAATTCGAACAGGTTTGCTTTGTCTTCGTGTTAATTTAAATACTAGATCAACTTGTTTGCTGACGTCATTAACTATTATACCCAGACGAAGGCGAAGACTTGGATTCGGACAAGCCCTAAGTTAACAAAGTTGGCACAGGAAATCTTGCTCTCTCAAGTAATTCGGATCACTTTGGAGCACGCTCATTGAACACAATCTCAATTTAAAGCAACTTTGAGTCTCGTTGAACACATTTCTGTACTAACTAGGACTTTAAAGTAGCACTATAGTTGGCAATACTTGTATTAATCCGTCATTTTGAAGAAGAAGACAAATTTGAAATAAATTAGAAATTTAATTTATCACTATCGGGATTGCAATAGAACCAGATCAAGAACAAATCAAAAGATCAGCTTGTCTTAGAACAGCCGTTGAATTTAATACTTTTATTTATTTATTTATTTTTATTTACTTATTTACTTATAATTTCTAAATTTCTGTTCGTATTAGGACGTCCTTTTCATAACAATGTCAAATGTGCTTGGAATAAACGACTATTTTCAGCTGAAAACAATTAAATTGGAGATAAATACCACCAAAGATTGTCTTAACCAAACATATTTTCTATTGTCTTTTGGAATTGAAAAAACAAAACAAAAAACTCAAAGGACAGCATGAGGTATATGCTTTCACGCAATATTTATAGGAACAAGAATCCGATATTTTGTCTTACTCAAGAAGAAGTGTATAGATATGTCTAAAGGGGCTTTAATTGCAAATGAAAATACAAGACACTGAGAACTGCCGAACTATTTATCCAGCTGCCCAAGTATTATTTCTACCGTTCAAATAATAATTGCATAGTATATTTATTTAATCTTTATAACTATTCAAATTCATCTATATTACTATCTAAATGTTACTGCCAAAAATTTAATTACCGCAAAAAGATATGAATTATTAACTGCCCAATGTAACGGTTATTAAAAAACGTATAATACTTCCCAATAGAAATCCATCGCGTCGCATTCATATAGCTACTTGTAGGAAACCCCGGATTTTCATGTGCGCATTCTCCTAGCCTTTATTTAACTACTATATACTATACATATAATCAAATGTGTGGGACCGAAGGCACAAATCATGAATCTTAGCTTTCGATAAAGCTTGTTTATACCTTGAACACACTACTCGTGATTATGACGGCGACCATATTTTATACCTTGGACAATCTGTAACATTTTAACACTCAACCAAATTAGTAAGTTACTCAAATATGTTAAAATTAAAAGACACCCTCCCCATCACGGTGAAATAACTTCTTGCAGAAAAGTCTTTAAATTATTTATAAACCCTTAAGAAATACGACAGAGAGAAGAAAGTAGCAAAATTAGATTATATATTATTATCTCCCACAGCTTCTAGTCCCCAAATCTGTTTAAAATGCATTTTATATACCCTTTTTACGGACTCGACCCTAGCCAGTCAACTTTTCTTAGGAGAGATTCCAATTTAACATTTTAATTGAATTCGTCTGCTTACTATCGCGTGGTATTCATCAACAGACGACGAGAAGGTATCCCTTGCAAATAATTTGAAAACGAAATTAAATCCCTTTTTTCTCAAGATAAAAGAATTTCTCCTTTACTAAAGGCATTAAAGAATTCAGTCACCTGAAGGATCAAAATGATTCCTTAAAACTAAACTGACCTCAGAATACAACCAATCGTAAAGTTGAGAAATGGTTTTATGCTGTTCATTGAGATAAATGTACTCAGGTAGAAAATTTGGTAATAAAGCCAATGATACCTGAGAAAATCAAATTTAGCAATACAGAGAAAAAGAATCTTTCAGCTTATGCTATTTTATATATAATATTTATATTATATATATTTTTCCTCAGATATTTCCAGACGATGGAATCCGGATAGTTTCAGGAATGCTACATTCACATATCAGTGGAAGAAAAATGAAATTGCGTCACATACGTGACGGAATCGAGTTGGACAGGATCATCGAGGATGACAACTATGATTTCAACTATCAACAAATTAGGCAACTTGAAAATGAAACAGTCATCCTTCCAGGAGATTATGTTATAACTGACTGTGCATATGAAGTATATACGATTTTCTAGCCCTTACACTAGATAACTATTGATGGTAACTTTTCTAGACAAGCAATCGCAAACGACCCACTTTTGGAGGATACTCCACAAAGCAGGAGATGTGCCTTTCTTTTCTCACGTACTATCCAAAAATTGACTTAGCCGGTTGCTACAGCATGACGCCAGTTAGGGAGTTTTTCGAGACTTTTGGTGTCTATCAGTTCTATTCACTGAACATGACCGATGTGGAAAACTTGTTCCTCTACAATGGGTAAAAAGTCATGGATTTTTAGGATGCACTTTATATTTTCATTTTCTCCTTTTTACGCTCAACAGAAATATTCTCGACCTACTTCCATCAAAAGTTTGGGCTAACACTCCTCGCGTAACTTCGAAAAATGAAACTAATCAAAAGGGAAAAGCATCTGGGGATAGTGTTTTCGCTGATGAAGAAGATGTGCTCTACCAAGAATCCCTTCTAAGTATATTTTCTGTTCCATTTGCAAAAGAGCTCCCAATCAATTAGTCCAACATAAACCTTTCAGATAAATTAGTAATATCAGATCCGGTTGAATTCCACGACAGGACTTTTCTAGCTCATCTCAGTCAGTTGCCTTGGTCTGAGCCCCTTTTCACCAGACGTGTCGAACAAATGTTAATTACTGGAAAACACATGACCTTCTGCCGAGTCGCAAATGACTCAATATCGATTGTAAGTATCCTCTTAACCACTATCAATGCTATAAATAGGACCTGTAAAATATTTAGATACATTAGAAATTAAGTAACACAGGTCCAACATATTGATTTTAAATTATCAAATACAAACAGCTAAATTTTTAAGTATGATACAAATTTAAGTCGTATGACTTATAATGGTATTTGAAAATTTTAAAGTCCAGAAATTTTAATGATCTATATACTATAAAAGATACTAAATCCTCCTATTTTACAGGCTTCAGAAATTATTCGGTACCCGAATTTTACGACATATGTTAGGCAACCGAGCCTATGCCCGTATCACCTGATGATAGAAAACCCACCGATTAACCTCAGTCCAGCTGCAAGTGTAAACCTGAGATTTCTGCTGCTCCTCATTTACTTCTATTTTCATTTTACGTAAGACTTAAAAACCACCCTGTGACTTTACACCCTGTGTACTTATTTATATATTGTAAAAAGGCTCCTCCAATCAGATGTAGACTTTAAGTTTTATTTATAGTCATTCGCTGCTACAACTGAACAGTCCCTCGCAGTTTGCAGTGGTGTTTCCAAAGAAAATATTTATTTAAGTCGTTTGAATGTGAATAATAAAACCCTTTTTGCCATTTAAATGAGTTATTTTATTTAAATTTACCCACTTAATTTAGTTTTTGGTTTTTTTTTTAAATATATGTGCTTACTGTTTCATTTTTGTAATTAAATTCCAAATAGTTTCAGATATAAAACCACTTTAACTACATAATCAAAAATTTTTAATTATAATAATAATAATATATACCTATAAAAAATAACAACCTAGACCAAATGAAAGTAAACATTTTAAAATAAAATATTTTCTTTAAAGACAATGTTTTCCGCTCCATTTTTCATCGATTAGTAAATGGTGCAGCAGGGAGCCTTCTCTTTAAGCTGCCATAACAATTTACTGCCGAATTTATGTTATTTCGCTGTAAAGAAAATCAATAATAAGTCATCGTATGGGATAAAAACAGCACTTTTATGTACATTGCAACTTCCGCTGACTTGTAAAGTCGTGACCTACGACATTCCTTTTTAGGTGTGGTTTGCTGAAATGTTTTCCTAGTTACAAAAGAAAAACATTTATTCAATGGAATTGTATCGCGGCTAGATTTTTTAACACTCAGAATAAATATATTTAAAGTTAGTTGTGATAGTGTTAATAGTAAAAAAGAGAAAGCTAGAAGAAAATTAAATAAAAATAACCGAAAAGTTCTTCAATTCAAATTTCTATGACAACTATTTAATTAATTGAAACCAATTTTTCTAAAGTTTCTAAATTAGAAACTAGGTAATAACTACAAATGCATATAATGGCTTGAAGTACGTATGAAAGGTTTCGTCGTAAATTGGTTTTAGTATTAAATAAGAAAGAATATAATAGAACGGGTTCAGTTTTAAATTGGATAAATTTTAAATTCAGCCTTGGATAACTTAAAAAGGCTTCTAGTATTAAAACTACATAAATTCGCTTTTTAACAATTTTTATGTTAAGTAGCGCTAGTATAAACTACATAAACTTAAAATTTTATTTTCTTCAAAAGTTCTAGTGAATTTATCTATTTTCTTGAATTAAAACAAGTTATTTGGAGTTAAACAATTAGACAAAGGAGCATTCTTCAGAAATTTATTTTTTTACCTTCGAATTACCTAAAAAATTGCAACCAACAATTTTGTCTTTAATTTTTATTCACAATTAGGAGTGTCATTTGAAAGGAATTAGTTTTTCAAAGTTTTTAGTCTGTAACAAATGGCAAGAATTTTATTAATTTTTTACATTCTCCGCCATAATAGATATACTTTGCTTTTATGAATATTTTAAATGGGTTAAATATAAGTTTGGCTGACTTAAGAATGTGGATTGTAATTTGTAAATGTTTACGATTTGTGTTAAAAATCTCGATGTCAGATTTTTCTTCCCTTTTCTAGCGAAAAGAAAAATGTCGAATGAATCAGAAAATCAGAAATCGAAATATATTTCAAAATCCCTTTTCACAAACTGAGCATTTTGGCGCTATGAGGATTTAAATTTTTCTGTTAAATTACAATTCCGGAAACGGGAGGGGAAAAACTAAGCTTTAGTCGGTAAAGTAGTTCCCTAAAGTGCCGACCATTCAACAGTTTGGGGATATGTGACAAACAGCTGTTCAACTAACGTCAAATTTGTTGTCACTCGCCGGTTTGTTTACGCGTGCACGAACTGCTCGATTCTTCTTAAAAGTTTTGTTTGTGCTCTGTTTCTTAAAATATACTGCTTCAAGTTGTAAAATGGACGATCCCCTAAAGCCAAAAACTGTTCCTTTGGCGGCAGAAACAATTCTCTGGTTTGAATTTCTCCTGGACCCGAGTCTACTGACGACCCACCTGGGCAAGCAGAATCCGGGTAAATTGGAGCACCCGCGGGATCCTGATGGGAGTTTTTGTCTAACTATTTTACTGAATTGCAGATCCTTCGCCAATCGATTTAATTTCCCAGTTTATTTCGATGTCACCCGACCAGCAGGTGATTCAGTACGATTTGACTGCGGGAGCTCCCGAGGTTGACCCTGTCGTTGTACCCCAAACTGAAGGACTCAAAATGGCTAGAAAGCAGTTAGCGCTCAAAATTCTAACTCTGAAAGTTTCCACCTTCCTTAAATGGAATTTGGGTGAGTAATAACCAAATTAATTTTTTTGAATAAATAAAGTACAATATGTAAAGAAAAATGTTGCTTATTTAAAAGAATTTCAAAGAATTCTAGCTGCCCCAAAAAACGATATATGTACATATATACATATTTATTTAATACTATTATTTATAGATATAATCGAGCGACATCTTCCCATACAAAAGCAAGTCTTCTTACTCAGGGATTTGTGCACTATTTCATTAGGGAAACTTGTCTCCGTACCCCTTCCAGCTGATTTCAATAGTACCACAAGTAAGAAATTTAAAGGTCTTTTAGATGCATTTACCTCACAACTCCCCTTTTATAGCCTCAGAAGGTTCTGATAAGGCCGCAAAATTTGCTCTTACTCTCTATCACCGGTGGGTGCTTCGCCTTCAAATATTAAAGGACATTGCAATTAAGACGGTGAGACCTCTTATGCATATGTGAGTAGCCATATACTTTTAATAAATAAAAATAGAAAACAAAATCTTACACCACAAAAATTCTAGGATTGTTCCTACAGAACCTCCAACACCTTTGATTGCTCCAGAAATTCCTACACAACCGAGTGTCGAATATCTTACCCAATTGTGCGAATCAAATGAACCTTTCTTCATTTTTGCCTACGACTCCTTTGCCGCATTACATCCCAATTCGGAAAAAACAACTCAGAATTTTGATTCGATGCGAAAGGTGTCGGACACTGAATTAAAGGCACAAATCTACTTCGATCTCGTCGGCTTCTATCTCTACTCAAAACAGTATGCTCTAGCGACTCAGAGCGCAAAGGAATGCCAGAAATTCTTGAAGGAGCTTAAGAATGACTACAGCCGTATTGGATTGAATGAATTTGCCTACTGCCACATTAATGAAGATGAGTTGGAAGGATATCTACTTGCATGTGGAATTAGCGAAACTCCGGTTAAATTGCTGGAAAAATTGAATAGATCGCTACTTAACCAATATAAGGTATAACTATTTTTAAACTATTTTTAATACTTTTTAATTTATTAAATCGCAGGGAATTGTGGAGATCTTCAAATTGGACAACAGAGCCCGGGAAATTCCTTTAGTTAATAGGCGCATTATTGAGCTCGATGTTGAAGGGGCTATTTCACAAGGACTTTTGAACGAGCCTAGGGAGATTGAAATGAAACTTGCTGCCCTAAATGTTATCCGAAGTATTTTAGAAGAAGGGAACATTTTCTCTGGTGTTGACTACTTTGAGAAATATAAGTCGATGGACCTGTTTTCAGCTCTTTCAGAGGTATTGTGAATCAATTTTATTTATTTATTTTTAAAAAAAATCAATTTGAGTAACGCTAGGGAATAGTAACAAAACAAAGATGCTCTTCAGAATGATCTGTTTTGTCGGATTTTGTCCTATTGTTTTATCGCTGAAATTAAAACTTTCAAATTAACTAAAATTTCAGGGTGTAAAAGACATCTTACCGCACTGTTCCTTAAGCGATACCAACAAAATAAAGAGCTTCTTTGTAGACTGTGTTTTAAAGATAAACGACGGTAAAAGATTTCTGAAACCAATAGAGAATTTGGGCCTATTTTCGACTACCGAAATTGAAGATCTGAAACGACAAGTGAGCGAGGAAGACATTGTTATACCTCCGCTCGCTAACCAAGCTGATTGGAAATGTACTTCCAAAAGTAAGAAGTTTCTTCCTTTCATGGTTCGGTAAAATGTTGCTAATTTTCTTTCTTAGTTTCCAGGATTGAAGTCGGTGCCCTTGAACGGCAGTTAATTTCATGTACTAACGCCACAGCTGTACGCAAACTTCTGGTAAAGCTAGCGGCAACAAATCCATCGAAGCCCCTTTGGACTGTAAACCCAAGCTGGCAAGTGCCAACTCCAGTTAACTCTCTGCTAATGTCGCTGCAAAGGGGATTTTTACAGGATTTTTCTTATGTGCTCTTGGGAAAGGCTAGAGAGATGGCTGCAAAAAATGTAAGTAGTTTACAAATTTTTAGATAGTTTTTTAACTAAAATTTTGCCTGGAATTTATAACTTAATAATTTGTGGTATCCTACTTCTAGGACTTTGTTGGCGCTGTCTCAATGCTTAGTGTGCTAAAATCTGAAACACAGCGGCCAGAACTTTCGAATGCGACACCAATTGCTAAATTAGGGAAATTGGTAGTTTTGGAAATTTTGCATATTCAAATCTGTCAATGCTTAGAAGAGTGGAACAAGAAAAGTTTGGACCTTCAGTCGTTGGGCGCTAAATGTAAGCAGTGTTTAAGTTCAATACAAGGCGGAGATAACGTCATACCGAGAACTGAGGTAGTTATTCAATTCTAATGCAATTTTCATTTTAATAAATTCAATCATTAAAATAAACTTTTTTCAGATTGTGGAAAATTGTGCTATAATGCTGCTAAATTTAAACGATTGGAATTCATTGATGGTCCTCGACCACAAGTGGTCTTCATCAGTTGAACTTTTAGTAGCCTTTGCGTCTACGTTTATCGAAATGAAAAAGTTAAAGAGCTCAAAAAAAGTTTGTCGCGATGCTTGGGATCTTGTTTTGGCCATGTTTAGTAATCCAACTAGTAAACGCGGTGGTGGTGGAGGTGGAAACTCAAGAAATTCACCAAGTTTATTAGTATCATCCAGTTTTCATCCATTCCTTAAAAAGGTCCGGGATCCGTTGGTATTTTCTCTGATAATTTCACTTCTGGCGAAAATTCATAATATTCTAAAGGATGATCCTAATTTTGATTTAAACGGAGAGTATATGTATTTGTGGCCGGTCAGTATCAGCAAGTAAGAATATTTAAAATCTAAAAAATGGCAAAATGTAAAAAAAATTGCTCTCTCTAGTCCTCTTGGATACAACATTCGATCGGTTTCAGAAAGCCTTAACTGGCTGCTTAAAGAGGCTCTCAAATACTACCCACAAAATATTAATTGGTTAAAACTTAAAGGAGATCTTGAGCTTGGTAAGTTACGTTCTTCAATTCATATTATGAAAGAGGGTTCAAAGTTCAAATATGTTTTTTTATAGCGATCGGCAATAATGAAGCAGCTATGCGGTGCTACGTGAACGCACTAATTACAGGTACGGAGTATTGTAACCTACCGTTGCAGAGGCACGTAATTGATGACTACATCATAAGAAAAATGATAAAATGCAGTTCCAATTTAGGTTGTTATATGCAAGCAACTGTTCTTTGTCAGGTAAGTAAATAAAAACTAAACAATAGGTTTAATATTCGTTAGAAGCCAAAGATGTCGGGATTAGTTAGTTAAATAGGAGGTTATATGTGTGCTTGTCAGCAATTTTCTTTATAGAGTGAATTGCTGACAAGTACGCTTCTTTACTTTAAATTAATAAATACATTTAATTAAACATAAATACGTGCCTGAGGCAAACTACATACATTATGAGAACATTTCGGTATTTCAAAAATATCGTTAGTTTTCTTTTTTTTATATTTACATGCTTAAACCAAATAACACTCATATTTCTTCTAGTTTCTAGACGACATTGACTACGGGTTAGCATTTAAAAATATCTCCGAAAAATCTTCAGGGTTTTCCGATGCTATGGACGCTTATTACAGCTGCATTTGGGACCCAACGCTGCTGGAATTCATCGTCAATCTTCACAGCAAAAAGGGAGAGCACAATCGCAAATTAGAAGTCGTAAGTAAAATGATTTATTGGGACGAGGGCAGCCACAAGCCCGGCTAGCTCAGTCGGTAGAGCATGAGACTCTTAATCTCAGGGTCGTGGGTTCGAGCCCCACGTTGGGCGATAAATCACCTTTTTTAATAATTCTTTCGAGCGCATTTCTAAATTTTAGTTTATTTTCCAGATCGCTATAATGAGCAATTTAGAGTTAAATGCCAACAATAATGAGGAAATTAAAAGAGAAGCAGCCACAATACGAAAGACTAGGTTTTTAAGAGCTCTAGCTAAACAGTATCTTTTGTAAAATAAATAAATTGGTAATACCTCTTTTTACTTACGAATTTTACTTTGTTTCAAACAATTAATCATACGAAAATTCCCATAAACCTGTTTAATGGATATGAAATACGATTTTATTACAATTGTCGCAGTCTTAATAATTACAAAAACCAAAAGGGAACAAATAATTTATTTGGGTTTTCTACCACGATTCGATGATGTCTTCGCCTTTTTGTTAGCATTTTTCTTTACCTCCTCTGGTTTTCTTTTAATCGCGGGACTCGCTGAAGGAAGTACCTTTAACGAAAAAAGTTTTTAATTTAATTCTATTAACACAACTCAGCTGCAATAAATCAATTAATAATTAAGACATCAATATTTAAATCACCTTAAAGAAACTATCGAGACGTCCCTGAGTTTGAGAATTCTTTGATTTTAAAATTTTCTGGGCCCCACTTCTAACTCGTTCCTCCTTAAACTGCCGTTCACCACACAAGAACTTGACCAATCCCTCTTCATCAGGCTCAGTCCACTTTAACTAAAATAAAACTTAATTTTAGATACATAATACCTAAAATTAAAACAAAGTCATTTACATCGATTTCTTTGGGATCGGTAATCTCTGGACTGATAAAGAGCTGTCGAACTGTTTGATAATTCCAATTTTCTGGTATCGTGTATTTGCTTTTGTCAATTTTTTCCAAAATTGTTTCAAGATTCCTGTACTGGTTGATTAGTTCAACTGCTCTTTTTGGGCCGATTCCTTTGATGCTGTCGCAGTAATCGCAACCCAGCATAATGCATAAATCTATAAACTGAAAAAATTAAAATAGGTTTTATACAGGACATTTTATCATCGAGCTTTTATTAAATTTGGGCAAGTTTTACAGAATTAACCCCATGAGAAAATATATTGTCCTGAAGTCAAAAACTCTTCGAAAGGTTCAATAAACGTGGGTTAAACTCTGTATTTGTTACGGATCGAAATAGAACACTTCAATAGACCGCATGAAATTATGTTTAAATCTCGTTACCTCTTTGTCCGACAACTCGAATCCCTTCAAAACCTTTTCGTAGTTGTACTCCTTCACCGGCATTTTCCTCGCCTCGCTAAATGTTAAATGCCTCAGCATTACATTTGTACCAAAAGTGAGAGCGTCCATATCTTCGGTTGCTGTTGCGTAAACCTTTCCAGCCTTCACCATCGCAGCACATTGGGCTTCAGCCTCGCAAGGAGCCTCTACGTATGGGACTCCCATCAGCCTCAGGAGCTCCTTAGACTCAGCGACAATCTCTTTAGTGACACGCACGAGTCTCCTGTTAAATTTGTCCATTTCAGCCTCATCCCCTGCTTCTGTCGCCTTCTCCAGGGCCTTCTGAGCCTCCTCACGTCGTTCCGCTCGTTTGGCCAGTTCGTCAGATTTAAGATCTGGGGGTTTTCCGTCAAAAACATAAACCGGCTTGATGCCATTTTCTAAGAGGCGGATCGTTCTGTAAAACATGCCCACGAGATGAGAAGTGGTCTCCCCGTCGACGGTGGTCAACTGCGCACCTTTGGATGAAGTTTTTAAGTAGATTCATGTGAAGAAGGAGATTTTAACGTACCATCGTTCCTTACAGCTATTAAAAATTGATACAAACACATAGAGGCGTCGACGGCGATTCTGCGACCTTTTGACAAAGAAATAATTAAAATCTACAGGATCTTCAGTTAAATTCCTTACCAAAATATGTTTTTATGTCGCCCTCCTTCACGGCAAATGGGGCAATGTCTGCAATTAACTTGGATAAGCCGAGAATTCCCATGATAAAAAATTGCGCAGAATAGAAGACACAAAAACAGACAGTTCCCGCTCAACGCCGCTTTTGACAGTTGTCGAAATGCCGCAGGGAAAGCGGTTTTTACCGCAAAAAGTCGACTTAAACCGCTTTCAGTGGCGTAGAAAAAAACCATTTATGTGATTGATAGCAGATAAATTAATGTTGACCGCAAATTAGATTAGAATTTAAAATTTATATAAATTAATAGAAGTGAATAAAATAAGGTCAAAGATAAGAAATGCACAATATTTTTTAATCGATTTCCTACACTTTTCGAGGTATTGAATTATAAAATTTTGTGCAATTAAATACGTATTCTTACAATAAATTTTTAATAAAATTACCAAAACTCCTGAAAGAAGTAAAATGGATTTAAAAATATTACGTGTTTTTTTCAAATTACTTCTTTAAATCGAACTGACCACTGGCAACAATTTTTAACCGATTCAAGTGACTTTTCTCCAGACTGTACCACGATTAAGTAGTGGTAACACTAGGGGAACTAATTTTCACAAATATGTCGGCTGACAGCGAGAAAGATAAAACCACTGAAGATATGGTGAGTTTCCATCAAAAAGTGATCTCAAATTAAAGAATAAGTGCCCGGTAATTACTATACCTCAAGTGGATGTGAATTAATCAAGTGTTCATCAGTGAAAATCGCAAAAATGTTTGGAAGCGCGTCACGCAAACATGGCGTCGGTTGTGTTGTTAAAATTTTCGCGGCAACCCAGCGCTTAGCCGCGAAGCCGTCTTCTGTCAACAGAAATGGCAGTTGGGCATCGGAATCGGGGAATTGGAAAATTTTTTAATCGCGAATTTAATAATCGTGAAAAGGATGCGATTGCAATTGGCTGTAATTTCTACCGTTTTTTTTTTAGGCTAAAGACAAGGAGGAGGACCCGTCTTCCAATAAGTCAGAGGAGAAAAAGGAAAGCGACAACTTGAATTCGTCAACAGAAGAGAAAACAGAAGATGGAGGTGAGTGCAAAGTGAAAAGCAAGCGCTGCCCTGCCTGGCCTTAAGTAGCACCGTCGTGTTTTGGGTGCTCTGCCGTGACAGACGCATGGGCTGGCCACCAGAGTCTGAGTACCCCCCTGGTGCTGCTGTGGGCTGTAGGCGCCCATCGTGGGGGTACCCCACACATGCCCCGGGGAACGGTGCACCCGTCGATTTTGTCGGTTTCCCGCTTTAGTTTTTCCCGAAATTGGATCAATCAGTTCAATCGGAGGATGTACGGTGTACACCGAGTGGAGGCTCTGTCGCGTGAGCTTTCTGCTTTCCATTTCTTGAACTCGCCAAATTGAGGCGCACAAACATTTCTCCAGGGCTGCATGCACGTAGGCAATCGCCTCTCCCTCTGACACCGATGAAATCTTTCGGCGAGGTGATAACGTTCATAATTTTTAAATTATATTCATCTTCTACGCTTTTTTAATTTTATTGCGATTTAGTGTTGGTGTTCGGAACTAACATTTATCAATATTAAATTTGGCAGGTTTTAAAATTAGTCGAATACTTTTTTAATAATTATATTTAAAATATAAGGCCTTCAAAAATGTGTAATTTCCATCTAATTATAGTCTACAATACTCTTTAAACATTTTTATCGCATCGAACCTACGTGCAAATATTCCTTCCAGCCTTCGCAAAAAATTCTGATCCACTTGATTTTTGATAAACATAGATTTTAAGTTAAGAAAAAAATATAAGTATTAAGTTCTGATTTAATATTCCAATCATCTAAACAGAAAGTTACATTGAAAGACCTTGTACGGGTACAGTGACATTATCGTTGTACATATATGATAAAAGGAAAAATGTTGATAAGAAAAATCACGTACATCTGTAGCCAACTTTACCTTTTCTCAGATAATTTAAAATTACTGCTATTATTTTGTTAAATCCAATGAACGATTTCTAAACAGCACTTCGAGGCTCTCATCAAGCTCTACAAGTACACTTGGCTTTCCAGACCTTCGTCCAAATCTGAAAAATTTATTACTTATCCCTAGAACTCGATAGAATTCAATTTCCCAACATTTCCATAAATCGAAAAGATGGAATAACAAAATTAACGTAATAAATAAAGTAAATTTTGCCCCTTCATACACTTTTGTACAATTTTTAATTTCGCTTATATGAATTAAATTAAGAAGTATTTAAAGAAACTAAAATTTAATGATCGACAATTATCTGTGTTATTAAATTAAAAATCAACATATTTTAAAAAACAGAATCGGCAACGGATGAAAAAGAAAAGGCAGAAGAAGCAAAGAAATCTGATGATGATGATGAAAAGGAGAACGACACCAAATCAGTAGATAGCAAGAAGACTGACGTAAAAGCAACAAATAAAACAAATAACGGCACTGCAAACGACAAAAAGAAGGAAGAACCATTGGAGAAACCAATGGCACTAGGAGAAATTGCAAAAATTAACGAAAACATTAACAAAACCAGAGTGGATGGCTTGCAGACGTTGTACACAGTAAGGAAAACTTTGAGATTTTTAGTAGAAAATAGAAGAAAAAAGGGAAAAATCGTCTTTTCTTAGATTTGCTTTGACTCTCCAGGAAAGATGAACGTTGTTAAAAAGAACCTCCGCAGCTTTGCAGGATTTGAATTCGAAACCGATTCCGATGAGTATAAAAAAAAGTTAGAATCTATTGAGAAGCATGAAATTAAAGCTCTCAAGGTTGTTTGTGATCTTCTTATCTTAGACAAGAAAGGTTCCTAAATTTTTAAATGTGATGAACTTCTCTTTCTAAAAGCGATTATTTACAGGTTCCAAAGAGGAGATATCAGAAAAAATTATGAAATTCTTAATGGAGCCTGATGGGGATCCAGAAAAGGAGGAAGAAGAAGAGGAGGAGGAAGAAGAACCAGAGGAAGAGCCTCCAAGTGAGGAAGAAGATAAACGAAAGAGAAAACGAGGTGCACAAGCAGAAAAGGTCTCTAAAAGCGGAAGGCCCAGACGGGCTACTGCGGGTAAAAGTAACAGAGGTTAATATTTTCATATTTTTACTATGTGAGGAAAAACTGACTTTTATATAATTTTAGATCTTGCAGCTTACGTTGATTATTCCAGTTCGGAAGAGAGCGAACACAGGGCTCCAGTAAAACGCCGAAAGCGACGTGACGATTCCGACAGTGGCTCAGATGTAAGCTGATTGTATACATATTTTCCTTAAGGAAAAATAATGCCATCTTGAGTTTCAGTATAATCCATCTGGCGGCGGCTCGGACTCGGAGGGTGGGCGCAAAAAACAACCCACCCGTTTCAGCGGTCGGGGACGACCACCTGCACGAAGAAGTCGCAGAAAGAATTCTGAATCTGAAGAATCTCCTACATCGGAAGAGGAGAGTGATGTAGGTTTCAAATAACGATTTTTTTATTCAATTGTTGTATTTTCGGAATTAATAATTCAGGAACCAAAAAAGAAACGACCAGCGCCTACAGGAAAGCGAGGACGACCTCCTGCACCAGCTCGTAATAAGAGAAACAAAAAGAAGAGTGAAAGTGAGGAAGAGGAAGAAGAAGAATCTGAATTAGAGAGTGCAGAAAGTGAGGTAATTTTAATTTACTTTTTAAATTAAGAAGATAGCAAATGGTAATGGATTTTATGTAGGATGACTCTAAGAAAAAGAAAACAGCAAGGACTCCTGTAAAGAATAATACTAAAACTAATAATAGGGCGGCGAAATCAAATACACCAGGAAAACGTAACAACATTTCATTGTTTTTATATTTCTCTGAAGTAATTTGATTTTTTATAGCGGGTAGGCCCAAAAAGGCGGGTAAGGGTAAGAAAGAAGGTTCATCTGATGAAGAAAAAGATGCGGATGATAAAGGAAAAGAAGATGAGGAGTCAGAGGATGAGCCTTTAGCGAAAAAGACCAAACCAGCTCCTCCAACGGTAAGTTATTATAATTCATAAATTTAATGCAATAATTGAGTTTTTAAACATATTTATAGGACGATGAGATCAAGAGTTATGTCAAGGAGATCCTCGACGAAGCTAATTTAGAGGAAATAACAATGAAAACAGTTTGTAAGCAAGTCTATGCAAAGTATCCCGATTTTGATTTAACTGACAAAAAGGATTTTATTAAAGCAACTGTAAAGTCGGTGAGTAAAAATTGGATAACTTACGTTTATAATGGAAGGCTTTCGTATATCTCTGTTAAACCTTGAGCCCTACTATGCTAGCTTGTCTCTTGTCGTCTCTTGTAGATATTTATTTCTAGCTGCGATTAATTAATATGCCCAGACTCAAGCTATAAATCGCGGAACAACTAGATTCGCGGGACCTTGTATCACAATAAGAAATATACGGGGGTCCTTCCATCGCTGGTAGACATCTGTTTTTTACTCGCAGTATGTACTACTGGTCCAGGTTCTAAGCAAATTTTTAACTAATTAAATTTCCTTTCATTTTAGCTGATCGCTGCATAAGATATCTGTCGTAATACTGTGCATGCCTGGCATACACGTTCTAAAGTTTGTAGCAGCGTTTGACGGCGAAAAAGAAATTTTATTATTTTTTTACCAATTAAAACATATTTAGATAAAAAAAAAAAGGAAAACATTGTCAGAAAGTTCAAAACCACTCTGGCTAGTACAAAATTTTTATAATTAACATTTTCGCGCGAAATTCCTCTTTGTTTGCGATGCCTGAAGAAGTAGTGGTGGTCACCGAACATAAAGAAGCCAGAGATCACTTTGTTTATTGCTTTTACAAGATATCCTCTAATTTTAGAATCTTCCTGTATGTTAAAACGCGTTACTATTTTTTTATATTTGGTTTTTAAAATTTCGTAAAAAAAAGAAAACATTACTCTTAAGTTACTGTATAGAGAGGAAAATTGATAAACATATTTTCTTATATATTCGATTTGTATGATGTTACTGATGTACAAAGTGAATTAAGAAAATGGAAAAACCAATTTAACATAAATAAACCGTTTAATAAAATGAAAAAAAAAACAAGTGAAATGTTTACGTAGTTTAGTTGACACAGATGTTCAGTTGCAATAGGATGGAATTTTTCCGTTTCCCTCCGCGTAATTGGTGTGTTTGTTATGCACGTAAATTGTCAGGAGATAAAACTAAAACGTTTATAGGTCGAATAAAATAAAAAAAAAATGATAGCAGCCATAAACACTAATTAAAAGAATAAATAAATTTGTTTATTTCTTGATCAATTGTATACAGTCTGTGTTAGCAGATATTTAATTATATAAAATTTACGTGTCCTCAGAAAAGATCACGCACATCACTGGTCGAGTTTACAAATGTATAATTAAGTTTTCAGTAATTTTAACATAAAACTACATTCAATTTTTTCTACATTCTGTTCCGAAAATCAAAATTATTGTCACAATAAACAGAAATCATCTTTATGGACGTTGTGTTTCTAATTTTATATTTTTATTCAAGGGTAATTCTTTTTTGTAATTTTTATTTGCAAGAATCCGTTTTTGAGTAAAAGGAAACAACAAGCGATTTGATTTGAGAAACCTTTATTTTATGTCTGGCTGATTTAAAAAGAAAACGTGGTTTCGAGGTTTTGGAATTTTTTGTGATATTTTACGTATCAGAAGATAAAGTCGGAAAGTTAAAATATTAATTTGTTTAAATATGGCCATTACCCTTTTAAATATCTGTGGAAGTACAAGCAATTTACAAATATTTTTAATTTTATGAAATGTTTTACCAAAATCTGTGATGATTCCGCGAAAAGACGAATTTTTTTAAAAATTGGCGCCTATTCACTCAGTGACTTGCACCATCCCTATACAGAACTAGTCAGTGGAAGAATCCTTTCATGTGGCACTACCAACTGTCAAACGTACCGAAAGGCGAAAACGGAGAGCTTTCGCTGAGCATTTTCGATCTGTACCGCGTAGCCATATTAAAACGCGTGTTGTGTGTTGTGAAATTTTTGTTAAAATTTGCGCCGTAAAAGAAGATGAGTGATTATTCATCGGTTGCTCCACCTCAATCACAACAAAGTCAAGCGTTCGCAGCGGCCCTACAGAGAGCTAAACAGGTAAAAAAGCGAATTGCCGCAAAACACATTTAGGTGCCATAAAAAAAAAAAAAACTTTTTTTCGAATACGTTTTGACGACGCCCGCTAATGGCCGATTAATTATTGAAGATTGCCGCTAAAATCCATCCAAACAGCCAGCAGCAGGGTGGTGTTGGCATTAAGAGGTCACTAGATGATGATTCTGGTCCTGACGCCAAAAAGTTCAGCAGCCCCGAATCGACTCATTCACAAACGAGCATAACGCAGGCTATGGCACAGGCGGCCGCGGTCGCAGCACGTTTATCAGCCACCGGAGGAAACACAATCGAGGAGCAAATTAGGTACCCAGATAATATTGTTGGGTTGATGGTAGGCAGGGGAAGCAACGACAACATTTCGCACCTGCAGATGGAAACTGGCTGCAAAATTCAACTTTCGAACGAGTCAGGTGGGTAAAAGCTTTGTGATTTGGTTGTTTTAGCGGTGCCCCAGTTGCTCAAGAAGGCACATCTTTCACAGACCGAGTTGTCATTTTGCGCGGATCGAGGGATTCAGTGAGCAAGGCGCGCGACATGATTCAGCAAATGACCAACCAGAACGGCGGAGGAGCCGTCGATGTACTTACCACAGTAACTATACCGCCGCCAGGCGCTAATGGATACCCTCCGTATCAGGAGGTCATGATCCCAGGGCCAAAGGTTGGCTTAGTCATCGGAAAAGGTGGCGAAACTATAAAAATGCTTCAGGAGAAAACTGGCGCGAAAATGGTTATCATTCAAGATGGACCTGGCCAGGAATTGATTGTAAGTACAACTTTCATTTTGGCCATTTGAGATTGGTTTCCAAAACGTTTTTCTTGTAAAAACAAAATAATTTATTGATTACATTTTCTTTCTATTCAAATCAAGCCTCTTTTATCTAAAAGCAACATTTTCACACTTTCGATTTAACACGTTCTGAAAAATTAATTAAATTCCAATATACATTTTCAATTTGTAACTTGATTAGTTTGTTAATCAGTTGATCAACAAATTGTCCGCCGAAGTTTAATTTTAATTTAATTTTGTATGTTAGTGGGATTAAACTACAATTTCAGTTTCATGTTCAAAAGGAATGTAAATTGTTTTTGCGGTTGTAACTAATTTAACTTTAAATTACACGTCGGGATTTTCTACCAAAAAATATATTTAAGATTTATAAAATACCTAACCTTTTTCCGAAGAGTTATACCATAAACTTTTTAGACATATTGATTCTAGAACAATTGTGTAATTTAAAATTGTTTTATAATTTTTAGGAGAAACCTTTGCGCATCTCCGGAGATCCACAAAAAATTGAGCATGCAAAAAGTTTAGTGTTTGATTTAATCCAAGATAAAGAACAATTCCGGCCAGGTTTTAATTCAGGGGGTGAACAGGCGGAAGTTTTTGTTCCTAAGACTGCTGTTGGTGTGGTCATTGGAAAGGGCGGGGATATGATTAAAAAAATTCAAAATGAAACAGGGTGCAAGCTACAATTTATCCAGGGTAAAAATGATGGTCCAGGGGACAGGCGATGCATCATACAGGGAACAAGGCAGCAGGTCGATGACGGGAAGAGGATGATCGAGGAACTTATAGATAGCGTAATGGTAAGTAAGCAGTGACCCCCAGCATATAAAAAAGTACATTGAATATATAGAGAAGCAATCAGGGAGCGAATCGTAACATGAATCCACAAGATAATGGAAATTCAGCGTATGGATACGGCTACGGGGTGAATCACAGTCAACAGCCACAACGGGAGGAAGTTACTTTTGCAGTGCCTGCATCCAAATGTGGGGTAAGTTAAAAAAAAAAAAAAAATAAATCATGCAAATTAAGCAAACAATACTTAGATCGTCATTGGCCGCGGAGGCGAGACGATTAAGTTAATTAATCAACAGTCAGGAGCGTATTGTGAAATGGACAGAAGTGCGGTTAATCCACCTTCAGAAAAGATGTTCAAAGCCAAAGGAACACCTGAACAAATCGAACATGCGCGACAAATGATCTCAGAAAAGATAAACGTGGATATTGTAATCTTATCAAGAAAGCCAATAGGGAATGCGCCAGCACACGGGAATTATAATAATAATAATATGC
This sequence comes from Machimus rusticus, assembly GCA_951509405.1. Taxonomy (NCBI): domain Eukaryota; kingdom Metazoa; phylum Arthropoda; class Insecta; order Diptera; family Asilidae; genus Machimus; species Machimus rusticus. Next base: position 9,714,701 of record OX608049.1, read on the forward strand.
AAAATGAAAATTCAAACACCGCATATCCCCAACAGTGGGGATATCCACAGGGTTGGGATCAGTCTCAACAGCAGCCCGCTTCAGTTCAAATAAACCCTTCAACTGGTCAACCTGACTATTCGCAGCAATGGATTGAATATTACAAGTAAGGAACATTAAAATCCCTGATTTTTAAATTATTAATGAAATTTTGTTTTATAGATCAATGGGATTGCACCGAGAAGCTGAAATGATTGAGCAACAGTTAAAAGCGAAACAAGCCGCAGGTGCAGCCGCTGCGCAACCAATGCCTGGTAAGACTGAAATTTAGGTGTTTTTTAAAAGTAAGATTAACGAGTTTGAAAAACAAGGTACAACGTCGAATGGAACAGGAGTCGTACAAACTCCAACAATGGCAGGGGCACAGGCTGCTTCTGCACCTGTACAGCAGGCCCCAGTTCAGGATTACAGTGCACAGTGGGCTGAGTATTATAGGAGCATAGGAAAAGTTGATGAAGCTGAAGCAATTGAGAAACAAATTGCTGCCAGTAAGGTGAGTTGAGCTTTTTTTTTTTTTGAGGGAAAATATTTTAAGTTTTGGTAATCTTAGAGTAGTATGCCCTATTTAGTTTCACTAATATACTTACATTAACATTTTTATTATAATTATGACATTGATAATAGGCAGCAACAGGTGCTACAACAACAGCAGGTTCGAATCCATCTCAAAATCCAGCCGTAACAGCGGGAGCACCACAGCAGCCAACCGGGTATCCTCAAGGTATGCCAGCTGCTGCAGGATATGCTCAATATTCTCAATATTATGCTGCCGCAGCAGCTGGGCAAGCAGGGTATCCTCAGGCGTATGGAGCGTATGGTGCGTATCCAGGAGCACCTCAGGCACCCCAGCCTCCGCAGCCGAACCAGGGTCCACCAGGCCACCAACAGCAACAACAACAGCAGCAAAACCAACAAAATGACAAAAACTAAGTAAGTGGTAAGATTAAAATTGAGTCTCATTGCATTTTTACAAAATAATTTCTTTTACGGAATTGATTTCTGTTCTGATTTATTATTTTCTGTATTAAGTTCGCTTGAATATTTTGATTTTCATAAAAAAATATAAGTATTTTGCAAAACCAGAAACACAATCAATAATTTTTTGCAGAGGTCTGTGTGTCTTAGATGGTTTGGACTTTATATGTTATCCTCCTAACCGCCAGAAAGGAGTTGTTTTCAAACACTTTCCTGAAATAATATAAATATTAAAAAAAAACATAATATTTCCGTACAAAATACATTGAAAAGAGTTATTATAGCGTATCTACTAGATTTAACATTTTATCAAAACAAAAAAATAATAATGCAACGGATCCGACGTGTGGACATCATCCATTACGAGAGAGGCGAGTGCGAACTGTAGGTTAAATAAATGGTAAATTTTGAAAAAACAAAACACCTCATGAGTACTTTTTTTGTATATTTATTATGGAATCGATTTTTAGTTGTTTTACATTATACAATCATCAGAAGTGTACGTGCACGTGATCATTTACTACAATATTTGAATTTAAATCTAGTATTTAAGGTAGAACAATTAAGTAACAATACCCTTTTGTAATATTTGTAAGCAAGTTTCCGATATTTGGAACTAGTTATTTCAATTTATCTCATGCATTATTAATCGATGTGACCTTATTAAGAAAATTAAAACTTTCAATATCGGGATTTTGCGAAAATGTTACTTTTAATATATTTAAGGCAGTGCGAATTTTTCTACATTGATTTTTTTTTTAAACCAGTGGCTTTAATGCTTGTTCTTTCATAAAAATTTACGGATTTAATTTTTGATTTGATCGTGTGGAGCGGTGACTTGATGAATACGAAACGATTTCTCGCACAGCTTTCGTATGCTGCTGAAGGGAAAATTATGTGCTGTAGATTCGGAGTAGAAAAACGGAACAGTAGCGGCAAATTAATTTATATGAAATTGTATTCAATTTTGAACTCACTTTGACTTTCTACCATACAAGTTCATTTAAATTTATTTGCAAGTTGTAGTTTTAAACTTGCTCAATATACTTTTGCGAGGTCTGAACTAATATCTTTTAATTCATTTGTTTATAAACTAATTAATGCTTTATAGATATATCTCCTACTGCTTGTTTTCTTCAATTCTTGCATTAAAAAATCACCTTGCTATGTATCAACCCTTTCGTCGTCTTTGGCGAGGTAGGTAATATTGGTCGAGTTCACGTGTGCATCCATTCGTAAAATTTATAACAATTTTTCATTTTTGAAATCGCATTTTTCGCAGCGTGAATTCAGCCACACTAATTGATTACAATAAAAGGAATGTAATTGTTTTCAAATTATCTTTAACATGTTTTTAAAAAACGCTTTCTTAATCTGTATATTTCGGGAATAACTGATGGATATTGAAACACTCATTTTGTTCATTCTTATTAACATTTTATCGAACTTGAAGTGGCAGTCTGTCGAATAATGGACATGAGCTATTTAAATTCGCAAACTTTTTGAAAATACATGTTTAGGGCAAATATTGGTTAATGCCGGGAGCTCAATGAAATGCGATGAAGACGCTCTTGATTCGTCAAACAAAAGTAAAAACATAAGAAATCAGAATAAATATCGACGCGAAGGTTTCCCAACTTCTAAGTTTGAAATTCGTGATCGCGTTGTTGACTGTTAATATTTTTCAAATCGTCTTCAGCGCGCCTCAGCCGCGTTGCATTGCCCTCGCGGGCAAACATAAACAAGAAATCTAACGTGTAAAAAATATTTGCCCTCGTTTAAATTGCTTTTGTTTTGTTGCTCTTAATTAAAAAACTTGTTTAACGCATGCTTTTAAAACTGTTTAATATATACTTTTATCGGTCCGCATTAAAATAAATTCAGATTTCAGAAGTGCATAATTATAAATATGTCGCAGAATCAAATTGTTGTGCCGTGAAATATAGCAATTGTATGCAGCGTGCTTAGAGTGAATGACGCAAGTATCTTAGCTCTCGTAGGTACTGTAAGAAAAGTAGCAATAATTCAATTCCTTAGGGTATTCCTTCTTCGCCATATAACTTAAAAGTTTTTTCACAACTGTTATTACAATATATTTTATTGTATTTAAATGGTAAACAACCATCAACCGCCGTTTAAAAAATGTTATCTCGTATTGCGGTATTTGAGAATGCAAAAGGAGTATCAAAATATTAAATAATAACAGGAGTACAAAAAGATGGATATGTAAGCGGAACATCAGTTAAATGGCTTTTTAATTCGAAAAATTACACGTAGCACATTCGACTAATATTGGCATAGTAAAATCTAAATCGATAGAAATGAAGACTATAACTTTATTGTATTTTAGTTTTTTATTTTCAAAAACCAATGTCAATGTGAATCTTCATAAAAATCATATTTTCAAAACATTGAACCAATTTTCCATAAAACACCAAGCATAGTAATTCTGCTTGTAAATAAGGGAATTTTGTCCTCAATATTGATCCATCATAGTCTTTATTTCGCACGGAAAAGCAAAGCCAGTAAAACTGGTTTGAGTGTGTGAAAAACCGCTGGCTAATTTAAGCTTTATATTTAGCGTTTAAGACGTTTTAAATCGTTCGTGCCAGAAATAAGACTGGTAAGAGTGTGCAATTGCAACTACAGCTTGCGAATAATAAATATTTTTCGAAAAAGCATTAGCTTAAAAAAATACAGTCAATTGAATGTACATTTAAATTTTACCAAGTATACTGCCCCATAATTTATTTATTGTGTAAAACTACGTTTGTAACTAATAACATTTAAAATGCGCTTTTGTTTTAATCATTATGATTTCAGCTTTACAGTCTTGCTCATTTGGGTATAGAAATACGTAGAATATTCTAAATCAAAGCTGCTTCCAACACGGTAAGATTATTGACATGAACTTGCAGAAATTTACCATTATATTGTTATGAACGCATTTTATCAATAAAAAATACACATTCATTCCTTTTTACCTATTGCTAACTATTAAGTATCATTATAGTCTGTAAACTTGAATAGAATATATTTCTCACATTGTATTAAAAATTGATTTAAACGTGAGGAAACGAAATGTTACATTTTCTCTCTTTAAAAATTATATTTAACTTATATTGGACCCGTATAAAATGAAAGGAATATTTTTTTTTTAAATTTGTCAAAATATGTTTACCAAGAATTTTCATTTCCAGGATGTGTATTTGTGGGTAAAAAAATCCTGTGGTATGTATTTTGTTTGGAAAAAGAGTTACAAAATATATTGAAATATATTACTTACTATAAAATATGAACAACATATTCATTTTAAAAATTTTATTGATTATATTCACTAAAAATATATCCTTTACTTGAAAATATTTTCCTTATAAAATACATTTTATTTCCTTTTTATGTAATTTTGGAAAACATATTAAAATGTCGCTACTTTTTTTATTACCTTTAGCTCTGGTCTTGCCGAAAAATGCTCATTATTCAGGGGAATTGTTGCCACCATAAATAAAATGGGCACATCCAACATACGCACAGATCTGATCTACTCACCCCCTGGACTAAGAGAAAATCCGTAATTTTTTTATTTTGATAAAAAATATTTCTTATTATATATATTCGTATAATATTTACATTCGACATGCAGTGAAATCTCTTGCTAATGCGATTACTTAATACCCTGTTCAACTTTTTTAAATTCTTCTTTATTGAATATTTTTTATAATAAATTTATAAAGGGTTTATAATAATACACGTAAATAGGATGGGGTGGGACATGGAGGAAGGATATTCAAACTTCAGGGTCTTTAAATTTATATATTATGTGTCAGCAATTGATTTGCCTGATTTTGCGCTTTAATTCATTTATCATGTTCGTCGTTTCATAAGTGGGAAATATTTTGTGAGTAGTATGCGCTAGAATTCTTTAAAAACAGACCTATTTTATCGTTATCTATATAAATCTTAAAAAGAGTTGAGTTTAGTTACAAATGTTGATAATTTTCGTGGAAGATTAGTTTTATGAATTCAAGTAAAGATGAAAGATGAAAATAAAAGTAACGAAATAGAAGTGACGATAAAGCGAAAATAGTTCACTTAAGATTTTTCTATTTTCTCCTAAGTTATTTCAAACATGTACATACGAAATTTTGAACGGTGTCTTCGAAAATGTTTAAATTAATTACTCAATTATAACAGTTACACGATTGATTTTTCATAAAATTAATCTTTTAGCTTATATTGTAGCTGTAGGAAATTAGCAGGTTGTGGAGAGCTTTATGTTTCTTATTAACAAAAATAAGAGTTTTCTAAAGTGGCTATGTTAATCAGAAAGGTCAATACTTTATTTCGGAGTCTGGTTTTCTTCGAGTTATTCGTTTCTCATTTCTTATTTCTGTTCGATCATGTTTCTACCATTATAGATTAATTTTTTTTTTCATTATTTGTCAAAAATGTTTAAATTGATTAAGAAGAAAATAAGACAATAAAAATTTTCAGCAAAGGGATTTACGCACATTACTTGGCAAGTTCCTGGTTTAGTATAGTAATTGCATTTTGTTATTGTGTAACCTTTTTAAGATTGTTTTTTTAAACAGTAATTCAAAATTTTTGTACTTAGTAAAAAAAATGGTATAAATAATTGGTTAAAACGCATTAAGATGCTGAACATGTCTACTAACAATTTGTTTTTTTTTCGGTCAATTAATATTCATTCGTACCTCTATTCTTGATAAGTAATAAAATGGTCTTCAACAAAAACATATTGAAGTCCATTTAAAAAGCTGTTGTTGATTGTTTTCTTAAGGATATATCAGTGGCTACGAAGGAGAGTGTTTAGAGCTAGAAGTGAAGGAAGATAATCGAACGCAAGGACTTTAACCAACAGGTAAGATGTTGTATCTAATATATTTTGTATAAAAACAATCGCCAACAAGTAGGATTGGACAATATTAAGTTGATCGTACAGAGAGATTTTACTGCATTTCGGACTTTTAAAATTTTACGTAAAAAATATAATTATTTCTTTCCCAAAAATATAAATAATATTTTCAAGCATTTTCTCTGTTTGTCACTGCCTATTTTAAACAATAAACAATACATTTTAAAACATTGACATTACTTGCAATGATCGATATTTTTAATATTAAAAAAAAAAATACATTGCGAAAATTGAACACCGCAAAAAAGACGAATATTTTTTGTCTTTTATTTTCAGAAGGCCACACACATCTCTGGCTAAATAATTCCACGAATTACATATTGTAAATTATTTGAATTGATTCATTTATATGCGTTATTAATTCATAAAACTATGCGTATGTTAAATATTTAGTTTCTGTGTTTTCAGATAGAGTTTTAAAGTACTCAGTACGACCAAAAACCTTTACAGGTAATTTGAAATCCTATTGGCTTTCATATATTCTTACTTACTATAACAAAATATATTATTACTCTATATATTGATTAATTGCGACAAATATTTAATCTGTAAATATTGCTAACGTTATATAATGTACGCTTTGAATAAATAAAACTTTGATAGTGTCATTTCATTTTTTTATTCATTTTATTTCGTTGCATTTCTTTCTTGTAAAGCGGCTGAATATTTCTTGATAATTATCATAAATCAGTTTTTATACCAATGACCAATTTAAAACCTTTTAAGATTATACATAGGCAGTGCGGCAGTATTTTTTAAATGTATTATTGCTATGATTTGTCGTTATCTTTTATCACACTGGAAATATTCTGGTTTATTAGTGGGTCCGTTTCTGTTTGGTAAATGTTCACTTTTTCCTCGATTTAACTCAGAATTAATTGGAAATTAAAATAATTTTATTTATTTATTTATTTCAAAGCAGCTATACATAAATGTAAAACTACTTACAAATTTAGCGCTCTCGGGAGCGGAGCCCATATGGCGCAAAATTAAAATAATATTCTCAGTTATAATTATTAAAATTCTGGCATTAACTCCTACTACCACTGGGAATTTTTTTAAATTCATAAGGAATTTTAAAAAGTATTCGGAGAAATCCAAAATTGCATTTTTTTTTAAATTTGTTGACTAATGTAGCCTTTTATATTAGCCGTGTTCTTTTCACATCGGATCCAGTTCCGGGTTTTGCAGGAAATTTTGGATTGAATTGAATTCTATGCGCAGCAATCATATCAAACAATTTTTATTTCTCGAAAAATAAAATCAAAATCAATCAAACCCACTTATGCGTCAAAAATTTGATCCAAAATTTATCTGGTTCAAGCTTTGAAGTTTGAATAGGTAAATATCATGGCAATTTGATGCGACTTTCACAAATTTTAAAATCTTTAATACGTGATGCTTTTTAAAATTTCTATTCAATACAAAATTTCCTGCAAAACCCGGAACTGGATCCGATGTGAAAAGAACACGGCTATTGGTAAGTATAATTATAACAAATGTAGCAAAATGCGCGAGATGAACTTTAGAATATTTGTTTTACAAAAAAAAGTATCGTTACTTTTAATTTATATATGAAACTGTGTCAGAGATTTCTAATAAATGTGCATGATACACAGTTTTTAGAATTCTATGTAGAATAACAACATTTCATCCATGCCCTGCATTTGATTTTTTGTGTGAATTTGAAAGACGAAAATGAAATTAGGTGTTTCCAGTTTGAATCGAAATATGGAATGTGAATTCAAAATTTTGAAAATATAAATTAGTGTTATAATAAAATTGCTAAAATTATAGTATCTACATTGCACAAGTGTTGGGATTTATATTTTTTTGGCAGTCGTAGTTCCTTATTAAATTCCCATTACATCATAGAATTAATGCAGTGTATTTTTTTGCAATTAATTTTATCAGGCTTACTCATAGATTGTTCGTTAAGTGTTGAGAAGTTGAGATAGTGCACCCTGCAAGAAATATTTTGTGAAGCAGTGGTCTGTAAAAGTAAAAAATGTACCATGTTCAGAATTAAGTACGAGCTTACACATTCACGATTTTAAAAAGGATTTATTTGTAAAGAATGGCATGCAAAACGGTTAATACTATTAGACATTTTTTTTAAAAATAAGTAGTGTGAGAATTCTGCATAAAATCGAACTCACAAAAAAGAACATCAAGAGAAAGGGTCTTATCATCCACGAAATAGGGAAAAATCCCTTTGTATCATTATTTGAAATTTTAAAACACGATTAAATGTTAATGGGGAAAATAAGAAGTCGATCCATCGAGGCTAAAGCAGCTGAAATCGAATAAAATATGAAAACAAGTTTTTGGCTTGAAAAATTAGCAACTGTTGTAATGAAATAATTGAATTAATTCAGAGTTAACAATTTTTAGATTCATAATCCATTTGAAATTCACAAAATTGCTTCAGTTTCTTTTTTGAATTTCGCTATTGTAATTACAACACTGAGGCCACAATTTAGTATTCTGAGTAGTTTACAAAATTTGTTGCGATTTATGTTGGAGAAAATAATTGTTAAGGTAATAGTAATAATTTACATAATTGACTAGTGTCTGTAACTTATTTTTCGTGTATATTTAATTGCCTGCCTAGGACATTGGAAAATAATTTTAATTAAAAGCATAATTTAAATTGGGCTTCCATCTGATCATAGCACTGACATATAGAAACTGGACTGCTAACACGCGTCTGAAAAACGAGACCATTTTTAGCCAAGGCTCAAATCTTTCAGGAAAATTTTGGCAATTAAAATGCTCTAAAAACCCGCACAATTATATTTAAACACAGCTAAATAATAAATAATTAAGTTGTCACAAATCGATTTCTGTTGAATCTCGCTCAATTTTTAGTATTTTCATAAAAAGGCCCCTGAAAATAATCAACGGGGTATCAACGAACAACAGAGATAGATATAAAAGTTAGTGTTGCTACTTTTGTCTAACCTTCACATTTCACGTATATGCCAACATAATCTAAAATATGCGACGCAAAGTGCCGAAGCCATCTGTTGGTCATCGTTAAACTATTGCAACAGCCGATTTTAATTTGGTTTTTATTCTATTACTTTTGTGTAATTTGCGTTTTTTTCAGCACAAATAATTTTAATACGAAGAAAAAAGTGTTATGAAGTGGAATGGATTTATCGGGGATGCACTATTTTCATTCGAATACCAGAATAAAGTGCCATGAAGTTGTCTGCCTGGGGTATCAACGGGGGAGCGAGATAGTTAGATTTCGGCCTAAATTTGATCTCGTTTTTGAAGTGAGTTTTTAGCCAGGACCAGCAGTCCAGTTTCTATATGTCAGTGGATCATAGTGATATTCTAGTGATCACTAAAATTTGAAAGACGGCAAAAATCCATCAACATTTGAAGAACTGCATTATCTCCTTAAAGCTTATTGGCAAGTGCTGAGCGACATTTATAGGGTTTAGTGAATGTTTGTTGACAAAACAGTATTCGCGTATTTTTCTAATTGTTTGTTATAAATTAATCCGATATTACAGACAAAAGGATTTAAAAGTGGTACACAGTATTTCCTTAAATTTTCAGGGATATTTGTGGTATTATTCTAGCAATTATTCCATAATTTTTGAAGTTTTACAACGTTTGGGTTTTAAAAGAAAATGTAAGTATTTAATGAGGTGTTCAATAAATTAATTTTATAAACTATTGCGTAGGGACGTTATGTATATATAATTGGTTTAATACCCAGAAAATAAACGAAATACCTACCGATTTAAAATTAAAATCAAACCTTATTTCGGTTCTGCAGTGCACCGTCAATTTGACGTTTGTTTCAGTGGTTTTTCTGTCTAAAATATTTTGCATAGTTCTGCAAAACCGGGCTTGATTTCAGCCGTATTTCATTGCCTTTTCGATATTAATTACTTTTAGAATGGCAACCGATGTTTTGGGCTACATTTACGCTGCAACAGTTGCGGCAGGAGGAATTATGGGCTACGTGAAAGCGGGTAAATTTTCAATTTGCATTTCACTGAGTGACTTTAATTAAAGGGGTTTTTTAACTTTCGAAGGTTCGATTCCCTCTCTGGGAGCTGGTCTGGCGTTCGGTGCACTCCTCGGGGTAGGCGCCCGTATGAACTCCCAGGACCCTCCCAAGCCCCTGCTGCAGTTCGGCACTTCGCTGCTGCTCGCCGGAGTGATGGGGGCCCGGTGGTCGCGGTCCGGGAAGATGATGCCCGCGGGAATGATTTGCCTCCTCTCGTGCGCCGCCCTCATCAGGAACGTTATCGTCTACAACCGATACCTTCCGCTCCCTGGGAAGCAGTAGCTTCTCGGGGAGATCCTCGTTCTTTTTTGTACTTTCCTGCTTCAGTAGCAGAATATTTTTATAGCCGATGCAATAAAATTTTACTTAGGTGAAGGAATTAGAGTGTTGGTTTTACTGAAAGGTGCTCCGTTGTTTCCCGGTCCATACATATCAAAACTTAATTTATTATATTCGAAGGATTATTCAAAAATCATAACTATGTATAATCAAGTACCTTTATAGTAAAAGAATTTTTGCATTTGGGCCCCTATAATAGAATAAAGGTGAACAAGAAAAGGAAATTTAAAAACTAGAATTCATGCGTATTTTTTCTGCATTTCCAAATTTTTCTTTACTATTGTACTGCTCAACAAATTCTATATTTTTTGTGGCACCTAACTAGGATTAAGTAATTTTAAAATATTTTTTTCAGTCGACTATGAATTCACCATTGCAATTTCTTAGGTAAAAAATAACGAAATGTTTTGGGAACTCGGTATAAAACTCAAATGGCTTCAACCTTTTATTTTGTATCTGTTATACAAATCTATAAATGTACGTAAATCCAGATAACGTCGATATAAATAAATTCATGTCTCAACTTTTCTGTCGGGTTTTAAATCCCAGCATAGCTTATTGGATTTTAGTAAAGCGTTTGATTCTGCCGATTATTAAGAACTATTAATGAAACTAAGATCATAATTTCAATTTTCCGTATCGGCTATAAAATTTGTAGTGTTTTTCCTATATCGTAAAAATAGTAAAAGTCAAACATAATATTTTCAGTTCTCTTCTTGTCGTGGGTGGTGTACCCTAGACATCTGTACTTGCGCTACTATTGCTTTTCTTTTACCTGAACTTCATTTATGATGTAATACGATCGTTTCACAACCTCCCTCACTTATAGTCAATACATATCACAAATTCCCTTCTCAGCTGACCTTGGAAGAATATGTTAGAAGACGAGTACTTGTAATTTTACAAAGATCAATCATTAATTTACTGTGATAAGCAGTCATACCTATAAGAAAGAAAATCCCTACTTTACATAATACGTATTAGTAAAGTAACCGTGTCATTAAACTATGCATTCCCAAATTGAATTCTAACCATTGTGAGGATCCCTTTCTGGTTCTATCTAAATAAGGGAGTGGAATGTATTGCCAGATAATAAAATAGATAGATTTTTATCTCAGCGCACGCTGCAACACATTTACATTTTTTATATTTTTTGCACTACCTTTCTACTGCTTCTTTGGTTGAAGAAAGTTATTAAATTCTCTTCTCTGCCTATGTTCTTTTTGTTATAATCGATCATATAAACTTTACCTAACTTTTAAGTCCTACACAAAATTAGTACTACTAATATGTATAATCTTATATTTTGATGTTTTTAAAAGGGATGGGTGAATAATAAAAATACAATAATTTTCTGTTTTATTATTTATTTTTTCATTGAGCACAATTTAATTGTTCACATTCCTCGCGAAACATTTGCAGTTCGGATTTGCTTAATTTCTTCCACCAGGGAATCATTTTAGAGTTCAAAATAAAAACAAATAAAAAAATAAAATAAAACGAATGTTACGCTGTGTACAAAATTTCTCCATCGTATCTTATAATTTAAAAAGTAAATCTACTTAAAAGAATTAGCAATAGATACAGTACAATGAAAGTATTTTTTTTTTCTAGATAAATTTTCCTGCGGGAACGCGGGAAAGGCACAACCAGCTCACGGATTTAAGTCCTGTTGTGCTGCTTGTTATTTTGTAAAAATTACAAAAATTATTGACAAAACTGCGAAATTTTCGGCTGTTGATGCTGGGTTTTTTTTATGTTTCTCTACTTCCTAATGGCGATTGTGATTGTGGCTTTTTTTCTAAACTATTTTTTGTTTTTTCATAAGACTAAACAAGCTGACTAACATATGGAAAATGTAAATGTAAATAATAAAGAATGTGTGTTTTCGCGGCAAAATTATATTTCGCCTAGTGTTTGTTTCATGTAAAAACTTATCTACAAAATTACAAAAGAAAAAGATCGTGATCCTCCTTTTTCAATTATTCTTCGAATAATACTGCGTCATATCAGTTATTTCACAAAAAAAAAATGGTTCCTTTCCTTATAGAGTTATTTATCTTAACTTTCTCACGAAATCACAACAGAAAAGAATCACGTTCTTGTGGCTGTGTTTAAATTTGCACAATAACGCTTCATCCTTTCTTCTACAGTATAAAAGTTTATTCTGCTACAATTTCCTGAAGAAACATTATTTCACATAAAATAAAAAATAAAAAAATAAAATACAAATCTTAGCGCACAAAGATTCTAATCTCATAAAATATTTGCGTTTTCTCTTGTATTATCGTCCAGTTTTCAATGAAATTAGGATTCATTATTTTTCTTCTGATATAAAAAATTATCACATATAAATGTACATATATGCACGTAGTTTCTCGCCTTAACGCCTTTGCAGTCAGTTAACTACTTCATCGCTCTTTTTTATTATTATAATAAAACTCTAGCTATTATTTTTAAAATAATGGCAATATGTCGTTGGTACGTGTTGAGTCCTGTTTCATTATCCACTGAAAATAAAGAAAATTTTATCGGTTAGTACAATAATAAATGAAATTTTTTTAATTGTCATGTTTAATGCAAAATTTTTACAATGTGAAGGCTATTGGCCTCTATGTTGAAAGTTGAAACGAGATTTTTAGTGTGGACGTGAAACTAGTGAAAATTGTTAGTGGTTGAGGGTTAAGGGCTAGGAGAATTGTTGTTACATTTTTAATAGAACAGTAATAAGTCTTGTGAAAAAATAAGAATAGTGCAGAAGTTATAGAAGATACAGTGTATATTTACAGATTTTATTCTATATATGCATATACCTCGCAAGAAAGGGCTTATTTACAAGGCGGGATATTTTTTAAGTACTGAAAAATGTGAACGCTTTATCGAAGTATATTGATCAAATTCAGTTAAATAGAAATTGAGTGTAATTAAGTAAAACAATTTTAGTTATCTTCCGTGTGGCCCAGTCCCTATAGCAAGCAGTTTTTGGTTAAACACGAAAAACTGACATGCTTACCCAAGTAAGCAGCGCTTAGTCATTGAGCTCCGGATATTCGTCATCGGTTGAATCCCTAAAAAAATGTTACTAAAATGAGGTTCAGTGATAGATATGAAATATTATGAGACTTTTCATAAAAACTAGCTGTAAGAGTTATTGAGAAGATATCGAGTGTTTCGTTTTGTTTTACTGAAATATACGAGACAATGTTTTCTGGATATGAATGAGATAAACCGAAAATAGGGCTTTGTTTTATGAATCGTACGACTGCAAAAGACGGGAGAAAATCGTACGCTGGAAAGATGTTTATATGAAACAGGCATGACATTGTAATCTAAGGGCAAATAAATGGTAATCATGAGATTTTGTGTGATGAGTGAATCAAAGGCTTTAGACAAAGGTTTGTAAAATCGCAATAATATCGATAATAGCAACATAATAATCGTACGACAAAAAGTAGCGAGGGAAGAAGATTTCTAATTGTACGGCAAAAAACTAACGTGTTTAAAAATATTTAAGATTAATTAGGGAGTGTTTGTATACAAGTATATAACAGTTTTGGTGTTATACCGTATTATTTACAAAATTTATTATTTTAAAAACATTACAATTTTATATTACATCATTAGAAAACAACTGAAGCCGCCCGTCAAACTGTTATACTGGTTAAGAACTCGTTATATTTTTTAATTACATTATATATTTTATATTGCTCTACAACAAAATTATTTATCATTTATAATTATACGCAATCTGATTAGTAACAAAATTCAGAATCAGTATAACAATTCGTCTACCACTTTAATAAAACCGATTAAGTGCAGTATAGAAGATATCTCTTTTACATACAAAAATGAAGGTAATGAAAAGGGTTAAAACAAGAATATAAAATGTTTGAAATTGTTGAAGCGTTCGTTAGCTCAGGTACTTGCGAGGTAATGTGTATTTTTTGATTTGTTATAAAATAGAAAAAAGTGTCGGTTAAGAAAGGAAGTGCGCGTGCCTTTTATATAAAAACAATGAAAAAAGAGGAAATAAAATTTATTTTATTTACAAGTGGATTGAAGGAATTTAAAAGAGATTAAGAAATAGAGAATAGTCTTTGAGGATGAAGAGGCATATTTTTGTTTTTTCAATAAAATGTGTGTTGTTCTCTCGTTTCAAGGAGTTGTATGTTTTAATCAACACCAATGTGGGGCGTTTTATTCATGTTTTTTTTATTGAGGTGACACTACTGAAAAAGAACCAGATTGTGTAAAAATTATTGTATCACCAATGTCCAACAACAAAAGACAGTAAAAAAATAAAGGCAGCACACACAGAATATAAACCAGAGACGACCATAATCATAATTTTTAATATTGTGGGTACTAGTAAAAAAATGTACATAAATGATATCTGAAATAGTGTAAATCCAACGCAGCCGGAAAAAAATCTGCATATATATAATTTTAAATAATGTTAAAGAAATGAGATTGTGGTGAGGGGAACCATCTTGTTCTCATAGATTTTGGTCTAGTTCCCATCGGTGTAAGGTGAATTTTGCACTACTTGTGAGATTTTTTTGTTTACTTCTTTTTCATATTTCCACTGAATTTTTGGTTAGATGTTTTCTATTGTGGCATCTTATGCTTGATAAGATGAACGGATTAGGAGTTAATAGCTAATTACTGTTCTTTTGAAATTTTGAAATTAATACCGAATTAATGAATTTTATTTCTTTTTCCACAAAAAAATGAATGTACTAAGATAAAAAAATATGGGTGAAAAACATCCAACGTCTTACCCGTCAAGGCTTTTTATAGTGTGAGAGAAATTAGATTCACTCTGAAACGGACACATTCACAGGTGAATTATTGCTATTATCTCCGAGTATATTTGAGGAATAGGACGGTTGCGTTGTCGTACGTCTAAAGTACTGCCCGATATTTTCAAGGAATGAAGGGCTTCGCGTTGTCGACGATAATTTTTTTAAATATGACTCAAAGAGTGGATTTCGCGATGTCGATCTACCGCCAAAAATATAGCTGCGCTGTGTCGTCGTTTCAGGTTCATCTTTGTATTCTTCACTACTATCACTGTTATCGTCTTCCAAGGCTGGGGTTGATGAACTTGTCTCCAATTGTTCGGACAGGGGCGTTTGGCTATAAGGACTGTTACTATTTCGATTTTTATTGTGGAAAAAATTTTGGAAATCAAAGGGTTTTCTTGTCGGTCCAGACGGGGACGAGTATTTCACCGATGTTTTGCCCTTAAAGCTATTCAGAGGTTTTCCTGTATATTTTGCAAAACCACTATATGGGGGGTTGGCACTACTGGGCCGTGTAGTTGTTGACGATAAATCGTTAGAGGGGTCGTTCAGGGAGGATTTATCAAAGGAACTTTGTGGTTTATCAGTTGAAACAGGATCGTTATCAACATTAGGGGGATTATCATTGTCTTGTGGTGTTGGTGTAGTTGTGCTTGTGCTTTTTTGGGACGAAGCTGAGTCTGTTGTTGGCTCATCGAGATCATCATCGTCGCTGTTAATATTTTAAAAAAATTATTATATTTCTTCTCTTTTAACCTTATAGTTAATTTAGGGGATCTGCGGGAGGTTTGGGTCATTTCAAACTTACCGATATCCCGAACGATATGAGTGTGAGGAATGACGACTGAATGATGGTATGACATTCGAATGATGAGGAACACATCTTCCGTCCAAACAGTGCTGTAAGATTATTGTGTTAATTTTAAATTTTAAATAAATATATGTGATTAAAGTGAAACTACTTTTTTCGTATTGTATTTAAAGATTTATATCACATTCAAATTTTCAGTGATATGTTCTTATTAAGGATTTTTTGTTTGCAGATAACAAATTCTTAAACAAAAATTTGCTATCACATCACTACCAATAGTACTATAGACATTATATCCATATGCGAGGAGCTTTAACACCTTCTTAAATATTTCGATAAATTATCTTCTTTCCCATAAATCGATAATTCCATATAACAAAAAGTGAATAAAGTTCATAACTGATGTATTTGTGTATTAAAAAAAAAATCTAATTCCCTAGGATGCCTAAAACTGGCATTGAAAAATGAAATTTTATTTCCTTCAAATGCATAGGTATTATAACGAAAACAGTGGTCGATTTAAAAGAAAATTGTGAATCAGTGACACCGAACAAATATTTAGATACGCTCTTCCTGCTTAACATAAAAAAACAAAATAAATAAAAAAAAAAAATAAATAAAAAATAAAAAAATAAACGAAATTACACTATAATACTCTAAGAAGGTTCCTTTAAATAAGAAAATACAAAATATTTACCAATCCATTGCCACATGAGGAACCTTCGGCAGCTGGTCGATATGCGACGCAGTATCCAGTCTGTGAGTCGAAACAGAAAAGTTGGGCGCAAACCCTGTCGTCTTTGAAGCACGCGTATGTCCCTCTATCCCGACGACATTGGGCATCAAGTGAAAGAAGCGTTCCTGGAAGTGATCTTCCTAAAGCGTTGTCTTCATGCGGAGCATTGTGTAAGCAAGTTGCTGTATCTCCACTAAAAATTAAAATTAAGAAATGTTAAAATATGATCCAAATGTTATATATTCGTTTTGAAGTTGAAGAATATTAACTGTTATACTTGTAAATACCATACATAGTATAATGTACATAATAATGAAGAGCATACATAAAAGGGCAGGAAATAATATAACTAGAAATTAAACCACCCAGTATAACAGTTTAAGAAATGTCTTGATTGAGCTAACAATTTTGTCTGTAAAAGCAACAGTTAATCGTAAAATAATATTGCGTTTTTGGACATTCAAAACTAAGGTATACAATTTTGCTTACTTCAAAAAGTGATGGAAACTCTGTATCGTACATGGCGACCATCTAAATCCTCTTTCAGTGTGTCTTAAATCCGACATAATATAACCATCTTCCCATCGGCATTTCTCAGCGCCTGGACCACCTAGATAACTTGGTGGTGGTGAACCGTCATGTACTGCTCCTAATCTGTAGACAAAAAGAAAAGGTTTACAATACCTCCAAATATTTAGTAACTTATTTATTTTTGAATACGTACAAATGTCCAACTTCGTGAGCTGCAACAATGATACCACTGAATCCACCAGTATCTTCAATTATAGCAACACTATTGACTTTTTCCAAACGCTTGTTAACCACACAAGCGCCACCCACATATGCAAATCCTAGATTTTATATAATAGTTAATTTTTATGGGTGTTTTGATTTTATGGTTATAGTAATTACATTTTGTAATTTATCATATTTATAAACATAAAAGCAATTTTTAAGCTGCAACCACCAAATTTATTTAGGGTTAGAAACATTTTGCGTAAAAAAACAAATATAATAGCCTTAACCAATTAATAAAACTCACCCTTTTTGTCCACAATTAGGATTTAAAAGGATGCATGAAAATAGGACAGAAGGAAAACGTTTAATCCCGGAAACAAGTAAGGAAGCAGTATCAACAACGACAGATTTAAGGAAATGGAAATTGATAGAAAATAGAAAATAACCACTGATTTCTTATGTGAAAAAAAATCAGTCATATTTTAAGATCAGGAAACTTAAGCAAGATTTTTTGGAAAACTATGAAATTACTATTACTAAAAATAAAGAACTATTTTTGTTGTAGTTTTGAATAGCTTTGCAAAATAAAATAAAAATAAAAATGATAATATGATTCTCATAAGTATTTTGAATTAAAATTTAAATAGTTGATGTTGTATTTCTAAAACTTTGCTGTGAAAATAGATGCTACCATGACAAAAATGGAACCCTCCTATTAATTGATCCAGAAAATACTTTTATTGACGTTTAATATCTTGGTTACATTTCTTTCAAAATTGAACACTGCAAATCAGGTAAAATAGCCCAGTCTTATTAGCATATCTGAATTGTTGTGTCCCTTAATTTTTAGTAGTATATTTAAATCGAATTGTCGAATATAAAGCATTCAAACAGAAAAAGAAAAATATTTACATGCTATGCAAAGTATATAAGTTGACTTAAATGATATCTATTTATGATGATTTATTTGAGAAATTATTTCTACAACAAATTATGTTAAATCATGCGAATCGTGTCGGTTCTATTTAACAGTTTCTCTTAAAATTTTCTTAAGTTGTACCCCAATAACGTAGAATATATGAGAGAATAAAAAGAATATATTAGAACTTGGTAAGTTTCTGTATTGTATAAGCATAAATTTAGATAACGTGCAAACATTTCGAAACTTACAAGTCTTCATTTAGAACTTTTTTAAAAGAATCCTCATTAGTTTCATCTCATTTCAGAATAGATTATTACAAAAGAAAGGAAATATATTCACATTATTTGTACAAAATAAATGTACACTGTGCAGAAAATAGAAAAAGAAACATTAAATTGAGCTGGCTTGAGAGAATTTGCTAAGCGACATTCATTACACTTAAGAAAAATTGATAGATCATTATATAGGAAAATATTGTCGATTTGTTCCCACAATATAAAGTAAATCACATTTTGAGAAGTGGTAATAGCCAGCCGTAGAAAGAAGTTGCGCGTGCGTAGGTGGATAGACTGCGTTTTGGACTGAATTTATTTTTTATTACCTGCGGTACCACGTTTACATTCGCCGTATGGATAAGATCGCCTGCACATATCTAATCTGTAATAAAATTGTTCTTTACTAAAATTGCTCTGAAACAGTCTCGGAATGCTAAATATATAAAACAATGGAGGTCAATTGGATAAAGGAAATTGTTCCTTGTCTAATCGGAGGAGTAATTTATGTCCATTTATAAAGGTGGTGGTGCAATCTGCAAAACGTTAGTAAATTGTTAAGTTATAACTATTTGTGCATTTTAGAGAACAGAACATAGATAAAATGCCTTTGCAGTCATAGTTGCATATTTTCAACTCGAAACGTTCTGTACCCCAAATATTTGAATGTAGCAATGTACAAACTACAAAAAATACCCTTTTGCCATTGAATAAACTAAAATAATACAAATAATAATAAGCACCTGCATTTACATGTTACAAAACTAAACCGATTTGAATGGCAGTATTCCCATCAAAAGTTATGAAACGCGATTATACCAAAAAAATATGACCAAACGGTGGTGAATAATAATAAAATTTTGCTTCAAAATAGTTTGTTTACCGGCAGTGCCTTTGGTGCAACGGCCACCTTTCCTTCTGCGGCACATATCATACCTGTGAAGTATTATTGAGTACAAAAATGTCAAACTTATAAATATTTTCTTCAAATTATCTTCGTAAACGTTTTTCGACGAAGAAGACGACGAACGATGAAGACGACGACATGTTTTCATGTTTTATTATATTTTTTACCAGACTTGTAAATATTTTTACCCAACGGGGGCATTTAAAATTTATTGTTTTACTCACTTGGTAATAGCCACGGCGATGTCATAGACTGGTAATCTTCTTTCACGGAACAAATATTTACCCATGTCTGTAAGTGCTGCAGCTGAATCGATGGCATCTCTTCCGACACGATTTCTTTCTAAGTATGGAGTAGCATCTCTTCCCTGAAAGAAAATATTTAAGAAATTGCTTAATAATTTTGCTAGACAAATATCTTAGTCACGTTTGAAACGGTTGTCTATTACTTTGGGATCTTACGTTTTCATACCATTGGAAGAATTTTGAACCTCATGGTTTTTGGAGACGACGACATGAAATTAGCTTGATTGTTTTTGATAATGCCATTTCTTATCGTCGACAAAATCGTTACCCCAATGGTGCATTTTCGAAAGTTGTTTTCGTGATTTATATTTGTAAAAACATATATGTGCCTCGAGGATGCAATTGGCACATGCAAATGAATCTTATATAAATCAATCTGGAATCTTCGTAGCTATAGGATGGGTATCTAGAGAAGATACCATTCACTTTTTTGAGTTATTGCGCCATTAAAGATTTATCAGTTAATAAATATGCTGTTCATTAGCATTTTAAGAAGCATTAATTGCTTCAACTGAAAGCAAAACGAATAAATTACAATTTGAAGATTGAGAAATGTTATTTTGATTGCCACATTTATCATCATCAGAACTGTTTGCCTTTTCTTTGCTTAAAGAAAAAACTAAATCAAAGCAGTAAAGTTGTTTAAAAAAATATTTTTTTTTTCTAGAAAGTAGAAGTTCTAAACCAATCCCACTTGGTTACATTAGTAACCAGTGGAAGTGTGTCCGAAACAATTAAAAATAATTTCTGATCGTCTACCCATGCTGAATAGTTACTTGTTTGTTGTTAAATAAAAGTCATTTATTAGTTTCAAGTTTTCACGATACCTACATAGCATCTTCCGAATTTAACTATTCTACCCTCATTCAACTGGCTAATGTTGATTTTTATTTAATATTGTGTTTTAGTGCTCTGTTCTATATTCCTAAGTAATAAAAGTTTTAAAAGTAAACATTCAATTATATTTAAAGTAAAATATTTCGAAAATGTGTGAGTAATACCGACAATTTTTATTACATTTGTGTTGAGGCAATATTTAGTAAACAAAAGTGTTCTATATTGCCCAAAATAAAAAAAAAGCACTACTATTATACTTTAACAATGAAATAAAATACCAGAATAAACGCTGGGTTTCACAACTGACCAATACTTTTTCAAAGTCTTTGTAGACCAGTGTTATTAATTAAAACTAGTGGTCGCCCTATGGTCGAAATTCGACCTACTGGGGTTACTATGAAAAATACGAAAGTACACAGCCTACTATGTGTTTGAAATTGGCACTATCAATAATAAAATTACGACACTTTGTTAACAGACTACTATGCGTTTGACATAGACAGTATGAACGTAAATAAGAAATTTATTTCATTAAATTTAATGTATTTGTAACACATATTATATATAAATTTTAGCTTTCTGCACTTCTTCTCTACATAAACTTTAACTTATGCCAAATTTCACACTCCTCCTTCCGTCCAATATGCTTAAAAAGGGGTACAAAGTTTTTGCTTCACGTATTAATATATAGAAGATAAAAATAAATTCTTAATTTACAAGTCGTTTTGTTTGTAATAAAATGTTTGAAGCCTTTGGATATTTTTTCAAGATATTGTTTACTTCTAGAAGAAAAAACACCATGATACCATGTATAACACATTTATTACGTGTTCTAAATAAAAATAAATGTATTAACATTAATGCAAATTGAATGTCACATGAAATGACTGCGACGAGTAACATAATAAAACCAGATAAGTCCGTTCGTTCCCAGCTTCTAAGAACTATATTTATGCAAATGTCAAAGTATAACAGACCTTTAAGAAGAGTGCTCAAATTCCCATCGTACAGTCTTCAAGGCAGTTCTTAATGGTCTCAAGAATAGAGCGGATTTTGTCTTCATTCGTTGCGCAACGAAAAATCTGATGTCACGTTCAGATTTGTCCATCAAAAAATATATTCCCAACCATCGTGGCATACTTATGTAACATTATTTAGTTGTGCATCTAATTTAGCGATAATCCCATCTGTCAACTTCGAATCGGATGCGCGCTTTCAAATTGCTTTTAATATTTTAACGAAATAAAAAAATTAACAATCGAAAATTAATGCAAGAGGTCCGGTAAAGCGTCAACCTTCCATCATAAAATTTTTAAGCTTTTATCTCGCTGAAGAGTGATCGTTAAATTTTTGCTGTTTTTTTTAACAAGTTTATTTCACACAGCATGGGATTTAGCGAATTGGAGCCTACCTTTTGAGGCACCAGGTGCTGTTCGATTGCGGCGACTGAGTTCGATCAGTCGATCACTTTGTCTTTATCGATCATTTAGTGATCGAGGTATGTTACGAATGCGAGTGATGGTCGTGTAATCGCCTTTTTATTTAATTAGATTGCATACAGCTCATTAGTGAGAGTTTTAATGGTAACTACTTGTCAAGCGATTTTTATCTTTTCATTCATATTGTTAAAAACTTTTCCCTCCAATTATTATTTTAATAATTTTGTCGCCTTGTAACGGATTGCTTTGAAGTTCGAAGCCGGACCTTCGCTAAAATTTTTTTGTCCTCATTTTCTCTTTACGGTTCAGAAATTTGGATCTATTAAACTGTGTCTAAATAATGAAATAAATCATCATCATCTTAAAATTCAACACTTTGCTATTAAAATAACGATTCGTTCCGGTTGGAAATCAGTAAAAAACTTTTTTTTTAAATATATAAAAACAGTTGATCATTGCCCTCGCTTTTATACAATCAACATATTTTATTTAAAAATTTTATTTTATTTCAGATAATAATGGTAAAAGAACTGTCCAAAGTTATTTTAAAATTTTTACAAGATTCTAATCGACCATATTCGGTTGGTGACATTGTTGAGAAATGTGGAAAAGATACCGGAAAGTCGGCAGTTCAAAGGTAAGATTGAGATGAAATTTGCATCTTTAATTTTTTAAGTTTTTGTATTATTTTTCTTGAGGTAGGTGGATGTGTAAGATGTTTAAAAAATTTACAGTAGACAAGTTATTGAACTCAACTTCTGATATTTGAGATTATTTGTTTTTGCTTAAACTTTAGTAAGGTGTCGATGTTTATAACCGTTTTGCATATTAAACAATTAACGATGCAGAACGGAACTGGGTATTTCCTATTATTTGAATATTTTATAATTAACCATTACCTGTTATGCGACATTGCTGCAGGTCATTTATAAAGCCCGTGGTATTTTGTTATAATGTAGGAAATTTAATATGTGAATACGTACTGCAGCACTATTCACTTCATGTTTAATGCTAACTTTTTTTCATTAATATTTTATTGTTTACTTGTACAAAGCTGCAAATTATAAAAATTACCTTAATGTCTTATAGCTGAATGTATTAATTTACAAAATGAATTGCTGCTGATGATGATGTAAAAACCTAATTTTTTTAAAAAAATGCGTGATAATTTAAAATTCTAAGATTAAATACTTTCTTTCTTCAGATCATTGGACTCTTTAGTGGGAAATGAAAGAGTTGTTGAGAAACAATTTGGTAAACAGAAAATATATTTCATCAAGCAAGATGACGATGGGTACAATGGGGTAAGAGCAATAAATAATTACATTTTAATTACAACAAACCATGATCATAATCTTTAATTTATGGAAAACAAGACAAAAACCTTTCAATACTTTTTACATTTCTCTTAAACAGAGCGCTAGTGAAATAAATTTTTTGGAAACGAAATATTCAGCTTTAAGCGATGCTCTAAAAGGCAAAGAGGAAAAAATCACGCAGATTGAAAATGAATTGAAGAAGCTATCGTCGCTGCCATCACTTGAAGAATTGCAAGAGGAGCATGAGCGACTCAAGACTGAAATTAATGTTTTAACAGAAAATTTGGAAGCAATGAAATCTTCACAACCAAAAAAGGTTTGTACAAACAAAAATTGCATAAAATGACTTAAAAGTTACAACAAAAAGACGCTAAAATTTATGGTATATCTCAGATTTCACCAAGTGATGCTCAAGAAATTGAGAAGAAGCACGAAAAGATTTTATCATCGTACCGAAAACGTAAGCGTCTTTGCAATGATATGATTGATGCAATTTTGGAAGGTTATCCAAAGACGAAGAAACATCTGATCGAGGAAGTTGGCATTGAAACTGACGAGAGTGTGGGGTTTCAGCTGGACACCTGAAGATTTTCGCTTGTGGGTGACGAATGGATCTTTTGTTATGAATAGTTTAAGAACAATTAGAAGCAGTACACTTCTGGTAAGGTATTGTTATATTATTATTGTTATATGGACTTTGGAATGCTTAATAAATTAGTTTTTTTTTGTAGTTTTTGTAATATTTTTCTTATTTACATTGTGGGTGCAAGCCAGTTTTTTATAAGTTGTCTACAGTCTACCCATATTTTAAGTTTGAATTAAAAAAAAACTGTTTAACGAAGTAGATATATCTGCATGTTTAAACCGTTTTTGTATAAATGCGTGATATATGAATTAATTAGATAATGCTTTTATAAAATGAAAGTAGAACGTCTCTATTTACTTTGTTAAAAACAATACCTTTTTCATAGACGATAATCTGCTAAAAGTAAAAAGTGGCCATGTATCAGTCCATAGTCTTAAAAAATTATATTTTTCTAACATTTATTTTCTGTTACTTGAACGGTATAATCAAAACATTTGCATTTCGATTTACGATTCTATACCCCTTCGTTTTCCGATTAGATCGTAGTAGATCGTAGTTTAATAAAGTCATACAAACTAAACTCAGTAACAATCTTTTAATTATTTAAATATTTGAAACAATTTTTCATACTTCATAAATAAGTTCAACAAGAATACATCAATAATAAATTATCTTACTCAAAGCACTAAACATAATTCGGCTTTTATGATGACATATATTTTCGTGGATAAATTGCTTTATAGGAGATTTGCAGTTTACTCTTTTAGAAATGCTCATCAAAAACTCATAATTATACTTGGTGTTCTCTACTTTCTAGTAAACTATTTGACCAGTACTTTCACGAAGCTCTGTTGTACAAATAAAAAACAAGTTTATCTACCGACTTAAAAGCGTTGTTTAACATAATTTTATACAAAAATTGTAAACCACTAAATCTTTTCCACATTAAGATAAAGCCCACCTACTGACCCAAGGGCATGATTTGTGTAATCAAATTCAAGCTTTTTCGGTGTTTTATCGCAGTAAGAAAATTAAAAATTTTTCAATAAAACTGCCATTGCAATTTTTGTCTGAATTCTTCCGAGTCTAGTTGCAACGCAATTTCTAGGACCATCGCCAAAAGACAAAAAGGTCATTGGATGTCGAGCTTTAACTGCTTCAGGAGAAAATCTATCGGGATCAAATACTTCTGGATCAGGATAAATGTCCTTATCGTACTGAATTGCGTGGCTAGGGATTACAACATGAGTCCCTTTTTCTATTATTCGATTATTTCTCGATACGTAATAATCCTCTTTAGCTAGTCGAAATAAGAAAACAATTGGAGGGTACATTCGGAGACTTTCTGAAAAATAAAAATGTGCGATAATAGGAATTATAAGATTTTATTTAACTCATGTTTACCACTTAAAACTTGTTCAAGGTACGTCATTTCCATTAAAGCATCGTAAGTAAAATTTCCGTTGTGTTTTTCCACAATTTCATTAATTTCATTACGAGCTCTATTTTGAACCTCTTGGTTACCAGCTAATTCATAAAACGCAAAACCCAATGTTATTGAAGATGTTTCGTATCCAGCGATGAAAAATAAAAATGTTTGGGCAGCAACCTCTTCAAAAGTTAATCTTCCCAACTTCTGACTATTTTCATCATCGCTAGTTCCATTTTTCAGTTCAATTAACAAATCCATAAAATCATTTCTTTTAATATTATGCTCTTCGCGGTATTGCACAGTTTCTCTTACAACTTTTAAGAAAAACGCACTAACGTCTTCGTTCACAAGTTTCATTCCTATCCATTTAGCAAAATTCTGGAAGTATGTCTTAAAAATTATTACGAATGTGTTGTTTTTCGGTTCTTCTAATATTTTCCGGGTGAATACCCGAAATTCAGCTGTAGGATCTCTCAGACTGTTGCATTCAATACCAAAGGCACACGTTCCAATTACATCAGTTGTATACCGTGCAACTAAATCTTTTATTTCGATTTCATTTTCTTTTTGAATTATTCCAGAAATGGTTGCTTCCAATTCATGAGCAACTTTAACAATTGTCGGGTACATAAATTTAACTTTACTCGGCCGAAATGTTGGAGTAAGTTTCATTCTTAATTTTTTCCACTTTTCACCATCGACCGTAAGTAAACTAGCAGATAATGGATCATCTTTTTCGTTGTAAAAGCAACCTCTGTCCGTAAAATTATGAAAATCCTTGATCAAGATATCTCTTATAAGGTCAAGATCAGTAATTAGAGCGATCGGACGAAAGAAAAAATAACCTCCAGCGAAAAGATCTTTCGTTTTAAGATTTTCATACATTCGTTGGAGACTGTGCAGCATATGTTTTTTCCAAAGCACATTGCCTAAAGGAATTTTAGGCTTAAGGTGTGGAACTCCACGGTTTCGCCAGTATGAAAATTGATATTTATAAAAGAGTAAGATCACCAGCACAATTAACACAAAAAGGACTAATAAATTACACAATAAAGACTCCATTCTTCTTGAATAGCCTCAATCGTACTACTCACGTATCACTTTCATGAAGCGCTTTTAATACTTTCGGGTATGCTTTTTTATTGTTGTTAAATTATACTCGAATAATTCATTTAACCATTTATTAAGTCCGATTTAAATTCCAAAAGGTTGATCTTCACGCTTGAAATAAAACTGAAGGAGGCTTTCCAAGTCGTTAATGTTTTAAAGTAAGAGTAATCGAAAGCACCTTTCTTTTTGAGCGATGGGTCATAGATTTTTTTGCAAACTAGTTATGGTTTTATGCTTTCTATGGAGCTGTAATCATTTTGCTACGATACAGTAGTGGAAATTCCCATAAAACCACTGACATTTATGCTATTTTCTCAAATAAATGTCGTTACAGCCCAAAATTTTATATTGCATTAGAACAGTAATTGGCTGTTATATACATGTGCATAAAAAAAATTTGATTCCGACTTGACTATAAAAAAAAAATTGGGAAACAAGCAAAATTATTAAAATTCAGGTGGAAATTCCCATAAAACCACCTAATGTTTTTAACAAACTATTAGCACTAAAAACTTACATTCATACTTATAATAACAAGTGAGTCCTCCTTTGTCTTTTACAATTCAAACATTTATCCTGGCATTGATTTAACTAGATTTTGGAGCTTTTTTACGGAAATTTTAGACCACGCTTTTGTAAAGCGATTTTAAGCCTCTGAACGCTATTGTACGGTCGTCTTTTAGGGTACACATGTCTTGAAAGTATTGACTGAGATTATCCACATCGTTTGAGGCCCGACTTTTTGCAAAATAAGTTTATTGTGTCGATATTTTTGTCCTCCAATCATTTAAAAATTGTCTTAGAAACTTGTATGCAGCGTTGTTTTCTTGGAAAAGCAAGTCCAAACCACCCAAATCTTCTGCTCGCTGAACCATAACTTCTTCTAAGAGTTGAATACTCATTTCGGAACTCATTTTTTGTAGAACAAATGCAATTTTCGTCTTTTAATGAGGAGCAAAGCCAACCCACACCATCACACTTCCTCCACGGAAGATATGGCTCAGTCTTAACTCTTCATTTAGCCTTTTATCGTGCCAATACATATTGCCCAATTCATTTATCCTTTCGGCCAACATGTTTTGGCATGATAAAAGGCAAAATGCAAAAGTAAGAATGAACTCTTCCTTCGGTGGAAAAAGTGTAGTGATGTGGATCGACTTTGTTTTCATTTGGAAGATGGAAATTGCATTTGTTCTACAAAAAATGAGTTCCGAAATGAGTATTCAACTCTTAGAAGAAGTTATGGTTCAGCGAGCAGAAGATTTGGGTGGTTTGGACTTGCTTTTCCAAGAATACAACGCTGCATACAAGTTTCTAAGACAATTTTTAAGTGATTGGAGGACAAAAATATCGACACAATAAGCTTATTTTGGAAAAAGTCGGGCCTCAAGCGATGTGGATAATCTCAGTCAATACTTTCAAGACATGTGTACCCTAAAAGACGACCGTACAATAGCGTTCAGAGGCTTAAAATCGCTTTACAAAAGCGTGGTCTAAAATTTCCGTAAAAAAGCTCCAAAATCTAGTTAAATCAATGCCAGGATAAATGTTTGAATTGTAAAAGACAAAGGAGGACTCACTTGTTATTATAAGTATGAATGTAAGTTTTTAGTGCTAATAGTTTGTTAAAAACATTAGGTGGTTTTATGGGAATTTCCACCTGAATTTTAATAATTTTGCTTGTTTCCCAATTTTTTTTTTATAGTCAAGTCGGAATCAAATTTTTTTTATGCACATGTATATAACAGCCAATTACTGTTCTAATGCAATATAAAATTTTGGGCTGTAACGACATTTATTTGGGAAAATAGCATAAATGTCAGTGGTTTTATGGGAATTTCCACTACTGTATATGTATTTCGAATGGGGTTTAAAATGTAATAATAATAGTGATTTGTTTATTCAAAATGCTGATGTTTTAGAAATATTTTTAAGCAGACATACACATACATTATGTAGTTTCTTACTTGAGTTATTTTTTCCAATTATTTAATATTAATTACTCCTTTGGCATATTTCTAAGGTTAATTGCTTTTGAAACATTTTCTATTTCAACTCCAAATTATTACTTTTGCAGATTTAAAATTAGAACAAAATGATTGTTTTCAATTTTTAATTCTCAATTTTAAAAACAATGATTACCCATAATCCATGTAGGTTTTTCTTATAGTAACATTAGTTTTTTTGTCCTCAATTATCACGTTTTCAATGTAATTTATTACATTACGACATAATTTCTTGGCAAACATTTCAAAACTATTTAAACTGCTGTCTTCTAAATTTACTACTCAATTAACTAACAAATTATTGGTAAATTTCCAAATCACAGTTGCAATTAAGTTTTCTTTAACGAAGAATAACTTCCTAATTACTGCGTTTTTTAACGCTCTAATCAAATTGCGCAAAAATACAAAAATTATCACGGCTGCTCCTATCAAAGAAGGCAATTCACCACAGCGGGAGCCTTTTACTGATATTTTTGGAATTTGAACAAAAGGTGCCGTACCTAAACCTATTAATCGGTTAAAATGTGACCAACAGTTACCAAAGGTAATATCTTACGCAATTTACCAGAGAGATATTTATCACGGCAATATGTTCACCAATTTGTTCGGTTACGTGCAATACTCTAAAAAAAACTCAGCTATTTCAGGGCTCCCATGCAAAACAATCTTGGTAGCAAACCCGAGTAGGTCTAAACTCTAAACAGACCGATTTGACGAGACTTTAAAACCGAATGCAAATTCGAAATTAACAATTCATTTCGAGACGCCAACGCCTTACATGTTGCAGGTTATCTTACAGAAGGTAATCTAATTTTGCTCCATAGGTCAGCTGCTATTCTGATTATTTCGGCTCATTTCGATAATATGTCTTAGGTGTTGCCCAACAATGGCGGTGTCTGGCATTCAATTGAAGTCGCGCCGCACCGTCATTGCAAGGTCTTTTCTCTATTTTCGGAATGGTATAAAATATTTCGTATTGTCTCACTAATTTCAGGTGTAAGGGTTTCTAGTTGTAATCATGGAATTCGTAAATGAATTTATTACACTTTTCTGAATGGTTTGTTAGTCTCACATGACCGCTTCTTATTAAGCTGAAATTGTGAAGGAATTTTGCATTCTATTTGCTCGTTGCCTGTTGTTCTACAAATGCTAGAAACAAAATAGAATATAATTAGAGATCACAAAAAATCGATAAGTCGATCCTTAATTATATCGGGAAAAAATAATCGAAATTTACAATATTATTAGACTTCTAGTCTAGTTGGTTTTTAAAAAAAAATTTATTAATGATCGACTAAACAATTAATTTTTTTTTATATCGAGATAATGATACCATTGAAAAGATAAAACAAATTACTTTAATTATGAGCAATAATATTCCTGAAAAATCCAATTAAGAATTATTAAAATTAACACTTAAAAATAGTGTAAATGCTAAGAGCTCGCTTAGTCCATATTTTTTTATGAAAAAGCAATGTAAATCCGTGGATGGCAGAAACTTTCATAAATATCAAAACAATTATTATTTTGTTTTCTCCGCCTATGACAACTTTTTTTATTTGCTATTATTACTACCAAAAATAATGTCCCGCCTCGGAATTCTTTTTTTCATGGCTGCTAAAACAAGAACTCACATCGACCTACTGCTAGAATTTTACTTCATACTAATACCGGGATTGCGATTTACAGGCTTTAAAAATCGACTGCCGGGACCCCACGATTTTTTTTGAGGGATTACCGAATTCTTGAAATATCCGAGATAAAGATTAAACTTCTTTACAAATTATATAGGACTTGAACTGATTTTCTCGCGCTTTTTTGGCCTTGCATTGATTTTTCCTTATACGAAATGGACTTTTGTTAAAATATTTAAATTTTATTTATTGTGAATATATTATTTTGTTATTTTATTAACGCTTTTTATTTCAATGTTTCTATTCGTCAAAAATCTGCTAAAAGTTCCCTTGGATTGTCCCTTACGATTAAATTATTAATCCTTAAAATTTTAACTTTATCTCATTTTTAAGTAAATGTGACTTGTTCTTTCCCTGCACCCTTCATTTGAAATTTTATGCTTAATCGCTCAAATCTAAATTCCTATTGGAACTAAAACGTATATCAATCACTATCACGCACCACAAACATTGATGAGTCTTAATTAAAATCTGTAACACGGTTGCTAAACTAAATTTGTCATAATTACTCACTTCAAATTTTCGATAGTCGTATTTTAAGTGCATGGCGGCAAAGTTCATTTAATTGATTGATGACTCATTTGTTTAAGCATACCTATTAATAGAACTAGTTATGTATATCTGAAATTTTCGTAATTACCCTAAAATTAAATTTATAACATAACTTTACATCAAAAAAATATTTTTGCAAACATTTTATTTAGGTAATTTATTCACAAAGAATGAAATGAAATTAATGATTTTATATTTTTAATATTTATCATTTCATTTAACCTTTTATGCTTTCATTAAAAACCAGTATGTTTTCACTATAAACTCAAAGTTTTATTTCATCGATCGAGATATTCTCTCTCTTATTTATCGAGTATGGAATAAAAATAAAATCGGGTAAAAGTTATTTTCAAGGTTGCCCGACTTCTTTTTCTTGAGAAAAATGATCATTTTTACAAAACAAATTTCTTGTGCGATCAACGCATCGATCATACGGACACCTTTTGCCCTCTTGGCCCCTATGTCGAATTGTAGTGTGAAATTTTTTGGGTCATGACTTGTGCATCTTTTCTCTTTTCTGAGTAATTGCTTTGTATCGCGATGGATTGCGCAACCCGCGGCGTTCATAATTGCATTTTCGTGGTGAAACAGTGAAACATACAAAATTGTAATACTGTCCAAGAAAACGAACAGATGGATAATTACACTATTCGTGTTAGACGTGTACTATCAAATAAATATACACGCT
The DNA here is from genome assembly GCA_951509405.1 of Machimus rusticus. Lineage (NCBI taxonomy): Eukaryota > Metazoa > Arthropoda > Insecta > Diptera > Asilidae > Machimus > Machimus rusticus. The sequence continues at coordinate 9,746,182 of OX608049.1, forward strand.
GCAACAAGAAAATTTGGTATGTATGGTTTTGGTTGGGGTTCAAGTACTTTTTGAGTCTGCAAGTGGGTTAATTGGTGTACTATGTATTGATGAAGAAATTTTTGTGCTTTTCCTGCACTTGTATGATCAAATCTCTCGATCGTCTTGATATACATTTTATAATTAATCACCTTTTCACGTATGTTGTGTGCGAGAAGATGACTCGCAGAAGTGATCTGCAGTGATCATGGTAGCGGCATAAAACACCGCTTAATTTAAAAAGAAAAAAAAAGGGTTGCGTAATACTTCTGAAGATCGGATTACATGCCGTCTTGTCCCTAAAGATTATGATTGAAACCAAGAAGTGAAGAAGACGAGATCACGATCGTTTTCCTTTCACACAAAACCAGTTGATCGTACAAAGGAGGTACGCTGTGTGCTAAGTGTGCCATAACTGATATAATTTTCGCGATCGCGATCACGCTTTACTTGGTGAGGTGAATTGAGCTAGTTCGAGGTACTTTTCTGGCACGAAATGTAATAGAGGATTCCGGTATCCGGAGTACTATTACATTCGCGATTTTAGCCCGGTTGAATTGGTTTGGCGTGAGTCCAATTTACCGTGGGATTGCTCCATCGCAGTTGGTTGCATTGTGGCTAGTTTGTGGTTCGATTAAAAAAAAAATGGCGGGAACGCACACGTTTTCCACTGTTCGATGTTGGCGCGCTACTGTATAAAAGTCGAGTGTTGGAAAAGTCGACTTCCGCTTTTGAAAGTAAAAGTGCTGCCGAAGTTTGCGGCACGGCTTAATGTTTCTTTTAAGGTAAATAATCACCTCGAATGATCTTCGCTCCTGCATCAGATTAATTCGCGGTGGGTATAAACATGGTCTGCTCAGGTTCGGTTATTGAATTTAATGAATTGCACCAAACGAGGTTTCTTCGTGCCATTTAGATCGACATCTAAAACTGTCTGACATTTTTATGGGCGTTTTATTTTCTTATTTATTTTTATTTATTATTATTATTATTTTTTGTTTTGTTTATCAAGGCCTTTCTCGTACGATGCCGAAGTGGCTAGAATGATTTCGTGCGTACAACGTGCACGCACGCATTCATTGTTATTCATAGGCCCCTGACTCTCTCGTTCCCATTAGACGAGGCCCGGCTAGCGGCGGTATTTTTTGCAAAAACAATGCGCCAACCAACAACTTTTATTTATGTAATTTTTCATCAGCAGCGAAGCGCGCCGCTTGCGTGTCTTTCAAGGTAACTTAATGAAGCGTATGCTCCGAATTGGGAAAAATTTCGCGAAAGGGAAATTAGTAAACAACAACAAAAAATCAACAGTACAGTGCGCCAAAACGCAATATCGTGGCACTCGCAGATTCGAGCTGAAGAAGTTTACTTTGTAGCCTCAAGTTTCTTGAAAGCCCCAGAAACATACTTTGATCGCCCCTTCCCCAAAGGAATTGATCGTGCACATGTGAACATTATTTACATTATTTACATATGTAGCTTCTATCAGATGTATGTAACTTGATTTGCATGTGAAATCGGGGCTAGCTAATTTATCTATTATATGTTTTGACATGCGTCGCCAGGGCTTGCAGTCGACAGATCAGATTTCACAATATATTCGGTCTTGTTGTGGGTCTGTCGAGGGGTTAAATTTGGCATGATTGATGGCGTACGTCAGACGGAATTAATTCATTTTCGTGGATGCCAAACGCAATTTAATTAGAATTTTGCGTGCAATATGATATATGTTCTGTTGGCACTCTTGGGAGAGAACTGTACGTCGCATGCAACAGAGGAACTCTTTTTGGAAAATCTAAACATAAATTGCAATTTTGAATAACTTATCTTAACAAAAATAATATAATAAAAATTAAGATTGACTGGGTTTTGGCAGCATAGTTTTGTTTTTGTAATCTAACTAAAATGTTTAAATATACTTACTATTTTCGAATTCAACTATATCATATAGATTCAATATAATGACGCTTAAGTACCTACATAGTAATTTTTTACATTTAATTAATGTCTTTTCAGATAGATTTTCAGATTTTCAAAAATACATACATATGTATAAGTATGTATGTATGTACATATATATATTTTTCAACAATCATGTTTCTAATTTTTTGCAATTTCTTAAAATATGATATGCCATTTTGAAATATATAGAAATAAAATTAGGAAAAATTCGATCATTTCTATTATTGTAATTTAAATTTTTGAAATTATACCTTTCGGAATAACTATTTATGAAGCTTTATGCAGATTACTTTAAAATTTTCGTCTACTATAAGTTATTATTCTTAAATATGTGATTGATAATCATCAAATGTTATCTTTTATTATATTTTGCATCAAACAACGTTTTGCCACATCTTATCGTTTTAAAATACAATATCTGGATGACCGAGCTTGCTCGGAAGAGTTGCTCAGGATAGATGTAAAACGGAGGTAGGAAGTTATTTACACACTAAACGAATGTTCTTAGTGTAGTATAATATAATAATACATATAAATATTGCTCGCATTATAGTATAGGATATTTTTAATATTACTAACCGATATAATTTACGAAAATATTTTATTTTATCTGAGTCTTAGTTTATCTCTGAATGCTAAGTCTAAGAATAGGCTTTTTTTATGAATAATTTCATCATTTTCAGAGGTGGTCAAAGGTTAAATTTCTGTAGAATATTGTTATGCAACAATGTTTAAAATTTCTTTAAAATATCGCATGGATACAAAGTATCGAATTTTAAATTCCTGCAATCAAATTCATAATTTAAAGCTTCTAGCCGGATTTTTCGGAGCGATTCATTTTTTCGGACCTCGTTAAATGTCCAAATCACCAGAGTAGGCAAATATATGCAGATTCAAAAGCTTTACAGTTCATCTACAAAATAAAAACCAGTTTGTGAGCTAAAAATCCGCGAGAACTCACGAATAATAAAAGGTTTGTTTCGACTACATCATACTGAGAATTTTCAGACTTGGGAGCGCTAGCAGCTAGAAAAGAAGCTAAGGATTGTCTCAGCCGCACAGCGGCCAAGATAACGCTTTGCATTGCTAATCGAAGCTGATTAACGCTCATGTGGTCTGCGATTCCACAAAGAGAACGGCGGCTATTTGGGAAACTTTTCATTGCGATTCAGTAAAGAGTGCGACGTGTTTGTGATATTATGTGAATTTAATTATTCGATCGAGTGAGAGATCAACAAAGATGGAGTCGTTTCTATATAACTTGATTACTTTTGTTGTGGTGATTGTCACGGTGATCTATTTATTTTTCAAGTTTCAATTCTCGTATTGGCGTATTCGTCGAGTTCCATACGTAGAACCAACAATCCCTTTCGGGAACTTATTATGGAAAAAAAATCTTGTGTACAGTCTCGATCGTGTCTACGAAAAGCTAAAATCAAAAGGTCCATTTGTTGGATCGTATTTCTTTTTTAAGCCGGTCGCTGTACTCACTGATCTTGATCTTATAAAAGACATTTTTATAAAAGATTTTAGTAATTTCTCAAACAGAGGCATCTTCTACAACGAAAAAGATGACCCACTATCGGCACATTTATTTTCCCTTGATAGTGAAAAATGGCGAAAAATTAGGGTGAAACTTACACCGACCTTCACCTCTGGGAAAATGAAATTCATGTTTCCGACGATCGTCAAGGTCGGACATGAGTTCGTTGCAACACTTTCGGGGATGATTCAGACTGAAAATGAAATTGAAATTAAAGAGCTACTTGCGCGGTTCACAACTGACGTAATTGGAACTTGTGCTTTTGGTATTGAGTGCAATAGTCTTAAAGATCCAAATGTTGAATTTCGCGTTTTGGGCCGTAAGATATTTGAGGATCCCCGCGATGGACAATTTGGGCGAACATTTAAATCCAGTTTTCCTAACTTGGCTAAGCGACTTGGTATGAAAGTAATTAACGATGATGTAAGCGAGTTCTTCTTGAAAGTCGTGCGTGAGACTGTGCAGTATCGTGAAGAAAACAACATCAAACGAAATGACTTCATGGATTTGTTGATCGATTTAAAGAATGGAAGGTGCGAAGACGAAGCGAGTCTTAAGCTTGGGAAGTTGACTCTTGAAGAAATTGCTGCTCAAGTGTTTCTATTTTTCATTGGAGGCTTTGAAACAACTTCATCAGCACTGGCTTTTAGTATTTATGAATTGGCTGCTAATCAAGAGATACAAGATAAAGTCCGAGCTGAGATTGAAGAGGTTTTAATGAAACATGATGGACAATTGAGTTATGAAGCTATATCAGAAATGATTTACTTGGATCAAGTATTGAGCGGTATTTTCAAAACAAGATAAATTATTCAAAACATTTTACAAAAATTCTTTTTTAATTTCAGAATCTCTTCGCAAGTACCCTCCAGTTGGGTTTCTGTTGCGAAGCACCAAAGAGGACTACTACGTTTCTAGTCTTAAGGAGACATTGGAAAAGGGCACTATAGTTCTAGTACCTGTTTACTCAATTCAGCATGATAAGGACCTATACGCTGATCCAGAAGTATTTAATCCAGACCGTTTTACTCCAGAAGCCATTAATTCAAGACATCCGACCTCATTCTTAAGTTTTGGAGAAGGACCAAGGAATTGTATTGGCCTCAGATTTGCTAAAATGCAATCGAGAATTGCTTTAGCGATGCTTTTGAGAAGATTTAAGTTTTCGTTTAGTTCTAGGACACCAAGAACGATTATATTTGATGCAAAAAGTCTTGGACTTGCTGCTGAAGGGGGAATGTGGATTAATGTGGAAAGAGTGTAGTTGGATCTTAAATAGATATAAAAATTTTTTATAAAAATATTAATTTGGCAATGATTATTTATTGATATATTTTGAAAACAAAATGAACAAATATAATCTTAAACACGTTCATTCATAAATTTGATAGAAAAAAAATCTTAATCCCACAATAATTAAGACAAAAAGTGCTTTAAATTTAAGTTGTTATAAAATTTATATTTGATTGAAACTTAAGTACGTATAGCACGTTTTAACTGAATTTGTTTTTCTCTCACCCATATGATTGTATCTTTTGTAAGGGTTAAGTTTTTTCAATTACCAACTTATTATATTGTTCCATATGTTTAATCTAATTTATAGTTATCAATATATTTTAAGGCTATGTGAAAAAATTTATAAATAATATATGTATGTATTACGTACACACTTAACTTAAATCCACTTTTTTTTAACCATGTCGTAAAAACATTACCAACTTTAAAAAAAGCCCTGTTTTGATACTCCAAAGGCAGTAAAAGTACTTTACAATTTAAATTTTAAATAAAATATGCAAGTAGGTACCTGGTTCATACTAACATTTCATTCAGAAAATATAACCAAAGAAAGGCAATGAAGTTAACAAGCTGAATAATTATAATCAACTTTTTATTATCGTGCAGATTGCCGTCAGTATAAAGACAAAACAGAAGTTATGTAATATTTTTTTCTAGTGTATGAAAAAATAATCGAGATTATTTATGATACAATTCATTAAATTTGTAAACAACATATGTATGAGTAGAAAAAGTTGTTTTTCATAAATAAAATTTTAATTTTTTTAACCAAATGTGATGTAAAGTTTTTGTTTTTGAATTCATAAATATACATGATTTAATATTATTCAGATATTAATAAAATGTGTAATTTTTCAGTCCAATTTGTAAATGGTTTAAAATCTGATCATTTACTGGCGAATAGAATAAACTATTAAGAACATTAAAATCATCTGCTATTATTTGAATTAAAAATAAAACGAATCGTGGAAGATTTTCTGAATATGTATCAGTTAATTAATTTAATTACAGAAAAATATCGAATTAAATTGTTTACTGAGTAGTTCGGTTTTTCATCAGAACTGTTATAAAAAGATGCAGAATTATATTCGGAGTATAGCATAATATATTAAGTAGCAAAGTAAAGTTTATATTTTCTAATACTGGTCAGTTAATTAATTGATGTTAGGCAGCTTCCGGAGTGGTCAATAACTCTAAAATCTGTCATTTGTCATCAAAGTTGCGAAAAATTGACCCAGATAAAATTTAGAAAAGAAGGATTCAAATTGAATAAAAAGACAACATCATCGCAGTCAGCGTATGGTACTAAAAACAACGCCTAACCTTGAATAGCAGATATATTAACCAATTTTAATAATATCATTTAGCTTAGAACCTTTGTGTTATTACGACGAATGGATTGAGGCCCCATTTGTTAAAATCCGTTGATAAGTTTAGAAGTTATAGACAAACATAGAAACATTCTTACAAACATAAATTGCATTATTCTCCTTTTTAGATTTATTCGGAAAAAAAATCCTATTCAAGTCCGAAAACATTTTGTGAGCCCATTGTCACATTTAAGACGGTTACTGTAGAAGAAAATTCTCAGGTGGTAAGAGTAATTGGGATTTACTTGATGGTGCTGAACATTAAATCACCTGAGGTGAAGGAGCTCATAAAGTTCAGAAGTAATAATGTTTGTAAGGCCTCTTTTCTTGGTTACTTTTACTGCCTTTTTAATGGATTTGTAGCATTTAAAGAGGTACACTGAACGTAAAAGGATTGTTGAACATTTATTATTTAAGTCGTTCAAGTTAATTATTGTTTTCAAAAATGGATTGACGTATTGACTAATATTTCAATTTGTTGTATAACATAGTAAAAGGGAAATTAATTTTTATAGTTGCGTAAAAAAAAATGTATATTGCTTATTGTCTGAAAAGAATTCTCTGGTAAAAAGTTGTTAATGCGTTCACATTCCATTTTAGAAAATCTTTGAAGAAAGATTAGCCTTGTCCTTTTATTTCTAGTAAGTTGTTTCAATGAAAGTAAAATTTATTTAACACCATTTAAAAATCTAGAACGATAAACTTGGTGCTTGTGCTTGATTTAAAAAAGTAAAAAACAATTTTGTTTTTCGTTCGATTAATATCAAATCGTATCATATTCATTCGAATGTTTGCACAACTAAGTGGAATATCTTGTAAATTCTATAGATTCACCTTCAAATTTGTGAGAATTTAAAATAAAATTGTAATAGTAAAGTTCTGCCAACCTTGCCCAACCGGGAGTTCAATATAAAAAGTTATAATTTTCGTCGTATCCGGCAAGTAAAATATGAACCCAACCGTATCGTGAGAATATTCAAGACACAATTGAGAAACTTTAATTAATGATCATCTTCCGATTCGTAAATAATTCAATCCAAGTAACCCTATACACCTGAAGATTTTCATTCGAGTCGTCTACCTGTCCAAAAGTTGTAATTGATCCACTTCAGGTTGTAAGGTCATCGTTATTACGTTTCGCAAAGGCCAAAGTCCTCTCAAATAAAAATTTTAATTAATCACAACAAAGACATGAATTGCTCAAGTTTACTTCCGTCCCTGAATTGTGTTTATCTTAGAAGAAGACGATCATTGGCATGGAGTAACATAAAATTTCTTCGAAATAGACAACCGCAAAAAAATGAAATTACCGAGAATAATAAACGTTGAAGCAGTAAAAGTGAGAATGGTACTTACCCGGGAGATGATAATGCCGGCTATGCTAATTCGTATTCTTGGCCCCTTCAATAGACGATACCTGAGATCAACGCCATTCCAGAAAGATACGAAGTATCTCTTCACCTGCAAAAGGTCATTGAAACGATAAATCATTTAAGATGTCTTGATCCGCTATGCCTCTAAGAAAATTGTAATAATATTATTTAAGACGTTTCGCTAACATCGCACGTCATTGCATTAACTTGGACGTTGTATGCTATTTTAACTTTACTTTATAGTAGTTAACTGACAATGACCGACGACAATGGATTTTTAAGAAAGAGAAAATTACAGCGATCTGTTATCTATTGAGGATCTGTGACCGCAACCAAAAGAAGTTCTAAGTAAAAAAGGGTTTCTTTAAAACCCGAGTAATGAACGTACCTGAACATTATCGCCACCATGCAATCTGTAACCGTCGTAATCGACAATAGCTAATATTTCCGGATAAATTGTGTACGGTGCACCACGTTTCCTTCTACTTTTTGATGTCGACGATGAAGCCGATGAATCCTCCTTTTGATCGTCTTGGTCACGTTCTAACAATGATGAAGAATTCGTTGACGTTGATCTACGCTTTCGGTAGCGTTTTTCTAGACGGTCTGGTTCCATAAATGCTGCAACGAATATTAATTAAATGTTAGCCCAGCTAATTTACATTGCAGACGGGTTATTTGATTATGAGAGAATTCCAAATTTAGAAACAACAACGATACGAAAAAAGCTGAGATTTTTTTAGGTGGATTCGTTTGGACGTATTGAAAAAAATGGTAATTTTATTTTTTTGTAAGGTAGAAATTATCTTGGTAATGAAATTTGGGTGCCGACTAACCAGGCTTTTGTTTCAAAAGAGAAATTAAATTAAAGATGCGGTGTTTTTAGGGTTATACCCAGGAATTTCCAGGGCTATTGTTTTGATATAATTAAACTATAAATCATTGTAATTTTCGGTAAAGAATGTAGCCTCTTATTATATAAATATCATTTTAGTGAAGAGTAATAAGAAATTATTGTTCAACAAATTTCACAGTGCTAGTTTAAACTCTCACTCAGCTAAGCTTGAGGCGAAACTTAAGTGACGGCTTAGTTATTTCGATTTCACAGTCCTTTTTTATTTCATGCTTAATTGAGTGAGAGCCTAGGCATTTTGCTTTTTTATGTGTACGAAATTGTATTTGTTTCAGAATTTTTCAGCAACGTTTTAAGGGGAAGCCGTAATCTATGTACATTTAAACTCGCACAGTGAAACTGAAAAATATCAAAACGAGAGCTCAAGCGACGATCAGAACTTAAGCTCGTATTATGAAAACGAGCATTAGTTTTTAAAGAGTATGTTTTAATTTAAAATTTTTAAAACAAAACTCAACCCTGATATGAAAAAATGAATCACTTTTGAGAAGTCCAATTCTGATATTCGTCTAGTGTGAATGTTTCACATGTGAATATTTTCGGAATGTGCAGTGATTTCTTTATTCACGTCACTTTTTTAAGTGAAAGAATATTTTGTGAGGAATTTGTGAAGAAGTACGATGCAAAATTGGAGGAGAAAAGTACATACATATGTAGAATCGATTGTTTTATGAAACCGAGTGAAACATTTTCATTCGATTCACGTGAATCTTGGAATAAATGCGTTCAAATGAAATGCAAGTGAGATGATCATATTTTTTTACCTGAAGTGAATATCAGAATAGAATCATTAAATTTTAATTTAAAATATAATCAGTTAGACTTTTAAAAAAGTAATTTTAAACCATCCAATCTGTTATCAACAAATCTAGATTAATTTTAAAATAAGAATTAGAATAGAGTTTTCAGTATGAAATTAATAAAAGATAATAAAATTAAAGTTTCTTACCGAAATCACTAAGTTGGTCCGATGGATCAATATTTCTTTTGAATACAACGTGATGAGTTTCTTCCTTGTTTGGGCTCAACTCATGAGGAAGAGGTTTAATGACAATATCATGTCCAATGCTTCCCTCCTGAAAAAAAGAAAACGATTGTTTAGTATAAAAAAATCAGATGTTTTACCAAATCTTAATTAATTTAGAAAATTAGATACTATGCGAAGAAGAAAGTTAATTACAGCTTTCTTTGATCATTGAATGATGATCAACGATTTTTTAGTTTAGTCATTGTGGATCTAAGCAAGTTTAAACTTCCTCAAAAGCAATTTGAGTACCCAATTAGAGGGCATTCAATTTTGAACGTTTTTAATGGAACCGGTACGGATTTCTATGACTTGTAAGTTTAACCGAGTTTTAAGTTTCCACTTGTCGAGTTACCTTGGCTGCTCTGTGGCTAAGGCTCCCTGACTATTTGAACTTAGACCCACTGATGGAATTCACCAGGTGCTCCTATTAACCCAACTGGTAATGGTGTGAAATGCGGATAATTGCTAATAATTGAAAAAGTTCAGTCTGACTAACAACAAAAGAAGTTTGATTGCTTTATCGGAGTGCTTTGGACTGTTCCATCAAGGCTGTAAACTTAAGAGACTGGAAGCATAATTGCATCCTTGTCGGTTTAAGGCGAACACCTTTGGAGCAGAGTCATTTCATTAAATTACAAATTTCAAACGACAGCGTTAAGTGAACTACCATTCTGCGCTCTCGGTTAATATCTGTGAGTTGTCAGAGATATTTTAAGAAGAATTCTTGGCCTTTTCCTTGTAAATGGATTTCCTCTTTGAGCTAACAATTCCATTTTCAGCATTTAGAGCAGTTCAAACTTTTTAAGTGTTCATTGATATTTATGTTCGTGAGGAATGTGTAGCACGGTGACCTACCTATTTGAAAAGTTCAATGAAATCAAATATTGAATTATGTCTTGACTTTTGTTGTAACTACAAAGTAGAATTTTGTAAGGCTGCGGCTGTAGAAATTATGAAAAAGCTGTTACAAATTAAGTAAACGACAATTTTTCTTCAAAGATTTTATACTTTCTAAATGTTATGTGTTCTTAAAAAATATTCTATTCGATTTTTTTATAAATATTTAAAACAAATGAACAAAAATGTTATAAAAATATGTCAATATTTGTAAAGCTTCAGATAATTTTAATATCATATTTAGAAAGATATTTTGAAAACTAGGCTAGTACAATTTAAGAAAAGTTCATACTATTAAATAGAACTGTATTCAAGGTAAGAGATGAAAATATGATTTCAAAAGTGAGATATTCGTATTGAACGGGATAATATTAATTATACTCGTACATATTAGTTGCGTTTTTTAATGATTTGATCCGAATCAGATTACGCAGCAAATTTTGTATTGAATTAGAATTTTCGAATACTTCCATCAAAACTTTTTAATTTCGTGAAAAGAACATCAAATTTGGTTGACTTATGCTCTCTTTACATTAACAATTAGATCCAAAATTTCTTCAATTCGCGATTTGAAGTGTGGATGGACAAAAATCAATGGATGGTGGACTTTTGGTCGTGGCCAAAAACGCAGATTTTTATCACAGTCTGTTTAAAACTAATACACTGCAACGAGAAAAGGAGGATTTGGAGAAGTAAATCTAAATAAATTGAGGTACGAAATCCTCTATCCGCGAATCCAATTCGCACTTGATCGCTTTTTAAAATTTAAAATTGTTCTGACTTTTGCCTGTCGATTTTTGTGTTACCTAGACATTTTAAGCAAAATGATAAATGGCTTGATTTTTTTTTGTTAAGTCTTTCATGACAATTGTTTTAAAAATTAAGGAGTGGATTAAAGTTCATATGATCAAAATTCAAAACAAAAAAATTGATCTTTTAAAGTGTTGTTTCTTAAGTGACCTCTTTAAAATCCAAAAAAATTGATCGCATATATAACTCCGGCACTCCTAAATTGTTTAAAAACTAATGACAAACCAATCGATCGCATATAAACCGGAAATGATTTATTACCCTCAAATTTTTTTCCCAGGTAAGACATGTCTAATAAAAAATTGGGCATTGGATCGTTCGCACCACAAAGCAATGATTTTTTTTTAATACAAAATTAATATGACCATCGGCAAAAGAGCGATGTCCGCTGAATTTCAATTTCCGCGGCGCGATTGTTTAAACGCCCACACCTTATAGAAAAAGGATGATATAATGAAAGTAACGGGATTTCCATAGTCGCACCTTTCCCGGATTAAATTAAGCCAGATTGTTTTTTCTGCGGATTACATAAGTTTAACATAAAAGATAACAATTAAATCCGCAGAATAGCGACCCGGTGCGCATTGTCTCCGCTGATGTTGAACCGTATGTGCGAGAGATATTTATTTATTATTATTTTTTTTAATATCAGCATTATTTTGCAGTGCTTCACCTTTAAATTCACTGCCGGTTCGAACAGGTTGGGAGGGAAAAAAACGATTTTTACTAACGAAAGGAAAAGTACAATCGTGGTCCACACCTAGACAGCAGCCGAACGCCGCCGCCGTTGTCGACGTGAGATGAAATAATCCGGCGGATTGTGTGTCGTATGGAGCGCGGTGGCGCGGACTCCGCGAATCGCCGCGGTTGGACCGTTCAGAGAAAGTACGACAAACTTTAAGAAAAACCTGAGAAAAAGCAAGTTTGACGCTCCAGGCAATGAGTAAATTTTGTTGTATCGCTTCAACATTCGGCGGGGTATATTTTGTGGTATAACTTTTAGAGTAGCCGGTAACCTCGGGCGGTATATGAAAAATAAAATGGTATTAAAGTTGGAAATTGGTCGACTGCCCGGCGGCGGCGGTAGCAACTGGTGAGCGATCGACTAAATATATAATATACCTGCGCTTTATTCAATTTTAATTATATAGTAGTCATTATATCATTCCCTAGATTCCGGTTCGATGCCGTTTTCTTGTGGACACCTTTTACGCAATGGGTGCCATACACAAGTCGCCGCGAATTTTACAGGCGCCCTGCAAAACGCGGACATAATAAATCTTGAATGTTATCAGACATTAAGAGGACAAAATTATCGAGATTTTGGAGCAAATATTTTCTTGAAACAAAAAAATATATACCCGGTGATACAAAACGTCGACAGACAGAAAATATATAGAATATATTTTTACGGTCGCGGATTAATGCCGGGCCACGCCATTCTTGACGTAAAATAATCGCATAAATCATATAACATACTAGGCGGAACACACTTTTGTACTTAGACTCTAAAAGACTAGCCCTCGTTAGACGATAGAAAAAAAAAGACTCTATTCGGTTATATTTTTTGCTACATATCCAAACCAACTTACTAAGTCTTATCTTTAAATAGAACACCCACAAAATTGATTTGAACTACTTTTATACCTTTCCATTAAATTTTACTCTTTGAATGCTTTCCGTGGATTTAAGTAGAGCAATACTTCTTGTGTACGACGACGTGATAAAATGCACTCAAAAATATCTATGGATAAAACATTTCCTCACCTGCGTAGTACCATACGATTGTAATGTACCCTATAGATTTTAAAAAATCAGCTGTCGGGGGCGTTGGACTTTGTGGAGGAAGTTTTTCTACCTATGTCTCGCTGGCTTATCGAAATGTCTTGGGCAATTAACAGCTGCAACCAACAAAACCGAAAGAGTTGTGACAAGATTTTTAAATAAGCGAGTAAAGACAAATAGTAGCGGAAATCGGTAGTTAAGAAGTCGACAATGTGTCCATTGGGTTTGGCTGCCACTTACGTTTTTTTGATTTCTTTCAGGAATTTTTGCTAATGTACCCGTTTTAACTTTTTCACCAAAACGTGCTAAAACCATTTTAATTAGCAGAACAACATTTTCTTTATTGGTAATTATTTGGCCATTTTATGGTGTCCAGTCCACCTTAGGTCAATGTACTTTTTGTTGGAAGGTATTTTGCCACTATCAACATCTACTAATATCCAATATTTGCGATTTTAGACTTAATTAAATAATAAATTATAATAATTAAATTAAATTTGGAACCTTACTTTGCTCAATTAATTTTCATAATTTTAATTTTTTGATTATATACAGGTCATAAGACGAAGTGGTGTTTTTTATGGATGGACATTTTGAACATGAAAATCGACAATATTCTGCTCAGCCTGAAAATTAGCAATGTTCAAAATATTCTGGTTTAAAACGAATAATTTTATTTCGACTTCAGACTGCTGAATATAATGGAAGAAATGTTTTTTTTTATACACATATGTATGTACATGTATTAAAATTTATATACTTTGCTATGAGCTAGATAAATTACAAAAAAAAGACACATTTACTAGCCAGAATTTGGTTAACCCGAAAAAATAGGGAGTATACAATATCGGTCCATAAATTGAATATAGAGAAGATTACCCAATTGCAAGTTTCAAAATTAAAATTATATTCTTATTATTCCTATTACATCTGATATTACTTTATTTTTCAAAGAAGTTGTTTAAAATTTAAGTACCGTTTTTAAAATTGTTTATGAAATATGCAGAAAAACAAATTATGTATGTTGTGAAAAAATTCAAAAATTTAATGATCTTTCTGAAATTCTAAACTTACATTATTGTTTTACTATACATTATTATGCCGTAATTTTACAGTAGATACTTTATTTCGATCTAGTTTTAAAATATGTATTTATGTTATAAATTTGAAAACTAGGTACTTGGCGTAAATTTATTCGCCTTCTAAATTAAATTCGATCAAATTGAATAAAATTTTCTTAATGCTAGGTATAGCTATCTTTTTTTATGATTTAAAAACGTAATTTAAACTTTCATCTCAATGCTCAATTTTATCCGTTTGATCGTCTTCGTTTCGAATTTCCTCTTCAAAATTTTTTGTACATTCTTGCGATTGTTATTAAGGTCTCACCAATAAACATTGAGACTGTAATGTCGGTTATTATGGGCGAAGGTTTCGTTCAATAGGTTCCTCTTCATCATATGAAGACGGTTAAAAAAAAACAACTGATGCATGAAAATGGGTAAATACTTCCGCAAATTTGCAGTAAAGTAAAAGTTCATCGCAAAAAAATTATCTAAGGTTACTTTTCTGAGTTATTCTCTCAATTAATATCAATTTTGGGAACGTCAATATGTTCTTTAGTGCGGCTAACTTGGCAGTTTAATTCGTCTCGGTTTTGAAAAGTGGACATCATTGAAGCATCTTAAGATGACACTGACTTTTAAGGGAACATCTTATTTGTCCTTTACTTTTTATTAAAATAAAACAGAAGGAGAAACGAACTCTGAAGTACCCTGAGACCGGATTTAAAGAAAAGCGCATTAAGGATTCGATTGCAAGAACGAGTATCTCAAGTTGATGAGTTGAATTTCACTTTTCAATAAACATTTCTCTTGCGACGGCTTCCTCTAGGTCTTCTTCAGGTTTTTATGGCGTCATTAAGACTCATAAATGAGACGACCGATTCGCTGAATCGCGTGCATGACCACGGCTGAAGTGTGGCGCCCGCCGCCCATTCGGCTGAATTATTGCGGGCAGGTTCGCAGGTTAATAATTTTGCGCGGGGCAGTTAACACTGACCTTAAAATTGAGCGGTTCGACTGCAATGAAAGTGTTAAAAACTTTCATTTTCTTGCCATCGGATTTGCGATGAAGGTAGATTTGTTAGTCAACTCGTGTATCCAAATTTTTTTTTACACTATGCATCTAACTACCTGGGATGATCGAATTTCGATTTTTCGCATTCAAATCACATCTGGGGGACAAGTTCAAATTTTGATTGTTATGTCGAACAGCAACGCTTTAGCAGCTGGTTTCCACACAATTTTTGTTCACAAACAAAAAATTCGAAATAAAAAGTGAAATCGAATTGTTTACGTAGAGCTGGCGCTACATCGAACAAAATTCTCATTTTATTTTATAGGGTCACACATGGGACCGTGGCCGCGAAATTTTGTTCAAAAAGTTCAAAATGGGTCAAGTCTGCGTTTAATGTTTACCTGATTACGCGAATCTTTAAATAGGATGCCGAATTCCAACCGATGTGGAGGAGTTCAAGAGCTCTGGCATAACCTTAAAACGTTCGCAATGTGGAGGAAGCAATTAATTTTGTAACTTGGGCTTCATTGAGAGACTCTTTTTCATTAATCTCAGCCTCCTGAGCATCACCTGAGCATTTAAATTAGCTTCGAATTTTTAGTATCCAGTAGACAAGTCACAGGGAAGTATTTTATAAGAAACGAGTTTCCTCATTCTAGTTTCGTCGCATTCTTTCAGTACATTTTTATAGTAGGCTTTATTTGAATGATGCAAATTTACAAGCCGGCAAAAATATTTATTTTTTTGCTGTATTTACGGAAGCTGAAGACGTTTAAAAAAAATATATTATTCGTTAAATGGCACTTGCCAGTCTGTGGCTTGCGGCAATTCACTAGAAGGCCGTGATTTAAATTATTGCTGGTGGGTGCATTAAATTCGTGGTATTTAAGGCTGATTTTATATTGAAGAAGGCTCCATGCAATTTTACGACTGATGATCATTTTTATGGATTGGTATTTTAGACGGATGCGTCGAATAAATTTTGGCACTGTGGGAAAATCCAACGCTTTAAGTTTGTTTGTAATTGAAAATAATTTTTTTGGTTACTCGTAAAAATAAACCTATGAAAAAACGTTTATTGGGGAGTGGCGAATTTTTAATACGTCTTAGTTCTATTAAACAGCGGGTTGGGTTTTTACACCTTTTTGTTTGGCTAAAGACAATGACTATTAAACATAAAAATTCTAAGTATATTATACATTTTCTTTCTATTTAAGAATTGCAATTACGTTGCTTTCAAGACCTATTATATTTTAATTGTTTATCAGAAACAAAAATTTTAATAAAAATTGCAGAATTGTGTCGTGTTACCCAACAACCTTGATTATGTAAATTAATGTCTCTCATAATATGTTTTATTACGTTTAATAGATTAATTTATAATGACACCTTAAATTTTTTACAATAGTTGAATACACAAATTTTTTAAGTTCTAATTAACAATTTATAAAAATTGTACACTAAAATAAAAGAAACATAAATTTACTAAAATAATTTATCCATGCCAGAGAACAATGTTGAAATTTGGCAAAGTGGACAAAATGTGCAAAAGTGGAATTTCGGTTTTGGAGTGTGTTTAAAGGTTTTTTTTTCAAGGTCGTGCTGAATATGAAATGAGAATTTATTGTATGATTTTTTTTAAAGTTCAAAAAAAAAAAAAGGAAGCAATTCCAGCCTTGCCCCCATTGGTGTAAAACACAAATATCATAAACCGTCTTATTTCAAATTACATCCTTTAGTTCGCAAATGTCGACATTAGCCAAAATCCCAACAACAAAAAATTTAACTCGTAATTTAGTGAATAACAAACAAGCACAAAATCTTCCATTTTTCCCGCCAAAAATGGTAAAAAAGGGGAGATACAATATAAAATACAAGCTTTTAAAAGAATTAACATTAGCAAAATTAACATTAGCTAATGATTTTTGATAAATTGCCGAAAGATTTAAGTCAAAATGTTCAAAAGTGACATAATGGCATTTTGATTAAAACGCGTTTAAAATTTTTAAAGTAAAACTAAACTAAACTTTAGATGAAATAATTTCAAGGAATTCCAAATTCACGTTTGTGTTATTGTATATATATTATACATATTGTATATTACATTTGTTTATATAAAAATAAAAGGAGCTGCCACTGTCACGCGTCCGAATGGCCAGCCGATTTTTTGTATCATAGAAGTCGAATTTCGTAAAAATATATTTTATGCCGTATTCTATGTACTTAAAAGTGTAATTCGAAAATATATAATTATTATCTACTAGATATAGTTCAGAAATTCAAATCTTGAAAAGATTTAAAAATGTTGATAAAGTGATTTAATTTGAACGAAAATGTTTAAGATCGAATTACCAAACACAATTTTTTAAAATTTAGAACTTAAGCCAATACAAGCCATTAAAAGACATTTCATAAAAATGACAAAATCGATGCCTAAAATCAGCTACTATAATTAACGTCTTCACAATCCTTTTGAAGTATAATTAACGATCTTGCGCTAAATCTTCTTTAGCAACTCTACTTCAACCATAAAAATTTCCAAAAAAAACGCATTTTCCCAAGCAATGCAGTTCTTATTGTTAATTAAACATTTCTTCCCTGAAAGGAATTTCTGATGATGGCATTTTCTCAGTCCGCACATGAAGCAATTTTAAGAAGAGTTGCTCTTCAGCTTGGGTGCTCAATTGCTAGTTTTGTGAAAGTTGCTTGAATAGCTTCCATGGAGTTGTACAATCATTTTAATTTTTTTTTGCATCTGTCTCCGTAAATCTTTTTGCGCTGTTAGGATAAAGCGCGCAATGGTCACATCAGTTGCTGATGCTTCTGCTCATCGCAGTCAATTTCTTTAAATATCAAGGCTATCTGGACTCTGTCTTCATCTGTCTGTTGGCGGTGGTTCAGTTTCAGGTTTTGCGGTTTCTTCTACTGCGAAAAATCCATCTCTATGGCAGTAGTGCCATCCGTTCAAAGGTGCTTACGCAACTTGTAGAAAAAACCAGCATAATCAAGAAGTGAAAAATAAATAAAATAAATATAAGTAGCCAAAGACAAGACATACTGGAGTTCAGCCTTCTTGAACTTTGGGGCGATCGAACACTTGGTATTCGATGCGGCCAATGTAAATAAATCCTCATAAACGCGACACAAACTCATCAATTAGCATAAGTCGTCGTCGAGGTACAACATCGGACATTCTTCGGTTAGACCAAGACACTCGTTGGTGTCTTAGAAGATCAATTCTGTAGTGTTAGCACGCTTGGAATTTAGCACCGGGCAGGTTGTAGATCGCGTCTTTAGGTGCACCGATCATGCGAGGATAAATCGATTGCAAGCAAGAGATATACAACGCTATGCGCCGCAATCGATCATGTCCGTCAATAGTCGATTCTGGCAATTAGTCATTGATAGGTAAAGGTGATTGCGATGAATAGAACTGCCGCCGCCGACGCTGCACTCTTCGTCGTCGCCGATTTGGCGTTATGCAACTCGCGATGCGCAAGGAAGTCCACTAAAACAAGTTGCGCAATCTTTTTACCGGCTCTGCTGGACGATCATCTTCTTCGTCTTCTTCTTCTTCTTCTTCTGGGGTGTTGTAACACATCTAAAATGCCCTTTTAGATCTTCTCGTAAAAAGTTGCTCATTGAAAGTTGCACATCGGCAGGTGAACACTGTTCAATAGATCAGTGACGAAATCTTTATATAAAAAGACGCATTCATTCCATGAATTGAATGAAAATTGCTTTTTACTTTTTCTAACGTCTTTTGTTTAATAATATGTTACGATAGGAGTATAATTATGTGAACAAACCTTTCTTATTAAAACGTACAGGAAAAAAAAACGATGCAATAGTCCAATAACCTTAATCTCAAGGTCGTTTATTTATACAAGTGAATCGCGTTGCTTTTTGTAACAGTAACTATCGTTTATTAAAATATCTGAACCCAAATATTTTCGAATTATGAATACCTACACTTACTTAACGTCAAATTCATTAAACTGCAACACTAATTCGAAAGTCTCAGACTTTTGAAAAATCAATTGAACTTCAGTATTTTTCAGTAATTTTATTCCACTTAATTACTGACCCTTTAAAAATATTGTTGCATAATGTAATACTATTCAAAATCGATATGAAAAACATAAATTTAACTAAACAGTTTCGAGCAAATTTTAAGAAATGTTGAAAATTAAGAACTTCTTTTTAATTTTCGAAAGAGAATTCGGATTCTAGTTTGATATTTTTTATTACACATTCTGATACACATTCCAACTCAAAGTATTGCCTTCAAAACTGGTATTTGAGGATTTTTGGAGTTACTGATTACGAGTTGGCTTTCAACATTTTAGAAATTCAAGATGGTGGACACAATATGGTGATAAAAATTATTGGAAATTCAACGAGTTTAAGTGAAAATTAATACTAAGGGTATTTTGAGGCTATTTATTGAGCAGACTAGGCGACAAGCGGCTCTGAAAGTAGTCGAAACGCAGGAGAAGGCGGGCGATCGACGACAACATCAAATTGATTTATCTAGTGAGCTAGGAAGTTACTGAGACTCTGGAAAAAATCGCAATCGAATTTAAGTTAAATTAAATTCTAAGCAAGGGCAATTTGAGACCATTGATTCCGAATCTACTATCAAGACTTGTAAATGATACAATAGAAAACACAAAAACATTAATATTCTTATATACTTATTAAACATCACACATTTTTATAAAAAAGAGTCAAAGACCCTTCAGATGCAGACTGCGGTAGCAAAATTACTTTTGAACAATATTTTTATATCAAATATTCAGATTTTAGTAATATTCTTAAACTGGCTGACATATCAAACTTGAGCATTTCAAAAATCGTTTAATTTTTCGGGCTGATGAGCGAGTAGACTGTATAAAACGAATAAGGAGCTTGATTTTGTATCACTATTAATTATTTATTCTTAATAATAGGTACGAAATATAAAAATGCGGTTTTTAAAGGAAAATTGGACAGTATTGTTAACTGATACATTTCGTATGCCTGGCAAAAATTGGTAATTTGTTTTCTTTGAATGGGAAATCTTTAATATTCCGACATTTGTATAATAAGATATCATAAATCTAAAGATATAATTATTTAATTAATATAAGTACAAGCGATAAAAAGTTGTCAACATTTATGCATCTGCAATCAACACTGTTATCCTTCGTGCTAATGAATGAATTCCTCATTGCAACAGAAAAGACGTCGCATTCTTTAAGAAAAATTGCAATCCAATTGCTCGATAATTACACGAAAATACCCTTCAGTGTATTTAGAATTGATTAATTCGTATAAAACCAGATAAAAAAATTGCTCTTTTTGCGCAAGGTCATCCAATCGACTGGATATGAAACATGCCGCTTAGCACATCACAATCTCACGCATAACAATAACCGCCATCCCGCATAATTAGCTAATTATGTTCGTTCGCATATTCCGCAGATATTTAGTACTATATGCATCAGTCACCGGTGCCATTGTTGATGATTGGTGTACTTGTTTTTATCCTACGTGATTAGAATTGGTAATGCCGAAGAACAAAACCAGGTTAAGAACCTCCAATAAATCTCGACGGTTGCAAGGTGCATGGTCAGGCCGCGGCGGTTTGTTCTTATAAACTTTGCGTACGTAAGTTACTTGGCGGCCGGCGTACCATGGCCAATTGAACTTGCCGAAGAAACTGATTTCTTAGAGCAAAATATAAAAAAAAAACTAACATATGAAAGAAAAAAATAATAAACGATAGAAGTTTTCGATCACCTTGACCAACATGACATTTGGAGTATGCAACTGCATAAATTTATGCATTGTCCGACCCCAAGAGTGTTGCACCCGATAGTCAGACACACGGCTGTTTGCTTTTAGACTTAGTTTCCATACTGCGCCTAAGAAATTGAGTTGTTTTAAAAAATACAAATCTTGAACTATTCAACTACAAAAGATTTTTATTGAAATCAAAATTTTTATTGGCTCCTCGGCATATTTATTCGATAATTCCTTAGAAATGCAAATGCATCTTAAATTGATATTGGTGCTTTATTAGACCATCAGACGATGCTCGAAAGAAAGCGAAAAACGAAAGTACCTTAACATGAGGCTAAGATGCAATACTGCGGGTTCATTAAAAACGAAGAAAGTGACATGAAGTCTTTTGGAAATGTAAGGCGCATCTTAAGAGTTCGTGACATTGGTACGAAATACAATAAAATGTAAGTATATAAAATTTGTTTGATTTTCTTTGAATTGCACCGATGAAGTTGAGACGCATGCGATTGTTATCTTCAATCGCTCGAAGTTGTACACCCACCCATTTATATTGCAGGGTCGTGCAGAATCTGGGTAAATTAATGCAATTTCGTGACTATCTGAAAGTTTTAATAAATCAAATAAAGGAGGTAAAATCAAAAACGCAAAGGTCTTTTCCTTATGCCACTGCCTCCATTCACCTCTTATACTCAGAGTCTTGAAATAGGAAGAAATGTGGGTTGACTGATTGATTAACATTAAGGTTTTCTTCACAATTTCCCTTAAACACAAGTTTTAATGCGTGCATTAAAGTGAACAAAGTTACCATTACTCGCCATAAGTAAAAGGCAACTATTTTTTATTTTTATCATTGGCTTGGCGTCAATACAACAAAAATTGGATCAATGAGGCTCCATTAACTTGGCTCTAATATCGCTAAGCTAAAAATTTAAAAATTTTGTTTGCTTTTTGATAACTTGGATAATGCTTTTATTTTTATGTTTAAAACATAAGATTTTTGATATTGTAACACTGTCACAGTATCTGGTTCAGGTTAGATAGCAAATTTTGCATTAGATTGATTTTTAAAAGCCCCCACGTATATCAAGATTTAAAATTTGTGAAAATTGTATCAAATTGCCATAATATTTACCCATCCAAACTTCAAACTTTCTTTCAGATATATTATTATTATTATAAAATCTATTAATTTAAAACTCAGAGTTTTATCCTCATTATGATCAAGCATGTATAGTTTCTTTCTAAAATTCATATACTTATGTATTAAAAATCTGTTGCTTTTAGTAGTTAAAAAAGCGAAACACTATTCAATAAAGAACAATGTAAAGTGCAAACTTTTTTCAGAATGAATACTGAGTTTATCAGCAAAAACAATAAAAAATAAAGTCTACTGATTAAAAGATAATTCTTCCCCTACTAATTTGACTTTAATTTTTGTCAAAGAGTAAATCATTTTGATTTATCTTTACATGTATCCCTCAAAAGGGTGTTGTTAAAAGAGTTATTAAGCTTGAAATTTTAAAAATAATGCTACTTCCTGTATGTAACTACCTATTTAAAAAAAAAAGTTAAAACCACTTTCATTTTTATATAAAAATGTAGTTGAATGGAACCGGACGATGAATGGTTTATTTAAGTCGTTGAAATACGTAAATTTTTGAGCTTAAATTATCTTCTAAGTCCTAACCTAAAAAGCGATCAAAGAAGATAGGTATATTGCTCCATTTCTTTAAATTCTCAAAATTCACACATAAATCCTTGAACTAAAATTTATTCAACAAAAATTTCCTCAGATCACGTTTCATTTCATCCAAAAATGGTAAAGATTAATTGCAAAATGAAATTTTATTTTAAAAGTGAGAATGCTGCACGAAGTTGCATTGCGATTACATAACCCACGGGGCCCAATTTCCCATTGCTTTTTTAAATTGGGCCGCATAAAGAACCTGCTGCACCACCTTGAGACCGATGCGAAGCAGTTGCCCCAAAATCTGATCGTTATCTCCTAAATTGGATAAATTTTTGGTAATTACTCTGTCAAAAAAAAGTTTTCTTTAGGAGACGAATATCTGAGGGGGTTTTTGGAGAAGAAAAGAAACAATCGAACGAACTCTAGTAACAATGGCTCACAGATGGAAAGAAGAGAGTTATTCTTATGCTAAAAGATTTAAGATAGAGCTAAGTGCCTTGAAGGCATTCTTTTCATTCCCACGTATATCGGCCAAGGTAAAAAGCACGCAAAACGGGCAAAACTGGCAGATTAGATCGCAGGTGCCGGCCGGGTATTTATTTATTTTTAATTCACTCAAAATGATAGAAAAGCACATGTGACTCAAATGCTCCTTCGAGTTATGTGGAGCAATGTTTTCTTGCCATGCCGGTGAAGAACATCGATTTTCAACAACTTACAGCGATAATTATTAATTACAAGTATAATTAATTATTAATTGTAATTACTACTACTACTTAATTATTATTAATTAAAACTTACCATTACTAAATCTCCGGTTTCTAACTGCCGCCGCATAAGAATTGCTGCCATATTGTCTTCGTCCTGAAAGAGCTCACCGATGTGCTCCTCAGGGTTGGATTCCTGCAAAAATGTAACAAAATAAAAATTTTACTTATGTAATTGTCAAAATATTAATAATGTATATCGTAAAAAAAAAGTAATTATTATAATAAAAAATAGTATCACTGCCTTATATTTTTATATTTATGAAATTATACTGTTGGATATTTTAATTTTAAACAAAAAATATTGTATCTATATAATTCCACACAGGATATTGTTTACGAGGAAAAATGTTAAATGTTTCAAAATGTGCGAAGCCCAAACTAAAAACGTTTAAAAACGACATTTTAAACTTTCCCACAGTTTAAAACTGAAACCATTCATAGTTTTACATTGTAAAGTTGAGTTTAAAACAAAATTATGTTATGTAAACTTCGTATCTTAAAGACTTTTTTCGAATTACATTTGTGTGTTGAATTTTTTTCAGATCTAATCCTTTAATTTAACATTTTTGACTTTTCCGAAATCATAAGTTTTTAATATATTATTATTATTTTTCCAAGTTTTAACCATTTTTTGTTGGTGTCGGGTAGTTAAGTTCTTTGCAGGATTATTAAAATTATTTAAGGATCTGCCAATTTTATTAAATTTTCGGTGATAGCTTTCATATCTAGTCCCCATTTTTTAATAATTTTTGGATAATGAGACATCATATGATGCTTTGGTTATAAGATTAAACCTACATTTAAAACACATTTTAAATGATCTGATCAAAATAGTTAAATATTCAATATCTTCCACTGTAATTTCATCGAGAAATATAATTTGTGTGCAAAGTTATTAACTTCCAAATGTTTTTTGCCTAACCTGCTTTTAATATCATCATAATTGTATGATATAATTCTATTATTGATTTCATCGATTTTTAAAATTATAAAAAAAGAAGTCATACTATAGAAAAAATAATTTAATTAATTAGTTAATTAATTTAAATTTCATCAACAAAATATAATCAGTTTTACGTTTCTATACTCACAGAGCTAGACAAAGTCTTGCAAGATATCAGCTGCATAATTTAAAAAAAAAGTGACTCAAAGCATGTGGACAATGTTGAACAAAACGACTATGCGACAGGTTGATAGATATTCTATGCAACCAAGGTCTTGGGAAGGTGAAGTTTTCTTACAGATCAAAATCTTAAAAAGTGCTGCGTTCTGATTTAGTTACCTGTTTCACCTGACCGCTCTGTTTGGGTGATATAGACGACTTTTAAACCGACCGATGTCGAAAAACTACATTATTATGAATTATTGCGAAGGTTGCAACTCTTGTTGGACTAATTACCTTTACCCAAGATAGAAGACAACCAACGTGACAATTAGTGCGATGGAATTGTAATTATAATTATTCATTTGTATGGGTTTGTCGGTGATGAATTTCATTAGCTTACACCTACGAGATTCATTTAAGAAGAAATTAATTTTTGTTAATGGAACTGTGAGACTCTCGAGTATTTTTGCGAGGGCGATTTTGTGTTGTAAACTCATTAGTTTTTGTGACTACATTGCCATTATTGAATGAATGAGTGGTTCAAAAAACTGATTGCTATTTCAGATGAATAGTTGTAGGCGAACTGCATTTTATAGATTTATGTATTTGAAATTACCTTGATGAGGCTTTAGAAAATAACATAAATAACAATCAATTACTTAAATTACTATAAAGTTTGAAATTTAAGCTATTTGAAATTTTTGCATATTTTCTATTTTAAGCAAAAATTCTTTAAAATAAATGGCCTGGTAACAAAATCCAAGTACATGTTCAAAAATGGAAAGTGAAGCTTTTAAAGCGTTATTCATATTACCCAATTTTGTGCATACGAATTTATGTAAGTCATGTTACCTTTTTAAGTATAATCAATTTTAATTTTATTCTCTTTTTATATTTAAATTCCTCATGGCATATTTAAAGCAGACATATATCGTATTAATATCGTCATCGATAGTCAAAAGCCGCATACTTTAAAAGTTTTAAAAAGATTTGGCGCCGGCTTTTGTGGCTGATTGATAAAAGAAAAAATGCCATTCACAAAATACGACATGAATGAAATGAATGGTTATGATATAATTTGAATGGCTCAAGATTTAAATACCATAGAAAAAAAGGAAGTTATCAAGAGCATGACTGTGATCTATAAGGTCATATAATTTATTAGAGGCTTATACCTTCAAATTAGTTAGGAAAAGTAACAACTGTAACAATCGTTGTCTAGAAGTTATTTAATTTTATTCGTGAAAGTTTTTACTGGCTAATTTGTATGATAGTTAGTCTACAAATGGTCACGGTTAAGAAATAGGAGATTTGCAAGAACGAGAATTTTGCAATAATTTTAAATCGAACGTGTCTGTCTGTCTCTTTTATACTTTAATTTAAAGAGTAGAAGTTTTCGCAAAAATCGTGATCGGTAAGGTTCATTGTAGCAAATAAGCTTGGAAAATAACCTCGAAAGGTTACTGCGCTTAAGTTAGACTTATCGATAAGTCAGTTCAATTTAAATTTAGCACGACCGATGAGCGATGACCGAATTCTTAGGTTTTTAGAATGTTCTTTATTTATAGGTTACCTTGGGATCATGTCACTTCCAACACCAAAAAAGAGATCATTTTTTCGATTTTTTGAAAATTCTATTACAGATAACGAGATAAATCTTTTTAGGCTTCATTAATAAAGTCCGCAAGTATGTGAAAAAATATTTTTTTATATATTTTCATTGATTATTTAGAAAAGGGTTGAGTGATCTACAATGATGATCGGATTTTACCTGAACTAGGTACAATTAGTATAAAATCAAAATAACAAAAGGGTGGTTGTTTAAACAACAACAAGTGGAAAATAAAAATAAAAATAGTAAATTGTGATTTTTTAACTTGATTATAGGTAGTTCAACTAGAAGCGACACATGCTTAGAATCTTCAGTTTGAATTTGGTAAGAATCAGTCGAAGGGTTTTGGAAAAAGACATCAATATGGTACCTATGCAAAAACATTATTTTGAGCTAAAAGCGTTTTTTAATGAAATCGTGAATAATTCGTGCTTACAGTACAGCGATCATACAATGCTCTCAAAAATACCGAAGGAGGGCTCCGATCTTTATAAAAAATGAACTGAATATTCTTGAAGCAAACTTTCGAAAAATGCAATAAAATAAAATTGATTTCTTGAAGTTGGGCATAGATAAAAGACAAATAGATCGTTAAATTTCCAACATTAATAAGGTACATTAATCTCTTCTGTAGAAACTAGCTAAGCGCTAAAAGGAAGTAGTAAATTTCCTGAATTTTTAAACAAGTAGGGAAATTACGGCAAAACATAAAAAAATTTCTAAAAATATTCCAAAGTAGGTACTCGAATGGAACGAATTACCTTTAACAGCCGTAACCAATTCGAGTAAGACTTTTGTTTGTTCTTAAAGAATTAAAACGTTGAAGACTTACTGCTTCCTACATTTTTTTTCTCAGATAGTCCACAAAAGACTCATTGTGAAGCATTCGTGAGTTGAAGGTCAGTGCCTGGCTACAAAAGTAATTTACTGTAAATAGCAGGTGAACGTGAAGATTGAATTAAGTGTCTTCATTAAAGAAATTGTTAAGTTTTGAAAGCGAACTGCTTATTCATTCTAAATCTATCTTGGTGCATAACTTCAATCTGTATATAAAATTTTAAAATTA